>OY728139.1:430667521-433167521 GCA_963277665.1 Viscum album
CGACTCTGAGGTACTGCTCACAAACCTAAGACTGCTGAGGTACTCCTCCTGTCGAGTACTGCGGGTCAGCCACCCAAACACAGTAGTGATTCACGCCGGGGTCTGCCACACAAACACAATAGTGAACCCCCCCTAATAGCCTGCAGAGGGACTCCTACTGTCGAGTACCGCGGGTCTGCACCCAAACACAGTAGTGCACCATCCTCCATGGGTATGCACCCAAACATAGTAGTGGTCTATCTACTGGGCTAGTCGACACACTCCAAGTCGAGTCGGTCAAGTAGTCGCCAGGTCTCAGCTAACTACACGGTCTCCGTACTCCATACGCTCGTCTTTGGGAGGGTCCACTCCACGAGCTATAGGTCAATAATCCAAGTATCAAAAGTCCCACGAAGAATTATCTCAAAGTACCGCCTCGTCATAGGGGTCTCAACTCAACAGACGGCGCGTCAATCGGGCGCCCGGTCTGTGAATTATTAGCCATTTCGTTCCAAGGGCCCGGTTGGTTTCGTGTGCGAACCAACCCGGCCGTATCGCAACAGTACCTCAAACTCTCATAGGTTATACTCATAGGTACCGTTTCTCTATGATATCACCAACGCCGTTGACGGTTCGTCAAACGGACGTCCAGTCTGAAAGTTATCAACTTTTCCGTTCTAGGGGCCCGATTGGATTTCAGGTTTAATCCAACCCAGCCACTATCCAACTGCGTCCAAACCTCAAGATAATTATGCCAAAAGTTCTGTCTCATCAAGAGGAATCCAACAAAGTCAATGGCACGTCAATCGGACGTCCAGACCTCATGTTATAAGCGTTTCCGCTCGGAGGGCCCAGTTGGTTTCGGGTTCAAACCAACCCGGTCGTACCCAAAGTTCTCCAAAACCTTGAGTGTAATATATTGAAACGATCTTCTCGATCCAAGGATCGCATCGCAACTGACGGTGCATTTATTGGAGGTCTGTAGCCCATGTTATGGGTATTTGAACGGATCTGTCCGAAAATAGGGGGTTCGGGCCCGGTCCGACCCAGCCCGATACCCCCCTGGGTCGGCCCGAACTGGGTCGACCCAACCCGGGTCCGGGTCTGGCTCATTAGGGCGTGGCCCAGCCCAGCCGGTATGGCCCGTCCTGGCCTGGCACGTGCTCGCGGCCCGCGTGGCCTGCTCGGCCAGCGCCGAGCTTGAGAGGAAGGGGGGGGGGGGGGGGTTGGCTTCCTTGATTGGAACCACGACCCCACGTGGGGGGGGGGGGGGGTGCTCCTGCCAGCGGACGCGGTGCTGGGCGCCGCATCTCCCCCGGGTCCTGCGAGACCGGTCGCCTGCCACCGCGGCGGTCCCTCCTTGCGGCGCGCCGGGCGCCGCAGCCTCCTGGCGGCCGGCCGGTGGCGGCCGCCGCCTCCGACCGCCGGCGTCACCGTGCCGGTGTGGCCCACTGGCAGGGTCTTCTGTGGACCACCAGATGCGCTCCAGTGGTCCGTTTTGCTTTCCGTCTTTGCAAAAAGTCCTCCCAGGACCTGCCCTTCACTGCGAAGTCTTCAAAACGCTCCTGCGGCCTGTTCTGCCGTCACCTGTTGATCCGCACACCAATAAACAAACTGTCGAGTCTACGAATCACCTCTGCGGCCCTGAATCCGGCCACGGTTTCGTTCGGCCTCAACGGCGCGCCGCGACAGCGCCGCACGTCTTTGTCTCGCTCTTTATTGTTTTTTGCACGGTGTCGTTGCACCGCGCCGACTTCGTTCGAGCCGCAACGAACAAAACATCAAAGGGGGAGGAGGGTCGGCCGTGTTTGTGCGGTCCGACCTCCTCCCGTTATAATGATAGCAAGCGGCCAACAAATATCAATGAAGTTCATTAAATAAACATGAATGAAGATTAAACCCCTACCTCGTAATTGACGTCGCACGTCGTCGAGTCGTGGATGTCGAACGTCGCGGTAGTCGGGTGTCATGGAAGAATGGTATCGATTCCGTCGACGTCGGAAGAAGAAGAAGAATGTTGTTGTTGGCGTCGGTCTCCATGGTTGGCGTCTCCATCCTTGTCGTGTAAGAGGAAGTGGAAGGAGAATTCCGGGACCGCCAAGTTGATGTCCTTCTTCGGAGACGTTGCGTTCTTCAACGAAGGAGATGAAGAAGGAAGGCACGTTGTAGTTAGCGATGATCACCGCGGTCGGTGACTTCTCCCTTGACACGGAGGAAGAGAAGAGTTGATGGTCATTCTGCGTCGAGGGAGGAAGTCGTTTCTTCAGGGATGAAGGGAACTCTCCTCAAATCCTCCCAAAGTAATAGCCAACCCCCAAAATCTCATAAAGCTTCCCTCTTTTAAAAGATCTCCAAACAATTAAAAAGGAGTCAAGAGGTGTGACAAATAAATTAATAAGGTTATTAATTATCCTAGTCAGCCTCATTAATCTTGGGAGGTGGAGAGTCTCCACCACAATAAATGTGTGGAGTTGCCATGCATTTAAACAATGGGGGTGAGTTATGGGGAGGTCAAGGGGGTTATGGGGGAGGTGAGGAGTTAGGGTCTTGTGTGGGCCCTACCACACTAAAATCTTCCATGAGAGGTTAGGTGGGTGTGGTCCCCACATCTAACTCCTCCTTTGTTGAAAATAACCACCTTCCATGAATAAAATTTGTGCACGACAAATTTTATTTAATTCAACTAAACCCCAAAAAAATTAATCCTCAACCCGCTCAAAACGCAACTACAGCAAAGGTCCCATTAAGAAATTACAGGTGCTACGGTTTCATCAGTGCTCTCGGATTTCAATTCTGAGCACTGGTTTAAAAGATAGAAAAACCCGCTCGTTCGTTCACTGAACGTACCTGAGCCAAACTTCAAAAATTGATTCCGAGCACACCAGGCCTTGGAATCAGGTGTCGTTAGAAACCGCATACTCGCAAAATTACAAATAATTAAGAAAATGAATTTCCTTGAAATTTATGGGTCTTTACATTACTCCCACCTCAGGGCCTTACGTCCCCATAAAGCTATAACACAAACTAGGGAAACAAAACTGGTACTAAGCATGCATCTGAGCCTTCCGCTCCCATGTGCTCTCCTGGAGGTTCTCGTGCTGCCAGCGAAAGCGCACCTGAGGAATCGACCGTTCACATAGGACCCGCTCTTATTGATCCTCGATCTCCCCTGGAACCTCTGTGCATGTTTCCCTGTCATCGATGTCCAACTCCCTGAGGTCGATGATGTGTAAAGGATCATGCATGTACCTCCTCAACTGAGGTACGTGGATGACATCATGCACCCGGTGCAACTGGGGTGGAAAGGTCAAGCATTAAACCACCTCGATTACCCTACTAAGGACCTAGAAAGGTCCATTGAACCTCGTAGATAACTTGACGCCTCGACCACATCTCTGTAATCCTCATCGAGGTGAGACCCATATAAGGACATGATCGCCATCCTCGAACTCTATAGGCCTCCATTTCCTGTTTATAACTGAAACTCAAAACTCCTACTGCCACGTGGGTAAGGTTGACCGAATCAAGGGTGATCGACCGCACCCTCCTATGCATGAGTTTATCCTATGCTGCCTGGGGTTTCCTTTTCGCCGACCAAGGAAAACCCATCCTGACATTGTAGTTATACCACAACCTTTTTTCCTAATACAGTCAATCTGAGCATGAACTGTGAATCCAATCCATACCGAGACCAACGTCGTAAGGCCTCGACACTACCACCAAGAGATTCCAACTGAAACTCTCACCTCGAGGGTCAGATCACACTATCGGAATAAGTTTGATTATCGAGTCTCCTCCCAAAGGTATCTCCAGACGAGGGTAAAGTCCACGGCTTACCGGAAAATCTAGGTCTGGGACAAGATTCTTGGAAGGAATGAATGATTCATATCAACGTCTGTTACTACGGCAGGTAGTAGTGGACACAGACTGTCCCTTGAATCATTTTTTTAGAGCCATTGGGTCACACTCCTTGACCGCATGTAGCCGCACTATTCCCCTGCCCTCAAGCTCCCTGATCCTGGCAGGGACAACTAAGGTGGGTGGTTGTAGCATGTTGAAATGTAGACCAGCTCATGCTGATCTCCTAGCTCTGCCTCCACGTCTGTTGCTTCGCAGACTCATCTCTCCTTAGTGCTTCCTCTTTTTGAAACATTTAACACGCCCGAGTCTCTAAGACTAGCGCCAATTTCCTGTTTCTAACTACACTGTGCAGTCTTCGTCCACTCTTGTATGATCTTCACCTTCTTTACCTACAATCTAAAAGAGCTGCTTTGATTTCTCCTTTACATAAAAGAGAAACTCAGTCTCATCCCATAGATGAACCACACCCATTTCCTAATACAGTCAATCCTGACATGAATGATGCATTCATGCCATTGATGATGTCGTAAGGCCTCGATGCTAATACCAAGATATCCAACCGTCACTCTCGCCTCCAAGGGTCGAGTCACACTGTCGGCATCAGTGTGGGGTCATTGGGTATCCTCTAGTAGAAATCTCAAAAGTGAGGGTCAAGTCAACAGTTTTAACCGGGACCTCTCAGTATCAACTGAACAAAAGGACAGGAAAGCAAACAACACAAAGATAAGTTTATTTTATTATAGCATCTCATAGTACAAAGACACAAAAACCACCACAACAACAACAAAAACATGGAACTCGAAGTACCAAGAACAAAAGGAATCCACTAGTTCCACTCTTGTCCACCTGCTTCCGGAGCTCTACTGCCTTGTCCACTGCTTGGCTGTTGCTCAAGCACCTGCCACTACTTCTGTCTCGGGGGCTCCTCCAACGCCTGCGGATCAACTGTGTGGGGGGGTCGGACAGTCACGTGCCAGGTGACCCTTCCTGTCGCATTCATAACACTTCCTGCTCCTCGTATGACTGGATCTGTTTCGTGTTCCTTGCACAACTAAAACTGTATCCCGAGGTCTCCCATCTATTGGTCGGGTCGTCTTGGACCTATGCATTATCTGTATACTGCCTACAGATGACTCGGATACTGATGGAAAATCATGCTGCAAAGGCAGAAGCTCCTGAACACGCTCGGGGTGTAGAGCCAATGGTACAAACTCCACCATGAAAAAGGTCTCAAAGTATTCCCAAGTGAAGGTCATCTCATCAAAAAACTGGAGAATCCGGCTCCACCACCTACCTGCTGCCGCCTGAAGGAGGATGACAGCAAAGATCACCATGAAGTCTTCTGGTGTACCCACTATCCTGAAAACTCTCACCGCAGCTTCCAGCCAATCCTCAGCCACCTGCGGGTCCGTCTCTCCCTAGAACCTGGGTGGCCTCTGGTGCTGGAACTCGTGCAGCGTGCTCAAGCGACGTGAACTCTCTGATGCTAGGGCTGGTGGCATCGGTGGCCCAACGTATGATAGTACCGCTGGTGCCTCAACTGTAAGAGGGCCCTATACCGAAGCCTCGTCACTCGGAAGACTATCAGTACGTATATCCCTCTGGGCTCCATCTGGTCGTCCGTGGAAAGACATCCTGAAAGAAACATATGTGACACGGTCAAAAGATTATACCTGGTGAGCTGCCCTGGTTTGAGCTGACTTTTACAAACTTTTAGAAACACAAACGCAATCAGTGTTTTCGTGCACAAAGTCGGAAATCAGTTGTTAGTGTCCTGGTGTATGGATACGTCGGCCTCCCGCACCAACACTGAACTCCCTGAACTGAAAACCACACGTGGTACCCTTAACACTATTGCTTCACAGAAAGAAAAATATCAGAGTTATAAGTTCTGCGGTAGAACCGACTCCTCTGATACCAAATGTGACAACCGGGTCCCGGTGGCAGCATAGCCACCCCACCTTAACATGGTCGTCGGGTCGAGGCCCACCAGGTACCACCAGTTGCCCCCGCAGACACGTGAGGCCCACTCACATGCCTGAACAGGTCATCTGACTAATGACTATCCCCACAGGCCAACACATGTCCTTTTCAGTGTGCTTTGTCCTCACTCACACACACCCTGGAAGACTTCCCAGGAGGTCACCCATCCTGATCACTACTCCAGGACAAGCACGCTTAACTGTGGAGTTCTAATCAGACAGGCTCCCGAAAATGAAGGTGTACCTTGTTGACATGAGTCATATCAATTAGTCATGTAACCCTTTATCATTTGGGGGTGTTACAATCACCCGTTGTGGGCCCTATATCTCAACCCAGGTAGTGCACCACACTTAAGGCTTGATACCAGCTCTGATCCCAATTTTTCATGACCCGTCCTCAGGTCCCGTGTCGTGACTACCCCAGGCCTGCCTTCCATAGGCCAGGTGCTGGCGACTAGCACCAAAGGCATAAATCTCGATAACTGGGAAGACATTGCCTTTATAAAATTAAACAAAACACCACAGGGTACAAGCGGAAGTAAAACACAAATTACAAAAGAAAGTGCTAAAAAGTAAATGGGTCAGAATACAAACCCAACTGAAAAGTACAGCTAAAACTGAAAGAAAGTACAACAGAAAAGACAAACAGCTGGAATAATAGAAGCAGCTCCTGGGTCGTCCACCTCGGATCCTACCTCAAGGGTAGGTACAGATAGCACAGCTCCTGTTTCGTCCTCCACGGATCCTACCAGAAGGGTAGGTACATATAGCCTCCACAACGTTGTCTCCCATCAACCTCCTCCGAGTATCATCTCGTCGTGAAGTCCACCACCGGGTACCGTCCAGTCCTCGAACACTCGGCATCTGTCAGTGCTGCCCATCGTCTGTAACCAACACAACGAGGTACGGGCATAGCCCGTGTTGGGGTGAGTATACGATACTCAGTAGGGACCCTGAGACCCTCATGGTCTCACTAAATCCAACAATGATAACAACAAAGAAGGATCTCAACTGATAACCCTTACTTAGGTATAAGCCCGTACTTATACCTAAGTTATCAAGTAACCCATCTCAATCACGAGGAAACACAAAGGTTATAAAATCAACGGATAACCACTACCTAGGTATATTCCCATACATATACCTAAGTTATCAAGTGACTCACCTCAATCATGAGGTAAACACAAAGGTCATAGTCTCATCTCAAACCAGGATTTTCATTATCGAAACAGTAACTGCTGAAGAGCCCCGTCTCTGATGAGTACAGAGATCCTGTCACGACTTCGAGGTACTACTCACTAACCTAAGACTGGTGAGGTACTCCTCTTGTCAAGTATCGCGGGTCAGCCACACAAACACACTAGTGCTTCCCGCTGGGTTCTGCCACCCAAACGCAGTAGTGCACCCCCCCTAATAGCATGCAGAGGTACTCCTCCTCTCGAGTACTGTGGGTCTGCACCCAAACACTAGAGTGCTCCATCCTCCATGGGTCTACACCCAAACATAGTAGTGCTCCATCCATTGGGCTAGTCGACTCACTCCAAGTCGAGTCGGTCAAGCAGTCGTCAGGTCTCAGCCAGCTACACGGTCTCTGTACTCCGTATGCTCGTCTCCGGGAGGGTCCGATCCACGAGCTACAGGTCGATACTCCAAGTATCACAAGTCCCGCGAAGAAGTATCTCAAAGTACCGCCTCGTCATAGGGGTCTCAACGCAACAGATGGTGCGTTAATCGGGCGCCCGGTCTGTGAGTTATTAGCATTTTTGTCCCACGGGCCCGGTTGGTTTCGTGTGAGAACCAACCCGGCCGTATCTCAACTGTATCCCGAACTCTCATATGGTATACTCATAGGGACCATTTCTCAATGAGATCACCAACTCAGCTGACGGTTCTTCAAACAGACGTCCGGTCTGAAAGTTATCAGTTTTCCGTTCTAGGGGCCCGGTTGGATTTCAGGTTCAATCCAACCCGGCCACTATCCAACTGTGTCCAAACCTCAGGAAATGTATGCCAAAAGTTTTGTATCATCAAGAGGAATCTAACAAAGTCGACAGAAAGTCAATCGGACGTCGGGAGCTCAAGTTATAAGCGTTTCCGCTCCGAGGGCCCAGTTGGTTTCGGGTTCGAACCAACCTGGCTATACACAAAGTTCTTCTAAACATTGATTTTAATATATCGAAACGACCGTATCGATCCAAGGATCGCATCACAACTGACGTTGCATCGATTGGAGGTCCGTAGCCCAAGTTATGGGCGTTTGAATGGATCTATCCGAAAATAGGGGTTCAGGCCCGGTCCGACCCGGCCCGATACCCCCCTGGGTCGGCCCGAACATGATCGACTCGACCCGGGTCTGGTTCCGGCCCATTAGGGCATGGCCCGGCTTGGTGGGCACGGCCCGGCTCAGCCTAGCGCATGCTCGCGGCCTGCGTGGCCAGCGCCGAGCTTGAGCGGAAGGGGGGGGGGGTGCTGCCCCCCTTGATTGGAACCGCAACCCCACGTGGGGGGGGGGGGGGGGGGGCGCTCCTGCCAGTGGATGCGGCACTGGGTGCCGCATCTCCCCCAGGTTCCGCGTGGCCATGGGACCGGTCTCCTGCCGCCTCGGCTTCAGCCATGGCGGTCCCTCCTGGCGGCGCGCCGTGCACCGCCGCCTCCAACCGTCGGCGCTGCCGTGCTGGCGTGGCGCGCCGACAGGGTCTTTCGCGGACCACCGGACGCGTTACGGTGGTCCGTTTTGCTTTCCGTCTTCGCCAGTAGTCCTCCCGAGACCTTCCCTTCACTGCAAAGTCTTCAAAACGCCCCTGCGGCCCGTTCCGCCATCGCCCGTCGATCCGCACGCCAATAAACAAACTACGAAGTCATCGAATCGCCTCTGCGGCCCCGACTCCGGTCGCGGTTTCATTCGGACTCAATGGCGTGGTGCGACGGCGCCATGCTTCTTTTTCGTGCACTTTATTGTTTTCCGCGCGGTGTTGTTGCACCGTGCCGCCTTTGTTCGAGCCGCAATGAACGTAACATCAAAGGGGGAGGAGGGTCGGCTGTGTTTGTGGTGTCCGACCTCCTCCCGTTATAATGATAGAAAGCAGCCAACAAATATCAACGAAGTTTGTTAAATAAACTTGATCGAAGATTAAACCCCTACCTCAAAATTGACATCGCATGTCGTCAATTCGCGGAAGTCGAACGTCACGGTAGTCGGGTGTCGTGGAAGAACGGTATCGATTTCGTCGACGTCGGAAGAAGAAGAAGAATGTTGTTGTTGGAATCGGTCTCCACGGTTAGCGTCTCCTTCCTTGTCGCGAAAGAGGAAGTGGATGGAGAATTCCGGGACCGCCAAGTCGATTTCCTTCTTCGGAGATGTAGCGTTCTTCAACGAAGGAGATGAAGAAGGAAAGAATGTTGTCGTTGGCGATGATCACTGCGGTCGGTGACTTCTCCCTTGACACGGAGGAAGAGAAGAGTTGATGGTCGTTCTTCGTCGAGGGAGGAAGTCGTTTCTTTGTGGATGAAGGGAACTCTCCTCAAATCCTACCAAAGTAATATCCAACCCCCAAAATCTCATAAAGCTTCCATATTTTAAAAGATCTCCAAACAATTAAAAAGGAGTCAAGAGGTGTGACAAATAAATTAATAAGGTTATTAATTATCCTAGTCGGCCTCATTAATCTTGGGAGGTGGAGAGGTTCCACCACAATAAATGTGTGGAGTTGCCATGCATTTAAACAAGGGGGTGAGTTATGGGGAGTCATGGGGGTTATAAGGGAGGTGAGGAGTTAGGGTCTCGTGTGGGCCCTACCACACTAAACTCTCCCATGGGAGGTTTGGTGGGTGTGGGACCCACATCTAACTCATCCTTTCATGAAAATAACCACCTTCCATGAATAAAATTTGTGCATGAAAAATTTTATTTAATTCTACTAAACCCCCAAAAAATTAAACCTCAACCCGCTCAAAACGCAACTACAGCAAAGGTCCCCTTAAGCAATTACCGGTGCTGCGGTTTCATCGGTGCTCTTGGATTTCAATTCCGAGCACCGGTTAGAAGGATAGAAAAACTCGCTCGTTCGTTCACTAAACGTACCTGAGCCAAGCTTCAGAAATTGATTCCAGGCACACCGGGCCTCGGAATCAGGTTCCATTAGAAACCGCATACTCGTAAAATTCCAAAGAATTAAGAAAAAAATTCCCTTGAAATTTCCGGGTCTTTACAATAGATTTTCATGGAGTGTGCACCCTCAACAATTGATTTTATTAATCTCTCTCTCCAAGAGATAAATCATGAATAATGGTGATTATTAAAGCTCGCCACTTCTAAGAATCATCAAATAGTGAATATGTATCAATGGTATTCTAACAGAGTCATTCTCCCTGGTTTATTAGGATGTTTATGAATTAAATACAAGAGGTGTGAAACAATTTTTGTATACTCAGAATCAATCCCACCAATCAATTCTGATATTTATAGAATATAAACCATGAAGAACCCAAAATATTTAATCCAATAGAAATTTATCCATTAGGGTAAGAGAATTATCTAATAATCATTATGAAATCAAGAAAAAATAGTTAAACTAAAATCAAAAGAAAGAAACAAAACAATAGTAGAGAATAGATATCCCCTAGATGTTGATCGCAATCCTTCTATTGAAGCTATGTTCTGCTCCTCCTTGGTATGTTCGTTCTACATTCCCTTGATCTGTCGGTCTACTTCTGTCTCCAATTCTCTGAATGTGGTAATCTTAAGAATGATCAAGGATGTCCTATGTTAAATAAATCTCCCAAACATATCCTCTATTCTTCTCAGGTTCATCACTAGAGTTCTTAATCAACTCATCTCGGTCCTCGCCCAGTCTCCAATTGCAGCCTCCTGAAATCCTCATGACATTAGAAAATATCTTATAACTATTGTGATACACCCATGTGTGTTTGGTTATGAATGAACCTT
This sequence comes from Viscum album, assembly GCA_963277665.1. Lineage (NCBI taxonomy): Eukaryota > Viridiplantae > Streptophyta > Magnoliopsida > Santalales > Viscaceae > Viscum > Viscum album. Next base: position 430,678,289 of record OY728139.1, read on the forward strand.
GATGCCTACAAAGCTCGGCTCAACCCATCTCCATTCTACACACTAAAAAAAGAAAAATTAATCAAATATTATTATTAATATTACTATACCAATATAAATTTTATAATTATTTAAATTAATTATAAATATCTTTAGTATTAAAATAGTATAAAATAAATATATTAATTATTATAATCATTTATTGATATTAAGAATTATATTTACATATATAACTATTAATATAATATATATATATATGTTCAAAAATATATTTTTATAAATATTATTGAATAGATATAAATTATATTATTATATTTAATTTATTTATTTTCCAATAGAATTAACATATATATATTATATTCATTTATAATTATTTTTAATTATTATTATTATTATTATTATTATTTCTTTTATTTTATTCTACTACCGTCTTCCGTGGGGTTGGATTATTCTCCTAGGAGGGGGGCTCGTGGGGGAAAATTTTTTAATATGGGTTTTATGAAAAAAAATTGGGAAAAGGGGTTAGGGTTCCGATATTTTTAAAATTGGGTCTGGGATGCGTGAACGGCGTTCACGCATCCTCCCGAGAGGATGGATGTGTGAATGGGGTTCACACATCTCACAGAGAACTCAAATCCTCCTCAAAATGTATAACTATTAATTATAAACTAATACAATTAATGTAAAAATTAAGAAATATTAATAAATATCAATTAAATAATAGAAAATATTGAAATAATGTTAATAATTATTAATAAATATTCATGAATAATAGATATTCATTAAATAATTATTAATTGAATAGCTTGAGTATTCTCTAACATATATTGAGAAATATATAATTTTAGCATCTTTCACTCACTCACATTATCTCAACATGTTGTAATTAAACATCTATTTCTATAAAGATCCTCATATAGTTCCATTTGTATTTTAAAGTGGAAACTTAATTTTTATACTTTCTAATACACCTTTTTCATTTTTTTTCTAATTAAATATTGGTATATTTTTGAACAAATGAGTTACATGAAAAACATCTAGTGATTGTGATGAGTGAACCATGATCACTTCATCACTATGCTAAGTTCTCTGAGTTTCATTTCTAGATCCAAGAGTAATATTTTTTAAGGCATGTGATCTCTAAAAAATATCATTTTATCTAAATAAGGTGGAAGAAGTGATGTCATGGACATGACCTAAGTTTTGAGATGCATACTCAATAATCTCACTCTTTAGATTGCGTACCAGTAGAAATTGTTTCCTTTTATAAAGTCTGAATATGTATCTCCTCAAAATTGGCCAAATGAACTTCTAATTCATATTGTAGTTTTCAATGATTTCCATAAACAACCATACATGTGAAATCATGCTCAGAGTGTATCAATTATTAACCAAGGGTAGATAATCAAAATTATCAATGAAATTCTAAATCCTGCACATACTTCACCAAATATAATAAAAAGTTCGAGTGAAAAGATAAATCTCCACTTTTCATCCCATATTTCCATCAATCAAGCTCCCCCCTTAATTGACATGAGAAATATAATTAAGAACAATGGATAAAGTGTGATTGGAATACCTCAAGTTTCAACTTCTTGAGATGATATGAATTTCAAGATTTGTCATGAAATAATCCTTGGATTTTAGCTCAAACTTATTCTTGGGAATAGTTTCTTTCACAGTTTTCTTGACTTCATTGTTTTGAATATTCCCAATGGAAGATTTTCCAACTATTGTTTCATTATTCTACACTTGTTGTGGCCTTTTATTCTTATCAATATATGCATTCTGCATGGTTGGACTAAACTAGCACTCATCATAACTGTGACCACTTCTATTGCAATTCAATATAATTAATATAATTAATATTTATCATTTAATTTAATCATATTATTTATTATACACACACATATATATATATATACATTGGTAGATAATTTGATAACAGTAAGACACTTATTACAAATATAATTGAAGTCTAGATAACAGTAATACACACACAAAATGTATCATAAATCAAATGTCAACCTAATCTACACCTCCGGCGTGGATGCTCCTCTTTCCCACAGTTAGGCATATACTGGATGCGTCCACGCCGTGTCTATCTACATCTGTGCTCTGGAATACGCTGCACATCCTCATCGACAGCCACCACCACATCCTCCTATGTGACAGACGGTGGATGTATAGTCTCACCACCTGTACCCTGCCCTGCATCTAAGGATAGTGGAAACTGGATGGAACTCTCACCAATATAGGAAGTAGATGGATTCTCTACTGCGGATGACTGCAATAAAACATCGAACTCAATCCAGTCAGCGTTTGTAAGTACCTGTGGCTGTGCCTGAGAAGCTGGAGGAGCGTCTGACTGATCATGATGAACACTCTCTTATAGTGGAACAATATCGTGTGGCTGAGCAAGCTGATCAGCCTCCTCCTGTGGAACAATAGAATCCATAACAGAGTCGTCACCCCCAGGTACATCTATGTGAGGCTCAGCAGGCTCTGTGACCTCCGCAGCAGGCTCCACGGCCTCCACAGTAGGTTCCACGGTCTCCGCAGCAGGTGGTGGATCAAAGAAAATGCCATGATAAATCTCGTCCATCGACGGTAGCATCAGTCATACAAGGATGTGAAAATATGATGGGTCAAAGGCATCTCTCTCCAATGGATCAGACATATGAAGTAGATGACAAATACGAGCATCCTACAAAAACAAATTCTGTTGTTAACTAATTTGAATAAAAAATATGTTGAACATTGAAAGGAAGAATGCATACCAAGTCATGGAAGCCTCGTCTGTGCCGTGTCAGAAATCTGACTGGAGACCTGATGTACCAGCCTACATAATCCATCTGATCCATCAAATGAAAACGTATTGTCCCTGCCCCTCGCAACTGGGAGTCCCGTCGTCTGTCCCATAACAGAACATATCTTGCATGGTAGCTCCTCCAATCAAAATCTCTAGTCCCTGACATCTTTAGGGAATGCAATGAATCCAACTTACTGGGCGGGTCAGGAACTGGCTGAAGGAATCCAAACTGTCTCATAACCCTATCCGTCAGATGCCACTCAACTATATGAAAATGAATCAGTGGAACCATGCAGGAGCCGATATCAAGCATCACTGTATAGTATGGGGGTAGACTCTGAAGGATATCATCTGTATATGGCATCTGTGTAATTTGAAAGAAACAATGAATAATAAATTAATAAATGAATAGATGTACAGTAAAGATTATTGATTTACAAATATAAATAATAATCACTTACATTGTCTGGTCGAATGTTGTCTAACATAAGTCTGTAGGCATGAACATCATGTCTGGGAGAATCTGAATGTCGATGCGCCTGACTCCACCTGTAGATAACATTTTTTTTACATTTCATAAAAGAATTTTATACAATTAAGTTAGATATTAAAAGGAATTAATAACATAACAACGTCCACGTGGAGCCTCTGCTACAATATCTATGGGTAATGGCGCACAGGCATGTGGAGCTAAACGAGGTATGTGCTCTCATACCCACATTTGTAGAAGAACCATGCATCCTGTGATCTGCATCGTATCGATGCGACATGCGCTGCATAGGGATCTATATTTATATGATAGGCAGGTAGAACCCCAACTATATCAGCTTTCCTGGTCCAAATCCTTAAAAAAAGATAGATACATCAGGTGCACAAAAGTAGTAGAGTAGTCAACAAAAAGCATGCCCCTGATCAGCCTCAAAATATATGCATGCGCAAATCACAGCACGGTGACATCATCAGCATCATCTGGTAAATGTGTGAAGTGCTAGTCTAACCAAGGCATCTGCAATCTACCACCGACGATGGTCCTGCCATCATCCTGGACCTCTATGCCCAGATGTCTATGAACAATCTCAGAAAAATCTGATGGAACTCGGCCTGTCAAAGCATGTATGTCGATTGGGAGGCCCAACATAATGGCCACATCCTGCAACGTAATAGTCATCTCCCCCTCACTGAAATGGAAAGTATGCGACTCTGGTCTCCATCTCTCTACTAGTGCGGCAATGAGCTGATGATCAAGAAATGTGAAGTCACACATCACTACTCTATAGAATCCAGCTCTACGAAGATGTGGGACGATAGCGAGAGGTGGTGAAGTATGATGGAAATGGTGAGATCTACATACACTCAAGGGATCCATAGGACGTCCTTCTAAAAGAAGTCATGATACATGAGTAGCCTGAGATGTAAGCAATGGAAAACCTTCCATATGCACATATGATATCATCGTTACTTATTAATAGTGGAAGCATAATATATTCATTTTCATTTGGTGTCACAATCAACATTAGCCTAGTCTCACAATCAACATTAGTTAATGATGCCCAGACACTCAGATGCCATTAAAACTAGACATCTTATAAGAAAACCATAATTTAAAAGTGAAAAATTAATTATTTCTTCTTTTTTGTGAAATTACGTTTGTTAATTTATCCATTATCCATTAAATAACCATTAAAATTATTCCACATTAAAAATTAACATTAAAAAATAAATCCACAGGGAAACTAGGCCCTTAAAAAAAGACTTTCAACCTTCTCATGAAAATGATCATTGATGAGTCCAAAACAAGGCACTTGAACTCCTCTAGAAAAAGTATAACTCGCTCTCTAGAAAATTATATTTATCACAAAAATGGAGTAGGTACACATACTCAATCATGGATGATGAGATATGGAACTCTGTCCTGCCACTTGGGGATATCTCTTATGAGTATGTCCTTCCGCGTGATAGATACTGCATCGTATTCTCCCTCCTCATTGCTGAGGCCAATCCATCTCATTTCAGATGCGAGTTTACTTCGGTCTTCCTTGGGGCCGCAACCTGGTAGCATGAAGCCAATAATTTTAAAAATGATAGACATTGAAAAAATTATAAATGAAACCAAAACCAACTTATGAAAACCTAGAAATATCAGGGAGATGGTCGGTTGATCAGCAGGCAATGTGATAGAATGAAAGTCACCAACAGGCATCCAAGAAGCACCATAACAGTTAACCAAAGTGCTCATGTGATACACCAGGTCAACATATGTCTCCCATGATATATTTACTGAAGAGCAAGCTGCAATAACATGTACACATGGATATCTCAATTCCTGAAAGCTGCCACAATCATAGTACCTATTATCCAACATCACGACAAACACTCCACCATTAGTGCATGTACCCTGGTCGTATCACTATCTTACCCGAAAACTCCTCTTTTCCCTGTCAAAGGCTATAACATTCCATCATGAAGCCTTATTCCGTATCTGGTCAATATCAGTTTGAAAATGATGAGTAAAAAGCATTCCATTTTCCATCCTCTGGTAGGCCTTTTGGGACCGGTCAACACAGTAGTGAACACATCTAAAAAATGTCTCTTGCACTAACCATGTGATTGGGAGTTTTTGCACACCCTTGAGGACCCCATTTATGCACTCCACTATATTAGTGGTCATATTCCCATATCTCATGCCACCATCGTATGCTAATGACCATTTTTCCTTTGAAATTTGTACCATATATTCATATACCTCCTCATTAACTATTTGGATCTCTTCAAGACGTCGATCAAACCTTTCTTGTTGGGGTTCATATGATGAAAGCATAACATAATAATGTATTAAAATGGATATTAAATTTTGTTAAAAAAATCATATTTAGAAAACCATACCCAATTTGAGGATCGCCATCTTTATGGCCTCATCTCTAAACTGCTTATGCACATTACTTGAAATATGTCTAATGAAATAACGATGATAAGAATTTGGCTCAGTCCAAGAAACCCCATCACTACTCACGACCTCTATAATCACTCGATGAAGATCATATATCAGACACACACCCTATTTTTGCATGACATGAACACGTACGCATGCCAAAAACCAGCTCCAACATTCAAAACTTTCTTTTTCAACAACAGAAAAAGCAAGTGGAAGAGGAGTACGATTACCATACTATGTGGCAGCAATGAGTAGAACACCTGTATACTTTCCATAAAGGAATGTACCATCTACCTGAATCAATTGTTTACAATATGGAAATGCAGCAATGCACGGTCTGAATTCCCAAAAAAGCCTATTAAACTTCACCTTTGACTGATCAACTCGATGATTTTGGGATACATACTCAACATTGTCCAATTGATAAACAATCTGATTATTGATAGACAACAATTCCATAAGATGTGGCAACATCACATAAGACTCATCCCAATCACCATACACTTTTACAATGGCTTTCTGTTTTGCATTCCAAGATTTTTTGTATGATACCTTATAGTTATACAATTGTTGAATTATTTCCTGAACAAGGGAAACAGGAACATCCTGACTTGTTCGTATCATCTCACAAATAACAGTAGATATAAACTCTGCATCAAGGGAAGGGTGATCTTGTGACAAGCTGGGATGCAGACAAGTGTGTGGGCCTTCTAATTTGGTTATCTTCCAACATCCATAATATTTATCAAATAGTTCTCTTAATCAAAATTTAAATTCTGAACCATATTTTTCACAATGAATGAGATATTTGGTCTTCTTTGACTCATAAACCACAAATGTGAAATGTCTCTCAATGTGGTATTGCTTTTTCACATTTTTCATGACCTGTTTACTTTCAAACTCCTGCCCAACATATATGACATTATCATTTGATGCAGGCCTATTCCCTATAATGTCAGGGAATTCAGAAGCTGGTGTAATGACATCCCAATCAAAATGTTGTTCACAAGACATTCCTCCAACTAAGGAACTCAAAATTGAAGGCTGATTACCACTTACTGGTGGATGTAGTGGATGTATGTCTCTCAAAGGAACCTCAGAAGGTTCATTCCCAACCACACCTGCTAACTCCCCAGATTCTTCTTCCTCAGATAAACTTTCATGCACTATATCAGCACAGAAAGGGATGTCATCGACATTTCCTTCCCAATTTTGATGATCTTCCTCATTACATTATTCCACAGGAGTCATATGAGAAGGAGGCAATGAATAAGACTACTGTGAAGGACCGACTTCTATAGAGGTCACAAAGCATGGTTTTGTAGTAATTGATTGCACCACATAAATATCAGAAATGACAATAAATAATTCCATCAAACCACTAATACAATGTTGCCTGAATAACTGAGAATCCTCCATCCAATCCTCATCATCGACTATAGGGTAGTCGATGTTCCATAGATGCTTAGGATATTGAAGATGTCGGTATCTAATTGAAGTGATTTCTTATCCTGAACTCAGTTTTAACCGACTATGAATCTTATTACGAACTGTATCCAATTTCATACAACCATGGAGATTTACCACTTTGACAGGTGGTACACTGTAGCTAAAACCCTGCTCGGTATAAATTACCTCACCATTGAAATATATTTGAGCATACATAATTACCTATAAAAAATAATTTAAAAAATATTATACACTACATTAAAATTTTAGATTATTTAATTTGGTTTTGAATAATTTATTATCTTGAGACTTTTTTATGTACTGATTTATCACTGTTAAGGTATAGTGATTATGATTTTAGCACAAAAGAAAATTTAATATAATGTTTCATAAAGTTTAATTACTTATGAATATATAATCATGACTTGATCTTGAGACTTATGATTAGTTTATCATTATCTGATAACCTAACCACAAACTATATGGGTAAACTCATGTCTCTATTATCAAATATTGCAGCAACCACCAATCTCTTGTCAAACAGCAATGCCTCCTCTCGAACGAGTTCTCGAATGCCTCTTCGTCGACACCTCTTCGGGGATGCCTCTTCATCGACACCTCTTTGGGGCATCTGTCTTTTAATTACAAATTTACTCACATGCATGTGAGGGGGTCTAGGGGTATGAAATACATAAATTATTTTAAGCAGACACGCAGGTCCTTACACTTACTAAGAAATGACTCATAGGTCATCAATGCAGAAAAAATTCAATTATTACAAATTGAATAACAACATACACAAAATAAAACATGTAATTTCAATTATGCTTGGTCGGTCATCTCAAGATTAGTCATCACTCATACCGTGTTTTTTGGTATATTTATTATATTATCCGTATTATATAAAATCTATATTAAATACTACACCTCTTTTAAAAAAATTTAACTTCATGTGTATATATATATAATTATTAATAACATTTATTAAATTTTATTATAACTGGTCTAATTGAGATTTACATAATAAACACTTTTTTATTTTAAATTTTATGAAATTGTAATGTTTTTTGGGTATTCTTCTACTTTTCAAAATATAAGTAAATATATTTTCTACTTTATTGATTAAAAATGTTATTACTAGTAAATAAAATTAATTTAATTTAGACTTACATCAAAACCATTCATTAAAATAAATTTCTCTAACATAAATTACTTTTCCTAAACATTAAAAATTTTAGACATAACATAAAACATTCAATATTCAGACAACAGACATTCAAAAAATTAAATCATACAAACATTCAACATCAAGAAAATTAAATCATACAAAACATTTCATGCATAACATATGAAATAAATAAATCATACACACAATTAAACATACAAATGAAATAAATAAACAAAATTAAACAATTAAATTATTAAATAGAAATTTTACCTCAACAAAAGCAGCAAATATTTGTTGAGAAAGAATTTTTGTGGAGCATCGCAACAAAAAATAGAGGAGAACAATGGGTTTGGGGGGGCCTCCTTTTATAGAAAATCTCGGCCGGATGCGTGAACTCTGTTCATGCATCCTTTATCTAGTCCGCGAAGGAGGCGTGAACGGCGTTCACGCGTCCGTTAGCTGGTCAACAAAGGATGTGTAAACGCCGTTCACGCATTACTGCCTGGGTCCGGGATGTGTGAACTCCATTCACGCATCCTTTGCCATGGTAGTGATGTGTGGACGCTGTTCATGCATCTCGGACCCAATTTTAAAAATATCAGAACCCTAACCCCTTTTCCCAAATTTTTTTTCTCATAAAACCCATATTAAAAAAATTTCCACTCGTGGACTTCAACTTCTAAGTGGTAGTGGTATCTGTAATGCTCAGAGATGGGGAAATTGGGAATCTTATATCGTCCTCGATGAAATCCCCTACTCTGATGTGGACTTCTTCATCTATGGCGGTGAGTAATTGATATCCTGGGCGCATGGTAGTACAGAATAAGTTTCATCCATAGAGGCAGCGGCTGCGTGAGCTCAAACGGCAGTGACAGTGAGTCCAGATCATTGTAAATGGAATGCTCAAGGTTCAAGGATGCGTGATTGGATCTAGATGCATTATGTTCATCATCATGTTCGGTCAGATTTAGATCTGTGTCGAGGGAGGCGAGCTTAGCTTTGGTTATGGTTTATTTTCATCTTCTTTGTGGAGGTGTGGCATGATCTCAGTGTTGGAACCCCTTTCGTTTGGAAAGCAAGAAGAAATGTAGTGGATTATTGGTTGTCGGCTCAAGAACAGATGTGGCTGGTGGTCAATCTCAGATGGAGGGTGGAATCATTAGCTGGGATGTAGGGTTTGGGTGAGGCACAAGATCTGGTTTGGTCTAACGATGGCTAATCAGTGGAAGGATATGAGCAGTAGATCTATAAATGGTCAGGACCAAACGGTGGATAGCCAGCAGAAGATGGGGGAGGTCTAGTCGATGCTTTATGAAAATAGCTAGAGGTAGATCATGTGAGAACAGAAGCAAGGGAGAAGATTAGGTGAAAGTGGATCATCTGGTGCAGTAGTAGCATAAGACACCAATAGAATATCCGAGGAGCAACAAAAGATGGATTTTTCCAGATAGTAGATGAGATAACAAATGTTAGATTGGTTGGCGGAAGCATGGGATGACTTCTAGTGAAGAACAATGAAAAATTGGTGTCTAAGATTTCCAACACTAGCGGTAGATGCAATGATTTGAGGGTAAATGTAGTGGACTGGAAGTAGGAAAATAAAACAAAGTTCAAATCAATAAAAATTAACAATTAAAAAAAATAAAATAGAATGAATTTAAAATTAAAAATATTTTCAACAAAAAATTATAATTTAAATTAGTAAACTTTAAATCAATTATTTAAATAAAAATACATTCTGAATATTAAAATTTAAAAATAAACATTATTAAAAGTACTTAAATTAAAAAGAAAATAATTTTGTTATTTTGAATCATGAATCTAAATTAATAATTGAGATTAGCTTAATTGTTAAAAATGAAAATTAGAATTCAAATAAATTCAAATAAATTCAAATAAAAAAATAAAAAATATTATATTAAGCTAATGTTTCAGTTATTAAATAAATATAAAATTATAAATTGTTCTAACTTTAAAGATGAACAAAAAAAATAAACATAAAATTAATTTTTTAAAAGATTTTTATAAATAAAAAAAAAGAAAAACTAAATAAACCGAATTAACAATTTAAATGATATAATACATAATTACACACAATAAAAGGATAATTTAGTACTTTTAACTACTAAAGTACTAAAGTAAAATTATTTAAAATAAATGGAACATCTAATTAATAAATTTAATAATATATTAATTACATGCTGTAGAAAAACTACTTATTTAATGGGAATATCATGTACATAGAAAGAAGAAACAAAGAAAGACAGAAATGGTACAAAACATATACTGAACACACGCGTAATATGTTCTCTCAAATTTGTTTCTACCAATGTAAAAATTTACAAGCCCTTTGTTCTTTGTGTTCATGTCTATGTACTATGTGTTTCAGCTGAAAATTTAACAAATAAAAAAATCTCTAAATTAAAATTGAAATATTGAAATAAGGAAATGATTAAAGAAGGATCATAGTAGCACTTGTATCAATGATCATTATATAGGATAATGGAGGTGTAAAAACACCCTAGTTTTCAAGGTTTGGATGGTAGCGATGTGGTTTCACTGAGAAGACATGAAAATATGCATGGGGGTCGTACACATGATTCTACCTATGAAAAAGATTGTTTATATTCTAAGTGAAGGGTATACTATGTGGATTCCCAAGGCAATACCCTTTGTAACTATTTATTTTCATTTTAATAATTGTTTTTGTAATATTTTTTTTAAAATTATCATTATGTATGTATATATCTATACTATTTTATTCTTATTGATTTATATATATAATTATTTATATTTTTGTTTTATGTTGTTAAACAATATATAAATATAAATGAGGATTTCATTCATATACATAATATTTATTTTTAATGTTTAAAATGAATAGGAAAAAACATCATCCAAGAGCTAAGGGTATTGTTGAAACAATGACCGATTTGATCCCTGTAATTTCTTCTAACCACCAAAGTAAATTTTTCAAAACCTAGGTTTTTATTATTATTTGATATTTTTTTACATAATATATATATATATATATATATGAAGAAACATAATATCCATGATATGTAGAATTATTTAATTGAAAAAGGGATGATGTTGGGGAGATTAGAAAGACTCAAACCTATTCCTTTTGGACTCTATTCGGAGATGGTTTCCTCTCCACAACCCCACCCTTGGGTTTATATTTATTCTTATATATGTTGGAGTTTTATAAAACTAACACTAATACATAAATAATATATATACATGATATGTGGATCTGTTTTAAAGTAAATGATGGATTTTGGGTCAGTTAACATGACTTGAACATGGGACATTTTAAACTCTAAAAGACACCTATCCAACTAGCCCAAATCCCATCATGGGTTTCATATTATTTATATTAAATTTTATTATTTTTGAAATTATCACACACTGCTTGATAATGAATATGATTTAAAATGATTTACACCATGACCAATGGTGGGCAGTGAGTGATTCAGACTCATGAAAAAATCACATACCATCTCGTTTCCTTTCTACTGAAACATGATTTATTCTTATTTATATAACTACTTATTATTTAATTATATTAAATAAACAGTTATAATATGCACAATAAGCAACATGAACACACCATTTATTATTTACACATGTCATGCTCTTGTATTTTATTCACATAGATGGGGTGTTATGGATAAATGTATAAGGAAAATGTATACATAATGACTCAGAGTGCAAGGAAGAAGTATATGTTTTGTAGTTATTCATATTAGGAAAGAAATAGAGAGGGAGAGTGAGATAGGGAGAGAAATATTCTAGGATCCCTCCCATAAATCACCTTTGTTTAAGTTCATTGTCCTAACCTATATTAGTGGATAACTTACTCATAATCCAAAAGTGGATATGGAATCCTCTCCATAAAGCACTACATATTTCTAGAATATTCCTCTTAAAAAATCACTCATTTCCGGAGGGTAAGGATATGGTTTTTAGTAGCCCTACATCATGGTTATAAAATTATAAAGGTAATAATATTTTGATATCTTGGTCAGTATCATCATACCCCCCATAACCATGTGTGTTTTCTCCATAATACTAAAACTTATAATAGTGTTATATAAGGCCTCTAGAGTAGGTAATGTGTCAACCAAGTCCTAAAAATTGAATTTCAGTTGAATTTAAATACTATTATTTTCTGATGTGTCACTATTTTAAAAATCAATGCATTATATATTTTTTAAAAATATATATAATTCTAAAATACTTAGGCTCTTCTTCACAACATAATTCCATAGTTGAGTTATAAAAAGATGTTTCAATTTCAAAATTTTCTAAATTTTTCTCATTATTTATCATCTCTATAATATTTTCAAATAATGTTCTAAGTATTTCAAATCTTTCAAATATGTCCAACTTGTTCTCAGGGAAAAATTTTATCATTGGAAAAAAAATTATTTAAATTTATAACTTTTATGAGGGGAATATTAGTCATAAAAATAATGGTTAAATCATATACATTGTTATTAATCATATATAATATCACCCATGTACATACAATATTCCCCCAGATATGGTTATGGATTCACTGGATATTAATGAATAAAATCCTCTCCAGATGATGAATACTATCCTCTGGTGGAATTAATATCCATTTTGAAGTCAAATTACGGTACATGAGAAACAAATTAATGATACAAAAGGACCTAAATTAACCAAATTCAACTAAAAACTCATGTTGGGTCTTGTTCTTATGAAACACCACCGTAATTTTGATCGCTTTGGTCTTGGGGCATAGAATAATGGTTTTTCCTTACTCTTCAATAGAAATGATGTATCAAGTTTTAAAAACTTGAAAAACAACATAGATGATTCCTATCAGGAGTCAGTGAGTTCTAGTGGATTATCCAGGTAAAGAAATTGTTTCAAGTTAATGAAGAGACAACATAGAAAAAAATAAAAACATGCAAAAATAAAAGCAAAATAAAACAAATGAATAAAAAGAACATAGTAGGGTTCAAATTTCAATTAAGATTTAATTTAAAATCATTATTTATAATTTGAAATTATTTATGATTTTTTTACAATAAGTATTCAATATTTACATTATTTATTATTATGAAAAAAATGTTTTTCTTACTTAAATCATATTTGCATGGTTAGGAAATTAAATCCTTTAAATAAATGTTTCAACAAAAACCCCTAACATAATAGAAAAAGGTAACACCATAACTCCTATATCTAAGTGTTATAAATTACTTTATTACACTGGTACAAAATACAATGACCACATCAAAAAATAAAAAACTATTTAGTATTTTTTGGAGACTAGATACATATATCATTTACATATTACATTAGAACAACAAAATACGAAATAAAAATAGCCTGAAACATTCTTATTCCATTTAATCCATCACTAAATTTATTCATAGATCACTTTTTGTTATGCATGGGAAATAGACACATAAGAAGGTTGATCTCAAATTCTCAGTAAGTGTATATTTACAAAGAAAACTATCATAATAGGAATATATATTATTATAGTTTGGATAATCAATAAACATTCTATATAATCAATATTGTGAACATGAAAAATATCCACGGATAACATTAAAATGAAAATATTCACATAGATAACAACAACTGAATTCGTAGTGATAGAATGCATAATATCAAATATCCTGATCTTTACTATAAATTCTTTAGCTAATAAATTATTCATTCTATATAGGCCAAAACCATGACATTATTCTTGTATTGGGTAGCCATACAATATATCTTCAAATCGGTTTTCTAATGAGATGAAGTGATGCATCATAAAGCTTTTCAGTTTTGGCCCCCACATCTTGCTACATTAAGTTCCATACATTCTCAATATGAAGGATATGAATAATGAACTTACCTGTATAACATTCATTTTGAAATAACAATATATGAAATTCCAATACTTTTTCCCATCTTAGTAAAAGAGATTACAAGTTCGTAACCCATATAGAGAAATAAAGTGGATGGATAAATAATATATATCATAGATTTACCTCTTGAACCTCATCCATATTCATGGAAGAGTAATCAATAGTTATCCTTATTGATATAGTAGATAAATAGATTATCAAAAATTACATTTTTAATGTAATAAATGGCCCACTTGGTGAATATCCAAACATATGGACATTCACGATGCAATAGAATGTAGCTTTATTATAGAAACAATGATAAGGTAGCAGAAAATGGTACATATAATGAACAAGGTTATCAATAAGTGATTGAAATAGTTTAAAATGGAAGGATAAAATCATAATGGTAGGATCATCCTTTATTATGGTTTGTTAGATAATCAATATTATCTAACTCATATCCGTGGGGTGTGTGAATCTAGGTGTGTAGTCTTAGGCCCACTCATTATACACTAATAAAAGAGTGAGTTGATACTCAACCAAAATATTTTATCATTAATACCCCTAGGTGCATCTATTACAAATATATATCCACTTCCTAGTATCTTGATATGGATGTATTATCTAGGAATATGAAAACACTTATACATTACAAAAACATTAGGATTTCACCATTGCAAATTTTGAGTTTTATAATAGTTTTGGAAACTCTTGAGTTAATAGGATAGTATGGAGTAATAATGATACAAACTCATAAATAACATGAAAATAATGTAGAATACAATAGAAGTATACCTATGGAAATTTATACACCACACAAAAGACTCAAGTTGTTAGTACAAATCATATCTCAATGAATCAAAATTTAAGGGAAAGAACCCATACAACCTTAGAAATTTTCAGGTAAAAACACCATTGAATGATAAAATTTAAAATGAGATATTAAAAAACATTAATAATGAGGGGATCATGATAGAAAATATTAAAGGGGATATAGATACACTATTCTAAATAAAACATGGTTTATAATAAGAAATATATATGAGCTTTTGAAAATCTAAGATAATATTCCCTTACCTTGTTCTGGATTCATTCTTCCCTGACACCTATCGTCCATAATATTGAAATTATGTTTTTTTGGAAATATTCTTAGGGAACATATCCATAAATATTTCATTTAATATAGTCAAATAATTATCATATTTTCTTTATTTATTAAATATTTTTTTCATATGTTTCAATGAAAATTGAATTGTTGATGGTTATTTTCAATAATATTAGTGATCTATTGTGATATTATATTATAGGATAAATAATTAATATAACCTTTATAGAAATATATAAAAATAATTGTTTTCTAATTAACTTATAATAACATTATTATCTGTGATCCCATTATCATATATGATAGTATTTTATATCATTTTTCGAGCAGGTGGTTAAACCATCCCCAAACAATAACACACTATTTCTCACTGGGTGATTATAGTGAATGAAGTATATAAAATCAGTATAAAATATATAATAATGATATAATTTATATGTTTTATTATGATGAAACATATTTGAAGTGGTTTTTCTAAATAAATAAATCGATATGTAAAATGAGAAAATGTCATTTCATGGAAGTAGTAGTCCACACAATGCACGATCAACATTATTTTGTTTTTTCATGTGGTTGAGAAGGAATAAATATAGTTTGTTCAATTAATATAAAAAAATAGTATATTAATGATATTAAAGTCTTAATATAACAATTTTTATAGGATTTTAATGAAATAAAAAAAATAAATGATAAGGATTATGTAATACTCACTTTAGGACCGTCAACATTCTCTTGGGAATATCCTCAGATATGAAGGTCTTAAGAAGACTAATTGGGACCATAAGAAAATTAAATTGATATGGTATTATTTAAGGAAAAAATATCAAAGTTTTATGATGATATTTTTAGGAATGGGTATGAAATGAAGTATTGGAAGTGTCTACTTTCATATATGAGGAAAATGGATCTTTTTTTCGACACCCATTATTTCTCAATAGTGGAATGGCGGTCTTCAAGGGTATTTGGTTCCAAATGTGATAAATAATGTATATTGAGTAGATAATCTGAATTAAATTATCAAGAAATTATTTTTATAAATGTTTTAAACATGTTGGAAGTCATTCGTTCATATATTTTTACTTTCCCCTTTTTCTTGTTTTTATAGGGTAACTAGTTTTCACATAATCAAACCATTTTTTATGCCTTAAAATAATATTTCCATAATTTGAAAATTTATACCTAATTATTCCAAATATGAAATAAAATTTTCAAGATAATTTGATTTTGTTTATGTAATGCAACTTTTATCGATAACACATGTAACGCGTAATACATGGTTTTTAGAAAAAGTGTATTTTTAGCTTGAAAATTGTTTGTAAGATAAAGTTATAATTGTAATTTATTCTATTGAAATAATTTGTTTTATTATAAAAAATACATTTTATGTTTATTTTAATTATATACAAATCCAAATTTTAACAAAATAATATTTATTTACCAGAAAAAACAAAAATTAGTTTTTATTGTAAAATATTGATTATGTCGTTAATATGTTAATCATTGGTTTTCGGAATTCAACATTGAATTTTTATAATATATAGTTTTTCTAATTAAACCATTTATCACTAGAAAAATATTATCAACTTATTTGTATTAATTATATAAAGATACTATTTTGGTCAATACTATTTTCCACTATTAAAATAATAATAAATTATTTACAAAAAATATGAAAAATTAATCCAAATACATTTTTTTTGAAATAAAAAATCACTTAATTTTTATTAAATATAAAATCTAATATTATTAAATTCAACTTATAAACACTAATAAAGGATCATTATTTGGTTGTAGGGTGCACATTGTGTGATAGTGTTTGGGTTATAGTGTTTACCTACACTAGTTGGGTCTTTGGTATTACATAAAATGCTCAAACAATGGTCATGGGTTTTCCTATGGAGATTCTTCAAGTTTTCCACATTTGTTTTATTATTTTTCTAATGTGGAACATAAAGTAAATTAAGAGTTTAAATAAGTAATCAATTACAAAATAAAATGAACAATTTGAGGAAGTACACAAGAATTCTATTACAACTCATACATAATCTTATTAAAACCCCTACATAGATCCTCTACCATTTTATAAAAATGGAAATAGTGCTAAAAATTTAGTAAAATTCCATTCATACACATGGATGTAAATATAATTGAGGATGAGGGAGTAATGTGAAGAAAAAAATGAAAACAAATGAGAAAAACAACTCATATCGGAGGAGGTCAGTCCAGAGACTAGAAGCAACACCACCATCTATAAAAAAACTGAAAACTCACAGATGACGCTCGGTATTCATAGAAATTAAAAAAACATGGGCTGTACATGAGTGTACCACATATACTCTTGTAAACAAGAAGTTTGTTTATTTTTTCTCCAATAGGTGAACCATCACACCACCCATTAAAATCATGTGGGATCTTTACTGGTAGGATGGGTTTTGCGAAATGTGGTGTTAATATATATAGAATATAGTTTCAAAACTACAACCAATTTATAAAAAATGGAAATAAATGGTGTGTTATTAAAATAGTTGACATGTTCATATCGAGTTTTTACTTGGCCATGTATTCTAGCTCATCAAGTCATGGGTCATCTGAAAGTACATGACGTGTACTTATTACTTAAATAGAGTTTATGTACTATTTTTTCTCCAAAACTAATATTAATTGTGAATTCAAACATGAAATCCTAAAAATTAATCAAATATACTAAAATATATCATTTTTTTCAACTAAAAACATATATATGGAATAAAATGTTTTTTCACACAATAAAAATCCATAAATATTATGCATATATCAGATGAATTACAATGAATATTCTAAAAGTATACAAAATAAAGATAATCTAGGGGCACCCTACATTTAATGAACGTATTTGGTGTATGATCATGAGTCACCCATTATTTTATTATATCATAAAATATAATCCAATTTCACACTTCTTTTGAAAAACACCCATATTTATATAATGGAGGTATTGATATGTTCCAATTTGAAACAAATCTACAGTTTTTTATTGTATGAGGATTTAATATCACCATCTTATCACATGTATTCCCTATATGTATACATGATTACGGTGATTGTTTTTATAATCAAGTTCCTCCCACTAAAAAAATATGTTTTGAATACACTGATATGTAAATATTTACACAATTCATGGTTTGTGTTACATGCCAAATAATAGAAATCAAAAATATTTACACATAAAAAAATTGATATCATGCATAAGGTACAAGAAATCTTCAACTAAAGGCTTAGAATTAAATTTCTTTGAAAATCACCACATATGTAATCCTAGAACCATAAATAGAAAAAACAAACATTTCCATACCAAGGCATAATCCTCTAGGTTAGTTGGAAGTCAAACCTGAATTCTCTCTACCTGGGGATACTTTACTTAAGAGAGAATCCAATTCATCACAACTCTAATACATAATATTTGTAAACTATATTGAATAACCAAATTCAAACTCATAACATTAATTGTAACCCAAAGTCAATGTATTTGTAAACATATTCCATTTATCATACCTAGCTTATAACTTATTAGATGCATGTATGGTAATATATTGAAGTTGGTTAGCAAGTAAACTAAATCATGAACACATTCACAATATAAAAAAACATATAATAATGAAAAAAACATGGAATATCATTTAGATGACTGGACATATAACTCATTTAAACATTAGATAAGTATTTAAAAACAATTCATGATTAAAAGATACATATAAACTTTTTTTAAATTATCTAACTATTATGAAGATTCCATAATATTGATCATAACACTTCATGTTAATTCTAATATATAGAATATTTCATAGTAGTCATCATATTGAATTTTCATTAAATATATGATATTTTATGAATTATAAACACTTTATAATACAATTCCTACTATGTAAATATTTCATATAATCTATATATCATATGCTTAGAAATATTTAAACCATTGATCAAATTAATCATAAAAACTATTTTTTATGGTATAAATAATATCCAAAGAAGGATCTTTAATATGATCACATCAAATCAAGCATTAGGAACAATTCATAATTTAAAATATAAACAATTTTTTACCTCAACCTTATTTCATGATATATAGACCATTTATAAATCAACCATTGTGGTTTCAAAATAATGATTTTATTTATAATTTATAAGGTACTCTAGAAAATAATGTAAAATTTTCAACATTAACAGTTAATAATAGGGATTATTTATTAACAAATGTTTCAAAAACATTTATCAGTTATTTATATTCAATTTATAATTAATTAATCTATAAACCATTTGTAATTAAGAAACATTCCAATAGTACCATTTATAGAAAATTTATAACCACTGAGTTATGAATTATAATAAATTTATAAATTAAAAGAGAAATTAAAAAATATTTAATTTGTTTTAATAATACACTTTGATAATATGACGACCCTTAATGTATTGTCTTGGTAACACCCCACACTACATTTTCATACAATATGCTATCATAGTGAAAACCTGTTACACCCCATAACCTTAAAAGAAGAACATTATGTTCGATGTCATATAGGACACACAACTTTTAAAATAGATGAGACTATAACACCATGATACTTTATGATATATTTTGTTTCCTTTTAAATAAAATCAATTTCATCAATATCTTGCTTAAAATCCAACTCCTTGTTTTAATAAACCACTATATACTATTAATATGTTTATTTAAATAAGTTAATTATAACCTTGACATTAAACATTTTGGTATGAATAGGAATAATGTAATTTTAAAATTATGTATAATGGTTTTAGATAAAGAGAATATTTTGATAAATAAGTACATAACTTTTTTAATACCCTTATTTTATTTAAAAATACGTTTTCTAAAAAAATGATTTATTTATTTTAAACAATTTAATGCATTTCTTAAATCAACATTTCAAAAATATCTCATGGTGAATTTTTAGTTTTTTTTTGAAAAGTTTCATTTTTTGATTAATAGTGAAAAGTATTGATTTTTATTCAAAACTGACTTTTCATTTAAAGAATTTACAAAACCAATATTATTTTAATAGGGTTTTAAAAGTATAATTAGTTTAACTATATATTTATTAATCAAATTTAATACATTGTAATCAATTTAATTTTGAATTTTGATATTAAAACATTATCTACTCATGAAAATTTTCTCTTTGGAAACCAACATTTTCATCACGTCATTAGGTTTAATTTTAAATTAAATTATTCCTCTTATATGAATGAAATTTGTAAAAAATGTATTTAATATTTGGAATTATAATAATTCATATTATATAATGAGGTGAAATTCATTTTTCACGGTAAAGAATAATGAAAACAATAAACATTATTTACTGTGGTTAAGGTAAAAACAGGTTTACTAGGGGTTAAACTAAAACAATAAGTGTTAAAAATGACCCAAAACAATAGTAATTTATATTTTATTGTCATATTTAAACCTTATATCTTATATTCTCTAAAAATGGTCCATTTTGGTGCCTTTTGGAAAGATAAATACAAGGGTGAAATTATTTCTTTTCAAAAATTCTATGTGTGTCCTCTCCCCCACTTATAAAAGGCCAACACCTCTCCCCTCCTTTAAAAACATCCGAAAACTACTGGTTTAGAAAATTCCTAAAAAAATAACTTCTTCACTTTTATCCCCTCATTCCAGAATCCTTTTCTTGGTCATAATGCAATCTAAGGAAGGTTTTTTGTGCAAACCAAAAGAAGTTGTCTGAAGAAGAGGTAATGTTCTTCAATGAGTTATTTTATTTTATTTATTTATCTGCATATTTAATTTCTTATTCTACCATGATGATATAATAAAATAAGTATCCTATATATACTATGGTGTTCATAATTTTAACTAATAACCTACAACCATTTCCTTATCCATCAAATGAGAAATGAAAGTGTTGACCGTGTATACGGCTGACTATCGCATCACAAACTGATGTAATTTGTTTTCCATCACAACATATCACTGATTATTATAATGATGTATTTAAAATTTATATATTAAATTTATGTTATAATTAAACTTCTATAATTAAATATCACATTTTCATTCTTATATTCCATTCTATAGAGAATATGATAATGTTACTTGTGTGTATGACTAACTATCGCCTCACAAAACGATGTGATTCGTTTGTCACTTATGATTTACATGGAAGTTAATAAAGACTAATTTTATGTTAATATATTATATTAATGAAATATTAGTCATTATAAAAAATAAATATTTCATATTCATTATTACCTTACCCTTTATCGAATAAATGATAATGTCCTTTGTGTGTACATCAAATTACCGCCTCACGAAGCGATGTGATTCATTTTTTCAACCAAATCACATGGATTTTATATGTAAGGATATTTAAAGAAATAATATTATATTTATGATATAATTATAAAACTTTGATGATGAAATAACATTTAACTTATTTCCAACTTGATTTTTGAAAAATGGAAATGTCACTCATGAGAACATACGATACACCATCTTTATGCATGTAACATTGTTCATTTTTCATAACGATATTTAATTGATAGATTTAAAAGAATAGTTTATAATTATAAATGTTAAATATTTAATTATTAACAATTTGTATATTATTATATAATAATCTATTTGACCATAGCCAATATACCGATGTGATTTTGGATACATGAGTCATTTATTGCTAAAATGTGCAATGTGAAATTAATTTTTTATGTAATTGAATACGACATGGTAAAAAATAAAATAAAACTAATAATAAACCTGAAAATTTTTATTTATTAATAAAATAATTAAAATATTTTAATAATTTAGTAATATAAGGAACACACATGATGATTCAGGTAGGAGGTAAGGGGTTTTTAAATCAATTTTCTTTCATCAGGTGAAAATATACTTCATTAATGAGGTTATTCTAAGATTATGTGTGTATTTAAGTTTGAAATTTTTTATTTTTTATTTAAAATTTTGTTATTTGGATTTAAATTTGATACACATAATCAATTCATTTATTAATCCCCATTTCAATGGTATGGTCTTTGTAAGGGTTTCTCCTCAAAACTTCCTTCCTTAAGACACATGTTTTTTTATTAACCTAATTTAATTAAAATGGATTACATAATACACATTTAAATTTTATAACATGAATCATTTATACATAATGAAATTTTAAGTTATAATTTAATTACTTTATTCATGAGCATGGTTATTCCAAAGTAACCAAAGCGGTAAGGGTTTGTGTTTCAATCTCATTTTAGTCGGCACTGTTTATGCTAGAATTTACATTGTTGGAAAATATTTGATTATTTCCTAATAAAACCCTTCCATTTTATTAATATCTTGATATTTATGAATTTTTTTCATATTATTACAATTTCCCTTTCCTTGGTACTTAAAAATATTCATAAAACGTATTTAAGGAAAATGGACTTCATTTCCCCCTTCGGTTGAAACCCCTATCACTTCAACGTCCATGTATTCATAAAAATGTTTTAAAAAATGTTTTTAAATTTATAATATGAATAATTAATGAAATTTATAAACTTATTTAATTTTTAAAAAATGGATTATAAGGAATATTTTTGTGGTTTTCTGAATGAGTTATTTCTTGACATTTTACCAAAAATATGAATGGAATCTTTGTTTTAACGTGTATGACATGAAAATTATTTTACATCATTATATTCCTTGTATATTCCATTGTTAGTTTCCAATGTTATTTTAAAATAAAATGATTTCAACATTTCATTATGATATTTTTTTCAAAATATATTTTCAAAGTGGAATTGTTATTTTCATTAAGACTTTTTTTAATATTTTTAAAATTATTTCTACTAATCAATGAAAATAAAAATTAACATTTTGGAATGATTAAAAATATTGTATATATATCTCTTACATATATCTATTTCTCACTATCCCTTACGTTAATCTCTCAGACACCTTTATTATACAATTTTCTTTGATTTTGAAATGAGACAAGATTATGCACCTCATTTATTTCAATGGGTAATTCATATTTTTATGCGATATTATTGATTTCCTTTTTGTGTCATACATAAATAAGGAATATATTAGGATGGATTCTCCCAGATATCTCTCTAAGGCATTGCGTAAAACTTTAGTCTCATGAGGCATCATGTATGGGATTTGGGATTAATCCTAATCCATTTTGGGACATTGTCCTCCATGTGATATTGTCTATGCAGTTATTATTGACTAATGTTTATGTCATGTTATATGTTTTTTCCACATTTCATTTGATGCCATGATAATATGATTTTTTTTTTCTTTATGTTATTCCCCCAATGTTTACTCATGATACTTTACTTTTTATGATGTCATGTTATACTCTTGACCCAAATGTTATGTTTCCTTATCATGTATATTTCCTTAAAGGGATTTTTAACTCATCCCTTTATTTAATGTATTCCCTAGGTTATCACACATAGTTTTAAGAGATCAAAAGGATTTATGAGATCAATATGGACAATAGAATAATGAATTGTTATTTTAGTCTCACTTTTTTTATTAGTTATCTAGTTTTCAAAAAGACACTAGGCCTTTTTTATTTTTGTGTTATGTTAATGGATAAATATTTTTAATAATGATGTAATAATACATGTAAAAAGTCTTGGGTTTTTTAGTTAGTATCAGAGGAATGGTTTAGTTAACAATTGGAAACTAGGATGAGAAAACTTTAGTGAGAACCCACGAGATATTTCTAAGTATAAAACTCAGTAAAAAAATATCCTAAAAAATGGTGATGTATAAAGTTTGTGGTTTCCAAGAAATTACATCTCTCTATGGATTCTACAAGTGGACATGGTTTTAAAACAGATGTACTGTAAGAACCAAGTTTTTTCTGTGAAAGACATTAGAATATTTCTTGATGTTATTCAAGAGTAGCGCCTTCAGACGTCCTGCGATTCCGAGCCCTGGTGTGGCCAGAATTAAATTTTCAGGGTGTTAACACTAGAAATGCCAAATAAATGGGATAACTCCTAAACGGTGCTTCATATCAGAGATATGAGTGTACGGATGGGTCCGGAATGAGGTGTTTACCCTAGGAATGACATAAAACATGTCGGCGCGGGATGTTTGGACCCCTCGCTCACTTTAGGAACATTAAATGGATAAAATTAATTAAATAATTTATTCGTTTAATGGTGAAACTCAAGTATCTCTTAAATGATGGCTCGGATTGGAAAACCGAGAGAACTGTTGAGTTCATAGCATGCCTTTTACCCTAGGAGGGGTGTAATCTTCGTGGGCACGGGCCGTTTGTGAAAAATGGCCCTAGGGGCGTTTTCATAATTTAGCAGCCCCGGTCGTTAAATTTTATAACTTTTGAACAAGGCCTCAAATTAAAATTCTGAGACCACCGTTGTGCTTGGAGTGGCGTTTTTACCCCAGGGGTGCCCTTCTTTTTGTCTGCGTCGGGAGCGGAGTCGGGGGGCGTGTCGGGCAGGGGGTTTAAGTGTTTTCTACTTAAACACACCCCTCTTCTTCTTCTACTTCTCCTTCTTCCTCCTCAAACCCTTCTCTCTCCTCCATATCTGGCGAGGAAGCTCCGGCGAGGCGATCTTCGGCGAGGCGCAATGGTTCCGACGGTCCGTGCACGAAGCATCGGGCTACGCCCTTCGAGGTAGGGGTTTATTGTTTTCATTTTCAATTTTCCACAATATTTGAGCCCAATTTATACTGTCGAATTGCTGTCTGATCAATGACCGAAGAACACATATGTGTAGTATATGTTCTACGGTTTCTGACGCTCTTCTCAGATCAGAAATCTGAGTCCCGGGGTGCCCGGGGCAGCCCCGGGAAGTTCCGGCCGAATTCCTGGTTTTCCGGTGGATCCAGGGCAGTCCGGCGACCCATGGCGGTGGTACGGCACGTTCCAATGGTGACGCTCCAGGGTGCAGGCGGTGGCGCTCCAGGGTTCAGGCGGCGCGGTGGCAGCTCGGGCTTCAGGCGGCGCTGCGGCGAGCGCCTCAGGCGGCAGGCGGCGGACACCCGCTGTATGAGGGTGGACCTGGGTCGCGGCGTGTGACCCCGCTGGGGAACAAGACCCGCGGCCCGCGGGTCGTCACACGGGATGACCAGTCTTGGCCGGTCCGAGCGTGGACTGCGGGTCTACGACCGGCCCGTGCGGCAAAGCCGCAGTCCGGCTCAGCGAGCTGGGTCGGCCGGTCCAGCCCAAGGGGCTTGACCCCTCTGGCTTCGGACACCTGTAAATATCACCACGGGAGTCCGTTTTACATGCCGTCTGCGGAAGGGTAACCCTCGTCTAGAGGAGTGTGTTTTGAGACAGTTTCGGGAAATTTTAATTCCCGGGACGGGAGTTTGGTGGCACAACGTGTGCTTTAAGTGGAATGACGTTTTCTCCAGGGGTTCTGGTTTTAGGCGGCGCAGACACATCTGACGTCTGTTTTGAGCGTCGTCAGTGGCATTGGGACCCTGGCGCCCGGGAAAAGCTTTCCAGGGTGGTTTCGGGCATCGAAACCGGAGTTGAGGCGGGGGTCCCACTGCCCGTCTTTGAGCTGCGAGCAGCGTTTAGCGACTTTCTAACCGGGCGTCTGTTCGGGGAGTGCGAGCAGTCGATTCTGGATGTTTTTCCGAGGGGATTGCAATGGTGCAATGCACCTGATCTAATTTGGCACGATTGTGCGGGGCCCACGAGGGTTGTTTGGGCGTCGACGGTGATTTTCCATCTTTATCACTGGGCAACCGTTTTGGACAAGTGAATAGTCAATCGTGTGTGCTTTTTTGAGAGGATTGCAATGGTGTGATCTGTTCTTTGTGTTTCGGGACAGGGTTGCGGGTCCCACAAATTACCGCTCGTGTGCGGTGTGCAGGAATGCATCTTTTTCTCCGGATATCCATTGCACTCAAGTAAGCAGTCAATTTGACATGATTTTCTGAGAGCATTGTGATGGCACAGTTTGCCTAACCTTTTTCGGGGACTTGTTGTGGGTCCCACTCGACCCGGCTATGGTGAATAGTAACTTTTTCATAGGGTGTTCTTTTTGGGTGATTGAGTAGTCAATCCTGTGTGTTTTTTCAAGTGGATCGTAGTGGTGTGATCCATTTGTTCAGTTTCGGTATCTTGGGGTGGGCCCCACACGGGTTGGTTACGGTGAATAGTACCTTATTCACTAGTTGACCGTTTCAGGCGAGTAAGTAGTCCATCTCGCATTTTTTCTACGAGGATTACAACAGTGTAATCTGTTCAGGTGAGCGAAGCCTCTTACGCGATCTTATTAGATGTGGAATGTGAAGGTGCCCTGGTGGTGGTTCTTCCTACGGCATTTGTAGAGAACCCTTGGCGTGTGATCGCGTGCACTCCCGTGTGAGTGATGTAAATGCTTGAAGAGATGTGGTTGGTTGTGCCTCAGCTGTTGGGGTGGCAGGTTGGAGTTGTTACGTTACGCCTTCGCGTTGACGTTGGGTTTCGTGTGCACGATAGCCTTAGGGCTGGAGACGTGGTATAGTCTAGGAGTATACAGGAATTCTTGGAGGTACACATTGGGGATGTTTGTACCTGAGAACGTTTGTACGCTTGTTTGGGGTTGATATGGGGCCACATGTTGTGTGGTCCCCACGTGCATGTCGGGTTTTTCATTGCGTACTTTTGACCTCTCGCGACGTAGAGGGTCCCTCTATTCTCAATTGTTGACCAGTGGGGTGGAGTTTCTCCCCAGCCTCTGTGCTCGATGGTTTAGATCAGCAGGGTTGAGTGGTTTCCCCTGGTTGGTTCTGGAGTCAAGTGGTTGCGCGATACCCACTCCGTGTTCGGTTGGCCAGTGTTGCACCATCCAATGGAGATGGCCAGAGCAGTTCTGGGTTTACCCTCCAGCGGGGCCGGGCAGTGGGTTACTCATCGACTTCTTAGGGTTTACCCTCTAGCAAGGCTGGACAGTGGGTCTCTCATGGACTTCTCAGGGTTTACCCTCTAGCAGTGACTAGGAAGTGGGTCACCCGACGACTCTTTAGGGTCTACACTCCAGCAGGGCTGGGCAGTGGGTTGCCCGTCATCTTTTTTCAGGTCAACCTTCTTGTAGGGCTGGGTAGTGGGTCACCTGTCAACTTGTTCCGGGTCTACCCTCCAGCAGAGACTGGGCAGGGGGTCACCCGACGACTCTTGTGGGTCTACCCTCCAGCAGGGCTGGGCAGTGGCTCCCCCATCGTATTGTTCCAGGTCTACCCTCCAGCAGAGCTGGGCAGTGGGTCGCCTATCGACTTATTCCAGGTTTACCCTCCAGTAGGGCTGGGTAGTGGGTCATCCAATATCTTATTAGGGTTTACCCTCCAGCAGGGCTGGGCAGGGGATCACCCGATATCATATTATGGATTACCTTCCAGTAGGGATGAGCAGTGAGACACCTGTTGACATTCCAAACTCTGTCCTTTCTACTGGGATAGTCAGTGGCTTTACTCCATGTCTACCGGAGCGGGACCCTCGTTTGTACGGGTTAGCGATGTGATAGCTTTGACTCTGAGCAGACCTCTCGACTGCGGGGCAGTGACATGGTGTGGTTTTACGTTCCCCCAGAACTCTCAAGTGCGAGGGGCACTTTCCTCACCAAGACACATCCTTGCGATGCGACCTAAAACTGTGCGGGCGAGTCAGTGCCACCCAAAGCAGATAGTGTCAAGGTGTGGTGATTTGAGCCCCTTGACTTTCTGTTCGGGGCAGATGTGTGAGATGCTGGGCATTGGTGGCATTTTCTTCTAGGACTGCTGGCTACTCACTTTCTTGGGCTGAGCTACGGGATGGATATCCCCTTAAGACCTTGTTCGAGCTTCTTATTGAGCATATGTATTTGTATATACCTTGTTTTCTGTACCCATTTTCACGGGTTTTGGTTACTCTCCTTCCAGGAGAGGCGAAGACGCGGAGGGTATGCCATGCGCTTTCTGTGTCTAGCTTCTCGTGGTTGGATGAGTCCACTCTCCTGCTATAGGTAGCGAAGACTCGACGAAAAGTTCATATTCTTACCATTTCCATCTCCTTGTGTCTAGATGAGTCTATCTCCATTCTCTTGTTTGGTTGAGCTGGACTCTTTACTATTACTTTTCTGCACTCTCGGTTGTAATCCTTTACTTTTCCCGTTCGCTCTACTGCTCACCCTTCAGTACCTCCTTTTTTTTCTCCCTCGAGCCTTCTGGGTATCCTACTGTGTATTTTTTTTTATACTCACCCCTTCTTGGGCTTTGCCCGCACTTGGTGTGCCCTTGCAGACGACAGACAGGTTGGTCGTGACATCAGAGGATCTTAGGAGTTCGGGAGCTTGGACCATGTGCGTTTGTTGGATTCGGGATCCAGGTGGTGGACCCTTCCATCTGTTTCTTTTGTTTACCTGTTTCCAAGTTGTGGCACTTTTACTGGTTGGGAACGTGTTTTCCCCCTTTTCTTTTCAGTTTACCTCAACATTTGCTTGTACTATTTAGAGTTCGATGCACTATTGTGGTTTATATATAGCAGTTTCCCTTTTCTTTACTTGTGTTTACTTTTACTCTGCACTTTTGCAATAATTGTGTTGCATGTGTGTGTGTACAGGTACTCAGGCAAAGGCCTCCCTGAGTTGTTTAGCCTTTGGCGCTTGTCGCCAGCCCCTGGCCTATGGAGGCGGGCTTTTGGTAGTTGCGGCTCGAGCCCGGGTAGGGTCGGGTCGTGACAAAGTGGTATTAGAGGTGGTTCATTCCTTGGGACGCTGTTCAGACGTCCCTAAAATAAAAGGAATTGGTTGGGATTTTGGGAAACAATGTTAACGTGTCTCGAGAGCGGCTCTCCGGCCAGGGAGTCCAGTGATGGTGCGGCGGCCGACATATCCATTCACCAGGACCTTGATAACCCGCTTGTCGACTCGGCATGCTAAGACACTTATTGCTGGTAAAATTGGTTTGTGAATCACATAGGATTGAGTCTTTGACAGTCCTTATTGATTCAAATCCCCATCGTTGTTATTGGTATATACATATATGCTCATCTGACCACGACACTCCTTGATAATATTCAGGATGTCTCCGTGAAGACAGCCAGCCAAGATACCAGCTTTGGTACGTGATGATGACCCTGTGAGCTACGAGGCCTCAGTCTAGGACCCATCATTCGAGTTCCTTTCTCCGGGTGGGCCGGTAGCAGCACCCCACCTAGTGAGCAGCAGAAAATTTCAGTAGAGCATGATGAGCTTGAGCGCAGGTTGAGCGTGCTCCGTGAGTTCCAACGGTAGAGACCGCTGAGGTTCAGTGGTGAGCCAAATCCTCAGGCAGTAGAGGTTTGGCTCGAGACAGTGGTTTTCCTTTTCAGGATTGCGCAAACCCCGGCAGATCTGATGGTGGGTTTGGCCGCCAGCCTTTTTCACGGAGCAGCTGGGTGTTGGTGGAGTCTAGTGAATCAGTTACTTGATGATCCTTCACTTTCATGGAACGGATTTCAGCTGCTGCTCTGTGAGGAGTTTTTACCCCTCTTGCTTGCACTTCATCCGGATTCGGGAGCTTCTGCAGTTTCAGCAGGGAGGGATGACGGTGGCTGAGTACACGACTAGTTTCACAGACAGTGCATGTTTCTATCTGGACTTGGTCCGCGATGACAACTTCCGAGTGCGGAAGTTCGAGTAGGGTCTCCGCATAGAGATTCGTGCTGTCATAGTACCCTTGGGAATTTCCACTTATGCTGAGGTGCTAGAGCAGTCATTGGTGACAGAGAGCTTCCTGCCACGTTTTGAGGTTGGTAGTGGCTGTGGGCATAATGGAGATGAGACGTCTACCATAGCTAGCAGGCGCCAGATGACAGAACCTCGATGCAGGTGGCCTTCCCAATGCAGGTTTTGGTGACGTGGTCGTATACCACTGTGATGGGCGAGATGACTTGGCACAAGACTGCCCGACCCGAGTTGCTGAGAGCTTCGGGCAGGCAGCAGGCGCACCACCACGGCAGAGGCAGCGCCGTGATTGGAGTAGTGCCCAGAGATGTGGTTCTAGCAGAGGAGCGGGAGGAGCTGGAGGTGGGGGACGATGTTACAAGGTCTTCCCATCACCATCAGGTGGTCCATGTCAAGCTCTGGGAGCTGAAAGATGGGACCACAGACAGTCGCGAGCCTTGGATTTCTACGGTCTTGCAGAGCATGGGATGATGAGAGGTACCCCTTGCAACTCTTCTACTTCTTGCAGAAGAATTGTTAGACTCTGTGTGTGAAGTGATTTTCCCCCTTCTCCTTGCTTGAGTTGATACCAGGGTGACTCAGGGCGTCAGGTGTAACCCTGTGTTGGTGTGAGACCCTTCTCTTTAGTTGATGGTGGCGACTCCTTCGCCTTTCAAACGTGTAAGAGAGTCTTGGTCGTGGGAGATCGACTGTGAATCTTGCGTGACAAGATATCCTTGGGTGTTCCACCATATCGATATTCGGAAGGAGGGTATCACCAGGCCTTGTTCCAGGTTTGGGCGGTGATTCCAGTCGTGGCATGTGATGTAGAGGTTCGATTAGGGGGGTGAGCTACCCCCGAGAGCCTTCGGGCCGTTTCAGACTGTGTAAAGGGATGGTGAGGTTCCCTACTGCCTTGCCCTAACCCTAAAGTCCGGAGTGGGTGCATGATGTCCCATGCGTGGTTTACCTGAAGAGATGTGTGCATGATCCTATGCACATACTCGGAGAGGGCAGACCTTGCATGAACAAATCAAATCCTTTGGTATGTGTGTGGTGGTGTAGAGCTGTGCGAGAATTCTTCTTGGTACGGGAGAGTCAGGTGTGGGATTATTACCCTAAGTTGTTCCCTGGTTTTTTTTTCAGGGAAGAAAATCTTAAAGGAGGGAATGATGTAAGAACCCAGTTTTTGCTGCGAAATACTTTGGAATATTTCTTGATGTTATTCAAAAACAGGACCTTTAGACGGCGTGCGATTCCGAGCCCCGGTGTGGCCAGAATTAAATTTTCAGTGCGTTCACACTAGACACACCAAATAAATGTGATAACTCCTAAACGATGCTTCATATTAGAGATCCGAGTGTATGTATGGGTCCATAATGGGGTTTTTACCCTAGTAACGACATAAAACATGTCGTCGCAGGATGTTTGGACCCCTCGCTCGCTTTCGGAACGTTAAACGGATAAAATTAATTAAATAATTTATTTGTTTAATGGTGAAACTCAATTATCTCTTAAACTATGTCTCGGATTGGAAAACCGAGGGCACCGTTGAGTTCGGAGCATGACTTTTACCCTAGGAGGGGTGTAATCTTCGCGGGCATGGGCCGTTTGTGAAAAATGGCACCAGTGGCGTTTTCGTAATTTAGCGGCCCCAGTCATAAAATTTTATAACTTTTGAACGGGGCCTTAGATTAAAATTATAAGACCTCCATTGTGCTCGGAGCGTCGTGTTTACCCCAGGGACGCCCTTCTTTCTGTCTGCTTCGGGAGCGGAGTCGGGGGCGTGTCGGGCGGGGGGTTTAAGTGTTTTCTAATTAAACACCCCCCCTTCTTCTTCTTCTTCTTCTTCTTCTTCCTCAAACCCTCCCCTATCCTCCATATCTGGAGAGTCAGCTCCGGCTAGGCGATTTTCGGTGAGGCGCAGCGGTTCCGACGGTCCGCGCACCAAGCGTCGGGCTACGCCCTTCGAGGTAGGGGTTTATCGTTTACGTTTTCCATTTACCGCAATATTTGAGCCCAATTTATACTGTCGAATTGTTGTACGATAAAAGATCGAATCCCACGGATGTGTAGTATATATTCTAAGGTTTTTGACGCTCTTCTCATATAGAAAATCCGAGTCCCGGGGTGACAGGGGCAGCCCTGGGAAGTTCCGGCCGAATTCCTGGTTTTCCGGTGGATCCAGGGTGGTCTGGCGACCCATGGCGGCGGTGCGGCGCATTCTAGCGGCGGCGCTTCAGGTTGATGGTGGCGGCGCTCTAGGGTTCAGGCAGCGCGGCGGCAGCTCGGGCTCCAGGCGGAGTAGCGACGAGCGCCTCAGGCGGCGGACACCCACGACACGAGGGTGGACCGGGGTCGCGGCGTGCGACCCCACGGAGGAACAAGACCCACGACCCATGGGTCTTCACGTGGGACGACCAGCCTCGGCCGGTCCGAGCGTGGACCGCGGGTCTGCGACCGGCCCGCGTGGCAAAGCCGTAGGCCGGCTAGGCCGGTCCAGCCCAAGGGGCTTGACCCCTCTGGATTCAGACACCCGTAAATATCGCTACGGGAGTCCGTTTTACATGCCGTATGTGGAAGGGTAACCCTCATCTCGAGGAGTGTGTTTTTGAGACAGTTTTATGAAATTTTAATTCCCGGGATGAGAGTTCAGTGGCATGACCCGTGCTTTAAGTGGAATGACGTTTTCTCGAGGGGGTTCTTGTTTTATGCGGTGCGGACACATCCGACGTCCGTTTTGAGCGCTGTCAGCAGCATTAGGACCCTGGCGTCGGGGCGAAGCTTTCTAGTGTGGTTTCGGGCATCGAAGCCAGAGTTGGGGCGTGGGTCCCATGGCCCGTCTTTGAGCTGCGAGCAGCGTTTAGCGACTTTCTCACCGGGCATCCATTCGGGGCGTGCGAGTAGTCGATTCTGGATGTTTTTCCGAGGGTATTGCTATGGTGCAATCCGCCTGCTCTAATTCGGCACGATGGTGCGGGGCCCACGAGGGCCGTTTGGGCATCGACAGTGATTTTCCATCTTTATCACCGGGCTACCGTTTTGGACAAGTGAATAGTCCATATTGTGTGTCTTTTTGAGAGGATCGCAATGGTGCGATCCGTTCGTTGTGTTTCGGGACCGGGTTGCAGGTCCCACAAAGCACCGCTTGTGTGCGGTGCGCCGCAATGCATCTTTTTCTCCGGATATCCGTTGCACTCAAGTAATAAGTCATTTTGACATGCTTTTCCGAGAGCATTGTGATGGCGCAGTTCGCCCGACGATTTTCAGGGACGTGGTGTGGGTCCCACCCGACCTGGCTATGGTGAATAGTACATTTTTCACCGGGTGTTCTTTTTGGGCGATTGAGTAGTCAATCCCATGTGTTTTTTTGAGGGGATCATAGTGGTGTGATTCGTTTGTTCAGTTTCAGGATCTTGGGGTGGGCCCCACATGGGTTGGTTATGGTGAATAGTACCTTATTCACCAGTTGACCGTTTCGGGCGAGTAAGTAGTCCATCTCCCGTGTTTTTTCGTGAGAATTACAACAATGTAATCTGTTCAGGTGAGTGAATCCTCTTACACGATCTTATTAAATTTGGAATGTGGAGGTGCCCTGGTGGTGGTTCTTCCTGCAACGTTTGCAGAGAACCCTTGGCGTGTGATCGCGTGTACTCCTGTGTGAGTGATGTAAATGCTTGAAGATATGTGGTTGGTTGTGCCTCAGCCTTTGGGGTGGCAGGTTGGAGCTGTTATTTTACTCCTTCGCATTGATGTTGGGTGTCTTGTGCATGATAGCCTTAGGGCTGGAGACGTGGTATACTCTGGGAGTATACGGAAATGATTGGAGGTACACATTGGGGATGTTTGTACCTGAGAACGTTTGTATGGTTGGTTGGGGTTGAGAGGCCACACGTCGTGTGGGCCCCACGTGCGTGATGGGTTCTGCTTTGAGTAATTTTGACCTCTCGTGACGTAGAGGGTCCCTCTGTTCTCGATTGTTGACCAGAGGGGTTGAGTTTCTCCCCAGGATCTGTGCTCGATGGTTTAGATCTGCAGGGTTGAGTGGTTTCCCCTGGTTGGTTCTGGAGTCGGGTGGTTGCGCGATACCCACTCCGTGTTCGGTTGGCCAGTGTTGCACCATCTAGTGGAGATGGCCAGAGCAGTTCTGGGTTTACCCTCCAGCGGGGCTGGGTAGTGGGTTACTCATCCACTTCTTAGGGTTTACCCTCCAGCAGGGCTGGGCAGTTGGTTTCTCATGGACTTCTCACGGTTTACCCTCTTGTAGAGACTAGGAAGTGGGTCACCGGACAACTCTTTAGTGTCTACCCTCCAGTAGGGCTGGGCAATGGGTCGCTTGTCGTCTTGTTTCAGGTCTACCCTCTAGCAGGGCTGGGTAGTGGGGCGCATGTGTGCTTGTTCCGGGTCTACCCTCCAGTAGAGACTAGGTAGTGGGTCACCCGACGACTCTTGTGGGTCTACCCTCCAGCAGGGCAGGGCAGTGGGTCTCCTGTCATATTGTTCTATGTCTACCCTCCAGTAGAGCTGGGTAGTGGGTCTCCTGTCGACTTATTCTAGGTTTACCCTCCAACAGGGCTGGGCAGTGGGTCACCCGATATCTTATTAGGGTTTACCCTCCAGCAGGGCTTGGCAATGGGTCACCCGATATCATATTATAGATTACCCTCCAGCAGGGCTGGGCAGTGGAACACCTGTTGACATTCCAGAAGTCCTTTCTACTAGGCTAGTCTGTGGCTTTACTCCATGACTACCGGAGCGGGACCCTCATTTGTACGGGTCAGCGATGTGACAGCTTTGACTATGAGCAGACCTCTCGACTGCGGGGCAGTGACATGGTGTGGTTTGATGTTCCCCCAAAACTCTCAAATGTGAGGGGCACTTTCCCCACCGAGACGCGTCCTTGCGACGCGACCTAAAACCGTGTGGGCGAGTCAGTGCCACCCAAAGTGGATAGTGTCAAGGTGCGGTGATTTGAGCCCCTTGACTTGCGATTCGGGGAAGATGTGCGGGATGCTGGGCATCGATGGCATTTTCTTCTGGGACTGCTGGCTACTCACTTTCTTGGGCTGAGCTACGGGATGGAGATCCCCTTACGACCTTATTCGGGCTTCTTATTGAGTATATGTATTTGTATATACCTTGTCTCTGGTACCCATTTTCTCAGGTTTTGGTTACTCTCCTTCCAGGAGAGGCAAAGACGCGCAGGGTACGCCACATTCTTTCCATGTATAACTTCTCGTGGTTGGACGAGTCCACTCTCCTACTATAGGTAGCGAAGACCCAAATAGAAGTTCATCTTCTCACCGTTTCTAGCTCGTTATGTCTGGATGAGTCTATCTTCTTTCTCTTGTTGGGTTGAGCTGGACTCTTTACTATTACTTCTGTGCACTCTCAGTTGTACTCCTTTACTTTTCCCATTCTCTCTACTGCTCACCCTTCGGTACCTCCTTTGTTTCCCCCTTGATCCTTCGGGGTATCCTACTGAGTATTTTTTTATACTCACCCCTTATTGGGCTTTGGCCGCACTTGGTGTGCCCTTGCAGACGACAGACAGGTTGATCATGATGTCAGAGGAGCTTAGGAGTTCAGGAGCTTGGACCACGTGTGGTGGTCGGAGTCGGGATCCAGGTGGTGGACCCTTCCATCTATTTCTTTTGTTTACCTGTTGTCAGGTTGTGGCACTTTTACTAGTTGGGTGTGTGTTTTTCTCCTTTTCTTTTCAGTTTACCTCAGCATTTTCTTGTATTGTTTAGAGTTCGATGCACTATTGTGGTTTATATATAGCAGTCTCCCTTTTCTTTACTTGTCTTTACTTTTACTCTGCACTTTTTCATTGAGTGTGTTGCGTGTGTGTGTGTGTACAGGTACTCTGGCAAAGGCCTCCCCACGTTTTTTAGCCTTTGGCGCTTGTCACCAGCCCCTGGTCTATGGAGGTGGGATTGGGGTATTTGCGGCTCGAACCTAGGTAGGGTCAGGTCGTGACATGTACCTAGGGGTAATAACCTCAAAAAACTTGTGATGGACTTGACTCGAGTGCTTCTTGGTACACAATAATGGGGCTTATTATGCATCTAATTTGACACTCATGGGGGATATTCTTTGGAAATTCACAATATATTTATGAACAGTTATGAAGGAATTGAAAAAATTGTTAAGTTATAAAACCTAATAGGAATCATTTCCATGGATAACTTATATTGAATCCCAGAAACTCATAAATTATGATGTAATTAAAATTTATATGTCATTAATTTTATGTATATACATTCTCCTTTTGTATGATAATGCATTCTTGTCTTGTTTCTTTTATCCTTTTAGTTAAAGGAGGGAAATAGAAGAAATCCTAACAATAAACATGATGGGAAATTTAGTGATTGACCCCAATAGATTTATAACCTAATGGGAATGTAAGTTAAACATATTGTTATCATGACAAATTATCTCTCTTGAATTATTATTAAAAACTGTAACATAGTTGAATTTACAAACACATCAAAGAAGAGAAGGATGGTTTCTCATTGAAGTTCAAGTGTCAATGATGGAAAATGAATAAAGAATAAATTTATTGCACATAAAAAATGTGGAAATAAGAACCCATAAGAATAACTCAAATACAGGGGAATATGTTTTATTTGTTGAAATAAAGGGTATAGGGAAATGAATTACAAAGAAATTCAATGTATTATTTGTGGGGAATATGGGAATTATCTGAGTCAATTACCTAAACAAAGGTTCAACACCTACACCAAGGAAGGAAATATGTTTTAGAAATCTCTAAAGGGGTGTATTTACATATTTTGATCATAGAATTATTATGTGGAAATATTTTAATCAATGGTATTTTGGTTATAAGAATTTTGAAACTTCTAAGGATTGTTTCGTAGTAGTTTTTTGTAAGGATTTTCAAGAATATATTGAGTAAATACTAATGTACTAGAAATGATATTTGATGACTAATTTAATTTTTAGAGTCTTTATAATACTTTTTGGAATGTTATTGGAATTATATATCATTAGAAAAAGGAATACCTCTAATTTGTGTGACAACCAGTCGCATTCAGAAAGGTCACGAGGCTTGAACCCACAACCTAAGGGTGACAAGGTTGAAACACTTACCCCTGGACTATGTGATGTACTGGTTAGGTTTAAATTATGTCCATTTAAATGATTTGATGAATAAATATTAAGGTGATTTTGGGTAACATATTTTAGGATAAGATTGTTTTGATGTTTCCAGATTTTAATTTGGTTAATGGTATTTTGGGGAATGTTTCTTTCGGTCCAGGTATATAAAACCCTTAGGTATAACATGCGATTTAACAAGAAATATTACTTGGTAATAAAAAAACTAAAAATTTAATGTTTTGGTCATTTAGGAATTAGGTTTATTTATTTATGAAATGATTTATGTTTAACTTTGGATTTGAAGATTATTTTAACGGTTTATACATTTTTCTTAAGAAATATTCACTTATTGAAACCATTTTAGTCATGGTTAATATTTAAAAACAAGAGTAATATATTATTATTATTTAATGAACTATGTGATATATTAGAAATCAATTTTAATGATTCAAGCTTGAAAAATTTATCTTGTTTAATAATCATTTGTAGTAAAGATGATATTGTTGTGGAAACTAATTGAGATATGAAATTCTACTTTTCAAGGATGTTTCCATATGTTCTTGGTCTATATGGTAACAAAATTCCTTAAAATTATGAAAATTATCTTGAAATAAACATTTAAATCATTTTTAATAAATTTATGGTCCCATATCCCTCTTCCAAAAGGTATCATTTTACCTACTAAATGGCTCTTCTTCTTAAATCCACATTTACACTTTCCACCAATGTTCTCTTTATGTGGAAACCTATATTTGTGTTATTTTAGTTTACCTTCACATTTTCCACCTACACTCCTTTTAAGAGGATTTTTTATTATTTTTTTTACAAAGTGTATTTCCTCAATAGTATTTTTATAGATTTCAAATCCCTGTTTATCAAGAATGAGTTCAAATTACGTGGACACAATTTATTTAATGGGGGTAGAATGTTACACTCTAAGATTTTAAAAGAATAACATTATGTTCAATATCATATAAAACAAGAAACAAATAATATACATGATAATATAGTACCATGATAATTTATAATATTGTATTCCTTTTCAATAAACTCAATTACTTCGATAGCTTATATAACATGCAACAATATGTTTTAACGAATCGTTATAAACTATTAATATAAATATTTAAATAAGTCTAATATGAACTAGAAATTAAACATTTTGGTATTAATTGGAATAACCTAATTTTCAAAATTAACTCTAATATTTTTTTATAAATAAAATATATTGTTAGATAAGTACATAATTATTGTTAAATTCATTATTTGCTTCAAAAATTCATGTTCCCAAAAACTAATTTTTATTCATTTTGTAAAAAAATAATAAAAAAATGTATTAAATTTATTAAATTTATTTGAAAAAATTAACTCCATTTTTTAAATCAACATGTTGATATTATATTATGATAATTTTTTTGTATTTTTTTTGAAAAGTTTCATTTTGTGATGAATAGTAAAAAATACTCTTTTTTATTAAAAGTTTCTTTTTTCATTTAAACAATTTTCCAGCCAAATTTTATTTTATTATTGTTCTAAAAGTAAAATTAGGCCAATTATATATTTATTAATATAATTTTGGTCATTGGAATCAATTTAATATTGAACTTTTATTTTAAAAAATTCTTTACTTATGAAAATGTTGTCTTTAGAAACACGCTTTTCATCACATCTATGAGTTTAATTTTAAATTAAGTTTTAATAGTTATATGAATGGGATTTATAAAAATAGATTCGACATTTGGAATAAAAATAATTTATATTATATAATAAGCTTATTTAAATTCTTTACCATAATTTATAGTGAAAACAATAAAAATTATTTTGCACGGTTGTGGTAAAAAATAGGTTTTCCAGGGGATAAACTAAAAAGATAGGGTTTAAAATGACCCAAAAAAATTCTAATTACTATTTTATGGTAATATTGAGACATTGTATCATATATGTCTCGGAAATGGTCTATTTTGGAGCCCTGTGTAAAGAGAAAAATGTGGATGGAATGTTTTCTTTTCAAAATTTCATAGTGTGTACCCCCCACTTATAAATGGCCACCCCCTCTCCCCAAATTTCCACAATTCCAAAACCCATTATATAAGACATTACATATCCAAATAACTTACCCAATTACCTCAAATCATATTATAATCTTTTTTTATTCATAAATCCAACCAAGGAAGGATTTTGGTGAAAACCAAAAGATGTTTTCTGAAGAAGAGGTAACCTTCTTAATTGAAAATTTTCATTTTATTTCTTACTCAAACTCATTAAATTATTATTAAAACATTATGATATAATAACTTTATTATCATAAATATATTTATATATTGTTATTTATAGGTCATTACCTCCAACCATCTCCCCCTCCCTCAATTGGGACACAAAACCATTGATCGTTTGTACGGCGGGCTACATCATCGTGAACCAACATAATTCATTTTCCATCACCGCTTATCATGGATAGATATAATTATGTTTTTAATGTTTATATATGAAATTTATTATATCATTATACTTCTATAATTAAAATATATTTTATGAATTTTTACACTCTAATACATAAGGAATATGATAATGCCGCTTCTATGTATGATGCACTACCGCCTCACGAAGTGATGTGATTCATTTTTCAATTATGAGTTACATGGAAGGTAATAAGGAATAATTTTTTGTTGATATATGATATTCATTAAATTTTAATCATTTTTTAAAAAATTCATCAATTAATCTATTATATTACCATCCATTTAGAAAATGATAATGTCGTTTGTGTGTATAATAGGCTACTGCCTCATGAAATGATGTGATTCGTTTTTACTACCACATGAAAAGGATGGTATGTGAATGGATATTTAAATAATTTTTTAGATATTTATGATATAATTATAATATTTAAAATATAAAATAATAATTACCTTCTTTCCATCATGATCTTTAAAAAATGGAAATGTTACTCATCCGAACGTACGTCCTACCATCTCCATGATTGTAACATAGTAAATTTTTCAGAACCTTATTTCATGGATTGTTTTAAAAGTATAATTTATGT
Organism: Viscum album; assembly: GCA_963277665.1. Taxonomy (NCBI): domain Eukaryota; kingdom Viridiplantae; phylum Streptophyta; class Magnoliopsida; order Santalales; family Viscaceae; genus Viscum; species Viscum album. Next base: position 430,718,430 of record OY728139.1, read on the forward strand.
AAAAAATTAAAAATATATAATGATTACTATTATTTATATTATTAAATAATAATCTCCTTTACCATGGTCAACTTACCAATGTGATTCTAGGAAAATGAGTTGATTGTCATTAAAACATCCAATGTGAAATTAATTATTTATGTAGTTAAATATGACATGGTAAAAAAATGAATAAGAATGTTGAGAAAGGTTATCAAGGAAAAAATTAATATAATTTAATTATTTTATGTTTTATTTCAACTTTATTTTATGTGGATTTAAATTTGATACACGTAATCAATTCATTGATTAATCCCCACTTCAACGGTATGATCTTTGTAACGGTTTCATCTCAAAACATTTTTCTTTGATACACATGTTATTTTATACCCCAAATTTATTTTAAATGGTGTATATACCGACCCTTCACATATTATAACATGAATCCATTATAATTCATGATATTTTAATTTACAATTCATTTACATCATTTATGGGAGTTATAATACAAATGTTACCAAAGCAATAAGGGTTTATATTTCAATATCATTTTAATCAGGATTTTTTATGAATGAATTTAAATTATTGAAACTTATTTTATCATTACCAAATAAAACCCATCAATTTTATTCTAATATAATTATTAATTAAATTTTCAGGTAATAGTACCATTTTACTTTCTTTGGTACTTAAAAATATTGTGAATATATGTTTTTAGAATAATCAACTTTACTTCTATCTTCAATCGAAAAACCTTTATCTTAAATGTCCATGCATTCTTTAAAGTGTTTTAAAACAATGTTTTCAAAATTATTTTATGATTGTTTAAAGACATTTTTAACCTTGTTGACGTTGTAAAGGAATAATATTATCATTTTATGAATGAGGTACTTATTCACTTTTTAATGAAAATATAAAGGAAATATTTTATTGAATATATATGACAAGTATATTATTTTCCACTGTCATTTTCCTTGAAGCTTATTTTACAAGTTTCCATGTTTATTTTCAAATAAATGGATTTCCAAAATGTTTTATGAATTCTTTTCTTCTGAAAGTGATTTTCAAAGTGGAAGGGTTATTTTCCTCAATAATATTTTTACTCTATTTAAAAGTATTTCTATCCATTAATGAAAATGGCCACTAATGTGATGGAATTATTCAAAAACTATATATTTTTCCCTTACATATATACATTTCTGACTCTCACTTACTTTTATAGGCTAATACATTACTTATGTTCATCTCTCAAATTCCCTGATTGCAAGATTTCCTTTTATTATGATATCTTTCCAATGGTAATTCATTTTTTTATTCCTTATGATTGATTTCCCATTTGTGGAAGACAAAAATCATTAGTAATTTAGGATGGTTTCCCCCATATAGTGGTCTAATACATTGGATAAGAATTTAGTCTCATGAGGTACCATGTATGGGATTATGGAGTAAACCTAATCTATTATAGGACTTTTCATTCCATGTGATATTGTCTAGGAAGTTATCCTTGACTCAGGTTTATGTCATGTTATATATTGTCTTAACATTTTCAATGATGCCTTAATCTTATGATACCATGTTCTTAATGTTATTATCTAACATTTTTACTCATGAGCATTTACTTTTATGATGCCTTTTTATACTATTGACTCACTTGTTATGTTTCCTTATCATGTTATTTCCCTTCATAGGATTTTTAGCTCACTATTTCGTTTATGCATTCTACAGGTTATCACATGAAGTTTTAGGAGCTCAAAAGGATTTAGGAGCTCATTATGGATAATAAAAAAGATGTTTTATTTTAGTCTCACTTTGATGTATTATGTCCCTATTTTTGAAAATACAAATTTCTTTTTTGATCCTTGTGCTCTATTAATGGATACTTATGTTTAAGAGTCACATAATAATATGTGTAAAGAGGATTGGGTCACTTTAAAACCATAGCTTTCAATAATTTTTCTTTATATTATAATTTCTATAAGAGAACATCACATTACATTTCCACTCAACATATGGTCAAAAAGGCACCACACATTACATTGACACTCAACATAGTGTTAACTGTATCTAAAAAGATACTCTCTATTATGGAATTTGACATAGGATACGCTGTCTTATAACTTAGTTTGTGTCTAAACACCATATTACATTATCTCTTTATATAAGTTTGAGTATCTTGTGAATATTACTTTACTATATTATCTTAATATGAGGTACTAACATGAGAATAAACCATCATATAACATATTTTCAACTACACAGATTAAGAATATGTTATCTTCATAACATTATCAAACATGTTTTTATTCATTTCAAAATAATTATTTTAGTGAATCAAAATCAGTTAATGCTATGATATCACTATTAGGATTCATTGGGGTCCAACAATACTTTTTAGGTGAAGTGAAAGCAATTAAGAAACCAAATCACATGAACTATATGTTAGATTACAGAAATAGCGAATAATATTAAATGAAGAACACTATATTACCATACATACCATAAATCATAAAGAGAATACTAAATCTTTATTATTATATTATAGGTTTTATTATGGTAACTTAAGAGATACCAAATAACATCTCATATCCCTGACTTATCCATGGGTAGAGCTGGATCACTCATTGTATGAGGGGGATCCTTCCATCCTCAATGAAATGCTAGTTCATCTGTTGGAAAGGAGGTGGGAGAAGAGATCAATGGGAGATAGGGAGTCTTAACTAGGAAACATGAAAGAATACACACATGCATACATACATTCCAATACCATTACATTGAAGTGATATTTATATAGCTATGAGGATACTCCTTGCTGATGAGCACATTAACTCATACATTACAACACATGATTTAATAAATTGGTTACTTCATTCATTTAAAGTATGAATGTTACTCTATAATTACATTACATATCATGTAAAACTTCCTTTAATAATATATTCTATTGGTAGAGTTTTTATAAAGATGACACAATAAAATTTGACTACAAGAGACAACATCTACTTCTCATGAAAGCAACATGCTCATAGTATGTTTGTTTAGGAAATCATTATGATATGAATCTAATACAAACTAAAATACATTAATGTCAATGTACGCTTAATACTTTACTTATGAATAGGTTGATTGAAATATATTCTCTTTAATTGGTTTCAAGATATTTTAGTGGAAACTTATTTTCAATATAGAGATTTAGGGCACATTCCTTTCAAAACCTTGACCAAATTCCCCATTATCCTGTGTATATGTTGCACTATTTACAACTTTAGAAAATATCTACAATTTTTTTATACATTTGCATAACCTTTTTAAACAATATTTGTGGTTCTATGATTTATAAAATTACTGTTTATAGTTCATGAAGAGATATAATTATGAATTAAACCCGTCTTGAATGTTGAGTGAAATGAAGACCTAATATCAACGATGCATAACTCTAATAGACTAGATATACATAAAAATAACGTGCCTTCCTCCTCATCTAAGATGTTTATATAAGAACAGTTGAATGTAATCATTTTGGAATTTTCCTCTCAACTATGAAATCCTTCTTCAAGTACCTCTTTTTTCATAAACACTAGTATACAAGACTAGGTTTGGGTAATTTCCCTAGTCTCTTTATTATTTCCCCATTACCTTTTTTCTGACATCAGTTTTCCCTTTGATTTAAAGTTACACTGTATTATACACTAAATACTATTCTAGTATCTCTATATACTTTTGTTATCTGGATCTCCATATTCATTACCAATTATTATATCTCTTTGAAATCCAATTCATTATTACAATCAGAATTACCCATAATAGTAACCATCACTTTCTATGATTTTGGAATAGACCATAAACGTATCAATTCCCATATACATTCCACAAACATTACAACAACAGACACTAGTTGTCTCTAGATTACAATGAAATCATTCACATAAATAACCACCGACCTTTCTTCCAATATTTTTATATCCAAAAAAAAATCTCAAATGAAATAAATTGTTCATTGTGTAAGGATTCTCATATATTTTTACATTAATTGACATTGATCTCTAGTTTTCTTTACCTCTCAAATATTTAGGGGCACATTCTTTGAAAACACCATCTAAATAACTCGTGTTCTTTTCTATTAATTCTTTCTAATTCTACAATGTCTATTTAATTATGTTTGATCCCTTTAAATAGACTCTTAAGCAACCTTAGGTAAGAATAATCACCAATACAATGATTCTGGGTTAAGTGGAAGTGTGGTTGGGAGGTATAAAATAATTAAAACTTATTAAAATATTTTGAATTATCATCAGAACCAAAAAATATATTATCTTTGGAATCTATTATTAATTATCATAAAATATATTTTGTAATTAATTTATATTAGGATAAAGAATTATCATACATTTAATTCTTTCATTGATGTAAATTGTGGTCGAAACCACTTTATTGGGCCATTGTTATGTTATAGGAAATAATGTAGATTCCCACTAGTAGTGATATACAAGTGCTTTATGAAACCCTAAAAATATCTATATATTTCTCCATGTGCTAGAATTGATGTCTATACATCTTTTATTTGTGGTTGTTAAACACCTCTTACAATCCCAATGGGCATGGTGGAATATTTATGTTTATCTCTAACATGAGAAGATGGAGGAGAATCATCCATACACACCATTATTGGAATCATTGAGAAATCCGCTATCACTTGAGAGAATTATCTTGAAGGAGCATTTTGTTGTGTACAACATTCATTATATTGAATAAGGCTAAGGTCGAGTAAAATGACAGTGAAAGGTATTTATAAAGCTTGGGAAGAGAGAAAAATTGAAAAATGTCACTTATGATTCCCCAAATCCCTAGAGAACCCCATGTATAAAAATAATAATATAATATTTACTTAACATCAAAAGGTAATTGTGTATAAAAAATATAATTTTTTGGAATAAATAAATTAATATTTGTTCAAATAATATCTATTGTGTCATTTACCACCCGACCATAACTTTTTATTCTCATTCTCTATAATTTTTATCAGCCCTGAATAATAATAATTTATAAATATTAGTATTCACTAAAAAATAAAATATATATTATATTTACAAAACTTGTAAATAAATATTTAATAAATATTTAAATCATGTATATTCTTTTGAATGACTAGTGATTTAATATATGTGATCAACCAATTAAATTGATTAAATATAATTCCTTGGTCTTGAGAATAATATCCCAATCTACAATTAAATTCATAATGAATTTTACTAAGGTTCTATATATAGTTAGCGTGTGACCATCATGGCTCCATTATCAGTAGAAATTGGTTGAAACTACATATATTCAATGATTAGTGTATTCTAATATGCTAAAGAACACATATAGAAACTTGGTGAATATTTCCATAACCTTAAAACTTTTTTTAATTATTTATATGTAATATAATCTCTTTATCACAATATCCCTCATTAATAAGGCCACAAATCGCATGTCATAATTATATGCACTCAACTCTCTTTCATTTAATTTCATGAAAATAAGATATCAATTTAAACCCAAATGGACTTAGAAACAATTAAGATATTGATGTTCCATCATAGGGATCGATATATCAACTTCCACTAACTATAGATGGGAAAATACTTCCTCACATTATTAATTAACAACAGATAAGTCTTGACACACCCATCACATACTACCTCTCTGTGAGAATATGTTATCATGGTTTTCAATAATACAACAAAGTAAAATGAAAATAATATGTTTTAATAATAACCTTAATGTCGAAGAACCATCAAAAAAATCCATAAATAATAATATCTAATAATATATTAACATGTGTAATTCCTATTGGCAGTTCATATTCTCATTTCCCTTTATCAAAGATATTACCATGGGAGAACACCAGGAGAAGATGTTTCAATGTATCATCAGCACCCCACCCCAGATTTCCTATATCATTAGTGCCCCATCAAATGATTTATTCTAGCCATAGAAAACATAGTTAAGGTATACTATCATAAAATTAAAATTATCTCATCATAATAAAAAAAATTAGGTATATTCAATGTAAAGAGTATTCTAGGACATTATAACACGCATTTTCATAAATAAGAACGATCAAGATATGATAAGATATTAATTAATATCACATCCATGAATATAATATTAATCAAATAAAAACATATGGTTGGTTCTCTAGAAACAACTCTAAAAGACTCCCACTTTCACTCAATCCATCATTTAACACACCTACTAGATTCACATGATGAACATGATTATGCCGAGTTAATGATTTAGCTTCCATAAGTACCATATTTTACATGGTTGCTATTGGAAATTCCATAGACCTTGTGATTTTTATGCTTATAGTGACCTCATCTCATTGATAAAATCCCTAATGGGTTAATATCCTCAAGTATCAACCTCTATGTTTCCTTATCAAATCATGACATATTTATAATCAAAAAAATAAAAGTTTTAATGTTACCACAAAACCCAACTAATTGTATGAACCGTGATTGGAATGAGTTGTAATGTCCCAACCCGTTTTACCACTAAACCGGAAGCCGAACCGGTCACAACATGGCCTCAAGTGTATTTCCCCAAAAACCAGAGGCTGCTGACTAGCAGGGAGGGCCTTGTTGTGATAGTGGGGAAGTTATTCCCTCATTAAAATAGTATAACACATCAAAATTTCAATAATAAAATAATAGTGGAAGTTGTAATACCATATAAGAAGTAATCAACAGAATACTAATAACATAGATAACGAGATTTCATAACATTCAAAAGATGATGTTGCATGTCAAAAGTTATAGGAAAATAGCCAAAACAAGTTACACATTAGTAATACATGATACTAGTAATATCAGTGAAAAGGGGACAAAAGAAACTCAGTAGCATCGCAAGCCTTGGCATGGTCCCATGCCCCCTTGGTCCTAAACAGCATATCAAGTACCTATAGAAGGGTGTTTTCCCTTATATACACCTATAGAAGTATAATCTATATGAGCCCAAAATCATAACCCAAACAGGGTGTGATATAAAATCCCAGTCAAAAACCACAAAAGATCTATACGAATCCATCAATGATTATAAATGACAGAAAGTGTACTAAAAAAGAAAGCAGTAAGCTAAAAATTACTCAAAAGTAAACAGTCTACAAACACTAGTTCCCATTTATATTCATTTAATGTTCATTAACAGTTCAATTACATGAATTATATAAGTCTCAAGATCTGGCCTAACCCCAAGATTCCCACATGTAAAATTAAGTACACCAGATACCTCACATGGCTATCTGACAAGTAAAGTGAAGACCGAATTGAAGCTTATGCTTTAGCTTGGAAGATGCATCATAAGAAAATTCCTTTCAATATTCAATTAGAATCTGATTATTTCCATGACATTACTGAATTTGAATTCAAGTATAACACTATGTGTGAAACCACCTATATCCTATGAGTTTGTTCGGATGATCCTCTTTGGAACCTGGTCTCACCCTAGGTGTTGTGCAAGTATATGTCACCGAGACTTCCTTGGATCCTATAAATAAGACCAAAGTTTCACCCAAGACATTTAAACATTTCCAATAGAACCAATCCATGGTATCCATCATTCCATGATTCGTTCAACCCTTAATTACAGCCTCTATGAGCCTGACCACTACATCTGTGGCCCGGTCACGACTTAATATTTTAAACTTCCTTTTTGAGTCCGTCCATGGAATCTCTCAGTGGATCCCTATGTCACCCATGATATAAGGTACATTAGTCACATGACCCCATCCATGGAATTATAATCTAAATCAATGGTTCTCCCATTACAATTAACCCTTTAATCATAACAAGTTCATTTAATCATTTCATTAGGAATGCAAGGGTCAAAACCAAAAGAATCCAATATAAATCAAGAAAGGACAAACTTCACGAGGCTTGGCCATTCAAATACTCACATAGGAACAATTCATATAAGAATTACACATGTAAATAAAACCACTACTTGCATTTCTCATTTAATTAACTCACATGGGAACTTTCATATAACAAGCATATCATTTGAATTGAAATATCACAAATCTTAACCATCGATTATCTCATGCAGGGAAATCATATCAAAATCCTATCAAGTAATCTAAACCATTAAAAAGATTAAGAACTTATAAACCCACATAGGAAATTCATATCATTTAATCAATTAATTTTTAAACAACCCAGGAATGGAAATCAAAGGCATGCCCATAGGCATCCTAAGCCAAATAGTCATAAATATTCATCCAAGGGAAACGCATCCACGGGGTGGTCCTTAATCAATGTAAACAACATAAAACATGTTTCAAAACCTTAATAAATAACCTAAACAATAATAAGAAATAGAAATAAGAAAACTTCATTCAAGTTGACACACTAAAAATGGAAAAATGACACTCCAGCACATATAATAAACATGGAAATTAGAAAAAGTTATGAGACCACCTACCTCGTACTCATACCACTCTCTTTGTCTAGCGCCAGCCATTAATTCAACCTAGAGTGGGGTAGATCTAGAAAATGAGGATAATTTATAAAGCTTCGATAACTCTATCAAGAGAAAAAATCCCGACGAGCAGCTTAAGAGGATTCGAGAGCAGACCAATTGGGTTCCAACACATCTGATAGCAATCGAATCGGTGTTCGGACGGAGAAACGGGATAAAATATGATGCTCGGCCCACTGTTCGCATCACCTGGGTGAGCCTCCTATCTAGAATGAACAAAAACGAGGATACTACCTATTTTAACAAAAAAAGAAAATAAAAGTACATGACATGTAAGTCAAAATACACATTGTGTAGTCACTTGATTTTCTCCCCTTGTTCGGATTCTCCTTTACAAGACATGTATAGACAGTACATGGCCAGACCATCACACGACATGTACATGGATTACATGGCATGTAACCCCAAATCATGTTGTGTAATAGGCCTACAACTAGTACATGGCTTGTTTTCCTCTTTTATCTCAAAACAACTTGAAAGGAAGGATTCATACCTCAAAAGAAGAACCGAGCTCTTATAAATTTCCACCCTTAAAGAAATTCATCCCCAAATTTCCATTCCAAGGATGGAAAAGAAATATCTGAGAATAAAACTGGCCACTATGATCATACATCAGCCTCCCTCCCCCAGGTCTCATCCTGTACTCGGTCATGCTTCTATAGAACGCATACTAATGGAACAGACCAACCACAGAGAACCTTCATGCTACGATAAAAAATTTGTATATGATGCTCCTTGAAGAAAGAATATTCCTGTAACTCAACCTCATTAGGGTGAAAATCATGATATGGGTCTAAAAATTAACTTTGCAACTGGTAAACATTTATGATGTTGTGGATATCCATGTACCTCTGAGGTAACTTCAACCGATAGGAAATCGGCTCAACTCCCTCTAGAATCTCAAATGACCAGACGTATATTGGAGAATGCATACCCTGTATCTTGATCCTATTGTGTCCCAACCTCATTGAAACACATAGGAAAACCTGATCCTCAACCTCAAACTCCAACGGTCATCTGGGGTGATTGACACACGATTTCTAACGAGGTTGTGCAATAGCCATCCTCTTCTAAATCAACTGAACCTGATCAGTGGTATCCTAGACAAGACTAGGTCCCAACATAGATGCCTCTCCTACTTCCAACCAACATAGGGGAGATTGGAATGGATTACCTTACAAAGCCTCATATGGCACCATATGAATAGTAGCCTAAAATCTATTGGTATAGGTGAACTCAACCAAGAGTATATGTCTCTCCCAATAACCCCTGAAATACATGACACATGATTGAAGCATGTCCTTAAGCACCTGAATCATGTGCTCTGATTGGGAATCTATCAAAGGGTTGGTAAGTTGTTCTTAGATGCAACTGTGTACCCAGTTCCCTCTATAGCCCTTGCCAGAAATGAGAAGTAAACTAGGGATCTGTATATGAAACGATAGAATTTGGAACCTTGTGCAATCATACGATCTCACAGATGTACAACCTCCCAATCCAATCATCATTGAAGGTTTCCTTGATCAGTAAGAAATGAGAAACCATTTTGATCTTGTCAAAAACAACCCATACAACAACATTAACTCATGGATACCTTAGTAAACCTATCAAGAAATCCATCAAGACATCATTCCACTTCCACTCAAGAATGGGTAGCTGCTGCAAAAGTCTAGTTGGTCGCTGGTGTTATACCTTCACCTACTGAGAGGAGGAACATCTCATGAAAAAAACTAGCAACATCTCTTATTCATACACATCCACAAATACGGACGATGTAAATCCCAATACATCATGGTGACACCAGGATGCACTACCCAAACCGATGAATGAAAATACCACATCATTTCCCCGTGCATATCTGAAGAAACCCATACATGACTATGAACACGTTTAATCTCATCCTTTCCTATGTTCCAACCAGGAATAGAGTCCTCACCAACCACACTCTCCCATAGAAATATGCCTTTATAATATGATAGTTTTGTCATCCTCACTCTATCTAATAATATAGAGGTAATAGCTAATGATGATAGGATTGTCTACCCCTAAGTGTCGTGCACCTCCAAATTCATCTCAAAGAACAAATCCATAAGCTTCCACTCTCTACTAGCCTCTTACACAACATGCATCTGAGTCCTCCTACTCAAATAATTAGCTACTGCATTGCCTTTACCGAGCACGTAGGTAAGCTCAAAGTCAAAAGACAAAAGGTATTCTTCTCACCTTCGCTATCTCAAGTTCAAATCACACTATGTAAATATGTACTTGAGGCTTTTATGGTCAATGTACACCATAAAATGATCTCCCAATATGTAATTTCTCCAACAGTGTAAAGCATGAACAACCACAACTAGCTCAAGATCATGCATTGGGTAATTCCTCTCATGTGGCCTCAACTGTCAAGACCTGTACACAATGACTTGATCCTCTTGCATAAGAACTACTCCTAGCCCGATACCTGATACAGCAGAGTACATAGTATAAATCATTCCTGGATCTGGGAAAATTAGTATCAGAGTCGAAGTAAATCTCCCTTTCAGCTCTAGAAAGTCTATCTCACAAGAATCTATCCATACATACTTCACACCCTTTTTAGTCAAGCCCATTAACGACACTGCTAATTGTGAAAGTCCTGTATGAAATGACTATAGTAACCAGCCAACCCTATAAAACACTGAACCTCAAAGATGTTCTTGGGATGCTCCCAAGAAACTACTGCTCTCAAATTATTTGGGTCCACTCATACTTCTATCTCCGAGATGATGTGACCAGGAAGTGAATCTGATCCATCCTAAAGTGTCACTTTTTGTGATTAGAATATAACTAATGTTATCACAGTGTACTCAAAATGATCTAAATATTTGTGGCATGATCATGTATATTATTAGAATACACCAAGATATAATCCATGAAAACCACAAAAAACTAATAATGATAAGGATAGAACACTCGGTTCATCAGTGCCATAAAGACTACTAGAGCATTCATGAGACCAAACGACATTTCCAAGTACTCATTTAGAATGTACCTACTTCTAAAAGTTGTGCGAGGTATGTATGATGTTCTAACATTCACTTGATTATATTAAAATCTAAAATCAATATTTGAGAAAACTCCAGCTCCCTGGAGCTAGTCAAAGAGATCATATATCCTCGGCAGACGATATTGGTTCATGACCATCAACTGGTTTAATTTCTTATAATCCACACAAATTCTGAGGGTATCATCATCCTTTTTTGAAAAAAGGACCGGTGAACCCCATGGAGAAGTACTAGGTCAGATGAAACTCTTAGCTTCCAAATCCTCTAGCTACTACATGATCTCTTGCAACTCTATTGTAACCATCCTGTAAGGAGGAATGGATAATGGTGAAGCTTTTGGAACTTGCTCAATAGAGAACTCTACCTCTCTCATTGGAGATAATCCTGAGAATTCATCCCAGAAGACATCCCTAAAATGATCAACCACTGGAGGGAAATCCATCTGACATGTTCCCTAGTCATCCAGATATAAACTTGCTATCTGGGATATCATCCCGCCTAGTCCATGATGCTTAGGTTCAGCTCGGCTCACCTAGAAATACCATTCACCTTTGTATAGAAACTCCATGACTTTTGGTGATGTGAAACTCACCCTACAGTGATACCAATCAACAAATTTATAAAAGGTAACCAACCAGTCCATAATGGAATGAAATCAAAGCATTTCATTTATCACACATAGAGGTCCCATACGAAGTGACACCCACCAACCTTAAGGAGGAGCTCCCTAAACTGATGCACACATAGCATTATAATCCCTAACGGAGTGTCTAACATCATTACATCATCATAAGTAGAAACATAGAGCCCAAGGATCTCCACAACTGGCACAAATTTGAAACTATGTGATTACCCTATATCAAAAAGTGTAGAAGCTAAAATGGAGTTGACTAGAATAGTACCTCTAATAGTAGAAGGTTCGGGATCCTGCTCTTGATGGTTTTGTTACACTACATAAGTATGACCTATACCACAACCCTATGACACTTCCTGCCTCTCCTGAGCTGATCCACTATATTTTCCCTGTGAACCTAGTGTCTGGATACCATGGCCAGGACCACCACCTCGGCCTGAATGGCTTGAAGTACCCCAACTCCCTATCTGATGAGAATCTTCTGACCCTACTCTTGAATGTGGAGTCAGTGCATACCCTCTCTCACTAGCTACCATTGGAAACGTCCAACAAAATGATTGTAGATGGACCATATTGCCACTATATAGGTTCTTAATTGGGTACTTTGGACATTGTGATCTCATATTCCTTGGAAAACCAAACTGGTCAGTCCCCACTTGGCTACCTGATAATACTTTTTGATTGCTAACATCACCATGAGAAATCTCCAGACGATGCTTCCTACTACTAGTCAAGACAACACCAGATCTCAATGTTGAACCTCCCTAGATCACACCTCCATCTTCCCTCAGATTTTTCTCAGTAATCAACACCTAATTCACTATAGAAGATATATTAGTCAACTTGAAGACATTTACTTGTGATCGAATCTTGTACTTGAGACCATCCTGAAATCACCTATCCTTCGCTACCTCGTCACCCATCAGAATTGGTGTGAAATACTGGAGCTCAGTAAAATGGCTAGAATAGTCCATAACTAAAAACTTTCCCTGCTTCGGATGCATAAAATCCTGGGCTCGATCGGCCTTCAGTGTCACAAGAAAATAATAATCATAGAAGATTTCCTGAAAATATCTTTATTCCATATCCCAATGATGCTTTTCCTGAGTGACAACATCCAACCATATCTTGGAGTAATCACACAATATATAATTCATGATCTTTACCCTCCTCTTAGGAGGTTTCTATAGATGCTCGATGATCGAAGGCATGGACTCCACCCATGACTCTGAAGCTTGTGGTCCACCATCCCATTAAAACATGGGAAGATGCTGCTACTGGAACACTTGTGTCAGCTCTTCTATAGATGTGACATGGTTTGGTGCTCCCTGAAAGGTTTTCATGAACCTCATAAAGCATTCATAGAATTGTGCATCAGTACCTACGTTCAATATAACAACTTGTGTGCAACTGAAATGACTGGAGGATCCACTGGTAGCCCAAGGACTACCACCTCCAGGGTATGATCATCATTGCTCTCCTGTCATGCAGATAAAGGTCATCATGGCATCATGACTCTACAAGGTCAAGTGCACACCTCAATTACAGTTCATTATCAACGTTCATAGTTCAAGAGTTCAAGAACTAAACAGGAGAAGAAAACCCAAAATGGTTACCATAAGAGGAGTTTACAGCATGTTGAAACCATACACGACGTCTTCCCTCAAGTCACTACATGATCGTGTACTCCCGCTGGCCTAATAATATAAAACTCCAGGAACACATCATGTAAGTAGGGTACATGACATGCATTTTCCAAAAACCTTCATTTCGAGTTCTCTATCACATGACAGAACAGATGGTCAAAAACACCCTATGTGTTCTCAGAGTATGTGATGTGCACTCAAGAATTTTTTTTTCTTCTCGAACAGAAGAACACATGGAGTGTGTTCATAGAACCACACATAGTGTTGTTTTGGTTTACAAGAATAAAATTATAGAAACTCCCCTAAAACCCCTATTTTTGAATGTTAAACCAATGGTACGCCAAATTTCGATCCATGGGGGTCCATACTCCCTGCAAATCAAATTTTGGCATCCACCTGCAGCACATTGTAACACAATTTAATTTAAAGCAATATCATGATCCACCAAATTCGAATATAAGAGGTCTCATACACCTCAGAAACCAAAGTTTTTCATCCATCGAAATCAAACCATAGCAAGTTGCAAGAAACCTATCACAATAGAAGAAATATCTATCATGGAATCGATAAAAACAACTTGAAATTAGTAATGATCCTAAATGGAATGACAAGAATGCATGCAATGTGATTTATAACAAGTTATTATAAGATGCATGAGATGGAATGCCCTCATCTCATCAGGTTACAAAAAAATAGAGCCATAATGATATAAATAATAACAACATAATACAAGTGCACCACCCAATGGTGAAATCGAATATACTATAAAAGCACAAAATCCAAAAACCACAATTCATTTTAAGGAAATTTGGATTTTCCCTATACGCGGTTTAGCTACTCCCGGGCACAACTTATTACCAAATTTAATTTAATTCATATCCCTGTCTATTATCACCAAACAATAAAGCAAACTAGAAATGAAATCCTATGATTCCACTTTGTAATGTCTCAACCTAGAATACCACTAAACCGATAGCCGAACCGGTCACCACATGGCCTCATGAAAATTTACTCAAATATAAAAGGCTTCCGACTAGCAATAAGGGCCTTGGTGTGAGAGTGGGAAACTATTACCTGATTGGAAGATTATAACATAGCAGAATAACAATAGTAAAAAATAGCGGAAGCTGTAATACCATAAAAGAAGTAAACATCAGAAGACAGATAATGAAGATAAACAGGTTTCATATCCTTCAAAAGATGATTTTTCATGCCACATGTTCTAGGAAAAAAAATCAGGTTACACAATAGTAATACATGATATCAATACTAGTAGTGAAAAGGGGAAAAAGAAACTAAGTAGCATCACAAACCTCGGCTTGGCCCCATGCTCCCTTGCTCCTAAAAAACATATCATTTACCTATAGAAGGGTTCTTTCCCTTATCAACACCCACATTAATATAATCTGTTTGGGCCTAAAAGCAAGACCTAAACTGGGTGTGAGATAAAATCCAAGTATGAAACCACCAATTATCTATGCCAATCCGTCAGTGATTATATATGACACAGTGTACAAAAAGTAAAACACTAATCTAGAAAGTATTCAAAATTAAAGAGTCTACAAACACTAGTTCCAATTTATATTCATTTTATGTTAATTAACATTTAGTTTTATGAATTATATAAGTTTGGAGA
The DNA here is from genome assembly GCA_963277665.1 of Viscum album. Lineage (NCBI taxonomy): Eukaryota > Viridiplantae > Streptophyta > Magnoliopsida > Santalales > Viscaceae > Viscum > Viscum album. The sequence goes on from OY728139.1 coordinate 430,733,883, forward strand.
TCTATCCTAAGCTCAAAAATCCCTTGTGAAAAAATAATCAGAATAGATACATCATGAGGATATCTAACATGTAATGTGAATATTGAATCCAAACTTGTGCTTCATCTTAGAAGATGCACCATAAATCATTTCATTTCAATATTAAATTGCAATCTGAGTTTTTTGTTGACATTCCTCAATTGGAATTAAAGTATAACTCTCTGTATGAAACCACCTGCATCCTATGAGTCCATCTGAATGATCCTCTCAGGAACACAGTCTCACCCTATGTGCGGTGCGAGTATATGTCACTGAGCCTTCCTTGTATCCTAGAAATAAGAACAAAGTCTCAACCAAGACATATAAACAGTTCCAATATAACCCTTTCATGGTATCCCTCATTCTGAGATTCATTCATACTTTAATGCGATCCTCTATGTGCTGGACCAATACATCCATGGCTCACTCGCAACTTTACATTTAAAACCACCTTTTTGAGTCATTCCATGACATCCTTCAATAGATCCATGAGTCATCGGAGGTATAAGGTACAATAGTCATATAAAGTCATCCATGTAATTCTAATCTGAATCCATGGTTCTCTCATTACCATTTACCCTTTAATCATAACATGTTCATTTAATCATTTCATTAGGCATGCAAGGGTCAAAATCAAAATCATCTAATTTAAATCCAGAAAGGACCAACCTCATGAGGCTTGGCCATTGAAATACCCACATGGGAACAAATCATATAAGAATCACACATGTAGGCCTTCACATTTAATTAACTAATGTGGCTAGTTTCATATAACAAGCATATCATGTCAATTAAATTATCATAAAGCTTAACAATAAATTATCTCACATGGGAAAATCATATCACAAGACTATAAAGTAATCTATCCCTTTAAAAGGATTAATCACTTATAAAATCACATGGTCAATTCATATCATATAATCAATTCTTTTTTAAACATCCCAAGAATGGGAATCAAAGGCAGGCCCATAGGTGTCCTAATCCAAATGACCATAAATAGTCATCCAAGGAAAACAGACCCACATGGTGGCCCTTAATCAAGGTAAACAACATCAAACATGTTTCAAAATCCTTAATAAATTACCTAATCAACAATATGAAATAACAATAGGAAAAATTCATTCAAGGTGACACCCTAAAAATGGGTGTGTGGAACTCTGGCAGGTACCAACTTGAAAATTAGTGAAACGTACGAGACCACCTACCACTTACTCGTATGACTCTCCTCATCCATTTTCAGCCTCTAATTTGACCTAGAAAAGGATAAATCTACAAAATTAGGATAATTAAAAAAGCTTCAATAACTCTGTTGAGAGGAAAAATCAAGAAGAATGGATCATGTAGAATTGAGAGATTACCAATTGGGTTCCAATGCATCTGAAAATAATCGAATCGGTGTTCCGATGAATAAACGGGAGAAACAATGATGCTCGAGCTGCTGTTCACGTCACCCGAGAGAGCCTCTTATCCAGAATGAACAAAAATGAGGATATTATCCTTTTTAACAAAAATAAAGAAAAGTACACTATGTGTATGTCAAAATACATGTAGTGTAGTCACTTGATTCTCCCCCCCTTGGTCGACTTCTCCTTTACACAACATGTATAGCCAGTACATGTCCAGACCATTACATGCCGTGTACATAGATTACACAACGTGCAACCACAAATCATGTTGTGTAACAGGCATGCAACCTGTACTTGAAAAGTTTTCCTCTTTTATATCCAAACCAACTTTAAAGGAAAGATTCATACCTAAAAAATAAGAACTATGTTCTTACATAAGTCATTGTTAAGAAACTTCTTAAGCTTCACCAGGAGACACAACATAGTCATTATTGATATGGACATAATTGACTATAAAATACATTGTCATTTCATTTCACCTTATCCATACTATGATACTAAATCAAAAATTATTTAAAAATTACTTGTTTTTTATCCAGTCAAAATTAGTATACCCACTTCATTATCTATAATTAAATCATACAGGTTTTCATTTTTAATCACTTTGGAATTATAAGGACCCTATATTAAACATAACATATTCTATGGTATTTAGACTTGAATTATAATTCTTACAATCTGAAGTATCATTTAAGGTTTATAATTTTAGATAATTAGTTCATAACTCATATATAATTTGACATTACATTAAAAAGTGGAAACGTCCACTCAATATTCCTTTTTTAATAATGTAAAATATTAAAAATTATACTCATTTTCCTTTCAAAATAAATCTTCACAATTTTGATTATAACATCTAATTGGTCTTTATTCATCCTTATAACCTTGTGCAAGACATTATAAAACATTGGATGAGAATAAAAAAATTCATAAGGGATATAAAAAGAAAATAATGAAACCCGTTAGTTCATGAATAATTTACCTTTTCAAAATCATCCTGGGGGCTCCAAATAAACTTTTTATTACCAATGAATATTACCTTCTTTGACCAATGTTTTTCATAAAACATTTCATATCAAAACCTAATTCAAAATAAAACACTTAAATTTTTCTTTGAAAACATGATAAACTCATTAAAACTTTATCATAAAGTAATACTTTTCTCCCTTCATAAGTAGTAAATAAATTATTTTGAATATAATCTAATTGATTACCCATTTTATAATACTAATACTACCATAAAACCCATAAAAAGTATATATAGAACAGAAATTTATTTTGGGAAATGATTATACATGTCACACTTATAAATGGAATAGCCATGCAGTCTACTTCTATACATGTTACTCTTATAAAAAGAATAACCATACAGTCCACTTCCATACCCAATGCAATGGAGGGAAATCACAAACCCACCCATTAATGGTTTATAATGTCACCACTCATCCATGACTTATAACATAATCACCAATAATCCTAAATAATTTCCAACTACCATAACACAATTAAAACAAAAAAACATGCAATTTTAAACATTTCAATCATAAAATATAATTTTCACTCATAAGAATACATTTTAAGATATTGAAATATTTAATAAATTAAAAACCCATTTTCAATAACAAAATTTCAAAAAAATGGAAGTAGGGGTTTTCTTTGAAAGATACATTATGGATTGTATATTTATCTAGATATCAAAAAATGGTTGTGGTGGCAAAAAAAGTCATTTTCACTACATGTGTTAAAATAAATCATTCCAGTTGTTGTTTTATGAAAAAAAATTGCACAAGACATGTATAAAGATTCATTTTGAAATCCAATAAAAGAAATTAATAATAGACAAAAAATTTCAATTATCTTTTTTTCAATACCATATAAAAAAATTTATCTAATATTTTTAAAAACAAGGGCATGGAATAAAAATTGAGTTAGAAAGAATACCTTAAAAAAGACCTTTTTAGTGAAATGTTACTTGTCACATTGAAAACACTTGAATCATAAGCCCCACAAAAGAATAAAATTTAAAAACACTTTAAATTTCACAAGTATAAATAAATTCATGACATAACCTATCAAGGGGTCTATTTATTCACCTCAAAAAAGAAGGTTGGTAATAATAAGAAAACATGCCTCAATGGACGGAGATTAAGATGAAGTCCCTTACATTGAGATCAATTTTTCCTGGTTGTTGTTTATCTTCCTAAATAATAAACTTATATTAATTATTATATTTCTTGAGTAAATATTTCTAGTATATTAATAATTTTATTTAGAAAATTAAAATTTCATATACCACTACATACTCAATTTTGTTCACTTTGGGTGTTTTGACAATGTTCGACACATATCTCTGAAATGAGTTTTGCAGGTTGATGAAGTTAAAAGATTTTATTATTTCATGATATCAAGAATATTTATAGTGAAATAATTATTAAATTAAGTTTTCCAATAAAACTATGTATATCATCCATCTGTTGTGGTGATGAAAAAGGATCATATCGCTTCAGGAGAGGTAATATTCCACACATAACACGAAAGACATTAATTTTTTTATTAAGTGAGAAGGTAAGAAAGAAAATGATATATTATCTTTAAATAATGATAAATATTTCATGAATTTGATTATCATGTCATGTATATCAAATATATTCACTATCATTATTCTTATTACCTTCCAAGTATAACTTTAGTAAAAAATGAATCGCAACATGTCGTGAGGCGATAGTCCACCGTACATATGAGCAATGTTATCGTATCCCTTAAAAAATGGAATGTAAAAATACATATATAATATAATGACTCAATATTTATATTTATTTTATTATTATCATACATACACTTTAAATCCATCATTATAACAAGCCATGAGAGGCGAGGATAGAAAAATGAATGACATCGGTTAGCGTGGTGGTAATCCACCAAACACACGAATGTAGATTTCATAAACCATTTGATGGAGGAGGATATGGATATAGATTATTAAATTATCATAACAATACATTATTATATGGTAGATACCAAGGATATTATATTATCATGATCTAATAATAATTGAATGGGGTACAAGAATAAATAAAATGAAACACTCATTGAGGAATGTTTCCTCTTCTTTGAGTATCTTCTTTTAGTATGCACCAAAGCCTACAATGGATGGTTTTATAAAAAAAATAAATTTACTTGGATGATTAAGTTATTTGGAAATTGTTTGGCTGAGAAAAAGGTATTTTAATCTATGAGGAGGAGAGGAGTGTGGGTGGCCTTTTATAAGTGTAGTGAGTGGAACACTTGTAATATTTTGAATGAGTGAATTCGGCCCATGTTTTTTTCCTAGTAAAAGGACCCAATAATGGAAAAAGATTGATACTATAAGGGATAAGATCAATATAGATCCATCCAAAGGGTGTTGGAAAAATTATATAGGTCATGTTTCACCATATGATTAATGTTTAGCCACTAAGTAAATTCATTGTTTCCTTAATCACTGTAATTAATTTTAATTTTTTTCACTAATAACTTAAATAAAAAATTAATTTTACCTAATTATATAATATAAATTATTTTATTTAAAATATTGAATCCATTTTTTCAAATTACATTCATATAATTGGAAAAAATTAATTTAAAATTAATCTCGCATACGTAACGAGAAAGCGGGGTTTCAAAGAGAAAAAGTTCAAACATTAAAAAGGTTTTCATATAAAAATTCAAAATATAATTTAGTAAAATGAGCTAAATTTTCTTAATAGATATATAATTTATTAATTATAATTTTTTAAAAATAAAATATAATTTACATATGTAAATATTTTAAACAAAAAAGCAGTTTTCTATAAAAAGTTGTATTTTTTACTATTCATCAAAAATTGAACTTCTTAGAAAATTCCAAAAATAATAATTCAAATTAAATTTTTATATAATGATTTGAAAAATTAATTTTATATTTTAAAATATATTTTTTTAATTTAAACTAAATTACTTTTAATGTAGGTGCGTCAAAGCGTGATGAAACCACATTTTAAGAAAAATGCAGTTTTTTCAGAAAACAGTTTGTTTTCTTTTAAGTGATTCTTATTTTATTTTTATCAATATAAATCTAATGAATGTGTGTAAAATATATGTTTTCATGTTTTAGTTGCTCTTATTTATACCTTCCACTCCAATAGCAAGGAGATAACTATCATGTTGAATAATAATAATAATATTATGTTATTGTTCGATAAAAATTACTCTTGCATGTAACATAAGATATCAAAGAAACTCATTTATGTGTATAGTATATGATATCAAACATATAATCCTTTTTAATTTATTTTTTCATAATATTTTTATAATTAATAAAACTATCTAATTCATAAATATTAATAAATTAGAAAAAGTATTATTCTATCATTACCTATGTTGTTAGATTGTTCCCCCCATTTGGGAAATTGTGTCCTCACAATTTTATTCACTTATTAAACAAGTGGGGATATATTTATCTCATAGAATTTTAAGATTCACATGATGCTTCTTCTACCATATTATTCTTCCATATAACTTCAACCAGTTGAATTATCTTACTTTGCAATACCTATTCTCTATGGTCAAGAATATGAACTAGTTGTTCTTCATAATAAAGGATCTATTCTAGATGATCTACTTTAGGGATCAAAACATGAGATGAATCTGGTATATACCAAATTATCATGGAAACCTAAAATATGATGTCTACCTAGAATAAACTTAGTGGTAAATCCACTAATTACTGAACTCATCCAACTATATCAAATATTTCATACGGTCCAATAAACCATGTAATTAGCTTCCCCTTTTTACCAAAAATAATTACACTTTTCCAAGGAGATACTTTAAGAAATAAATGGTCACATACCCCAAAATAAAGATATTTCCTTTAGTTATCTATACAAATATTCTTCCTATTATAGGCTTTTTTATTGTATTGTAGAATTTTCTTCACCTTCCCAACCATTTCATATACCAACTCTGATCTCAATAACTTCCATTTCTCCAACTTCATCCCAAAAAGCTGGAATTCCACATATCTTTCCATATAGTACCTTGAAAGGTTCCATAAGTATACTAGAATGAGAACTGTTATTATAGTGAAACTCAACCAAATAAAGATGTTGATTCCAACTTCACTGTTAATCCATTGAATAAGAACGAAGAACATTCTCCAAGTTTTGAATTATTATCTCTAATTTTCCATATGATTGAGGTTGAAAAGTTGTTCTGAAATTCAATTCTATACCCAATTACTTTTTAATACATTTCCAAAAATTATAAGTAAACATAGGATCACAGTTTGATATAATAGAGAGAGGAACTACATGTTACCTAAAAATATCTTTGATATGCAGTTGAGAAAGTTGATCCAGAGACATAATATCTCAGATATAAAAGAAATGCGAAGACATAGTCAGTTGATCAACAAAAAAATAAAATTGCATGGTTACCTTAATAAGTTTTTGTTAACATAACTCTAAAATCCATTGATATATTTTACCATTTTCACACTCGTTCTAGAATTGGAAAAATCATTACCCTCAATAATTGTCATTTTTCTTTAATAGGCTGAAAAGGAAAAAAAATATTATGGTAAAGTTAGTTATATCTATTTTCACCCATCCCACTAGTATTACTATCAAAGGTCTCTATAAATCTTAGTGCTTCCCAGATGAACAAAAAATAGAGAACTATGAGCTTCACTCAACAACTCTTTATTCAACTGGGGACCACAAGACACATATAATTTTTTTACAAATATTAAAAAACCTTTTCCATCAATATTAAAATAAGAAAGCATACCCTTCTTAACATATTCTACCTTTTTCTTCAAACCATGATCCTCCATATTATAATTCTTATTTCTTTCGGAAAAAATCATCTATACTGAAACCTAAAAAAAACAAAGGAGGTTCTGTCATCCAAAACTTCTATGAAAAAATTCATCAAAATATTAACCATTGGGTCACGTTTTCAAACATAACATGGTTAATGTGGAATTATTTTTCCAAATCAATTCATCAACCAATTTGTTTTCCTTTCTAGGATGATAATGAATCGTGCAATCATAATCCTCTATTAGTTATATCCAACTTCTATTTCACATGTTCAATTATTTCTGAGTGAATATATACTTTGAAATTTTGTGATCATTGTATATTTCACACTTCACTCCATACATACAAGGCCTCCCAATTTTTAAATAAAAAACAACAGCTACTAACTCTAGATACTATGTAGGGTAATTTAACTCTAGTGGTTTCAACTGATGTGAAACGTAAGTAGTTACCATATCATTATATATTAGGACATGACTAATTCTATTCAATAAAGCACCACCATAGATTAAAAAATCACCATTTCTAGATGGAAGGCCCAAAACTGAAGCATTTACTATTCTCCTATTCCATTTCTAAAGACAAACATCAAATTATTTTGTACAGATGAGCATAAATCCCTTTCATGTTACCATATTTAGTGGATAGACAACCAAGAAATGTTTTCAATAAATAATCGGTAGCTCGCTAATCCAAGAAATCTATGAACTACTATGACATTGGTATGTTTTGGCCACTCTTTAATAACTTTTGTTTCAACAGGGTCCATAGTTATCATTTATTTAGAAATAATATTTCCATAGAAATAAATTTGTTTCAACCAAAATTCACCCCTACTAAAAAGTCCTTATAGTTTCTTTTTTTTAAGGTTGGAAAAACAATCCTTAGGTTCCTTTCATGTTCCTCCTTTCCTTTAGAATATAATAAAATATCATCTATAAAAAACGACAAACCTATCCAAGAACTCATTGAAGACTCTATTCATAATATTCATCAATAGAGAAAGTACATTAGATAACCCATTGGGAATACCTAAAAACTCATAATTCCAATATCTAGTTTGAAATGCAGTCTTCAGAATATCATCCTCCTTAACCTCTAGCTGATGGTACCTTGATCTCAGGCTAACCGTTAAAAAATATTGATCCCTTGGTGCTGATCAAACAAATCATTGATATGAGGAAAATGGTACTTGTTCTTTATAGTGATGTTTTTCTAGGCTCTATAATCAATGAAAAGTCTCTTGGAACCATCCTTATTTTTAACAAATAAAGCAGAAGAACCCCATTTTAAAGTTATAAGTTGAATAAAAACTTTATCCAACAATTATTGTAACTGATTTTTCAATTCCACATGTTCTACATGATCAATTTTATACGGGGGTTTGTAAATAGGTGTACCATCACGCACCAATTCAACAGTAAATTCAACTTCCTGATTAGGAATAACACTACAAAAATCATCAGGAAAAACATCAATAAATTTATTAACTGCTGGGATGTCACTAATCTGAACCTTTTTTTTCTTTTTAACACCATGATCATGATAAATTTCCTACAATATTTAATCAATTTCACAGCTTCTTAGTATGTTAAGCAAGGTATGAAATCATTGAATAGAACTTTCTTGTATTTGAAGTATATTTTATCATGCTAAACTAAAAGCTAATCCATACCCAAAATGATATCAAACTCTACTAGTTCAACAATATTTATAGGAAAGACCATATCACCAATGATAGTAAAAAGATTCCAATAAATCGTGGTTTCATTAATACTTCTACACACAGATTTTACCAAAATTTCAATCTCACTTTCATGATATGATATTCCCAAATTAATTGATAATTTATCAGAAATGAATGAGTGTGTTGTTACATAGGCAAAAAAGGTATTGGAATAAGTTAAATAAACAAGTGACATTTCTGTTATCACTTCATTTGATGGTCCAACATCAACTGTGGTAGTAGAAAAATCGTTTTCCATGACATTTTTCTTTTGATATTTCTGATTTACACCTAGAGTAACCAACATCGGACACACATTAGCATATTTCTCTATATCATTGAAATTAAAACATCTTAATATAGTTATTTCATTACTTTTCTGAAAATATTCCCTATATTCACAACCATATGAAGAGTATTACCACAACAGAAGCACTTCTCAGAACTTGAAATAAATTTTCTAGGATACTTTTTACCATACTTCTTACAATATGGGAATTTTGTTTTCTTACCCCTAGAAACATTTGATGAATTCTTCCCCATTACCTACCAAATGGACCTCTTCTTCTTCTTGTTGTCAATGGATTCATAGTCATTGGAAACCTCCAATTCAACCCTCTCACAACATTGAACAATTTTTTATATATTTTGAAATCCCAAGATGATAATACCCTTTCATATCTTGGCTTCAGTATTGAGTAAAACTAATTGATCGTATTATCAATATCCTGAATAAATTTTTGGATTCACCATTACAATCATGTGATGTTTAAATCCTATAAAGCCACCAAATCTTCATCATTTTTTCTAAATTCAAATAATTTCTTTTCCATCCGAAGTCAAACTTACATAGGAATGTATGTCTCATGGAAAATATTTTTAAATTCATCCAATTCCAATGAATCAATCTCATCAATTTCTCTAAAAGTCATACCCATTGACTACCACTGGTCAGATTTACCTTCAAAATGATAAATAACAAGATTTTAAGTAATGTATCGGATTTGATTTCTATTTATTATTTTAAATATTATATGGAATTGTTTCGATACTCGGTGCGAAGACGACACATCATTCCGTGGTCCAGTGATCCCAGAATGGTGGTTTGAAATTTTTTTAGTTAAGTGAGTCGACACTCATGTGTAGTTGTGGTAGTTCCCAAATGGGTTCCTAGATTAAAAATTTGGGGTCACTGTTGTGTTCGGGATGACGAATTTACCTAAGAAAGGTTCTAACCTCGACCAGTGCAGGTCGGCTGCGAAGTTTAATTTTGGGAGTTTTAAAAAAAAGGGTAGCACTTTAGAAGGAATAAAATAAATTAATGATTTTTTTAAATGTTTCCTTTTATGGTCATCAACCAAATCCACCCCTATAAATACATGCTTATAGAAAAGTCGCAGGGTTAGCCTCACAACCCTGCGAGTTGAGAGAGAGAGAGAGATTTCTCTTGGAGCTTGGGTGGAAGAGGACGTGTTGGCAGACAATGATGACATGAGAAATCGACGCCCCTTGGATTTTGATGAATCCCTTCAACGGACATGTCTTGATGATCACTCTTCAACTGATCTGAGGTAGGGGTTTGTTATTTCAATTCCTTTTCCCCGTTTTTGATTTTAAACCACGAACGCGGATCAACCACGAACAATTTGATCCATGGATTCGTGCATTCTTATGGGAGGAATTTCTTTGGGATGATTTTGGGGAATTAATCCATGTTATTTATTGATGTTGATTTCTTCTCCATTTAAGCCTATTAACGAGAGTGGATAAATTCCGTGACGAACGACGGTGGAGGTTCATTCCTCAATTTGTTTATTGGATTTCTTTCCCTTCTTTTATCGTGCGTTCTTTGCGTTCTTCGCGGGGTTAAGAACAACAGATCGTTGCGCAACCGTTCCATGATGCAAAAATCCCAAATCAAAGGTTCAACACCGCAAAGACCTTGTGGAGGTGCGACGATGATGGTGGATGATGAATCGGACCGGATCGGGAAAGGGCATTCTTTGAGAGTTCTTCACACGGGAAGATCAAAGCATGCTTTCAGGGTCGATCGGAGGCCCAAAAATGATGGAAGCAGCTTCATGGTGCCGGGGAAACCAATACCTGGATGTTTTGCAGCGATCGGACAACCGAATCGATGATCGGAGAACCACGGGAGGCGTGCTATTGAAGGGCGTCATTTCTAGAAATTTCCAGAACAAACGGCGTGTACTTTTGAAGAACACGCCATGTAGTACTGGCGGCAGTGGCTAGGGTTTCGGGGTGAGAGAGGAATAACACGGCATGTGACCTCGGTCACATGGTGTGTTGGACTTTCCCTGAATCTCATCATGTACTTTGGGTAGTACACGGACACATGATGATCTACATGGCTTCAGGCGACACGGCGTGTACAACATGACAGAGGCGGCTACGCAGAGCTCGGCGTGTATCTCAGGGATACAGGGGCATGGGATGGAGTACACTACTGTGTACTCCATCACACGTCCAGGCGAAGCCAGTAATGTGGGTCACCTCGTGTGGTGATTACACGGGTTGGTGTACATGGGTTGATGACCGTGTACGAGCACATGGCCAGAGTACACAGAGCCAACCCCAGTTACCCAGACATGGCCTTTACACTGTACTACACTCCATATACTTAGTTTTTCCTGCACGACATGGTCCGTTGTACACGGGCAGTACCCAGTGTCAGATAACACGGCGTGTAACCTTTTTACATGTTGTGTACTTTTTGGAAAACAGCATGGTCATTTCATTCACCATACCTTGTACATCTTTCGTTTGGGTTAGTGCCCCTTCTTCTTGTTCACCTAAAGGTCAGGTATCATTTCCCACTCAGAAGTATGATCCCTTCAGCAGGACTTTCTGTGATAGAGGCATGCATCCATCCGAGAGGCCCAGATTGAGATCCTCTATCCATTCCAGACCCTAGGTAGATTCAGGCTTTGACGTGACCAACCTTACCGGGTGTTGATCCTCTACCTAGATGGTGTATCACCTAACTGGTGAATCCTGATGAGTCGCAGTATCCGCCATGTCCCTGGTAGTGATCCTCATATTTGTATCGTGATCTTTCCCACTCAGGAGTGTGTCCCTCGTAATGAGTTCTTCTCCCTACCGTAACCTTTCCACTCAGGAGTGTGTCTCCCGTAGTGAGTGAATCTACCTCTCGTGATGGTTCCTGACGAACAACACTTCTCAAACGGACATCATCAGAGATTTTAGACTCGTGGAGTGTGTTCTCCCGAAATGAGTGCATCATGAAATCTTTGAACGGAATCCCTAATGGGAGTATGTGGTTGTGTGACTTGTCCCTTGACTACGGGTCTGGGTTTTGAGTATATCAAGTTTGTTCTATATTTTATGTAGACATATACTATGCATAGATGACTGTACCTTTACTTTGTGTACAGATTTGTGGTTTTCAAGGTCCTCTACTGAGTATTATTATACTCACCCATGCACGGGCTTTGCCCGCATGTCTGGTGTCTTGTGCAGATGAGCAGCCTTTTGACAGAGTCTAGGGCAGACCAGGACACGACTGAGATTTCTGAGTTCCCTACAAGCCAAGGTGTTCCTACGTCTATGAGTAGCAGTCTCAGTACCTTTGTGCTTACAGGTTGGACTTTACAGTTTTCAAAATATTGTTTGTTTGTTTTTGTCGGGCTTGTATTCTGGCCCAGTTTACTTTTATAGTACTCTACCTTTCCTCGTACTCTGTTGGTTGTGTTTAGTTGTATTCATGCATTTTGTTTCTTAGTGTCTTACATTTCAGTATTTGTGGGCTTGGAGATATGTGTGTGTGTACAGGTACTTAGGCAATGCCTCACATGTTAGTGATATGCCTACTCGGTGCTAGTCACCAGCCCCTGGCCTATTGGAGGCGGGCTTGGGGAGTCACACTGTGGGCCCCACTGGGACGGGTTGTGACAGAGTGGTATCAGAGGTGTTCGGTTCTACCTTAGAACCAAGAGTCTATGAGTTTGGTTTGGGGAAACAGTGTTGAGGGTTTCGGGTTCAGCTTTCAGGCCAGAGACCCCAGTGTTAGTGCGGCGACCGACCTATCCATACACCAGGACTCTGATAACCTTCTTTTCGACTCGGTACACAAAACAAATGGTTGAGGGGAAATAAAAGGTACATGCATCATATAGAAATGGGTTGTGTTTTCCATGTCCTTTGTGTCAGCTATCCAGATATACTCATTGACCATGACACATCTTGTTTCTTTACAGGATGCCTCTGCGACGCATACCCGCTAGGATTCAGTAGCACGATCACAAGGATGACCCCCTCAGTGACAAGGCTTCGATATAGGGACTAGATCTCTAGGCTTTTCCACTAGGTGGTGCACCTTCTATGCCACTACCAGTGGAGCAGCCAGTGGTACCAGCAGTGCCGACTAGTGAGGAGCGCGGGCTTTGCGCGCTCCATGAGTTCCAGAGACAGAGACCCCTCAGGTTCTTAGGCGAGCCCGACCCTCAAGCGGCTGAGGACTGTCTTGAGGTGGTGACCTGAGTCTTCCATCTAGTGAGGACACCAACAGAACAGATGGTGGTCCTAGGAGCGAGCCTTCTTAAGGGTTCGGTGGGACGATGGTGGAGTCTGCCCATGTAGACTCACAAAGAGGAGACTCTTTCGTGGACGGAGTTTGAGAGACTCTTCAAGGAGGAGTTCTCTCTAGTTAAGTCGAAAGATGTGTGCATCCAAGAGCTTCTTCAGCTTCAGTAGGGCAGTATGACAGTAGCTGACTATTCATTGAGGTTCTCCAACCTCGCCAGGTACTCAATGGATATGGTCAGGGATCAGTACTTTAGATCTCGGACCTTTGAGCATGGTCAATGACGAGACATCCGATCTAGTTTCGTTCCTCTATTAAAATCGACTTATGATGGAGTGCTCGAGAGGGCCTTGGTGATCGAGAGCTTCTTGGCGGAGCAGAGGAAGCCGTTGAAAGTCAGCAGTAGGCAGACAGGTGCGGAGACCCTGGCAGCAGGGAGCCAACATCAGGCACAAGGATTTGGATGTGGGAAAAGTCATAGGAAGACCCAGGACAGGGGATCGATAGTCCAGGGCTCTCAGGCTGTATCCAGTCAGCCTAGGGAGAAGTGATGATACACATGTGTTGATAGGGGACATCTCGCTAGAGACTGCTCGACCCATCGAGCTACTGACCGGGAGGTGGTGGATGGACCACCGAGGCAGAGGAAAAGAATAGAACAGGAAGACCCACCAGGTGGAGGATGTGGCAGAGGAGAAGGGAGAGCTTCAGGTGGTGGCAGATGCTTCGACTTACTTCCACCACCACCCCCAGGAGGTCCTCACAAGGCTCAGGGAGCTAGGGGACAGGGGTGGGGACAGTTGCATGCGGTCGAGGCATACGACCCAGGGCTCCAGGGATGGTTCGAGGTATGATCTATTTCTTTTCTACCTTAGTTGTCGTACTCATAGACACAGGTTCCAGTCATTCCCTTATAGCCACATGTCCTGTATAAAACCTTGAGATTCTGGTAGAACTGTTCACTCAATCCTTACACTTGGAGACACCTACGAAAGGAGACTCGATGATCACGCACCTCTGCAGATAGTGTGATATTACCCTTGGTGGCGAGAGTTTCGGTTGGAAACTCTTGGTGGTAGCATCAAGGCCTTATGACGTCATTCTTGGTATGGATTGGTTATCTTCGATCCATGCCCAGATTGACTGTTTTAGGCGAAGGGTGCAGTGTGTCCATCGTGATGGAACGAGGTTTTCCTTTGTCGAAGAAAAGGAAACCCAGTCAGCACAAAATGGTCTCATGCATAAGAGGGTGCAGCCGATCACTCATGAGTTGGATAGCATTACCCTCGGAGCAGTAGATGTTGTGAGCCCTCAGTTCCCAGTAGTGGTGGTGGAGTATAAGGACATCTTTTCCGAAGATGTTCCAGGATTACCTCCCCACCGGGAAATTGACTTTTTCATCGACTTACACCCCGAGACAACACTGATTTCCTCATCGTCTTATCACATGGCTCCTGCAGAGCTTCGCGTGCTGAGGATGCAGTTGTAGGATTTGAAGAGAAAGGGTTTTGTAAGACCCAGCGTCTCACCCTGGGCGGTCCCAGTCTTGTTTTCCAAGAAGGCAGATGGGATTCTGAGGTTGTGTGTGGATTACCGGCGCCTGAACCAAGTGACGGTGAAGAACAAGTATCCACTTCTGAGAATCTACGACCTCTTTGATCATCTAATAGGGGCACAATGGTTCTCGAAGGTTGACCTTCGATCAGGCTATCACCATCTACGAGTGTGGGATGAGGATATAATAAAGAAGGATTTCAGATGCCGGTACGGTCACTATGAGTACTTGGTGATTCCTTTCGGTGTGACGAACTCCCCTGTAGTGTTCATGGGATTGATGAACCATATCTTCCAGCTGTACTTGGACCGATTTGTAGTGGTCTTCATTGATGACATCCTCGTGTACTCAGCATCAGACGAGGATCTTGAGAGACACCTACAGATGGTTCTGGATGTACTCCGGGAGCACAAGATTTATGGAAAGTTCTCGAAGCTTCAGTTCTGGATTCAAGAGCTCCACTTTCTGGGACATGTCATCTCAGTAGATGGAGTAGTTGTGGACCCAGCCAAGGTGGAGGATGTGTTAGAATATGAGCCACCTCGTATCATAACGGAGGTGCGAAGCTTCCTTGGGTTGGCAGGATATTACTGGAGATTCATTCCTGGCTTCTCTCGGGTATCAGAACTGATGAAAGCCTTGACCAGGAAGGGGAAACCCTTCGTGTGGATAGAAAAGTGCCAGCAGGATTTAGAGAAGTAGAGACAGAGTTTAAAGAGTACCCCAGTCTTGAGATTTCCAGAGGAGGGTGTCGAGTACGTAGTTTTCTGCAACGCATCAGGGATCGGGATTGGTTGGGTCCTGATGCAGCGACATGCAGTGATTGTTTATGGTTCCCGCCATCTTAGGCCACATGAGCAGAACTATGTGCCCCATGATCTCTAGTTGGCAACGGTAGTCTTCGCATTGAATATTTGGCGACACTACCTTATGAGAGAACAGTTTATTATATACTATGACCACAAGAGCCTCAAGTACATCTTATCACAGAAGGATCTGAATCTGAGGAAGAGTCATTGGATATAGTTCTTCTAGGACTATGATTTTGAGATCATCTATACTCCTGGAAAGGGGAAAAAGGTGTCAGATTCCATTAGCAGAAGGTCGAGCTCACAACTGTTGAGTGAGGCGACACAACAGTTAGCTGCGTTACAGTTATCTTTTGTGGATGGAGAGGATACATCTTACCTACAATTGATGGTTGTCACCCCTCCACTCTTACAGCGAGTTAGGGAGCCACAGCTAGGGGATGTCGACTGTGTTTCTTTACGTGCTCAGTTATCCACAGGACATGCGTCTGATGGATATTCACAAGGTGTGGAGCACGTACTTCTTTTCAGAGGATGCACTGTTGTACCAGTGGCGTTCCTGGAGGAGGTTTTGAGGGAGTTTCATACATCCAGTTTGGTGGTACATCCTTGAGTGGCAAAGATGTACCAGGATCTCTGATGACAGTTCTGGTGGTCAGGCATGAAGAAGGCAGTAGCAGAGTTCATTTCTCGATGCCTCACATTCCAGCAGGTGAAGGCTGAGCACCAGGTTCCAGCAGGATTAGCTCACCCCCTGGAAGTCCCAGAGTGGAAGTGGGATGAAATATCGATGGACTTCATGACGGGATTACCACATACGTCCAAGGGTCATGATTCCATCTGGGTGATCTTTGACTGACTCCCCAAGTCAGACCACTTCCTAGCTATCAGGGAGCAGAGTTCCATAGAGATCCTGGGATGCCTCTACGTGAAAGAGATAGTTCAGATTCATGGCGTCCCCTCGACTATTGTCTCAGATCGAGATGCCCGATTCACATCCTGGTTGTGGAAGGTATTACAGGAGGCTTTTGGGACTTAGCTACGCTTGAGCACAGCATTTCATCCCCAGAAGGATGGTCAGATGGAGAGGACAATTCAGGTTCTGGAGGATATGTTATGAGCCTGCATCTTGGACTTTGGTTGCAGCTGGGAGGACCATCTACCAATGGTGGAGTTTGCGTAAAACAACACCTACCACTCCACCATTGGTATGGCACCGTTCGAGGATCTGTATGGGAGACCCTGTCAGTCACCGCTTTGCTGGACCGGCCCCGGAGAGTCAGCACTCGTGGGTCCAGAGTTAGTGTGAGCTACCACAGAGAAGGTGCAGATCATCCAGGAGAGGATGAAGACTGCCCAGAGCCGGCATAAGTCTTATGCTGACAGACGATGGAGGCCTCTGGAGTTCGAAGAGGGAGAACACGTCTTTCTTTGGGTCTCGCCTCAACGAGGGTTGGGGAGATTTGGCTGAGATGACAAGCTATCTCCAAGGTTCATCGAACCTTTCCAGATTCTATGCAGAGTTGGTGAGGTGGCATACCGCCTCTCTCTACCGCCAAAGTTGCATCGGGTACATGATGTCTTCCACGTGTCGCAGCTGAGGAGGTACGTGCATGACTCATTGCACGTCATCGACTAGGGCGAGCTGGACATCGAGGATGGGGGGACCATTGCTGAGTACCCAGTGGAGATCGAGGATCAGCAGGAGAGGATCCTTCGTGGGTGATCGATTCCCTTGGTGTGCATTCGATGGTAGCATGGTAATCTTTAAGAGAGAACGTGGGAGTGGGAGGCCCAGATCTGTGCCCAGTACCCTCATCTTTTTAGTATCCCTTGTTTTGGATTTTCGAGGATGTAAAGCCCCAAGGTTGGGAGAATGTAATGTCTCAGATTTTTTCCCATTTATTATTTTAAATATTATATGGAATTGTTTTGAGACTGGGCGCGAAGACGGCACATCATTTTGAGGTTCTGTGAGGCCGGAATGGTGGTTTGAAATTTTTTTAGTTAAGTGAGTGGGCACTCGTGCGCGTTTGTGGCAGTACCCAAACAGGTGCCCGGATTAAAAATCTGAAGGTACTGGTGCATCTGGGACGATGACTTTACCTAAGAATGGTTCTAACCTTGACCGGCTCAGGTGGTCTGCGAAGTTAAATTTTGGGCTTTTTAAAAAAAGGGAAGCACTTTAGAAGGAATAAAATAAATTATTTAATTTTTAATGTTTCTTTTTATGGGAAGTGACCTAATCCTCCCTTATAAATACATGCATATGGTAAATTCATAGGGTTAGCCTCATAACCCTGCAAGTTGAGAGAGAGAGAGATGGATTTCTCTTGGATCTTGGGCGGAGGAGGACACATTGGCGGACAACGACGACGTGAGCAATCGACGCCCCTCAGATTTTGACGAATCCCTTTGATGGACGCATCGTGATGATCGCTATTCAATCAATATGAGGTAGGGGTTTGTTATTTCAATTCCTTTTCCCCGTTTTTGAGTTTAAACCACGAACGCAGATCAACCACGAACAAGTTGATCCGTGGGTTCGTGCGTTCTTGCGGGAGGGATTTCTTTGGGATGATTTTGTGGAATTAATCCATGTTATTTATTAATATTGATTTCTTCTCTGCTTAAGCCTATTAATGGGAGCGGATCAATGTCGTGATGAATGAAGACAGATGTTCGTTCCTCAATTTGGTTATTGGATTTCTTTCCCTTCTTTTCTCGCACGTTATTTGCGTTCTTCACGGGGTGATGAAAAATGGATCGTTGCGCATCCGTTCCATGACACAACGATCCCAAATCAAAGGTTCGACACCGCAACGACCTTGTGGAGGTGCGACAACGATGGTGGATGACGAATCAGTCTGGATCGGGAAAGTGCGTTCTTCGAGCGTTCTTCACGTGGGAAGATAAAATCATTTTTTGGGGGCCGACCGGAGGCCCGGAAACGATAGAAGTGGCTTCGTGGTTTTGGGGTGACCAAAACCTGGAAGTTTTGCAGCGACTGGACAATCGAATCGATGATCAGAGAACCACAGGAGGTGTGTCGGTGAAGGGCATCGTTTCTAGAAATTTCCATAACACACGGCGTGTACTTTCGAAGAACATGTCGTGTAGTACCGGTGGTAGTGGCTAGGGTTTTGGGTTCAGAGAGGAAGAACATGGCATGTGACCCCAGTCACATGGCGTGTTGAACTTTCCCCAAAACTCGGCGTGTACTTTGGGTAGTACACGGACATGGGATGATCTATACGGCTTCTGGTGGCACGTCGTGTACAACATAGAAGAGGCGGCTAAGCGGAGCATGGCGTGTATCTCGGGGATACACGGGCACAGGATGGAGTACACGACCGTGTACTCCATCACACGGCCAAGTGAGGCCAGTAACGCGGGTCACCCCATGTGGCGATTACACAGGTTGGTGTATACAGGTTGATGACCATGTACGGGCACATGGCCAGAGTACACAGAGCCAACCCCAGTTACCCAGACATGACGTGTACACCTTAATACACGTTGGGTACTTAGTTTTTCCTGTATGACCAACCTCACGACACAGGCCATTGTACACGGGCAGTACCTGGGGTCAGATAACACGGCGTGTAACCTTTTTACACGCCGTGTACTTTTTAGAAAATGGCATGGTCTTTTCATACCCCGTACCTTGGACATCTATCGTTTGGGTTAGTGCCCCTTCTTCTCGTTCCCCTGAAGGTCAAGTATCATTTCCCACTCCAGAGTATGATCCCTTCAGCATGACTTTCTGTGATAGAGTCAGGCATCCATCTGAGAGGCCCAGATCGAGATTCTCTATCCATTCCTAATCCTAGGTAGAGTCAGACATCAACGTGACCAACCTTACTGGGCATTGATCCTCTACCAAGCTGGTTTATCACCTAACTGGTGAATTCATATGAGTCGCGGTATCCACCATGGCCCTGGAAGTGATCCTCATCTGTTTATCGTGATCTTTCCCACTCAGGAGTGTGTCTCCTGTAATGAGTGGTTCTACCTACCGTAACCTTTCCACTCAAGAGTGTGTCTCCTGTAATGAGTGTATCTACCTCTCATTATGGTTCCCTATGAATAAAACGCCTCGGATGGATGTCATCAGAGCTTTAAGACTCGTGGAGTGTGTTCTCCCGAAACAAGTGCATCACGGAATCTTCGAACAGAATCCCTAACGGGGGTATGTGGTTGTGTGACTTGTCCCTTGACTATGGGTCTGGGTTTTGAGTATATATGGTTTCTTCTATATGTTCTATAGACATATACTGTGCATAGCTGACTGTAACTTTACTTTGTGTACTGCTTTGTGGTTTTTGGGTCCTCTACTGAGTATTGTTATACTCACCCTTACACGGGCTTTGCCCGCATGTCTGGTGTCTTGTGTAGACGATAACACTTTTGAAAGAGTCCTGGGCAGACCAGGATAGGACCAAGATTTCTGAGTTCCCTACAGGATGATGTGTTCCTACGACTATGAGCAGCAGTCCCAGTACCTCTGTGCTTACAGGTTGGACTTTGTAGTTTTCAGACCCTTGTTTGTTTGTTTTTTTTGGGCATGAATTTTGGCCCAGTTTACTTTTACAGTACTCTACCATTCATCGTACTCTGTTGGTTGGGTTTAGTTGTATGCATGCATTTTATTTCTTAGTGTCTTATATTTCAGCATTTGTGGGTTTGGAGATGTGTGTGTGTGTTCAGGTACTTAGGCAATGCCTCCCATTTTAGTGATATTCCTACTCGGTGCTAGTCACCAGCCCCTGGCCTATTGGAGGCGGTCTTGGGAGTCACGGCGCGGGCCCCACTGGGACGGGTCATGACATTTTACTTTTGTAGGTTCAAACAATCCATGATATTGAATATATTTTATAGGGATTTAATCCATTCTTTAGCTAGCACAGGGTCAGATAATCTTCTGAATGATGGGTTTTTTATTATAATATGATCCACTATCTTCATGTTCCTCCTTTTTAGATCTGGGTTTTCCCTTGAATGGACACCACCACCATTTATAGAAAGTGTCAGCTCAGCCATCACTATAATAAACTACTCAGATCTAATTTAAACCATCATAAGTGGCTGATTCCGAAGGTTATTTTCCTCTCACGACCATCCCAATATAGATTTCCTATTTCCTCTAAAGAAAACCATCCTGAAAAAATATATATTGGATAAAGAAACATGGTAATATTAAAATTCTATATCATTTCAACTTGACCATAAAGTAAACTATTTCTAGGGAATAATATTAATATTAACCTATACTCTAAAGTTATCTAAACCTTTCCTCTGATACCAACTATAAGGACATTACATTAAAAATAAAATTTTCTAGTGTCTTTATACTAGAATTAACATTCTTACAAACCCAAGGATCTTTTTAGGTTTATAGTTTTAGATATTTAGGTCATAACTCATACATAATAAAAAAATTACATTACAAAGTGGACACTTCCACTCAATATCCCATTTTTCATATTATAAAACATTAAAAAAGAGAGTCATTTTCTTTTCCTGAAACATCCCCATGATTTTGATCTTTACCTCTTCCTTGACCCGATTCATCCTTAAAACCCTGCAATGAATAGTATAAAATATGGGATGAGAAAAAATGATCAATATGGTAAATAAAAGAAAATAATGAAACCTATTAGTTCATGAAAAATTTCCCTTTCCAAAATTATTTGTGGGGAAAAAATATTAATTTTATTACCCAAGAAAATTACCTTCTCTTCCCAAATATTTTCAGAAAACATTTTATAAGATAACATAATGATAAATTAACCACATAAAGGTTTCTTTGAAAACATGATAAACTCATGCAAATTTTATCATAAGGCTATAATTTTCACCCTTAAGAAGTATTAAATACTTTCTTTTGAATATAATCTCATTTCATACCCATTTTATAATCATAATATTACCATAAAACCCATAGAAAGCATATATAGAAAATAAATTTATCATGGTAAATCACTATAAATGTCACTCTTATAAATGGAATTACCATGCTGTCGAATTCCATATAGGCCACTCTTAAAAATGTATTTACCATGCCATCCACTTCTATAATCAAAGAATTAGATGGCTATCATGGTCTCATCCTTTGTTGGTTTATAATGTAACCAACTATCCTATGTTTATAACATAACAATCCACCAACATAAATAATTTCCAAGTACCATAACATAATCACAACACAAAAAATATTTCAATTTTCATCATGGAACTCAGAAAACTTCATTTTCATTCATAAGAATACATTTCATTATATTGAAATATTCAATCCAATTAAAACCCATTTTCAATACCAAAATACCCAAAAAAGGTATGGAGGGTTTTTCTACTAAGAATACATGATGTCTTGTAAATGAATCCACATATCAAATAATGGTTGTGGTGGCGAAAAATTTATTATCATTGCATACATTAAAATAGAACATTCTATTTTTTGTTTTATCAAAACATTAAAAACAAGACACATATAATGATTCCTTTTGAAAAAATTTAAAAGAAATTAAAAATAGGTACATAATTTCCATTATATGTTTTTTATGTCCATATAAAAACATTTATAAATACATTTTAAAAACATCTACATGGATGAAAAAGAGAGTTATAAGGAAAACCATAAAAGAGATTTTTTAAAAGCGAATCCCCTTATCACTTTGAAAACATTTTAATAGTAAGCCCCATTAAAGAATAACAATTAAAAAACATTAATTATCATGAAAGTAAAGAAATTAATGACATAACCTATCAAATGGTCGTTTTATACACCTCATAAAATAAGTTAGGTTCATAATCACATAATATTCCTCAATGAAGGGATATTGGGGTGAAATCCCTTACCTTGAGTTCAATTAATCCCATTTCTTCTTTATCTTCCTGAATAATAAACTTATGTCAATTATTTAATTTCTTGAGTACCTTTTTCAGGTTAATTATTCATTTAGTCTCACATATTACAATCTCATATACCATTTCTTAATCAATTATGTTCACTTCGGTTGTTTTGACAATATTCAGTACATAACCCCGAAATGTGTTTTGTAAGTTGAAAAAGGTCAAAGATTTCACTATTTCATCATCTCGAGAGTATTAATTACAAAATAACTATCATATTAATTATTTAAATACACACATGCACAAACACACACACACACACACACACACATACACACACACACATATATATATATATATATCATCCATGGTCTATAGTGATGAAAAAGAGTCACATCAGTTCATGAGAGGTGGTAGTCCATACATAACAGGAATGCTATTATAATTTTTCAATGAGTGAAAGGGTAAGAAATAAAATAATATATTATCTTTTCAAAATGATAAATATGTCATTAATATAATTATCATGTAATTTATATCACATTTATTCGTTAATATTATCCTTATTTCCATCCATGTAAAATGTTAGTGAAAAACGAATCACATCATGCTGTAAGGTGGTAGTCCTCCATACACATAATCCTTACAAAATGTAATGTTATAATGAAAATTTGATATAATTACTCAATTAGTATAATTATGTTATATATACCATAAATATACTTTAAATCCATCATTCTAACAATCCATGAGAGGCAAGGATGGAAAAATGGCTGACATCGGTTCGTGAGGTGGTAGTCCTCCACACACATGATTGATAATTTGGTAACCAATTATATGGAAGAGGAAATTAATTTAGATGACTAAAGTCTCATAAAAACAACTCATTATATTTATGATACTATTTTTGTTATATTATCATGATCTAATAATAATTTACAGGGGTGGAGGATGAAATAAAATAAAAACACTCATCGAGGAACGTTACATCTTCTCTGTGAATATTTTTTTGTATGCACCAAAATCCATCCTTGGTTGGGTATCTATAAAAAAAATTCTAGGATGGTGGTAGGGAATTTGGGAAGTTATTTGTGAAGGTTTTTTTTATAAAATGGGCATTTATGGTGTGTGGAAGAGAGGAGAGGGGTGATGATTTATATGTGAGGTGAGTAGAAGACTTGTAATTTTAGAAAAGAGAATTCCACAAAAATATTTTTCATGTAACTAGGACACAATAATAGAAATATATCAATAATAAATGGTATAAGGTTGAAATATGGCCATAAAATTGGTCCTGTAAAAGTTTCTAGGTCATTATTTCCCTTATGATTAAATTTTAACCACTAACTAAACTCATTTTTACCATAGTTACTGTAATTATTTTTTATTTTTCTCAATAATAACATGATTAAAAAATTAATTTCACCTTATCATATAATATAAATTATTATTATTCAAAATATGGAATCCATTTTTTTGACTTCCATTCATATAAGTTGCCGAAATTAATTTAAAAATAGTCCCGCATACATGATGAGAAATCGGATTTTCAAAGAGAAAATGTTAAAAAGTTTAAAAGATATTAATGTAAAAATTAAATATCCAATTGATTTAAATTACCTAAAGTTTATTAATAGACTTATAATTGAACCTATTTTAATTTAAAAATAATTTAAAAAATAATTTATCTATGTAAATAATTTAAATGATAAATTAGTTTTCAATAAAAAATAAGTTTTTCACTAATCATCAAAAAATGATTCTTATTCAAAAAATCTAAAAAGTTACCCAATGTAAATGTTGATATTCTGATATAGAAAATTAATTTTATTTTTATATATAATTTTTATAAATGTAACAAAATTTAATTTTAATTTAGGATCTCCAAAGCACGATGGAACCAATTTTTATGAAAAATGTTGTTTATCATACGACATTTCTTTTACTTTAAAATGATTGTTAATTTTTTTTAACAAATATATTACTAATGAATGTGTGTAAACTATATATTTTCATATTTTAGTTACTACTATTAATACCCACCATTCCAACAAATAGGCAACAATTGTCTTATTGAATAATAATATTAGTAGTATATTGTTCTTCATTAAAACCCTATCTCCTATTAAACATAATATATTGAAGAAACTCATTATTGCATGTCGTATACACTATCAAACATAGCATAACTTTTAATTTAAAATTTAATAATATTTTTATAATGAATATAACTTTATAAATAATAAATATTACTAAATATGAAAAAGACTTATTCTATCATTACCTGGGTTGTTATAGGAATAGTTTGGACTTTCAGCATTTTCACTTTTTTTAGTCGGCTCTGATATTTCCATAAATTTCACTATGCATAATAAATATAAAAGATATGTACACTCTATAATATGTTAGAGATATTTATAAATTAATCTTTGGAACATATATTATATACATCACAAATACAATGTTATACTGGAAACAATTTTAATGAATTGATTCATCCAATATTCCAAATACAATGTAAATTTGTATACATAATTTGTATTGAACAACCCCTTTGTTCTGTACTAATATTTCATATTCCCTACAACTTTTATTTATTATTAATTTTAAATTTTATAAGCTATCCTTAGTCTTGAATTATTCTTAAGACCAATCATCTTTTATTCATATCCTTATTTAACATATCTATCTTGGAAAACTATAGCTCTCCCACTAAAATCTTGACTCTTGGAAACTATTTATTCCAAATAAAAATACTATAGTAAATATAGTTGTTTAAACTTTAAATAGATCAGGGAAACATGAATTCCATATTGGAATATTTATGTTTCACTTATCATTTAGGTCGTGTCATATATAAATATTACATTATGTTTCCTCTGAGGAAAAAAAGTTCACTAACAACTAATAAATAATGAAATGATCATAAAGACATAAAAAGTGTAATTTAAATGGAATTTACGTATGACCACCTTTTCTAACTAATAAATTATTATTATTATAAACTTATAAATTCCATTTGTAGTTCCTATAGAATATGAGTAATGTATTTATATCAACCACCAAATCCAGAAGTATATTATGGAACATGGAATCCATAATAAAATTCATAAATATTATCAATCAAAATTTTTGAAACTTAATACTTATTATAAAAATTATTATTATCTCAAAATAAAATATCACTCAACATAACGTATATAAAACCATAATAATGGTTTAATCTTTCCTGTGAAATATGTGCCAATAGATAAATTCCACCCACTAACTCTTGTGGAGCCTATTTTTTTAAAACTAACATGTTTGAATCCATAGAATAGACTTCCTAGAAATCTAGAATACTCCCACAATATAACATTATAACCTATAAAAATGGAATGAAAATAGGTGGAGATTTTAATAACCTTAGGTGACATTCCCCAGATACTAAATGTTGGAATAAATTCCAACAGTTTAAACACATAAAACCATGGGGAATGTGTTACCCATTAAAACAAACTTACTAAACACACACATAATGAGACAAGAATATATAAAAATAGATATATCTATATAAATGATTCATAAACCAAAATCAAATAGTAATATAATTGAAAAAACCTTCAACAAAAAAATAAATCAAAGACCAATATTGATGTAACAAAGGATTAGTAGGGAATAGAAATGTAAAACTCCAAAGAAGAAAAGACTCAAGAAAAAAGGTTGCACCACTCATAACTATGACATGAACCACTCCAATATTTATATTAACCAACTATGAAAATAGATTCTAGTATCACTATTATATAATTAATAAAACTTCCCCTTACAAGTATCACAAATAATAGTATTTTTATACACAACACATCATATATATAGGGGATGAGTAATTATAAAAAATAGAAAACTTCCATGAGAATTATCCCACATTGAAATACGATCTGAAATAGGATAGTTCATGGGAGTATAAAATGGGTAGTAAGAATATCAAATTTAGAAAAAATAGTTTTAAAAATATAAAATATAATAGACGAACATGATTTCCAAATGTAATTAAACCAGAAACAGTTTTACATTCAAGATGTAGAAGTTGTTCATAAACACGAATTTGGAATAATCATCCAAGTCCAAAAACACACCCATGCATTCCAAATTATATCCCCATTCTCTCAGGAAGAGATATGTCCTCCTTTAAGCCTTATATTATAGGATTTTCTTTCATCCTCCCTTCCATTCATCATTGAGAACTAAGTCTCTTTCAACAAGGCCTAATAAAATGAAAATCATGAACACAAACCAACCATCTTCCTTTCTAGATAGCACCCACAAACCATTTATGCCAATATCATATACAGAGACCCTTTTTTCCTTCTAGAAAAATGTTTTCTTCAATTTATCAAACACATTGTGGCCAACACCCACAATAAAAATTCAATATCCAAGAATTAAGAGATCATTACAGTAGAGTTTCAACATGTAAAAATCATTCAAAATAAGAAGGGATTTATTTATAAAAACGAAGAGCCTTTATATTAAAAAAAATAGAATGAGGTAAAAACCACGTTCCCTGGGATCATTTATCATAGTGTGTTTTTATTGAATTGACTGATCCAACCCATTCCTTTAATTCTTAATTGATTTTGAAGACCATAAGCTTAAATAATTGTTGTAATCCGATTTTGAACATCGAAGATAACTGAAAATTAACTAAGAAAACCTTGGATGTTGAGAGGGAGAAAATAGGAACCAGATGAGTATTTCTAGGATATGTAAGTATTAATAGAAGTTGGGCCTGAATATATTCACTATGTGAGAATGTAGTTTACATTGGGAATCATATAGAGGTCGGACATTCTAAAATTCACATCACCTTGGATTAAAATTCATTAAGTTAATTAATTTTATGATTAAATCTCATGTCATAAACTAATTATACCCAAACACCCATGCATGATTTGAAAGAAACACAAGAAAAATTCCCCAAAACATTCACATTGTGAATAAACTTTTTGAGACTGAATTATTCCTATATCTCGATTCCATATTACATTCTTTCAAAATCTCCAAACTCCTTAATCAATAAATCTAAGCGAATGAAAATGTAAAATCGATAGAATAAAATACCATTGTAACCCAAAATGTAGGTGATACATTCTCCACACCATTTGGATTTCCATCCTCAGAAATTTTGAGGTCATTGTATACTTTTAAAATATTAAGTCATTTCTTCAATATACAATTATCTTATTCCTATGTTTCTTCTTGGATATTACCATGATTCCATTTCACTTTTTTTATAAAAATAGATCTCCCCTGAAAATTCATTTCATATTTATCTATAATTTAATCTATTTCATAGATAAATTTTACAACTAGATCAAGTGTAACATAATCCCAGATAATAATAAAACTGGGATCTTGGTGTTATATCTTTATTTGGTAAACATGGAATACATTACTGATACAACTAAATATTTTTTGTGAGGCTAACCGATATGCAATAGGTAAAACTTATTTAACAATATCTAATGGTCTAACTTACTATGTTTCCAATTTTCCTTTCTTCCCCAAGCATCAATAACCATGTTTGGGTGATACTTTCAATAAGTAATGGTCAAGAAAATTGAAGAATAAGGGTCAATGATGGTGGTATGCATATTTTTTTACTTTTAGTAGTATCAACATGTTACCATATCATATAGATATTTCTCAAAGTATAATGGAAAAGACTAGGTTTAATCAGTGATGTCTTCCCTATTTCCTCCAAACATAGGGGAGGACAATAAGAATGATAATATAATGACTCAAACAGGGCGATATGTATCATTTCATAGTATTTATTATTATATGATAACTCTAACAAAGGCATATGATCATCCCTTGATCCAAAAAAGTACATGACACAATATCTATGCATATCATCCAATGAATGAGTTGTGCATTCTTACTAACCATCCATCATTGGATGATATATCATGATCATGGTCTATTGAATTTCGAGCTCCTATTACAATGATCACTAGTATCAGAAAGTGAATCAATGATCTCTATAAGAGATAATTGAATCTGGAACTCCATGAAACATAACCACTTACCAAATATATAAATTTTCTAACACTATATCATGTTGGACTCTCTTATTGGGAGAAAGTGTGCGGAATTGTTGATTCAATCCAAAATAACCCAAATAAAATCACACATTTGAATCAACCTTGAAAACCTATGATATAGTCCCTGGAAATATGTTCCCACTTATATATAGGTTTGGATATAGATTAGAACATACCATATAGTCACTAATACCCATACCTCTACTTGAAATTTAGACACATCATCTAATAATCTACAATCTTGAATTTCATACCTTTCCACAAGAAATGAGTTCTCACCAAATTCTATTTTTTTATAATACTCTAATGAATAATCCATTTTGAACGGTGATACGTTGAATTAATCTATTCATTGAATGAATAAGGTACCAAAATTTGGCTCTAAAAATATATCTTATTATTTGTATCCTACATCCAGTCTTCAGAAGTATTACCTCCATTTAGATTTTTCCTAATGGTGATGCAATTAGGGTAATTTATCTAAACCTATTTTACCAAATCAATCAAGTTAAGAAAAAGATTAACTAGGATAAAAATGTAATTTCATATTATGAGGAACAATCCAGATGCATGTCAACCATGATACTCATCATCTACCACTTGTTACATGATCCCCTAACAACATCATTATATTACATTGGGATCAAATAATTTTCCACAAAATCCACTTACCATGTCTATATACCAAGTCATAATCGAATGTATTTTTGTAATATATCCATTATCATCTCCTCAAGTTCACGTCCCTATGAGTGAAGATGTATTCCAAACTCTTTTGGTTAGTGAAAACCGTGAACATTTATCCAAAAAAGGTAATTTATTCATGTCCTTAAGGTGTGGATAACTATAGATAATTCTAGGTCAGGGGTCAAATAAATATTCTCATGAATTTAAAACTTCTATGAACCATATTCTATTAAATTTTCTACTTCCATTAGAACACAATCCAAGCTACATCCAGCAGCTTCACAATATAATGCATAGTCGTTACCCAGTTCTGGCATGATTTGGTTGGGTGCTGAGGTGAGAAAATTTTTAATCACTAGAAATAATTTCAAACAGTCATCAATCCATATGAATGGAATGCCTTTTCTCATCAAATAATACATAGGATAAGTAATCCTTAAGAAATCCTAAATAGTGAGATGACAATAGCCTTCCAATCCTTGAAAATAGTGTATCTCAAAAATTGTCTTTCATGGATACCAAGATTCGATTGGATCAATCTTCCCATGGTCAACTAATATTTCTTCATCAGAAATGACATGTCCAAGGAAATAGACATCTTTTATCTAGAAGTAACACTTAGAAAAATTATCATAAAAATGATGATCCTACAATGTACCAAGTACAATTTCTATATAATCCTCAAGGAAATTCCTTCTTCAAGAGTAAACCAAAAATAAATACCTTAACAAAATAATCAAAGTACCTATGGATGATATGGTTCATTAAAAAAATGATTAAGGTAGTTATTTTAATCAGACCAAAGGGAAATGTAACATATTTATAATGGCCCTATCAATTCTAAAATACTATCTTCAGAATATCCTCTTTCCTAAATCTTATCTAATAATATATTGATAGAAGATCAATCATAGAGAACTACTTGGATAATTTTAATTGATAAAATATATCATATATTAATGGATGATGATACATATTTTTATCATAAAATGATTCAGTATACGTTAATCAACACATAATTGAAGTGTTTCATCTTCCTTATTTTTGAATAAAATAACTGTTACCCAAGGAAAAGTACTAAGTATGATGAATCCTTTACTCAAAAACTATTATAACCTGACCATAAATTACTATAGCTCTTTTAGAGATATTATGTAATAAAACTGTTAAACATGGATAGTTCCATGGAGTAGATCGATAGAAAATTTGATTTCTTTATCAGGTAGTAATCTATATAAATTTTTTTAAAAGATATTTGTGTGTCGATATACTATGGAATGATGATTAACATTTCTAGTTTTATCTTTATCACCAAGAGACATTGTTGTTAACTGACAAGAGATAGTTATATCCACTGAGAGTAAAGGCCCAACTTTATGTTCATTTATATGATAATAACCCTTGAACACATAAAGAGTTTCATATAGGGAAGTCAATGACAAATTCCAAGTATAGTAGTCAATACAGGATTTAAATTCCACTAGCCCATCCATCCTATGGATTCAATAAGAAAATATATCTCAAGGACTATGAAATCTTATAGTAAATTCACTTAATCAATTGTAATGAAAAATTTTGTTCATTTGAATAATTTACACTCCCACTTTCAGAGGGGTCTTTTGATACTCATGATGTGAGGCATCATTTCCACATATAATCCCAATTTTTTAATCACACAATATGTAAGAATATAATATGACGCAACAGTATCATGAAAGAGATGTATAATAGTTTATTTTAGAATGATTGTTCCTTTCACTTTGGAGGGACTCAGTTGCTTGGATGAGATTTTCATTTTTTTCTCCATAAAACTACTGGTCATCTTCCAAAGGATAGATCTTTCTTCCCTACTAATGTGATTATTGAACAACTGAAGTGTTTATAGAGGTAACCTAGCTCTCCTAGGTATATGGATGAGAACTAGTCTGATGTGACTATTCCATCTGAGCATATGAAGCCTAAAGTTGAATCAAGCCACTTCCACTACCTGATCAAAAATGTTTTTGGAAATACCACATGAGATTTCCCTTCTTGTCATATTTTGGTAAATTCATCATTGATGAAGCACATTCCATCCTCTTATGTGTAAGTAAAACTCATTGGAATCAAAATGGCATATTGCTACAACATCAAAGATAAGATACTGGTACCTTGGATTGATTTTCTATTGCCTTTCTACCATATGTTTAACTTTCCCTCTTGTGTTTATTTCTCATGTTGAAGCTCCCACCAGTAGTCTAATTTAAAAATGTTTCTCCTCCTCTAGGATCCCCTAAATGGTCACTCTCTCTATCTAAAACCTTATTCACCATCTCTATATAGTATGTAATATATATCATTAAAAACTTTGAGTGAACGTATGGTTGATGACCCTCCTCAAAAATCTAAACTTTCTATAATTCCTTCACAGATACCTATGTTGTAAAGGAAACAAGGTGAGTGAATTTAGAAGAAGGCTAGTTTACCGAAATAACTCCTCAATACTATTAAATAAACTCTTCCATAATCTCTATTTGTATGGTTTCTAGAAAAATAATTTATTAAATAGTTCAAAAAATTCATTCCATGTGATATTTCAATCAAAAATAACTTGAAAAGAATATCCAACAATACTAGATCAAGTTCTAAAGGATATATGTTTTTATCTGGAACTTCATTTCATTAGGGTTCCCCAAGATGTCAAAAATTATGGTCATATTACTTAGCCATAGCTCTTATCTTTCAGGCCTGAAATCATCGCAAAATTTATATGGGTTATGTGTTAGAAAGTCTACCAAGTAATTTACCTGATGAGGTTCCTCCATCAAAAATCCTTTTTCCACAACATGAGAGGATTAAAAATAATCTGAACCAAATACCAGTTCACCATTGTTGGTGGTGATACCATGTTCTCAACTAGTCCCTCTTATTGGTTTCTTGTTTTCTGTAATGGTGGAATTTTTTTCTAAAAACAATTTCAAAAATAAATAATTTAGCACTTTAATTATTCATCTTTATTATGGTTCTATTATTTATTTCAACACAAATATCACAATATCTAAATATATAAATAAAATAACCATGATAAAATAAAAACATAGTGGGAGGTCTCATTATTAATGTGAGATACCTATAACTCATTGGACAAATCCATGATGAAGAGTTGATGACAAACCAAGAAGTTCTTATAACAATTTTAGTACTCGTAACACCCTGGTAACTTGAAGTTCATAAAAAAGGTTAGATTCATATTTTATTCTATAAAATTTAGTTTAAAAAATCTTTATCCCTTAACTAGAATAATAAAAAGATAGATAGACTAATGAAAACTAGTACCATTTTTTACATCCCACCCTCACCCATTGGCTTAGAAAGAGGATGAGATACTTCTATGCTTAAGTGAAATTCCTTGGACACCAAAGACAAGTATTAAATTCCTAAAAATTAAAACACATAAAACATGGGGTAGTAGTTACCATTTAATATGCATACATTCAATACACACATAACTAGACAATAAAAAATATAACTGGAGACATTTATATAAATGAATCATGAACCAAATCCAAAAATAATTGATTTGAAAAAACATAGCCATTAAAAATGAGTCCTGAAAAAATATCAGAGTATCTATTGATCAATAATTAACTGAAAATTATACATAAAGGTATAAAAGACACAGTCACCATGGTGCCACCACTCTTGAACATGACATAAACCACTCTGAGATCCATATTTTCTAAATATAATGGTAACATCAAGGATCTACACTAGAAAAGTAAGAAACATAAACCTTTCCATTATCATAGAAAACAACATTTTCATATGTACCACCGTGAATATATAGGGGGTGAGCAATGATACCTAGAAGGAAATACCCATGAAACATTTCCCATCTTCCACTACGAACAAAAACAAGTTAGCTCACATGGGTATAAAAAATGCTGAATGAATATCAAAAGAATATACAACTGTTTTAACCATATAAAATATACTAGATGACCATGTTTTCCAAAATTAGTTAAATGAAAAATATTTTCTATTTTAAGAAGTAATTTTTTTTCATAAATCCAAATTTGGCATAATTGTACATTTTCACACACACAGACACAAACCCACACCTGCTGAATAACATCCTTATTCTCACGTGTGGGGATATGTCCTCTTCCAAGACATTTCTTGATGGAAATTCTACCATGCACCTTTATAGTTAGCACCAAACACCAAGTCTATTGTAATAAGTCCCTGTACCATATAAATCATTAAGAAACATTAACCATTCCCCTTTACAGATTGAACCCACAACCCTGTAATTCTATGATCATATACAAAAATAAGGTTTTCCATTTAATAAAAACCATTTCATCAATTTTTCAAACACTTTAAAGACAACACCCATACCCAAATTCAATAGATGACATGGAAGTGATTATTCCATCAGAGTTTTCATAGGGAAACTCATTTTAAATAAGAAGGGGTTTATTTAAGAAAACCAATATCCTTTTTGTAATGATATAATGAAAATGAGTTAAAAAACATATCTTGGGATATTTTAGTATGATGGATCTAAGAATATTCAATAAATCTTTCCTCATCCATCTAGTATTCATTAATTTTAAATATTAAATGCTAAACTATTCATTAGAATTATATTCAGGGAAATAAAGATCACTAGAAATCTTTTAAGGAAACCTAAAATTAAATAGAAAGATAATTGGAACTAAATGAGGATTTACATGCACATTATGGATTGAAAAAAGTCAGAATCAACCAGATTCATGATTTTAAGAGGGATTTCATGTCATGAATCTTATATAGGTCTCATATGACAAAATTTATTATTCCTTATCTTCAAATTATATAGACCCCTTAAAAATAAATGGATCACACAATATAAACTTAGTCTTCCAAGAAATCATTTTTGCCCATAAATGTAACTCACAAAACACTCCTAGAAAACATTCACATCTTGGATAATCATTCACAATGTGAAATGATCCTATAGAATGACTTCATATTACCTTCCTTTTAACACTAAATAATACTTTAGAAATTTATCCCAATTAATCCAAAAATAAAATAATTAGCATAAAATTAAAAAATACCTAAAATTATGGGTGCTTCACGCTACCACAAAATAGCTGGTATTCCCTCACAGAAATATAGTTTTTTGGATAAATACCTTTTTTATTAGGGATGCTAATATCCTTAAAAGAAATATGATAATTAATTATGGTTCACCTTGTCTACCCTTTGTTGAAAATTTCAATCTATGAATATCTTAACATGTGATTATCATTAAACACCACTAGACGGTGATCTTAGTGGATACCTGTTAAATTTAAGCATATATGATATCCATTAATAAGTATGGTCATAATTTGGTTAGTTTATATATTCATAATCAGTTCTTTAAGAAATTATGGATGTTTTATAATATATATATATATATATATATATATATATATGACTCCCCATGAATCTGTTTTTTTTAATTTCATGTAATGGTAATATGAGAAACCATTTATTAGTGATTGATATATTTTTTTATGATATACTTTAATGTGTAACATTGGAAGGTTTTCTCTTCTATTATTCTTGAGAAAACCTTATATTTTATATCTTTGAACTTCTATATTCATTTTCACCATGTCTCCTATAATTAATCGCATGAAGTAAAATAATTTCAACACAATATTCTCGTTAGAATATTTCCATGGATTTCAGATCACATTTTAGAATCTTGTATATTGTACCTTTAATTTTAATTGTATCTTTCTTCATTAAGTAATATTTTTTGTATACCAAGTGTTTTATCTTGTTAGATACTGAACAATATTCTAGGTACAAATTATTTATCTATAAATGATAATGACTTATCTTTCCAGAACTTGGTAAGAATCTCATAGTTTATATTCATTATTCACCTTTATAGATATATATTATTCAAGAGTTTAATAAAAAGAGTTAATTTTGATATACCAAAAAACTCCAATTTTATAAATGAAATTTCATTTCCTTGTGTATATAAAAAAATATGATTAAAGATTTTTATCACCTAATACAAACTCAAATCAATAAATTCATAGAAATATAAAGTCATAAACTTCTCACTATTAACAAATGAAACACATTTTATTAGCTTCTATGAGAATTCACCATTATTCATGTAATGTTTCCATGGTTCATGTATTTAATAAATATGTGTTGACATATTATTATCACTAATACATGTGACACCCCATTGATTCCATGTTCATTAAGGATATTTTTAACAGTTTGACTAGGTATTATTGACTAGTTTGATTTATATTGAGTGTAACAGGAGAGTTTTAGGAGGTTATTTCTTAGTGGGGGATTGAAATTATTGAGGTTGAAATGTTGTAGAGGCCATCTAAAATCTGATGGTAATAACTAAAAATCTGAAGGGATTTCTTTTAAATCATGATTCTACCTATATTCACTATCTAGAACATGGGATAACATTGGCCAACTTGTAGAGTGGAAATAGGGCATTGGCCATCTAGTTTTGACTATAGACTGACAGGTGGCATCATAACAAGACGGATGTGACCATAGGTCAATATCATAAATAAATAAATCTCTAATTTTATTTTCCTTCTCATCTTCCATGACCCCATACTTGGATTTACTAACATATATATAACTAAATAATAATCTTGGATTCCTTCCTCTCAAATATTTGTTGTTCGGAGTGTTAATTGGTTTATTTGGTCCATTTTGGTTAGTCTAGCTTCATGTTAGATTTAGAAATCTTATATTCCTAATTTATACTTGTTAAAACATTTTTTAAGGGTATATTTTGAGCCTATGGATTCATTTCATGAATGGATTGATTTTGGTAGTGATACTTAACATTATTTGTGATTTGGCCCTATTACACATGAGTAGGTTGTTCTAACCATGTTATTTCTCATATATAGTGATGTATGGTCTGATTTTTCTTATGTGTGAAAGTGTATACAATGATAACTCTATCTTCTTAAATTGAATAACTTGTGGGTGAATTTGTAGCATTGAGAACCCTGTGAGTAACTTGTTTGAGAACCAATTATGATATAATTGTGATATGATTAAATTTTGACTATATGGTTCATGGTCAATGGGGATTAAATTATGACAATATTGTGAATGTCTAATAGGGATTGAATTATAAATACATAGTACCTAACCAATGGGTACTAAATTTTGACAATATGGAACTTGATTGATAGGGAATGAAATTAACACATGAATTGAAATTTTGTGAACTTGTTTAGATTATGCAATGGCTTATAATGAAATTTCCTTCTAGCATGGAGAAAAAAGTGCAAGTCTATGGTTTGTCCTAGCCAAACTAGAATATGATGAACATGAGGTTTTATTATTTATTTTATATATATTTTTCTCTTCCATTCAATTCATAAAAAATTATAAATGTGATTTAATTTTTTAAGAACACATCATTTGTGTCCTATTGGGTTTATAATCACACACTTCATAGGAATCTCGGTGCATGTTTAGATTTCATAATCAAGGATCTAGTAAAAGTCAAAGGTCATATGGAATGAAGTTGAGTAGGTGGAGTTGGGTGGCTAAGGTAGAACCAAGATATACACCATAGTATTGATACTATATTAATTTACAATTCTTTTATTGATTTTTTGGTACATTGATCTACCATGTATGGGGATACTTCTGTTACTGTATTTGATTTTATTTTCCATTCAATATTATAGGTTTTATTGGTATAATTTACCAGCTATATTTTTTTCAATTATATTATGATTATTATTTCAATGGATTCATACTCTGATGGGTACCTATTACTGAGGGAATACACTTCCCATTAAGTCATTACAATTAATCTCATGCTACTAATCAGTAGCCTTCTGTATATGGGTAGGTGTGCATGGGGTCATTTACCACTCTATCCCGAGTGAGTGATTTTGGTGTGGGTGTTAAAAATGGTATCATAACATACTATTTATGATTTAGGGATTGATAAAACAAATATAGGTTAGTTGAAATATAGGTAACTGAATTATGTCTATTCTTGGCTAGAATAATTTAGTGGGTCCCTAGTTTACTAGAGAAGGTGGATTTTTTTACCAATTATGATATTACAGTTTCATGGTTTTAGTTAGTGAGATTGCGTTGTTATAGGTTATGGGGATTTCTCTTTACTGATTGGAAAGAGTTCATGAGTTAATGAATGATTGATAAACCAATAGGTAATCATGTCATGTGCTTGTATATATGTGGTTGAAATGACCTAAGAAAATTATCTACTCTATATAAGTTTTTCTATAAATAATGTGAAGGTACCATGATGGGAGTATTCCATGGAATATTATAAGATATTTTTTCTAGTGTCTCTGGTTGGTCTATTATCGTGTTTTTTCTTATATTGAATGCTTATTCCATTATTAAATTCTATTGATAACCTCACTCCGGTGAAAGATATTTTTGATCATTCATAGGGAATTTTAGAAATTCCTCCTAGATGATTCCCTATTTCACCACATAAGGGACCGAGCCCCCTGGTTCAAGAGGATGGAAATTCTATTTTTGTACTTCCAAATATATAGGAGGGTGTGGCTGGTAATGCATAGTCAATTACACAAATTATTTAGGATTTGGAGCCACGCTAGAATGTGGTGTTTTATTTGGTATCAATTGAGTATAGAGCAGCAAAAAGGGTTGTCCCAGTGATGGTTGACTATGCATGATACTTCCGGTTGCAACATCCCCTAATGCTTCAGGGTACAGGAGGCCCTCGGTGTGAAGATTATTGGATATATACCATTAAAGGAATCATTATTCTATTTAAATAACTATATTAATAGATTGTGAAGCTAGATTCCTACAGGATTCAGGGACCCACAAGGTGATGGTGGGTTATTATGGTTCGGGTGAAGATGAATAAAGGATAGTAATGGGAAGGCATCAAAAGAAACTTTCTCAAAGAGTTTTGTTGGAGGATATGAGGATTGATTGGGTGTATGAATTCATTGAACTATAGTAGAGAACACTTTTAGAATCATGTTATATGAATTGTTTTATGTAATTCATCTATTTTTAACCATTATTGTCATAGATTGAGGTCCATAAGGCTGGAAAATTTGAAATTGATTTGTGATATGTGGTAATGTGTTAGGTAAAGAATTTAGACCTAATGAAAAATCATGACGTGCATCACAATGACCTCACAATTGAAAATAGTTTGAATGATGGAATGGAGTTATAGTTTTTTTCTTGATCTCAGTGGACCTATGAGTGTTCTTTCTGGCGGAATTATGGGCATATATTATTGTGGTATGAAGAGGAGATAGGGGGAGTTGTGCAAGGGTGGTGAGATGCAGGAAGAACAAAGAATTAATACAATATATTGTTCGATGAGAGGAGCATATCCTTAGTGTTATCGGTGTGGTTGGAAGGGAAATTACTATAGAACATGTCCTAATCCATTAGAATAGTTCAACTAGTGTGTAAAGGTGGGTAATCTTCAGCAATTATTCTCTAGGACACTGAAGGGGTGTTCTAGAAGAGGTGATTGGAAAACTCATGTGTCAAGGGAATGGTCATGGGGTACTCACATTGAAATACATGCTTCAATCGGGAGGTCTATCCATAGAGTAGGTAAGGGATATTGTCCATAACTGTATAACCAATAGTGATTATTAGTTTAGGATATTTGGGGATTAGAGTTGAAAATTACTGGATCAAATTGGGGATGAGTTTATATGATGGGTTGGGCTATAACTGGTGTTAAAGAGGAACATTAAATAGTGAATGATATAGTTCTAATTTCATATAAAATCCCTTCTATGTTCTTTTATATTGGGTATTCTTACTCAATTATTTCTACACAAGTTATTTCCTAATTCGTCCTGTTAGTGAAGCTCTTACTAGGACTGATGCCTCTTGACACACCTCTTAGAAATTGTATAGACCATATTAATTAATTATTAGAGTTCCCCATAGTGATTTTGGTCTATGATCATAAATGATATTTTCTATTATTATAAATTGTGAATTTTTATGTAATATTATATATGGATTAGCTTATGAGCTTTAAAGGTCACTTTTAATATTACTAGAAGAGTGAATCCTTTAACTCCCCTAAGGAAACAATTGTATTTTCTAAACAAATAATGTGACATAGGATCAAGTAAAATAGTGATGGAAAATTGATAGATCAAGACTATCATAGCATTGGAAATAGTTGTGGTTCATACAGTATGGAAAATAATAGTTCCATCCAATCTTCCCTCTACTGTGGACATATATAGGGATGTATTTCTAGAGGATTTCTCAAGACATCTACCGGATATATGAATCTAGTTTTGGATTGAACTCATGACTAGTGAAAGAACCATATCTATAAATC
Source organism: Viscum album (assembly GCA_963277665.1). NCBI lineage: Eukaryota > Viridiplantae > Streptophyta > Magnoliopsida > Santalales > Viscaceae > Viscum > Viscum album. The sequence goes on from OY728139.1 coordinate 430,773,807, forward strand.
CATATCATATGATACTATATATGTCAAAAGAGTTTAAGATACACCTTGAGGATCTAGAAGCAGAGAGATTTATCCAACCAAGCACTTATTATTAGGGTCCTCCTATTCTTTTCTCCAAGAATGTAGATAGTAGTGTTCAGTTTTTCATGGACTAAAAAAAGATGAATTATGTTATTGTGATGACGAATTATCCTTTACAATGGATAGAAAACCTCTTCAATCAATTGAGGTTAGCTCGATGGTTCTCTGATACTGCCTTTTTTATTTGGATACCATCAATTTTGTTTTAAACCATAGGACATACTAAAGACTATATTTGGAATTAGGTATGAAATTTATGAATAAGATATGATTAATTTTGTTTTAATTAATGGACCAAAATTATTCATGGATCTCATGAATTAGATTATTTATCCTTATCTGGACTCTTTTTCCATTTTGTTTTTTGATGATGTTATATTGTAGTCATAGACCAAGGAAAAATACAAAATACATATGGAGATTGTATTGAGTACACATCAAGTTCATCTACTTTATGTCTAGAATATAAAATCTCATATTTTTAATCAAGTGGTTCATTTTCTTGTCCATGTTATCTATGATTTATTTATATCCATTAACCTTTGAAATTATAAGTATTGGTATCATGGGTATACTCTCATTTCTAATGCATCTGGAGTTAGCCATGAGGCAATCTTGATGCATGGATATAGGGCAGTCACATATCAATTTTACTAGGTAAGTCCACTTGAGAAAAACTATCCTACATAATAATATGAGTTAGAAGATATAATCCTTGCCTTGATGTATGGGTATTAATATCTCATTGGTGAGAGAGTTATTTTCAATATAATCCATAGGATTCTGTGGCATATTTTCTCCCAGTGAGAATTGAATTTTTAGCATAGACAATATATCAAGTACATACAGACATTTGATTTTGGGTTGGAATATTCCCCATGGAAATGAAAATTATTTACATATTCCCATAGTAGAAGTACACATGATCTTGGATCTTGAACAATAGAAAAGGAGTGGAAATTATTGAGCTTTTTGGATTATTTTTATGTGGATGCATTTGAGGATTAAGTAGTGGTGATATAAAATAAATTATTCATAAAGTTACAACTATTGGATTAGGTGAATTCCATCCAAGAAAAAAATTACTGTAATGTGATTCATTAATGGTTTTTGGGTGAGAAATATATTCTATGGTATACATTAGATAAAAATGAGGTGATACATAATCAAAGTAGTGCATAAGATACTACTTTTATATTAGAGGAATTGATAAAGGAGTCACACTCCTTTCAATGGGAAGTACACCTTGGGTCATCCAAGATGTACTATGATAACTGATGGCATTTCATGTGGCCTTGATTTAAAATGTATATTTCATATTTCTTTACTCACAACCTTATCATCCAAAGGATAAATGAAGATAACCAGTGACTAGTTGAGATTCTTCAGCCACTTATAGTAGTAGATTAGAAATGCAATAAGGTAACCATAAATTTCATCCGTTGATTATATAGGAAATTGATGAACTGATATGTTTTTTGGGATGAAATTGATTTGTTGACAATAGTGGAATACTTATTGTCGATAGTAGAGACCCACATTGTTGATGATTTTGGAAGGTTATATGTACTATGGATCATATAGTATCATGTTGTTCCATTGAGCAAGTGTCAAATTAGGTTTCATTCTTTACATCATGGTTTTGGTATGGAATGCAGAAATAAATAAGTTTCTAGTAGAAAATAAGGATAATGTATCATCCATAGACAAATAGGCAGTCTAAGAGGATGATTTGGATATTGGAGTACATTCATAGAGCTTGTGTCATTGATTTTGGAGGATCATGGGAAAAAAATTCTTAGTAGAGTTTCCTTATAATAATAGATTTTAGGAATAAATCTAAATGGAAACTTTTGAGGCCTTTTATGGACAAACTTTTCATTCATTTTTATGATGTCATGAAGATGGTGAGAGATTGGTGTTTAGTCTAAGAAAGGTGCTTATGAATTCTGGGAAAGAGCAGTTAATTTGAAATTTTTTTGTTACCACTCTAAGAAGGTATCATTCATACTCTGACCAATGGTTATGACCCTTGGAGTTCTCTGGGGGTGACTGTGTGTTTCTATGGGTAAAACCTCCATAGGAAATCGATGGTTGCATAAATAAGGGATGTTAGAACCATGGTAAATGGGACCATTCAAGATAGTGGTGTGAATCAGAGCAGTGACTTATTAGTTAGATCTTAATCAAGGACATTAGGCTATTCAGGATGTTTTTCATGTTCCATAGCTTTGGTTGTACAAGTTGGATTGTAAACATGTGATTGATATTGATGATTTTCATCTATTTACACATGAATATTTTGGGGAACATCTATTGTGGATATTGGGATTAAGTGAGAAGGTATGAAATTGAAAGACGATACATATTATTCATATATTGTAGTAGGATTGGAATATCCAAGAGACAATAGGTATAGGAAGTATAATATTTAGGTCAAATGGAAATACTTGTTAAGGATAACCCCCAGATATTCTTCTCAACTTTGATAAACCCTTAGAGGTGGAGTTTTTAACATTCTATATATGATTCTTATGACCATGATGATTTTAGAGGGGGAGTTGGTAACACCACATAGATTCTAAGTGTATTGTATTTTAATTTTATCAACATTACCATGTGTACTTTACTAGTTTTTTTATCTTTTTTGTGGCTTATGAGTGTTTTTTGAGGTTAATTTTTAGAAGGGTTCTAGAATCATTTCAGGGTGGAATGTTGCAGAGGCCACTAGGAAGCGGGTTGTAGCCACCATCCCAATTGGTGGTAGTTTTGGGCGTAGCAGCATAATTCTTGGTGACAGAGTTAATCCAGTGGTAGTCATAAGATCATTGGAATGATTTATAGAAAACATTGATTCTTACTATATCAACTATCTTACTGGTGGAAGACCACTAAATAGATAGTGGAGTGCAAATTGTCTATTGGCTCTTTGGGGGTATGATAACAAGTGAGACTAGATCATGAGGCTATAACATAAATAATAAAATCTCTAATTTTATTCTCCTTCTCCTCTCACTTGACCTCTCACTCAACCTTAATGTCTTAAAGATCATTCCTCTACAATTTTTGCTTCCTCCCCCTCAACTATTGGCTGTTCTTATTGTTGATCAATCTATTAGTTCTCATTTTCTAAGACTAGACTCAAATTTGACTTATAACTCTTCTTATCATCATTTCTTATTGTTATAACTATTACATGAGGGGATGAGTTTGGTATTAGTGGTTGGTTCATGAATGGATCAATTTGGGTAGTGATCCTTTACATTTTTCACAATTATTCCTTATTTTACATGAGATAGGTGATTCGTATAATGTAATAGCATATATGTTGTGATATATGGGTTGATTTGTAATTTTGATTCATGTGTAGCCTGTATGAACACCAGATACCAAAATTAAGTAGATTTTGGTTCTATGTGTGGACATGAGAACCTTGTTAATGACTAGTTTATAAACCAATTATGAATGAACTATGATATAATTAAATTTTTACTATATGGGGCATAACCTATGAGGATTATATTTTGACTATATGGTTCTCAACCGATGGGTATTAAATTGTAACTATATGGATCTTTACAAAAACATACTAAATTTTGAATATATGTCATCTGACTTATGGGGATTGAAATTTAGACATGAATTGAAATTTTTGTAACCTTGATCAAACTTTACAGTGGTATGTTATGAAATTTCCTTCTATTATGGATTTGGAGCAGGTATAACCAGGGTTCATGCCTAGCATGTTTTCATATGATGACCCATAGGTTAGGAAATTTATTTTATGTGTTAATTTTCTTTTCTATTCAATGGCTACATCTTTATATATGTATTTCACTTATGTAAAAAATATTTTGGTAGGGTCCTACGACGTATATACTCACACCTTTCTTGGTAATCATGACACACACATAGATTCCTTGATTAGGGATCCAATGAATGGCTTGAGGCCTCTAATAGGCTATTGAGTAAGTGGAGCTAGGTGGAAGAGGTAGCATTAAGACATACTATAGTGTATTATTTATATGTTTCTTTCTTATACTTTTCTCGATGTTTCTTCACATATATATATCTAACACATATAAAAATCCTTTCTTCCTGTATTAGACATTTTTACATTCAATATTATATGTTATATTGGTATTATTGCTCAGCAATATTTTATTCCATTATATTGTGATTATAATTTCTATGGTTTCATACTAGGATGGATACCTATTACTAAGGGAATAGTTATCCCATGAATAAGTTACCATTATGCTATCACCACTAGTTAATGGACTCTAGCATACGAGGATGCCCACATGAGGTCATGTACCATAGTGGATGGATTGGGTGATTCAGGATAGGGTTTTACAATACCCAAGACATAAATCATAGACAATTATGTATATACCTGAAGTAGATTCTATAGATTTATTCTTCTTTAATTTAAAATAATTTTCTTTCTAGTGACCATTCTTTACATAAGAAAATAAAATATCAATAACTTATTTTTATTCCCATTTATCTTTCTTATTAATGGAATATCATTAATTGGTGTTCTAAGATTTGGAGTGATTCACATAGAAGTTATCTTTACACTTCGTGTTGTTCACCATAAATATCATCGGTTTTTCATGCCTCATACCCTTATCTTCTTGGTGAATTGAGAGTGAGGAATCTGAAAGAGACCTCTCATTATTGATCATATTATAATATGAAATAAAATTGGGGAAAGTATGATGTGGAGAATATAATACGAGATATGATCATAAATCATCTGGTATCATATTTCATAATATGTTAAACTACTCATTTTTTTAACTATATTAACAATATATGGCATATTTGAGACCATCAATCTAATCATTCATGTGAATAGTTCTATAGAGAAATCATATATCTCTTATCTCACTTTCCCTTACTAGAGATGAGACAACATGCTATATGGATCCATTTCCTTATACAGTTTCTAGAGCTAATTTGTACCTAGTAAATAACATGAAGCATTGGATATCTATCATATCATCTAAGTGTTTTTCATACAAAGACTGTTCATACTCAAGAAGTATCCTTAGGAACCAATGATTCTAGAATATATAATTTCGTCTATTTAAATTGTAATATTCATAAGTGCATATACCATTCTTGGAAGTTCATGCCTATAAAAATATTATCCTTCTCTACTATAGATAATAGTATAAATGTTAATGTTTAATTGATTTCTATTTTTCTGTAATAAAATAATGCATATATTTTTTATTTTCTTTGATTGCAATATATATGACATAATAAATTATTATTTATTATCTTCCAACTATTTTATCATATCCATATAGTCCTATCCATCAAAAAAATAATATTATATCACATGGATATTCTGGAGGGTAGGATACATATTCCTATTTCCATAACACTGGATTTTGTTGGTCAAGTTGTTCAATGGTATTTAGGTAGGTGGTTCTTCTCCAACTACAAACTCATATCTCATTGATCCATTGAATAGACTTCCAATCCTAAAATATTGGGCCTTAGAATTCCTCAAACCTTTCCTCTATTTTATTATATGTCCTTCTTTAGTATCCATCCATTGATATTAATTAGTAATGTCAACCAAAAACATTAACTAGAACTCCTTGATAATTGAAAACACTATGAATTTGGGTGGACAAACACTTTGAACTATATTTTTATTCTAAATATTGTAATAAATGGATTTTCATACATAACATTATTTTATAGGAATTTTTATTACATGTGTAAATATTAATATTTAATAAAGACACATATATTATTATTTAATATAGATTTTACATTAATAAATAACCATGTATTCATAAAACTATTTAAACATAATCTAGTTATTTTATTTCTATATTTCATTTTTTAATTGATTTATTATATGATCTTATCATTTGCAAGAATAAGTAATTAACAATCAATCAAAGTATAATTAAAATAAATTAAAGTGGTATATTAATTAGTGTTGTCTAATTTTTTGTCTATCTAGAAGATGATAAACCATCTCTAACCATAAGGTTATAAACTACTTTAATAGGTCTTGGTTTGAGTTGCAACATTCCACCCATCAACCTATTTATCTTCTTGTATGGCTTTATTTTGGCTCTAGATTGAAGTGCCTCTATGTGATTTAGAGAATCCTTTTATTATTTATGTTTTAAAACTCACACATGGGTGGGGGAACCAAAGGATTTGTTAATGGGTATTTTATACAAAATGACCTTTGACATACAGGTCTGACATAATAAAGCAGGGTGGAATGAGACCCTTGAAATCATTTTTAATTAAATAATGACTTATCAGAAATCCATGAAATTAAATTGAATTAAAATAAACCATACATATATAGGCCAATATAAGATAATAATCATACACATAAATGTAATGAATATATATGTCTAATAAAGATATCATTCATTTTTATTCTATATTTTATTAATATAAAAAATTATAAAACTAAAACAATTCATAAAATTAATAAATTATTTCTTTTATCTCAACATCCATAAAAAAAATCATGGATATTCCCATCATAGTTAATTTTTTATAAAATAAATACTTTATTTTTTTTAAAATGTATGTATTACTTCTTCTGTATTTAGTGGAAACTATGCAAGTACCTATCTATAATTCCAATTTTGATCCTTAGAAACTACTATGTATTACTATGAGATATAACATACACCAAAAGATTCATAATTATAGAGTATGTATATTCAACAAATTGACACATGGAATACATTAATATTTTGTGGGGTAAAATTATATGCAAATAAAATACATGGTATACAAGATTAATCATGGAAATAAAATTATATGTAAATTAATTAATCATTAAATAAATAATAAAACCTATCTCACATCAGGTAATTTTAATAAATTGAATCACCAAAATTTGAAGATGAGGTTTAGTGAATTAATAAATTAATTTAAAATATTTCCATGTAAAAAGGTGGCATATAAGGAGTGTACTAATGAGATACACTATGTGTCAATATCTTGCCATGTGTCTATGGTACATGAATCAGGACTTGATATGTACTCTTCATGGACAATTTAGACTTTCATGGTGTGGAGGGGATTAATATGGTGTGTGGCCTCACTGTTGATGAGCTATCAATCCACCAATCATTTTATAAAAACAAGACGTTTCTTAACAATGTGGTTTTAGAAACCGCAATGACTACATGGTGTTAAAGTAGGTTACAAAGCATGCAGTTTGAAAACTAGTCACCAGATTCGCCCAGTTAACAGGAAACATCTATTTCACAAACCCAAAATAACATTACTATACAATGAGACAAAAATCACATTGCTCATCCTATTGTAGTGCACTTGGGTAAATGGCGTGTACCATCTTGCAACATGGTGTGTATCCACACTCAATGTCAAGAAACCTTGGCACATCCTAATGAAATCATGGATAGTACCTCATCAATAATTAATTTATTTTTTACTACATTGGGGTTATTTTAGAGAGAAAATGGAAAACAATGGATATCGATGAATCAGATTAATAATAAATAAACAAGAAATGAATCTAATAACAAATGCATGGAATGATAGATGAAAAATAAATAATTACAAATTGATATGTTAACAATTTGGTATTACATGAATGTTTTGAGGCATATAAAAAGAATTTTTAGGGGAGATAAACAATTAAAAATTTTCAATAACTTAATATTTATCCTTAGAAACATAAAACTATTAGACTCTAAATCTATGACATGATAACATCGCATTTATTTTATAATTAGTTTATATCATGATAAATAATTTCCTTATGTTGAATTCTTTCAACATTATCAATTATGGTTGACACCTAATTATCATAACATTATTGTGTCAACGAGAGAAATTTATATTCCCTTTAACAGTGATCTAAATGTTCTCCAGGAACCATTTAACATCACCAAATAGGTCTCTGTCTGCTAGCACTAATGTGTCTATGTCTTGCGTTATTTGTTGTTGATCACATCATAGAATACCAATAGTCTTATAAGACTGTCTCAGTATTTCTCTATATTATATGTATGAGGAGAATAATTATTTCACACTATTCATGGTGTTCTTGAGAAATCAAATCTGGCTGGAGAGAATTCTTTAGAGAGAGCCTTTCTATTGTGCACAATATTCACTCTGTAAAATGAGGCTAGGGTTGACTGTAATAAAAAAGAAGCGTATTCATAAATATGGGGAAGTGAATGTAATTGCTTAATAACCCATAATGAATCTAATAATATATAGAAAATCCCATGTCTGAATAATAACAATAATATTATTTACTTGGCATGCACACAGTTAAGTGTATAATTTTTTTTCATAAATAAATAAATATTTAAATAATATTTAACATGTCATTTCCCATCATTCCATAACTTTGTTTTCTCATTATCAAAATTTTTTTTCATCCCTGAATAATTAGTATTTATAAATATCATTATTTAAAAGAAAATAAATTAAATATTATAATTAAAAAACATTAAATAAATATTTATTAAATACTCATATCACATATATTATTTTGAATAATTTGTGATTGTATATTTATGATAAAAAATGATTAAATATTTTTCCCCTATCTTGAGAAAAAAATTCTAATCGATAATAAAATTAATATTGAATTTGACTAAGGTTCTAGATACACTTATTGTGTGAAAATTTAGGCTCCCTTCTCAATCGAGTTAGGATGAATCTGCCTAATGTCCAAGATTACTATCTTACAACAGGTCATGGAACCCATAGAGAAATAAAGGAAATGTCATAATGACATTAAAACTACCTAAAAACTTTTACAATTTAATAAAATCCCTTTTTCATGATATCTCTCGTCAATAATGTTGTATAACTTAATTCCACAACTTATCTGCTCAACTCTCTTCTATAGAAATTCATGAAACAAACCTTGCAATTTAAAAATCAATTTTCATAGACATAATATAATTGTATCCCTTAGACGGCCTGAGATATCAATTTCCACAATGTTGGGAAGGGAAAAAATCCTTCACACATTATTCATTAATAACATATTTTTGGGGATGCACCCATCGTATCCTACATCTTTGTGATATGTCACCATGAATTTCATCAATACATCAAATTACATGACCAGAAATGTATATTAATAATAACCTTTAATTTGAGGGAAAATTATAGTAATCATCAAATTATAATATCCAATCACATATAAACATGTGAAATTCTTATTGGTGAGTCATCTTCTAATAATATTCTCTCTTGGAGATTATGAGGTATGAATATAACATAGGATTTTATGTTCATTAAGTTATTCGAATGAACAATGAAAGTTATATTTTTACTCCTACATATTCCTCTAATGAATGTTAAATAGGATTTTATGTCCTTTAAGTTATTCTAATATAACATTAGAGTTAGTTATATGCTAATGAATCGCTTCACCTATACTTCAATTGTCCAGATCATATTGTGTCAACTCTTTCCACTTACCTCCTATTTTAGATTTACCATGTTCTAATAAACTATTAACATCCAATTCCATAAAAAATTGTTTACAAAATGAAATAGACCTTGAGAATAATGTATATTCTAATATTTTAAAAAATTTAATTTAAAATATCTAGACAGTATAAATAACTACATTCAATACATGAAAATTAAAAATTCCATACTAAAATGTAATGAATAATTTCTATAATTATAAAAGAGAAATATATTTATAGTGAATTATCAACAGTTTGGAATGAATATATTTAATAATTCAAACAAATCACATTCATATAACCTAATAAATTATATCATTTAATATATATATAAATGATTAACCTAAAAGAAACATAAAATTAACAAGAAAACATAAATTTGGTCCAATAATATGTGCGAAAATTGAATTCAATTTATGGACAATTGAAAGAAAATACAGAATCAAATATGACATTGATTCTAATATGAAGAAAAAAATGGAAAAATGATATCTCACATTATCCATCTTCCATTAAATTTTCTATATTATTTTCGTATAAATGAGGTTTCATAGAAAGATGGAATGGATAAAAATTAGAAATAAAACACCTGGTTATGGTGGTATATAAGTTAAATACATTATCCATATAAAGGATTTCATGGTTCATTTTGAAATAAATTCACCAAATCATTATAAGAAGTCCATTATAGACTATTATAAGGTTCTTTCCATGAATTGCTATTGGGGGCTCCTGTGAGGTGTATAGGGTAAAATTTACAACATGTGTATGACATTAATTACATACCCCCACCCATCATGGTAACCAGAATATTCCAATACCCATAGTACTAACAAGAATTACCTCTTCAATACAAAACACATTCTCTTTTTTTAAAAGGTTGGGGTCGAAGCCTCAATTTATTATTTGAAAGAAAAGACCTCTTTAGACTGGGTAGAGGGAGACCCATTACATAACCCAAAGGCCCAAGGCCAAGTGGCCTGAATACAAGGCTTGAAAGCCCATTTTTTTTGCCCAAAAGACCCCATGGTGAACAGTACTACTATAGTACCCACGCTGCTATAGTAACTCCACTGCTACAGTATCTGCTACAGTCCCTCTGCCGCTATAGTGCTACCGCTGCTACAGTGATGCCACTGCAACAATACCTACTACAGTATTGCTACATTACCTAGGAAATTTTCCCCTGTAAAATAAATTCTCTTATTCCACACAAATAGTTTTTATCATCAATATGATGATGAATACCAATATCTTATGATATTCTATATTCTTCATATACACCACTAAATCTTATCCTATATGTATAGAACATGATAAAAACATAATTTGATATATTTTAATTTACCCATTTAAATGAATGATGAGAAACCCACAATGTAGATAATGAATAGTCACACTGATCAAAATCCCTCATATATTTTTAGAAAATTGGATATTCATGTTGGATTTGGTCCCCTACAATCATATAATGTTTGATTTTATATTACCTATACATATTAAAATATGTAAATATTAGTAAATTAATCATCACATATTGTTATTTTTTTACTTTAATGTGATAAATTTCCAAGAGTATATTTAATATAAATTGGGTAACCACGATTCTCTAAAATTATGAAAACATTGAAGTGATAAGAAGTTATCTATTTAATTTCAATCCCTATTGTCTGGATTACATTCTATGATGGGGAATAAATTAGGTTACTAGTAGTTGTGAGTACCCATAAGTTGATGAAACTTCTTCATATGAAATTCAGACTTGGCAGTCTCCACGATGACAATATTAGGAGGATAAAGACACCAAAATGAAATCTTCATATTTCTGCATCATTATATTTTATATCTATTCATATGAGTATTATCCTTAGACTTCACAATTATTATAAATTTATGTTATGAGATGCATACATTGATGTATTGACTATACTCGTGATTCTCTATGTTCAATATATGTAAAATATGATGAGCGCATCATAACTAACATATACTAATGAATATTTCAATGAATGATTTGTCCCTTTCATATTTATAAATGTTGATATCTTGGAACATTGATTGGAATATAACTATTACAATAAAATCTACCACCATGGTGTACTGATGAGTTCATCCTAGGAAATTATAGAAAGACATATCGAGCACGTTGATTGATGACATGAGAATGAAAAATCTTGGGTGGAATATTGATATAAATGGGTTATATTACATAATGTGTGTTCATATGTGGTTTTCAATGTTGTGACATTAACTTCTTTCTCTTTGGGTTCATAGACTCATTACTAGATTGTAATCCTACATATTAGGCAAGACTACCTAATTCTGTTAAGAAGGAATCCAAGAGGGTCATACATTAAGTGTGTCTTTTGATATTAATTAAATTCAATTTGAATTTAACAATTTTAATTGATATTATTCTCCATATGGAAAATTAATATTTTATTCTGATTTATTTATTTCATATATTAAATAAATAATTATTTTCCAGGTTATTCTTTAATTATGATGATTTATAAATATTTTTTATCTCCTTTTAATCACAAGGTAATACATATTTATTAATTAAATAATAAATTTATTATGAAAATTTTAAAAGAAATATTTATTTTTCTATATTATGAATTAAATATTTATTGAATGAATAAATAATATTTATTTAACTATTTATTCCAGAATTCAATAAATTTCATAGAGGATGAGTGAAACGTGTGGCCGATTTTCGCCTATCAACTGGTCAAAGTTCTGGTGCTCTGATAATGTGTATATCAGCACTCGGGTCGAATCCTCAGCGATGATACTTTGAAATAGTCGTTTGTTTTTATTTGATTGTATTCTGATTGAGGGGTTTCTTTTGTAGAGATTAATTGAAATGACTAATTTATTATGATTGATTTAACAAATTTATAATTATTGGGATGAGTTCATCTTTAGGTTAGTTAAGCTTGTGATATCCTTGAGCTTTTCTTTATATTGCATTTAAATTAACACCCATGTCACAAGTTGACATCGATTTGAATTCCCAAGTGTTATGGCTTTAATCCAAGCCTTAACTTAACTTAAGGTTCTAATCATGAACATATCTTGTTTATGATAGTGTATTTATGGTTCCAATAATCCATGGAAACCACATGTTAAACAAAACAAGTCATTAATCCATGACATGCTAAGTCCAACATACACAATGTTAATTCAACGAATACTCATCGAGCAAAAGCTCTCAATCGCTTAACATACCTAAATTAAAACTCACCCCAATGAGAGACTTACTCAGACATTATGATGGTTATTAATCTGGTAATATATGTTTTAGGTGATGAATTATAAAGAGATTAAAAATAAATGGATTAGAAAAGAGTGGTACGTCGAACACACACACACACACACGAACAATGATGATAATTAAAAACGGATTTTCGATTGAATGAGGAAGCAAAATAAGGGAAGGGTATTCAAATGAATTTAAACTATTTTAAGAAAATTAAAATGAAACTACAGAAGGTGTATGATAATAAGAGATATTGAAGAAGAAACTTGCATTAAAACAGAATTACAAAAGAAAGGACTTACAAAATTACAAAAAAGAGGAACACGAAAGTAAGTGAAAACAAAGAGATGATAAAAGGTATCTCAAGTGAAAACTTGAGTATGGAATATCATCCCAAGCCTTTTTCAAGGCTTTGTTCATGTCAATATGATCTCCTCTTATCTGAAATTCCAACCCCTCTTAAGGAGAGAAGGGGAGAGTATTTATAGCCCAAGGAGTGGACTTTTTGAATTCTCAATTTGTCCCTCCACTTTCATCACCATGTTGGCTATTCAGACAGCCGAATCTTGAGAAATATCCTTCTTAAAAGTTTTATATAATAAATATTTCCGACTACTCTAAAAATTTGGAGTCATTTGGACTTATGTATCCAAAGTTATGGCCGGTTGATTAAACAATTTTAATCTGTCCATTTCAATCCAGTATTTTTGATGTTCAAAATGTGAAAGGGTTTTTGAATAGGAATATTCCATCAAATCCGAATGATTTCTTCAACAAAGACTGCCATATATATCTCATCTTTCACACTGAAACATTTCAGCTCGATTTGAAGCTTACATCATGATATATGTCATGCATACTATACTGATTTTATTTCTCATCCAGAATGATGGGCTGGACTTCAAAGCGTATGTTGGGACCCTTGTGTTTGGATTTGGGCCTTTAAATTTTTATCCAAGACTCGTTACATTGTCCCCCGAACTATGGTGGAGAATAAAGAAATTTGGACTTCTGTATTTATCCCAGTAAATCAATCTTCATGAATAGTCCAGTTTCTTCACATATTCTTTGGTCTTGTTTGTGAAGACTATATGACCCTTCAAATGGCAGAATTGGATCATGGTACCTTCTAATGAAATGTTTTATATTTAATGTATAATCCTAAAAAACAATAACCACACAATTTGGATCAGTATAGTGAGATTTATAAATAAAATAGTAAACTAACTCAATTGGACTACTTCTAAAAATGCTCCAAAATTATACGTAGTATTAAAACATTAATATTTCACATAAATTATGCACATTTTATATAAAATCAGTAAAGGGAGTATTTAATAAGTAATTAAAATATGAATAACATCAATGACCGTACCATGTTTTAGGTTCAATAATAAATATTTATTTACCAAAATATAAAAAATATTTATCATTGTGTGGGATAGTTTAAGTCATGAGATAAAATAATAATATTATGATTTTAAATGGAATGATGATTAGTATGGGTTAATAATACTATTAATAATCATTACATAATTAATTAATATTTTACCCTATCCCAATGTTTATAGATAGACTTGTATGACTACTGAGGAGAGGTTAATCATTGTGCATAACATTCCTTCTCAAGATAATTCTCTCAATTGATGATATTATCTAGGGTTTTCTATCATTATTGAGAGAGCCTCTTAATCCTTCTCTCATCTTCTTATGCCAAGGAAGATCAAGGGATATTTCTTGAACTCATAAATAATGTGAGAAATCAATGTTCATAATATGAAAATGACTGATCATCTGTTCTAGAACTTGATGATCAATTGGTTTTATTCAGAGGTCAAAGGGGAACATGTGGATCATTTCTAGTGAGTAACTACTTCAGGTCCTTCTAATGTATCAAAAATACACCAAACAAGGTTTTTAGAGATAAAAACATTCATCAAATAAAGAACTCATGTTCATGGTACTGATTCATTCTTTTTAAATTAATTATAAATTTTACATGAAATGATTCCCTCTTAGTTATAACATTCCATTATCTTATTTTACTGAAACATTGTTTGGAAACGAAATTCAGCCTTTTACATTATGAAGTATTAATTGGATAAAAAATGAATTTGTCCTAACAACAAAAGGTAGTTATTTTATATTTTAAATCTTGAAGTCGTATTAGAGAGGTCAAATTTTAATATATAATTTTTTATTTCTTACTGATCATCATATTCATTTAATGTTAGTTTCTATTTCCAGTCCATTTGTTATTATTTTCCTATTTTTAGTATCTCTTATTACACTATTCATTTCCCTCTCTTATAACCCATATTCAGTTTAAATTAAATGAAGTTCATCTAAAGATCCCAGTTGGAGATGTCGACGATCTTGGTTGGATAACACAATATTACACTACATCTAACACTAATTCATATTACATGTATTTGTTTCACTACCCTATGAAACATGTGTGGATTCCAGGTCATTATGTAGTGACTATAGGTTATGGGAACTCATTGCACACTATGTATCGACCAGACCAAACTGCCACAAGTTTTCCAAACTACATGTTGTCCACTCATGTATACATTTCGTAGTCCACATGTTTTCAGAGTAGAAAACATAGAATCCAGATGTGTTGTATAATAAATACACTATGTGTGTTTAATGCTTGACACATACATAATGAATGTTTTAGAACATTGAGGTAACATTTCATGTAGTCCTTATACACTTCTTGTACCTCGTAGATGTGCATGTAAGTACGTATTGATTCCCTAGGTGTGTAATGCTAGCATTAGACAAAGATCTCTACATGGTGTACAGTTGGTTTCACACATGGTGTACCCTACTTATTTACTTTAAAAAACAAATTAAATTTATTAATACATTAAAACATGTCAACATGTGTTTCATTTTCCATTTATTTATAGTACACATTAGTTAACAAATTTTATATTATATTAAATTCTTAATTAATTTTCTATAATATTTGAAACTGTAAGTCATCTATGGTCACTACATACCATATATTCCATATGTATAGAATCAATATGCACAAATTAATTTCCATATATTCCATGTGTTATTTATTAATAGTATAAGATGAGAAATTATGATGAATTTGTTGTATGCAGCCTTTTATAGGAATGCAATCAATACAACTAGAAATATTGAGTAGTTCAGACAAGTACTCTCCATGTTACTTCCATGTAAAATGATTTGTACTTAATTTAAAAACAATAAGTACAAAAATTATTTCATTTAATGTCATAGTGGATAAGGATATCCAATAATAACTTTATAGTGATTAAGATAAAATGAATTAATTAAATAATCCGATAATTTATTTGACTAATTCACGCATGATTTGTTTTAAAGAAGAATTAATAGAAATGAATTATAGTAAATTATTCTAAATATTTTTACATTGTGTGTATGTGACTGATCATGAAATTAAAATAGACCTATATATGAATTGGTTTTCTTTTAATTTAATGTATTTTATGAGTTTTGAAATTATTATTATTAAATTAAAATGATTGTCTATATCTCATCCCTCCCTCCTTCATTATATAAGAAATGTGAGCCCAATAATATGTTAAGTATATTTCCATTAAAAATCATTTTTTCCCTATACTATGTTTGAGTATATAACATAAATACTAGAATGATATCACATGTTCATGGAGGTTGTTCAAGACGGATTGAGGTACCAAGTTGAAACCAAGAAAGGTTATACACACGAGGACAAGTGGAATGTTGTAACTCATGCTTAGAATGGTAGAAGGAGCTTCCCCCTAGACTCATATGTCGATTTATTATGAACATAATTAAAAAACTAATAAATAATATCACGATTTATTCATTAATTAATGTTATTTCTATGCAGTGCATGATTTATTTTATGTATTCCAAACTAAAATCACATTTATAAATATATTAACTTGCAAAGGTTAAATAAAAATAATTATATTATATATAATATGTTTTATCAAGACATGATTAACAATATAAGAAAAATACACCTAATATTAACCTGACACTTAAATAGATACAACTTGTTAATATACACATAATAAATAGAAATATCTAAATTAAATAATATATCAGAATATACCCTCTATTACAAGATTAAGAATGTAAACATAGAACTATGTAGAGATTTATTTCTAGATAGAACTATTTATTTTTTTAGGTTTTTATTATGATGTTTTTAGGATGAAATAACAATTCTATATCCATAGGTGTATACCTTTCTAGACATGGTTTAACATGGAGTTCTATGTTATGGAATTTTGAGTGAGGATTTTAGGATTGGGGAGTCTACTCAATTGATCATGGAACTCCTAGATTTTAGTTGTTAAGGCCATATAACTAATTTACATAGGGTGACAGAATTTGTACTTTCTTGGGTTATGAGAAGGGGGATATAGATCCATTCCACTAGAATTTACAAGAAACATGTAAAGCCTTAGATTTTTTATCTAGGTGTGTTGAGCCTTTTTTTTTCAGAATTTCATCAAGTGTTTTTAGGATATTTATTTTTTGGGAGAAGTCATGAGATATTCTTGGTTGTTTTGGAGATTTTTTTGTAAAAAGTGGCCTACGCAATGTCATGGAACAAACATGGTTTTGTTTCATGAGATCCTATGTACCATGAGAAAAACATACACACCTAGGAAAGGTGTGATCTGAGTTGTGTTACTCATGGGGATATAATGTGAGCCATGTGAAGAACGAATATGCCTAGGATTAGCGGGGTCTTAGGTGTAGAGCACTATGAGTCCCCATGTGGGACACAACAAGAGAAACCTCACCACGTCATGGTGGAAGGCATGGTGAGTCCAAAATGGGAAAAATAACCATATAAAGGAGGATCATCATGTTGGATGCTAGATCATGGTGTGATTGAGGCTACCATGGCTGTGAATGGCATCACCACACTGTGGTGACT
Organism: Viscum album; assembly: GCA_963277665.1. Lineage (NCBI taxonomy): Eukaryota > Viridiplantae > Streptophyta > Magnoliopsida > Santalales > Viscaceae > Viscum > Viscum album. Next base: position 430,791,565 of record OY728139.1, read on the forward strand.
GCTATATGAAAATTCTTAAATAGCGGATTTGTTTAATGATTTTTAATGGTATTTGTGTATTCCAATGGTGATACCACATTTGATTATTTGGAGGAGATATTCTCATAGGCTTGACATAATGTATTCTCTAAATTAATCTACACCCCTTCTAGTTTCTTGTATGTAGATGATTTCTGAATAAATTTAGAGACATACTTCAAACATTCTTCCATCATTGAGCAATAGACTATGGAAATTACTTCTTTTAAGGAATTTTCTTATTGATTTAGACTTGTGGTGATCTCAAGTTCACATCCCTAGTTACTATTCATGAAGTGATGGGTTCTCATCCTTTTTGTAGATGTATATATACCATTTATAGTAGTGTTCATCGTGTAACTGATATGGTTCTACACTATTGGTTATATACCCTTCTTGAATCTAGATCTAGAACCCTTGTTATACTTTTTTGGAATTACATCTGGGGACCCTTGGCATGAAATTTGATCTAGTTATTGCATGGGATTGTTTTTGGAATTGGTTCTTGATAAATCAAGTTGCAAGCTCCGTTGGATATAGAGCCCTTGTATATGGTTATTGGCATTATATGAGGTTATATGTATATTTTCATTGAGACCCATGTTTGACACTGATAACATGTGTGTTCATGCATATCCCATGATAACCACATTTGACATTGATCACATGCATGTCCTTGTGTCTCCCATGAGATCCATGTTTGAGTTTGATCACATGTATATGTGTTTCCAGTTATAGGAAATCATGATTGATATGCTATGATTATTCCTATTTGTTTTATGACCTATTTGTGTGAGTATATCAGCTTTGGAGGGTTTTATGGTGGTACAAAATGACACATGGACCATCACGGCTTGGTTAACCCTTAGAGGGGGTTCATGTGTGACATGAGATTATTACAACTGTGAACCTAGAAAAATGACGGGGGTATGTTAACCTTGAGGCCTAACCTAATTGGTTTCTTGGATATGATGACCTTGTGGAGGTTGTTATGGTGGTATAAACTGACAGATGGACCATCACGGATTGGTTAACCCTCAGAGGGGGTGCATGTGTGACATGAGATTATTATAATTGTGAACTTAAAAAATGAAGGGGGTATGTTGACCTTGAGGCCTAACCAACTGGTTTTCTAGGATACGATGACCTTGTGGTCGGACCCGAGTGAGTTGTGGGATATTGTTTCGCGACGATGGTCAGATGGCTTCCCGGTGATCGATTACAGGGGATTTAGTTGTGTGTAACCTTTAGCACTGGTCTCATCATCTTCATTTGGTCTCCAATGGGTTTATTTGTGGAGACATTAACCCCCAACGGTTCATATATCCATGATTCATGGACCTACTTTCCAAAGGCAGGCGCTCGTTGGATGATTTGGCCAACAATTCTTAAGAATCCACATTGGTCGAGAGGATGGGATGTTGGGCTCATCACACCCTTTTGGGTGGGAGTTATTTTCTATTTTGGGACTCTCTTATAGATTTAATTCATGTTAATATGTTCGTGAATCTTTGGTTATCCCCAAGCATGTATCGACAGATTATCCCTGACCCACAAGAGATCAGGTATATGCATGGATTCAAAATCATCTACATGCATCCGAGGGATTTCCATCCCTCATTAGATAGATTAGTGATTATATGGTAATTCGATTTCGTTGAGACAACACTAGTTTTAAGCCTTACGGTTGGGCACTCTGGAGTTTATTGTCATCTTGGGAGGAAAAAAGTAGCTTGAGTGCCAGGATTGAACCCGTGATAGGCGCTTCCTACATATCCTCGTGAGAGGAATCAGAATCCACGTAGTTCAATGCCATTTAACGAGATACATCACCTTTTAAGGCCATGTAACAAGGACCCAACCGTATAGTTTAACGTCATGTGGCAAGGAAGCCTAGGCGAAAGGTGCCTAGTCAAAGTTCAACGTGGGACTTACACCCAAGTAGCTTGGTTGGGAGGAGATATGATTTATTGTCTCGAGAGTAATGAGATAGTTTTGAGCTTGGGAATTAGGAAGGTGTCCTACGTATCCTGCTTATGGTGGGAATCAGAGTTCTCGTAGTTCATGACATGAAAGGGGCATAATTGGTGGCCCAAATCAGGATTGAACTTGAGAGTGGCGTCTTACGTACCCTTTTTTGAAGACAATGATAAAAACTCACATAGTTCGTTCAAAAGGGCATAGTTGTCGGCCTAGATCGAGATTGAACCTCAGGGAGGTGTCTTATGTACCCTGTTTAAAAGATAGCAATCAAAACCCACATAGTGCGTTCAAAGGGGCATAGTTGCTAGCCCAGATCGAGATTGAACTTCAGGGAGGTGTCTTACGTACCTTGTTAAGAAGACATGGATCAAAACCCACATAGTTCATTGAAAGAGGCATAGATGTCGGCGCTTATTTGGATTGAGCCTCATGGTGGTGTCCTATGTACCCTTTTCAGAAGACAGTGATCAAAACCCATGTAGTTCGTTCCCCCATGATTTTACGGGCATTGTGACCATAAAATCTCATGTAATTCGTTCCACCATGATTTTGCGGGCCTTGTGACCAACACAAATCTCTAAGCCAAGGTGAGTCAAGCTCGGTGTGAGAAAAAAGAGAATATGAATGATTCAACAAGCCCCATACTTCTCTTTTTCTATCAGAAGATGAGAGAGATGACGGTGGAAAGGACCGAGACCACGATACTTTCATCCCCCAACGTAAGAAGGATTGAAAGTAAAGGACGTTGTGGAAGAGGTCGGGGCTACGGTGGTGGTGGGCATGGAGCAACAGAACATTCAATTTGGAATGAAATCAAAGGTTATTACATCTAGCCATAAGGGATAGGGGCTTACCCTAGGAGGGATTCCCTATCGCTATCTTCGGGAGAGGGGAGGAGTGCTCGCCACTAGCCCTCATGGAAGGGAAAAGCCTGTGATAACCCTCAATCCTAAAGAACAGGGAGATTCATGGGCTCTCAGACTTGGACTTTGTGTTACTGTGGTTATGTGAACCTAGGAATTCTCTGGATGTCCATCCTAGGGCGAGGGCTACCCATGTGACTCTGCATACCGTGGGTATATGAACTCAAATGGATGTGCTGATGCGCCCGAAGGATTCAATATACGGTCTGGCGGCTTTGGAAGAGGCATTGGCCTGAGGCCGATGGACTGGTTAACAGAGGGGATTTGGAGGATGCCACAGAGTTGGAAGGGCATGATCTGAATCAAGATATGGATGCACTGAAGGTTTTGGCATACCACTTGCTCATGTGAGGCGTGGTGCCCTTCGCATAGGTTGGTGATATGCGAATGGAGAGGTCATCTATATACCAAAGTGGTATGCGGACTCAGGGGATTCCCAAGTACCATGTTGGTACGTGGCTTGGGTTCCGGCTGCATACCAAGGTGGTGTGTCGCGCTGAAGTCCACTCGTGCGGCGGGCGGCTACGCCAGATAGGGTTTCTCCCATGTAGTTCGATGCTAGACGGTACGCCGGATCGAAGGAGGGGTATTGGTTTCCTGGTTCGTGGGAAATTCATTTGCGAACGGGACATAGTTCATGGTTCGCACTTTTTAGCTTCGTGGTTCACTATTATTATTATCCTTTCTTCCTCTATTTAACAATTTCCGGTGGATTTATACCTGCTGGTCCATGGATCTGAACTTCACTGATCGCTTTTCGTTTGCTAAATCCACACCTCTCTGAAGTCAAATGTTCTCTCCCTAGAGTTCTCAAAGCCGTCAAAAAGGTCCCTCCATTTCTTCTTCCCCCTCAAGGTCCTTTTATAGAGTTCCAAGGGGGTGTATCTATGGGTCACACATCACCTTTTGCGGAAGCCCATGTGGAAAATACACAGCCCACGGATGACTCAGTCAACCGAGGATCATGAGACACCTTCGGTTTACCTCACCCATGAACCAACTTGGTTCACGGGGCTGCTCGGCGGCAGCGTCCCATCCCGCCTACATTTGGTGAACAACGAGGTCCGTGGCGGCCTACCAGCCCACCTTCCTTCTGCGAATGACGAGGTTCACTGGTGCCTACGACTCTGCCTCCATTCCACGAACGGCGAGCTTCGCAGGAGCACGGTTCATTGGGATGGACGTGTACCATTCCTAGGAACTGGTACGAGGACCAGTTTGGTGCTGTGAATATATATGAATCTTTCTTTCTCTTCCTCAAACTTTTGATGGAAGTTACGTCCCATTCTTCCATCAAAATTAAGGGAGTATTTGCCTTCCCATTGCAGAATTTTCAAGACCCTATAAATGCTCCTCATCGGAATAGGTTCTAATCGGGATGAAGAGGAGGATATTCTGATCAAAATGGTCTAGAATTTGAATGGGTTTGCAGCAGAAAGGTGGACCCTATGAGGGGACCATGCCCATATAAAGGGAGACCAGCTCACTTTTCTTTTACCAGATTTCTCGGTAAAAAAGTGTTCTCGCTTCCTTGCGTCCGCATACGGCCTCCTTCATGAAAATCGTCTTTCGTGAATCATTCTTTGGATTCCATGAACTGTGAGCCCTTCACGGTTGCCTTTGTCCGCAAACCAACTTTCGAATCTGTGATCCGAGCTTTAAAACTTTTAATAGTAAGCTTAAATGGGAGCGTAGGAAAACGCTACGCGATTCCCATCCCCAGATGTTTACACGGGCGTTAGGGTTTGTACCCTAATGACGCAGGCCGAGCCGGGGAGAGGTCTCCCCATTAACCAAGACATTCCCACCTTAGCTCGTATTTACAAACTGTTGCACCATATGCAGGAAGGCAGGTACCCATATCAACTCTGCTGGACCGTTTCAGTTTCTATATGGTTGGGTGTCAAACCACTATCACTGCTATTAATATCTGTATAACACGGTCATCCCACACCCTGCCTTTCAGCCTACAATGCATAATATTGTCAGTGCATTTCTAAAGTTTTTGAGTTCAGAGGAGATTGTCAAGCTTCTGAGTGACTTCTCCTGTTTCGCTTTTTCCCTTTACTCATTACATTCGGGTGTCATGGTCGAAAATGGTGGACGGACTCTGGGGGAATGCTCATACATCATCTTGCTGCAAGATGGATTTTTGACTGCACGGGTAGACGGGGTGGATCTTTGTGAATTATACGCCCCGTACCGATTCTCGCACCAGTTTGGATGCCAGCAGTCGATTACTCCTTTACCTCTTCCTCGGATCTGAGGGTTACATGCAGCCATCCTTCGCCAATTGTGGCTGATGATGACACGGGAAGACTCGAGCACACACATTCTCTTGCCCGGCCTCAAGTCTTCTACCTGTCTGTCCCAAGATAATGCGAGAATGTGGAGAAACTATTATCCAAATAGGATATTGGGGAAGGTGGTTCAGAAAATTCTCATGTCACTGGCTACCGTCGTTCCTACGACTGATGCACCTTACTCATCAGCTTTAAGGTGGGAGAGACTGGCGTCCTGAAAATTTAAGTGGCTCAGGGGGTCCTCCTCCTCCACTCCCTTTCCTACCAGGAATGTTGGGGATCCAATTACATTGGATGATGATGAAGATAGTCCCGCGGCCCTTGGTCCCTACAGAGCAGCTCTGAAGGCTTCGCAGATTAATGCTCAGCCTGCCAGCCCAGTTCCCAAGTCTGAACAGGAAGTGGGAAAAGAAGATTTATCTGTTTTCGAGCCATTTTTTAACAAGAATACATCCACATTAATTGAAATGCCATACTACATCCAAATGGTGGACAGTAATCCGGAAAATGACCCCCGCGTTATGGCCGATCATCGGGTTGTACGATGATGGGTTTGCCCCAAATTTGTTCAATTATCACGGAGAACCCTTTGGCTGGGATAGCTACCAAGACGGATACCCTTCGCCAGCTTTTTCTTGGCTTGGGATCAGGTGTATTTTATTATTGCCAATTTCACATCCTTGTTCATCAAATCATCATAGCTCATGGGGAGATAGCTTCATGTGAACACAAGCTCACCCATATCGCTACTTCCCACCATGGGATGAAAGTCCTTCAAGATTCCACAACTGAGATACATCAATTGACCATGAAAGAAACAAGATCTGATGACCAATTGGTCCCATTGACTGCAGAGCAGCAAGAATGTGAAGCTCAGGTGGCGAGGCTTAGGGCGCAATTGTCATCGTCAACTGATAGTCTTGAAGCTACCAGAAAATGGATTTGCGATCTTGAGACAATTGTGAGGTTGACATGCTCAATGGATGAAGTCGAAGCTAGGAAGAGAGATGCTTTGGAACAAACTCAAAATGACCGATTTCAAACTGTTGTTGAGCTATTAACCAAAGCAATCCAGGCTTCTTTGTAGTGGTCTGAGCTGTCTCTGTACTTTTACCTCTTTTTTCCAATGCCAGGGTGAGACTCCAGCTTGTGGACGTTCCCCTATTCATTTAAATGGAATGAAATCTTTCTTGTTTTCAATTTCTGATTTTCTTTTCCTTGTCCTGCGACATTAATCGATGGGGATGACTGTTTTCTATATGGCATCTCACCAAATATTGATTAAAATCATAATCCGGGATAATAAAACTTAAATAATCAAATCAATCTCTAATTTTTTCCTAGACCAGGGGATCCAACGAGCATAGTTTGACTATTTCAAGAGCTTCATAGAAAAAACACTATATACTTTATGACTTTTTCCAATGACACCTTAACATTTGCCTATGCCATGGCGTGTTTTCAACCTAATAGGCTTTTGTGCCTCTTTGATTTTAATTTCTCAATATTTTCTAAGACCCTACAATGTGTAGGTCTGGCGAGCTGATACTCAGCTTTTTCCCAAGACGCCCTTTGCGGACTTTCATCTTGGCAAGCTTCATGTCTCTCTTTGTAAGCGGTTTAGAGTCTTGCAAAACAGACTGTCATTACTGATGTTTTAGGTTGATCATCTTTGACCAAGAATTGTGGGGTGAGGGCCCTGATAGGGTTTATTGATCAGGGATGTCTTAATACATTTCAAACGTGTATAAGAGATTTTTCTTGACCCTAAAAAACATTTGTTTATGACATGGGGCGTAAAAGCCATTTGTGTACATAGAGGTAGAAAAAGCCTTGCCTAAGGAAGACTTGCCTTTGGTGGATGGGCCAGGGGGAACTGTTTGCAGAGCCTTTGAGGCATGGTAAACATAGTCAAGCAAAAATGTCCTTAGGTCAATGATCATCCATTTATGATGGCCAGATAACTTCATCAAAGTTTGGATTGTGAATACCACCAGGGGTTGATTGAGGGCAGTGTGGTGTCTAAATGGTTTAAGGACATTTGTATCAATTATAATAATGGATGGGAGACCATTCCTACACGTATTTAGTTTTTGTAAAAGATAGTTGATGCTCGATTCAATTTAGAGTCGTGCAGATGGGACATTCAGGACTAATGGTTTGAAGTCTTTCAAAGTGAAATGACTTTCCCCAGTTCATGGTAGTCAGACCAGAAATGTTCCACCACACTCAGGCATGGATGGGGAGAGGAGTGTAAACTATAACTCAAGGGGTCTCTAAATTCAAGGATTGATATGAAGGTTCAGAAGCCAGAGGAGTATGGAGATAGGAGAAGCCTCGCCTGAGGAAGACTTACCTTTGACGGATGAGCCTTGGGAAACTTTATGCAGAGCCTTTGGGGAATTTTATGCATAGTCGAGAAAAGGTTTTCCCATGTCAATGATTGTCCCTTTCCGAAAGCCGGGTAACTTCATGGAAGGTTGGATTCAAGACCACCAGGGGTGGCTTGTGGGAATTTGGACCTTTCTGGGCATAGAGTATGGTTTCTGAAAAGGGAGTGCCTGGATATGGGAGAGGCATTTCAAGGTAAAACTTTCAGGAATGGGTAAAGTCATCCTTCTCATGCAGGTGTTGGAAGGGGTCCCGCGTAACTCTAACCCACACACCAAAAATGGGGTGGGGGGATAAAACTCGTCTCCTGGCTGAATCGAAGACAAAATATTTGGGTGTTACTACATATCTTATGGGATTATAAATAAATCTGGATTTATATCTTTTAAATTCCATGTAGTTTTGCATCATGTGGTAAAGACATTTTTTGTGTAGTTTATCATCATGCGGTAAGGACATTTTCCATGCAATTTATTGTCATGTGGAAAGGACGCTACTATTGAGGCTATAGTTGATTAGAAAGTAACTGAGTCCGAATGCCTTGACATGTCCGAGATGTGGAAAGGAGGGAGTGTGTAAACCATGATTCCAAATCCTCTTGGAATAAGAGAAATGATATGGGGGCTTAGAATCCATTACGCAAACGGAGGTAGGAAAATTCTCACTTGAGGAAAACTTGCCTTTGGTGGATGGGATGTGGGAAACATTATGCATGGACTTTGGGGCATGGTATTCATAGTCAAGAAAAGGTGTCGTCAAGTCGATAACCTTCTACTTCTGATGGCCGTGAAGATTTATGAGAATCTGCGATTAATAAGGTCACAGAGTTTTCCATATGGGAAGGACATATCTGGACATGCTAGGAATATTCAGGCCAAAATTATCTTTAATGTTAAGAAGGTTCCCAACATCGATCTGTCTCGTGCATGGGGGTGTCATTTAACAGTCATGGTAGGTGACCAATGTCGGGGGAAAGGTCCTGTATAGAAAGGGTATTGCCCCATCATCCATGTAGTTTATCATCATACAGTCAAGACATTCTGCTCTTTGTTTAATGGTCATAAATTTCCAACCCCTGGTTTCTAATACTACGATTAACTAGTAGATAATCGAGTTAGGACCCTCTTACATGCTTTGAACAGAGTGGGGGATGAATGTGTAAACTGTAATCTTGGGGTTTCTCGAACCAGGAAAAGTGATATGGGGGATCGTAAGTCGTTAAGCATACAAAAGTAGGAAAAGTCCCACCTGAGGAAGAATTTCCTTTGTTGGAAGGGCCTGGGGAAACATTTTTGCAAAGCCTTTTAGGGAATGGTATTCATAATCAAGAAAAGGTGTCCTCAAGTCAATGAAATTTCACTTCCGATGGTCGTGAATGATTATGAAGATTCAGGATTTCTCAAGACATGGAATCTGATAGATGGGGAGGGGTGTGTCTGATCATGCAAGAGACATCCCTATCGCAATTTTCCATGGAGTTAAGGCGGCATAGATTTGGCATCCCATTGTAGGGACAGGTCATCATAAGAAACATAAGTGGATAAAAGATAATCAGGTAGGGATATCCTGGAATCATCTGGATATGAAAGGGAAAAGAAATGTAAACCATGGCTCTGGGAATTTTGGGATTGGGAGGAATGATATATGGCTCGAAAGCCATTAAGAATACAGAAAAAGGAAAAGTCCCACCAGAGGAAGACTTGCCTTTAGTGGATGGTCCATGGGAAACATTATACACAGCCTTTAGGGCATGGTATGCATATTCGAGCGAAGGTGTCCTCAAGTCGATGACTCTCCATTTATGATGGCCATGGAGGTTTATGAAGATCCACAATTATCTGGGTCACTAAGTTTGATTTATGGGGAGGGTGTATCCAGATAGTCAAGGAGTATCCTGACCATGATTCGATGTGTAGCCTGAGTGGAGTATTAAGTACACCATGCAGTTTAACATCATGCAGTGAGGACGAAGGGCATTATATTTTCCATGGTGGCTAGGCCAAGACATGGGTTTGGGATTCACTATGTATCCCATAAGATCATGAATTAAGCCACACATAGTTCTACAAACCAAGGATCTGTTGGGTACCACTCATTCTCTATTTATATGAGGGAACCATGCCGTAATTCCAAAGGCCACGTGAGTGATACTTTTTGTGAGAAACAAAGAACGACGGGGGTTCATTTATCATGACATGAATATGGGCATTTGAAAGGCATTTTATATGAGGTGGTGGATAGACCCAGATGTGAGATTCAGGTATCACTATGTATCCCGTAGGGCATAAATCCAGCCACATGTAGTTCTTCCAACATTCCATGTATAAGGGAGCTCCCTGCATAAATTTGACTTATACACAGAGAGGGGGAATATGATTTATTTGGGGGTGGTTGGACCAGGATGTAAGAACTCGGGCATCACTACGTATGCTACAAGGGCAGGAATCAAGACACACGTCGTTCTTTGTAAGGAAAACGTTGTGTCAGCTTGGCCCATACACAGAAGAAAAAGGGGAAATTTTTGTGGTGGCTGGGCCAGGATGTGGAATCCAATCATCGTTACATCTCCTGTGATGGAAGGAATCAAGACATATGTAGTTATTTGATCACAGCATGGTAGGTGACCAATGCCCGGGGGGTCAATTTTTTCTCAGGTTAAAACATTGTTTTTCTACATATTTTAAAGTTGTGCAACTGGGACATCTTACTCTCAGTTTATGGTCATAGAGTTTGGACCATGAAATGGGGTGCTTTGAGAGAGAGATGCATATCATGGTGTTAGAACATACCCGACATGAATGAGAGCCTAAGAGGCATCAACACCACATGTGCACCCCGGAGGAATCTGGCATGGATAGTTTAAGGTTGTGTTTCTTGGATCATCAGCTCTTAGTTTAATGTCGTAGAGTTCAGACCTATGGAAACTTATTCAAAATAAGGGTTCATACCATGGAAGTATGACATAACCTACATGAATGAGATCCCTGAGGACCTTGGTATGCACTTTAGGGAGAGGATTGTGGATTGTTTATGGTCATGATGATAACCCATTGACTCTTAGTTTAGGGTCATAGAGTTTGGACAATTTTCTCTTAGTTTAAGGTCATAGAGTTTGGACCACTGCACCCAGTTTAAAGTCATGTTTCTTGGACTTTTGGCTCTTAGTTTTGGGTCATAATGTTCAGAACACTGTAAATAGTTTAAATTCATGCTGCATAGACTTTTCATGAAATTGTTTAAATGAAATATTTATTTAGAAACCTCGAATTTTTAAAAGACGTGGTGAGATGCTCATCCATTGAGATCAAGGCATATGCTCTATTAGAGTAGTCTTTATGTATTACATATAGTCCCTCCCACTTAAGCTTCAACTGCTAAGGTTTATTTCTAGGTATCATCGGGGTTCAGAGGACCAATTCCAATTCTCCTTTGAGGAAAGACCGAAGACGAACCTTTATATTGAAGGTTCATGTAATCCGGTTCTGATATAATTTCATATGGTGCAATGTACACAACCACTTCTCATACAATTTCTCAATCTCAACAAGCTGTTTTTTGAACGCTCCTTAGTCAATGGATGGTCACAAATGGCACCATAGAGTGATGGAAATTGGAAGTTCGATGGGCAGAACCTCTTTTTTTTTTCTATATACCAATGAGTATGGAGTAGCCTAAGAAGTGGAGAGGGTTGTGGTTCGGTAAGACCACAAGGCATGGAAAAGTTTGTACGACCATAAATTCTTATCCTTGTCTACTATCTTCTGTAGTATATTAGATATGGTCTTGTTAAAGTCCTCTATTTATCTGTTGGACACTGCATTGTAGCAGGATGAACAGTTGGTCTTGATACCATACTCTTGGTACAGTAAGAAATTGGTGCTGTTGTTCGTCAATACTATTTGAGGGACAACAAAGCTGTTGATGATATTGGCTTTCAAAAAGCTGACAATGTTTCTCGCCCTGACTTCCTTAATGGGTACAACTTCTATAAATTTGGAAAAGAAGTTGGTCTTCGTGAAAATATACTTGAATTGTTTGGCCATGGTGGGAGGATATGGTCCCACAACGTCCATTCCCCAGATGGAAAATGACCAAGAGTACTCAGCTTGGTGAATTATCTCCGGGGGCTGGTGGATGAATTTGTCATGAACTTGGTAGGAGTTACATTTTTTGGTAAAGCTCATGAAATACTATGCCACAGTGGGCCAATAGTATCACACCCGCAGAATCAGATGGGAAAACATAGATCCTGATTGATGTTCCTTGTAGACTTCAGCATGCACTTCCTTCATGATGGTAGCGGTCTCTTGTCCATCAATAAATCTGAGAAGAACGCCATCAAGGCCTCGCTTATAGAAGACCTTCTTCTGATTCATGCCATCATATAGAAAAAAAATTAATTGATCTCCTCATGATTTTCTATCCTCCATCCAAGTCCGATTGAAGTTATCTCTTATAGAGGTTGTTCGCAAAAGGGGTCATCCAGCCGGTGGTGGGACCATACGGTTCAGGGACGGGGCTAACCTCATCTATTTCTTTCATGTTAGCTTGAAAAAATTGTATGACCATTTGACAGTGAGCAATTCTAATAACTGTTTCATCCCTGTTTGGGTAAGCCTAAACCATAGCGGCATTTGCTAATGCATCTTCCTGTGAATTTTGTGATTGGGGGACATAAGATAATGTCATATCTGAGGAGAATTCTTCCATTAATCCTTGAATATGGTCAAACAAGGGGACCATATCCTCCTTTTTAATGGCATAGTTACCATTGAATTTCTTGATAACCAGCTCCGAGTCACCTTTTACCTTAAGGTGTTGTACTTGCGCCTGAAGTGCAGGCTCTAGGCCTACAATGAGGGCTTGATATTCTACCTCATTGTTAGTAAATACTTCTAACAACATGAAGGAATAACGAAAGACTAACTACTCTAGGGATTTGAGTATGAATCCCAGTCCCACATTATTAAACTTGGGTTCTTCCATCATTTTTCCTGTCAGGATTCTGGATGCGCCGTCGAAGTACATTTCCCAGGTTCGGGAATCCTCATTCACTGAGGATATATCTTCATCGAGTAATTCAAAATATGATGGAGTTTCCTCTTCCAAGGGATGATCTTCCATAAAATATGCTAATTTCTGGCCTTTGATGGATTTCTGAGGCACAAACCGGATTTCAAACTATTACAGGATGACTTCCCATCAAGATAGGCACCCGATCAGCATTGGATGACTGAGGATATACTTGAGCGGGTTGTTGCATGAGACCCAATGGACTTAATGATGCTACAGATAATGTCACAACTTCTGGACCCAAAATACTAGCATCAAACAGATCTTCTTGATACTTAAATACTGAGTCTCCACATCAATCATGGTTCGACTAAGATAATAAAGGCAGTTCTCACTGCCAACATTATTATTCTGTGTGAGGAAGGATTCTAAAGATCTCTCTAAGGCTCTCACATATATAATAAGCAGACTTCCTTCAATCAGTGGCATGAGCTCCAGTGGTCTCAAGAGATATCTTCTAATATTATCGAATGCCTCTTGGAAATCATCAGTCCACTGGTAGGAAACCAACTCTTTCATTAACATGGTGATGGGAAAACATTTGCCTTCGAGGTTGGCTATGAAGTGCCAGATATAGGACAAGTGTCCCTGGAGTTCTCTAAGCTCAGTGAGATTTCGAGGTGGTACCAAGATAAGAATGGAATTGGTCTTCTCAGGGTTGAATTCGATGACATGATGGTGGACAAAAAATCCGATAAAGTTATATGTGGTGACGCAAAAAGCATACTTCATGGGGTTCATCTTCAGGATGTGTTGTCATAGTTTTTTAAAGATAGTTTCAATATATAACAGGTGATCTAAATGTTGAAATGGTTTAACCAACGAGTCATCAACATAATGTTCTCCAAACTTCCCTAGGAATGGCTTGAAGATGTGATGCATGATACACTGATATGTGGCACCGACATTATTTAGACCAAAGGGAATCACCATGTAACAAAATACCTTATGGGGGGAAGAAATAAGTAGCCTCTTCATCTTCTCGGGCTATTATGATTTGTTTATACCCAGAATAACCATCCACAAAGGAGATAACTTCATATCCATCCATAGCATCGATCAATAATTCAGTGATTGGGACTGAGAAATTGTCTTTCAGGCAGTGCCGATTGAGATTTCTGAAATCAATGCAATGCAGATATGTCTGTTCTTAGTTTTTATGGGGACTATATTGGATAACAAGATGGATTATTGTAACTCTCTAATGAATTCTGATTTTATGAGCTTGTCAACTTTGGCCTCTATCATGGCTGCATGCATTGGCTGCATCCATCTAGCGGCATGTTGATAGCCTTAGTGATCTTCTGGTAGGCCCAGGTGGTGCGTGGCCTCCTTGAGATCAAGTCACGGAATTTATGTGTAGTTCCTGGAAAAAACACCTCAATAATTCCTCAAGAATAAGGTATATTACTCTTTCTCTTCAAAATAGATGGTTTCACTAATCAGAGTGGGTTTCGGGTCTTCTTTGGTACCCAAGTTTATTTTCCGGAGTTCATCAATGGTGGTAGAGATACCTTCCTCAAACATGGGTGGGGTATTATTCTTCATCTTCCCCCAGATCTCACTCATCTTCCTCCTCCATCAAGGAGACAATTCTTGACATGAGCTCTCTAGATCTCGGGGGTGAGCTGTCACCTTGGCATTCCACAGCTGATGACACTTCTTCTAACTCGACTGGCAGTGAAGAAAATTCTGGAGAGAGTGAGGTTGGAGGGTGACACATGTATTGTCCTTCTTGAACTTCAGAGAGTGCGGTAAGGATATATTGGTGTTCCAAGGATGGATTGAGGGTGCCCTCAGTCAAGAATTCACCCTTATCTTGAGGATCAGTGAATGTTTCTGGACTGTCAAACTTGGTTTCCATGGCTAAGATCATGAGACCAGTTGAATAAGTGTCTGAACTTGGAATTCTTCTCTCAAAGTGGTTGATGGGTAGTACGTACTCCTCACCGATATGCTTGAGGGGGTCACCAAGAACCATTTCCAGACCTTTTGAAGTGGTAAACCAATAAATACCATCGATTAAGGGTTTATTTCCATTTCACTCATAGAATCCAGCATTAATGTAATGTGACTCAGAGTGATCAAAAGTGGCCTTGTCGGTGTGAAATGTCCCAGTTTGTTCATTGACACAATATTTGACGCATTGGGGATATGGGGAGGGAATTTCCACTTGATGATGTAGTGAAGGCCTTCCCAATAGGGCATTGAAATTTGTGTCTTACCGAACCACCAGGAACTCTGAGTTGGCCACGAGGTTGCCAAACTGGGTTTTGAGCCTGATCTGACCCACTGGCTTCTACCTTCTCTTGCCATAGACCAATAGGGTTGTGGCTGAGGGTGTCGAATTTTGTTCACTATAATCCAACCTATAGATTGTTTGTAGTGGGAGGAGGTTAACTCTAGATCCATGGTCGATGAAGACTTTCTGGACTTCAATATCATTCAACCGGACTGACGCATAAAAAGTTTTGATATGTCCTTGCATGATGTCTTCTTCATCCTGATCGGTGAAAGAGATAACTGCATGAAATTCTATGGGGATAGACTTCATCCCATAGATCTCACTGGTGGCTACATCATCTTGAAACACCTGGGGGCTGAGCAGGGATTCTATAAGGGCTTCCCTGAGCTCCTCTGACAGGCACAGGGCATCCAGAATTGACAGCTTTGCTGGTACTGAGGTGAGATACATTAGGATGTCATAATTCTTTTCTAAAGTCCAATGATTCCCCACATGGGGGTTCTATTTCACAATAACATTAGGGTCTTGATAATGAGATGAGGAAGTATCGTTCCTTGGGACAGGGGTTGGTAGTTCTTCTGCACCTTGTGAACTTGACCTAGTTGGTCTGCTTGTAGGCACTGGGCGGCTAGACACATGTTCCTCCTCTGATAGGTACTACATGATGATGGGGCCAGAGTGAATACTCATGTAGGCAAGGGAATATTCTCATTCCTACTAAGTTTGATGAAGGAATCTTCTGAAAGTTTTCACAACACTAATGGTTTGAGCCGGGGCATAACCATAAGCCTGGTTTCTACCACGGTTATGTCTCCCATGGTATCCTCGATTTCCGTGGCTTCTCCCTCCAGTTCCCTGGTCTGGTTCTGGAAACTCAAGTTCATAACCGTACTCTTCATCAAATAAGGGTTCCATTGAATGGATGACATTAATGGATTCGAAGATTAGTTCCACATCTGAATACGGTTCAACCTGATTGGTTGTCTTCGGTGGTACCATTTGGTGGGGCAATGCCTGTTGTTCCAAACCTAAGGGAATGAAATTTGAGAATGTTAAGAATAGATTTGTCCTTGAAATGGATTTAACCTCCTTCACTTTCTCCCAACCTTTTTGATCATGCCTGGAAGAGCAACCCATGGAGGGTCGTGGGGCTGAAGACTTAAGTTATGTTGCATTAGGGGATATTGGGACCACCTCCGGTTGTTTCTACTATGTGAGGAGTATTCCATGAGCTTAGTTGACTATTTTCCAAGTCATTGAATCATCAATATTTTTCTCCCTTTTTCTAACAACTTCTTACCATTCTCTCCCTTTATTCGGATCAGTGGTAGTAACGTATTCTACATGCGATGGGGGTGGTCCCAGTTTGACTTTTCTATAGTCAATAATCCATTGGAGGAGGCATTTTAAGACATATCATTCTTGGATTGTGTGTCCCAACATTCAATGGTAGGGACAATAATTTGGCCATTTGTCAAGACCGAATTCTTCAGGTCTCCTTGGCTCTGGTAGGTGGATCAAGTTGCAATTCATGGTGGATATGAAGTAGCCACAGACTTGGTTATCTCGGAGCGAGTAAGTTTTATTACTTCATTCCAAAAATTGGTTCCTCATGGGATCTATTCGATCCTCTCACCAAGGTAGAGGTAGTTCTTGATGCCCAGGAGGCCATGCAAGATTCATAACAAGCCTAGGTGGTGGATCAAGTGCAGGGGATAGCTTGGGTGTAACAGAGGCCGCTTCAGCTCTACCTGCTCTATTTCCTGAGGCCTGTGAAGCTATTCGGGACTTTATATTAGTCTTTTGCAAGGATTAATCTATTCTTTCAGCAATGAAAAAGAAATATCAGAAACCTGTGGTGCACTTTACTGGGATGAGTGGGGTGCACAACTCATATCGCGATGAATTCTGAGACCCTCTCATTCTTCCTCTACTTTCAATTCATGAGGCCATTAATTGTTATTTTGGGAAACATTGAGTATAAATGTACCATGAACTACTGCTTGAGATCTTCCCACCCTATGATCGATCGATCTGGAAAACTAGTATACCACACGAAGGCTGAACCGTGCAATGCTCACATGAAGAATCTGAGCTTCACTACTTCCTACTACCTCAGAGTTTCTATAATGGGGTCGCAGTAAGATACATAGTGCATCAAATGTTGTTTCAAGTCACCTGAGCCATTGAATAAGCGGAATATGGGGCTCCCAAAATTTGGGGCAGGAGGCGTATTGCTCACTCAATTTAGGTAAGGATTTTGTTCCGACTGTATCGAAGAATGTCAACCTTCCATAGATTCCAACAGAGTTGTCAGTGCTTCAATGGTGCTAGAGATCCCCCTATTTACATCAAGTTGGGCCAAACCCTAGATGGGTACAACATGGGGGCACTACTCGTTGCACTATCTCCGCTGGTACTTGAGGTGTATTTTTCATTTTGGGCACCTTTAGAGGGTTCACATGTACTCGCTCCGGTTGCTTCCTGAGTGGAGGGAAGATTTGATACTCATCTGAATCCAAGTCTAGGATGTTTGAAGGGATAGGTTCTATGCTGGGTGAAGGTCCTGACCATGATTTGTTTTCCAGAGAAAACCTTTGTGGTTGAGGCACACTTGCTGGAAGTGTGTGATGTGGTTCTTATTGGGGAACGTACTCCACATGATGGGTCCTCTAGAGCAGTTCAGCATTGATCCATCTCAACTCTTTCATCTCCTCATCCTGTCAAGTGAACCTCTCTTCAAGAGTAATAGGCTCATTTCTATTGAGAGGGGGAGGTGGGTTGGGTATGACCTTGATTTTGTTCCTCTCCTTACTGGTAACTCACTGGGGAAGTAACAGAGGATTGTCTATAGGAGTGGAAAAGTTTAGGTTGACTCTCTGGTTCTAGGTGTGCATGCCTATTGGATGGGATTGACATCCATGACATTGATAGATTCATAATGTAGGGTGGAGGTTGTGTCTTCTTACTGATAGTAAGAGGACCTTTCACGTCTCTTACTAACTTTACCCCTTCTTCATCGAGATTCCCTTCGGGTTTATTTACGAAGGGTGACACAGAGGGATCCTCGATGCAACTGTATTGTGCTCCTCCCTCATAAAGGGGATGAGTCATAAGACGGTATAAAACGAGAACCCTCTCTTCTGATTTTCCTCCCCAAATGAGAGAATACTGATTCTCAGGGTGGAGGAGGGAGTTTGTTGTTGAGGTTAAAATTTCCCTAGCCTTGAGGTCTGGCATTGGTCCCGTTGCTTGGGCATTGCACCTCTTCCCGCTGTTTTTGGTATTATGGGGAAATTTGTGGTTAAAAGTTAACCCATCCCTGCATGCTATGGTTGATCCTGTATTGTGATAGCTTCTACCGCTATTTGTGCCCTCTTGATCTTACATTCTCCCATTAGGGGTTGGACCAGACATGGTGTCGGGTCCACATGGGAATTAATGACCTATGAGGATACAAGCAGTGATTTATGGTTGGCTTCTCATAGGTGAGAAGCCTACTGAATGTTGTCAGTTTCCTGAATCATGAGTTCTAGGATGTCATGCTCTCATCAGGCCCGATGCTTTTGAAACTTACTCAAGGCTAGTTTCTGACGGGCATGTGGCCTTTCTTGAATAGGGACTTTATTCGATTATCATCCCGGGGTGACTAAATTACATGACATCACGCCGAATGGGTTCTGCTGGATGGGAAGTGGGGTGAAGTACAAAGCTCCGTGTTCACCCCATCCTAGGATATGAACACATAAAGAGTTTCATAGATTAGGTGGTGCAATTCGTACAGTGCATGGTGGAAAGTCAACTCAAGATCTTTCTTTCACCTCTCTGATTGTAGCCGTCGTGTAGAAGGAAGGGCATCCATGTCAATCTGATGAAGGATCTCTCCTACTATCTTGACATGGTCTATATACCCCTCATAAGGCATGAATTTTAATTCCAACCGAAAGAGTGTTGTCCAAATATTGAGACGATTTCATGCACACATCATTCTGACAAATCTCTTGGTATGTCAAACTGAGTGGTGGTTGTGGGCCAAAACATTACCGGTATATCATCCCTGACCAGTTGTTTTATGAGGTGAAACATATCTGTTTTTTTATCCATTAGGGATTCCTTTACTTAATCAGCCTAACTTGGATGCTCCTTTATAGTATGCTCAGAGGTAGTGGGGATGGTAGATATCATATCATCACATGGTCGGTCCCGAGGCGGTTTATAAGATGAACGTAGTCTCTGGTCATCTTCTCATGGAGAGAAAATGTTGTTAATAAATGAATAGGAATATGAAATGATAGATTCCATCCTTCCAGGTGCCTTGGAATACAATGGATTTTGTGTAATTAATTCGGTAGGGGGAGGACCTTCCGGTTGATATGATGTATTACTATCAGGAGGGCCATCGCAGTAGGTTCCACAGTGGTGAGGGCTACCATTGTAGCTCAATGTCTAGAATCTAGAAAATATTTCATAGAATATACTCTAGGAAGGACATTTAGGGTGGACTAAAACAAGGGGATGACCTTATTGCTGCTTAAATCCATTGTAGGGAGGTCCTTCACAATGATTGTCATAGTGGCGAGGACTACCACCATTGTTTTCGTAGGGAGAATGCATGTGGGGAACATCTTTGGGAGGGCCTCTAGAATGTACCTCAACAAGGGGAGGACCTTCTCATTTCCTGATGTCTCTGTGTGGAGGTCCTCCACTATTGGTGTTGTAATGGATAGGACTACCATCACTTCTTGATACCCCGCTACATAGAGGGATTTTGTAGTGCATACCCTAGGGAGGACCTCCAAGGCGAATTTCAGCAAGGAGAGAACCTTCTTGCTGCTTGGTGTCGTTACGGGGGGGGGGGGGGGGTGGGGGGGCTATTCAAAGACTTACATCATCGAGGGTATGACCATAATAGATTAACGTTCATTGTGAATCCTAGGGAGGACCTTTAGGATGTACAACAACAAGGGGAAGACCTTCTTGCTGCTTACGGCCATTGCGGGGAGGACCATCGCAATGGCTGTCGTGGTGGCGAGGACTACCATCATAGCTGTCTCAGGGAGAAAGTATGTGGGGAACACCATGGGGAGGTCCTTCATAATGCACCACAATGAGGGGAGGACCTTTTCATCGCTTGATGTCTCTATGGGGAGGACCTCTACTATTACAGTGTCAAGGACTACCACCGTAATCTTATGCCTAGTTTCATGGAATATCATTGAAATGTAACACCTGGGGAGGACCTTCAGGGAGGACTAAGACAAAAAGGATGAGCTTCTTGTCATGAAAAGACATCATTGTGGGGAGGACCTCTGTAGTTGCGACTATGAGGGTGAATACTACCATCATAATATGAGGTATGACTTCATAGAGAATGTCTGTAGTGTATACCATGGGGAGGACCATTAGGGTGGACGAAAATAAGGGGAGTACCTTCTCGCTGTATGATCTACTGGTCACATAGATGGATTCCATGACTCGCATCAGGAGAGATTCTCTCATGATCGAATGTTTTTCACCCATGAGGGAGGCCTTCATGGGTGCTTTGGGGAGAACCTTTAGAGTTGCTGGTAGCTATATTGTGGGGAGGACCTTTGCAACTGCTACTGCAACTTCCATAATATGGTAATGGGTTGGCATGATCCTGATCCTTTTCTAATATGTATTTGGTGGCATCGAGAACCCCAACTTCTAGTTGAGAAAAATCATGGACCTGTTCTTTATTTTTCGCCTATCTTTGGTGCATTCTTAGAACTCTTTTGTAGGGAGCTGGGACCATCTGTTGTTGATAATGGCCTTCACATGTGGGTCCCTATCTAATTGGTTCTTGTGATGCTTATGAGATACACCAACAAAAATCTTGAGGTTTGGCAGGGATATATGAATGTCTTGGAGCATCCACTATGATGGACTAGTGTCCCCTGGTTGGAATGAGTGAATATGACTGATCTGGTTGTCCTTGTATCATAGGATATAGCGGACGACCCTCCTGGACAGAAGCAAATATTCATATCTACTCCTAGGTGGCTATCTCATATCTTAGATGATTCACATCAATTGGGGAGATGGGGGCATAGGCTAGATTAATTATTGTTTCCACCAACACAATTACATTCTGATAATTCTACAAAATATGATTTGGGATCGATGTCTGCTCCACCATCATTAACTGGATATGTAGAGATACGTCTTTGGCTTGAATGGCCAGGAAGGATCATTCCACTATTAGGGTAGGAATATCCTACTCTGGTCCTCCAATGGTCAGTGGATGATGAGGATTCTCTTGTGTCGGGGGAGGTGAACAAGACTTCCCTTGAGTTGGGATATGGTAGCTATTTTTTGGTTGCCACCATATCTACATGGAAGGCTTTACGTGAATGCACAGGGATCTGGCCCTGCATATATTTGTTTCCCACCGTATTGAGTCTGTGACCTTCATATTTGTTGGCAGGGAGACATTATTTCCTATTTATGGTTGTCATATCTGGATGGTGGGATTCATGTGCATTTGTAGGATGCTGGTCCTACAAGTGATGGATTTCAATCGTATCTGGTCAGTGGGCTTCACAGTCCTTGGAAGGAAGAGGTTCATGTCATCCATGTTCCATCGTATATGGATAGCAGGCATGACGAGCATTGGAGGGGATGTGTGCCTGCTCGTAGGTGGCTTCTATGTTTGAATGGTGGGCTTCATGGGAATTTGCAGGAAGTTGGTCCTGTAAGTGCAAGATTTCCATCATATCTGGTCGGTGGGCTTCATAGTCCCTGGCAGGGACAAGTGCCTGATAGTCAGGTATCATCCTATATGGATAATGGGATTGACGAGCATTGTTGGGGATGTGCGCCTACTCGTATGTGGCCTCCATGTCTTGATGGAGGGCTTTGGAAGAGTGGATAGAAATGTGGGCCAACCCATAATATATCTCCAGGTCCGGACAATAGATCTCTTCCTCAAGAATGAGGGTGCTGACCTGCTCTTTGTTTTATGTCTACCACCGTTGATGGGTGGTCTGAGGGTCCTGAACTTGGGTATCTTGGGAATGAGTCCTCGGCGTGGTATCCTCCTTAGAATGAGGATACTGGGTCGCGGAGTTCTTGTTGTGATGTCTTCCATCAGGGGCCTTTGGGTGGAACCCCTATCTGGTGGGGATGAAGTCACTAGCATCAACTTAATCCACCTCCCTAAGATAAGGTATGTACTCATTGTCTCATCCCAGAGATAGGCTCCCGAAATAGTTTGAGATGGCTAAAGGGGACACCTGGTTCTTCACCCTTGGTTGCTACTAGGCAGGCAGCCGGTGAGATTTGGCCTACTGGAGGGTGTGCATAGCTACCTACATTGTTGAGAGAGTTCTATTCTAGTGTCACTCTTTGATCAGTGCATCCAAGACCTAGTGTTGAAGACGTTGGGTGGGTGACGAGGTCCTTTTCTTGTTGAAGGGCCCGACCATCATGGTGATTGATGTGCGTGTCTGACAATTCCTTTGAGATGCCACTGGATTGAAAGTAGCTCTATCGGGTGCCTGAAAAATATTTGAAAAATACTAAAAAAACCCATTTAAGTAGCATCACATAATCTCATGCATAATTTATGATCTTTCTTGACCCTCATTTTGAATATGAAATGGGTCACAAGGCGGGGTGAATCCACCGCTTTAGTTAAAGTCTCACGTCAGGCCCATTTTTTCTTCGCTTGGAGAATGAAAAAAATGGCCCATTAGATAATAATCATCCATCTATTTTTATGGAGAGTTTCAAAATGTGGTAAATACTCCATGTTGGTTAAAGATTCACATTGAGTTCACCATTATTGTTTCGCACACGAAGGTTAGAATGGATTCCCGACGATTGATTACAGGGGATTGAGCTGTGTGTAACCTTTAGCACCTATCTCATCATCTTCGTTTGGTATCCAACGAGTTTATTTATGGATCCAGAAACACCCAAAAGTTTATATATTCATGATTCATGGACCTACTTTCCATAGGAAGGCACTCGTTTGATGATTTTGCCAACAATAATTTAGAACTCACATTGGTCGATAGGATGGGAATTCGGGCTCATTACATCCTTTTGGGGGAGTTATTGCCTATTTTGTGACTCTATTATAGATTTAAGTCATGTTTATATGTTCAGGAATCTTTGGTTATCCCCAAGCATGTATCCATGGATTATCCCTGGGCCACAAGTGATTAGGTATACAGATGGATTCAGAATCATCTAAATACATACATGGTTTTCCATCCATCATTGGATAAATTAATGATTATGATGTAATTTGGATTCATTGAGACATCACTGGTTTTAAGCCTTATGGTTGGGCACTCTGATGTTTATTGTTATCTAGGGGGGATGAAAGTGGCTGGAGTTCCAGGATCGAACCTGCAATACGGGCTTCTTACGTATCCTCATGATAGGAATTAGAATCCACGTAGTTTGGTGCCACTTAATGGGACATATCACCCTTTAAGGTCATGTGACAAGGACCCAACCATATATTTTAATGTCGTGTTGCAAGGACGCCTAGGCGAAAGGTTCCTTGTCAAAGGTCAATGCGGGACATACCCCAAAGTGGCCCGATTGGGAAGAGATATGATTTCTTACCTAGAGATTAATGAGATGGTATTGAACTCGGGCCTTAAGAAGGCATCATATGTATCTCGATTATGGTGGGAATCAATGTTCTCATAGTTCATGACATTAAAGGGGAATAATTGGTGGCCCAAATCGGGATTGAATCTTAGAGAGGCATCCTACATATCTGGTTTCAAAGACATGGATCAAAACCCACATAGTTCATTCAATGGGGCATAGTTATTGGACCAAATCAGGATTGAACCTCAAAGAGGTGTCCTACATACCATGTTTGGAAGACATGCATAAAAACCCATGTAGTTCATTCAAAGGGGCATAGCTATCAGACCATATCTATATTGAACCACAGGGAGGTGTCTTACATACCCTATTTAGAAGTCAGGGATCAAAACCCACGTAGTTCATTCAAAAGGGCATAGTTGTCGGCCTAGATAAGGATTGAACCTCAGAGTGGTGTCCTACATACCCTGTTTAGAAGACATGGATCAAAACACACATAGTTCATCCCACAATTATTGTGTGATCATTGTGATGATCACAAATCTATAAGACCAGGTGAGTCATGCTCGGTGTGAGAAATAAGAGAATGTGAAAGATTCAACAAGCCACAAACTTCTCCTTTTATTTCAAAAGATGGGGGAGACGATGATGGAAAGGATCGAAACCATGATACTTTCATTCCCATGACTTAGAAAGGATTGAAAGTAAAGGATGCAATGGAAGAGGCCAGGGCTTAGTGGTGGAGGGCATAGAGCAAGGGAACATTCAATGTGGAATGAAAGCGAACATCATTGTATCCATCCATAATGGTTAGGGGATTACTCCAGGAGGGATTCCTTGTCACTGTCTTCAAAAGAGGGGAGGAGAGCTCACCACTGGCCCTCATTGAAGGGAAAAGATAGCGGGATCCCTCAATACTTAATAATGAGGAGGTTCAAGTGTTCTACCAGACTTGGACTCTGGGTTACCGTGGTTATGTGATCCTAGGAATACTCCGGATATCCATCCTAGGGTGAGTGATACCCACATGACTCCACTTACTGTGGGTATATGAACTCAAATGGATGTGCTGATGTGCCCGAATGTTTAAACATACGGGTCCAACGGAATTGGTAGAGGCCTTGTCCTGAGTCTAATGAACTGGTTAATAGAGGGGATTCAAAGGATGGGACAGTGTTGGAAGGGCATGATCTGAATCAAGAGATGGAAACACCGAAGGCTTTGTCATACCACTTTCTCATGTGAGGCATGGTGCCCTTAGCATAGCTTGGTGCTACATGGATAGAGAGTCCTTCCACATACCAATGAGGTATACATACTTAAGGGCAGCCCACATACCATGGTGGGATGCACCTTCAGGTTCTATCCATGTACCAAGGTGGTGTGCAGTGCTTGAGTCCACTCGTGTGGCGGGAGGATATTCCAGGTAGTGTTTCACCCACTTATGAGGATGCTATGCAGTACGCCTAATCGAAGGAGGGGTATCGGTCCTCTGGTTTTTGGAAAATTCATCCATGAAAGGGCCGTGGTTTGTGGTTATCCCTTTTTAGGTTCTTGATTCACCATTACTATTGTTCTCCCTTCCTTTATTTAACAATTTCCAGCAGATTTATACCTGCTGGTCCACAGATTTGAACTTTGCCGACCAGTTTTCATTCGCTAAATCCACACCTCTCTGAAGCCAAATGTTCTCTCCTGAGAGTTCTCAAAGCTATAAAAAATGTCCCTCCTTTTCTTCTCCCCCCTAGGGTCCTTTTATAGAGTGCTGAGGGGATGTATCTATGGGTCATGCAACACCTTTTACAGAATCCCATGGGGGAAATACCCAGCCAGCAGATGACTCGGTCAACTGAGGTTCACAGGATAGCTTCAGATTTCCTCACCCGCAAATCAACTTGGTTCACAAAGCTGCTTCATGGTAGCATACCATGCCCCCTCAATTTTTCAAACGATGAGGTCTGAAGTGGCCTACCAGTCCGCCTTTCTTCCATGAAAAAATGAGGCTCATGGGAGCATTTGGCTCTGCCTTCATTCTACAAACAATGAGGTTCGCAGGAGCGTGATTCACTGGATTGGCTGCATACCATTTCTGGGAACTAGTAAACATATCGGTTTGGTCCTTTTACAATATTTTTATCTTATGCTCTCTTTCTCAAATTATTTAGGGAAGTTATTTCCCATTCATACAAGGTAGTGATGATGTACTTTTTAATTATGGACTCACCCATGACAAGGGATGAGAAAAAATGACCTTATGACTTAACCCAAGACCTATTGTCCATGTGGACACTTAGATAAATGTGGGGTGGCCTTGTATTTGTCCCATTATTGATTTACATTATGACTGATCTTTCGATATTAAGCCAAATCTGGCAAGGTCGGGCCTTCCAGAATCTTGTTTAGTAGATGATCACTCGATAAAAGATTTATTATAACTTGATTGTGAATTTACATGTTATCATAGAATACGCATTTAATGTATGTTTACATACATTAAGGAAGAATTGGTGGTGTCCAATTTCACACTCACACCCTATAGGGTAATCTTAATGTGTGTGCATACTTCAAGATCAATGATCTTGGAAGGGGTAAGGACCCATTAGAAAGCTTCTATAGAGATAAATCACGGTGAAAGTGGTAGTACTAGTAAATAATCTGGTGTATTACAACAATGTAGTATTTCATTTATTTATCGATAGTTTCATTTACACAGGGTTGACCTGCCACATTGGGCGTCCATTATTTACTTTATTTCATGACATTATGATACCTATAATGACATCTAATATAGAATTTATAATTATTATCTTCTCAATTTTATTTTATGTTTTTTTTGGTACTTGTTATAAATATGGTGTATCACTATCGATACTGAGGGTATAGTCTCACCACTATAATGTTTGGAACCTCGCTTCTAGTCAGAAACAACTAGTGTATGACAAGGAATATATAAGCTCCTGAGGTACCTCAGCTCAAACCCAAGGATCCTTGATAGGGAATTAAAAAATGGTATCAAAGTTAGTTTCCTTTATTTTTATTCATGATTGTGTTTTGGAATGTGGTATATGGAGGTAGGTTGTTTGGAAATCAAGTTGGGGAGTTTCATGTGTTCCGATCCAGCACATGTATAATAGACCTCTAAGCTATCAACGTTGGGGAAAATATTATAGTTG
The DNA here is from genome assembly GCA_963277665.1 of Viscum album. Lineage (NCBI taxonomy): Eukaryota > Viridiplantae > Streptophyta > Magnoliopsida > Santalales > Viscaceae > Viscum > Viscum album. The sequence continues at coordinate 430,818,266 of OY728139.1, forward strand.
AGGGTTTATAGTTTCATATTGTTCCTATGTCTATAAGGCTATTATGGTTTTTTCGATTTTTGTGTGTGAATTCATCATGACTAGGAACATAGGGCCACTTGTCATATACCTATTGCTTGTGTTCATAGTGGTTCAAATTATTTAATTGTCATGATTTTTTCTCATTGCTTGTGTGATGCATCCATACCCACATTATAATTTATTTAACTAATCATTATATATTCTAATATATATATATTACTATGAATAATGTCAAATTATGGAAGACAAGCTGTATGACTTGTCTAATACTAGGAGGGTTATGCCTCATTGTTTTGTGTGGCCTCATATGATTGGTCTTCTCATAGAATCCCTTGTTGCACCTATAAATTTTATTAGTTGTTTCCATTAGAGAGATGTTATAAGTGCTCTAAATATTCATTGTAAATCCAAATAATTACAACATAGAGATGATTGAAAAGACTTCCTCAAAAAGTGAACCAGAATACTCTTTCTAAGACGGATGCATGTGTTCCACCAATAATTATAAAGTAGGACTCACCATAGAAATATCACGTACCTACTCTAATGGTTCAAGAAACATAACAATTATATACTAGAGTCTTCTAGCTAGTGAATGTACAATGTGGTGTGGCGCAATGGTGAATGGTCGATTACGATTGTGAATTTTAGCTTCTACATCGACCAAACTTCCAAGTAACTGAGGGACCTTAGGATAATGATGATTTGACTGAAATCATTGAGGGGATATTTTACCTGATCGAGACCCCAATTTATTGATGATTGATTCTATCTACTTTCATGATACATGAACCCTCTAGGAGATAATGGGCTCTCATCAACCAGGCTAGTAGATGTGAGGGGCTTACTTGTGTATCCTTCGTGGAACTTTTCTACAAAGAGTTATTTTTGTACTCATTATTGTTGGACCATTCTAAGATATTAATGGATAATTATCAAGGTTTTATGTGACTCTTTTCTTATTCATCTCGATTCATAGAGTTAATTATCTTTTCTCTTCACTTTCCAGGGAATACGGCATATAAGGCCATAATGTTTGAGGATGGCCTTCATCAAGACCTAAGGCTCGAGGTTAGTAATTTTGACCTGATGACATATAGAGAGGTGCTTCATAAGGCCCTGATAATTAAGAAGGGTCTAGATGTAAATAATGCACCTATAATTTATTGAGCCTTTAGAGAACCAATGAATGATAATCCTAGTGATTTAGTTGATGGATCACCTAGTAGTAGGAAGAGGAAGGAAAAGGATACATTCCAGGGTGTAATAGGTTAATGGACTAACGCATAGGTTCTTAGAACCCTCCTTGGGAGGAGGGGGTCCTCAGTGTGTCAACTATGGATAGAGTGTGAATTATTAAAATAATACAGTACCATAGAATATGTTTCCTCAATATGTTAAGATGGGTTCTCTTCATTTATTTTGTATGAGGGAATTGTGGTTCAGATCTCACTAGGGTGTATGGAGGACATTGGTTGTGTCCTAGGGGACTGATCGATGTACTTAGTATCATATTAAAACCCCACAAACTTTATTGACCAAGGAGGGTCTCATGCTCCATAGGTAAGGTCATGGTTTTTAAGAAAACATGATTTATTTTGTATAAATGGTTCTAACCAATGGAGATAATAGACCTTCAACATTGAAAAGTACTTCATTCATTTCCTCTATGCTTTCTTCAACATTTTTCGATAGTGTAGCATACATTTCATTTAAATATTTTTATGTAGATTCTAGAATTTACCTTCCAATGAAGCCAATTTTTTTATTTCTCTCTCTTAATAAACCCTTGGTGAAAAACTCATTCATCTCCAAAGATGAATAGAATGTTCCATATTAGTTATTGGCTTTATAAATTTGATGTATTCCATGATTCATTAGATGATATGATTGGATGTGATATTTTTCAAGGACTAGAAGACTAGTCATCAAGGACACATCAAATATTACCAGATACAACTATCTGTCACTATGCATAAGGTAGAAAATTTTGTTGTTACCTTTGAAAGGGATGATGGATCAGGTTGAAGGGGTCTTGAACTCAATCATTTTTTGATCTATTAAAGCACAAGTATAATTTATGGGTCTTATTATAGAACCAGTGATATCCTCCTCCTTTCCTCATGTAGAATACCCTTGTTATGATGTCTTTATAAAGAATTTATTAAGACATCATCCTGATATGGAATTTAATTTTGAAATAGAACGCATGCTGGGGGTGCAACCTATTTTGGAGATGACTGAGTTAGAGGAACTAAAAGTAAAACAAGATTATTTGGAGGTGATAGATTTTATCAAACAATTTGCCTCTCCCTAGGGTTCCTTGGTGTTGTTTGAAATGAATGTGGATGATATTGTTTAGTAATATGTGCACTACAAGAAGCTGAACCAAGTGAACATGATGAATGGATACCTATAGCATAAAATTAATGGTTTGTTTGGTCTGTTTTGTGGAGACTTGAGGTTCTCCATGATTGACCTAGGATCAGGCTACCAACGGATTTGGGTTAGAATGGAGGATATTCATATTCCATTATTCAGAAGTTGATATAGACTATATGAGTATCTTTTCATTCATTTTTTGTTTAAAAATGAACTTGTGCTGCTCATGTTTCTCATGAATATGATCTTCCATAAATATCTCGACACCTTGTTTTTTTCTTTTGTTGATTATATCCTCATATTATCACTATCCTCATAGATGAATTCAAGACACCTAGAGATTGTGTTGAGTACAAATTGTGTTCATCAACTCTATAAGAAGCTCTCAAAGTATAATTTCTAGATATTGGAGGTATATTTGCTTGGGAATATTATCACTAAGGAGGGAATTTATATTTACCCCAATTAAATAAAGGATATTATATATTTTTTATGACATTTAAATGTGTTTGTGATAATTATTTTCCTTGGATTAGGTAGATATTATAGATATTTAATTTAAAGCATATCCTATTTGGAAGAACCCATAATAATGCTTACCAAGAAAGGGGTGAAGTTTGAGTGGATAGATTAGTGGGAGGAGCCCTTAATTTATCTTAATAAAAGAATAAAATCAGCTCCAAACCTAAATTTATAGAGTATTAGATTAGATATATAGTATAATATGATGCATTCAGTGATGGTTTTTGATCAGTGCTAATGTTGGGGCCAAGGTAGTAGCTTATGAGTTATGTCAGTTGCAACAACATTAGAGGATCTACCAGAAACATGACTTGAAGTTAGCTTCTATGGTTGATTATGTGAGTTTTTGGTGAAATTATCTCTTTAGTGAGAGATCTATCATTAACACGGACAACATGGGTTTGTGATTTATCTTATCACAGTTAGACCTAAATCTCATATTGAAGAATTGGGAGGAATATATATTGTCATTTGACTTTGAGATGTATTATACAACAAGGAATGAGAATTTAATTGAATATTCCAAAAGAATAAAAACATAGTATATTGGAATGTTTTCTTCATAAGAAGAATGGATCTTGATTATGTTGATAGCTGAGTGGATGGTGAATGCATCTAAGGAACAATTGGTGATGACTTCTCCTCTTCTATTTATCATGCCGATATAATTGTACCTGGTAAGAACCATCCATGAATGGAATCTAGAATGTTCGTTGATGTAGGTATTTATGGATGGAAGTGACCTAATTCAAGTATATTCAATTGGAATAAATTATATGATCTATTTCTATGGGAGAGTCATTCTTCCAGCATTCATTAGGGAGGGGATGATGAGGGACTGCGCTACATCTCAGTGGTTAGTGCACCTAGGTTTGATGAACATGTGTCATAATATTAGGAATCAGTTGGTTACCACGCATAATAGAAAATGATCATATGGCGACTTTAGGAGATAAACAGTGGAGTTCATTATGGGCAACCATAGTTTATTGTGGGTGTCACCTCGGTTGGGGCTTCATCGTCTGTGGATGTATGTGAAGTTGGAATAGTAGATTCTAGGAATTTTTGAGATCATAGAGTATATTGATGTAGTGGATTACCATCTAGATCTTTCTCCATGATATTTAGGTATTCATAACATGTTCCTTGTCTCTCATATTTTGAGGTACAATCCTAATCATACACTTGGACCAAAATCGAGGAGGTTGAGTTGGAACTTTCTACATTATTTTTGGAATGACTGATTCAAATTTTGAGTGATGTGAGAATGTGATGTGATGGAAGAGAGGTTCAATTGTTTGAGGTTTGTGGAATCATATTTGAATCTAAAAAGATAAATCGGTACAAGGACATGTTATTTGTGTATAGAGACTTGAGTTTTTTGAGAAATAGTTCTACAAACACCACTTAAGGCTGAAAAGTACTTAGAGAGGAAGATTATAAAGCCCTATATATTTTTATAGGTCCATGTATTCTTGATTAATATATTTTATAAGTGTTTTTTTATGTGAAATACATGGAAAAATTCATGGGAGATTTTGGGTCATTTTAGAGACTTTTCTGTTTAATAAGGCTGAGACCATTCCATGGTGTAATCTGTGTTGGGTTTGAAAAGATCCTATGTACCACAAGTAGGAAAAACAATCCCAAGATTTCAATTTTATATGTTATGATTCTCTTGTGGATATCCTGTGAGAAATAGTTATAACGAACAAGTCCATGATGGGTATGGTCTTAGGCATATAGTATTGCAAGACCCCTTCTAGAACATGGTAAGGGAAACCTAACCATGTTGTGGTGGAATGTGTGGTGAGTGAAAATGGTTAATGTTTTTACACCATTCCATAGAGTGTCATCATGTCGAGATGCTTGGGTTTGGTGTGATCTTGGCAATCATGGTCATCGTGAGCATCACCATGCCTCAGTGAAAGTTATTCAAAAGTTATAAAATTTCCAATTTATTGGTTGATCATTTGGATGTTAGTGTGATTAAATGAGGAAAACAAATTAAATTATATAAGGGAGTTATTTTCATGGTTTTGACTCAATTTATTCTTTAGATTAAACCCTTTTCCTCTTCACATTGATAATTTCCCAGATCTGGATTATATTTGTGTGAAATTAGGGTGAAACATTAGATTTTTTTCCTCCTTTTAGAAATGACCTATAGTAATTCTTTATTCCCATTCATTTACTTATTAATATTGACTCATGGGTATATAAAGATTTATTGTCTAGTTGTTATTCTTGGTGTAATAGATTCTCCACTTTTGACAAGAAAAAATATACCATTGGTCATAGTGGTCATTTGGTAAGTGATATAGTTTTCCATATTGGTCTTATTCCATTCTTGGAACTCATTATATAACACCTATTATGTATGTTGGGAATCGTTTTTTGGGACCCTTAAAATATGAGTTGATCTGATTAGAAAACAAGTATATATGTAGAATCAAACCTTGAAGAATCATAATTATGATGTCAACACAACTGATATAGGAAGCGTATTCTGATATAGATCCCTTAGATATGGTTGTCAAAATGATATCATGGTATGTGATTATGTGCTCCAAGACCCATATTTGATATTGATCACATATGTATGAATGTGTAGCTCATGATCACCATATTTAATATTGATCACATGTTTGTGTTTGTGTAACCCATGAGACCCATGTTTATGTGTGATCACACGTATATGTGTGTGTGGATACTGAGACTCATTTCAAAATTATATGATTATGCATGTATGTGTTATCCCATGTTGTGTGAAAATATTTGGATTTTGGATATTTTTCTACCAATAGAAAATGAAAGTTGGACCATATTGTCTTGTTTAACTATAAAAGGGGGAGTATGTGTGACATGAGACCCCTGTGGTAATAAACCTAGACATAGGGTGGGTGTATAATAGCCCTCATTTCTAACTAATGGGAGTGTCGGGATATGATGACCTTATGGTCTAGCACAAGGGAGTGGTGGTATATGACTCAATTGTGGCCTGACCTGAGGAAGAGATGGTGTACGATGACCTTGAGGTCTGACCAAGAATAAGTGACTTGAATGATTGTCTTGTGGCCCAATAAAATAACTATTTTAAATGTGAATTCTCAGAGGTATATGGGGTGTTCTTTTTGATTACCCATGATCATTTTCTATTATGACTGATCTTGCACTATAGAGATGAAGCATGTATGGCCAGGGCTCATGGGAGTTTAGTTTTTACATGATAAATAATCACATGATTGATTATTATTTGATTGTGAACATACATATTATTATTAAATACACCTTTTATGCATTTTCACTTGTGTTAATAATGAATTTGTGGTTTCCTTCTGGGATTGTCCTCACACCCTACATAGAAATATTGATGCATGTGAAGACATCATGAAGAGTGATCCAAGAAAGGGAGAGGTACCAATAAGGGTTTATATGAATATAAAGAATTATGATGGAGAAAGTACCAAGAAAAAATCTATAATATTACAACAATGTCTGTGTTTATTTAATTTTATTTGATATCTTTTACATGGGTTTAACCTGTCACATTGTGGGTCATGGGTTTACATTATTGAATAAAACTATGATTCCTAAAATATTATATGATATATATTTAATTTTTTTATAGTTCTATGATGTTTAGTATTCATGTGATGATTATTGTACTTCACTATCGATATTGAGGGTATAATATCCAAATAAATTGTTCTGACACTCACTGTAAGTTCGTAACATCCTTAATATGGTGATGTTCTCATGTGGTCATGTTGCACCATGGCTAGGAATTGATGATCCATGTTGGGGAATTACACAACTGGATATTATGATTCCAATGGTGGGGTCATGATGTAATAGTGGGTGACTAAATAAAATAATAATACTAATTTCCTTATATTACAAGATAATAAGATACAATACTTATAATCTACTCTTAAAATGTTTTAGAGTAAATTTTAATATTTATTGGCCATGTTATCACTACAAAATTCCAAGATAAATACAATATCATAACATGAAGTAACTTTCAAGAATAATATAAACAATTACATATTCTCCAATTCAATGAAAGATTTCATTTTGTGATTAGATCCCTAGTACCTAATATTCTAACTGAAGGGGAATGTTATGAAGAGTTCTTTATCAATGAAAAACAATATAACAATGCACTATATGTCTAGTGTTTGATGATATCATCCATGTCATGTGAACATAAAAAGTCATATGAGACCATGGATGGATATTTTATACCTAGAAATCCTTTTGATCATTATTAGAAGACGGAAATCCAAAAATAGTATGAGATTGCAATGTCACTCTTCTTGTGAAATCTTAAAAAGGGCGTGTCTTTAGAAACTAATGTAGTCAAGATGATTGTTTATATTAAGTGTTTCAAAATTTAATGGTTTTAATTACATGAGAAATTGTGAAAAGATCTCATTCTCAACATACTCTCTTAGATATTCTTCTACAGTGTTGTCAGGTACAATTTAGAAGTCATTATGTTGTCTTTCACTAATATTATTACTCTACTATTCTTGGTAGATAAGGACATGAAGCATAAAATGCCATTAGTTCTTATAGTGGGTAAGAGAAAGGGAAATGATGAGGTCCCAAATACTATGTATGAGGTACCTATGAATGTCTTGAATAAGAGAAGATAAGAAAGGGGAATGTAATGGAATAATATTTCATCTGTTTTTCATGTGGCGTGAATGGAACTTGAAGAAGAACTACACTGAAGTTAAGAAGCAAGATTATACTTCTGGTGTGTTCATTATTAAGTGTTATGTATCTTTTTCTAAAAAATTTGTTTTAGATACAATAAGTGGATTTCGAATTTATACTAAAATATATTTACCAGGTAGATTGAATATTGTTTCTTGATGTTATGTTGATCTATGAGTATCCAAAAAAGATAAAATTGAAACTATGGATATCAAATATTGTGACATTACCCTACCAACTAAAGTGATGTTTATTTTAAAGGATGTATTATATTCCCTTAGTTACAAAAAACAATTTTTTCCCAGATATTATATATATGGATTTATTTTCAAAATTTTAAAGAAATGTTGACTCTTAACAAAACATTTATTATGATAATAAACATTTAAATACTAGTACTTATGTTCTAGACTACACAAATCTAGTAACATAGACACATAACTAAATTATATTTTATGAAACATACCACACCCAATTGTCAAATCATCAGTAAGGTCATGTAAATAAAAATCATTTGACTAGATTAAAATGAGATGGGATTTTAGATTATTTTTAACTAAAATAACATAGTGTATTTCATGATTGTTTACAAGTAAAAATGTCCAAATCCTCATTTAGTGGAATAGGTTAAAGGTAAACACAATTTCTTGAATTTTTTCACACATATTTTTTTTGGACCATTTTGTGTTGGCAGAAGGTGTGTTTACACATAATTAAGAACTTTTTCTATTGATTTAAGAATATATTGATTTGTCAACTTAATTAGGCATAAGTTTGTTTCAATTCATAAGTTTAAAAAGTTCCTGATTTATGTCGGGAACTTTCATCATATGAAGATAAATAAATTTCACTTGGACAATGGTGGAGAATATATTAATTAGGACTTCATTGATTACTTATGGGAGGACAAGATGTTATCCCAACTCACTCCCCTTGCACACTATAGTAGAATATTGAGTGTGAAAGGAGGAACCACAAGTTATCGACTTACTAAAATGAAAAATGATTCATGCCCTTATTTGATTATACTTTTTGGGATTTTTATTATAAATAAAAATACACATACTACTCTAAGTGCCAACTGAAGTGGAAAGTGTTATTCTGTGTGAACATGAGTATGGAAAGAAATAGTTATTGTCAAATTTACACATGTGAGGTTTTTTTTGATTTTGGTAAGAACTATGCAAATAAAAAACATACATACTGAGGAACAAAGTGTATATTAATAGGATACCTAATGAAAAGACAGGTATATTACCTTTACGACCCCTTGGAAGAAATGGTTATAGTGGCCAAAAATTACATTTTCCCTAATAGGGAGGACATCTACAAAAGAGATAGATGGGGTTAGATATACTTCAATGAATTCTATGTACAATGAAAAACATTGGTTGTAATAGGAGTAGATTACATGGATCCTCATGGAAGAGGGTATTTTAGAGATTCAAGTACTTTATAGGAGTCAAGTGAGGTTATCGAACATAAATGATATGGTTTTCTAGTCAGTAGATATGGTAACTTATTATTAGTCGAAAATAATGTTATTATAACCAATAAATAAGTCATAAGTTTCACAAAGGCTACTAAATGAAATGAATCCATGAATTTTGAAATGGGTTCTATGTACCAAAACTAAGCCTAGATTTTTAGATAGTTCAGCAGATGTAAAGACTATTGGTTCTTAATACATATCAAAGAAAAAACTTTTCATGGATGGAAAAGTCAGTACATATAAGTAATGATTGGTTCCAAAAAGGTACAAACAATATCAAGGAATTAACTATGATGGAACCATTTAACTAGTAACTATATGGAAATCCATCAGAATTCAACCTTCCATAGTAGCTTACTATGACATTGAGATTTAGTATATATATATATAACTTTCCTTAATAGAAATCATCATAAGGATATATATATATATGACAAAACTATATGGATTTCAGACTCTAGATGATTATAATAAGGTATGAAATAAAATAGATCCATTAATAGATTAAACAAATAATCCATGCCATGGAATATTATTTTTTATGAATACTTGTCCAATTTTTGTTTCATTAGGAATAAATTTGAGACTTGTGTCTATGAATAGTTTAGTCAGAGTGAAGTTATTTGTATTATAATATATGTTGATGACATATTACATATTTAAAATTTCATAAATTTTTTATATTATATTAATAAATGGTTAAACACATAATTATCCTTCAAGGACATAGGTGAAGTATCATATATTCATGGGATAAACATTTTCCAGGATAGATATTTGAGTATGTCTGAACTAATTCTAGGTATGTTCATTTACAAAGTGTTAAAGAGATTAATTGTAGAATAATTAAATAGGGGATTGTAGAAAATGTAACATGGCATAAATCTATCCTAAAAAATATGTACTTAACCACATGAAAAGTGATAGAGAATGGTCAGGATCCAATAAGTGTCAGTTATAAGGATGATGATGTATTCCATGTTATGTGAATGGATTATTGTTTCCTATAACATGAGTATAGTATGAATATATAATGTAAACCCATGATACTTCCATTGTATTGAATTCAATTCTATACTTAAGTATCACAGATGTACTAAGGATATGTTCTTGGTATATAGTGTAGATGAAGAGCTAGTCATTAGGGGATACACACATGTTAGTTTCCAGATTGATCAAGATGATATGAAGTCAAATATGGGATACATATTGATGATAAGAAGGGATAAAATTATCTATAGAATCTAAAAGAAATATATGATCACTAATTCTATAGTAGAGTTAGAGTATATTACGGATTTTGAGGTAGTTAATGAAGTTGTGTTGATTCATAACTTTATTCATGGGTTGGATAGTGTTCCAAGGATTATATACCCTATCACATTATTCTATCATAATAATATAATGGTTTATTTCACCAAGGTTACATGGTTATGTAAGTGGAAGGAATAAATAATCTGATAATCCCATCACTTGATGATTTTTTTCTCAGACAAGTAATTTCATAGTAAGGAGATGTAGTGCCCCACATTTGTGAATCAGGTGGAATTTCAAAAAAAAATTATTTTATTTTTTGTATGTGTCAATTATTAATCCAATATTAGAAACATAATTATGATATTTAGAACAATTAAAGTTGTCTTTTAGACTCAGTTGAAGGCTATAGAGGTTTCTTAGGAGCTCAGATGGGTTTTGGGAGCATCGGGCTCTGAAAACTCAATAGTGGGAGAAGCTGGTAAGGAAAATGGTTTTTATGAAAATGTGTGGCCCAATATGGGAAACTATGTGGCCTATTTTTCTAAAGGGAAACATTTTTTGGAAACCATGTAGTCCCTAGATAAAATCATGTGTCCTGGTCCAATGGAGCTGAGGGTCTTACATAGTCTGGTTTAACCATGTGAGATGAGTCCCATGGTAATGTGAGATGGTTTTCCACAATGTGTGCCAATATTACATGGTTACTTCCACATAACTAGTATCTACACTAGGTTAGGTGAATGGTCAAAAAAACTATGTGCCCCAAGGGTGTGGTTTTGGGAAGTGAATCCCACACAATTGGCACATGGTGAGCCAAAATGTGTGGTCAAAAGTGGCCCATTTAAAGAGGTGAAATTACCATTTTTCAATGTTTTATTTTAATCCTCTCACCTTTTTTTTCTCCTACCATGTATGTAGTACCTCCATCCTTCCATGGGTTCCCTCTCTTCTCCTCTCCTATGCACATATGTCACTCCTTCAGCTGGCATAGGATTCAAGTGTCATCAATTTCATCAGTTAGCCCTCAGTAAGATCTTCGATTCTTTTGATCATTTCACTATTTATCTATACAACATAAATTTCATTGTATTGTGAACTAATTATCTATAACTTTATGTTGTTTTTCTAATCATAGGATTTATCTTGAACCCGATCAAATCAATTATCGGTAATTGATGGATAAAGCATCATATGTATGAGGTAGGTGGTCTATTTCTTTTCCATTAAAGTCATAGTTTATAAATTACTAAATTATTCTACATGCTAGATTTTTTGTGTATAGATCCTAAAATATAAAATCCTTAATTTTAATTTTTTAGAAAATGGATCTAATTCCCATAAACACCTATTTATATAGTTGGAGGTGAAAGACCTAAAATAGATCCACCACTTGGGTGAGTTCATTAAATAACTTTTCTTGTATATAAATTCCCTAAGGTTTTAAATGGATTGGATAGAATTCCTTGTCCTTAATAACTTATTTTATGGTTGACATTGTGGGTCATTCACGATTATATATTTAATGAATTATATCAAGGAATGGGTGTTTCTCATGGACATCAAGCCTTCCTAATAGAAATAGAAAATTATATGATTAAATTGGAAAATGAGATGGATTGTATCCATTTTACTATTTAATAATAACCCCCCCAAAGGTGTGTATCCTTCTATAACAAAAAGGGGAACTTAAATAGAGGTTTTATAATAGATGAATGAAATTATTAAGTACATTACCTTATTTATTATTTTATGATTGAAAAGATAAATAAGAATGGACCTCATTCTGTTAACTTGATTTATTACATATCATGCTTATGGGAATGACCTTACTTAGTCTTAATTAAGATTAATTGAATGGAAATGATGAGTCGAATCTGGGAATATATATATATATATATATATATATATATATGTCTCATAGCCCTTGCCTTATCATTATTAAATGTGTCTGCCTATTTTAGTTTATCATCCATGAAATTCTTGCATGACATCCCCTTAATTAAATGTGATATTTGGGCATGGAATCCCTCACGTGTTGTGACACTCAAGCATGGAATCCTTTATACACTTGTGATACATGATTTGGGTGTCCCTATTCATTCATGGGAAGGACATCCATAATTATGTATAGGAAAGGAACTCTTTTTATTCATAGGAAAGATGTTTGTTATTATTCATGGGCATGGTGTCATAATTTATTCATGGTCACGATGTCCCTAATTATTCATGGTCAAGGTGTCCCTATTTATTTGTGGGAAAGACGTCCCTAATTATTCATGGAAAAGGAATCCCTATTTATTCACAGGAAGACATCTCTAATTATGCAATGGAAACCAATCCCTATATATTCATGGATATGACATCCCTATTTATTCATGGGAAATAAATCCCTTATTATTCTATGATCGATAGGAATGTAGTCCATTTTTATTCTTGTGAAACTAGGGAATGATGTCCCATACTAATATTACTATTACTTCATGAGACTATGGTGATTATGCATGGACACATGAGTTGCACCACAGGTCATGGATAACACCATATATCTATGTATATGTCTATAAGTGTTGATACACCTATAGTGAATATATGTATGTACTTTATATATTATTATAGTTATATATATATATATATATTTATACATTTGTGGATCTTTTTTAGAGATCATCCATCATATGCTGGAAAAGTTATGGTCTGCTAAGTGTCCTCTGAAGAACCTGAGCCAAACTTATTTACTTTTTTTTATTTACTACTTATTCTGCATTCCTTCACATGTATGTATTTTTATTCATTGATAATATTATTATTTAGACACTATTTTTTGGTGGCCTACTGAGTATATCTCACACCTTATTCAATTCCCCATTTGATTGGTCTAACCAAATAGACCTCTTAGTCATAGGTTCAGGTTATTGGATTATGTTGGGTTGTTACACTTGTACCTAGGAATTAGGAGCACAAGACTAAAAAAGAGCATAAAATTCTAATTGAGATATCCCATGGGGATTTTGTTTATTTATTTATGCATGTACTATATGCATGATTACATGTATTTATGTTTGTTATTAGCATATACATGACATCATTGTATAGTTGATGTTGGTTAGTCTTTCATTGTTTATTTTTATCTACTATTATTATCATTCACTCTCTTTGTTTATTATTGTTTATTCTATATTTATCACTGATATAGAGGTTATAGTGTCCCCACTAACCATAATTGGACCATCACTACTAGTTGGAAGCCTTTGGCATATGGGGAGGCATTCTTGAGGCCCAGTGGAAAACCGGCTCAGGGAACTGTTTCAGTGACTCCCCGTTCAGGGCACTTGAAATGGTATCAAAGGGTTATTTTTACTTTTTTTATATTGTTTTATATTGATATACATGAGACTAGGAATTTTTTTTCACGTGGTAGATAGTTGTGTTTGGGAGTAATCAACCCACCAATGATGAAAAGACCAAGTGTCCAGGGAAGAGACTATTGTTCGTGATGTTCATTGTTACATTTAATTATGAATTCACCTTGAGTGATTGATGTACAATCTAAAACCACCTAATTTATGATATGTGTTGTATTTTAGCCTTATCCTAGTATGGAATGTATGTTGAATCACCCATGCCATGATAGGCACATAGATATTCACATACCAGGAATATTCTATGCCATGTTGGTTGCATATCTAGGGTTCCCAATAATTGTTATATGTTTTATGATTGATTTATTTTCAGGATTTCTTGTAAAACATAATTTTGTGATTATAGTTTCTAGTTAGAATGTTTATCTATATTTCCCTACTATTTTTTTTATATTTCTATATTATGATTTATGCATTTAGTTGGTTAATTAAATTGACAGAAATAACCTAATGGTGTTTCCCCACATAGCTTCTAGCTTCCACCTTGACTAACTAATTACCACATGTTGGGTCATGAAGCATTGGTTTAATGGATTGGAATGTGGGTGTTTATAATTAGACAAATGCCAATTTTCAATTTATAAAGTCTATGGGAACATTATAAATTGGGAATGGGAACCCATATAATTAAACCAATGCTTAACTGATGAAATTACATAGAATACTAATTGAAAATTATTAAATCTAGTAACTTTAAAATTTGGAATGATGACCTATATGAATAAACCCCTAAGTGTTCAACTGGAAACAAGTAAGTCAGTTGGGGTATGTTGTTTATGCGATAAACCCATTAAGGTTTCATTGAAATTCAAAGGAGTTTGACTTATTGGGACCCTTGTAGGTCACCTTTTTTTGATATTTCCAAGTGTTTAACCCCATGGGGTATACTTATATATATATACAGAGGGTGATTATAAGTGTCTATAGACACTTATAAGATGTTATATAAAACTTTATGGTGGCACTTTACTAAACCTAATCCCCTTAAATAAAAGTCCTTTTATATGCTTTTGAGATTTACTATTATGAGTATTTTTTTAATAAAAATGTTGTTTACAACCTCTAGGGTGTTTTTCTCTATATCATAGAATGGAAATTTCTTTAACCTGGACTGGATATAAAAATACTTATGGATATATAAAATAGATAAAAGTAATTTAAATTATAATTTTCCTAAAATGTGATAGGATTTATGCTAATTGAATAATTTTTTGAAAGGAAGATTGATATAAAATTTATGTTTTCCTTATGGGTTTAGCTAACTGATCTACCAAGCTATTTTTCTTTATAAATAGAACTTGATGCTCTTAAAATAAACCTTTTTAATGATTTATAATTAATTTTAGATAAATTTAATGACTTAAATAAAAAATTAATTTCAAGTTCATAGTTTCAACCCTTGTGTAAGGGTAGTTTAAACCTTTCCTTGAGATTTTTCTTAAAAAGGGAATGTGAGAATTTTTCATAGGATTCTGTAACTTTTTATATGTTATTTGGACCTAGATGTTAGGAATTATAGCATAGATTCCCCTATTTCATTACTCTAGTTTAAATATTCGATCCACTTTTCCCTAAGAGGGGTTATCTCAATAGATGCAATTCCCTCATAGTTAATCTAGCATCAGTCAATGCGTGATTTTAGTTATTTAAAAAAGATATGTCATTAAGGTTCTATGGTCCCAAGTCGGACTTGTAGTTTCTAAAACATAACATGGGTTGGATGGTTTGTCATGTGGTAACATGACCCTAGATAAGGGTGTGAGAAGTGTGTAATACTCTATTTCAGCAGGTTAGAAATGCCTTGGTCATGGTCTATCACTTGGTTGGCCATGTGGCCCTTCTTCTCAAGTGGTAGATAACTCAATAAGTTTTTACTTAGGTTATCATTTGAATGGGATAATGTGACTCTGGGATGAACTCGACGGTCCCAAAACTCATACAAACTCCCAAGACACCTCTTGATGTTTCAATCAAGTTTAGAAAAACACTATTAAGTGTTCTAACTCTTTTATTTATGTTTTTAATTGTGGATTAAGAATTTATGCGTCCTCCAAATAAAAAAATTCAAATTCCTTTGGAAATTCCACCTCGTTCCTGAACATGGGATGCAATAGTGGTTAATCCACAAAATAATTCATATTAGACACATTCAATAAATCTCAAACTCATTATAATAATGAACATAATGTGAGTTCTAGTAGACTTAATGTTGTTATAAATTGGATTTAATATAAGAGGGGATATTTTGATGTTTGTGCCTTACTTATGGGTATCATTATAATTTATATTTCTTATACGTATTAAAAAATATGAATATCAATAAATACCTTATAAAATATTTTTAATTTTTATATCTAAATTTAATTTTATAAATGTCCTAAAGTATCTTTCACATCAATATGGGTTATAATAGTTCCTTATTATGATGAGATCCTTGAAGTGGTATAATGATATCTCTTAAATATCTAGTCCTATGGTGTACATGAAATTCATTGATAGGGAAAATAGTGTGTTGAATATCAGGTTTTATTACCTATAAGAGGATGAAACTTCTTCTCAGGATGTTTTCACATGGTGATCTCTAATACTTGAGGATCACGAGGACATACCCGCAAATAGTAATTCTATATTATTACATTTCCTTAGAATTCTAATATTGGAATAGGTTTACTGGCCCTTAGAATTTAATATTATGAATAATGTGTGTTAGGATTCATATAATTTGATGTATTGATTAACCTCATGAGGATCTATGTGTTCACTATATATGTCATCTCAGGTGAATCATGATTGACTTGCCTTAATGAATAAGTCAATGAAGGATTTTCCCTCCCTTGTTTATGGAAGTAATTATCTTGGACCATTGATTGGAATGGAACTGCCATACTAAAATATATGTCCATGGTTTATTGATGATTTCAATTCATGTTTTAAAATAAAGACATATCATGAACATAGGATGAAGACAATAGAAAGAAAACTACTTGATGAGATATCGAGAAAAAAGGATTATATTAAACAATGAGTGTTCATATGTTGTTTTCATGGTTACAACATTATCTTCTTTCAGGTTAGGTACCTCAGCCCATTACTATATAGTAATCATAGACTTTTGGAAAGGATTCTTAATGATATTATGAATGAATCCAAGAGGGTCAGACACTATTGATATCATTTGATCTCTGTTAAATTCTATTTGAAGTTATCAATTAGAATAAATTTTTATTTTCCATATCATGAAGTAGTATTTATTTATAGTTTATTGAATATATATATTAAATAGATATTAATTTTCTAAATAATTATTTAATTACCTGGATATATAATTATTTATTTATCTCTCATTAATCATATGGTAATAAATATTTATTCATTTAATACATAAATTATTACATGGATAAAAAATTAAATATTTATCTTCTAAAACATGAGTAGAATATATAGTTTTTGAATGAATATTATTTATTTAAATGTTAATTTTGGAAGTCAATGAATGACTAAGTAGATGAGAGGACCAACATTATATTCTAGTGATAAATATTAATTAACCAGATTGTAAATAATAAATATCATTGTGTGGAATTGCACATGCCATTAGATAAAAAATATTATTATTATTTTAAAATTCAAGGTGTTTATTATTAGTTGATCATATTATTAAGAGACTTTATTCAATTAATTAATACTTAACTCTAACCCAAGGACTATAAATAGAATTCTGTTTCCATTGAAGAGAGGTTAAACATTGTGCACAACATTACTGACCTAGAGAATTCTATAAAATTAAGATAATATATATGATTTTTTTTCTTATGATGGAAGGAAACCCTTCTACCTCCACTCATACTATCAATACTAAGAACAATAAAAGATATTCCTTCATACCTGAATAAACATGAAGTGATCAAGGTGAATAAAGAAAAATGATCAATCGATCACTCTAAAACTTCACATTCCCTCACAATTGTTTTGAGATCCAAGGAATATATATGGATCACCACTAAAGGGGATCATCTTTGGGTCCTCATGATGAAAAGATAATACAACAAAGGGGGTTTAAATGATCAACAGACTCAATGAAGAAAGAACTCAATTCAGAATTAAATTTTATTTCTTATTAATTTAATTGTAAAGTTAATATAAAAAGACCCTCTATTTGTTGATATATCACTCTATACAGCTTGTTTGAAACATTCATTTTTCAAGATATTCAGTCATGCACATTCTGAATTGATCATTGAATTTGAAAAAAAAAAATTCCTAGGCTCAAATTGGTAGTTCAATTACGTTCAAAAACTTCAGTTTATATGTGATATTTTCCACCAATCTCTCCAATCTTTCCTATTGGAATCAAAATCATAGAATGACCACAATTCACTTCTATTATTTGAGTTAAAACTAAAGAATTTTTATCATCTATAACATAAACATAATTGGAAATATACAATCTCTTTTGATGAATACATACTCATATGGAATAATTTATATGGTTTTACACCTTAATATTCTTGTTCCAATAATTAAAAAGGTAGAAAAATCATTATACTCTATCATGTCAATTATAGTTAAATGGATGGATTTCCATTTTTTGGCAGTGGGTTTTAAGATTCCATGTGAATGTAGGAAATATATGTTATCATGAGTAATTTTGAGATGGAATGGTAGCCTTATATCCAAGGGTGAAGAAAACCTAGATATCACATGAATATGCAGTGAAGATCAATGGAAAAAACCTTAATTTTATGGGATGTTGTGGGATATATGATGTGATAAAGTAATTCGAAACCATTATACAAGAAAAAAATGACAGGGATCAATTTCTAATTTAGTGATTATTAATAAATGAAAGATCTCAGATCGTGATATTCCATTCTCTAAAACATTAATTAATTTGAATAGTTCTTGAAACAATGCTCGAGTGAGGATTTCATAAATACTTTCCCACAACAACTCTAGGATATTTTTGAAAAACACAGTTTCAATGATCACTATGAGCATCGATGGTGCATGTCAATGGATGGGGAAGTGATTGAAATGGATTTCCCTTATATTTTAATAATTTTCTACTTTATTTTTAATTATTTTTATAATCCTTTTAGTATTTTTAGTTTGTTTTTTTAGTTTTGTAATATTTTAGGTAATTTCATAATTTTTAGTAAATTTATACACTAATATTAGATATTTAGTATTTTATAAGTTTATATTAATTTTATATACTATATTTAACATTATATTGTTAGTATTAGTTACTTTAATTTTATATTTTTTATTAGTTTATTAATATTTTTTAGTATTTATATTAATTTCCAATATTATTATTACATATTATTGTATATCATTTTAAATATTAGTAGATAATAATAGTGGTATTGATATTTTTAATTTATTATTATTAATATTATAGTATATAATATTTATATTATTATTAAATTAAAATACTAATTGTATTATATTGGTATATATAATAATATGTAAATTTATTATATTAATTTATTTTATAATAATTTTATTTATTTCTATAATTAGTGTAATATTAATGTATTTTATATTTTTTTAATTATTTTATTTCTATTACTATTATTATTATTATATTTTAGGTTTTAGAAAAATAGGTTATTTTAAATTTGATTTTTAAATTTGATTTTTGATTTTGAATTTTTGTTTTTATTTGTTTTCAATTTTTTCAGAAGGGACTATTTTAAATTTTTATAAAACCATAAGGAGGCTTTCCTTCATCATGTAAAGACATGAGGGGGTGCATCCACCACATATGTAACGCCCCAACCCTAGTTACCCAGAGTCGGTGCATTATTACATAACACTGGCATGTTCACAAGAAAGATCAAATCTCGAAAGACCGATTGGTTTAGTAGCCTTGGAAACACTAGATATATTCATAAGTTTTACATTACATCATAAAATGAAAAACTACTACAACAACATAATGTCTCCATAATCCACACTCATATCCCCACATAATTTCCCTGCAGGTCATTCATAATTTACTTCTTCACTTCCTGGGAAAAATAAAACATAGAAAAGGGGTGAGCTCAAATGCCCAGTAAGGATAACAATATAGCGGAAACTTTCATAAATAAGAATAAACATTTAAGGCAATGTATAACTAAAACAGCAGCCTTTCAAACTTGAACATTCAACTTTGTATGGCATAAATAAAATGAAATAATGCCATTTACTCATTCACATGGATATTCTACTAATTGAATAATCACATGCAAAATCACTAACCACTTTCATAATGATGGAATGCATAATGCCGGACTATCATAACCACATAGCCAAGGCCTCGTGCCAAGACTACAAATAAGATTTTGTCAAGGCCTTGTGCCAAGACACTAGTTTTCCTCCTGAGACCTACCGATGCATCGAGGAGCAATAGCTGGCTCCACCCGTCACATATTAAGTCCAATGCATTCCCATATGAAAAGGTTTAAACATAACATAAACATTCGTATTAAAACTAGCATACGAAATGTCAATAATTTCACCATAAACTATGAATGGTATACAAATAGTACATCCACAGTCAAACATATCACAAAACCTTCAATACAATATAGAAGTTTTGTATCATAATAAATCAACTTCAAATAAGCGTAAAATCTATCAAAGGATGTTGACATAGATGAAATCAAAACACTTTTTAGAGAAATATCTCTTTGTATTTTTGAAATCATTTAAGAGCCATATAAAATAAAAAATTTTCTTGAAAATATTCTTATAATCTTGTAAGGGAAGCTTCGATGATTTTATAATGGCGGAAAATAGCCGCACCCGCCGTATAAGTTAAAAAAAACATTCTTACCTTAATTTTGTCGAAAAGGTTAAAAAGCACCTTGTTTGGAAAACGACTGAACGATTCCTTTATAAAAAGTCACACAAGGGTATAAATGACTTTAACCCATATTCTTGTGAATAGTAAAAATGTTTTGAAATACATTTTTAAGAAACATGAATGTGGATGATAAAGAGATCCCAGTAGATTATTACGTATAAACAACCTCAGATAATGAAGAGATTGTGAAATAACCCTTACCTTGTACTTTTCCTTGGTTGGGGTAGGTTAACCTCCTGTATAATGGTGAAATAATTGTTATTAAATTATAAAAGAATCATATACATTAATATGATATCATATATGATCTTTTAATATTGATTTGATAATAATATCTTAGTATTATCGTTGTTTCGGGTGTTAACTTACTTGTTTTCTTTTATATGTTTTGTTACGTAAGACATGTTTGTAAAGGATAGGTTGTATATTATTCATATCCAGAATGATATCAAGTCCTTAAACATCATTTTTAAATCATCAAATGATAATTATACTATAATTGTTACGATGGAGAATGAATCTCATCGCGTTCGTGGAGACGGTAGTCCGTACGTACGCACGAGCGACAATATCATTCTTTTGATATTAAAATAATATATAAATGGATGGTATATAATATATACAGAATCATTAACATGTTATATTTATTATTTACATGAGTTAAACATCATTATTATACCCATCCAAAAAATATTATATTGAATAACAATTACACCACGACGTGGAGACGGTAAGCCGTACGTACGCACGTATGGTGACATGTTATTCAAAGGGTGGATAGAATACTGAATATGGTTGTACCATATTTATAATAACATCACAATATATATATGATACAGGAGTTATTATTTTAGAATGGTAACAACAAAGGAAGAAGAAGTGGAAGAAGAAATGAACTTGGAAAAGGGTGGTGAAATCATTACCTCTTCTTCGGTTTCTTCCTTTTGATTTGATCAAAAGGGCTCCTTAGGTTGGCTTTCTGATCAAACTAAGGCCTCTAGGTTGTAGTGAGGGAAGTTGGTAGAGTATTTGGGCAGAGTTTGGCCGAACCAAAAGGCTTTTAAGGTGTGAGGAAATGAGAAGGAGGAGTGCCCTTTTATAAGAGGGGTGAGGGGAACCTTTCGAAAAGCTAGAAATATTAATTTATAATAAATTAATATTCGGTTTATAATGGCTCAAAAGTTTACTATTCAAAGGTTAAGGTGGGGATGGGTCGAAAACAACTCATCCAATAGAATTTAGACAAGTTTGGGTACTTATATTAACCTTATCTTTAAGTATTAACTCTAAGTTAATTAGTTTCACTTTTACAATGTCTCTTTGTATTTTTATATAATATGGTTAATAAACTTACTATATACATCCAAGCGACCCCCAAGTTGTCCATTAATGATTAACCTATCATGATATAAGTCTCTTGGCCGAACCTTAGATTTTTAGGAATTTAATATCAATTAATAATATAATATTTGTTTTAAGAACTCTTTTATGTCAATTTTGACACTATTCAATAGTTGATTTTTGTGAAACTTATAACAGATTGATTACTTCGAAAAAAGTCAATTAAATAAATCCTAATATATCATATTATCCTATAAAATTATATTAATTCATTAAAAGTTTCATATTATAATTATTTGGGTATTTATAATATCAATTATTTTAATTTTTACTATTTTAGTAATTACTGCATCATCATTGTGTCATGAATAAAATAAATTATTTAATGTCTAAAAATTATAAATAAAATATAATTATGTAGGAAATCTTTTTATATTTATAATGAATATTTATAATCTAAAATCAAACATATATAACCTTATGTAATAATTGTTTTTCT
Organism: Viscum album; assembly: GCA_963277665.1. Taxonomy (NCBI): domain Eukaryota; kingdom Viridiplantae; phylum Streptophyta; class Magnoliopsida; order Santalales; family Viscaceae; genus Viscum; species Viscum album. The sequence goes on from OY728139.1 coordinate 430,840,783, forward strand.
AAAAGATATATGCTTGTGTCATTTTTGTATTCATTTTAACTTAATTAAAATAAAGTGTCTCTATCACCTACAAGTGGCACCATGGGGTCCCAAAATCGACCCAAAGATGCCTATGGTCGAACTTGTATCAACCAATAAGGCTAGGACACGTTTTAGGGTAATTTAGTATTATTATAATATTTTTTTTAACCCTTATTTACCGGATTTACCCTTAACCATGGTAAATAAAATAGTTACCACAGTAATTATTCAAAATGTCTAAAAATAAAGGTTTCATATTTACACAATTTGGACATCCTGATTTCAAATATGGAATCCATTTTTCTAAATTCAAAACACAGAATTGGCAGAAATTAATTTAAAATTAATTCCCGCTGCCAAAACAAAAAGCGTGTTTTTAAGAGATAATAACTATCAAAAGATTGACACTTGTTTATGTTCGGTTTAATTGTAAAATTATGTCCAATGACCAACATTATATTAAATGGTAAAAATATATTCTAAATATACTTTAAAACCTCTCAAATTCATAATTTATCACTATTAATTATTTTGATTAAAAAAGTTGTTTTTAATTAAAATTTAGTAATTTTCACTATTCATCAAAATATGAAAGTTATCCGAAAAGTACCAAAATTTCACCTTAGGCTAAATTCGATATTCCGAATCCAAAAATGAAGTACATTTTAAAATATAAAATATATATAATTTCAAAATTTAGGTATTACTATTCATAACGGCTAGTTTGATTGGTTATGGTGTGTTAGAACTCGGTGTTGCGTACAACACACGCTATCACATTATTCAATGAGAAGCGTACCGTAGAAGCTTGGGGTGTTACATTATCCACTCCTTCAAATAATTTCGTCCTTGAAATTTCTATAATACTACCGTATGAAAAGACTCGAGTGGTTCTTCATCATAAGTTCCTCGGGTTCCCACGTTGCCTCTTCCATATTATGGTTTCTCCACAAAACTTTTACCAGACGCGTCGTCCGGTTTCTCAGCACTTGTTCTCTCGTATCAAGAATCTTGACGGGCTCTTCGCAATAAGACAGATCGGGTTCCAGTTCTAATTCTTTATAGGTGAGTACATGCATTGGGTCAGGCATGTATTTCCTCAACAGAGATACGTGGAACACATCGTGAACTTTGGAGAGACTTGGCGGCATTGCCAATCGGTAAGCTACAGCCCCAATTCGTTCTAGAATTTCGAAAGGTCCGATGTACTTGGGACTCAATTTACCTTTCTTACCAAAACGTATGACTCCCTTCCATGGAGATACCTTCAGGAAAACATGATCACCGACTTGAAATTCCAAATCCTTCCTTCGATTATCGACATGGCTCTTCTGCCTACTTTGAGCTGCTTTGATGTGATTTTGGATTACTTTCACCTTTTCCACCGTTTCCTCCACCAGTTCTGGGCCTACAAGTTTTCTTTCAACAACTTCATCCCAACAGGTTGATGTACGACATCTCTTTCCGTATAACGCTTCATATGGTGCCATATGAATACTCGAATGGAAGCTATTGTTATAGGAAAATTCTACCAGTGGTAAATATTGATCCCACATACCCTGAAAATCAAGTGAGCAAGATCTCAACATGTCTTCTAAGGTCTGAATAGTCCGTTCTGATTGTCCGTCTGTCTGAGGGTGGTAAGCAGTGCTCAAATGAAGTTCAGTATCAAGGGATTTCTGAAGACTTTTCCAAAATCTTGAAGTAAAATGGGGATCACGATCAGAAACAATCGATAAGGGTACTCCATGAAGTCTCACAACTTCATTAATATATAGTCTTGATAGACGTTCCAAGGGTAGATCTTCTCTTATAGCAAGAAAATGTGCTGACTTGGTAAGACGATCAACAATAACCCATATTGCATCATTCCTTCTAGGAGTCTTTGGTATCCCCATGACAAATTCCATCGTAATATTGTCCCATTTCCACTCCCGTATGGGAAGAGGTTGCATGACTCCTCCAGGCTGTTGCCTTCCAGCTTTCACTTGTTGACAAACCATACATCTTGACACAAAATCAGAAATCTCCCTCTTCATGTTATCCCACCAAAAATGTTCCTTCAAATCTCTATACATTTTGGTGCTCCCAGGGTGTATAGAGAAATTGGAACTATGAGCATCATCCAGCAATACCCTTTTTAGATCAGGTAAATCAGGAACACAAAGTCTCTTCCCGAATTTCAAAATTCCATCTTCATACACAAAGTCTCTCAATCTCCCATCATTCACAGCTTTAATCTTCTTCTGAAATTCTTCATCATCGGTCTGAGAACTCTTAATCCTTTCTAGTAAATATGGTTTGGAAACCATTTGAAAAAGCATTGATGTTTCACCTTCCCTGGTTATTACCATGTCCATCTTCACTAGATCCATGAAAATTGGATCCCTTTCAATTCTCATCATGTTCAAAGCTCCATGGTCTTTTCTGCTCAAAGCATCTGCCACCTTGTTTGCTTTCCCCGGGTGGTAGTGTATCGTGCAATCATAATCCTTGAGTAATTCAAGCCATCTCCTTTGCCTCATGTTGAGTTCTTTTTGTGAGAAAATATACTTCAAACTCTTGTGATCAGTATAAATCTCACATTTATCACCATAGAGGTAGTGCCTCCATATCTTCAAAGCAAAGATCACAACTTCTAACTCAAGATCATGATTAGGATAGTTTTGTTCATGAATTTTCAACTGTCGTGATGCATAGGCAATAACTCTATCATTCTGCATAAGGACACAGCCAAGTCCTTTCTTTGATGCATCACTATAAATAACGAACCCATCATTCCCCGATGGTAGAGTCAATATAGGAGCATTGAATAATCTTCTCTTTAGTTCTTTGAAACATTCTTCACACTCTTTTGTCCAAACAAATTTAACCCCTTTACGTGTGAGCTTCGTTAATGGGTTAGCCAATCGGGCAAAATTCTGGACGAAACGTCGATAATAACCTACCAAACCAATAAAACTACGTACCTCAGTTATACTCGTAGGTGCTGGCCATTCTTGGATTGCATTGGTCTTAGAAGGATCAATAGAGATTCCATCTTTAGAGAAAATATGGCCAAGAAAAGAAATCTCATGAAGCCAGAATTCACACTTGCTAAACTTTCCATATAATTCATGCCTCCTCAGAGTCTTCAAGATAATGCGCAAGTGATTTTCATGATCTTTTTAGGTTTTGGAGTATACCAAGATATCATCAATAAATACCACCACAAATTCATCGAGATACTCCTTGAAAACTCTATTCATCAGATCCATGAATACAGAGGGTGCATTAGTCAATCCAAACGGCATTACAGTAAACTCGTAATGCCCGTACCTGGTTCGAAATGCTGTCTTCGAAATGTCTTCTTTCTTCACACACAACTGATGGTATCCAGATCGAAGGTCAATCTTTGAAAAGTATTGAGCTCCATGCAGTTGGTCAAATAAATCATCAATACAAGGTAGGGGATACTTGTTCTTTATCGTTATAGCATTGATCTCCCTGTAGTCGATACATAACCTCATAGATCCATCTTTATTTTTAACAAAAAGAACAGGGGCTCCCCATGGAGAAACACTAGGGCGAATAAATCCATTATTACTCAATTCCTCTAGTTGTTTCTTTAGTTCGACTAATTCTACAATGGCCATTCTATAAGGGGTCTTCGATATAGGCCTTGATCCAGGAATCAAATCAATGGAAAACTCAACTTCTCGTTCTGGAGGATGTCCAGGTAAATCTTCCGGAAATACATCTACAAATTCTTTCACAATAGGGACATCCTCTATTTGAACATTCCTTTCCTCACCGTCAGTTATTTCATTCTATTCTTCCCCAATAATTGAATTAAGTTGAGCTACTGGGGGTGGATCTAAATAAAAATTAGGTGGTGAAGATTCTGCTCTAAAGATAAGGTGTTCCTTATCATTATCATCAAGAATCGTAACCTATTTCTTCTTACAATAAATCTTCGCATCATAGTCCGAAAGCCAATCCATACCTAGGATTATATCAAACTCAATCATAGGTATGACGATGAGATCAGTAGATAACGAACATTTATGTGCTCTAATGGGGACTGATTCACAAAACTTTGTTGCAATGATACTTACCTTAGGAGTTTTAACTGACAACTCCCTTATTAAATCAAATTGGAAATATCTAATTTTCTTAGCAAACTGGGAAGATATGAAACAATGCGATGATCCAGAATCAAATAATGCATTTTCTAAACTTGAGGAAACCATTAAATTACCTGCCACCACGTCTTTCGGAGCTTCTACCTCAGCAGTAGTGATAGCATAAGCCAGGCCTTGATCCCTTGGCCTTTTCTGAGGTAAGTTCTCCTGACGCTTAGGACATGCATTTGCATAATGCCCCATCTCCCTACAATTTTAGCACTGAACGTTGGTAGCTTCATTCTTCCCCTTACAATCACGAGCTTGGTGGCCTTTTTCACCACACTTGTAACAGACTCCCATTCCCTTCAAGCAAGTACCAGGATGTTTCTTCCCGCATTTACCACAAGATGGATATTCAAACTTTACCTTCTTCCCCTTATTTCCATTCCCGGATTGATCAGCAGGTCTCTTCTTCTCTTGCTTTGCTTTAAAGTCATAGGACTTAGAGAATTCCTTTTCGGTCTTGATAGCACATGAGACAATGTCTTCGTACGATGAAAAGGATTGTGAGACTAATACTCGATAGAGAAATGGTTTTAACCCATCAAAGAAACGATCAATATTACTTCTTGGGTTGCGAATATAATCTCAAGCATACCTCGATAACCTTGTAAAGTTAGCCTCATACTTTGTGACATTCTCATCCTCCTTTTGTCTCAGACTCAGAAATTGCCTTTCCATATCTGCTCGATGGTCGCGAGGAAAGTATTTTTCTAAAAACAAATCTTTGAACTCCCTCCATTCCATATTTGATACTTCATCATCTTCCTTCATGTTTTGAATCAATGACCACCATTGATCAGCATCTCCAGTGAGGCGGTAAACTGCCATGATAACTTTTTCCCTTTCACTGCTCCCCAAAGCCTGAAATATTTTCTCTAGGGAATTTATCCACTGCTCGGCTACTAAAGGATTTGTACTCCCATTGAACGTTGGTGGTTTTTGCCTCATGAATCGGTCTAACATTGATCCTCCATGCTGTGGATCAGGGTGCTCCATACGGGTAAGGTTATTATTCATAACCTGAGTAAGTTGTCCCAGTATGGTGATTAGCTGATCGGCACCAGTTGCATCACCAGCCCCACTATAATTATCTTGAGAAGGAGGGAAATCCCTACATGGAGTGCGTGCATTGATACGGTTTCCATTTCTTCCACTAGGCACCATTTCTAAACAATGGCATAAACTAGATCAGTTTATGAATCAAAATACATAATCCCATACTTATAAAACACTTAACATAAATTGAACTATTTATGGATATAATCCATAATCATAAAAAAAATTTCTTTGAGGAATTATATACTCATAAACCCTTCATAATGATTTGTAAAGAAAATGAGAGTTATCCTAAGCATATCCCCCGGGAGTGTCGTAACCAAGAGTGCAACAAGGCCCGTTGTCGTGCACCAGTTCCCGTTCGAGTCTAGCTCAAAGCGGTGTTTTCGGGTTTTACCCCTATGTACATCTGTGCCAGAGCCGCCTCTACCTGATCGTATCCAGACAGGGATGTATTGCTCGGAAAACTCACAAAATCTCTACAATACCAAAATTCTAGGAAGTTCTTCTATACTAATCCTCAAAGTTCATCTTAGGTCTACGTGCTCTAATCAGAGTTTATCTAAATCTAGCTTCCAAGGTTTGTACTAAACTTTCTCTGATACCAACTGTAACGCCCCAACCCTAGTTACCCAGATTCAGTGCATTATTACATAACATTTTCATGTTCACAAGAAAGATCAAATCTCGAAAGACCGATTGGTTTAGTAGCCTTGGAAACACTAGATATATTCATAAGTTTTACATTACATCATAAAATGAAAAACTACTACAACAACATAATGTCTCCATAATCCACACTCATATCCCCACATAATATCCCTGCAGGTCATTCATAATTTACTTCTTCACTTCCTGGGAAAAATAAAACATAGAAAAGGGGTGAGCTCAAATGCCCAGTAAGGATAACAATATAGCGGAAACTTTCATAAATAAGAATAAACATTTAAGGCAATGTATAACTAAAACAACAGCCTTTCAAACTTGAACTTTCAACTTTGTATGGCATAAATAAAATGAAATAATGCCATTTACTCATTCACATGGATATTCTACTAATCGAATAATCACATGCAAAATCACTAACCACTTTCATAATGATGGAATGCATAATGCCAGACTATCATAACCACATAGCCAAGGCCTCGTGCCAAGACTAAAAATAAGATTTTGTCAAGGCCTTGTGCCAAGACACTAGTTTGCCTCATGAGACCTACCGATGCATCGAGGAGCTATAACGGGCTCCACCCATCACATATTAAGTCCAATGCATTCCCATATGAAAAGGTTTAAACATAACATAAAAATTCGTATTAAAACTAGCATACGAAATGTCAATAATTTCACCATAAACTATGAATGGTATAAAAATAGCACATCCACAGTCAAACATATCACAAAACCTTCAATATAATATAGAAGTTTTGCATCATAATAAATCAACTTCAAATAAGCGTAAAATCCATCAAAGGATGTTGACATAGATGAAATCAAAACACTTTTTAGAGAAATATCTCTTTGTATTTTTGAAATCATTTAAGAGCCATATAAAATAAAACATTTTCTTGAAAATATTATTATAATCTTGTAAGGGAAGCTTCGACGATTTTATAACGGCGGAAAATAGCCGCACCCGCCGTATAAGTTAAAAAAACATTCTTACCTTAATTTTGACGAAAAGGTTAAAAAGCACCTTGTTTGGAAAATGACGGAACGATTCCTTTATAAAAAGTCACACAAGGGTATAAATGACTTTAACCCATATTCTTGTGAATATTAAAAATGTTTTGAAATACATTTTTAAGAAACATGGATGTGGATGATAAAGAGATCCCAGTAGATTATTACGTATAAACAACCTTAGATAATGAAGAGATTGTGAAATAACCCATACATTGTACTTTTCCTTGGTTGGGGTAGGTTAACCTCCGGTATAATGGTGAAATAATTTTTATTAAATTATACAAGAATCATATACATTAATATGATATCATATATGATCTTTTAATATTGATTTGATAATAATATCTTAGTATTATCGTTGTTTTGGGTGTTAAATTACTTGTTTTCTTTTATATGTTTTGTTACGTAAGACATGTTTGTAAAGGATAGGTTGTATATTATTCATATCCAGAATGATATCAAGTCCTCAAACATCATTTTTAAATCATCACATGATAATTATACTTTAATGGTTACGATGGAGAATGAATCTCATCGCGTTCGTGGAGACGGTAGTCCGTACGTACGCACGAGCGACAATATCATTCTTTTGATATTAAAATAATATATAAATGGATGGTATATAATATATACAGAATCATTAACATGTTATATTTATTATTTACAAGAGTTAAACATCATTATTATACCCATCCAAATAATATTATATTGAATAACAATTACACCACGACGTGGAGACGGTAAGCCGTACGTACGCACGTATGGTGACATGTTATTCAAAGGGTGGATAGAATACTTAATATGGTTGTACCATATTTATAATAACATCACAGTATATATATGATACAGGAGTTATTATTTTAGAATGGTAACAACAAAGGAAGAAGAAGTGGAAGAAGAAATGAACTTGGAAAAGGGTGGTGAAATCATTACTTCTTCTTCAGTTTCTTCCTTTTGATTTGATCAAAAGGACTCCTTAGGTTAGCTTTCTGATCAAACTAAGGCCTCTAGGTTGTAGTGAGGGAAGTTGGGAGAGTATTGGGGCAGAGTTTGACCGAACCAAAAGGCTTTGAAGGTGTGAAGAAATGAGAAGGAGGAGTTCCCTTTTATAAGAGGGGTGAGGGGCACCTTTGGAAAAGCTAGAAATATTAATTTATAATAAATTCATATTCGGTTTCTAATGGCTCAAAAGTTGACTATTCAAAGGTTAAGGTGGGTATGGGTCTAAAACAACTCATCCAATAGAATTTAGACAGGTTTGGGTACTTATATTAACCTTATCTTAAAGTATTAACTCTAAGTTAATTAGTTTCACTTTTACAATGTCTCTTTATATTTTTATATAATATGGTTAATAAACTTACTATATACATCCAAGCGACCCCCAAGTGGTCCATTAATGATGAACCTATCATGATATAAGTCTCTTGGCCGAACCTTAGATTTTTAGAAATTTAATATCAATTAATAATATAATATTTGTTTTAAGAACTCTTTTATGTCAATTTTGACACTATTCAATAGTTGATTTTTGTGAAACTTATAACAGATTGATTACTTCGAAAAGAGTCAATTAAATCAATCCTAATATATCATATTATCCTATAAAATTAGTTTAATTCATTAAAAGTTTCATATTATAATTATTTGGGTATTTATAATATCAATTATTTTATTTTTTACTATTTTAGTAATTACTGCATCATCATTGTGTCATGAATAAAATAAATTATTTAATGTCTAAAAATTATAAATAAAATATCATTATGTAGTAAATATTTTTATATTTATAATGAATATTTATAATCTAAAATCCAACATATACAACCTTATGTAATAATTGTTTTTTTAAAAGATATATGCTTGTGTCATTTTTGTATTCATTTTAACTTAATTAAAATAAAGTGTCTCTATCACCTACAAGTGGCACCATGGGGTCCCAAAATCGACCCAAAGATGTCTATGGTCGAACTTGTATCAACCAATAAGGCTAGGACACGTTTTAGGGTAATTTAGTATTATTATAATATTATTTTTTAACCCTTATTTACTGGATTTACCCATAACCATGGTAAATAAAATATTTACCACAGTAATTATTCAAAATGTCTAAAAATAAAGGTTACCTATTTACACAATTTGGACATCATGATTTCAAATATGGAATCCATTTTTCTAAATTCAAAACATAGAAGTGGCAGAAATTAATTTAAAATTAATTCCCGCTGCCAAAACAAAAAGCGTGTTTTTAAGAGATAATAACTATCAAAAGATTGACACTTGTTTATGTTCGGTTTAATTGTAAAATTATGTCCAATGACCAACATTATATTAAATGGTAAAAATATATTCTAAATATACTTTAAAACCACTCAAATTCATAATTTATCACTATTAATTATTTTGATTAAAAATGTTGTTTTTAATTAAAATTTAGTAATTTTCACTATTCATCAAAATATGAAAGTTATCCGAAAAGTACCAAAATTTCACCATAGGCTAAATTCGATATTCCAAATCCAAAAATTAAGTCCATTTTAAAATATAAAATATATATAATTTTAAAATTTAGGTATTACTATTCATAACTGCTAGTTTGATTGGTTATGGTGTGTTAGAACTCGGTGTTGCGTACAACACACGCTATCACATTATTCAATGAGAAGCATACCGTAGAAGCTTGGGGTGTTACAACATATTAGTCTTTTGGCCTCCCCTTCTCTGGCGCAACTCTCCCCACCAGACCCCTTTCCCCCTCTCTCCACCTTCCCCCACTCCCCCATCTTCTCTATGTGTCTCCCCTCCCCCTTCCCCCATCCCAATAGCCCCCTTCCCCCCCACTCTCTTCCCCCACCCCCACCCCCCTTTATTCCTCATCTGGTTGCATGCACCAGGGCAACCGCCCTTGTTCTAGAGCCTGCTGCACACAAATGCCATCATTCATAGCCACCATACCTCTTCCCTGCAAACTAGATAGCACACTTACTCAGGCTCCTTCGCACCACACATGGCCTCACATATCTCCACTTCACATCTACTACTAGATGATCACATCCCCCATCAGCTTAGGGACTGATTAGAATTGGATCTCTTTAGGTGAATTGGCGATTGACGGTGATTTGTGGATTTTAGCGATGTGTGTGGTTATTCACTTCAACATTGTAGTTATCAGCGAGAAAATGATTATTATTTTGTGATAATTTGTCATATCTTGTGGTGACACTTGCATCGACACAAACATCATGATATTTATCAATTATTTTCATGTCATTTTTGCGCAATGGAGGGACAATTGTTTTGGTCTCGGGTTGTGATAAATGTTACAATGTATGCATGTCTTTAATTTATTTACATGTTTGATTTCATTTTAAATTAATTAATTTTAATTTGATTTTTTTAATTAATTATATCTTCATTTGAATTAATATTCATTTGGACATTGCACACCTACTTCAGTTCTCGTTCATGTGATACCTAATAAGTAATCATGGGTGGGAGATCATCAAAGAATTTATTTATCAATAAATTGATCATGTGCATGGGATAATCATAACTCACATGCAATTGAATTATGAATAAATAAATATATTAATTAAAAAATTATTATTTTTTGTGCGCTCTCTTTAAAACTTGCATGAGTGATACCTAATAATTGATCTCATGTGAGTGAACACAGTGTAGATAGATACTTCGACTTTCTCAGAAATGGGTTGTGGTATTTCACCAAGTGATTCAATTATATAATGATGCACAAATTATTTTCCAAGATAGAGAATGAAATAATATATAATTTGTGTGAAAATTAGAAAATTGTCTAACATCAGAGAATGAGGTGAGATATTATCTTGATTAACTTTGGAATTGGTGATAATTTAATAAATAAATATTTATATATGGGAATTAGATGATTGGCATTTCATGCACTAGAATGGACGTCACAACTCTGAAACTTCTTTCTCCTCTATTTTTATCTATTTTTCAATATACTTCTCTTAGATAGTTTTTCATTAAATTAAATAGTCATTTTTAAATATAGTTTAGTTTTTGGGATTTTTAATTGTTAATAACATTAAAGAACTTATCGACCTGAAAATTACTCCAAGAAGATTTTCTAGTGTCTACTCACATTCTCTATATGGTTCGACCTTTCTCACCACTTCTACAATAGTTTGTAAGATTATAAATTTGAAAATTTTTATGTGTTTTGACTCACATGATAAATTTATAGCACTATTTATAGGGATAATTGTAACATTATTAAGTCCTTAAAAAGTGTGATTTAGGTCAAAAAATTTAAAACAATCAGTTTTCTTCTCTGGGTATTTTTCTGGAATTGTAGGAAAATTCAAGACACCCAGAATTTCTATATGGAATGGTTATCACCATATAACTACAATCAATAATCTTCTTATATAACCATATCTCAAGGTATGATGTATAATGATTCACCGCACTTGAGCTATCCAGGTAATCCTTTTTATTATAATGATTTTTATTCCAGTCCATGTCATGATCCTTGTGTAAGTCTTTCAACACATTCTATTTATAGTTCCTACCCACTGTTGGATCATTTTCCAAGTCAATGTATTACTAAACATTTAGAACTCAATAATACATGTGAAAAAATGATTCAATATTTGGTTTCATGTTGTTTTTTTATCTCTAAGATAAATCAGAGGATTGAACTTCAAGATGAATGTAATTAATTTTTTATTTCCTCAATAAAAATATAGAAAATAAATTAAAGAATTTAGGAAATCAAATGATTTATCTTTCAAAAATACCCACCTCACTACCACATGATGATCTAATTCAAAAAAAAGGAGCGTGCAATAGAGGTCCCTTTTGAACAACATCCATTTCCCGATTCTAATAATCAGATTGGTCTAACTTCATATAATACCATTGATGAAAACTCTCCATCACAATTTAATTCTTCCAAAGTAATTATATTTCAAGAATATGAGATCTTAGTCTTCCACCATATTGAACATAATGGTCCGTCATTAAATTTGGTTTCATGTCATTCTTTTGGGAGTTCACAACCCATCCATCCCAATGTGAAAAAGGATACATTCAATGTCTATCAAACTAAATCATTTGAGGATTAAGTGGACACTGAACTATGACCCTTATTTACTATGATAGAGTTGAAATTTATCTAAGACAACATGGAATGTAACACATAAGTGGACATCACATGAAATAAAATTGAATCACCTCTTTCTGCAAATACTTGTGAGTCTAATTTTTTTTTCTAAACTGTAGACATCTGAAACATTTCTGGAGTCAAAAAATCAGTTAGCATTTGTGGTGGGAAACATTTATAGATTTCTAGAAACAATGATTTAATGGGATTCCATAGGGTATCCTATGTTCATGGTGCCATATGTGAGAATAATGAAATACGATGAAGAAATTATAGAAAAAACTTTGCAAAGAAATATCATTATTGACAGAATAGAGTCACATACTTCAATTGATCCCACCCCGCTTTCTCTAACCATCAATAATTATTTGAGTTATAAATTAGTATATTTTCATGTGCTAGTAGTTGGCAGTGAAAATGAATTGGTATACATCATTAACCCGAATACTGTATTCAATAATATAATGGATATACGTCGACCACTAAAAGATTCTGGTAAGGGGATTTTGTCTCATGAATATTCAAAAATATAATTTTCTTGATCATCATGATAACGCCCTTTTCAAAAACATGAATTATTTGGCGAGTGTTCTTTAGAAGAGTAATATCAATTCCCTTGTAAGTTGGTCTATTTTCATTTCATTCCACACATCCATTTGACCAACAAGTTCCCATTGAGATATTGTGCAGCTTGTAGGATAATTTCATTCTTGATAAATATATTTCACACTTCTACTAAAAAATAAGAAGATGCATGGTGTACATTCCTACTCGATCTTGATGGAGTTTCATCAATGTACGACTGAAGATGAAGTAAAATTAGCACTGAATGAGAGGCAACCCATCATTTATTTGTTTTCTATTCACTACATATAGTTTCATTTTTTAGTTAATAAAATGGAATGAATTTACCACAATCTATTTTCTCCTGGAACTATAGTGGATATGAATTCATCTTATATATTTTTATCATCTACATGGTTTTGATTATTGTGTGACTTCTTTTAGATGATGTGTGTATGTGTACTACTTGTGTAGATTTTACATGTACATAATTTTTGGATCTTTATCAAATATAATGAGCCTTTTCATGTCTATATTTACTTAATCAAGGAAGTGTTTTATTTCATGTTATATTTTATGCTTCCAAAAATACCTTGTACAATAAATAAAAAGAATAACAAAAAAAAATATATTCTTGTCATTGTTGAACCCACATGAAAGTGACTGTTTTTTGTCATAACATAGTTGGGAACATACCATATGTATCCCTAGGATTTTTGAGCACATGATTCCCATTAGGAATTATTTTATTCTTCAAACCCTAAGTTTAATGATTTTTGATATTATTCTATTCTTTGAAAATGTTTTCAGAAACTTGTTTATTTTTGTGACACTTATTTTCACTCATGCTCATTTGTGTTATCAAACATTTTAGTTCTATACCAATGAGGACTATGAAACATTTTACATCATCTCATGTTTAACTCTTTCTTGAGGGAATATTTTCCAGGTTTTGTCTTCTAGAACATTCCTTGTTTTTTCATAAAAGTGATAGGAATTTTTAATGTTGCACTCAAATGACAGAGGAATATATTTGATTCTTTACCCCCTTTGACACACAGAGCCACCGATTCATTTTCTCCATCGTGTATCCCGGAGAATCCATGAAGGATCCTTTTTAAGATTATCCAACAATCGATATCCTTCCTTACCATTTCATGAATATTTTCATGATGATTTTCAATATAATTGTGTGGGTGAGATCTTTTATTGAGATGGATGTTTGAGGGATAATGAGGAATTTGATGTTACATGGATTGACATTATCACATCATAATCATATATGTTATATTTCAAATGAGCCACATTCATTACATGTATTTTGATATGGGAATGTAGATTATTTTTGGTTCAAACAACAAGTATATTTGTGGTCATTATGTGATAACCCCCACTTTAGGGGATACCTATAAAAGTGATGATACATTACTCCAAGAAGTAGAGTGTTTTATATATGACCTACTCTCACTAAGATTCTATAGAATACATGAAACTTGTGTATCTTTCTTTGGGATTTTGTATAACTTTTATTTCATGGGGTTTTGTAGTTGATAGTCACTAATTTTTCGGCACATTTTATTTGAGTGATTTGTGTCCCTAAAAAAGAAAGAAACATTGAATTATCATATTCTTGGGGACAATCATTGTTTTAAGTGTGGGGGATTAAAAGTTTAAGGGAGACATTTGGATTGACATTTATCATGCATATACTTCAATATTCACCCCTCCTATTTTCCAAATACTATCACAATTTCTTTTATGACCCATCATCCCACAGCCTTAGAGACATTTGAACCTAATGTGATTTCCTTGAGATTGGTGTTTTATCTTGATTTCCACTAATAAAGATGTGAAATTCATGGAAATCCTATGGTAAGTATGCATGTGTATGAGAATTTAGAATGGATTTGATCAAATTTTTTGAGTGATGATAGTGATGTTGAGTTTGGTCATGTGATGTATTAGTGTTGGTACTTATTTTGGATAGAATGGAAGAGGTTGAGAAACTATTTTGTAAATTAAAATTTTATATAAAGCATGATATTTTGTGGGTAAGAAGGGACTAAAAATGTTTGAACTTCTAATTTTGAGGCCTTGACTTTTCCACAGGTTCAGTTGTGTGTTCTTCCTGATTTTTTTCCAAGGAGTGAAAAAGTTTAAGTGTTGGGGATTTGATGTATATGGATTTTCTTGAGTTTGAATAATTTTTTAATTTAGTTTTAATAATTGTTCTAATTGTTTGTAGCATTTTTAGTTCGTTTTTGTAGATTTGTAATATTTTAGAAATTTTGAGAATTTTTAGTTAACTTATATAATAATATTAGTAATTTATTATTTTATTAATTTATATTAATTCTATATATTATATTTAACATATTAGTATTTCTAATTTTAGTTTTTCATTAGTTTATTAATATTTTTTAGTACTTATATTAATTTAAAATATTAGTATTATATATTATTATATATCATTTTAATTATTAGTAGATAATAATAGTATTATTATTATTTTTAGTTTATTATTATTATTATATTAGTATTTAATAGTGATATTATTATTATATAGAATTAATAATTGTATTATATTAGTATATCTAATTATTTGAAAATTTATTAATTTAATTCATTTTCTAATAATTTTATTTATTTTTATAATTAGTATAATATTTATGTATTTATATTATTATTACTATTTTATTTATTTATTAATTATTATTATTATTATTATTATATTTTTGTCTTTTAGATAATTAGATCATTTTAATTTTTAATTTTTAATTTAAGTTTTCATTTTGAATTTGAGTTTTTTTTGTTTTCTACTTTTTTGGTGGGTTATTTTTAAATGGGTAGAAAACCCTAAGGAGGCTCCGCTTCATCAAGAAAAGATATAGGGGGTTCATCCACCGCACAAAAAACCGCAGGACTCACCTTCCTCGGCACACCTCTCCTCGCCGAACCCCTTCCCCCTCCCCACCTCCCCCCTCCCCACCTCCCCCCTCCCCACCTCCCACTCTCTCACCCCTACTCTCCTCTCTCCACTGCCCCTCCCCCTTCCCCCTCCCCCTGCCCCTCCCCACTCCCCCCTCTATTCCTCATATGTTCACAAGCACCTGGGAAGCCTCCCTCCTCCTCTAGCCTGCAGCGCACAAACACCATCACCCCCACCCTCTGCACTGGCCCTCCTCCTTACAAACTAGCATGTGCACCCGCTCGACCTACTTTGCACCACACTAGACTGCATATATATCCATTGCACACAAGTTAATGGCTGAGTGCATCCCCCATCAGTCTAGGGATTTCTTACCATTGGACGGTTTTGTGTGTATTGGAAATTTACGGCGATTCATGGATGTTGGCAACACATGTGGTTATTCACTTCGGCATTGTGGTGATTAACAAGATAATGATTATTATTTTATGATCATCTTGCATATCTTGTGGTGATACCCACATAGACACCAACATTGTCACATCCATGACTTCATTTAAAATTATTTTTCATTCACTACATATTCATGCCTTTTTTTCAGGGGTTTCTGAGGCATTTTTGGTGAAAGCATTGGTTTTCAAGATTTGGACCACACCATGAGACCATTTCCAGATTTAAAAACAAATTTTATTTCTTTTATAACTCCTTTTTTTCAACATTTTTCACCCATTAAACCCCCCACATGGCCTCCCCTGAACTATTCATACAACTATATCCATTTTGAACCCTTACGAACTCATAATCATGGTGTATTTGGGTGATTTAATTAGGCATTAGGCTGACCGGTGATCTCATTTCCAGTTTTTTTTAAAAATTATTTCATTTATATCTCACTCATTGTTTTAACATTGTTCGATCATTCCACCTCTCACTCAAGACCAGAAACCCTAGGAACACCCCCATGCTCCATTTTCACTCTTTGGATCTCATCTTCATCATGGATTATAGAGAATTTCGCCAAGGTTTCTCAAATTGTCCATATTTCTCAAGTGAGTTCCTTCTTAGTTCCTTCCATTTCCTTAAGGTTTAACCAACTTTTCTTGAAGCTACAAATGTCCAGAATCAAAGTATTCATACCTAGTGTTTTTTTTGAGTTTCTTGGTCCAATATTGTGTTTTTAGGTTCGTTTTCACTCCCTTGTGGTGCGACGATCGTGTGATTAAATTTTCACACAAATATTTGAGGGTTTTGACACATTTGGTTGGTAATTCCATGTGTAAGAATTGTACAATGATTTATCTTGCGGGATTTATATTTTTATAATGTTACTCCTTCATTGTGTTTGGTGTGAAAACTATTTTTGGTAGCATTTGTTAAGTGTATATTTTTTAATTCTAATTTTTGTGTGTGAAAATGGGTGATTTTCATGTGCAATCCATGTTGCACCAGTTGGGGTTGATATAAAATTCATGGAATGGTTTTATTAAAATTTTATAGTGCTAAAAGTTCTTGTTTTGTGTATTATCGATATGAATTTGTTTTAAAATATGGTTTATAAGTGGATTTTATGTGAAATGTTTTATTATACTTTGTGAAATTGTTTTATGGAAATTCTGAGTGTTTATTGAAGTTATATGAATAATGAATGGAATGTTTAGCTACTGTTTTGAGTGTTTATGACCAGAAATGTAATTTTTATATGTAAATGAAATTTGATAGCATGTGGAACGTTTTTGAGCACATAAAGGGAAACCCAAGTGTCTAGGTGGGCGGACTAGGACTAGTATGCTAGTGATCCGGAGTGGTATCATCCATGTTTCACTTAGAAAGTTGGATGATGACTACAATAACTAAACATTGATGATGTTGGAGACCACTATTACATTAGGGTTTCCCCTCCTAATGGCTCATACACAATAAGGATATTGATTATTGATTCTTTTCCACTGAGGTACAATGTACTTAGGACCCACAACTAGCTAGTGCCTAAGGGTGTTCCCATGACTAGTGCTCAATGACTATTTGGTATTTACCATTGTATTATATAGTGTTTGGATAGAAAATTCAATATCATACATGTTTTATTTAAATGTATTCATTCTTTAATTTTAACCCTTGAAAAATATTTTCCATTAAAAGTTTCACTTCAAAAATTGTTGCTATCATTCTTTGTTTATAAAAACATGCATGTTTTTTATCATATAATACTTGTCACATGGATTATTTGGGTGGTATTCTATTGGTCTTAGGCTCACAATCTAATTACACTTTTGGGTGTAATTATAATTTATCATGTTTGATTCAGGTAAGGGAAAGTCCTTAGAGGTTTGGGTTGCTAGTTTCCTTGCATAGTGCGGTGTTGTGGAGACACCTCCTGGGTGATTCCCCTTGTCGTGTGGTGGCCCTTAGGATTTTTTTTGTTTCTAATTTTGTAGTTTTGGAAATCTTGTGTCATGTTTAAAACCTTGTATTTTGTTTTGAATTTTATTAAAGTATTGTTTGGTTGGTAATTTCCAGATCCAGTTTATTTTTTGTTTTTGGTTGTGTAATGCTTCTAAACTCAGGTATATCGGTCCCAAACACTTATTCATGATACCCGGACACCTGTTCCAACTCGTGGGGATAGGGAACACCCGTCGGTCATTGAAATGGACCATGTCAGGTGCTGGTTTAGATGGTGACCAGATCTGGTTCATGAAAACATGGTGATATTTTTCTATTATTTTATGTTTCATGTTCGCGTAATGGAGGGCTAATTTTTTTGTGTCATTTTTTGATAAATGTGATGGTATATTAATGTATTTAATTAATTTAAATGTTTTATTTCTTTTTGAATTAATTAATTTTAATTGGTTGCTTATTTAATTAATTATATCTGTATTTGAATTAATTTTCATTTGGACCCTACACACCTGCTTTGGTTCTCATTTGTTTGATACGAGATAAGTAATCACATGAGGGAGATCATCATAGAAATTATTTATCCGAAAATCAATCATTCAGGTGAGAGAATCATAAATCACATAAGAGTGAATTCCGAATAAATAAATACATTAATTGAAAAATTAATATTTTTGTGTGTGCTCTCCTTTAAACTTACACAAGTGATACCCAATAAGTAATATCATGCAAGAGAACCCGATGCAGATTGATACTTAGACTTTGTGAGAAACAAGTTGTGTTATTTCACCAAGTGGTTCAATGATTCATTGATAAGAAAATTAATCATCAGGGTAGAGAATTAAATGATGTATTATTTTTTTGAAAATTTGAATATTTTCTAACATTAGAGAACAATACAAGATATTATCTAGATTTAATTTAGTCTTCAAGATAATTGAATAAATAAGTATTTAGATGTGGTAATTAAATAATTGGAATTTCATGAACTAGTACGGATGTCAAAACATTGATACTTTCCTCTCTACCAATTTCTTCTTTTTCTAAATGTACTTCTCTTAGATATTTTTTGTTAATTTAAATAGTCTTTTTTAAATATTGTTTAGTTTTTATAATTTTAAATTGTTGACCACATTAAAGAACTTATCTTCTTGAAAATTCATCTAAGAGGATATTTCTAGTGTCTACTCACATTATCTCTATATTTTTACCATGTTCTCTGTTTCTAAATTAGTTTGTAGGTTTATAAATTTTTAGATTCACATGCGTTGTGACACGCGTTCCATGAAGCATAAATGAACACTTATTTTTTGGAAACAAATAACATAAAAAAGTAGATTTTGAATTAATGAAATTTTATTTTAAAAATGAAACCTAATTTTGTATAATTTGAAAGCTTATATCATGTTGATTTGAATTAAGTATGAATGTTTGGATGGATTTTAATTTTATTTGCAAAACATTATTATAAAACTAATTATTATTTGAAAAATTTAAAGGCATACGAAGGTGAACATTTTAAACCTAGTATCATTAACACCCATTTAACTCAAGCAAGTATATTCTTACTATTTGGACATTCACATAACATTTTCCAACTATTATTAGGGTTCCATCATGTATAAGATAAAAATTTCCAAATCTTCATGAGAAATAATTCTGAATTCTACCACTCATGGACATTGAGTAAAATGAATCCACAGAATCAATGATACATAACTCCATAAAATTATAGAAACATTGAAATAATATGATGGGGTTTTAGTATTCATATCATGAACATGGAAGTGGATGAATACCTAGATATGGAAATTTATCCATTTCAGAATCAAAAAGTTTTAGTGAATAATCTTAAAATGTTTACTTTATGTAATTCAAAATCTATCCTTTACATTTTATTACACACTTGATAAATACCACATTAGCCGCAGACTAAATCCTCTTGCCTCTTGGGTAATTACATTGACCATTAGATCCTAAAACAATTCATGAGGATCCCAAAACATAGAAGGGGTTCTAGAGCCTTCACCTTATAATTAAATATGTTTTGGGTGGTTGATACTATCAATAAGATTATGTGTAATTGGTCAATAAAAATAAAATGTATTGCATCCATTTATAGTTCCACAATCAAGGATCTTAATTTAATGATAATTATTTTTTATTTATAATTAATTGAAAAATATTATTCCTATTAAAATTATATGTTGAGAAATGATAATGAATTCAAGAAATTATAATCCAACCCTTTGGATTTTAACTAATGTAAGTATACAAGGAGAATGAGGTCAGGTCCTTGAATTCTTTGTTGTGGGAAATATAGTCTCAGATTGAGTCATATAGAAAACAAACATTATTTAAACCAATGTAATATTATTCCTAGGATTAAGCACAATTTACTATTAGTGTATCATAAAACATAATGATAATTTACATATGCATCTTAGTTCATATCCTATAATCTTCACTTTCACCAAAATCTAAAATAGACTATGGGAAATACTTCAAATTTATTTGTTACTTTCAAAATAAATTGGATATTATTTTATTGATATCTCTTCATTTTTGAAAAAAAAATAATTTTTGAAAATATAAATTTAATATCCTAGACTTCAGAAAACTAGATATGGTAGTTATATTAAATTATTGGTACAAAGTAAAATAGTTCATGAAGGATCATATGGTTTTGTAGTCTCAAAATACCAGATACATACGTAAACCAAATTGTAAAACATAAGATACAACATTAATATATAAATAGAAAATGATTATCCATTCAATCATATCCTAGAAAATTACATAGTCCCTTTAAAGGATACCTTAGAAAAGGAAAAAAATAAGGGATAGAAAATTACATAGTTCTTTTTTAGGATACCTTGGAAGATTACATAACAGAAACCTGGTATAAGTGACATTAAATGAATAAATGAACAACATGAAGACATAATAAACAAAAACTATGTTTATTTTATTTCAACAAATATAAATTAACACATGGGTAACAATAATGTTTGATCACATAGTAATGGAATGCATATTTTTGGGCATAAAAACTTGTTTTCAAGGCCTAGGGAAGGATACTTTCATTTCCTAGGAAATAGAATACCCCAAAACCAACCTATTTTTTCCTATGAGACCAATCGTTGCATCAAGGGAATATATAATTATGGGCTGATCCTATCACCTGACTAAGTCTAATGCATGCACCATAAGAGTCATTATGGCCAGTCATACAATTCCCTTAGAAATTACTTATTGAATAAAAATTTTATATCTATACAGTGATAAATATATAAATAAAATACTTCCCGATTTAATAGAATAATTTAAGTATCAAGGAAAACATCCCTTAATAAAAATGGAAAATGTGGGGCATCATCAAAGAAATAGGTTGTACCCTTATCAATTAAATATAGGGGAGAGAGTTCCTTTAATGTTCTAGGTTATCAATGGAATATTATATTTGGGTTAAATAGTATTCATTTGTATGAGACCAAAAAAATGGTCAGAAAACTCTTTCATCATGGTTCATTAAGGGCGTGTGAATATTTTAGACCATATCCCTCGAAAGAGTCTCACTGGGTGTGAAATATTTGGACCACTCATCATGCATCAATGTAAAACCCTTTTTAGGTGATTACTACTAGGTGATTCATTTCCACAGCTGCATCCACATTCAAATATCTGGACGAGGATGTATATGTTATGAAATTATGCACATGCTTACCTTTCCAAAACATAGGATAGTTTTCCCACCATGAAAAGGGTAACTCTTTAATAATAAGAATATGAGAGAGGGGTAAAAATATTTACTTGTAAATCCCTTAAATGTTATGGGAAATACTGGAAAATGTCTTTAACGTCAATTTTTTCACCATAAAAATGAAAATTTGTGGTTATTTTAATATCAGTCCCAATGAATTAAATATGAGATGGAAAACCCCAATTTATGGATTGAGATGTAATTCAATCAAAACCACATGAATTATTATGTATAAATTTATATTTTAATACTATAAATAAATTAATTTTATGATATAATATTATAAATGGGTAGTATATATACACCACATGAATGAAATTATGTTCATAATAAAAAACATGTCTTAATGAGAGGAATTTGAGACGGAAAACCCTTAGCTCTTATCCCAACATCCCTGAATGTACTTTAACCACATGTATAATAAACATATATATATATTAATCACTTGATTATGAGCCATACTCATATCCAATTTCATTTATACTCTTCATAAATAGTCATTCTCTATTTAAAATATTTATTTTTTCTATATCAGTGTTTATAGTTTTGATCATTCATATTAGTTTCATAATAGTGGTGTTTGTAATAATTATTCTTCCAAAATATATTTTTACTACATCATTTTAGTTACTATTATGGTGGATTTAAATCATTTAGTATGTTTGAAATTCCTTATGTGATTATTTCATACATTATCTATGAAGTTGAAGTCAATAATAAGCATGTTTTGATGTTTTTTTATAAATGAAGGGAATTTCCTTAATTGGTGAATTTGAAATAGATATAATTTCTCAAAAACTAAAATAAATCATTAATTATGAATTCATAACATATTATATAATTAAATTATTTTTATAGTCATACAACATATAAATTCATAGTATTGTTTAAGTAGGTAGTTAAACCAACCCACACATGAACATACCCAAGTTTAAAGAATGATTATGATGTTGTTTTTTTGTAATATAATTATAAAATATTTATAAATATTTTTTTTTATTTTTAATTGTGATATATTATAATTTCATTGAAATTGTATAAGAAGTTTTGGATATGAAAAGCGCACATGATTCGAATAAAATATTATCCTCTTAGCAAGCTTATTTTAAATGAGTAAATTAATGATGATTATTTGTTTATAATATCATTAATACATTATATAATTTTATAAACCAACAACTTAATGATATTATAGAAATAATATTTATCATTTAATAACAATATTATATCCAATATTGTAATGAGAGGAATGAAAATGAAACAAGTTACATCGTGGCGGCTGTTGTCTGCACAGTGTATGGAAAAAAGTTTTTTCCCTTAATGGATGGGGTATATAAATAAAAATTGATTATGAAAAAAATATAAAAACATTAATGTATATAAATGATACTAATGTCATTATATTAATGTGTATATAATAAATAGTAATGAAGATAATTATGAAGAAAAACAAAGTAGTTGATAATACTCACGTTGCAGACTTGAACTTTCTTTGGAAGTCTTCATCAAAATAAAGAAAATATCATAAGTAATGGTTTCTATAATCTTTTTAATGTGAGATAATGTTCTAGATGAATAAAAGTTAATTATTTTTATGTAAAAAATAGAATTGGATGAGATTCTTTAAGTGGTGGAGATGATACCATTTTGTAAGTGAATAG
Source organism: Viscum album (assembly GCA_963277665.1). Lineage (NCBI taxonomy): Eukaryota > Viridiplantae > Streptophyta > Magnoliopsida > Santalales > Viscaceae > Viscum > Viscum album. The sequence goes on from OY728139.1 coordinate 430,864,178, forward strand.
AGTGGTTGTTTCGGGAGTAACCATTACATTTTCAATAATGTAAGGTTACAATTCAAGTGTCAAAGGGAAATAATTGAAAAAGAGAAGTCAAAATGGGTTTTTGGTTGAAAATAAACTAAAAACACTTTTTGGGATAATATTTATTATTTTAGGTATTTTTGTATTAACTTTTTAACTTTTACCCAGATTTACTTTTACCTTGGTAATTAATTTCAAACCATAATAATTAATTTTGATGAAAAATATGATGATTTACCATTTTACTTAATTTAATGGTTATAATTTGAAACATTAAAACCATTGTAAAAAATAATATATATAAATGTGTGACATTTTTATTTAAAAATAATAATTTTTGTTAGGATGCAATATTTTTTGCATGGAGATTATTTTAAAATAAATACACTAAATCGCGTAAAATTAATTTTAGAGGAATAATGTTTTTCATAATTAAATTTATATTTTTGATTAAAGAACATTTGATACTATTTTTAATGAAATATATTAATTAATTATAAATAAGGAATGATTATGAGTCTCCCAGGGTAAGCCAAAACCAAATCTCTATTGAAAATAATTGAATCAATAAGAATACTGAAGAGAGTTTTTTTATTACTTTATCGTTTTAATTAGTTCTAAAAATGATTGAAATTAGAATTTTATGTATAATTAATATTCCAAAATTCATATTATTATTCCTTATATTCACATTTTATTACATAAACGTTTTTTTAAATATAGTTTATTCTTATATATCTTGAATGTCATATAAATTACATGTTTGGTGAAAACCATATTTTTAACTAAAATCCATCCTTTTACGAAAAGTTTAAAAATTCATACCAATATATCTTTTTACTATGAATTCAAAATTGATGTTACTTCGGTTAATTTTAAATAAAAAAATTAATATTTTAAATAAATTCATGAATTCATGTTCTTTAAAGGGTGAACTGTGTGGTAGTTCAGAATATGGTGTTTACAAGCTATAATAGGGTCTATGTAATTACAATGACCCCCCCCCCCAAATAAATTTATCCATGAAATTGGGATATATATCAGCTATTGAATAAGTATAGGTATCCTTTCCTCATAGAATACTTGGTATCCCAGAATGCCTTTTCTAATTTGTTTTTTCTCTATATGAATATCACAAATCATGTTGTTTTATTCAATAACACTTTTTCTGTAGTATCATGAATTTTGACATGATTCTTATTATAAGAGAAGAGAGGCTCCAGATATATTATATCATAGGTGAGAACATTCATTGGATCTGGTATGTAATTCCTCAGTAATGAAACATGGAAGATGTTTTGTAATATGGAATGGTTGGTCTGTGTAGCCAATAGATAATCTACAACCCCAATTCATTCATGTATTTCAAAAGGCTCAATATGTATAGGACTTAACTTCCCCAATTCACAAAATCATAAAACTACCTTCCATAGTGAAATGATTATGAGTACATGATCCACATCTTTAAATAACATTTTTTTCTTTTGATTATAAGCGTAGATATTTTTATCTTATTTGGGATTCTTGGTTTTGATCCTGGATAGTCGGCACATTAACAATCATCTCCTCCACAAGCTTTGTGCCAACTAAATATCTTTCTCCAACTTCTTACCAATGGTTTGGAGTATCACACCTCTTAAAATACAATACTTCATTTGGTACCATTTAGATGCTCGAATGGATGTTATTATTGTATGATAATTCTACTACACTAAGATACTGGCCCCACATACCCTAGAACTTAATAGAACATGATCTTAGTATATCTTTATATGTCTGGATTGTCCTTTCAGACTGGATACCCATCTGAAGATTATATACTGATATTAAATGCATCTCATTGTTGAGATCCCTATGAATAATCTTCCATAATTATGATATGAATTGAGAGTCATGATCATATACAATCGATAGAGGCTCCACATGAAGCCTTATAATTTCATTAATATAAAGTCAGGAAAGGTGATTAATGGGTTGATATTCTCTTATTACTATAAAATGCATAGTTATAGTAAGGAGATCAATGATGACCCATTTCGATTCCTTCTTCCTTATAATCATTTTGATTTTATTGACAAACCCAATTGTAACATTATCCCACTACCATACAGGTATAGTAAGATGTTTCATGACTCTATTGGGGTATATTCTTTCATCCTTTAACTACTAGAATGCTATTAATCTTGAAACATAGTCCAAAATATGTAGCTTTATTCCATCCATCCAATAAAAAATTTCAAATCCATATACACCATTTTTCTATAAGGATATATGGAGAAAATTGATATCTATGCTTCATTTTGAAATTCCCATTTCAACTTTGTTAGGGATTCAACACATAAAATCTACTAAAACATCAACCCTCCATCTTTATTTGTAAACCCTATCTTCCACCCACTAGTTACTATTTTAATATTATTTTATATGTTCTTGTAATCTTTCTAGGAATTATCTATAATTTCTAATAATAATGGTTTAACAATTTCTTGCAAATGGAATGATGGTACCCCTTTACAAGAAATCACTATATTCATCTTTTCTAGATCTCTATAAATAGGATTGTTGTTGGTAATATTCACGATCAAGACTACATGGTCTCTCCTGTTCAATGAATAAGCCACCTTTTCTCCTTCCCATGGAGTGTATCATCAAATCATGCTCCCCGAGTAACTCCAACAATATTCATTGATTCATGTTGATCTCCTTCTAAGAGAAGATACACATCAAACTCTTTTAGTCTATATATATCATATCATTCACTATAGAGGTCATGTGTACATAATTCAATGTCAAATATTATGGTTACAAACTTAAGGTAATGAGTTATATATTTTTATAATGGATTTTCAATTACCTTGAATAATAGGTAATAACTCTATCATTCTGTAATAGGACACAAATAAGTGCTTTCTTCGATGAATCACTATCAATAAAAATACTTCATTACCTGATGGTAGAGTAAAAATTGATGAATCAATCATTATTCTATTATACTCTTCAAAAACAATTCTCATATTCCCTTATCCATATTTATTTTATCCCTTTATGAATTAACTTGGTAAACTGGTCATCCAATCAGGAAATATCTTGAGCGAACTACTAATAGTAAACGAATAAACCCAAGAAGCATTGGGTCATAGTTTGTGTCATTAGGTAGGCCACTAATTAACTCCCTTTTTCTTTTAAGATCAATATATTTTCTCTCCATGGAAAAAATATATCAAAAAAAAATAAATTTCATTGATTTAAAATTCTAACTTACTATACATTTGAAAAAATTAAATTTTCATAGTTCTCCAGATTTATTTGAATATAACTCCCATAAACATCATATCTCTTAGATTATATTGAGATATATTCAATGAATACAAAAAATATATATTAATATTCTCATTGAATAATCTACTCATAATATCTATAATGAAATAAGGTTCATTAATCAATTCAAAAGGAAATACCTTAAACTCACAATTCCAAAACCTTGTTTGAAATTTATTCTTTGGTATATATTCATTTTTCAAAATTTGTTGACATTAAATTGAGAGAATAATGATATTTTAAAATTATTGGACCCATGAAGTTAACCAAATAAGTCATTAATTATTTATAGAGATTAATATTCTTTATATTGATGAGATTGATCTCCATATAAAAAATGAACAATCTTTTGGACCCAACCTTTTTTTTCATGAATAAAATTGTGGCTCCCTATAGTAAAAAACTTAGGTGTATAAATACTGTATCAGAAAAATCATACAACTTTTTCTTCAACTACACTAACAGTATTGGTTCCATTCTGTGCGGAGTTTTAGATATTGTCATTACCTCAAGAATGAGTTCAATAGAGAACTCGTCTTCATGATTTGGTGGATGACTATGAAATTCCTTTAAATAAATTCAATGATTTTTTAAAAAATAGGTACATCCTCTATTCTTAGGTTACCTTCCTCATCATTGGATCACACATGGTCATCCTCTCTACCCATAACTTCATTAATTAAGGCTACTAGGGGAGGATGTAGACTTCATTTAGATGATGTTGTTTCCCCTCTAAAGATGAGATATTTTACATAAGATTCATGAATCATAATATCCTTACCTTGGAAATAAAAACTTAAATTATACATTGAAATCCAATACATAAAAAGGATCATATAAAATTCAATCATAGGTATGATAACCAAATTTGTAAATAGGGTACACCCATACATCATAATTGTAACTGCCTAACACATTTTTGATGGAATATGACTCCCACTTAGTTTCATAATGTTTTATTCCCTTAATAAGTTTATAAGGATGTATCTAGTGTCTATGGAAAACATAGAATATATAAAAGTGTTTTACAATCTAGAATAAAATAAACTATTGGCTAACTTTTAACAAAGAATCAAAGTATATACCATTATGTTGTTAAGAACATCAACTTAAAATGTGGAAATTGTATATGTTGTTCCCTATTTCCTTATCCTTTCTAAGTTAAATTTCTTTGATGATTGAGACACTGGTTTATATAATTTCCCTTCTCTATATAGTTATTCCATTGAACATAAAAAAAATCTACTTTTCTATTTAATTGGTGAGCTTGATGGAGTTTTCTTCATACTTATAACAAACTCGTGTTCCCTTTTTGGAAGACCAAGGGTGTTTTTTCTGATAGTTTTTACATTTAATAAATCACATCATTTATTTCATCCCTTTAGCTATATTATACTTCCCATTATGATTAGTATACCTCTTCTTTTTCTGATTTCCCTTGAATACATACATCATTGAGAACTCCATTTTTATTAGAATAGAACTTGAGACAATATCCTCATATAATGAAAAGTACTGAGATACACACACACACAAAAGGATCTATGTTAACCCATAATGGTCAATCTCTCTTTCCAGTCTATGGACATTGTCTATAGTGTTTCCAAAAAATAATATAATGTTATCCCCTAATTCAAAAAAATTCTCCTCATTTTCTTTAATATTGAGGAACTTCCCTTCAATTTCAACATTCTATTCATGAGTGAATTATTTTTCATAGAATACAACCTAAAATGGTCCCTATTCCATGAACATTATCTCTTCTTCATCTTTAGTGCTTTGAATTAGTGTCCACCATTGACTGCTTTTTTCCATTCAGATGGTAGAAAAAATGATTTTTTTTTTTACTTTTCACTACATCAAAAAGAGAGAATGTTATTCTATAGGGAACTTAACCCTTTTTAGCTACCAATGGATTTATGGTTCTAATTAATTCATGATACTACTATTTCATGAAGCGATCTAGTATAGATAGACCATATTGTAGATCCACAGGTTTCTCTATATGGTCAATATTATTTTTTGTAACCTTGGTCTACTGCCCTAATATGGTTGTGAATATATTACCCTAAACTCAATCTCCATTAACTTGTTTAAGGACACTTTTTCTTCATTGACTATGGGTACTAAAATGGTTCAAAATCTTCATATTATCTACCATTTTTCTATAATAGAATACACAAAATTATCTCAATGTTTTTAATTGAAAAATTCAATTCATATTATGATTTCTAGAGAGTTCCTTATAAATCATTTTGGTTTTACATAAAAATTGTTCTATCTTAAATTATTTCTCTAAATATTTTCCCAAAAGTTTCTACAAAAAATCATTTTGTGCTGAATTTACTATCTCAAACTTTAAAACCCCATAGCTAATAGTTATATTACATATTTGGTACAAATTACAAGTTCTCATAGAGGATTGAAAAGTTTAGTAGTATTGGAAGACATGGTACATACATAAAAAACATTTCAAAACATAAGACACAATATGAACATAGAGCGATAACATGATTACCCCTTTAATCATATCCATAAAAATCAAAGTTAGTCTTTTTATAGGTTTCTTAGAGCAAGGAAAATAAATAAGGCTGAGCTTAGATGATAAGTGAAGAGTGACATACATTGGAAGATTATATAACAACAAAATTACATAACTTATATGGGAGGAATTTAAGTTCCAAGGATCAAATAACAACTAAGAAGTGGGGGAGTTGAATCGGTTTTTCACTTTTTATAAGTTTCAAGACTTAAGGAAACTCAACCCTTGCAACCTGTTAAGATTTCATTCTTTATCAACCAGTAGAAAATACTTATGCATTCATGAAAAGTAAATAAAGTAAGGAACAAATGATTTACAATGTTTTACCTCAATGTGAGAAAGTTTCTTAAACTTTATAAACAAAATTATATGATTTTAGAAACTTTCTTACATATTAATCTTCAACAAAATTCTCTTGCAGGATTCTTCAGCAACAAAAGTACTTCAACAACTTACATCAAACTCATCAACTTCTTTCAAACTCAGCAACTTCATTCTTTCTCAGAAACAAAGACAAAATTCCAGCAACCAATAACTTCATCTTCTTGTATATCAAAAACATTCTTCAAAAAAAAGTTAGATTTCAAAAAATACAAATATTTGTTTAAACAAAACACCACAAAGTTTCTTCAATCTCCCCCTTTGGATTTTTTGAAAACCTTTGTTAACAACTTTCTCAACTCTTAGAAACTTTTCAACAACTCATTTTTTAGGTTTATCAAAACATATCCATTCTCATAAGAGAGTGTCCTAATACAACACTACTGGATAAATTATTGTATTTGAAGGATTTCCATTCCTTAGTGGCAAGAAAATTTTGCGGCCATGTAAAGATAACTCCCCCTTTCTCAAACTCCCCCTTTAATTTTATCTTTCTATTTGTCAATTTTATTTTTCTTTATCATTTTTAATTTTCTCTCCCCCATTATATGATAACCACAGCTTCAGATTCATAAAATAAATCTAAGAAGAAAACTTCTTTACAAAGTAAAAAAGTTGTTTTTTACTCTCCCTCTTTGTCAACATAATCCAAAGCATGATGGGGGTCGCTTCCTTATGAGGTTTAGGAGGAAAAGGGAGGATGATGAACATGGAGTTTCAGCCTTAGTTCATCCAACCTTTCCTTCGACATTTCTTTTGTAAAAATATCAGCAATCTGATACTTTGTTGAAATGTATTTTATCAAAACATTTCTAGTAGCAACTCTCTATTTTATAAAGAGAAATTTTATATCAATGGGTTTTGATCTTGAGTGTTGGAAATGATTCTTAGAGAGATCAATTTCACTCTGATTATCATAGAGTATCTTTAATGGTTTAGAAGTACATTAAAGTCTTCTATATGAACTTTCATCCATATCATTTGAGTTTAAGCTTGAGTAGCTGCAATATATTTGGATTCAGTGGTGCTCAATGTTACTTAACATTATTTCTTACTATTCCAACTCACGCAACATTCACCTAAGAAAAAGGTTCCTCCTGAGGTTGATTTTCTATCATTACAATCACCAGCCCAATCAGCATCAGTGTAACCATGAATCATGAACTCACTGTTTCTTTTGTATAACAAACCATATGAATTTGTTCCTTTGACGTATCTCAGAATCATATTTGATTCCAACATATGTGATTCTTTCAGATTACTTTGATACCTGGCACATAAAGTCACAACATAAACAATATTGGGCTGTAAAGCTGTAAGGTAAAGAAGAATTCCTATCAGCTTCTGAAAATCTTTTTGATTCACACTTATTCTGGAATCATCTTTTCTTAACTTTGTGCTCACTGAAATAAGAGTTGAATATTCTTTTGATTCGGCCATTCCAAACTTCTTTAAAAATTTCTTGGCATACTTTTCTTGATATATGAAAATGTATATTTCCTTTTGTGAAACTTATAAGCCAAAGAAGAAAGTTAATTCCCCCAGTTTATCCCCAGCAAAAATTATGTCATCCACATAAACAATCACAATTAATGTACTGGAGTCAACATCTTTCACATACAAGTTGCTATCAACCTTTCATTTAGAAATATTCATCTTTCTCAAACAATTTTCAAGCTCTGAATACCAAGCTCGTGGAGCTTGTTTCATCCCATACAAAGATTTCTTCAATTTAAAAAAAAAAATCAACCTCATCAAGTATGAACCAACAAGATTGTTCAATGAAAACTTCTTTCGTGATTTCACCATTTAAGAAATATGACTTTACATCAATCTAATAAACTTTGTAATTACAATGGGCAGCCACTGCAAGAAAAATTACAATAGTTTCTAGCCTTGAAAATGGAAAAAATGTTTCATCAAAATCCACACATTCCACCTGTGCATATCCTTTACAAACAAGTCTTGCTTTGTTTCTTGAAATGTCCCCATTCTCATTCAATTTATTTCTATAAACCCACTTGGTTCAAATAACATTTTTAGTTTCTGTCCTTGGAAGAAGTTCCCAAGTTTCATTCTTCTCAATATGATCCACCACTAAATTCATAGAATCCACTCATTCATTATGTTGAATATCCTCTAAAACTGATTCTGGTTCAACTATTGAGATAAGTGAAGTCTGATTATCAAATATCAACTTTCTTCTTGTCTAAACTGAAGCCTTTTGAATCCCAATAATATATTCAGATTCAACATGCTTTCGTATGGTTTTAAATTTCATGGTTTCTTCTTCAAAATATCTTTCTTTACCACATGACTCTTCTAAATCATGATGAGGTTGTTTTGGATAACATTCACTGTTGTTATATTTATCCAATGTTTCATCCTCAGCATTCTCAACAACTTTTGTTAAGGAACTTTGATTTGCAATAACCATCACATCATATGAGTCCACCAACTTCTGTAAATGTTTGTTACAACATTTTTAACTTCTCCCATTTTATGAATAACCCATGAAAGTTCTTTCCTCAGATTTCTCATTAAACTTTCCAAAATATGGATTTTTGATTTTAAGAAAACATGGACTTCTAAAGAAATTGAAGTATTTCAGTGAGGGTTTTTTGTTATACCACATTTTATAAGGAGTAATGTTGTTTTCTGGTCTCAACAAGCATCTATTTTGAACATGTACCGTAGTACTAATAGTTTCTCTCCAAAATAATTTTGAATGTTTGTATTTAGCTAACATAATTCTTCCCATTTCCACCAAACTTATATTCTTCATTTCTGCTACTCCATTTTGTTGTGGAGTGTAGAGAGCACTATAATAATTTTTGATACCATGATTTCTTAGATAAGTTTCAAAAGAATTATTTTTGAATTCATCACCATTAACCATTCTTATCTTCTTTATGAAAACCCCTAATTATTTCTCAACATATTTTCTGAAGAATTAGAACATTTCAATAGCCTCTGACTTGTGCTTAATGAACATGATGTTTGTCATCTGAGAGAAATCATCAATAAAAGTATTAAAGTATAAATACCCTTTTTTTGATTGATGTCTCATTGGACCATATAGATTAGAATGAATAAGCTCAAATTATGGAAAATTTCGAACAACATCAACATTAGAAATTATGGAAAATTAATACAAACATCTCAAGTCGTTTATGACTTCTGTTAGTCATCTTTCTTTACTGTAAAGTAATACAAACATCTTCATCTCTTCTTTTCAATTATGGAAAATTTCGAACAACATCAACATTAGAAATTTTATTCATGTTCTTCTTCCAAAGGTGGCCAAGTCTTCAGTGCCACAACTTGTTTTCATCTTCAGTACTAAAATAAAAAGTATTATTAGATTCTCTAATTTGAAAGAGATTCCCACCGATTCTTTCTTTTTTTTGTAATGAATTTTGAATTTTTCATACATTTGATGATATAAGAATCCTTTATAAAGATTACTTATTTCCCATCATCACAATGTTGACTTACACTAAGTATGTTCTGGTTTCGCCCATCAACAAGCAAGACTTCCTTATATTTCAGTTTCTTGGATTCAATCTCTATCGTTCTGATTCCTTTATTTTTTAAGGAACTATCATTACCAAAAGTAACTGCTCCTCCATCATGACTTTAAACATGTTACAATATTTTAATATAACCTTTCATGTGTGAATAACAACAAATACCAAGAATCCATGGTTTTTTACTCTTACTTGATTTCAAAGTTGTCTAAAAAAAAGCTCTCTCGTCAACCTTCTTATTTTCATCTTTATTTTCATTCTTATCAGAAAAAACTTGTTCTGGAAGGAGTGTCATACATCTTTCAGCATGATTACCAGACTGATCACATCTTCCACAAAATTCTTCTAGATATTCAAATTTATTCTTTGTAGGAATGTTTTTGGCATCTTGAGAATTCACCTTTTCAACATTCTATGAGTGGGAAAAGTTATTCATTTTTCTTTCACTATTTCTTCCACTTTGTTTGAATCTTCTTTTGGGTAGAGATAAATTATGCCAACAATTATAAGCTCTATTCCCATAGATTCCATAACACTAGAAATATCCCTAAAATATTGATTATCTATAAAATAATGATCTTTCTCTATAGAAACTTTGTTGAGGTTGGTAACTTCTTTCAGCCCTAACATTCTCAGTATGTGGACCATCATTCGCTTTATGTGATATTTAAACTTTTGTAGATTTGATAGGTTTTTCACAACCTTTTTCCACCCAATATTTCTAAACAATTTTTCCATAACATGAAATGTAAGAAGAATCAGATGAAACCTTAAATTTGGTAAGAGAAGATTTCACTTGATTATCGTAATGAGCCTTCAGAGAAATTTTAGAGGTCTCAGCTTTTAATTCTGTAGCTTTGTTGAAGTTTTCATTTATCTTTCTCAGGGTATTTTCAGATTCAAGAAGGTTTGATTGTAACTTGTTGACTTCTTCTTCCTTATATTCTAGCTTCTTATTAAGATCTTCAATCACCTTTCCCTATTCAGAATTTCTAAGTTTTTAGCTTAGAATCTATTAAATGTATTCATCCTCCTCCTTGATGACATATTTTCTTCCATCATCAACTTCTTCATGGTCTTTCTTCATTACTATAATTTATTTCTTGAGAGATTTGTTTTTCTCAAGACTTGCAAGAATTTCGGTTCTGAGCTGATACTCTCTATAAGATTCTTCCCCACCTTCTTCACTCTCTGAGGATTCATTTGTTTTCTTATCTTTTGCAATGAAGGTTTTGAATTTTTGTTAAATTTCATCTTCAAAAGAATCGTTATCAGTTGAGTCTCATCCAACCATCTTTCTCAACATGCTTCTCTTCTTTCTGAAAGACTTTATCTTGAATTTGTGGTAAGAATTATCTTTTTTATCATTTTTGTTCCACTTATTCCATCGAGATTTTTCATCATAATCATCTCAATATTCTCCAACGTTCTTCTTAGGGAAATTCATAGCAATGTTACCGATTACACCACACTCGAAACACATGAGAGGAAGTTTTCCTCCACACTTTCCTCTTCCTCTTCGATAGTTCTTAGATATAAGAGAAATGATCTTTTTATTCAGCTAATCATCTTCCTTGTCATCAGATTCACAAGGACCAGATTCATCAAATTCGTGGATTTTCATCTTTTGTGTGGATTCAAAATCCATTTCATCATTCATTTTCTTCTTAAAGGTTAGAGCATTCCTCATTTAATAAGAAACAAGAAAGATATGCCATTCATCAAGAGTTAAATCATATTTAACTTCTAAGGAATAAATTTTAGAATCGAAAATGTCTGTAATGTTTCTCATTAGTTTCTTCACAATTGTAGAATTTTCCAAGACATATCTGAATCCTCTAATGCTGCACACAATTTCATTAACTCTATTGTAGTATTCATCAATTGTCTCATCATCTCTGATTATAATATCTTCAAAAATACTATGCCATATCTGTATCTTGGCCTCCTTGACTTTTGTATTTCCTTAGAAAACACTTTCAAGATTGTCCCACATGATTTTTCATGTTGTGAGACCCATAACCTTCTGATAGTCAGTTTTTGATAAGGACATGAGAATAGGATTTCTAGACTTTCCATCAACTTCTATGTATCTCTTATTAGAAAATGTCATAGGAGAATCTTTCTCAATAGGTTGAAATCCAATAGTAGCAGCATCAAAAACTTCAAGGCCAAGAGATAGGAGATAAGGAATCATTATATTTTTTCATCCATAATAATTCTTCCCATCCAATGTTGGAATTCCTCTATTCTTGATAGGATTGATATTCTACATGATAAGGATGAACAAGGGAACCTCCCTTTGATACCACTTGAAGTTCCAAGGACTGAATAACAACTGATAAGGGGGGGGGGGGAGGTTGAATCAGTTGTTCACTTTTTATAAGTTTCAAAACTTTAGAAAACTCAACCCTTACAACCTGTTAAGATTTATTTCTTTATCAACCTATAGAAAAAAGTTATGCATGCCTGAAAAGTAAAGCAAGTAAGGAACACATGATTTATAAGGTTCGACCTCAATGTGAGAAGCTACATCCTTTCCATAGCCACTCCTATGGGTCTATGGAAATCCACTATAATGATGAAGTGAATACAACTTGTGACAACTCCTATTAGACACCTTCTATATCCTGATAGAAAAGATTATACTACTCCTATCAGTTTACAACGTTTTCTTATAGAGAAAATTAGCCAAACAAAAGAATAAAAGCTTTGTTGAATCTACTCTACAAATTCTAAGTTAGAATCCTCAGTATAACTTTGCTATGTCTGATCTTCTCCGCAATGTAAAGATAATTCTGATTTTTCATTTCCTTAACCACTCAAATAAAAACGTACTCAATTTGGTGGGAACCATTCACTTTGAATTCTTCACCGCTCCTCCTTTTCCGCGTGTGAAAAATTTTCAAATGAATGAATGAACTAAGCACATATTTATAGGAAACTCAGACTACAAAGGCGGGAAACTTGAAAATATTTCCTGCTTCCTCAAATCTAAAAAACTCCAAAAATATCTCACATTTAATCATCAGTATTTGACTTCTTCAAACCTATTTAAATTTATCCAAGATTTATGAAAAGATGAAATTTGTGTTTGATAACGCTGAATCTTGGATTTTATTTTTCCAAAAGCATGCACTAGAATTAGGTTCTGACTTTAGGTTCTGAATTTCTCAAGAATTAGGTTATGAATTTCTCTAGAATCAGGTTTCGACATTAGGTTATGGATTTCTTTGGAATTAGGTTCCAACTTTAGGTTCTGAATTTCTCTAGAATGAGGTTCCGATTTTCTTTGGAATTAAGTTCCAACTTTAGGATTCAACTTTCTCTAGAATGAGGTTCTGACTTTCTCTGGAATTAGGTTCCAACTTTAGGTTATGACTTTATCTAGAATTAGGTTTCAACTTTATCTGGAATCAGGTTCCGACTTTAGGTTCTGACTTTCTCTAGAATTAGGTTTCAACTTTAGGTTTCAACTTTCTCTGAAATCAGGTTCTGACTTTCGGGTCCGACTTTCTCTGGAATTAGGTTCCAACTTTTAGTTTCGAATTTCTCTAGAATCAGGTTCTGAATTTCGGTTCCGACTTTCTCTGGAATCAGGTTCCGACTTTCAATTCTTACTATCTATGGAATTAGGTTTAGATTTTCGGTTCTGACTTTCTTTGGAATCAGGTTCCAACTTTCGGTTTCGACTTTATCTGGAATCAGGTTCCGTTTTCACTAAAATCAGGTTTTATTTTTCACTAAAATTAGGTTCCTTTTTTCATATAAAGTTGCTCAGAATTCTTCAAAATTGTCCACCATTTCATCAACAGAGTTTATCATAAAACATTTCACGATTTTTGGGAAATTTAAGATCTGCAAAGAATCATCTGATTTTGTTTAGAATATTTTAGAAAATTTATTTTTTATGACTCTTCAAAAAAATTATCTTTCAGGATTATTCAGCAAAAAAAGGACTTCAGCCACTTAAATCAAACTCAGCAACATCATTCAAACTCAGCAACTTCTTTCTTTCTCAGAAACAAAGACAAACTTCCATCAACCAACAACTTCATCTTCCTATATATATCTCTGGAATTAGGTTTCGACTTTCGGTTCCGACTTTCTTTGGAATCAGGTTCCGACTTTCGGTTTCGACTTTCTCTGGAATCAGGTTCCGTTTTCACTAAAATCTGGTTTTATTTTTCACTAAAATTAGGTTCCTTTTTTCATATAAAGTTGCTCAGAATTCTTCAAAATTTTCCACCATTTCATCAACAGAGTTTATCATAAAACATTTCATGATTTTTGGGTAATTTAAGATCTGCAAAGAATCATCTGATTTTGTTTAGAATATTTTAGAAAATTTATTTTTTATGACTCTTCAAAAAAATTCTCTTTCAGGATTATTCATCAACAAAAGGACTTCAGCCACTTAAATCAAACTCAGCAACATCATTCAAACTCAGCAACTTCTTTCTTTCTCAGAAACAAAGACAAACTTCCATCAACCAACAACTTCATCTTCCTATATATCAAAAACATTCTTTAAAAAAAATTTAGTTGTCAAAAAATACAAATCTTTGTTTAAACAAAACACCACAAATGTTCTTCGGGAATAAATGAACAATAGAAATACATAGTCTGCTAAAATTGAGGGCATGTTATATCCATGAAAATGAATGAAAACATGTATAACTATATTCATTGATCTCATACTAATGGAATTCATAATGTAAAACATCACAAATTTCTCTCAAGACCTTTTGGAAAAACAAATTATTATTATATGAAGAGGTATGCACCAAAACCTATCATATTTTGTCTCATGATACATTTCGATGCATATAGGGGTTATATAATTTTGGTTCACTCCCTTCAGCAAAAAATGTCTATTGCATTCACTATAAGAGTCATAAATACCTTTCATACCATTTCCTGAAGAACCTCTTATTACTTAAATTTTCAAATATATATATTGAGAAATATAGACATAAAATACTTCCCCATTCAATAGAATAATGTGGATTTCAAGGAAAACAACCCTTAATCGACTAGGAATCCATGGGGTATTATCAATTAAATAGTTATGCCACTTATAAAAGAAATATAAGGGTATGGGTACCTTCAATTTTCTAGGTTATCCATGACTGATAGTATTTTAGATCAATTGTTCTAATTACTATGAGACCATGAAAATGGTATGAAAAATCCTTCATTATGGTATATTAATAGTGTGTGAATATTCTAAAGAATATCCGTCATAATTTCTCTCCATGTGTGCAGTTACATGCCCACTCATCGTTCATCTGGGTGATAAAATATCCAATTCTCAACCAAACATTTTTAGTTTGATTACCCCTAGGTGAAATGTTCCAAAATTGTATCTACATTCCCGTATACAGAAAAGGATTTATTTTCTAAGAAATTACATTCATGATTACTTTTATAAAACATAATATAGCTTTTCCAATATAGAAAAGGTAACTATTCAATCAAAGGTATATGGGAGAGGGATAATAGTATTAAACTGTAAATAATTTAAAAGTAATGAGTATTAAAGAAAAAAATATATTCCAAAAAAACATATTAACCACATAACATAAAATATACGGTGGTTATGACATGCATCCAAAAGAATGAAAATTCAGTCAAAAAACTCAACTTCTGGATTGGGTAGAGATTCAATCATAACCAACATAAAAATAGGGAACAAACATGATCTTTAAATACCCTAGATAAAGTAATTTCTATTATATAACATCTGAAATTGGAAGTATGAATACTATGTAAGGGAAATTAGGTGCATAATACAAAATATGTATCAAAGAGTGGAATTAGAGACTAAAACCCATTACATCTTGACTGGACTTCCATGAACGTAATTTAACCACCAGTATTATAAACATAGATATCATAATCACATGATTCAGAACCTTTGAAATATCTTTTTTCATTCATACACTTGATAAATAGTCATTATCTACATGAATTCTCCTAATTTTCTGCATTTGTGCTTATAGTTTTGATTGTTCTTAACAGTTTCATAATGATGGTGTTAGAATTCATTATTCCTCCAGAGTCTATTGTTAATTGGTCATTAAATTTACAGTTATAGATAATTTTCTAATTTTTTTGATGTTTTATATTCCATTCAATAGTGTTTTAGACAATATCATTGAAAATGAAGTCGATAATGTGCTTGTTTTATTATTTTTAACAAACAGAGGGTGATTACTTAATTTATTAATTAGATATTGATATTAAAACTAAAAACCCAAAAACTAATAATTATTTAGAAATTTATATTATATTATTCTAAAAAATTAGGTTTAATATTCATACATTATATATATGTATATTATTGTTCATGGAAGTGGTTAAATATACCCGTACATGAACATGCCATGATTTAATTACTGATTTTGAGTTGGTTTTGTTGTAATAACAAAATAGCATAATAATAATGATCTTATATAGTGTATATTATTCTGATATAATATTTTTGGAAGTAAATAGAGGAAGAAGTAATGGACATGAAAATACAACATACTTTGAAAAACATATTATCTGTTAAAATTTTTTATTTTAGATAATTAATATAGAAATGATTATTTGTGGATCATATAATTATTATTTTCAATAATTTTATAGACTGGAAAATATATAACAGCATAAATATTATATTTATTATTTAATACCACCATCACAACCAACCATGTAATGTGGTGATGGGAAAAAATGTGTTACGTCATGGAGATAGTAGTCCACACAATGCCGAAACAAAATTTTTTTTCTTCTTAATAGTTTGGATATATAAATAGAAAATTATAATTTCCTTAATATAGTAACATTAATGTATATTTATGATACTAATACCAATATTTGATTTTTTCTAGATTAAATAAAATTATGATAATTGGGAGATAAAATTAATTAGTTGATAATACACACGTCATGGAATTGAATTTTCCTTAGTAGTCTTCTTCCAAACAAGGGCCTTATGATAACTAATGTTGGAAAAAATATTTTGAATGTGGAATAGTTTTATAGGAGGAGAAAAATGGTATTTTTTCAATGAGAAATTCTAATGATAGGTGATCGTTTAATTGGTGAATATGTTACTCTTTTATAAGTGAAGAGAAGCATTGTTTTGGGAGTAACCATTACCTTTTCAATAATGATTTGTTACTATTCAAGTGTCAACGGGAAAACAATCTATAAAATAGGACATTACATGGATTTTGGGTTGAAACCCACCTCCAACACTCCTTTTTTTGTGAAAAAAATTAGTGGTTTAATATTTTTGTTTCAACGTTTTATATTTTACACTAATTTACTCTTATATTGGTAATTGATTTCAAACATTAGTAATTAATTTTAATGAAAAAAATTAAAATAATTTTTGTTATATAATTTCACAAATATAATATAAAATCTGATAATATCTTTATAAAATTATATTTCTAAAGGTGTGAAATATTATTTTTAAAATAAATAAACTTGTTTGTGTAAAAATAGTTTTTAGAGGAATAATAGTTTTAAGTATTAAATTTTTATAGAAGATAAAATAATCATAGATACTAATTTTAATGACCAAAAATGATTTATTAAAAAAATTAATGTTATGAGGCCCTCTTGGTAAGCCAAACCAATTCTCACTTGAAAATACATGATTCAAAGAGAAGATTGAAAGTAGTTTTTTTTGTAATGTAACATTTTAATTTGATATAAAAATATTTTACATTGAATTGATATGCTCAAAAAAATATATTAAAATTCACATTATTTTTCCTTAAATTTATAATTTGTTATATAAATGGGTTTTTAGACTTATTATTCATTTTTATATATTTATAAAGTCTAACAAATTACATGTTTTATAAAAACCATATTTTTTAAATAAAACCCAACCTTTGCAGAAAAAACAATTCATACTAGCTAATTTTTATATTATATATTCCAAAACGAATTTATATTGGTCATTTTAAAAATAAAAAAGTAATCTTATAAGTAAAATCAAGAATAGATTCTCATTAAAGGGTGAATTCTATGATAAATCACAATATGGTGTTTACCTATTTTAGTAGGATAACATGTATTGCATTAATCCTTATCCAGAAGCCTAAATATGTAAACCTATAGTCCATAATAGAATTGAAAAAACATATTAAATCCATATTATACTAATTAATGAATGGATTAACCTCTATGAATGCATAAATGATGCTCATTCTAATCAGGGGTATGATGTGATCTTTAATAAACATACACATATATCTATAAAAACTTTTCTGCTAAAAGATATATCATATATATCATGTGTATACCTATTTACTCCAATTTTCAATGACATAAAGTAACCATATAAAATAGAACATTACAAAATAGTAATGTTCGACTCATCTATTCTCAAATCTATCAAAAGGAATAATAATGTAACTAAATACATTATATTAAATTAATCCAATGAATCTACATATCTCATGTCTTTCATACATGTACCTAAAGAAATCATATGTGACTCAAAAAAACTTGAACAAAAATCTCCTCAACCAAATATAGTCAGGGTATAAATGTACTAACTTCTCATACAATTTGAAAAATTCCATAATCATTTTTCTCTAACCAATAGCTAGATATGCAGAATACACAACCACACCTTGATTAACTAATTTTCTAATGAAATTCATCAGAAAGGTATCAATGTATGAATCCTAAATTTGTAGGTATCTCACAAACCATAGGTAATGGGGATTGATAACAAACCCACACCACTATGTAAATTGATAATGCTATTACATTCTATGGAATATACTTTGGTGGGTCCATACAAGTGATATATCTCTACTTATTACCATTTAAATCAATTCTTTAAATCCCAAATACAATGATTTGAATTTATTATAGGATTATACCCATGAAAACATTATCATATCATAATAAATAATATTACTCTATAATTATCATTAATTAAGAACAACTCAAAGTCATATATTAAGGGGATATCATCATTCAAGTATTCAGGTAGAGTAAATTAAAGTACATATGAATTAATTAAAAACATAGATTTCCTTTATTTTAAAATAATGAAAAATTTTATAACCCTTATAATAAATATCTTATATATTTTATACTAAGAGATCTAAAATTACCCACATATTGTTACTGCAGTAATGGTTTCATTAATGGAAATAGTACATTTGCAACTATATCCACCCATAAAATTTGTACATGTCCCCTATTAATGATCTAAAATATTATATGATATTTCCAAATGATGTGTCTCGTCTATTAGGGAGACTAGGGTTCCTTATTCTTTGCAATATCTCTAAAATTATCATTGTAAAACATGATTTCTCCCTCAATGTTACCAATATATATCAAGATGTGAATTTACGATCTAAACAACTTCATTCCAAACATATGATACAGTGATGTACTCCATATCAGCTGTCAAGTTAGATATGATGTATTTCTTGGAACTCTTATAATTCATTTCTCCACTATTTATAAAAACAGACCACACTAAGACATCATGTAATCTCTTTCATATCAGAAACTAGATTTTTTGTAACCTTTTATGAAAATCTCATTCTATTATTGAATGATAAAGAATATATCATTAGTCTTTTTTAACTACTTATAAATGTTCTTAACAATAATATATGACTATCACCATGATTTTATTGTTATTTACTATTAAGTCTAATAGAATAGGTGAAATTAGGTTAAGTACAGAATATAGAATATGCGATACAGCCTATGTTAAACACATAAGGAATTTTATCCATCCTTTTTAGCTCATTTGGAGGATCTTTAATCTTCTTTTGATGCATCCCATGTAACTCTAGTAAACATCCCTTCTTAGAGTTATACATACAAAGTAGCTTCATCACTATACCAATGTACATGTCCTGACTGAGTCCATGTATCCTATTATATCTACCTCTATATATATTTATGCACAATATATAGGCTTCTTCACATATGACATTTATTGAGAAGCATTTATCAAACTACATCTCTATGATATTAAGAATTAGGATATTGTTTCTGATAAAGAGCATATCATGTACATAAAATAGTAGAAACATGACTATAATCCTACTAACAATATTTTATAAAGATGAATCATCCATGTAGTCGATACAAAAAAAATCGTTGACTACATTGTCAAACTAGATATTCTAACTCCAAGAATAATTCTTTAATCCATAAATGGAGTATTGAATATTACTGCCTTAGGAGGATCATTTTTTATATCAAAACCTTCAACCTTTATTATATACACATACATGACTAAATTATCTTTAAAAAAATATTTGTTCCCTCTATTTGACATATCTCATTAGAAAAATTAGTTACTTTGTCAAGAAATTTCCAAATAGATTTTAACTTCACAACATGCAAAAAGGTTTCTAAATATTTGATACAAAGAATTTTCATGTGAAACATTTCTACTAGAAATTTTTTATAGGTATATGCACTACCATCTATGTTAGTTTTCTTATATAAAATCCACATGTACCCTCTATGTATAACCCCTTCAGGTATAACATCCATGTTTAAATAATGGTGAGATTACATGAAGCATATTTTAGATTCCTTGACATTTAACCATCTATTAGAGTCAAAAATCTTAATGGACTCTTAATATAAAGTAGGTTAATCTCCCATATATGTTACAAAATCATCCATTTCCATGAAAAATCCATATTTCTCAGCTTCATAATGAGTTCCACCAGACCATAATGGTTCCTATATATCATGAGATGGATATTCTTCTATCACACTTTTTGTAACAAACGCAACTTCTACCTCAATAACACTTCATATTTGTCAGTGTTGATCTTCCTTATATTCAATATTCTTCCCCCCAATTACTAGACTAATAAACTCATTTAAAAAACATTCCAATTTAAGACATAAATACTTTGTGTTTAGTTGGGTAATATAAATAATATTCCATAGTTTTTTTAGGATAACAATAAAATAATCCATTATCATATTTAGAGTTAATATTATGAGAATAAAATCATCATATGAGTTCTTCACTATCCCAAACACATATGAAAGATATTTTTAGATGTTTCCAAGTCTATATATTTTATGGTTTCTAAATGTATTATTTACATGGAAAATAGATTAATAGGAATTAAATAGTCCATAGGGTATTATCCTATAATGAATTAGTAAGGTTAAATGACTCGTCATCGATGAAACCATATCCAAAAGGGTCAAATTCCACCTCTCAGACATAGTAATAAATGGTGGTGTTCCAAGTGGAGTGATTTTTTGAAAAATTCTTCAATCTCTAAGATGATCAAATAATTCATTGATCGTGTATTCAACAGATTGATCTAATTAGGGAATCTTAATAATTTTTCCTAGTTTATTCTATACATCATTATAAAACTCATTGGATTTCTCAAATGGTTTAATAATTTTTTTCTAATGAAAAACATAACCATAATGACTCAAATAATCAATAATTTTATTAACATACCAAAAACAACCAATTTTTTATTTACTAAATGGTCCACACACATGAATATTTATGAGACCCAAAAAATCACTATCTCTTTATCATTTTATCCCATGGTTTACTTTTTCACTTTTCTTAATAAAAACTATTTTAATGTATCAATTGATTTATTATTATATGATTCAAAAAAGCTATCTCTAGGGAGTATTTGGATTCACTTCTTATTTATATATCCAAGGGGACAATACCAATAGAAGGTGGGATTAGAGTAACCCTTGAATTTTTTATTTTAAACATTATTGACAGCATTATCCATATATACAATATATGAACCATCCATCATAT
This sequence comes from Viscum album, assembly GCA_963277665.1. Taxonomy (NCBI): domain Eukaryota; kingdom Viridiplantae; phylum Streptophyta; class Magnoliopsida; order Santalales; family Viscaceae; genus Viscum; species Viscum album. The sequence goes on from OY728139.1 coordinate 430,885,782, forward strand.
TCCCTATTCCTTAAAATATTTTATTCATAAATATAGAACAAATCATATTATTATTCTTGAATTAGGATCCCTTATTATCTAAACTCGATATAGAAATAACATTTCTTGTTAAGGTGGGATCATAATACATGTTCTAAAATTCTAGGATAATTCAATTAATGGATATAATTAAGTCAAAGTGTTGACTTTTAAAAAAGAAAAATAGTCTTTAAAACCAAAATTAAGATATACTACTTCTTTTCTCAATTCCTACCTATATCTGAGCATTTTTTATCTACACAAATGTGTGATACACAACTAGTATCTAATAAAAATGAGCTAGAGTTAGTGAAATTTTTTTCTATGACATTCAAATTCATAATCAATAAATAAATATCACTGATAACACTTATAAATACTAGATACCAATCATTAACTATTTTATAGTTTAAACTTATATAGGATCTCAATTTTATTGTCATTATGTAGGCCAAAATCTATAACCTAGACCCATATGTTGGTGAGTATCATGTCATATAATTATTGATCAATGAATTTTAATGAATATACTCCAAATAAAAATGTGGACCCCATGAATTATATCTATCCGATAACAATTTAAATAGGATAACATTCCAATCATAATATTTATGATTCTTGAATAGATTAGTGGATAAAACATTCTCCAAATCCTTCAAATGGATATATTCAGTAATATTACATTAATAACTAAATCATATTAGGTCCACGATGATAGTGTTACCCAAAAAAATTTATAAAAATATGCTAGTAGTGGAAAATATAAGGGAAACCAACTTTAGAATAACTGACCCAGTTGGACAATCCAGAGTCAGTTATTAGTTTATTTTCTTACTGATAATAATATTTGTGCACCCAACATTAACAAGACACAATATTTAGGATGATCAAGGTATTCACAGGTTCTTCTTTGGAGGGTATCTAAAAATTATTATTTCAAGTGTTTTCTTTCAAAGTCACACCAATTTAACATAAATCATATGCATAATAAATTCTTATCTATTTAATCATATGAAATATTTATCATCACATATTTTATTCATTTTTTATGCATTTTATAAACAATTTAGTTTCAAAATCTATATTCCGTCAACTAAATTAATGTGTTCACACCACATTAATTTGTAACCCTTTACACAATTGACATTATGTGTTACTTATCCAAATATATAATAAAAAAATATTAAAACATATCCAAATTCAGAAAATGAGTATGCTACATGAACTCTTCATGTAAAATTTTAGAACTATATGATATTTTCAATATACCATGAATAAGTCCAAATAAAATGATATGCAACATCTATATTTCAATAAGAATGATTAAGTCTCTAAGAAAGTGGGAAATATGACCCAATTCACCTCTATGTGGGGATACATTACTCAAAGGAGAATCCAATTCATAATAATTCTAAAACCTAAAATTCAAAAACTAGGTTAAATAAAAAAATTCAACATAAAATTTTTAATTAACACTGAGGTCAAGGTAGATGAAAAACTAATATTACAAAATTTCATATAATATACAATGTAGGGATCTATCCTCTAGAGTAAATTTACCATATAAATTTTTTATACACAATATTTTTATTTTTCAAAACAAGATATAAAACATTAATATTAAAGGATTTTAATAAATAAATTAAAATTATATTCACTTTCCAAAACATGAGATATATATATAATTACTCTTTATAATTTTTTATCCTATAGAACGTGATACATTATTTTCGTTATATTAACACTCAATGTAGTGTCATGATAAAGTATATGAGATTAAATTGGAACTCAATGTAATTTCAGTGTTACTCTATCTAATATTTTATCATATAAAATATTATTAAGCACATGAAAAATGATACAATGTTTTTTATAGAATGGAGGTGGTCTATTTTATCAATATTATATATGTTATTCCAATCCTTGATATTTCATTAATTTTTTAACAGTGTCATGACATGGAAAATGATACATTATTGTAGAAACATATCAATGAAGACTTCATGACATTATGTTAACTCTTAACAAAAATATTAGGAGGAACACATGACATTACATTATCATATAATGAAATGTCATGAAGTAATGTCTAGATTTTATATTTTATACATGTACATCAAAAAATATGAAATGAAAATTTGGATCCATAAAAGAAGATAGCTCAAAAATGATTGATAGGTTTTTGGTGTTTACCTCATAAACTTGGAAGGAAAATAAAACCCATAAATTCCTAACCTATCCATGATAGAATCATCATGTAGTAACAAAGAACATAAACATGCATACCTAAAGTGGTTCATAATCTATATTTTTTTCTTTATTGTATACTTTATAAAGACCATATTAGCTGCAAATGAAACCCGCATGCATCTAAGAGAATTACGCATACCATTAGTTCTTAGAATATTTCTTGTGGATTTAAGGGGTTCTTGTTCCCTCACTGGGTGATGGATTATGTTTTGGGAGGAAAAGATTATCAGCATTCTTACATTGAATCAGTCATCATCAATAAAATGGAATATATTTCTTTATATAGCCATAATCGGTGCTTTGTATTTAACAAATAACATAAACTATATGTAATGTGTTTCCAAACATTTATTCATGTTGGAGTTATTAATAGAACTCCAAAAAAGAATTAAATCCAATAAAAACTAACACTATGGGTCATAACTGATGAAACTATTTAGGGAGAACATTAAAAAACAAATTCATACTATATTGTGTGTAACATAGTGTCATGTTTCATTAAATTGAATCTAGAATCTATTTTAAACAACATAATTTCAAGATCAAAACTAAGGATACATGTTTTTTCTCTATATCCTCAAGATACATATATCGTATACATATGCCTTTTTGTGTATTTCAAAAACAATGTTAATTCATCTTTAGCAGTAATGTTTACAAAAGAATTTTCAAATGTAATCCTTTAAAATTTCACCATAAGATCTCTGTACTCTTACTAAAAGTTCCCAGTTCTCCTGTAATTCTAGTATATAACTCTGGATCCCTCTGATTTCACTTGGCTTTTATCTCTTGTCCCCTTTCCATTTGTTGTACTTTTTCCCCTTCTTGTTTAATTTCCCCTACCTTCTACACAAAATAATATTCTAGTATTACTAGTGACTCCATTCTTCCAAAACTCCACATTCATAATAAAATGTTTTATCTCCTCGAATACCAATTAATTTTTACCATTAGAATTAATCATTCTAGTGACCATCACATACCATGATTCAATAAATGATTATAGAAGATTAATTCACATATGCCTTAGAAACATTTACTCCAATAGAATCTAGTTAACTCCATAAATCATTAAAATTATTAACAAACCATACAACTTCTCTCTAATATCTTATTGTCAAATAATCATCATAATGGAAACAAAATATTCATTTTAGAAGGATTATCATTTATGTTAACAAGAATTGAAATCAGTTTTCGAGTTTTTTATTACTTTAATATGATCAAGGCCATGTTCTAGGGAAACATCATCAAAACAAATCTCAATTGATTTTCTATATACTCATCCTCATTCTAGTTTTTTAATTGCTTCTATTTTGATCAAATTAAATAGTAACTATATAATTTTCAAGTTTAAATAATCTTTGATCATTATCCACAAAAATGTTATGACTAAACCATTAAACTTTTCAAGTAAGGACTTACCTTATTCTATTTCCATTCTCTCTAACATAGAAATATCCCACTAAAATGAAAAAATATAATGATTATAGAAACCATGAAATGTGTACAACCATGATCAGATTCCACTTATTTTTGTAACACCACAGGTAAATAAAGAATATGAAAATTTTATATTTATCCCTATTTGTGGAAAAAATTTCAATATTAATTTAAATGGAATGCTATGCTTTATGGCTTACCCAATATGCAACAATGAGTTCCTTTGAAATCTTACCTTGCACTCTAATAATAAAATAATATTATTTTAAATAGTAGTTAACACAAAGCCGTTGTATTGGCGGGAATGAATATAAATAACTAAGTTACGATTATATATGTGTTTTAAATGTTTTAATTTTATCCAATAAATTTTAGAGGCTTAAAATACAAATGAATCCAATCTTAAGCATTGACTACCCTAGTATTTTTTAAAAGATTCTTTTACTACCTTTTGATGGAAGACCATTTTTAAATATAACTTTTGACAATTTTATAAGCTCTATTTTTCAAAATAAACATATTATTTATGATTGGGACATAGAAATTTACCTTGGGTTAATTTTTGGTATTTTTCTGACAATGTTCATTTTTCAATGAATAGTGAAAAATACTGCATTTTACATCAAAACTGCTTTTTCATATAATTTAATTATATGGTTATATTATCTTTTTAATTTGTTTTAAAGTGTAATTGGAATATATTTTTACCATTTAATCCAATTATGGTCATTGGGATTAATTTCACTTTGGAATTGGGCATAAACAAGTGCCAAACTTTTCATAAATATTGTTTCTAAAAAACCCGCTATTTGTTTTGACAACGGGAAGTTTTTTTAAATTAATTATTGAAATTTATGTGTTTAAAATTTTGTAAAATGGATTAAATATTTTTAATCATAAGGTCCAAATTATGTAATTAATACTCTTTTTGTTTTTGGACATTATGAATAGTAACGACGGTAATTATCTTTAATTATCTTGATTAATGAGTAATCAGGTAGTTAAAGTTAATAAGATAATATCATAATAATAGAAAAATGACCACAAAATGTGTCCTAAGGATACTGGTTGTCTCATGTCCAACCATGGGATTCCTTGTGCCAAACTTGGGAGCCCCATGTAATCACTTTTGTGAGAAAGTGACTTTTTAACTTTTTATTTTTAAAGAATGTTAAATGTAACAAAGAATGTATCACCTAAGTAAAATATTTTTAATTTTGTCTAAATAAATGATCTTTTAGACTATAAATAGTAATTGGAAATATAAAAAGATTTTCTACATCATCGTTTTTTTTATAATTTTTAGACATTAAATAAATTAAATTATTGATGACATCATAATGATGCAGCGATTACCTCATTAATAAAGGATTTAAATAAAATGGAAAGATAATGTAACATCTAAGACCTACACATGTCCAAAACCTATTGGATGGATGGATTTCGAACCCTTATCACCTTATCCTCGAAACACATCAATGTGGGACCATTAAAATCTGAAACGCATTTGAAAATAAAGTTACATTTTATACCTTTCCAAGAGTGCCCCTCCCCTCCTCTTATAAAAGGCCCCCACCTCTACCTCCTTACCCACACATAAAAAGCCTTTGGCTCGGCCAACCCCTACCCATTTTGTCTCTCCACATCCCTCTATAACTCTTTGAAGCCTCACTTTGGGCAGAAGCCTTTCCAAGGAAGCCTTCGAGCTCAAACCAAAGGGAGTTAACTGATTTTAAGGTATTGTCTTCACTTGAGTACTTTTGTTTTATTTTGCTTCTCCAACCCCCTAAACTCTTTTTATTCATTTATTTTGTAATAAATAAAGTATCTTAAATATACTAGGATGTTGTTATAAGAAGGATTCGAGCTAAACTTACACACACCTTTGTCTAATGGTTAAAGAACATACTGTTTCTGTGGTTGGCGATTTTCTGCCTCATGAAATGATGATTGTTCAATATTCTTTTAATACCTTTAAAGGTGGCCATTATGATGTCACTGTATTTTATATATGGTATTTATGTTTAATATATGCTTCTGTATTTTATATTTAAAACATACCTTTATTCTTTTCATGTTGTGTAAATGCGATAATTTCATATGAGGAACTGTGGACTACCGCCCCCTCAAGTGATGTGACTCGTACATGCAATACATGGAATGTATAAAGTATGAAATTAATGAACATATGTGACCTATATAACATATATATTATACTGTAATTATAATATATATATATACATATATCATTTATTTTTAATTCCATTAATATGACAAAGAAAAAAATAAAAGTAGCGTTCATGCGTACGTACGGCCTACCATCTCCATGAACGGTGCTTTTCATTTTTTATCTCCAAATGCTATGGAATAGTATAATATGAATATATACTGGATATATATGATATTTAAAAAAAAATCAATACTATTATGGATATGATGTACCTATAACTACATGGAAAATTATTTTCCAACAAGTTCAATTTTTGACTCAAGTACCAATGATCGTTTAAATGACCGTTATTAACTAAAATAATTACATAGTGTTCATGACATTGTAATAAGTGATATAAAATGAATAATGAACTTGAAAAAGGTTCTTAAGGAAGTAGAAATTAACTCAGGTTTATTATTCAGGAGATTAAAGAACGATCGAGTCAAGTCGGACCCGAGGTAAGGGATCCTACTCCTCTCTTTCTTTTTAAGTACACTCTTTTATGTAATTCCTTTTAAAGCTCATCTTTATTGTTATTGGGATGTTATTTTATATTAATATTACTGTAATTTTTATGTTCATATGATGAGATACCCTATTCTCTCTCATCAATCCATTTTAAAAGTTTTGAGTGGTGTTGTTAGGCTATCAAGGGAACTTCTTAACCCAATTTCGATTTCTTTGGGTTCAACATGTAGTTATTGAATATGTCATCCTTGGAATATGTGTGAATGACCTTTGATTATTTTACACTTAATATCCACTTATATTGGGTGTATTTATATTTTTCTCACATAATTATGAGACTGATTTATCCTTAATTTAAGGATACCATCTTTATAATGGATTTCATCTCAATTTACATTTCCATTGAGACTTCATTGTTGTTATGCACCAATTCACTCTTATATGGTGTATATACTTTCCTTTGGAATATTATATCATGAATCCCTTAATTATCATGATATTATAAAGTTCTGATTAAATGTTATTCCTCAATTATTGTATTCAAGTGTCCCTCATTTTGTTAAACACCCTTTAACTAAAATATCGTTTTAAATGTTTTAATGATTTATTCTTATAAATATTTATCATTAATATCCATGATTTAAAAATGGTTTTAAGGATTTATTTATATGGATATTAATGGTTTAAAATGTTAAAAGCTTCAAAGTGGTATGGGACACTTTGATTTAAAAATCTCTTTATTAAATGTTTTAAATGGTTTTGAAAATGGTTTTTAGAATGGATTCATTATTTCAATATCTTAAAATGTTATATTGTTATTACAATGTGGGAATGTTATCTTTCCTTTTATGCTTAAGTTATGTGATACAATTATGTTATGGTTCTTGGTCATTGTTTTGAAGACGGGTGGTTCCGTGATAAACTAAGGGGCGGGTGAGCCCGATATAGCTCTCCAATTCATTGGGTAACACGAAGGAGTGAAACGCTAAGGTTTCTCCGAAGAGATTTAGGGAATATACTGTGGTGGGTATTCCAAACGTAACCAAGAGGGTTACTCCCTATGTAATAATGTTATGAATGCCTCAAATTACCTTTTATATCTTATGATTTCTATGATTTATTCATGATTTTATGAGTTATGTTAAAGTGCTTATGTTTTATGAGTAAAGTATGATTTAATTGATTCTTATGTGTACATGTACTCATGTTTCCTTTCCATATATTTTTATATCCCTTACTAAGCTTTTTATGCTCATCCCAAGTTTTTTGAAATGTTTTTCACAGGTCAAGGGAAAGGTACACGATATGATGATAGTGTCAAGGAAGTGTCAAGAAAGAATCCATGTTTTATTTTAAATATGATTCTGTTGACTAGAAAAAAATGAATACTATCTTTATGTAACCACTTTGTTTAAAAGTGGAATGTAATGAAAGTTTTATGATCTAATTCTCTAAAACTATAAACCTAAAAAGATCCTTAATGTGTAATCTTGTAATAACTCAAGATTAAGTAAGGTTTAAGGCTAGGGCCTTATAGTTGGTATCAGAGGTCGGTTCAGATAACTTTAGAGGTTAGGGTATTCTTTAAGCATAAGTGACATTACCATAATGGTTAGGATTTCAGAAAGAGTCCTAGTTTTAGACAAAGTGAATGAGTAAGTATATCTTAGTGTTTATCTTCTTCACTAGTACATGATGGTTTTCTTGATATACTCACACTGACCATTTTGGTTTCAGTAAATGGCTGGATATAGCAGGCACCAAAGTAACAGTGGATGTGAAGGAAACTATGACAGTTTTTTGAGCAAGCAACTGAATGATATGGGAGCTGCAATGAGAAATCTTGTGATTATCATCAACCAACTATCTGGAGTCATGATTTAACACCTAAACCTTGGTGATTTCTCTAAGGCATCATATATGCGAGAAACAAATCCCTACGGAAGTACAGGTAATAATCATAAAGGTAAGTGTGTTCAAAAACCTATGTGTCAAAGATGTGGAAAGAAACACCTAGGAAAATGTTTTAAAGGGACAGAAATATGCTATAGATGTGGAAATGAAGGTCATAAATCAAGAACCTTCCATGGAAAAAGGAAGCATCCAGTTGACTCGAGGAAAGGGAAAGAAGTTGTTTTTGAGGGATCAATTGAATGTTTTAAATGTGGTGTGCATGTTCATTATGCAAACACATGTCCTAAGAAGAAGTTTTGTGAATGGGATCACCAAGATTGTACAAATGTTCGTTTACCAATACCTAATGTCATTCCGATTGAGGATGAAGAAACTGACAATGACCAATCAAAGGTATAGATTATTTCATAACTATTGTTTTCCTATTTTGGAATCTTAGGATATGATTCATGATTTTGTTTGTAGGAAAGAAGTATTTCAGAATAAGTTGGAAAGGAATGGTTAATGGATCATGAAGAATGTTGAATGATTAAGAAGTCAACATATAAGGGCTTCAAGAGTTGTGGTGAAATTCTTAAGAGTATTAAGTCTCTTTTGATGATGGGGTTACATTAAAAGAATTTTAATAGTATGTGTAACCCTGATGTTTAATATATGAAAATTTTATTCAAGGAATAGTTATCTGTTCTTTTGTGGACATAGTTATAAAGAACCATTTGGGTTTATATGATCCTTACTTTTGAGGTAATTATGGGTTACTATATGTTATTATGGAAGTGAAAGGCATGAGATAAAATTGAGGTTAAATTATGTTATGGATATTTTTTATGATTTTATCTCTTTTTGGGGAATGATTTGAGAATTATATAGTTTTGGAAAAAGGACAACACGTAGACCGTGTGACAACCCGTCGCGTCGGACAAAGCTGTGGGAATCGAACCCACAACCAAAGTGCAACTGGTATTTATCGCCTACCACTGGACTACGTGAAGTCCCTGGTTAGTTTGACTGATTCTTTTTAGTTAGATGATTTTATGAATTAAGAGTAATTTGATTTTGGGATATCTATGGAAATATATTAACCTATCATGGAGGATATGTGATTAGGTTAATTACTTTTCAATACGAGACTTTAAGAGCAACTGATGTTGTTTAGAGATAAATGTTACGATTTAACTTGGAAGACTATGTGACTAAAAACTTAAAATATTTGGGTTTCAATATTAGTTTGGTTTACTTTGAAGGATTTTATGGACAAATTGTATATCGAATGGTCCTCATTGAACTTTGGGTTTTGTTGGACAAATTTTGGAGATTAAGAATAGATTTTCTTTTTATAAAGGGTTATCCTTTTCTGGATTATCTGATATTGTACTAACCTTTTTGGTTTTGGTTTTGGTTAAAGACTAAAGACATGGGATGTATATAGTTCTCTTTTGTGGATTAGGTGATTCTCTAGAAGTTGATTATAGTACTCTTAATGTGAACAATTTTTCCTAAATACTCGTCTTTTGGAGAAAATATGAGTTTGTGTAAGGAATATAATACAAGTTTAAAGTCAACATGATAAGTGATTATGTTTCCTTATTCCTCAATAAAAAGTAACTTAAAACAAAAATGTTTTCTATTAACTTTTCCTATTGGGGAATCGAATACCGTTTAACCCATCATAAGTTTGTGATTTTCTTGTGGTTATCTTTCTCCTAAACATGTTTTCTATCACTCTCCATCGGAACATGAACCTATGTTTTCTCCTCCATGTCCATATTTTCATACTTGTAATCCTAGTATGGGTTAACTTGGGTGACCTTTTTACTTCTCTTTCTTTATTTTAAAGTGATTGTTTTACCAACTCTTGTTCCAATGTGGGATTTTCAATGATGTTTCCAAGCCCAGTTTTATAATTGCGAGGACGCAATTTCCAAAAGGGGGAAGGATGTAACACCCCAGGTAAATAAAGAATATGAAAATTTTATATTTATCCCTATTTGTGGAAAAAATTTCAATATTAATTTACATGGAACGCTATGCTCGATGGCTTACCCAATACGCAACAACGAGTTCCTTTGAAATCTTACGTTGCACTCTAATAATAAAATAATATTATTTTAAAAAGTAGTTAACACATAGCCATTGTATTGGCGGGAATGAATATAAATAACTAATTTATGATTATATATGTGTGTTAAATTTTTTACTTTTATCCAATAAATTTTAGAGGCTTAAAATACAAATGAATCCAATCTTAAGCATTGAATACACTAGTATTTTTTAAAAGATTGTTTTACTACCTTTTAATGGCAAACCATTTTTAAATCAAAATTTTGACAATTTTATAAGATATATTTTTCAAAATAAACATATTATTTATGATTGGGATATATAAATTTACCTTGGGTTAATTTTTGGTATTTTTCTGACAATGTTCATTTTTCAATGAATAGTGAAAAATACTGCATTTTACATCAAAACTGCTTTTTCATATAATTTAATTATATGGTTATATTATCTTTTTAATTTGTTTTAAAGTTTAATTGGAATATATTTTTTCCATTTCATCCAATTATTGTCATTGGGATTAATTTCACTTTGGAATTGGGCATAAATAAGTGCCAAACATTTCATAAATATTGTTTCTAAAAAACCCGTTATTTGTTTTGACAACGGGAAGTTTTTTTAAATTAATTATTGCAATTTATGTGTTTGTAATTTGGTAAAATGGATTAAATATTTGGAATCAGAAGGTCCAAATTATGTAATTAAGACTCTTTTGTTTTTGGACATTATGAATAGTAATAACGGTAATTATCTTTAATTATCTTGATTAATGAGTAATTGGGTAGTTAAAGATAATAAGATAACATCCTAATAATAGAAAAATGACCAAAACACGTGTCCTAAGACTACTGGTTGTCTCATGGCTGACCATGGGATGCCTTGTTCCAAACTTGGGGGCCCCATGGAATCACTTTTGTGAGAAAGTGACTTTTTATCTTTCTATTTTTAAAGAATGTTAAATGTAACAAAGAATGTATCACCTAAGTAAAATATTTTTAATTTTGTCTACATAAATGATCTTTTGGACTATAAATAGTAATTGGAAATATAAAACGATTTTCTACATCATAGTATTTTTTTTGTAATTTTTAGATATTAAATAAATTAAATTATTTATGACATCATAATGATGCGGCGATTACCTCATTAATAAATAATTTAAATAAAATGGAAAGATAATGTAAAATATAAGACCTACACATGTCCAAAACCTATTGGATGGATTGATTTAGAACTATTATCACGTTATCCTAGAAACACATCAATTTGGGACCATTAAAATCCGAAAATCATTTGAAAATAAAGTTACATTTTATACCTTTCCAAGAGTGCCCATCCCCTCCTCTTATAAAAGGCACCCACCTCTACCTCCTTACCCACACTTCCAAAGCCTTTGTCTCGGACAAACCCTGCCCATTTTGTCTCTCCACATCCCTCTCTAACTCCTTGAATCCTCACTTTGGGCAGAAGCCTTCCCAAGGAAGCCTTTGAGCTCAAACCAAAGGGAGTTACCCGATTTTAAGGTATTGTATTCACTTGAGTCCTTTTGTTTTATTTTGCTTCTCCAACCCCATAAACTCTTTTTATTCATTTATTTTGTAACAAATCCAGTATATTAAATATACTAGGATGTTTTTATAAGAATTATTCGAGCTACACATACACACACCTTCGTCTAATGGTTAAAGAACATACTGTTTCTGTGGTTGGTGATTTTCTGCCTCACGAAACGATGATTGTTCAATATTCTTTTAACACCTTTAAAGGTGGCCATTATGATGTCACTTTATTTTATATATGGTATTTATGTTTACTATATTCTTCTGTATTTTATATTTAAAACATAAATTTATTCTTTTCATGTTGTGTAAATGCGATAATTTCATATGAGGAAGTGTGGACTACCGCCCCCTCAAGTGATGTGACTCGTACATGCAATACATGGAATGTATAAAGTATAAAATTAATGAACATATGTGACCTATATAACATATATATTATACTGGAATTATAATATATATATATCATTTATTTTTAATTCCATTAATATGACAAAGAAAAAAATGAAAGTAGGGTTCATGCGTACATACGGCCTACCGTCTCCATGAACGGTGCTTTTTGTTTTTTATCTCAAAATGCTATGGAATAGTATAATATGAATATATACTGGATATATATGATATTTAAAAACATAAATACTATTCTTGATATGATGCACCTATAACTACATGGAAAATTATTTTCCAACAAGTTCAATATTTGACTCAAGTACCAATGATCGTTTAAACGACCGTTATTAACTAAAATAATTACATAGTGTTCAAGACATGGTAATATGTAATATAAAATGAATAATGAACTTGAAAAAGGTTCTTAAGGAATTAGAAATTAACTCAAGTTTATTATTCAGAATATTAAAGAACGATCGAGTCAATTCGGACCCGAGTTAAGGGATCCTACTCCTCTCTTTCTTTTTAAGTACACTCTTTTATGTCATTCCTTTTAAAGCTCATTTTTCTAGTTATTGGGATGTTATTTTATATTAATCTTACTGTAATTTTTATGTTCATATGATGAGAGACCCTATTCTCTCTCATCAATCCATTTTAAAAGTTTTGAGTGGCACCGTTAGGCTGCCGAATTTTCGTAAGAGATCTAACCTCTCTCTTTCTTTTTAAGTACTCTCCTTTATGTCACTTATTTTAATATCATCTTTGTTATGTTGGGGGGATGTTCTTTTATATTCCTCTGGCTGTAAACATTATGTTTATATGATTAGAGACCCTATTTGATCTCATCGATCCATTTTTGTATGTTTTAAGTGGCGTCGTTAGGCTGCCGAGTTTTCATAAGGGATTTTTCATCTCACTTCTATTCCCGTGAGATTTATGCTACATTTTCCACAACTTCCTTTGAGTGGTGTATGTACTGCCCATTATTCTACTCTCGGTGTAATATGATTTCATTTATGAGTATTTACATCAATGACGTATTTTCCTTCTATCATGGGGTGTATGTTTTGAAAGATACCCAAGTTGGTAAGGGAACCTTTCACCCTCCTCTTTTTAAAAGACTTCTTTGTTGGGTCTTTTAATTTACATATTTTTATGTTGGGATATGTTCTTATATATCTTTATTGATGTAAATTTAATGTCCACGTGATGATATACCCTTTTTATCCCTCATCAACTCATTTGGATGTGACACCGTTAGGCTGTCAAGGGAACTTCTTAACCCAATTTCGATTTATTTGGGTTCAACATGTAGTTATTGAATATGTCATCCTTGGAATATGTGTGAATGACCTTTGATTATTTTACAATTAATATCCACTTATATTGGGAGTATTTATATTTTTCGCACATAATTATGAGATTGATTTATCCTTAATTTAAGGATACCATCTTTATAATGGATTTCATCTCAATTTACATTTCCATTGAGACTTCATTGTTGTTATGCACCAATTCACTCTTATATGGTGTATATACTGTCCTTTGGAATATTATATCATGAATCCCTTTATTCTCATGATATTATAAAGTTCTGATTAAATTTTATTCCTCAATTATTGTATTCAAGTGTCTCTCATTTTGTTAAACACCCTTTAACTAAAATATCATTTTAAATGTTTTAATGATTTATTCTTATAAATATTTCTCATTAATATCCATGTTTTCAAAATGGTTTTAAGAATTTATTTATATGGATATTAATGGTTTAAAATGTTAAAAGCTTCAAAGTGGTATGGGAAACTTTGATTTAAAAATATCTTTATTAAATGTTTTAAATGGTTTTGAAAATGGTTTTTAGAATGGATTCATTATTTCAATATCTTAAAATGTTATATTGTTATTGCAATGTGGGAATGTTATCTTTCCTTTATGATTAAGTTATGTGATACTATTATGTTATGGTTCTTGGGCATTTTTATGAAGACGGGTGGTTCCGTGATAAACTAAGGGGCGGGTGAGCCCGATATAGCTCTCCAATGCATTGGGTAACGCGAAGGAGTGAAACGTTAAGGTTTCTCTGAAGAGATTTAGGGAATATACTGTGGTGGGTATTCCAAACATAACCAAGAGGGTTACTCCATACATAATAATGTTATGAATTCATCAAGTTACCTTTTATATCTTATGATTTCTATGATTTATTCATGATTTGATAAGGTATGTTAAAGTGCTTATGTTTTATGAGTAAAGTATGATTTCATTGATTCTTATGTGTACATGTACTCATGTTTCCTTTCCATATATTTTTATATCCCTTACTGGGATTTTTATGCTCATCCCAAGTTTTTTGAAATGTTTTTCACAGGTCAAGGGAAAGGTACATGATATGATGATAGTGTCAAGGAAGTGTTAAGAAAGAATCCATGTTTTATTTTAAATCTGATTCCGTTGATGGGAAAAAATGAATAATATCTTTATGTAACCACTTTGTTTAAAAGTGGAATGTAATGCATGTTTTGTGATCTAATTCTCTAAAACTCTAAACCTGAAAAGATCCTCAATGTATAATCTTGTAATAACTCAAGATTAAGTAAGGTTTAAGGCTGGGGCCTTATAATTTTGTTCACCTCCTTATATTCTAGAGGATTACTTCTAGAGTCTACATTTTATAATAAGGTTTAGATGTTCTAAAATTTGTTTAACCTGATGTCATTTTTTGGAATAAGTAAATACACTACAATATCTAAAACTAAATCACATGACCTTAATAGATCCTCTAGAACACACACACAAGTGAAAGAATGTAAGCAATAACACTCACAAAGAGAAACAAAGGGATTCATGTGGTTCAAAAATTTTCATACTCTATAGAAGAATAAATTTTGTATTATTAACCACAAAATATTAACATAGTAATTAAACAAATACAAAAAAAGTGATCCCATACATCTATTTATAGTAGTTCTTAACTAATAAATTTGGTCCCATCACATTCAGATCATCATAGATGTCCCTATTCTTGGTTAAATACACCAGTTCATACATCAATTAAACTTCCATTAAATATTTAATAATGAACATATTACATTATACTATTAAATAGACCTCTAATATATCTTACATATTCTTTGGTGTTCTTTGATTTATTCTTACATAACATCAGAGTTATTCCTACACAATTAAACAATTTTTCCCATACGTCCATTATCTAAATTCGATTATCTTCATTACTGTCAACTAACATTGAGTTTAAACGTCCCTGGTTCTACTAAACAACAATTATTTGGGTCCTTTAATAGTTTCCTATCATATGAAATAGTCCACGAGTAAACTATATAGAAATGTTTTAAAAACATGAAATATAAAATTGTTATAAGGTATAAAAAATTCTTTTCAATACTTAAAAATAAAAATTACAATAATAAAATTTAAATAACAGTTTCCATAATATCGAACATGAAATATATGTTTAGTTAATTAAAAAAAATATGGAATGAATGGATTATGTAATTTAAATAACAAATATCCATTTAAATAAATAAATGTTACCATTAAAAATAAAATATAATGATTGAAAAAAATTTATGAAATATTTTACAATTTATTTTAAATTTTTGTAATTAACATAATCCAAAATCAAATTTTATTCAAGGTTAATTTAATGAAAATATAGAAACCAATATTGAATGGATATGGAGAAGAAGAAGAAAATTAACAAATGAGATTCCATCTTATCCATCATTGTTTAAATTATTTAAATTCTCCATACATGGATGAGATTACACTGCAAGATGGAATGGATCATAATAAAAACAAAAAATCATGACTATTTTGGAATATATGGTTAATCCATTATGAGTAAATAGTAATGTATAAATAGTTGTGAAATAAACACATATGAGAATTTTATGAAGTCATTTATACAAAATTACAAGGGTGCTTCCATGAAATGGTTCTGGAGGCTTCATTGCACTGAAAAGAGTGAAATTTACTTAATATGAATATTTTTTATTCCATTACCACCTCCCAACATTGTGACCAGGGATACAATTTCACAAACCCTTAATGGGGAGGCATCGTAAAATTTAGATATGTAATGAGATAAAATATCTGACCCAGAAAGTTGTACAACCAGAGATCCTAGCCACATGTGGGTATCCAAAACCAACCCCACCAAAACCATTGAATTATAATATAATTTCACGTGTCGGTTGTGACCACCCATTTATTTTTATACACACTATTTTATTCCTTATCACATAAATTTAGACATAATACAATTCTAAATGATTGATAGGAATATTGTCTCTAGGTAATTTGAAACATATAATAATAACTTAAAACAATGATAAAATAAAATAATTTAAATACTCCATAAGATTCCATTAATGAATATTTTTATACTAATACAACATAGTATAAATTGGGGAAGTACATAATAAAGGGGTGAGAAATAACTTACATTAAAGGAATAATCAAAGAAAAACATGATGTAAATAAGTACATGTGAGTCAAAAGGCATAGCATAACAAAAAAGAAGATTGAGAATCATAATAAAAAATATCAAAACATGATATAAAAAAAATATATAATAGGACCGTGGGAAAAAAATTAAAAATGAAATTATAAGAATACGATGTAACACCTTGATATTTTGTGTTTTTTCTAATTAATTTAATCTATTTGTTGTTTTATGTTACACATAACACTGAGTTTAGCTTGTGTTGTACCCAATAAATGTGTTCCTTCATTAGCTTATACGACACATGACACCAAGTTAATATTTAACTATACTCTTCATTTAATTTAGATTTTATTACCTGACAAAATAATTTTGGCTTGTGTTATACACTATACAGAAATAGCTTATGTTACATGCAACACCGAGTTTAAATGAAAATTAACATATTATTATTAATATACTCTGATAGTTATCACATATCCATTGGAATAATGGGTGTTGGTTTTATTAAATAAATTTTGAAAATATATTTTACACATGTGTATATAATGAATTATTTGGTTTTCAATTAATTAGAAATGAAAATAAAACCGTTTTTAAAATAAAATTAAATCTTTCTCTAAAAAACTACTTTTTTGTGCCAAGTATGTTTTATATCAATAAATTAAGAAAATAAAATTTGGTTAATTATTTAAAAGAAATTTATATATTATATATTCAACCATATATTTAACATTAATCTTATGTCTTTAGACAAGAAATATGAATTAATCCATTTTTATGCTTAAAAACATTATTTGTATTCTAAAGAGCGGTTTTGTCTCCTTTTGTTGGAAGTCATTTAAAAAATAGGTTTTGACACTTTTAGAAAATTTATATGAAAAAAAATTATTTTTTTATTCATAGTACCAAAATTATGTTATGTTGATTTTTTAGTATTTTTTTGAAACGATTCATTTTTTGATGAATAGTGAAAAATATGAAAGTTTAAATGAAAACTGCATTTTCATGAAATTTATTTATAAGGTTAAACTATATTTTAAATTTATTTTAAAGTTTAATTAGTTAAATATTAAATTATATAATCCATATTTGGTAATAGGAATCACTTCCACATTGATGTTGGGTATAAGAACATTTCATTATTTTGAACATTTTCACTTTAAAAACATGTTTTATCGTCCCGTCTGCAGTATTAATTTTAAATAAATTTCTACCATGTATGTGAATTGAATTTAGAAAAATGGATTCAATAATTTGAATTTGAATTATTTATAATATCTAATAATTACAACTTATTTTTTGGTCAACATTATTAATGAAAACAGTAAAAATTAATCACGATAATTAAGAGAAAAATAAGTATACTAAGACACTAAACATTAATCTAATGGGTCAAATTGATAAGAATTTATCAAAAATAAGTTATATAGAAATATTTAGACCATATAAACTATTTTTTTAAAAATAGTTCATTAATTTATAAAGATGATATAAGGTATACCTCCCAATAATATTTTCTTTTTGGTATTTACATGTTTGCCACTCACCTCCCTTATAAAAGGCCACCACCTATTTACCTCTCCTAACACCTCTCAATACCTCATGTTCAACCAATACCATCCCAATTAACTTATAAATATTCCTAATATCATCATTTAATCATTAATTTTGGAATAAATTCATCCAAGGAAGGCCTTTGGTGCAAACCAAAAGGAGATACCCAAAGAAGAGGTAATGTTCATCAATGAATGTTTTTTAATTTCTTCTTCAAACCCCATAAATTATTTTTAATTCATGATAATATAATAAAATTTTCATTTATAATATAATAATAATATTTTATCATATGTTTTTGATATACAACATAACAAACATCCATCAAATGGGAAACACAATCATCGTTTGTGTGTACGACAAACTACCGCCTCATGAACCGATTTCATTCATTATTTCATTACCACCTCTCATGGTTGAGAATAATGATGTATTTATATTTTATATTTTATTTTTATGATTTTATTATGTTATTATGATTTATGAGTTGTTATATCACAAATCCCTTCATGCTTTCTATTTTTTTGATAATAGGGTATTGTCATTCATGTGTATGGAAAATTACTGTCTCACGAAGTGTTGTGATTCATTCATGCTTTACATGGATTGTATTAAGGATGGTTTTAAATTAACATATGAAATATATATGAAATACAAATGACTATATAATGAGAATATATCCTTTAAATTTATTTCTTTCCAAATGAAAAGAAAATCGAAATAGCGTTCATGTGTACGTACGGCCTATCGTCTCCATGAACACCGTGTTTTATTTTCTATTTCAATCATTTTTATATTATTATAAACACATATATACTGAATATATTGGATATTTATATCATGGTTACAATTATGGAGATTATGAAATAATGATTACCGTAAGAGGACCAAAAATATAACAAATTAAAAATTATACAAAAAAATGGTTAATACCCAAAACATAACCTTAACATAGAGTTATCAGTAAATAGGTAATAAAAGGTTAAAAGATAACCATATATGGTAGGATATATGTGGATTTTGTTCTGTAAAATATGTATAATAAACTTATATTTATAATCTAGGAGGTTCTAACATGTAAAATGGAAGCCAATACATGTGGTAAGGGATTTCCTTCTCACTTATAGTTTCTGTGAGATGCATTCCATATTCACCACATGTTTCTCTTATTGGTGTATATACTACCAATTAGTGTATTGTATGATTCTTATACTTAATTTTATTTTTATTTACATATCAATGTGATTATTTCTCATTCATGGGTTATATGGTTCAAAAGATACCTAATCGGTAAGGGGATTTTCGGTCTCAATTATACTTCTTTGAGATGTATGTTAAGTTATACACCTATCATATTTTATGAGGTATATATACTATAAATTTACCATGATATGTCATGATTATATTTATTTACATGATATTATAAGTTTCATTTAATTTTATTATGTCTTGGGGATTATGATTTAAAGCTACAAAAGTGGTATGAGTCTTATATTATAATATCATTGTTTATCAGGATTGATAATGATTATATATCTAATGATAAAATCGTATGAACTATCTCTCAATAAAATAATATTTTTTATTATCCTCATTTTATAGAAGATATGTTCAATTAATGGTTCTGTTTTACACTATTTAGTACATAATATAAAGGATAAAACAAAATTAATAAAATCCGACATTATTTTCCTCTTCAGTCGAAAATATTTTTTCTTTAAAAACCATGTTTTCTAAAAATGTTTTAAATTTTTTTAAATGAAATTCTATTATAAAAAGAAATAAAAAAGGAATTATAAAATGATTTATATTTTAAAAATTATTTTAAATGAATTTGATAAATTCTTTTATATATTATCAAATATATTTTTAAAGAAAAGGATTTTCAAAAAAAAATTCAAAGAAAACTATTTTCCTCAAGAAATGTTTTAAATTATTGGTAAAAATTATTTTATATCTAAGATGAAATCCATTGATGTATCTTATGATTTACTGGGAATATGTTCAAAGGATAACATTCTCATTATTACTCTGTTTCATTTATGTTTTGATGGCATTATGTTTATAAACCCCATTTCACTTCCATGGGGTATACCACAATAAATTTATTCTGAAACCCACTTCTTTTAATTGGATATGACATGATGAATTGATTAGGAAACCTATCTCTTTTTTAGAGGTTTTGATATGATTAAATTTTTAAAACACCCATTTTATTTTATGGTTTATGTTATGATGAATTCTTATGAAATTGTGGCACACATAAATATGGTTCTCATTATGTGATGAGTGGGACCTATATCACCCTCTAATGCATTGGGTAATGCTTTACACCTCATTAGATAAAAGTTGAAAAATAATCTATAGGCTTGATCCATAATGGGAAATAGTAATGTCCTGATCCTCAAGTTAAAATAGGTGTGTCCTGATCCATAATGGGAAATTGGTATGTCTTAATCCATAATGGGAAACATGTGTGCCCTGATCCACTATGTTGATGGTAATAGTGGTTAACCTTGACATATGAAATGGTTTCCAATATTCATCATAGTGACAAACATTTATGACATGATATTATGGTACGTGATTGATTTATATTGATTTATAACCCATATGGTCTATGTTTTTCAGAAATGATAATGTTTGATTCCATGAACCATGTTTATGATCAATGATTGGTTGGGTATGAACTTTCTAAGTTATATTCATGATCATTTGAACATGTTCTTATTTTATTATTTCATATGATCATAGATTGATATCACTTATGTTTACCCTTACTGATCATTTGAGATCACCATTTCATATAGTGGTACTACAGGGGAATATCTTTATGGGAGATATCAAATATATTCCACGAATTATGAATAATGTATTCCATATTTTCAAAGTAAATAAACTGTTATAGTTCTTAGGTGTTTGCTTGTTCGGGGTATATAATAATCATCTAAAAAGATATAATATCCATGTATGATAACCCTGGGTTAAAATGGTTGGTATCAAAATCCAGTTTAGTTAACCTTTGGAATATTGGATAATAAAACATTAGTAATATAAAAAGGGATATTTCTAAGCATATCTAGGTATATCTCTAAGGATAAGTCTAAGTAGGATCATAAGTATAGGAAAATTTCCTAGAATTTTGGTAAATGATAGAGTGAGTGATTTCCTAGAAATAAATTCCTTTTGGGACACTACAAGAGGATGTACATCTAGAAAAGATATACATAGAGATAACAACCCAGAAAACACCATATTGATCTTGACTCAATCGAGAAATGGTTCATGATAATGTACCTTGATGTACACCTTGTTTGAGACTCTTGGGGGATATGTTTTGAAAATTCAGAAACTCTTTATGAACCATCATGAAGTATTTAAATATACGATGACTATGAATGACTATGATAAACCTAAGGTGTCATAGATAAAAAAATCATTCTTGATATAGATTTTGTATAGATGGTTTTTAATGAATATGTGGTTTTCCACTATTATTAGGGTTTCCAACACTAGGATTTTTGTTTCTATCAACGGTTGGATGCCAAGGAAACTATGTTAATGAGTAATGAAATGGAAAATGGAATGGATATCCTCCTGGGAAACTGAATATTATAGGAGATGGAAAGAAAAATATTGTTGACATGATCAATTGACATTCTTAAGATATGAATCATTTTTAAAATCCAAATGAACAAAATAGGAAAACATATTTGGTTCATTCCTTCATGAGGAAACACCTATCTTCATGTCTTGGTTCCAATGATACACTAGTTGGTGAGAAATGGATTAGTACCACTGAAAATATTTTTTACATTCTTCAATGTTTGTATAATGAAAAAGTCATTTTGGATGTTTATCATTTTAAAGGTGAATCGTATAAATGGTGTAATCTTATTAAAAACACAATGGAATTAGAATAAATTTATCTATGGAATGTGAAGATCCTAAGGGAAAATTTTTCAGTAAGTACTTACCCTGTATTCTATGAAAAAAATATGGGGAAGGAATTCCTTGATCTTAATAAAAATGATGATGAATCTATTGGTCCATATGAGGAAACTTTTTCAATACTGGAATGTTACGCTTTTGGTTTAATCATTTTACCTAATTGAAAAATTGATAGATTCTTTTGTTGCATGAAACCAAATCTTCTAAAGTCCTTGTCTATAAGAGACTTTAGTATCAATGCAGATTCCATTCAATGTTCAGTAAAGGTAGAAATGAAAATTAGATATTCCCACAATTCCTCTAGTTTTGATATGAAGAGGAAGAGCAGATCTCATGAAAACATGAATGGTGGAAAGACATTCTAATCATCTATATGTCATAAATGTTGAAAGAAGCACTAGAGTAACTTCTTGAATGAAACTAGGAGGTGCATTAAATGCGTAAAGGCAAGACATAAATTCTATGAAAATTGAAATATGATTAATGGGACTATTAATTAAATTAAGGATAAGTAGATGCCAACTAATGGGCCACCCACACTCTAGTGTTTCATGAGTATGCAACTTTGGCATTACGTAAATCAATTCCCCAATCCAAGGTATAATGTGGATGATAAGCCAAAAAATTCAAAGGACAAAGTGAAAGATTATTCAATCATTGTGGATGAAATTAATCCTAATAATTATGGAACACCTATCCTCCCCTCCATAGTTGAGAATTTCATTTTTTATTATGTAGGAATAAGCCATATAAAAATTTTATTGTTCATCCTTTAGTAAAATTTCATAGATTATAGAATAATGAAATCATTATATCAATATAAGGATGAACGTATACTTTCAATAAAAAAAAATTTGTATAAAGAGCTTATATAAAGAATAAAGGGTGAGATTGTTCTTATGATATGGAATGAAATCAAGTAAGTATATCTTTTAATGAACGTTCTCTATGATTTGGAAAATGATCTTGAAGAAAAAACAATATCAATTACCTTAATTTTTTATGAATCAAATGGTGCCCTAAATCATCATGAATTTATGGTTTTTTGGTCATTAACATTCCTTAGATCACCCACTTTCATGTGATAAATGATCTCTATCACCCTATATAATTATATATTCTTTTCTTCCATGTCCAAATAATTACTTCCCACCTATGTTCTCTTATGTGGAAACCAATTTATGAGTTAATTTAGGAAAAATTTATGTTTCCAGCATTCCCTATTTAAGGGGTGTTTTATTATTCATTTGTACAAAGTGGGTTTCTATGAATGAATTTTAAAATTTTAAACCTTTGATAATTAAGATTAATTTAAAGGATGAAATTCATTTTTAGGGGGGTATAATGTAAAAATCTTAGATTTTTTTTTTATTTTTTTCAAATTAATTTAATCATTTTGAGTTTTTTTACATATAACAATGATTTTAGAATGCATTGCACACATGCAATAAGTTTCTTCATTAGCATGAACCACACATGACACCAAATAACCAATGTAGTTTTTCTCATGAGACCTACCATTACATCAAGGGGATATATTGGGGCCCACCCAAAACATAGTATGTTTAATGGATTAATCATATGAATGTGGTGAGTAAAAATTCAATACATAAATGACATAAACATTTTTACTGGATAGTTGGCATATAAAATGGTAATATTTCTTCAGTCAATTTGATCATAAACTATACTAAGAAATAATAAGGATGGTATCATTACAACATATACAAATTGGATCATGAGTAAATTAAAGGGTTGTTTTCATTGATGAATAGAAATACCATAAAATATTATTAATAATATTATTTAGTAAAATATACTTTTAATTTAAAAATTAATTTTTAAAATATAAAAATATAAAGAATGTTAAGAAAAATGTATTCTGTAAAAATAATCATGGAAACCTAAAAAGGAAGTTTCAATGTAAAGAAAGAGCATGATGGAAGAAAATTATATTCGTGTTATGTGCCATAAGATAATGATTCCTTTTATGTTTCTAGTAAAAATTCAAAAAGTACCTTGGTCGTAAAATGATATGAAGATTCCTTTTAAACCATTTTGTATAAAGATAAACATGGGTAAAAATATCATTTATAAATCAATGTGTAATATAATAAATTATTCTTTAAAACTTTTAATGGAATATGTGGATATGGAAGAAAAGTTTTCACAATTGAGTAGAAAAATAATGTCGGGTTTCCTTAAAAAATGATTTCAGTGTCATGAGTATATTAAGAGTAGAAAATGAAAGGAAAAAGGTATAATTACCCAATATACCCATAGTAGAAAAAAATATTTATCTTAAGATAGAAAATTGAAATAATTTCCCAATAGAATACTTAAACCTAAAAAATCATGAATGATGATGTGATTATGAATTTAACCCTTACCACTTCGGTAACTATTGAATCATAAACCACAATGAAGAGATAACATCATATGAAATATTAAATACCATTATTGTAATGATATTAATGATATAACATATCAATAGGGTATAATATTTACCTTATAAAAGAATAAAGGTGTATAACATTACATATATCCCAAAGAAGGCAATTTGTGTCAAGAAAACCCTTACAAAGATCATATATTTAAATTTAGAATTAATAAATGGAGTGTTTATGTGTAAAAAATATAAATCCAAAAAAACAAGTGTAAATACAGAATAAAACATATTATATATCAATAGACACATATTCATGTAATAACATTGTCAATAAAGAAGAGTTATAACCCAATGAAAATTAATTGATTTAAGAAACCCTTACCACATGGTAATTTTCATGTCAAATACAATTTGATAAATTAATTATAATTGAAACATAAAATAAAATTAAGTAAGAATTATTTATGATATGGAATGTAAATGGGAACTATAAACACTATATAAAATAAATGAGGTGCATAATGATAAAATGTACCATAATGAGGGAAAATTGTGACGAAATCCATTACGTCGGGTCTGACTCATCACATATGTTCTTTATCTTCTTGAATAAAAAACTTATGTTAATTAATTAATTTTCTATGAAACATTATATTTTGTTTCATTATTTATTATTTTATTTAATACCATGTTATATTTAATTACTTAATCAATTAATATCACATTAGACGTTTTGACGATATTTAGTTCATAAGTCCAAAATGATTTTAGTAGATTGACTATGGTAAAATATGTCATTGTTTTATCATATCTATAATAATAATCATAAAATAATATTAATTTTTAAAAATAAATTATACTTTTAAAAACAATAATGATACATGGTTATGAAAAACGAACTATGTTACAATCATGGAGATGGTAGATTGCAAGTATGCAAGAGTAATGATTCCATTTTTAAACGATCGTGATGGAAAGATGATTAGTGTTATTATGTCTATCCATAATTAAAATAATATCATAAATATATTATTATTTCTTTATATACACTTATATAAATCATCTATGTGATGTGTTGAGGGAAACTGAATCACATCGCTTCTTAGAGGTGGTAATCCACATGTATGAACAAACAATGTTATCGCTTTTCCATAGATGAAAATGTAAAAAATATATGGTATATTATTTACAAAAATGATAAATATTTCATGAATTTCATATCTATATATATAGTAATTTTATCATTAAAACCATCCTTGAGTGGTGGTGATGGAAAATGACTTACATTAGTTTGCGAGGCAGTAGTCCATTGTACACAAGAATGATAGTTTAGTTTCCAGTTTGATGGATGAAGAGATGAATAATTGTCATTCCATTAACATAGAAACATATAAAAATTATGATAAACTTATGAAATTATATAATCCTATTTAAATATGGTTTTAAGGAGGTGGAAGAAGAACTAAAACTAAAACATTCGGTTAAAAGCTATACATATTTTTTAGAAAACCTTTTTTTCTATAGACCATATTCCCTATAAAGATTGTGTTGTGATAAAAATAAAACCACTAGAACATGTTGAGAGAATTTATTAAGGGATTTGGGTTGGAATTTTATAATATAAATTGTTTCTGAAGTCTAATGAAAAGAGAATAGTATGTGACATTTTATAAGTGATGGGAGGGGAACTTTTGTATTTTCATAATGTATTAAATTAATATTAATTATTTTTTTTAGAAAAATACTGAAAATTTATATATTAAAAAGATAGTATTATTTTGGTTCTATATAATATCAAAAAATAAAATTTGGACACAATTAGATAATTGTTTTACCGTTATTTCTTTTTTTCACCCTTATAAACCCTTTTTTGACAATTATCATGATAATGATGTTTTTACACTTTAGGGGTCATGATAGTTTCTATAAAAGGAAAATATTATGACAAATGGATAATGGATGATATTTTAAATCAATTTCTATTCTCATATCCAAATAAATTATTTCTAGGAATTTAAAATCACTTAATGAAATATTATCTATTAAAAAATATCATTAATGAATTTTTTTGAACTATACATTTAATTTGACATTAAATAAAACATGAAAAAATAGAATTGGATTATAATAAATTCAAAAATAAGTATAATTTTATATTTAATGAAAAAAATTGTAGAAAAAAACATTTTATTCAATTCATATTTCTTTTAATATGTTTAAAATCATTTATTGTTTTCTATTAATTGAATAAATGTAGCATTGGCACTACATAAGTGTTTAATGTAATTACTCAATCACTAAAAATTATAAAAAAAATTACTATCATGAAAATAAATTATTTATTCTCAAAATAAAATTTATATTCTTTCACAACTCTCTTTTTTTTCTATGTGAACATGTAAGATATATTTAAAACTAAGAGGAAAACATTTTTTTCTTTTTCATTAATTGAAATTTTTTATAGGACGCTGTCAAAGACAAGTTCCCCATAAATAATTAACTCTAGAGAATAATATGATAAGGTTATAAATCTAATTATCCAATAATAATTAAGATGAAATTTTTGGCCTTATTACTTCGTTTTAAACTAGGTTAACCCGACTTACCATTTTACCATGGTGCCAAATTTTTACTATTTTTACTATTCCTTTACACTAGCAATTATGTTGATCATACTAAATAATATAATTTATTATGCTTCTCAATATGATGTATATATTACCACATATAATCCCTATAAGATGTTAAAATTCATTTTATAATATTTCCACAAAATGTGGTGAAAGGCTGTTTTAAAAAAATCTTTTTCCAAAAAAATAGATGATTTTATATTAAATCTATAAATAGTAATCATCAATATATGATGTTTATTTAAATTAAATTGATATATAATCTATAAATTTCATTTATGTAATTATTAATAGTATTTATTAAAATTAATTAAATGGAAAAATATTTTTCACATTAAAACACTTTACAAAAAATGCAAGCGTAAAACAAATTTATACTAAAATCATTAAAATTTCTGATTTAAATGAAATTGATTGGATTATTATAAGTAAAATGTATATTTAGTAACTTAATAACTAATACAAAATATAAAAATACTTTAAAATAATTTATTTAATGAAGATGAATTACTATTTTAAAAAAAATTGGTATTTTTAATTATTCATTGTAAAATCAAACATTTCATAAAAATCTCAAAATTTTACCCTAAGTCAATTTTGATGTGATGATTTCAGAAATGATATAATTTTTTTAAATAACATTACTATAAAGGGTATAAATTAATAATATTATTCACACACAAAAATAAATAAAAATAATTTTTGATGGTAATGTATTATTGAAGCATAAAATAATTACTAAAATTTTAGTACATATTTATTATGAAATATTCAAAACATTTAAGATATATATAACCTCTGTAGATATTTTTTATATGGTTTTTCCTATTCATTCAACCAGTTTATAATGGTCAATTTTATATGATAATATTTTAATAGTGTATTGAAGTTTTTTTAAGCTCATTTTTGCATGCTGTATATACTGCCGAACATAATGTTCTTCTTTTAAAATCTTAGAGTGCTACATTATCCCCACCATAAATAAATTTTTTTCATCACAATTTGAACTTTCAATCGGAATTCAAGGGTTTTAAATTTGGAAATTCTTTCTTGTAAATCAGACATGGTCAAATGGTTAATTAAAATTCCCCTTAGAAAGAGGTAAATTAAAATATGAAGGTCATATAGAATAACATAACACTATGTTTCCCAATGGGAGAAAATTTGCAAGAATTGACAATATAGGCATGGAGAAGAAAAACAATTCTCATAAAATAACATAAAGTGATGGAAAACATAATCAATTGAATTCTAATTAACACAGATCCACAAATATATTATGGGTGAAAAGAGAATTGATTCATTGGAAATGAAGGTAAATGTATAACATTTTTATTTGAAAATAATTTTCTTAATGTTGATGAATTATTTTACTATGAATATTTTTATAAAAATTCACTTACTTTAAGTTTTTTGTCATGACCCATCTTCCGGGGCCCGGGCTATGACTACCCCAAGCCCGGCTTCATAGGCCAGGGGCTGGCGACTAGTGACGAGTAGGCTTTCCCACATAAGGATGCATTAGCCTAAAGTACTTGTACGCACACACCCACAATACACCTCCATGCAACAGGCAGATATATATATATATATATATATATATATATATATATAAACTGAAAACTAAAATGCATGCTTACATATATCCCAACCATATTACAATAATCGTAAAAAAGGGAAAATATAGGACACACCAAAATAAAACTACAAAAGCATCAAATGTACTCTGAAGGAGGGGATCACTGTCAAAACACCCACCGAGAAAAGCTCCTTGGCCTAGCTCCGGTAACCAACCCGGTCAGTTGGGTCACTCATGTCTGCCTGTTCCAGGTCCTCTAAGGACACCATCTAAAGGCCAATGGTCTGCATAAGACAGATGAAGTGAAGGTAAATCCCATGCAGGGGTGAGTATAAAAATACTCAGTAGGCACCCAAAAACCTAAACTGAAAAAGAGACACTAATAGGCATCAGTCTGCTCAACCCAGCCAGAGGGAACCCAATGAGAGAGAAACTACATCTCAAGACCATCCTTGGCTAAACACGACTAGTCAGCTCAACCACCTGGTATGTCAACACAGAAGTGACAACACCACAAGTAAACCAACTAAGTTCCAGATATACTCGTCTCCTGAGGTTCTGACCTCACAGCCAGCGACACTCTTACATGAGGCTCTAAGGAAAAACTAAACCAGGAGAATACACTCCACGAGCTCTATTGTAGAGACCCGTAGCCTGACGTACATGGACATTACATTACATTTGCGGAATACTTACTACATAACAAAAACACACACTAAAGGATCGTAATAGTTTAGTGTCTTTGGAAACTCGGAACGTAATCTTCTAATCGTGGTGAAAGTTCTTCAATATCTCCCATAAAGGTCATCCCTTTTTTCTACCTAAAACCTTTCTTTATATCCTGGGGAAAAGAAAACATAAAAGGGTGAGCTCAAATGCTCAGCAAGGGCAAGTAAAGGAAATAAAAATCATATCATATCTTTTTGAAAATCATAACCTGCAAAAGAGATCATAAAATCTTAACATGGAATAAATCATAGAAGTGAAAATGAAATCATAAATTAAAACATTACTCATTGTGGCATACACACATAATCATAGAGAATCATTTCTTGTTAGTCAAGACTCATCGCCAAGACTATCTTAGTGGACAAAGTCCCTTTCTGAATCGAGTAATCCTCGTTTCAGTCCTGTTTCACTGAACCGGTATAACCTACCATTCCAGCCATGTCTATCTCATGAGATATAAAATCTTTACCCAATGCATTGGAGGGAGATATAGGTCCCACCCATCTCTTAATGAATCCTTTCTTATGTGTGCCACAAAATCATAAATCATACATCATTGCATAACCCATGTAATAAAAATGGGATTCTTAAACAACATGACATCATAAAACAATTCATATAAGATAAAGGAATTCATAAACATAATTCCATCACAACATAGTAAAATCAATTTAAAAATATGGATAGAAACAGAACCCTTTATTATCTTATATGGAAAATAATTTTGATAAAACACTTGAATTGAATTCTTGAGGAAAATATCCTTTCTTCTTCAAAATCAATTTCTTTTCACAAAACATCATGCAATTTTAAAAGAAATAGATTTTATTGAAAATAGTCATGAAATATTTTAGAGGAATCTTCATGAAAATAAGGCTTTATAAAACAGTATAAATCCGTTCGTGCCGTATAAGTTAAAAAAAAAACATTCTTCGTACTTTGGTCGGAAAAGTCAAAAGTACCTCATACGAAAAACATCAAAAGATTCCTTTCATTTCTTTTACTAAAAACTCACCGAAGGGTAAAAATGGATTTAAACAATTGTAGGTGGATGGAAATAATATTACATATTGATGAAACATGGATGTGGATGATAAAATACACCCTAGTAAATACTTACGAATAAACAACCTCGGATAAAAATGAGATTGTGATATTTCCCTTACCTTAGGTCCAATTTGCTTTGTACGTGTCCGAAGCTCCTGTATAATGGTTTAAATAATGTTATTGACTTATTCCAGAATCATACATATTGATATGATATCATATATGGTCATATTCTTAGCTTATTGTTAGTAATATTTCATTGTTACTTGTTACTCGGGTCTTTATTGCCTTTTGTTCTTATGCATGTTTTTCCGAATAAATTCTTATTCTTCTTTTAAGGTTATAGATACCTTATATCCAGAATGTTATTAGTGTAACATATATCATATTTATTCATTCAATTCATTTATATAATTACTATGTAATGATGATCATGTAGAACGAGTCGCATCACATCGTGGAGACGGTATTCCGTACGTACGCACGAGTGATGATATCGTTCCTATGATCGTGGAACTGTATTGGAGTATAAATATATTATTTCAGTATCAATATTACTTTATAATAATCATATATAGTTACTCATTACACCATTATACCCATCCTTGTAAGGTGATGGTGGAAAATAGATTATACCACGGCGTGGAGACGGTATTCCGTACGTACGCACGCGTGGTGATTTCATTTTTCCGTAGGATGGATAGAAGGTGAATTAGTGTTGTTTCATATTTATAATAACATATCAGTATGTAAGTAATACTGATGTTATTACTTTGTCATGAAACAACTAAAGAAGAAAAAGTTTAAGACGAAAGAAATTGAAAAGATCGGTAATGGATATTACCTCTTCTTTGGAAGGCCTCTTTGAATCCTCCACTTAGGGAACTAAGATTGGTCTTTGAAGAAGACCAGGACCTCTAGGATTATTCTAGGGATGTGGGGAGGAGAAAATGGCAGGGGTTTGCCGAGCTTGAGTGCTCAAATTGGTGTGAGGAGGAGGGGGAGAAGGTGTCCTTTTATAGGGGAGGAGAGGGGCACCTTAGGAATAACTAAAAACATTATTTTATATTAAAGTCAAAATCGGTTTATAATGGTTCCAAAGGGTCTTATTTCGAAGATAAGGTGGGGAAGGGTCGAAATCCTCTCATCCAATAGAATTTGGACAAGTTTAGGTTCCTATTTTAACCTTATCATTTAGATTTAACATTAAGTTAAATAATTTAACTTTTACCATGTCTTTTTGTTTTCTTTCACTATATGGTTAATACACTTACTATAACATGCCAAACGAACCCCAAATTGTTTATTATTAATATATATATCCTTATCTAAGTCATTTGGCCGAACCTTAGATTTTTAGGAATAAAATAACAATTAATAATATAATATTTGATTTAAAAACTATTTTGTGTCAATTTTGACACTATTTGATATATGACTTTTGTGAAAGTCATAACAGAATTAAATGTTCGAACCAAGTTGATTAAATCAACACTAAGATATCATATTAACCTATAAAATTAGTGGAATTCATAAAAAGTCTCAAATTACATTTATTTTGGTGTTTATAACATCAATTATGTCAATATTTCATTAATAAGATAATTACTGCATCATCTTTGTGTCATAAATAAATTAAATTATTTGGTGTCTAAAAATTACAAATAAAATACCATCATGTAGGAAAGCTTTTTAGCTTTCTAATGAATATTTACAATCGAATTTATCTTATGTATAACTCCATATTAAAAATGTTTTAGTAAATAAACTTTGATTTTAACTCTTTTAACCCTTATTTAAATAAATTAATAATAAATGTCCTAATCTAACCCAAGTGGGCCTAAATGGTCATATTTTATTCCTAAGTTTGTTTTTGGTCGAATTACACTTGTCCAATAGAATTAGGACATGTGTTAGGGTAATAGTAATATCATATTTACCCTTAGTTACCCTATTTACTATTAACCGCGGTAAAAAAAAGTAAAAAGTTACTATTCACCAAAAAATTATTTTCATCTCATTGAACCACATTTTAGTCCTTGATATTAACCGTGTCTCTCGGATTTTCGAAATTACATTCACAGAAGCGGTAAAATTAAGTTTTATGCAAAATTCAGTTTTTTTACCTACCACTTAGTAGTTTCACTATTCATCAAAAATTGATGTTTTTCAGAATAATGCCAAAATTTCATCCTAAGCTATTTTTCATATTCCGAATTCAAAAATGAAATCTATTTTACCAAATTCATAACATATAAGTTGCATTAATTAATTTTATAATTAAATCTCGCTGTTAAAACAAATAGCGTGTTTTTAAGAAACAATATCTATCAAAAGATTGACACTAGTTTATAACTAGTTTAAATGTGAAATTACATCCAATGACCAACATTGTATTAAATTGTAAAAATATATTCTAAATATACTTTAAAACTACTTAAATTAATAATTTATCACTATTAATTATTTCGATTAAAAAAGTTGTTTTTAATTATAATTTAGTAATTTTCACTATTCATCAGAACATGAAAGTTATCCGAAAAGTACCAAAATTTCACCTTAGGCTAAATTCGATACTCCGAATCCAAAAATAAAGTTCATTTTGAAAAATAAGATTTACTGGATTTCAAAAAGTGGTTATTACTATTCATAACGGCTTGTTTTAATAATATTTTTATAGCATATCGTTGTTTAGTGAAACTCGGTATTGCGTACTACACACGCTATCGAGGAAGGTCACGATTGCGTGTAATGCAAGTCAAGTCAAGGATGTGTGTTGTGCAAGCTCATTTTGGTGTAGCGTACAACACAAGACATTAATAAAATTAAAAAGAATATTTTTTTATAAAATCTTGGGCTGTTACATTCTACCCCCCTTAAAATGAATTTCTCCCTCGAAATTCGTCGGGGTTATAAATGGTTTACTATTTGAAAGTTTCTTTAATAGAAACCCACATCGTAAAAGGGAATACCAAAACTTGGCTTTAAAAACTAAAGTATGAAATGTAACGATTACCCAAATAAACTAATCACTGGGTTTCCACATAGGTGAAAATATGGATATGGAAGAGAAATCTAACCATCATGTTCTGATGGAGAGTGGTA
Organism: Viscum album; assembly: GCA_963277665.1. NCBI lineage: Eukaryota > Viridiplantae > Streptophyta > Magnoliopsida > Santalales > Viscaceae > Viscum > Viscum album. The sequence continues at coordinate 430,919,549 of OY728139.1, forward strand.
GAGAACATGGCTATGGAAAATCCAGTAATCACAAATCCATAAATTTGTGACGATCTAAGGTACCATCTGATTCATCATGTATAAGAGAACTAGGACAACATTTTTGGTTTTCAAGATCATTTCCCTAAAGTTGAAAATTTGCTTAAAATAAATACTTACTTTATTTTGGTACAATCTCACTTTTGTTCGTGCCTTGAACAATTTCTACTTCATCTCTTAAATAAATGAAGTTGAATTTGTTATTTGTGAAGTGTTAGCAGATTATGTGATAGAATGATGGGTCATTCCATCTGTCTCAAACAAAAGGTTAGAAAAAGTTATTAAATATACATAAGTCATTCTATAGTGAGATTAATCACATATGGTTCCTAAAATGGACTTATACTTCATATATCATACTGCTTAATATAATAAAACTAGTTTCTACTAAACAGGGACTTCCTGTAGGTCAGTGGTAGGCGATAAAGGCCAGTCGCACTTCGGTTGTGGGTTCGATTCCTACAGCCTTGTCCGAAGCGATGGGCTGTCGCCCGTCCTGTAGGTTGTCCTTTTTCCAAAACTATATTACTATAACATCCCATTAATAATATCGAGAAAACTTCTATCCTTAAACAATACTAACTTATGTCCAACATAATCCATTCCAATCTTTAGGCTTATCCATAATACTGCAGTCCACTCTCATAACATAGTGAAAGCGATTACCAGAGATTTAATACCATCGTTGATCCCCATATATCATAAGATATATTTTGTTGGTCACATTCCAAACATTCAAAGTCCTTAATCATGTATTCTCTTGAATACCTTAGTGAAAACATGAATGCAGTTAAAAGTTAACACTTTCCACATACCAAAATCCTCAAAATTCTATATACTCATACCATGATATCACTTAGTCCTTATATCAATCATGAGCTCATGAATACAATCAAACATCTCATTATCTTCTTATCCTTTCATTATGCACATATCATCTACTTTCCAAAATATTTGAATCACTTTTCATGGTTATCGGTACCTTAAAATTATTGAAAACCACAATAGACCAATACTTAAATATTTCAATACACCATAAAAATACCTCAACAACATTATTCTTGAATACCAATACATAAACACTTCAGTCCATCTACTTCAATGATTGTCCTGGAATAAGTCCTTTCTTGATTTAGAAGTAACTTTTTAGGTCAGGGCATTGAGTTGGGTAATGCCCATGTTCTCCACAAATAAGACATTGAACTCCATAACAATCTGTCACTCTATGACCCTTTTCTCCACACAGATAACATCGGTCCCTCCATTTGAGGTATTCCTCAAGGTTCTTCTTCCCTTCTTTAGAAATCTCAATCTTCCTTTTTTTATGATCCTCAACATGCGAACATGCATAATAGTTTATCTTCCTCTTCTTTGATGAATTAGTCATACCACTAAATTTCACCTTGTTAATCATATATCGCGATGACTGATTTGGCATAATCACAATATCTTTATCTTTAGGCATTACACAATTTTGTTGCTCATAGTCACCAATTTGTCCATTGGATTCAATGTTAACCGAATTCCTTCTGGTTCCCTCCATTAACTAAAACACAAAAAGAATTTTGTGAGAGGCGAAATCATGCTAGGGAAGACAACATAGTAAAGGGGGAGTACCTTGAACATCTAACATCTTAGGTTTAATTCAATGATCGTTAGCGTAGTTCTAGTACTATAACCTATACGTATACTTAACCTTAGGGACATCCCTAGACATACCTTAGAAATACCTCTAGGGATCTCACTAACGTTTTCGCATCCTAGTTTCCAAAGGTTGACTAAACCTTTCCTCTGATACCAACTGTAGAGACCCATAGCCTGACGTACATGGACATTACATTACATTTGCGGAATACTTACTACATAACAAAAACACACACTAAAGGATCGTAATAGTTTAGTGTCTTTGGAAACTCGGAACGTAATCTTCTAATCGTGGTGAAAGTTCTTCAATATCTCCCATAAAGGTCATCCCTTTTTTCTACCTAAAACCTTTCTTTATATCCTGGGGAAAAGAAAACATAAAAGGGTGAGCTCAAATGCTCAGCAAGGGCAAGTAAAGGAAATAAAAATCATATCATATCTTTTTGAAAATCATAACCTGCAAAAGAGATCATAAAATCTTAACATGGAATAAATCATAGAAGTGAAAATGAAATCATAAATTAAAACATTACTCATTGTGGCATACACACATAATCATAGAGAATCATTTCTTGTTAGTCAAGACTCATCGCCAAGACTATCTTAGTGGACAAAGTCCCTTTCTGAATCGAGTAATCCTCGTTTCAGTCCTGTTTCACTGAACCGGTATAACCTACCATTCCAGCCATGTCTATCTCATGAGATATAAAATCTTTACCCAATGCATTGGAGGGAGATATAGGTCCCACCCATCTCTTAATGAATCCTTTCTTATGTGTGCCACAAAATCATAAATCATACATCATTGCATAACCCATGTAATAAAAATGGGATTCTTAAACAACATGACATCATAAAACAATTCATATAAGATAAAGGAATTCATAAACATAATTCCATCACAACATAGTCAAATCAATGTAAAAATATGGATAGAAACAGAACCCTTTATTATCTTATATGGAAAATAATTTTGATAAAACACTTGAATTGAATTCTTGAGGAAAATATCCTTTCTTCTTCAAAATCAATTTCTTTTCACAAAACATCATGCAATTTTAAAAGAAATAGATTTTATTGAAAATAGTCATGAAATATTTTAGAGGAATCTTCATGAAAATAAGGCTTTATAAAACAGTATAAATCCGTTCGTGCCGTATAAGTTAAAAAAAAACATTCTTCGTACTTTGGTCGGAAAAGTCAAAAGTACCTCATACGAAAAACATAAAAAGATTCCTTTCATTTCTTTTACTAAAAACTCACCGAAGGGTAAAAATGGATTTAAACAATTGTAGGTGGATGGAAATAATATTACATATTGATGAAACATGGATGTGGATGATAAAATACACCCTAGTAAATACTTACGAATAAACAACCTCGGATAAAAATGAGATTGTGATATTTCCCTTACCTTAGGTCCAATTTGCTTTGTACGTGTCCGAAGCTCCTGTATAATGGTTTAAATAATGTTATTGACTTATTCCAGAATCATACATATTGATATGATATCATATATGGTCATATTCTTAGCTTATTGTTAGTAATATTTCATTGTTACTTGTTACTCGGGTCTTTATTGCCTTTTGTTCTTATGCATGTTTTTCCGAATAAATTCTTATTCTTCTTTTAAGGTTATAGATACCTTATATCCAGAATGTTATTAGTGTAACATATATCATATTTATTCATTCAATTCATTTATATAATTACTATGTAATGATGATCATGTAGAACGAGTCGCATCACATCGTGGAGACGGTATTCCGTACGTACGCACGAGTGATGATATCGTTCCTATGATCGTGGAACTGTATTGGAGTATAAATATATTATTTCAGTATCAATATTACTTTATAATAATCATATATAGTTACTCATTACACCATTATACCCATCCTTGTAAGGTGATGGTGGAAAATAGATTATACCACGGCGTGGAGACGGTATTCCGTACGTACGCACGCGTGGTGATTTCATTTTTCCGTAGGATGGATAGAAGGTGAATTAGTGTTGTTTCATATTTATAATAACATATCAGTATGTAAGTAATACTGATGTTATTACTTTGTCATGAAACAACTAAAGAAGAAAAAGTTGAAGACGAAAGAAATTGAAAAGATCGGTAATGGATATTACCTCTTCTTTGGAAGGCCTCTTTGAATCCTCCACTTAGGGAACTAAGATTGGTCTTTGAAGAAGACCAGGACCTCTAGGATTATTCTAGGGATGTGGGGAGGAGAAAATGGCAGGGGTTGGCCGAGCTTGAGTGTTCAAATTGGTGTGAGGAGGAGGGGGAGAAGGTGTCCTTTTATAGGGGAGGAGAGGGGCACCTTAGGAATAACTAAAAACATTATTTTATATTAAAGTCAAAATCGGTTTATAATGGTTCCAAAGGGTCTTATTTCGAAGATAAGGTGGGGAAGGGTCGAAATCCTCTCATCCAATAGAATTTGGACAAGTTTAGGTTCCTATTTTAACCTTATCATTTAGATTTAACATTAAGTTAAATAATTTAACTTTTACCATGTCTTTTTGTTTTCTTTCACTATATGGTTAATACACTTACTATAACATGCCAAACGAACCCCAAATTGTTTATTATTAATATATATATCCTTATCTAAGTCATTTGGCCGAACCTTAGATTTTTAGGAATAAAATAACAATTAATAATATAATATTTGATTTAAAAACTATTTTGTGTCAATTTTGACACTATTTGATATATGACTTTTGTGAAAGTCATAACAGAATTAAATGTTCGAACCAAGTTGATTAAATCAACACTAATATATCATATTAACCTATAAAATTAGTGGAATTCATAAAAAGTCTCAAATTACATTTATTTTGGTGTTTATAACATCAATTATGTCAATATTTCATTAATAAGATAATTACTGCATCATCTTTGTGTCATAAATAAATTAAATTATTTGGTGTCTAAAAATTACAAATAAAATACCATCATGTAGGAAATCGTTTTAGCTTTCTAATGAATATTTACAATCGAATTTATCTTATGTATAACTCCATATTAAAAATGTTTTAGTAAATAAACTTTGATTTTAACTCTTTTAACCCTTATTTAAATAAATTAATAATAAATGTCCTAATCTAACCCAAGTGGGCCTAAATGGTCATATTTTATTCCTAAGTTTGTTTTTGGTCGAATTAAACTTGTCCAATAGAATTAGGACATGTGTTAGGGTAATAGTAATATCATATTTACCCTTAGTTACCCTATTTACTATTAACCGCGGTAAAAAAAAGTAAAAAGTTACTATTCACCAAAAAATTATTTTCATCTCATTGAACCACATTTTAGTCCTTGATATTAACCGTGTCTCTCGGATTTTCGAAATTCCATTCACAGAAGCGGTAAAATTAAGTTTTATGCAAAATTCAGTTTTTTTACCTACCACTTAGTAGTTTCACTATTCATCAAAAATTGATGTTTTTTAGAATAATGCCAAAATTTCATCCTAAGCTATATTTCATATTCCGAATTCAAAAATGAAATCTATTTTACCAAATTCATAACATATAAGTTGCATTAATTAATTTTATAATTAAATCCCGCTGTTAAAACAAATAGCGTGTTTTTAAGAAACAATATCTATCAAAAGATTGACACTAGTTTATAACTAGTTTAAATGTGAAATTACATCCAATGACCAACATTGTATTAAATTGTAAAAATATATTCTAAATATACTTTAAAACTACTTAAATTAATAATTTATCACTATTAATTATTTCGATTAAAAAAGTTGTTTTTAATTATAATTTAGTAATTTTCACTATTCATCAGAACATGAAAGTTATCCGAAAAGTACCAAAATTTCACCTTAGGCTAAATTCGATACTCCGAATCCAAAAATAAAGTTCATTTTGAAAAATAAGATTTACTGGATTTCAAAAAGTGGTTATTACTATTCATAACGGCTAGTTTTAATAATATTTTTATAGCATATCGTTGTTTAGTGAAACTCGGTATTGCGTACTACACACGCTATCGAGGAAGGTCACGATTGCGTGCAATGCAAGTCAAGTCAAGGATGTGTGTTGTGCAAGCTCATTTTGGTGTAGCGTACAACACAAGACATTAATAAAATTAAAAAGAATATTTTTTTATAAAATCTTGGGCTGTTACATCTATCATCCCAGATGACACTCTTCTAAGATATGCACTACGTTCGGTACCAAACCACCATCCCAGATGGAACATCTTAGAGATACTACTCGATTAGCAATCATTAAACCGAATTCACAACACTGCGATCCCAAGGGTTGGCATCCGAGAGAACACGCTCATCGGATATCACCGCCAAGAACGTCATGATGTAAAATAGAGGATCACGATACTCAGATAGGGGGATCCCATCCTATCCCTGATGGGGGACACCACAACCCTAGAGAAACCACGCCTAACCTAAGGCACTCAACCGAGAGATACCACTCTATCGGGAAAACATACTAACTACACAACCAGACCAAACCTCGTGGTACCTATCCGTGAGGGAATTCTCAATGGACAACACCATGAAAGAAGTCACCCAATGACTAAGTACTCCAAACCGACTCCTCATGTAGGGGTTCCCAAATAGGATCCGTTGGGGGACACTCAAACCCTAGCTGGAAACCAACCACATAAAGGGGTATCATGTACAACCTGAATATGGTACAACCCAACGAGCAGAGGATCAACACACGTGTAGTGTGGGTCATGCCGATACTGACTCCGCTGGGGAAAACGCCACATATATCACCGAAGGAAGAAGCGATGTTCGATACTGAGATAGGGAGTCTACACCTAGGGATCATTGGGGGCTCTGTACTCTTCTGGAAAGATGCCAACCACTGAGGTGTCTCCTCTACTAACCACTATGGTCACTCAAATGATGACCACTAAGGTTTCACCTCTTGGGAATAGGATAGATGCCCATGTAAATATTGGTCACACCGATTCTGACTGTACCAGGGTACATGAAGGGATTTCAGGACTGCATCGGGCCTCTCAGTGTGGTACATGCTCCAAATCTGTTGAGTCCACTATCAAAGAGGATTGAGGAAACTCACTCCAGAATGTAGGAACACACCCACACTACATGTATGCACGTAACCGAAGTGGGTTCACAGTTCTCTGAAGGGGATGTGATAAGTAAAACCCTTCTAACGAAGGACCAGGGGGACCCAATCAACCCTGCCAATAGAAACTTCGCTAACAGAAACTAGGGGAACCCACTCTACCCTGTTGGCCTAAATGTGAAACACAAGGACCAGGGGGACCCACTCAACCCTACCGATATAGGCATCATTAACTCTAGAAACTCTCACAACTTCGACTACACACCGCACCTCTTAGGACCAAACCGAGGCCTCCATTGCATTCCACACGAAACGACACTCAGGATAGGCTACTCGCATTCCCAATTCTGAGTCCCAAATAAAGAGATATGGAAGGCTGATGACATTCAGAAAATCCCTAGGAGTACATGGCGTGCACCTGGCTCTACATGGTGTGTGATCCTACCCTTTCACATTACTGTATCTTCAGACCACATGGTCTACTAACCCATGTAGGGGTACATGGAGTGTATCTCCACTACACACCGTGTCTCGATACCCCGACCCCTAGTCGTGTCATCCTGCTACACAGACCGTCCACTCGGTCCCTCACACACCGTGTATCCCATACTACACAACGTGTTCAGGCTATCTGGTCGCCTAACCATGTAGCTCACCCCATGCCCGTGTACCAGACCCCGTGTCTATGTACTGTGGCCGTGTATTGATACACAACCATGTACATGTACATGACTATCCCAGGACATGTTCCCAACCACACAGATTGGGTCACTACATGACATGTAATCCGAGTTACACATCGTGTAGTTACCAATAGTCATCTTCCCCAAACAGGAAGAACACACGACATGTTCCACTGAACCACACGTCGTGTGATTGGGAAAATCTGATGTGATTTCCCTGCAAGCTTCCCGGATCACCCCTATTTTTCCCAAAACACAGAGATCGATCCTCCAGGGGTCCTTAGCAGTTGTCTAAGGGTTCTAAAACCATAAAACAACGCATATAAAGGGGGTCAGGACTTAAAGCACAAACCACCTACCTCATGGGAAAAACCTTGAAGCTTTGTTCTCAGATCTGTTCTCCAAAGCTGCCGTTGCACATCTGGGGAGTGATCACCATTGAAATCCGAGACCAGAGGCTCCTCATTTCGTTGATTCTCCCTTCGGGCAATTCGTCGCCAAAGGGGGAGAAGGAGGGGCTTCAACTCCTCATGTGTTTCATATGACTAAGGGAGAGGGGAGAGGGGAGAGGGATTAATTTTTATTAATCTCCTCCTCTTCTTAATACACTGGGGCCTGCCTCACCTCAGACCCTACACCTGGCACCGACAATGATTATGTCACGCCTAGGCTAAAAAATTCATTCTAAAATCAACCACGGCATCAGAAATCTGATCCGAGACTCCTCATGAGAGTTATTCCAAATTTCACATGAAACTGCGCCAACACCGCGGTGAGGAGCTCTGGGCCTCAGAAACCCACGGCTAATTCGCACCTGACTTCGTGGGTCAAAAACCACATCTCTACATCCTCACCACCTTTATGATTTTTTTCCATGAAAAGAAAAAAGTCTAGGAACAAGGAATGAAACTGAGCTCTCAACTAGGAATCCACCGCCAGTGAGCTCACCAACACCACAACCAAGCCACCTAAGGTTCCCATGCTACCAATAAGCATGTACATCATGGAACCTTTAGGTCACCGCAACCACGCGCCATGACCTCCTCAAGCGACATGCGTACTAGATGATGCCTAACATGCGAGGGTACACACGAAAAAAACAGAGCTTCCCAAATGTACACTGGGTCTTATCGACCCTCTGCAAAAACTCTCACACATGGTCTTACCAACGTCCTAAAAAAACCCCGAGCAAACAACTGAAAAAAATACCCCTTAACAGTGTCTAACCAACTACTGTAGAAAGTAGAAAGGACTAGAGCATACCTCTATCCACCCTCGGAGCCTCTAGGTTAAAGGACTCCATTGCCAGCATATGTCCTCACCCTCGTCCTCTAGCTCTCTGAGCCTGGCATGGACCACCTAGTGGTGGTGGTGGCAATTGGAACGACCTACCACCTCCTGCTGCATCACCTGCTCCACCACTTCCACCGCCCTACTGACCTCCCCACTCGAAACGCTACCTTTTCCAAGGCGGTATGTCGACCGGATCCTTCTCAGCAGCACGGTGGGTCGGATAGTCTCTGGAAAGATGTCCCGAGTCATCACAAGCATAACACCGCATCTTCTATGGCTGACCAAAAATATCCTCAAAGCTTTGAACCTCTAGCCCTCTATCATGGAACCACCTCCAGAAGTGTCGTCGCCCGGATCCCTGAACATGTTGTCGGCTACAAGCAACCAAACCAGCTGTCGATGTCTCCGCTCCCACATGACTAGCACAGACGGTCGTAGTCTGCTCTGCCAAAAAGCTCTCCACCACCAGGGCCCGCTCCAGCACACTAGCATAGGTGGGTACACACATCGGCACCACAAACACCTGGATCTCGTGGCACAAGACCTTCTCAAAAGTTTGATCCTTGAAGAATGGTACTTGAACCATTTCCAAGGAGTAACATGAGAGGTATGTGAACCTTTTTGAGTACTCTATCATGTTCATAATCGCCTGTCGTAGCTGTAGAAGCTCCTGGATTCTCACCAAACTCAGCTTGTCCAGATAGAACTCCTCCCTGAAGAGTCTCTCAAACTCCTCCCAAGGGAGAGTCTTCTCATTGTGGGTTTGCGTCACAAGACTCCACCAACTCCCATCCAAACCATGAAAAAGGCTCTCTGCCAATACAACCCTCTGATCGGGAGGTGTCCTCTCGAGGTGGAATTTTTTTTTGACTTCCTCGAGTCATTCATCAGCTACCTGGGGGTCTGGATCACCTCGAAAACTTAGAGGTTGCTACCTCTGGAACTCAAGTAATGCACTCAACCTACATGAGTCCTCGCCCTGAACTTCTGAAAAAAACCAGCTGCTCGACAAGTGGTGAAGAAAATGGAGGACCACCAGAAGCTCCAGCCTCATAACCAGTGCACTGCACTGAAGACTCTCCACATGGTAGATCATCACCACAATCTCACTATGGAACTCTTTCTGGATGTAGTTGCGGGGGCATCCTAAAATTGAAATTAAGACACACCACAGTCAAAGAGTATATCTGGGGAGTTGACTCAAGAATGAAAGGGAAAACAAAACCCAAAATCCAATCATATATGATGCATGTTCCAATATTCCCCAGTGACCAGTGCCCTCATGTTCTGAGTTGAAAGGAAGGTTATCAGATTCTTGGTGAATGGATACGTCGACCGCTGCACTATCACTGGAGCCCCTGACCTGAAAACCGAACTCGAAACATCTGAACACTTTCACTACGCAACCCAAACCAAGCTCACGATTGTGGTCTTAAAGTGGAGCCTCACTCAGAGATCTCAAAGGTGAAACCTCCTCTGATACCACTCTTTGACGACCCGCCCCCTGGGGCTCAAACTGTGACTACCCCAAGACCACCTTCTTAGGCTAGGGGCTGGCGACCAGCGCCGAGTAAGCTAACACACACAAGGAGGCATTAGCCTAAAGTACTTGTACTCACACACCCATAATACACCTACAAGAAATAGTGAAGATACACATATATATATAAAATGAAAACTAAAAGTCATGCATACATTTATCCCAACCAGAGTACAACAAAAGTACAAAAGGGAAAATTAGGGCCCACCAAAAAAACTACAAAAGCATCCAACCTGCCCTGAAGGAGGGGATTGCTATCAAAACACCCATAGGGAAAAGCTCTTCAGCCCAGCTCTGGTAACCACTCTAGTCAGTCTTCTCACTCATCTCTGCCTACGCTGGATCCTCTGGGGAATCCTTCCAAAGGTATGTGGTCTGCTCAAGACACACGACATGTGGGAAAATCCCATGAAGGGGTGAGTATAAAAATACTCAGTAAGAACACCAAAAACCCTAACCAAAAAGGAGAAATAATAGGCATATGTCGCTCAACCCAGCCAGAGGGAACCCAACGAGAGAGAAAATCCATCTCAAGACCATCCTTGGATAAACACGACTAGTCAGCTCAACCACCTGGTGTGTCAACCCAGAAGTGACAGCACCATAAGGAAACCCACGAAGAACCACTTATACTCGTCTCTTGAGGTTCCAAACTCACAGCCAGTGACACTACTACACGAGGATCAAGGGAAAAACTAAACTAGGATAACACACTCCATGATCGTTGTCATACCATAAGACACTCATCTGAGAGATACACTCCATCGGGTACCACATCGCCACCCCAGATGGCACATTCGAGAGATACTACTTGATCGGTAATCATGAAACTGAAGGCACAACACTACCATCCCAAGGGATGACATCTGAGAGGCCACGCTCACCAGATATCACAGCCAAGAACATCACACTGCAAAATAGTGGATCACGATACTCAGATAGGGGTATCCCATCCCATCCCTGATGGGGGACACCACAACCCTAGAGAAACCACACCTAACCAAAGTCACTCAACCGATAGATACCAATCTATCAGAAAAATGTACTAATGGAACAACCAGGCAAACCCTCGCTGTAACTATTCATGAGGTAATACTCAATAGACATCACCATGGAAGAAGTCACCCAATGACTATGTCCTCCAAACCAACTCAATAGGTAGGTGTTCCCACCCAAGATCCGCTGGGGGACACTCAAACCCTAGCTAGAAAAAGACCACAGAAAGGGGTATCACACACAACCTGAATCTGGTATAACCCACCGAGCAAGGGATCAACACCCATGTAGTGTGGGGCACACTGCTACCGACTCTTTTGGGGAAAATTCCATATAGATCGAAGAAGGAAGATGTGATGTTCGATACTAGGATAGGGAGTCTGTGCCCAGGGCTCACTGGGGGATTCGTACCCTATTAGAAAGATGCTGACCACCGAGGTTTCTCCTCTATTGACCACTAAGGTTGCTCCACTACTGACCACTATGGTCACACCTCCCGTGTAGAGGATCGATGCTCGTGTAAATATTGGTCACACTGATTCTGACCCTACCAGGGTACACGAAGGGACGTGAGGATCACGCCGGGCCTCTCACGGTGGTACATGCTCCAAATCCATTGAGTCCACAATCTAAGAGGATTGAGACAACTCAATCTAGAAAGTGGGAACACACCCACACTGCACGTATGCACATAGCCGAAGAGGGGTCATGGTTTGTTGAAGGGGACATGATACTGAAAACCCTCGTAACGAAGGACTAGGGGGACCCACTCAACCCTTCTGGTTGAAACGTTCTAAGAGAAACCAGGGAGACCCACTCAACCTTGTTTTCCTAAACATCAAACACAGAGACCAGGGGGACCCACTCAACCCTGGCAGTCTAGGCATCGCTAACTCAAGTGACTCGTACAACGTCGCCTGCACACGACACCTCCAAGGCCCAAACTGAGACTGCCATCACGTTCTTTGTGGATAAACATGAAAGATCGTCTACTCGCATTCCCAAATATGAGTCCTAAAGAATAAGATAAAAAAGTCCAAATATCTCTGAAAAACCCCTAGGAGTACATGGCGTGCACCTAACTCCAAACGGCATGTGAGCCTGCCCTTGCACCTGGCTTTGTCTTCAGACCACACGATCCTCCAGCACATGTAAGGGTACACATTGTGTAACTCAACAACATGACATGTCCCGATAAAATGGACCCTAGCCGTGTCATCCCGCAATACATACCGACCACCCGGGCCCTTACACGCCGTGTATCCTATACTACATGGAATGTTTAGGCTATCAGGTCGCCTGACCATGTAGCTCACCCAATGCTCATGTACCGGACCCCGTGTTCATGTATTGTGGTCGTGTATCGATACATGACCATGTATGTGTACCCGGCTATCCGAGGCCATGTCCCCGACCAAACGGGTTGGGTCACTACACGACGTGTAATCCGAGTTACATGGCGTGTAGTTCCCAAAAGTCATCTTACCCGAACAGGAAGAACACGTGGTGTGTTCCATTGAACCTCACACCATGTGATGAGGAAAATCCGACGGGATTTCCCTGAAACCTACCCGGATCACCCAGTTTTACCCCAAAATGCACAGATCGACACTCGAGGGGTCCCTAGCAGTTGTCTAAGGTCTCTAAAACCTTAAAACAATGCATATAAAGGGGATCATGACATAAAGCTCAAAACACGTAACTCACGGGAGAAACACCAAAGCTTTTGCCTCAGATCCGTGCTCCAAAGCTTCCACCGCACGTCCAGGGAGCGATCACCGTCGAAATCCAAGATCAGCGGCTCCCCGTTCTGTCGATTCGGTCTCTGGGTCATTCATCGCCAAAGGGAGAGAAGGAGGGGCTTCAGCTCTTCCTGTGTGTTGTGCGCCTAAGGGAGAGGGGAGTGGGGATCAGGATTAATTTTTATTAATCCCCTCCTCTACTTAATACACTGGTCCCCACCTCACCTCAGACCCAACATCGAGCGCCAATAAAGTTTATTCCGCACTTAGCCTAAAAACGAAAATTTGAACTCAACTACGACCTCCGAAATCTGATCCATGACTTCATATGAGAGTTGTTCTACATTTCACGTGAAATTGTGCCAACACCGCGGCAAGGCACTCCAGGCCTTGGAAACCCATGCTGGCTTCGCACCTGACTTCGCGTGTCAAAACCCGAGTCGTTACATTTTTTTATTTCTGAATCCCAATTTCATCACTTAGTTTTGATTTGATCAAATTACCCATAATTTATTATTTAAAAAAATGAACATCCAAGATGAATTTTTTATTCCTAAATTAGCATTATTAAATTTTAATAGATCATATAATTCACATATGGATAGAAAACAATTTCTCTTGTAATTAATTTTTTTAAATGAAATGGTTACCAGAAGATAAGACAATATCCAAATGTTTAATCCTACATATGATGAAATAATAATGTTTACTTAAAATATTCAATGATAACACCAAAAGTTTAACATAGATTATAAATAAATTTCCTTAAATCCCAAATAACATTGGAATTCAACAAATTAATTTCATTATTACCAAATAAAATTTCATGATAAATCTCATACTAAACCTATGGGTAACACATACCTTGACTTAATGAAACATATCCCACAATATAATTATTCACCCAAAAATCATAAAAATTCAAAATGATTTTTACATATAGTTTTTTTTCAAAATCAACTTAATATTTTTCCAAAAAAAATCATTTAAATAAAGAAACACATAGATAATTTAATACTAAATAGGACATCAAGTAGACTAATTGTCGATGGTGCACTATTTTCATCTTTAGATTATGGGGTTAAGCCCCTTGGCCTTTTCAGATGTGATGGGATATCACCCACCCTGTGGATTATACTTTTTATAAAGCTATATAGTTCATATAACTTTCCTAAAAAATATGAGAACATCCTAAAAAATATCATTAATCATCAAATAACATTTAACCACTATGGTTATCTATACAACTTATTTTTTCCCCCAAAATCTGAATTGACAATTATTAACTTAAAATTATTCATCATATTAACCCTAAATGTTTTTAATAATTTTAAACATATATCCGCAAAATATACAATCATTTTTCCTAAAATAACCTTTTCACAATAACACAAACTAAACCAAAGGGTTGTGTTCCCATAATTGTCTTCCAAAATATCCTTAATACTGATAAACTCGCATCATATAAACACTCAAAATGGGTATCTATGACATTAAATTTATGATAAACATTCTACCTATCAACCCAAAAAACATTAAAATTATCCCATATCATTATGGAATGTCATATCTATCCATAGTCTCTATTATCTCTTTCATCATAATGGTTTATGAAGAGAACATGGATTAGGAAAATAATATCCATTGAGAGTATCAAACCAGTTTTGCAGTGAGGACACACTCACCAAGCAATATAATGATGGCAAATATATTCTTGACCAACACTTTTGGGTGTTATTAACCCAAGATGAATCTATTCCAAAACCATTCCCACCTGTAATAGCCAGATATGGATATATTGCTATGAAAACCTCATAATCTCTACCTTACCAAACATTAGGATGTTTTCCTATAATTAGACCTCTCTTCAATATCATACATAGGGATATGTTCTCCAATCTAAGTTTTCATAAATCAAGTTCTCGTAGTTTCTACTAAACATGCTCTGATACCAACTATAAATACCATGAACCTAGTAGCTCAATACTAGTGGTTTCTTTATTACATTATCACTTGATACAAGTTAACACATCCCAATGGAATAAATAGTTTAGTAGTCTTCGTAAACTAGATACATACATTCATCCCATTTTATATTCAAAATGAAATATTAAACATTGTAAAAGTAATCATTATCTATACTTTAACCTAATCATAGAACCCACCATCATATCATAGGGAAAAGAAAAAAATTAAGGGTTTTCTCATATGATCAATAAGTGTTGTGTGAATTGGAAGCTATGATGAGTAAATAATTCTTAATAAATATGGTGAGGTAGATAACTGAAAGACATGACATTTAATTAATATATTTTTCATGAAGAATTTTATGGTGGGGGAAAATAAATATAAAATGATTCCATATAAATAATCACATGATCTTGAAACTTATCCTTGTATATCATAATTAATCATATAATTACATAGACATGAATAACAAATTCTATAATGATGTAATGCATAATTTCGGTCATCATAAACTTACCATAACATTCTCTTGCGAATACATCATACATAAATGAGTAAGGCCTCAAAAAATACCCAAAATTGTTTTTCTCATGATACGTAATGATGCATCTAGGGTCTATAGTGGTCCCTTCCCATCAATTACATTGTCCAATGCATTAATCATATGAAAAGGGTGAATAATAATTCAATATTTAATCAACATAAAAAAATCATATAGGATGACTATAATATGAAATGGTCATATTTCCATTGTCAATATGATCATAAAATATCCTTAGAAATAACAATGATGGTATAATTATAATATATCAAAAGTGAAGAATGAGTAAAATAATGGTATGTTGATGTTGACTAGTAGAAATACTATAAAAACATCATTAAAAATATTCCTATTGAAAAAACGCTTTTCACATTGAAATTCAATTTTAATAAGTAAAAATCCCGAGAATGTTAAGAAAAACATTTTATTAAAAAATAGTCATGGAATATTTTAAATGAATCTTGAAACCAATGATTGTTCATGATAGTGGGGAATTAAATTCATACCGAGTAAGCCAAAATAAAGATTCCTTTTTCATTTATGGAAAAAATTCAAAAAGTGCCATGTTTAGAAAATGGAAAGAAGGTCCCTTATTAAATATTTAAAAGAAAAAAACATGGTTAAAAATTAAATTAATAAATATTTAGTGAATATAAAAAAATTATATATTAAAAATTTTAATGGAAAATTTAAATATGGAATAAAACTATTCCTAATAGCGTAAAAAACAACATTGATTTTCATTAAAAACTTTATTTTAGTATCTTGAGTACTTAAAGATTTGAAAATGAAAGGAAAAAATATAATTTATATAAATCTATATTGGAGAAAAATATTGGTGTTAAGATAGAATGGTCAAATAATTTCCCATGTGGATACTTAAACACAAAAAATATAGAATAGTGATGATATTGTGAAATAAACTTTTACTGATTGGTTAACTTTTAAATCATAAAACCCAAGGATGAAATCAATTCATATGACACATTAAATACTATTAACATAATTATATTCATGATATAACATATCAAAGGGGTAGTAGATAATCCTCATGTATAACATTAAATATGTCCCAAATAAAACAATTTAAGTCGAAAAACCCTTCCAAAGATATTATCAATGAATTGAGAATTAAACAATGGATTATTTATGTGTAAAAATGATATTATATATAAAAAAATTGGAATAATCCAAAAAACATATTATTTTTTAATTCATAAATAATCATGGCATAACAATGTCATTGAATAAGATTTATAACCCAATTAAAGGAAATTGTGTTAAGAAGCCCTCACCACTTAGTAGTTTTCGAGTAAAATTATATTTGATGGATTAACTGGAATTGAAATATACAACATGATATTTAAAATTAATCATGATATAAAATTTAAAATGGAATTATATACACCATATAAATGAAATTATAAGCATAACAATAAAATTTCCTCAATGAAGAAAAATTGAAATGAAATTGCTTACCTCAGGTCGGACTCGTTGTGTATATTAGTTATATTCTTTAATAATAAAATTATATTAATTATTTACATTCTTATGAAATTTTTTCTTGTTTATTATTATTTTTATTTCATTTAATACCATGTTATATTAAATTACATTATCAATTTAGTTCATTTCGGATGTCATGACGATATTCATGTCATATGTACAGAATTACATCGGTTGTTTTATAATGGTATAAGGGGAAATTATTAAATAACATCTAGAATAATTATAATTAAATAAATATAATTTTTTTACATAAATAATTCTTTTAAAACCAACCATGAAATATGATTTTGTAAAATAAACTATGTTATAATCATGTAGAGGGTATGTATTACAAATGCACGAGAAATGTTTCCAATTTTCAACGACCATGATAGAAAGAAGATAAGTGATATTTTATCATTAAATAATGGCCATTATATCATAAATATCATATTTTTTATTTATTTATACTAATATATACCAACCATGTGATTTGGTAATGAAAGATGAATCACCTCACTTTATGGAGGTGGTAGTCCACATGGACACACGAACGACGTTATCATTTTTTAATGGATGGTAAGGTAAGAAAATATATGATATATTATCATTAGATAATGATAAATATGTTATTAATATCATATATATATATATATATAATTCATCATTAAAACTATACTTCAGTGGTGGTGATAGAAAATGAATTACACTGGTTCTCGATGTGGTAGTTTGTTATTCACATGAACGATAGTTTTGTTTCCCATTTGATAGAAGTGGAGATAGATAAAGGACACTAAATTAATATATAAAAATCTTAGTATGTATTATATACTAATTTTACTATTTAAGCAAGTTTGAATATGATTTTAAGGAGGTCCAAGAAAAAATAGAACTAAAATATTTCTTTTAAAAGCTATACCATTTTTTCTGATAACCTATTTTTATTTACACCTTAAGTCTTATAAGGTTGATATTAATCTAAAATAAGAACAATAAAAACTAGTGAGGGGTTTATGGAAGGAATTTGGTATGGTCTTGATTGAACTTTATGGTTGTCGACAGGTGAATAAAAGAGAAGAGTGTGTTCCCTTTTATATGTAGGGGGATTTTTTGAATTTCTAAAGGTATTAAATACATATAAATTATTTCTATTGAAAAAATAGCTCCCAAATGATATATTTCAAATATAGGATTCGGATGGGTACAATTCCAATCAAAAAATAAATTTTTTAAAAGTTTAGATAAGGTTTTTACCCTTATCTCTTTGTGTTAACCCACATTGCCCTTTTTTGATAGTTATAGTGATAACAATGTTTTTACAATTTAGTGGTCATGATAATTTGTATAAAAGAAAAATTATCCAATAAATGTAAAATGGATATGTTTTTCAACTTTATACCAATAATGTTCCTAAATATAGGATTTTTAGGATTTCTTAATCATTTAATAAATTATTATTTATTATAAAATATCATTAATGTCATTTTATGAACTATTCGTTACATGTCACTTTGTAAACAATGTGACATCAATGGAAATCAAATATAAGACTTTGAAACATCACTAACATGTTATATTTATCTATAATTTTTTTAACATAATAATTCCTTCAATTTATATCACTTTTAATATATTTTTTAAAAAATTTGTTTTGTTTTTCTATTAACTAAATAAATATGGTGTCGATGATGCATAACCATTTAATGTAATTATTCAATCACTAAAAATTAAATATAAATTAACTTCCTAATAATAATTTAATTATTCTAAAAATATAAATTTATATTTTTTTAGTACGTTTTCCCCTATGTGAATACATAGTATATATTTAAAATTGAGAGAGTGACATTCTGTCTTTTTCATTACTTAAAATAATATATAGGTCATTTTCAAATAAAAATGTCTGATACATAATTAAATCTATTAAATAAGATCATAGTTTACAAAATAGATTCATCCAACAATAATTAACACGAGAATATAGTCTTTATCACTTAGTTTGAACCTTGGTTAACTTAAGTTACCCTTTTATAGTGGTCACAATTTTTTATTGTTTTTACTATTCATTATGGAAAAATATTGTGTTGACCTTATTAAATATTATAAGTTACACTGATTCCAAATATGGAATAAATTTTAACAAATTCAATCCCTATAAGTGAAATAATTTCATTTTTTAATAATTCTTTAAAACGTGAATAAAGCCTGTTTTTTTTCAAAAGAAGCATTTTTCAAGAAATTATGATCTTATATTAACTCTATAAATAGTAATCTTTATTAAATGAATTTTAATTCTTATAAATACATATATATAATCCATATAGTTAATTTAAACGAATAGTTATTAGTGTTTATATTAATTAACTGAAATATAAAAGGCTTGTGAATTTAAAAATTAGTTTTCAGACAAATGCATTTTAAAGCATAAACCTAGATTTTTACAAAAAATAACAAAAATTATAGATTCAAATAAAATTAAATGGATTATAATAAATAAATTTATCATATGTAAATTTAATATAAATAAAAAATATAGTTTCACTTTAAATTAAATGATTTAATGAAATGAAATGATGGTTTTACAAAAATCGATATTTTTCAATATTCATTGAAAAATCAAAATATTCAAGACAATTTTCAAAATTTCAACCTAAGATAAATTTGATATGATGATTTCAATATTTATTTTATTTTTATAAAATACATTTACTAAAATTTTAATAATATAATTATATTATCCATGCATAAATACCAATTATAATCATCTTTGAAAGAAATATATTTTTGAAGCATGTAATGACTTTTCTAAAAAATTAGTACATATTTATTATGAATTTATAAATACATTTAGATTATATAAAACCATTATATATATTTTTCATAATATTATAATTCCTATTCAAACCTCCAATTCTTAATAGTCACATTTAAATAATAATATTTTAAGAGTATATCATTGTTCATTTAATCTTGGTGTTGCATGTCATATATGTTATATGGAACATATTATTCTTCTTTAAAAATATTGTGGTTTTATATTAAATTCCATCATTTCTTCATTTTGTGTGAATAAGATTTTACTATAGCTATTAATACATTCTATTCTTAACAATCATTGTAAAATGGATATATTTACAATGTTTTTCATGTATAACAATATTTTAAGCCTAATTGACAATTATAGAAATATTTTATAATGGTCTAAAATGAAAAATAAAATATTGTGAATGTGTTTTTTATAACTACATTATATAATAATGAATTTAATGATTCAAAAGGTAAGTTCATTTATAAAGGATTCTATTATTATATTATTCTCCCATAAAAAATTTCACCATCAAAATTTCATTTGATACACTAAAATAGATGAGGGTGCATCTATTTCATTGCCTCTTCTGCTTCTCTGGTTTCCTTCTCAAACATCTACTTCTAGCAGAAAACATTATTAATGTGACTTTTTTTATTTCTTAGAATTTTTTTTCTATAATCTATGACATTAATTAAATATGCCTTGTATTAAATATCATTGTCCAAGGGTACCTCCTCTAGATTCTATACATGTGATCGATCTGGTATGAAATTCCTTAAGAGGGATACATAGAACAAATCATGTACTTGAGATAGGTTATTTTGGAGTGCTATTTGATATTTTATATCTCTAATGTGATCAATGATCTAAAATGAATTGATTTGTATAGGGATAATAATTACCTTCTTACCAAACCTCATTTATTTTAACCACTGTTATATATGAAGGAATTCATTATCTCTACTCTCAAACTCCATGTCTTATTCAAGATTGTTTGTGTAGATTTTCTATTTAATTTTCACAAATTTCATATGTAATTGACTAGTTTGAACCTTCTATTTAATATCTTGGATAATATCAGGTCCCATTAGCTTTTTCTCTCTAAAATCATCCTATTATGTGAGAGTCTGACACCTGTTCCCATATATATCCCCAAAAGGTTCCATTTAAATGCTATAATATAAACTATTTTTATAGTGAACTCCATTATGTCCTGGAGCTGATCCCAACAACATTATAAATACATTAAACATGATCTCATCATATCCTATAGTGTTTGAATAGTACTTTCAAATTAACTATTTTTATGAGGCTAATAATCAGTACTGAATTAAACTATGTATCCAATACTTGCTAAAGGATTCTCCAAAACCATGTTGTAAACCTTATATATTGATTAGATAAAATGGAGTGTGAAAATGCATTTGGACTTATATGTTCTCATAAATATATCATAGTGATTTAAGGGAGAAATGTTCCTTGATAGAAATTAAATGTATTGATTTTTTATGGTGATAAACTTCTACCCAAATAGTGTGATTGCCTTTAGATATCTTGTGGAGTCCTACAATAAAATCTAGGGTTATGTTTTCCCATTTCCATAATGGTAAGGGTAATTATTGCATCATATCGTAAGGCTTATTTCATTCATCCACTAGTTTTTGGCATACTTAGAATCAAGATAAAAATTATATATTCTCCTTTTCCATGTTATCCCAGAAATTTTTTTTCTTCTATCCTATATACAACATTATACTTTCTAGATGAATAGGGAAAGATAATCTACGCACATCATCCATAAGTTCCTTATTTAGTTATGGTTTTTTGGGACATATATCTGAGTTATAGATCGTATAACTCTATAAATAACATATTTTATCTCTAGAATATTGAATACCTTCCTCAATATCTTCACATAGTCTTTTTGTTCCTTCTTGACCCTCTTATGAATTGATGGTTGAGAAGTTATTTTAGCATGGTAGGATTTCGTTCCTTTTATGATTCCCATGTCCATCCTTTCATGGTCATATTCAATCCTTATTATTGGTTGTATTGTACGATTTACCCTACTCAGATAATCTACCACCTTATTCACCATCCCATTAAAGAAATGGATTAAAAATTCACAACATTTTATCATATCTATCTACCTTCATTGGTGCATATTGAGCTCTTTTTGTGAGAATATATGCCTGAGGATTTTATGATCGGTATGTACTTCACACATTCCCTGTAGATATAATATTACCAAATATTCAATGTAAATATCACAACATAAAATTCTAGATCATGTGTAGGGTAGTTCTGCTCAGGGATCTATAATTGGAGGGAGTAATTGACTTTTAGTTTTTCATTTTGCATGAGTAGAAAACCCACTATCTTTTGGGATGCATCATTGTAGATCACAAATCCTTTCCCAATGGTGGGTAATGTGAGCATAAGTATAATGAATATATTCCTATTTATCTTTTTAAATAAATATTCATATTTTTTAGTCCAGAAAAACATCATTGTCTTTGGACATAGCTTGGTGAGTGGTATTGAAAATCATTATAAGTTCATCACATATTAATGATAATGGTTGTACAATTCAAGGAAAATATGGATCTCTATCATAGATGTTGTTCTAGACCTTACTTCAATTGCCTTTGTCTTTATAATATCCATAGATATCCTTTTTCAAATGATTACATTCCCCAAGAGTGTCACATGATCATTAAAAAAAATTTAATTTATAGTATATCAATGATAAATTTTAATTTTTCAAGGTATTCAGTCTAGAATTAAAATAATACTCATGTTCTTCAAAAATTTGGGAGTAGATAAGAATATCACCTATAAATACTATAAAAATTAGTCATGGAAATCCCTACTAACTATATTCATTTAGTCAATGAAGATAGATAAAGAATTATTGAGTCCAAATTGCTTCACTATGAATTCATAATGCCCATACATTGTATGAAAAAAAAATCATGGGGATATCCTCATTCCTTACCTTTACATGATATTTCCTGACCAAAGATTCACCTTAGATATGTATTGGGCTCTACCTAGTTGATCTAACAAGTTATAAATCCATTTCTGAGAATATATTTCCCTTATTGTGATATTTGTGAACTCATGATAATAAACGTAGAGGCACATTGACCCATATTTCTTCTTGATAAAAATATAATTGCACCCTAGGGTGAAACACTTGTCCATATAAAAACAATACATATTCTCTTATAGTTTCATCTTCTTCTTTTCATGTTTAGTAGTGGCCATTATCTATGGAGTCTTGGATATTAAAAAAGCATTGGGAGTAAGTTCGTATGAGAAATCAACCTCTCGGTGTAGAGGAAGACTAGAAAATATTTTAGGAAACACATAGCATATTCTCATGGAATGGGCTTGTCATCATGGATTATCTTCTCCTTACTATAATTATTTTGATCTAGATATACATTATCATAAAAAATTAATATAATTTAGTTATATGATGATTCCAAATGAGATTTATCATCCTACTTATGCTTGTATAGAATCTGAGAGTGATTCATGATATGGAGGGTGATTTCTTTCTCCTTGAAATATACTTTTTCTTTATACAAAGAAAGCCAATTCATACCCACAATAGAGTCAAATTTTTCTAAAGAGTGTATCACATTTTTTCAAGGATATTCAATACATAAATATTTATAAGGGAGAATTTATATTATTGGGATGTAATAATTTCCCCATTTTCTATTTTAACTAATAACCCTACTTCATTCATTTGAGGTGGTGTTTGAATAGTAATACTAAACTTTCATGATATGAAATAATGTATAAATAAATAATAAAATAGTACATTTATTATTCATGAATGAATATCTCATGTATTTTTCACTATTGTTCTGTCAATATCCACCTCAAATGTTGTGTGTAATTTTCTTTCCCTTTCTCCCTGGGCGTTGTATGTAGTTTTTGTCTATTATCTTCAAAAACCATTGTCTTAGTGCATCTGTTTTTATAGTTCCATTTTTCCTTACAGTTGAAATATTATGTAATTAGATACGGTTTGACAGGAACATTTCTTTCTTCTATCACATATGTGGGTTTCTCCCATCGAAAATCATTAAATAGGATCCCCTCCTTCAAACACCTAAATCATTTCTCTATTTTCTTCAGGAAATTTCTAGGATGATTCTTCCTACACATTTCTCAAGTGGGTTGTTAGATTTTTTTTTACCACCATTAGATTTATCCACCACTCCTCCCAAATGAAACTCAATTATATACTTACTATATTCAGAACCATGAGATCATTTAGATTCACCAGTATCCATTTCTATTTTGAGGGCAGAACAAAAAATTTCTTCATAACTAGCAAGGCCTCAAATCACAATATATTTTCAAAGATTTGTTATATACCATAAATGAAATATTCAAATTTACAACTTTAGTGAAAAATCTAAAGTTGTTTCATATATGTATTGTAATGTTTTCATTGTATTCCCAAATGGACTCACCCTCATTTTTCTTTTGGAAAAGGAGCTCCCTCTCCATTTTAATTTTGAAAGTGTGAGGGAAAAAATTATTAAAAAACATTTTCCTAAATTCAATCCACTCTATCACTTAAATTTTTCCATAGGATTCATATTCTAGTTCAATATCCACTATTTATTAGCTTCTCCCTCTATAAAAAATAGCCAACATGACCTTCTCTTCCTTGAGAAATGAAGTAAACAGAAGCTCATGTCAATAATGTTGATCAATTATTATAGGACAAAGGGATCAAAAGTTCCACTAAAAGGTAAAGGCCTTTGTTATATAGAGGTATCAATTGAAAATTTAGATTTATTAGAGAGATGTGGGTCCTCCTACTAATTCAAATTTCAATTCAAAATATGTTTAAATTGAGTAAGTATTTTGAAAAAGTTATTGATGTAGTTTCCCATGTTTTTTAACTGGTTTAATTTTTTTCAAAAGAATTTGTATTTTACATCTGGTTGATAGATCAATTCTTAAACCAAGCTTCAGAATATAATTATAAGAGTTATATAATTAAATGTGTTTTTTTCAAATATGATTTAAGGCCCAAAAGGTTTCTAAAGATTTTATCTAAGTTAGAGGAAAACCAGGCTCCAGAAACTCAAATTTGGGAGAATCTGGCAAGGGCACATGGTTTGTCTGAAACTGTAGAACCCTCTAGGAGAAATGGCGTGTTAGATTTTCTTAAAGGGAAATGTTTGTTGGAAATCATCCAACCCCTAGAGATTATTGTGTGGCCTACTCTTATGAGGCTAAGGGTGTCACACAACATGATCTAACCATACAATAGGAGGTGCATGGTCATACGATACCTCTATAGTTTATTACATAGTTGAGCACACAAGTTTCACTTGGTTTGTCAAACTGTGCACAAATCCCATGGGGTATGAGGCTTTCAGACATAAGAAGTGACGTCGTTGGTGCATGGTTATCCAAACCATGCAGATAAACTATGGGACTAATTAATGGTCTAAAATGAGAATTTTCCCTTGTTTTCATTTAAACCTCTCCCCCTCCTTTCACCTCCCACACATACAACACCTCTATCCAACTGTGAGTTCCCTCTCCTCTACTCTTCAAGGTATGGATTCCTCTCCTTCATCCATTGTTGGATTCGAGTGTCTTAAGTCTCATTAGATTCCTCTAAATAAACTCTTTACTCCATTAGCCCATTTCAACGTTTATGTCACCATGTTAAATTTTATCATGGGGTGAGATAATTCTCCTTATTTCCAGGGTGTTTGTCTAATCTTTTAATTTATCTTGAACCAAACTGAATCAAATACCAATAACGGTAGATTATAGTGTCTTGAGTATAATGTTGTTGGTCTATAGCTTTTCCCTTAATTTATATCTTATTTATAAATTACACCATTTTTCCGCATGCAAAATTTTCTATGTGTTGGCTTCAAAATATGAAATTATTTAATTAAATTGTATAAAAACAAATTTATGGAATCCATGGTATCATTGATTGTTTTAGAACTCAAAGTTAACCACCCCTTAAGGGTGTGTTACTTGATGCATTAATAATAAAGTGATTGTTTTATAATAAAATAAACTGTAGAGGTTCTCTGTCTAATAAATGGTTAACAGGGTAATAAAATGGAATTAATTAAGATGTGGAAGAGTGTGACACTCCACTGTCTTATCCCCTTGTGAAAAAATCAATCTCTTAAATGGTTGTGGACGAAATTATTATTGGATGGATATTTAATTTTAATGAAAAGTGAATTGTAACACAATATCACATGACCTTTATTTGATTATGAATATAAGTTATGGATAAAGGAACAAAAAATTTTAATCATGTTTTGAATGATTACGTATAAGGCCACATTATTATTGAATTCGAATGGAAAAATGAATTACATAATTACTTTTGAGAAACATAGATTCCCAAGTAGGAATTATAAGGATATGCTCATAGGTTATTTGAATTATATACTCCTTGATAGAAACTTGGGCTTCCCTATTATGGAACACCTTGGATGAGCTCATAGGATAAATGAAGTTTTTTACGCTATGAGGGATAGTTTGGTCTATTTTTTATAGAATTCCATGGAGGATCTCGTATGGAAATTTTAAGTCAAGAGTGGTACTTGGGACTCTTCATTACATAACTCCAAGGGATGGATCATATAATAAAAAGAATTATGCGACTCATTGGGTGAAACATGGGTTCCTCATTACATTATACCTTGTATTATCTCATAAGACTAAGGAATTATATCATGCACGTATATTATCAGCATATAACTAGTGGAAATTCCTTATTTGGACGTTGATTAAATTGTACCGAATCCCTTGATTTAATGTTTGGGCTTTAGTCACTTAATTAAAAGTGATCCCTTCTCATTTATAATGATACTCAAGTAGGGATCTCCTTATTATTAATACTCCATGACACTATGGTGACTATTCATTGGAACCTAAGTTGTGCCTTGAGTCCTGGATAGCACCATATATCTACGTATATGGATATAAGTCTTTCTACACCTATAATGAATATATATACAAACTTATTATAAATATATATATATATATAAAAATTTGGCACTTTATCAAATATATTTCATCTTAGGCTGAAGCAGGTTTGACTGGTCAGGTGTCCTTTGAGGAATCTGATTGTGACTTGTTTACATTTATTTATTTATTTACTATCGTGATATATTTACACACTGGTGTATTTTATATTAAGAGACTGTATGGAACTAGACACTATTGGTGGTGGCCTAATTAGGATATGTCATACCCTATTCGGGTCTTCAGTGCACTGGGGTACCTGAACAGACCTCATGATTGCTGGTTCAGGTTTAAGGATTATGTCTATGCTGTTAATTTTTGGATGGGATCCTAGGAGCACGGGACTGATCCGGATCTTCGGATGCTCATAGAAAAATACCTTGGGAATTTTTTATTTCTTTATAAATTTATTTATTGTCCGATTCTATGTATGCATGTTTCCTTTTGTCATAGAAAAGTCATCATTTTATGTTTGTCATTGTCCGTTTTTTCATTTATTATTATTATCTTCCACTGCTCAGTTATTTATACAACATCAGCTATTGGTTTACTTATTATTATATTTCAACGGTACTTTGATTATGAGGGTATAGTCTCCTTACACGTATATTTATTAGACCCTCACTGCTAGATGGTATATGAGAATCATTATGGATAAATATTTTTATAAAAGGAATTTATGAGGAAAATTTCCTAAATTATGGCGGAATGTTAGTTATATAATTAATGTTTGAAGTAAGTTTGATATATATTTCCCATGTTCCTTATGGTGTTAGATAATTACTATAATATGCACATTTTCTTTATAACATTTACATGGTGTTATTAAATTGAGCCATTAAAATGTTTAACTACTATGAAAATAAGTGAATCATCTAAAATAAAACCTTAATGTTGTGTTCTTATCACTAAACCTCGAGTAAGGGTAGTTAAAAATCATTCCTTCACCTTTTCCAATAAACAGGAATGTTAGCGTTTCCCATAGGATTCTTCTTCTATCATGTGAATCTAGATGAAAGACAGTAGATCCTGGCGACCTTTTTATGTGTGACTCTAGTTTTTGTTTGGATTTGGGTTTGATCTTGTTTTTTTATAAATTACATATATATTATATTTAATTCAATTCAATTTTATTTTAAAAAATTATAAATTTCTTATTCTTAATTTTAATTTATTTTTCAATTCTATTTTATTTAAATCTATTATTCATATTTTATTATGAATAATAGTTTTGGTCACCATTCCTATTTTGTTTTCCATAACGGTGGCACCATCACTATTTCTTTTTCCACCAGTACTGGTTTCAAATAGTGGCATCGTATTAAGCCTGACACTATTTCAAGATACCAGTTTCTTTTTTTTTGACATTGTTCCATAATGGTGGAACCATCACCATTTGTTTTGGCACCGACACTGCTTATTTTTTTTCTCCTTCTCACCTCTTGATCTTTCTTCATCCTGCACACCTCATACATTCTATTTCTTCTTCACCATTCATTTTATCTTGCATGCACGTCTTCTCCAGCTGGCATCACCTGCTCATCTGCCTTCTCCAGCTAGCACTATTTATATGTTAAGACATTAATGAAAATTAACGGTGTGACATTTAAGGTATTGATAATTTTTTTAGTCTTTCATGGATTTGGTAAACTTATTTATTCATTATCTCATTATTTTATGTTTCTTTAAGTAATAAAATTTTTCATTCCCTTTTATTTTTTTTAACACCATTGAGAAAATTTTCTAAGACACCATTGTTAGTCACAACGGTGTGACATGAGTCACCGTTGGACCGAATGGTTAGTCGTGTGATACCCCTGGTACTGGACGGTAGGTCATTATATCTAAGACACCATTGTACCAAATGGTGAGACATAACACTGTTGTACCGAATGGTGTGACATGACAGCATTGTATCAAACTGTGTGACATGACACTATTATACCTAACGGTGGTCATGACAATGTTTAAAAAAAATTATTTCAATTTTTTATTTTTCAGTTATAATTGTCAAATTTAAATACGTTATTAATTGTTTAATATTTTATGCTGAAATATAGATTAAAATTTGTTTAAAATTAATTTTATCATTTCTCTTAGTGTTATACATACTTGTATAATGTTGTTTTATGATACTCTATTTTTTACACTATTTTGCTACAAGTCCATTATCTTGAATTTTATTATTATTTCAATTAATTTTCATCTAAATAATGTTTAATAAAATTACTCTTATCATATTAAATATTATTTTTAATATTTCATAAATATATATTAATCCGTTTGAGATTTGTTTTTCAACCGTGACTTCAACAGACAAATATAACAGTCATAATATTTTATTAATACAATTGACAAGTGTAATGTAGTGATTTAATACTAACCCACTCCTAGATCTCGGATTCAATTCTTTGGGAGATTTCAACACCTATAAATACAAGTGTACCCATGTAGATCAAACTAGCAATTGACAGATTCAATAATCCATCGGATACGAAGTTCTGCTGTCTTGAAAGTTTGATCAAGAAACATCTTCAACATCATTTGTTTTTCCATGATCATAGAATATCATCATCACCTACATCTTTTATACCTGGTTTGATCAAAGAATAGAAACTATATCAAACTTATTTATCATCTTCTTGAGTTCTTGGGTCTTTGAGTCATTTGTTTAACATGTATTTTTTTATCTTGTAATTATTCCAATATTTTGTTTGATCTCTAGAGTCGATTTAATCATTTCGCAATCAAAAGTCATCACAGGGTTATTCCACCCATCTAAAAGGAAGGTCAGGTTATTCCTCCTAGACAAAAGGTAGGATGGTTGTGACTCCTTTAATGTTAGGGGTTATACCTCCAGGTGAAAAAGGTAGGTTGGGTTATACCTCAAGGTTGAAAAGGGTAGATCTATAATTCTTGTAAACGGGTTATTAATCCTAGTCAAAAGTTAGGTTTAGTGTATACTGATCTCCTTGAGGAGTAGAGGAGGATAACGAGAGGAGTAGTATCTTGATATCTGAACCTCTATGCAAATATCTTGTGTCATTTGTTTTATTTTTGCTGCACCATTAAACATTGATTTATATCTCTGATAAAATTTAGAATTTGTAATAATAAAAAAATGTCTATTCACCCCCCTCTAGTCAACTCTTCCATATCATGGGCACATAAATTGTTATCAGAGGAGGGTTCCTTTTTAAAGAATTTGGATTTCATTTTTTCATTATATGTTTATGAACTAACCATTATCCAATATTTACCAATCTAAGTAAAATATCCACTTCTCTATAATTGCTAATCAAGATTTTGAGATGTTGAATCATGTCAGACCTCCTCACATCAAAGGAAGATTATGTTTACTAGAAATATCGGATGGAGATATTCCTAAAAAACATTGCTCTTGATTATTGGGGTATTATTTCTAAACCATATAAATTACCAGATGTTGATTTGGAAACCCTTACTGGTAATGAATCTTCTAAATGTGTTTTAAACTACAAAGTCATGAATTTATTATATTGTTCATTAAGTAGAAATATGTATAGTCATATTTCATCTTGTAAAACTTCATTTGACATTTGGAGGACTTTAAATGCCATTCATCAAGGTACTGAAAATTGTTGAGAACTATGTTAGGTATACATCAAGCTGAATTTCATGAATTCAGGATGATAGATCAAGAAATCATAAATGATATGTACAATAGATTCACAAAGATTGTCAACAGCATGGTTTCCCTATAAGAAAACATGAAAATTGAATCCCTCGTTTAAAAACTACTACAAGATTGACCCAAAAAGTGGCATTCAAATAAAGTATCTATTGAATAAAGAAAAGAATTCATTGAATATTCTATGGATGAGATGATAGGATATTTACTTCAATACGAATTGAAAATGAAGAATGATAATACTGATGATCATGAAAAGATAAAAGGTACAGAATTTAAATCAAATATAAATGATATTTCTAACTCTTATGATTCTGAATTAGAGAAAAGTGAGAAAGATGAAATAGCACATTCCACCAAAGGTGTTTACAAGTACATGAAGAATACAAGAAGTTTTAAGAATAATCCTAGAAGAGATTATCCAAAGGATGACAGAAGAAGAAGTAAAAGAGGTAAGACTAGTGAATATGATAATTTATAATTAATATGCTATAAATGCAGGAAAAATGGCCACATTAAATTAGATTATCCTAAACTAAAACAAGAAGGAAAGGATATGAAATACAAGGAAAAACAATGAAATGATTATTATACTAGATGAAGTTGTACAGAGGAATTAGACTCAATTCATGTTAGTTTTGAAAGTGAAAAAGAATAAGTAGATCTGTGTTTGAAGGCTTCTACTGTGAATGAGGTATGTTTTAATGACTATTATAGTTCTGTATATGAATCTGAAATTGAAAACTAAGTTAATGAATTAACTGCTCAAAATGAAAAATTTCAAAGTGACATATTATGAATGGTTTAACTGTACAGGGAATTGGAAAGGAAAAATAAAAAGTATAAATAAGAAAATAAAAAAAATAAATATTTCTTTTTAAAATAATATATAATAGAAAAAGTTTGTAGATGCTAAACTGATCAAAGTTAAAGATGAGAATGTAAAAATAAAATATTTTCCATCTAAAAAAGATAAAGATCAACACAGAAGATTTAAATGTGTTTGTGATGAATGATGTTAAATTGTAAATGAATGAAACCATCTTAAACATGAAAATATGAAACTGAAAAATTATGGATCTTTTTCTAATATGAAAATATGTTATGATTTAGAAGTTGTTCCAAAGGAGAATAAAAACCATAAAAAAGAAATCATTGGTCTAAAGGAAACATTCTCTATTTTTGTTCGAGGTCAAGAGATATTTGATAAAATAATGGATATGAATAAACCCAAATATGATAAACAAGGTTTTGGTTATAATAATATGGTTCCACAGATGTATAGAAATACTTTTGTTAAAGGCATAAATTGAAAATTTTCAAATGGTACATGCTTTAAATGTAACATGAAAGGACATTATGAAAATGAATGTTCTTTGAAGTTTACACAGTCTGTAGGTTATACTAAGACTTTTATTTCTAAAAATATTTCCTCCAGGATACCCTATAATAAATATTTTACATCAGTATGGGTTCATATATAATTTTCTACTAATGCAATTGGACCCAAACTAGTCTAGGTATGAAAACAACCCTATGATTAATATTTTTTGTAGGAAACCTGTCTGAAGTGTTCCAAAGTAACATGGTACATGGAAAGTGGGTGATCAAGGTACATTAATGATAAATTTTTTATTTATTATCTTTTAATTCTTGTTATGGAGGTACAGTCACCTTTGGTTATAACTCTAAAGGTATGGTTAAAGGTTTTAGAGAAGTTGGAATTTTTAAATCTGTTATTATTTATAAATTATGATTTATATAAGGTTTAAATCATAATTTAATTAGTATATCACAACTTTATGATGATGGAATGTGTATTAAATTCAAATATAATAAATGTCATATCTATAAAGATAATAATGTATTATTTTATGAAAATACAGAGGAAAATATATACTCTATTGATTTTTCAGAACTAACCAAACAAAATGGAAAGTGGTTAAATGATGTAGATAAAAATCATATTCTGTGGTGTTGAAGGTTTAGACATGTTCATTTTTGACAGTTGTATAAGTTGGCCAAACATGAACATGTTCTGGAACATCCAAATTTTAGTACATGTAAGTATTATGTCTATGATTCCTATATAAAAAGTAAGCATCACAAAGAATCTTTTTGATCTATTTTCATGGTTAATACTATAAGATTTCTAGAACTATTACATCTTGATATTTTTGTACCCTTGAGAACTGATAGTCTAGGTTCTAAAAGATATTTCTTTTTAATAGTTGATGATTCCAGTAGATTTACTTAGACTATTTTCTTACCTCATAAAAGTGAAGCTTTAAATAAATTTATTTCCTTCTGTATGGAAATTAAAAATCTGAAAGGCCACTTAATATCTTCTATTAGAAGTGATAAAGGTGGAGAATTTGTAAACTATGAATTTGAATTTTTTGTGAAACTAATGGATATTTTTATAATGTTTCTACCCTAAGAACACCTCAACAAAATGGTGTTGTATAGTGGAAAAATTAAATTATTCAAGAAATGGAATGAACAATGCTTAATGAATTCAACCATCCAAAATATTTTTGGGAGGAATCTATTGACACTGCCTTATATATCTTAAATAAATTTCATATAGGAACTTTATTAAAGAAAACTCTTTATGAACTTTTTAATGATAAAAAATCCAAAATCGATTATTTTGATGTTTTTGGAAGCACTGTATATCTTTTAAATACTAATAATAATCTTGAAAAGTTTTATTCAAAAAGTAATGAAGGTATCTTATTAGGATACTATAATAATAGTAAGGCTTAAAGGGTATACAATAAAAGAACTCTGACAATGGAAGAATCTATGCATTTTAAATTCATTGAAAATAATGACAAACTATGTAATGATTCTATTGATAATGTTGAATAATTTAAATAATTCAACTTTTCCGAAGAAATTTTTGAATGTAATGATGCATCAGTTGAGGGGGAGCCTGAATCATCTCAATATGATCCTTTAGTTTGGAAAACTCATAAAGATCATTCTATGGAAAATTATATAGGAAATGTTGAATCTTTAATTAGAACTAGAAATTCTATTTTACATTTCTGTGCAAATTCTTCTTTTGTAGCTAATTTTGTTCCTGTAAATATTAAGGATGCATTGAAAGATTCAGACTGGGTTAATTCTATCCATGATAAACTTGAACAGTTTGATAGGAATAAATCATGGAAATTAGTTGAGTTACCTAAATAATCAATGGCTATAGAAACCAAATGTATTTTTCAAAAAAATGGATGAATCTGGTAATATAGTTAGAAATAAAGAAATATTATATTTACATGGTTATCTTCAATAAGAAGTTATTGATTTTGAGGATTCATTTTCACCAATTACTATATTAGAAGCTATTCAGATTCTATTAGCTTTTCCAAGTTTTAAAAATTTTAAACCTTTTCAAATTAATGTAAAAAATGCATTTTTAATGCGCGTTATTTTAGAAGAAGTGTATGTTCAACAACCACCTGGTTTTGAAAGTAATGAATTTACAAATCATGTTTTTAAGTTTTCTAAAGCATTATATGGTCTTAAGAAAGATCCTCGAGCATGGTATGAAGACTAACTCAATTTTTTATTCAAAATATTTTTTTAAGGGTAAAGTTGATCCAACTTTATTCATAAAAATAATTGAAAATGATATACTGTTAATAAAGATTTAGGTTGAAGACCTCATATTTGGTTCTACAAATAATAAACTAAGTAATGAGTTTTCAAAATTAATGACTAATGAGTTTGACATGAGTCTAATGGGGGAATTAAATTTTTTTATTGGTTTGAAAACTTATCAAAGAAAAAATGGTTTTTTCTTAAATCAAGCCAAATATTCCAAAGAAGTTGTAAAAAAGTTTGGTCTTGATTCTTGTAAAACTATGAGAACCCCTATGTGCATGAACTCTAAACTGGATGTAGATGAATCTGGAAAGCCTTTTTGTGAAAATTTGTATAGAGGCATGATATGTAGTCATTTTTATCTCACTGATTCGAGACCATATATTTTTTTTCTATTTGTATGTGTCCCATATATCAGTTTAACCCCAAAGAAAGTCATCTTAAAGTTGTTAAAAGAGTAATAAGCTATATCAAAGGAACTATAAGTACTGGATTGTTTTATTCTAATGAGAACTCTTTTGATTTACTATCTTACTATGACTCTGACTTTGGAGGTTTTTGAGTTGATATGAAAAACACTTCAGGTATGTGTCACTTTTTAGGAAAAAGTTTAATTTCATGTAGTTCTAAAAAACAATTGTTAGTAGTAGTATCTACAGCTGAGGCTAAGTATGTTGTATATGCTAGTTTTTTCTCTCAAATTATTTGGATAAAACGTACTTTATATGATTTCCATATTAATTTTGATAAAATTCCTTTTTATGTGATAACACTAGTGCTATCTATATTTCTAAAAATATTCCTCAAAATTCAAGAACTAAATATATTGATGTTAGATTCCATTTTATTATAGATCATGTAAATATGGGGGATATTTGTTCATAATTTATTCCAACTAGGAATCAGTTAGCTGATATATTCACCAAACCATTGGATTTTGTAAAAATTGAAAAATTGAAGTTTGAATTGGGTATGTTGGAATGTTAATTTCTATTTATCAATTTTTTTTTGAGAAATCAACATTAATATTTTTTCTAGGAATTTTTAATTGAAATCCCTTTATTATAATGATCACTTTTATTAGTCTAACAATGCTTTTTTTCTTAGTAGTTCTGCATGTCTTTTTTAGTTAATGTTTTAAAACCACCTTGTTATATAATAACAATGTTATTTTCCTAATATTATACTTTTTGATAAATTTTCTCAATGTTTTGATTATTTATTTTATAATTGAAAGAAATTTATTTCACTTTAATTTCTTTTCATTAAAAAATATTTTCTACTTGAAAACTCGAACGATATGTTTATTTTTAATGATTATATATTTTAGTGACACATTTTGTGTTAAAATTTTCACTATTAAAACAAAAACACTATATTCTTTATAATGTATTTAAAAGTAATAATTTACTTTGTTTAACTATATCTAGTGTTGTATTTTTTAATGTAATAATTGTACCCTTGTTATAATATTGTACTTTTTGAAAAAATTCAACAAGGGGAGAGTTTATTGAAGATTTAATAAGTTTTCTATTTGTGTTATTGGAAATTTATAAATATTATATTTTATAATTTACAAAAGGGGGAGATTATTTGGAATTAGGTTTGATCCTATTTTTTTTTAAAAAATTACACATATATGATATTTAGTTAAATTCAATTTTATTTTAAAAAATTATAAATCGCATATTCTTAATTTTAGTTTCTTTTATTTTTTGTTTAATTATATTTTATTTAAATATATTATTAATATTATGTTATGAATAATTGTTTTTTCACTATTCTTTTTTTATTTTTCACACCATTTCTTTATAAATTGCAGTTCGGGCCGATGAAATCCCGTTCCAGCATCGTCTGACTGGTGCATCTGTATCCTCCTTTACTAGTGTCGTTTTAGGTCTGGTGACTCCCCAACTAGTGGTTCTCCATCATCTGTCTCTTTCTTGATCTGGCGTCATCCACAATCCTTCGTTCGGCCCCTGACCAGATGGTGATACATCACTATTAGTTTTTCTTCTTCAGTCCAAATACACCACCGATATCTCCCCTTGTGACCGTAAAATAGTTCTCTTGTATACAAACCAGCTACCGACCTCCTCCGTTGGTTTTGTTTTTCTTTATAGTTTCTCATTTTTTATTAAAAAACACAAAACACAATTTTTTAAAGCTTTTATTTTGTTTTAAAAGATGTTTTCATTTTTTTTCATTGCTACAATTTTTCTTATCACCATAGATATATATATATATTACCGTTAATAATTTACTTATTAAACAAGAGTGAGTCGTTTTATTACCAGTGCGTTAGCACTATTTATATGTTAAGACATCATTAAAAATTAATGGTGTGACATTTAAGGTATTGATTATTTTTTAGTGTGTCATGGATTTGTTAAACTTCTTTATTCGTGATCCCATTGTTCTAGCATTCTTTGTGTAAAAAAATTTTTCTTTCACTTTTATATTTTTAACACTGTTGAGAAAATTTTCTAAGACATTATTGTTAATCACAACGGTGTGACATGAGTCACTGTTGGACCGAATGGTGAGTCATGTTCTACCGTTGGTACTTGACGGTAGGTCATTAGACCTAAGCCACCATTGTATCAAACAGTGGGACATGACAGCATTGTATCGAACAGTGTGACATGACACCGTTGTACCAAATGGTGTGACATGACATCAGTGTACCTAACGGTGGGTCATGAAATAGTTTAATAAACTATATTTAAACTTTTTATTTTTCAGTTATAATTTTTAAAGTTAATTATGTAATTAATTGTTTAATATTTTATGATAAAATATAGTTGAAACTATGTTTAAAATTAATTTTAGCATTTCTCATAGTGTTATACATACCTGCAGAATGTTTTTTACGATACTATGTTTTTCTCACTATTTTGATGCAAGTCTATTAACATGAATTTTATTATTATTTAATTTAATTTTAATCTTAATAATGTTTAATAAAATGACTCTTATCATATTAAAAATTCTTTTTAATAATTCATAAATATATATTAATCCAATTGAGATTTTTTTTCAATTGCGGCTTCCACAGAAAAATGTAATAGTCATATTATTGTATTAATATCTTTGACAAGTGTCACGCAGTGATACAATACTAACTCACTCCTAGATCTCAGATTAAATTCTTTGGGAGATTGCTACACCAATAAATACAACTGTACCCATGCAGATCAAACTAAGGATTAACTAATTCGACAATCCATCAAATATGATGTTCTGCTATACTAAATGTCTGATCAAAAAATCTTCAACATCATTTGTTTTTCCATGATCAGAGAAGATCACCATCACCTACATCTTTTATACCTGGTGTGATCAAAGAACAAGAACTGCATCAAAATTATTCAACATCTTTTTGAGTTCTTGTGTCTTTATGTCATTTGTTTAACTTGTAATTTTCATTGTTGTAATTCTTCCAATCCTCTGTTTGATCTCTAGAAGCGGATTTATCTTTTCCTAATCAAAATCTATCACTGGGTTATTCCACTCATCTAAAAAGAAGGTCGGGTTATTCCTCCCAGACAATAGTTATGAAGGTTGTGACTCCTTAAAAGTCAGGGACTATACCTCTAGGTGAAAAAGTTAAGTTGGGTTATTCTTCAAGGGTGAAAAAGGTAGATCTATAATTCTTGTAAATGGGTTATTACTCCTAGATAAAAGTAAGGTTTAGTTCATACCGATCTCCTTGAGGAGTAGAAGGGGTTGAAGATAGGACTAGGATCTTGAGATCCAAACCTCTATAAAAAACGCTTCTGTTATTTGTTTTATTTCCACTGCAATATTTACATTGATTTATAACTATGATAAAATTTCAAATTTGCAATAATAATTCAAAAATGACTATTCACTTCCCACCCTCTAGTCATTTATACCATATCAAGAGCACTAAGAAATCGTATCAGATGAGGGTTCATTTTTAAATGATTTGGTTTTCATTGTTTTTATTATATATTTTTGAACTAACCATTGACCAAGATTTAACAATCTAAGGAAAATATCCACTGCTCTATAATGGCTAATCTAAATTTTGAATTGTTGAATCTTTTCAGACCTCTTCACTTCAATGGGATTGATTATGTTTACTGGAAAGATCAGATTGAGGTATTCCTAACACTACTGGAAAAAAGGCATATACCCACGGTTCAAAACCGTGGGTATAGCCCCCAAAACCGTGGGTATAGTCTATACCCACGGTTTTGGGAACCGTGGGCTGGAACGCCGTCGGTATAGGTCCCCAGCCTATGCCCACGGTTTTCCAAAACTGTGGGTATAGGTGTTCTACCACCGTGTCAAAAAAACTTTCCAAATTTCCACGATGTCAATGGCTTTTACCCACGGTTTCAAAACCGTGGGTATAGATCCTAAAATAAAGCCGCAGGCGGGTTTCGATCCCACGACCTCCTCACTGCAAAGTACCGCGTCTACCACTACCCTACTATCAATTATGTGTATATATATATATATTTAGTTAAATATAGTTATATAAACCGTGGGTATAGAGGGAAGAACCGTAGGTATAGGACTCCCGCCAAAAAAAAAATCTTTCCCGCGGAAATTTTTTTTTCCCGCGCACACATGGGAAACCTATACCCACGGTTTTTCAAAACCGTGGGTATAGGTTTTTTTATCCTATACCTATCCCCACGGTTCTCCTCAAAACCGTGGGGATAGGTACCCCTATACCCACGGTTCTTGAAAACCGTGGGTATAGGTCAATTTTCAAGACCTATCCCCACGGTTTTGGAAAACCGTGGGGATAGACCCCCCTATGCCCACGGTTTTTGAAAACCGTGGGTACAGGTCTTGAAAATTGACCTATACCCACGGTTTTCCAAAACCGTGGGTATAGGGGGTACCTATCCTCACGGTTTTGAGGAAAACCGTGGGGATAGGTCCATTTTCCAGTAGTGTTAAAAATAGTTGTCTTGATTATTGGGGTATTATGTCTAAATCATAAAAATTACCTAATGTTAATTTGGAAACCCTTACTAGTAATGAAGCTACTAAATGTGTTTTAAAGTTCAAAGCCAGAAATTTCTTATATTTTTCATTAAGCGGAAATATTTATAGTCATGTTTCATCTTGTAAAACTGCATTTGACATCGGTAGGGCTTAAAAAGTCACTCATCAAGGTACTGAAAAATTGCAGAGAACTAAGTTAGGAAAAAATCAAGCTAAATCTCAATAATTCATGATGATATATCATGAAAACATCAATGAGATTTACAATAGATTCATAAAGATTTTCAATAGCATGATTTCCATAGGATAAACCATGAAAATGATTCCCTCATTTAAATACTACTGTGAGCTCTACCTAAAAAGTGGAATTCAATGAAATTAGATATTGAAGAAACCAAGGACTTCACTGAATATTCTATGGATGAGTTGATAGGATCTTTACTCAAATACGAATTAAAAATGAATAATGAAAATATTGATGATGATGAAAAGAGAAAAGTTATAGAATTTATATGAAATATAAATGATATTGCTAACTCATATGATTATGAATTACAGAAAAGTGAGACGGACGAAATAGAACATTTCACCAGAGGTGTTTATAAGTACATGATGAATAATAGAGGTTTTATGAAGTGTCCTGGAAGAGATTATCCATTGGATGACAGAAGAAGTAGTAAAACTGGTAAGACTAGTAAATATGATAATTCAGAATTAATATGCTATGAATACCGAAAAAAGGGCCACATTAAATCTGATTTTCCTAAACTAAAATATGAAGGTAAGGATAACCAATATAAGAAAAAACAATGAAAGTCGTATGTTGCTCGATGGAATTGTAAAAAATAATCAGAATCAAGTGATGTTGGTTCTGAAAGTGAAAATTAATCTACAAATCTATGTTTAATAGCTTCTACTATGAATGAGGTATGCTCTAATGACTATTATAGTTCTGAATATGAATCTGACATTGAAATTGAAGTTAAATAATTAACTATGGAAAATGAAAATTTTCAAAGTGTCATATTATGAATGGTTGAACTGTACATGGAATTATAAAGGGAAAATAAGTAGTATAAAGAAGAAAATACAAAATTGAATGATTCTATTTTAAATAATATAGAATAAAAAAGGTTATAGATGTTGTACTGATAAAAGTTAAAGTTGGAAATGTCAAAATAAAATATTTTCTATCTAAAAATAATAAATATCAACATAAAAGATTTAAATCTATCTGTGATGACTTAGATAAAATTGAAAATGAATGTAATCATCTTAAACATGAAAATAAGAAACTAAAGAATTATGTATCATTTTCTAATATGGAAATAAATGATTATCTGGAAGATGTTCAGAAAGATAATGGAAACCTTAAAAATTAAATCATAGGTTTGAAGGAAACTTTATATGTTTTTGTTCAAGGTCAAGAGAAATTTGATAAAATAATGGCTATTAATAAACCCAAATATGACATACATGGTTTTGTTTATAATAATATGGTTCCCTAGATGTATAGAACTACTTTTTTAAAGGTATAAATGGAAATATCTCAAATATTACTTTCTCTAAATATAACATGAAAGGAAATTAGGAAAATAAATGTTCTTTGTAGTTGAAACATTCTTTAGGTCTTACTAAGACATTTATTTCTAAAAAAAATTAATCCAGGTTAACATATAATAAATATTTTACATCATTATGGGTACCTAAATCATTTTATACTAATCTATTTGGACCTAAACTAGTCTGGTTACCAAAACAACACTTTTCTTAATAAGTTTTTTCAGAAACCGGCCTGAAGAGTTCCAATGTAACATGGTACATGGACAACGGGTGCTCAAGGAACATGACTATTGAATTTT
Source organism: Viscum album (assembly GCA_963277665.1). Taxonomy (NCBI): domain Eukaryota; kingdom Viridiplantae; phylum Streptophyta; class Magnoliopsida; order Santalales; family Viscaceae; genus Viscum; species Viscum album. The sequence goes on from OY728139.1 coordinate 430,960,566, forward strand.
CTAATTTCTTATCTTTTAATTCTTGTGATGGAGGTATAGTCACCTTCCGTGATAGGTCAAAAGGTTTGGTTAAAGGTTTTAGAGAAGTTGGAATTTCAAAATCTGTTATAATTTCTAAAGTATTGTATATATAAGATTTAAAATATAATCTAATTAGTATATCACAACTTTGTGATGATGTGATGGAGGTTAAATTTGAAGATACTAAATGTCTTGTTTATAAATATAATAAAGTATTATTTTATGAAAATAAAAATGAAAATATATACTATATTTATTTTTCATAACTAACCAAAAAATGTAAAATTATTAAATGAAATAGATACAGATCATATTTTGTGGCACAGAAGGTTAAGACAAGTTCATATTTGACAATTGTATATGCTATCGAAACATGAACATGTTCTAGAACTTCTAAATTTTAGTTCATGTAAGTATTATGATTGTGATTCTTGCTTAAAATATAACCAGCACAAACAATCTTTTAGATCTGTTAACATGGTTAATACTATAAGATGTCTAGAACTATTAGATATTGAACTTTTTGGACCCATGAGAACTGCTAGTCTAGGTTCTAAAAGATATGTATTTGTAATATATGATGAATTTAGTAAATTTACTTGGACTATATTCTTACCTCATTAAAGTGAAACTTTAAATAAATTTATTTCATTCTGTAGGGAAATTCAAAATCAGAAAGGCCACTTAATATCTTCTATTAGAAATGATAATGGTGGAGAATTTGTAAACTGTGAATTCGAAAGATTTTCTGAAACTAATGGATATTTTCATAATTTTTCTTCCCCTAGAACACCACAACAAAATGGTGTTGTAGAGAGTAAAAATATTACTATTCAAGAAATGGAAAGAATAATGATTAGTGAATTCAACCTTCCAAAATACTTTTGGGCTGATTCTATTAACATTGCATGCTATATCGTAAATAGAGTTTATATCAGATCATTAATAAAGAAAACTCCTTATGAAATTTTTAATGATAAAAAACAAAAAATCAGTTATTTTAATGTTTTTGGATGCACTGTATATATTTTAAATACTAATGATAATCTGGAAAAGTTTCATTCAAAAAGTAATGAAGGTGTCTTCTAGGGATACTCTAATAATAGTAAGGCTTATAGGGTATAAAATACAAGAACTATGACAATGGAAGAATCTGTGCATGTTAGATAAATTGAAAATAATGACAAATAGTGTAATTATTTTATTGATAATGATGAAGAATATAAAGAATTCGACTTTTCTAAAGAAATTCCTAAAAGTAATGATGCATCAGTTGAGGGAGAGCCTGTCTCATCTCAATATGATCCTTTAGTTTGGAAAACTCATAAAGACCATTCTTTGGAAAATGTTATAGGAAATGATGAATCTGGAATTAGAACTAGATATTCTATTTTACATTTCTTTTCAAATCATGTTTTTGTAGATGATTTTTTTCCTATAAATATTAAGGATGCATTGAAAGATTCAAACTGGGTTAATTCTATGCATGATGAACTTGAATAGTTTGATAGGAATAAAGTATGGAACTTAGTTGAGTTACCTAAAGATACAATGGCTACGAAAACCAAATGGATTTTTCAAAACAAATTGGATGAATCTAGTAATATAGTAAGAAATAAGGAGATATTAGTTGCCCAAGGTTATCTTCATTAAAAAGATAAGGTATTGATTTTGAGGATTAATTTTCACCATTTTCTAGATTAGAATCCATTCAGGTTTTATTAGATTTTTCAACTTTTAAAAAATATAAATTTTTTCAAATTGATGTAAAGAGTGAATTTTTAAATGGTGTTAACTCAAAAGAATTGTATGTTAAACAACCACCTAGTTTCGAAAATAATGAATTTCCAAACCATGTTTTCAAATTTTCTAAAGCTTTATATGATCTTATGAAATCTCCTCGAACCAGGTATGAAAGGCTAACTTAGTTTTTCATTTAAAATAATTTTTTTAAGTTTAATATTGATCCAACTTTATTCATAAAAAGAATTTCAAATGACATACTATTAATACAGATTTATGTTGATGACATTATCTTTGGTTCTACAAATGATAAACCAAGTATTGAGTTTTCAAAATTAATGACAAATGAGTTTGACATGAGTCTAATGGGTGAATTTAAAAATTTTCTTGGTTTGAAAAATTGTAATAGAAAAATGGGTATTTTATTAAAACAAGTCAAATATGCCAAAGAGGTTGTTAAAAAGTTTGGTCTTGATTCTTGTAAAACTATGAGAACCCCTATGATAACGAACTCTAAACTGTATACAGATGAATCTGGAAAGTTTGTTTGTGAAATATTTTATAGAGGCATGATAGGTGGTAGTCTTTTGTATCTCATTACTTTGAGACCAGATATTATGTTTATTGTTTGTATTTGTGCTAGATATCAGTCCAACCCCAAATAAAGTCACCTTAAAGTTGTTAAAAGAGTAATAAGATATATAATAGGAACTGTAATTACTGGATTGTTTTATTCTAATGAGAACTACTTTTATTTAATGTCTTACTCTGACTCTGACATTGGAAGTTGCAGACTTGATAGTAGAATCACTTCAAGTATGTGTCTCTTTTTAGGAAAAATTTTAATTTCTTGGTGTTCTAAAAACAATTTTCAGTAGCACTCTCTATAGTTGAAGCTGAGTATGTTGCAGTTGCTAGTTTTTTCTCTCTAAGTATTTGGATAAAACAAAATTTATATGATTTTAATATTAATTTTGATAATATTCTTATTTTCTGTGATAACACTAGTGCTATCTCTATTTCTAAAAATACTCTTCAACATTCAAGAACTAAAAATATTGATGTTGGATTCCATTTTCTTAGAGATTATGCAAATAAAGGTGATATTTGTTTAGAATTTATTCCAACTGAGAACCAGTTAGCTAATATATTCACCAAACCATTGGATTTTGTTAAATTTGAAAAATTGATGTCTGAATTGGGTATGATGAGAAGTTAATTTCTATTTAGCACAATTTTTGTTTTGATAAATCAATATTAATATTTATTCTGTGAATTTTTAATAGAAAGCTCTTTATTGTACTAATCACTTTTTATTAGTCCAATGTTTTATATTTCTTATCAGTTCTGCATGTATTTATTAGTTAATGTTTTAAAACATCCTTACTAAATAATAATAGTGTTATTTTCACAATATTATACATTTTGATAAATCTCCACAATGTTTTAAACATGACTTTTATAATTGAAATAAATTTATTTCACTTTATTTTCTTTTTATTAAATAATATTGTCTACCTGAACACTGGAACGATATGTATATTTTTAATGATTACATATTTTAGTGACACATTTTGTGTTAAAATTTTCACTATTAAAACAATAACATTATATTCATTATAATGTATTTATAAGTAATAGTTTACTTTGTTTCACTATATCTAATGTTGTATTTTTTTAATGTAATAATTGTACTCTGGTTATAATATTTTACTTTTTGATAAATTTCAAATGGGGGGGGTGTTTTTTGAAGATTTAATAATTTTTCTATTCTGGTTAATGAAAATTTAATAAATCTTATATTTTGTAATTTACAAAAAGGGGGAGATCGTTTGGAATTGGGTTTGATCTTTTTTTTGTTTTGATAAATTACACATATATGATATTTAGTTAAATTAAATTTTATTTAAAAAAATTATAAATCGATTATTCTCAATTTTAATTTCTTTTATTTTTTGTTTAATTCTATTTTATTTAAATCTATTATTCATATTTTATTATGAATAATTATTTTGTCACCATTTTTATTTTTTTCCATAATAGTAGAACCGTCAACATTTCTTTTTCTACTGATACTGGTTTCAAACGGTGGAATGGTTTTAGGCCTGACACTATTTCAAGACACCAGTTTCTCTTTTTTTTCATATCATTCCTCAACGGTGGAACAATCACCATTTTTTGGCACCAACACCATTTATTTTTTTTCTCCTACTCACCATATGCACTTTGTGTTGAGATTCTTCACATTTATTGATGAGAGAGTAGAATTATTAATGGAGGGATTCATCACATTTATTGATGAGAGAGGAAAATTATTAATGGGGAGATTTATATTACCATTAATTGAGGATTTTCTCCTAACATTAATGGATATTTAATTCTCGATATTAATGGATGAAATAATCGATGTTGACTGCATTAATTGATTATTATGGACTTGGTGTCTATATAAGGAGGATGAAGAAACATATTTCAAGACAGAAAGGGTGTGCCAACAAGATGTAGTTGGCAAGGGAGACACAGGAAGGGGTCACCGTGTTTTGTGGTGGACCGTGTGGCACGACGACGACGGCGCAATTATCTTGGACGTGTGGTGGTGTTCTTGGTAGGGTGTTTAAGATGCAGTCCATCGAGAGCAAGAAGGGGGCTACCGCGTCGGTGGAAGCATGTGCGGCGCGTCGGCGTTTGACAGGTGCGGAGCAGCGGTGACACAATTGATGATAGATTCCACGTATCGAAAGTCTTCCTGATAGTGGTGATCATGTGGTGTGTCCTGATTAGAGATTGGTGGTACATCATGATGGCGAGATCATTCTGGTGTCGCAAGATGGTGCGAGGTTGACGCATGTTCGGGTGAATATCTCTGAGGTAGTGATGTTTCGTCGACAGAAGGGTGACATTTTGTCACAGATTGATCTACAGATACATGGCATCAGTGGAATGTTTATCAGAGAGAAGGCACAGTCGTATCGGGATGTGGATTTCACATAGGTTTTTCTATGCTCTCTCATTTGTAATTCAAGTTCAGGCATTACTTGAATTCTTGTATTCTATGATTCATAGTGGATATTTGGGAATTTCCCTGTGGTTTTTTAATCCTCTGCATGGGAACGTTTTTCCACGTTAAAAAACCTACGTGCTGATTTATTTATTCTGCAAATATCGCTTCCATATTTCGACTGGATTCTCATTACATTTTTGGCAAGCAATTTTCTGCCCGGAATCGAGATCCTCCCCAATAAGTGGTATCAGAGGAGGTTGGATTGAGCTTGCAGTTTAACGTGGGAATTATAGAAGATTCGAAGAGGATCACATATGCATGCACGAAGCAGAATAAGGTTTGGAAATTAAAGCAGGTCAAGATAGGTGATACACATGTCCGCTCATAGGATCTTGAGCCCGGGGGAGTAAGTTTTTCCTGCAGGTGCTCCAGATTATGTGGCAATCACGATTATGAGGGAGCCTGATGTTTCTGGTTCTTGTCTTGTTCAGTAGGATGATCAGGACTGTGCAGATACAAATGTGAAAAAGATTTCGGCATTTGATTTTCTTTTTACAGGGGGAGCTGGTATTTTTTTATCAGAAGTGCAAAAGGATGTCGTCATATATTCTGCAGTTGATGATGGTTGGTGTGATACCGAAATTTTTTTCCCAATTGGGTTTGTTGAATGGTTCTATTCATTAATGTGATGAAGGGGGAGATTATTGAGATTCATCACATTTATTTATAAGAGAGGAAAATTATTAATGGAGGGATTCATCACATTTATTGATGAGAGAGGAAAATTATTAATGGGGATATTTCTATTACCATTAATTGAGGATTTTCTACCAAAATTAATGGATATTTAATTCTCAATATTAATGGATGAAATAATGGATGTTGACTGCATTAATTGATTATTATGGACTTGGTGTCTATATAAGGAGGATGCAGAAACATATTTCAAGATAGAAAGGGTGTGCCAACAAGATATAGTTGGCAAGGGAGACACAAGAAGGGGTCTCCGTGTTTGCGGTGGCCCGTGTGGCACGACGACGACGTCGCGATTATCTTGGACGTGTGGTGGTGTTCTTTGTAGGGTGTTCAAGATGCAGTCCACCGAGAGAAAGAAGGGGGCTTCCGCTTCGGTGGTAGCATGTGCGGCGCGTCAGCATTTGGCGGGTGCGGAGCAGCGGTGACACAATTTATGATAGAGGACACATATCTAAAGTCTTCCTGATAGCGGTGATCATGTGGCGTGTCCCGATTGGAGATCGGCGGTACATCATGATGGCGAGATCATTCGGGTGTTGCAAGCTGGTGCGAGGTTGACTCATGTTCGGGTGAAGATCTATGAGGTAGTGACGTTTCGTCAACAGAAGGTTGACATTTTGTCACATATTGATCTTCTGATACACGGCGTCAGTGGAATTTTTATCAGAGAGAATGCAGAGCCGTATCGAGATGTGGATTTCACACAGGTTTTCTACGCTATCTCATTTGTAATTCAAGTTCGGGCATTACATGAATTCTTGTATTCTATGATTCATAGTGGATATTTGGGAATTTCCCCGCGATTTTTTAATCCTCTACATGGGAGGTTTTTTACACGTTAAAAAACCTGCATGTTGATTTATTTATTCTGCATATATCGCTTCCATATTTCGACGGGATTCTCACGACATTTTTGGCAAGCAATTTTCTTCCCGGAATTGGGATTCTCCCCAATAAGTGGTATCAGAGGAGGTTGGTTTGAGTTTTCAGTTTAACGTGAGAATTATGGAAGATTCAAAGAGGATCACATATGCGTGCACGGAGAAGAATGAGGTTTGGAAATTGAAGCAGGCCAAGAGAGGCGATACACATGTTCGCTCATAGGATGTTGAGCCTGGGGGAGTAAGTTTTTCCTGCAGGTGCTTTAGATTATGTGGCAATCATGATTATGGGGGAGCCTGATGTTTCTGGTTCTTGTCTTGTTCAGTACGATGAGCAGGATGGTGCAGATAGAAATGTGACAAAGATTTCGGCATTTGATTTTCTTTTTGCAGGGGGAGCTGATATTTTTTTATCAGAAGTGAAAAAGGACGTCGTCATATTTTCTGCAGTTGATGATGGTTGGTGTGATACTGAAATATTTTTTTCCCAATTGGGTTTGTTGAATGGTTCCATTCATTAATGTGATGAAGGGGGAGATTGTTGAGATTCATCACATTTATTGATGAGAGAGGAAAATTCTTAATGGAGGGATTCATCACATTTATTGATGAGAGAGGAAAATTATTAATGGAGAGATTTATATTACCATTAATTGAGGATTTTCTCCCAACATTAATGGATATTTAATTCTCGATATTAATGGATGAAATAATGGATATTGACTGCATTAATTGATTATTATGGACTTAGTGTCTATATAAGGAGGATGAAAAAACATATATCAAGATAGAAAGGGCGTGCCAACAAGATGTAGTTGGCAAGGGAGACACAGGAAGGGGTCGCCGTGTTTGCGGTGGCCCGTGTGGCACGACGACGACGACACAATTATCTTGGATGTGTGGTGGTGTTCTTGGAAGGGTGTTCAAGATGCAGTCCACCGAGAGCAAGAAGGGGGCTGCCGCATCGGTGGTAGCATGTGCGACACGTCGGCGTTTGACAGGTGTGGAGCAGCGGCGACACAATTTATGATATAGGCCACGTATCGAAAGTCTTCCTGATAGCAGTGATCATGTGGCGTGTCCCGATTGGAGATCGGCGGTACATCATGATGGCGAGATCATTCGGGTGTCGCAAGCTAGTGCGAGGTTGACGCATGTTCGGGTGAAGATCTCCGAGGTAGTGACGTTTCGTCGACAGAAGGGTGACATTTTGTCACAGATTGATCTTCTGATACATGGTGTCAGTGGAATGTTTATCAGAGAGAAGGCAGAGCCGTATCGGGATGTGGATTTCACACAGGTTTTCTACGCTCTCTCATTTGTAATTCAAGTTCAGGAATTACTTGAATTCTTTTATTCTCGGATTCGTAGTGGATATTTGGTAATTGCCCCGTGGTTTTTTAATCCTCTTCATGGGAGGGTTTTTCCACGTTAAAGAACCTGCGTTCTGATTTATTTATTCTATATATATCGCTTCCATATTTCAACGGGATTCTCACGACATTTTTGGGAAGCAATTTTCTACCCGGAATCGGGATTCTCCCCAATAAGTGGTATCAGTGGAGGTTGGTTTTAGCTTGCAGTTTAACGTGAGAATTATGGAAGATTCTAAGAGGATCACATATGCGTGCATGGATCAGAATAAGGTTTGGAAATTAGAGTAGGTCAAGAGAGGTGATACACATGTCCGCTCATAGGATATTGAGCCTCACAGAGTAAGTTTTTCCTGCAAGTGCTCCAGATTATGTGGCAATCACGATTATGGGGGAGCCTGATGTTTCTGGTTCTTGTCTTGTTCAGTAGGATGAGCAGGATGGTACAGATACAAATGTGACAAAGATTTCGGCATTTGATTTTCTTTTTGTAGGGGGAACTGATATTTTTTTATCAGAAGTACAAAAGGACGTCGTCATATTTTCTGTAGTTGATAATGGTTGGTGTGATACCAACATATTTTTTTCCCAATTGGGTTTGTTGAATGGTTCTATTCATTAATGTGATGAAGGGGGAGATTGTTGAGGTTCATCACATTTAAAAATGAGAGAGGAAAATTCTTAATGGAGGTATTCATCACATTTATTGATAAGAGAGGAAAATTATTAATGGGGAGATTTATATTACCATTAATTGAGGACTTTATCCCAACATTAATGGATATTTAATTCTAGATATTAATGGATGAAATAATGGATGTTGACTGCATTAATTGATTATTATGGAATTGGTGTCAATATATGGAGGATACAGAAACATATTTCAAGATAGAAAGGGTGTGCCAACAAGATGTAGTTGGAAAGGGAGACACAAGAAGGGGTTGTCGTGTTTGCGGTGGCCCATGTGGCACGACGACGACGGTGCAATTATCTTGGACGTGTGGTGGTGTTCTTTGCAGGGTGTTCAAGATGCATTACACCGAGAGCAAGAAGGGAGTTTCCGCATCGGTGGTAGCATGTGCGGCACGTCGGCGTTCGACAGGTGCGGAGCAGCGACGACACAATTTATGATAGAGGCCATGTATCGAAAGTCTTACTGATAGTGGTGATCATGTGGCGTGTCCCGATTGGAGATCGGAGGTACATCATGATAGTGAGATCATTCAGGTGTCGCAAGCAGGTGCGAGGTTGATGCATGTTCGGGTGAAGATATCTGAGGTAGTGACGTTTGTTCAATAGAAGAGTGACATTTTGTCGTAGATTGATCTTCTGATACATGGCGTTAGCAGAATGTTTATCAGAGAGAAGGCAGAGCCGTATCAGGATGTAGATTTCACACAGGTTTTTTACGCTCTCTCATTTGTAATTCAAGTTCAGAAATTACTTGAATTCTTGTATTCTTTGATTCATAGTGGATATTTGGGAATTGCCCTGTGGTTTTTTAATCCTCTACATGGGAGGGTTTTTCCACGTTAAAAAACATGCGTGCTGATTTATTTATTCTGCATATATCGCTTCCATATTTGGACGGGATTCTCACGACATTTTTGACAATCAATTTTCTTCCCAGAATCGGTATTCTCCCCAACACTTTGTTTACCCCGCACACTGCATACATTCTGTTTCTTCTTCACCATTTGCTTTACCCTGCATGCATGTCTTCTCCATCCGGTGTCACCTGCTCATCTCCCTTGTTCACAGACTGTCTGGTCTATCTCCTTCCAGCCCAGCGTTTTCTCTACCTCTCTATTGGTTTGTCATCTTTAGTCTCGTGACGTCTTGTTACTTCTCCTCTCTGCAATAAGACTACATGCCACACATTTCTCGCATGCATGTCCTGGCCTAGTCTCCCTCGTCCAGCCTTTCTCCAGCATGTTTTTTCCCGCACGTCATCCGCGCATGCAGACCGTGCCTCCTCCTTCACTTGCACTTTAACTCCTTCACCATTATAGCATAGCCGTTGCAACACCCTGATTGTCCGGTCAGTGTCATCATGTTCCAGCATTGTTCAACCGGTGCATCTGTCTCCTCCTCACCGGTGTCATTTTAGGTCTGGTGACTCCTCGACTGGTGGTTCACCATCATCTTTCTCCTTCTCGATCCGGCATCATCCTCACTCCTTCATTCGGCCCCTGCACAGACTTTTATACCTCACTACTAGTCCGTCTTCTTCAGTCCGGTGACACCCTGGTGATCTATCCTTGCGACCGTTCGACAGTTCTCTAGCAGACAAACTAGCGACCGTCCTCCGAGTTTTTTATACGTTTTTTTTTTAAAAAAAATTTAAAAACGGTCAGGTTAATTTTTTTTGTCAAAATGCCCCTCAAAGGCGGCAGCGCCGATGCCGCCTTTTCATTTCGGGGCAAAGGCGGCATCGGCGGTGCCACCTTTGCATTTCAGGGCAAAGGCGGCATCGGCGGTGCCGCCTTTGGCTTTTACCCGAAAGGCGGCATCCGCGATTCCGCCTTTCCCCTATATATTTTTTTTAAAAAAATTTATTTTTATTTTGTGTTTGTTTTTGTTTATATATATATAAACAAAACAAAATTTTTCAGCAGAATTTCTCTGCTACTAAATATCCAACGGTACTGCCATTACAGTAGGCTAGATTCTGACAGAAACCCTCACCCAGACCTCCCTTTTATATGATAGGTTGCTCTAAATCCATTCTGCATTTCCGATGTGGAATTCAAGTTTTTCCTTTCCTGTGCATTATATTATGCATTTCTGATGTGCGATTGTGTTTCAAGTACGTGATTTTGAAAGACAATAAAATATATACTATGAAACGAATATAACTGGAACTTTAAACATTGATTAAACATATAATAAATATTTAAAAACAAAATGAATGTCCAAAAAAATGTTATTGAAAACTAATCTATAAGCTTTCAAAAGCGCCTACTTGAAACTGAAAAATGGTTCAAGTACGTGACTTAAAAAGACTATAAAATATATACTATGAAACGAATATAACTGAAACTTTAAAAATTGATTATTCATATAAGAAATAGTTCAAAACAAAATGAATTTCCAAAAAATGTTATTGAAAACTAATCTATAAGCTCTCAAAAGCGCCTACTTGAAACTTAAAAATGGTTCAAGTACGTGACTTTGAAAGATTATAAAATATAAACTATGAAACGAATATAAATGAAACTTTAAAAATTGGTTAAACATATAATTAATAGTTGAAAACAAAAGGAATTTCTAAAAAAATGTTAGTGAAAAGTAATGTATCAGCTTTCAAAACCGCCTACTTGAAACTTAAAAATGGTTCAAGTACATGACTTTAAAAGACTATAAAATATAAACTATGAAACGAATATAAATGAAACTTTAAAAATTGATTAAAAATATAATAAATAGTTGAAAACAAAAAGAATTTCCAAAAAAATGTTAGTGAAAAGTAATCTATAAGCTTTCAAAACCGCCTACTTGAAACTTAAAAATGGTTCAAGTATGTGACTTTGAAAGATTATAAAATATAAAATATGAAACTAATATAAATGAAACTTTAAACCTTGATTAAACATATAATAAATAGTTGAAAACAAAAGGAATTTCAAGTACATGATTTAGAAAGACTATAAAATGAATATACTATTATTACTACGAGCTGTTCTAATATCGTTATCCAGTATTTCAGTTTTTATTTATATTTTAGGCATAGTTTATATTTGATACCTTTCAAAGTCGACTTCTTGAAAGATATCATTAATTATTAAATTTAAAATTAATAACTTTAAAAGCATATAAAATATAGAGTATAAAATTACATATGAAATTAACGGTAAGAAAGAACACAAGGTCCAAAAATGGTGTGTTTATGTGGAGCTTCTGGTATTTGTTGTAGTGAATTGGATATCAAAATCAATACTGGATATCAAGAAAGGTTGAATCCGCATTTCATTTTGTGGGAAACACCACCGCAGTGTATTAAATGCAGCTTAAGTGTTCAATTTAGTTTCATTAAATCTGGACAACCCCTCGTCTTTACCGAAATATCAGTTACATATCCAAATTAACCCTCCAATTCTGACGCCCCTAGGTTCATACCGTTCTATGGGGGAGAGACGTCCATGGTAAACCTCCGAGTGAGAGTGAAGGAAGACACTTACTATTTTAGATAAAACCCTTCTACTGACATTATAATTAATCAGGAACTCACATTTCTAATGTCATTGACATTTTTTATCTATTATAACAGGTTTTATTTACATATATGATATATATTTTATACCTTATTATTTAAGTTAGGAATATTGTTTATTTTTTAAAGTTATGCTAGCTTTAATAGAATAATTGATTATATTCTGACTGCTTTATGAGGTACACCTCTGATATTGTTAATGATTCTACATTTATTTATTTCTTGAACATGTTTCATCTCCATCGTTATCTAGAATTCATCGGAAGGCATATGAGTTCTCAAAACAAATGTCTACTATCTACAAGTTTGTTTTGCCTCGATCTTTCAGGTTTGATTACCTGGAAAACATTATTGGTTTTTATGCCTTTATAGTATACTTGTATGTGAGTGTTTAGAATGAATATATAAATGAGGTCCTACAGAAGGCTTGTGAAGATGATGAAGGATAAAGATTTGGTGATGAAGAGTTCGATGAGCTATGTGGAATCGTTGGTGTTTTCATCTGATCAACTGGAGGCAGTTTGATCAGATGAAAACACCAACGATTCCATATAGCTCCTCCAACTCTTCATCACAAAATCTTTATCCTTTATCAATAAAAGATAAAGATTTGGTGATGAAGAGTTCGATGAGCTATGTGAAATTGTTGGTGTTTTCATCTGATCAAACTATCTCCAGTTGATCAGATGAAAACACCAACGATTCCACATATCTCATCGAACTCTTCATCACCAAATATTTATCCTTCATCATCTTCAAAAGCCTTTTGTAGGACCTCATTGATCTATTCATTCTAAACACTCACATAAAAGTATACTATAAAGGCATAAAAACCAATAAAGTTTTCCAGGTAATCAAACCTGAAAGATCGAGGCAAAACAAACTTGTAGGACAGTAGACATTTGTTTTGAGAACACATATGCCGTCTGATGAATTCTAGATAACGATGGAGATGAAACACGTTCAAGAAATAAATAAATGTAGAATCATTAACAATATCAGAGGTGTCACTCATAAAGCAGTCAAAATATAAACAATTATTCTGTTAAAGTCAGCATAACTTTAAAAAATAAACAATATTCCTAACTTAAATAATAAGGTATAAAATATATATCATATATGTAAATAAAACCTATTATAATAGATAAAAAATGTCAATGACATTAGAAATGTGAGTTCCTGATTAATTGTCATGTCAGTAGAAGGGTTTTATCTAAAACAGTAAGTGTGTCTTCCTTCACTCTCACTCGGAGGTTTACCATGGACGTCTCTCCCCCATCGAATGGTATGAACCCAGGGGCGTCAGAATTGGAGGGTTAATTTGGATATGTGACTGGTATTTCGGTAAAAATGAGTGGTTGTCCTGATTTAATGAAACTAAATTGAACACTTAAGATGAATTTAAGACACTGCGGTGGTGTTTCCCGCAAAAAGAAATGCGGATTCAACATTTCTTGATATCCAGTATTGATTTTGATATCCAATTCACTACAACAAATACCAGAAGCTCCACATAAACACACCATTTTTGGACCTTGTGTTCTTTCTTACCATGAATTGCATATCTAATTTTATACTGTATATTTTATATGATTTGAAAGTTATTAATTTTAAAATTAATAATTAATGATATCTTTGAAGAAGTCGACTTAGAAAGGTATCAAATATAAACTATGCCTAAATTATAAATAAAAACTGAAATACTGGATAACCATATAAGAACATCTCATAGTAATAATAGTATATTCATTTTATAGTCTTTCTAAATCACGTACTTGAAATTCATTTTGTTTTCAACTATTTATTATATGTTTAATAAATGTTTAAAGTTTCATTTATATTCGTTTCATAGTTTATATTTTATAGTCTTTCAAAGTCACGTACTTGAACCGTTTTTAAGTTTCAAGTGGCTTATATATTCTTTTTCATTTCCATAGAAATTAAACATATAAATGAACATAAATAATCAATGTCTATGTCTACGGTGAGGAGAGCCTGTCCCACATGGTGGTCTAATAATAGGACGTCCACGAAGAGATATCTGGGGAGTCTGATGACCTGGAGAAGGCTGGTACTCAGGCACTGGAACATCGACCGTCATATCCTCCACCTCTGTGCCAGTGGGAGAAAATGTCAACTCTACCTCGTACTGCCCTCCAGATCCTTCTCCCACATCTGTGGTAGAAGGAACCAACATCATCGCAGTGGGGAATGAATCATGTGGTGGAACTATACCCAAACTCTGTGATGGGTCTAGAGGCCAAGGCTGTGATGACTCTGCACCAAAAGGCTGCAATCCATATGGAGTCCAAGATGGAGAAAACTGAGGATATCCCATCAGAAAAGATGGATCCCATGACAGCTGAGGCATATCCTGCATCGGCTCAGACTGAACTACTAGAGGGCCGACCTCTACCTGTGGAACTGGTGAGGCTTGACGTGCAGGACGACGTGGTCTACGACGTCGTGGTCGTGGCTCCTCAGCAGCAGGTGCTGCAGGATCTTCCTCTACGTCAGGAACATGCTGTCTCCGTGCCGGATGCTCAAAGAGGCTCTCTGTAAAATCCTGGACAGATGCCCTCAGGTCCAGCGCTTCAGCATGAACGACCTCCTGACTGAATACTCGGTCCTCAACCTCATCGCTCATATGAATAAGACTGTCTGTGCGACTCTCCTGTAAACATATTAAAAATGAATTAGAAAATAACTCAATAAACATAGTAATATAATGTAATTGACTTACAATCATATGATTCTATCTGCCTGCTCGGGTAAGATATAGTATAGACTTCACTCTATACCATGGCTTATACTCGTGCTGTGCCGAAAGAGAAAACTACATCGTAGGAACTCCCTAAATATGAAACTCTGCACGTCTGCACGAACAGTCAATAAATACAGCATGTACTCGATGCCGGTCATCATCCTGCCTCCTTGTCAGCTTCATCCCATGAAGCTGACCTATCTGCCGCGGTGGTGATGGAATCCGCTGAGTCAAGAGAAACTGACGCATGACTCTGTCAGGATGGTGCCACTCAACAATATGAAAGTGAATGAGTGGCACTACAGCCGTAACATCGTCAAGGCCAACCGTGCAGTATGACGACAACTGATCTATAACAGCCCAGTATGGAACCCATGAAATCTGAAATAACATATTACCCTAGTTATAAAAACTCTAAACTAAAAAGATAATGATATTAAAGTTGTTAAACAGATATAGGATATATATAGATACCTGATGGGGTAAGATAAATTCCAACTCTAGCCGATATACGGCCAAATCGTGTCTCGGCACCGCAGTGAAATTGTGTCACTGACACCACCTGTAAAATACAACATCAATTGTGATAAATAATGAGAAATTAAAGTCAATAACTAGCATCATAAGAGAATAGAAATGAAGGATCATACCAGATGGATCAAGTCTGTTATCATGAACGATTTCCATCTTTGGTTGCCGCAATCAACAATAAACCCTTGTATTTTCCGTATAAAAACGTTCCATCAATCTGAATGAAGTGTTTACTAAAACGATTGCCGGGGATACATGTTAGGAATTCCCAAAACAATCGATGAAATCGAACACGAGATGGATCAAGTATGTTATCATGAGACACATATTCGCTTGTATCAAGATGGAATACAACTTGGTTATAATGACTCAGTATAGCAAGCAATTGCGGCAATACTCGATATGAGTCATCCCAATCACCATAAACCTTCACAATTGCTTTTTGTTTCGCCTTCCATGCCTTATTATACAAAATCTTATAACCAAATGTCTGTTGTATCCTCTCTTGCAAAATGGATATCGGAACATCTTGACATGTCCTAATCATCTCAACAACAATGGATGACAAAAATTCTGCATCCAATGAAGCATGATCTTGTGTCAGGCTTGGCTGAACGCAAGTATGGGTTGCCTCAATCTTCAAGATTCTCCAACCTCCAAATGCAATGTCTGGAATCGCCCTCAATTGAAATCTACAATCATCCCCATATTTCTCACATCGTATGAAATATCTTCTATGATCTAATTCATATACTACATAGCTGCAGTGCCTCTCAATGTGAAATCTTTTTAACATATTTTTTAATGCATCTTTACTTGAAAAATTTCTTCCAACATATAAAGTTTTGTCAAGCTCACTAAACCTATCTCGTATAACTCCAGGAAACTCAGTTGCCGGTGTAAGAACATTATCTTCAAATTCAGGCACACGTGTCATTGCTTCTAACCAAGATGCAAAAAGTGGTGGATGATTTATTGTAGGTCGAGTCTGTTGTACAACTACTGCATTTCTCAAAACTTCCATTGTTCCTTCCTCATCACCACTATTATCATCATCTGTTTTGTTATTAAGAAACTCCTCATCAGAAGTTGGGTTAACATGTATATCCGGGAGATTGAGTATTTTGTCCTCTTCTTCATCATTTGGAATAGTCTCAACTTCATGAGGTGGACTATCTTCAATGACCCTTCTAAGTCTATGTCTATGTACAATTGGATGTTGTTGTTGTACAGAAGAAACATCAACATATAACTCCATCATCGCACCATCCGATCATTGAGAAAACAAATTAATTACTTGCATCCAGTGTGCATCATCAACCAATGGACAAGCTATATGCCACAATGTTGACGGGAACTGCAAATGTCTATAAATCATTGCCTTGATCTTTTGATCGGGTCCTAGATTTAATGAGCCACTAATTCTGTCTTGACGGTCACTTAGGGTTACACAATCACTTGTATTAACCACTGTTATTGGTTGGGTACTATAAGAAGCTCCTTGCTCAGTTTGAATAACCTCCCCATAGCAGTACACACAAGCAAACATTATGCTCTACGTAAAAAAAAGGTTTCTGATTAAGATTATGATAATGTAAGTGACATTGATGGTTAACAATATAATATTATTAATCCAAATTATTTTTAATATGTTGACTGATTTTTTATATTCAAAAAAACATTCAAAAATCAAAAGTTTTTATACTGTGAATATTTAATTAAACTATCTTATATCTTAAACTCGAATATTTCTACACTTCATCATTCTTCAATCATTAGTTATTTCTTACAAAATTAATAATTTGTTATTAGAGTAAAAAAATAAAGAACATGTCATGAAAATATAAAGAACACAATATTTCGAGCTTCTGGCCTTTATTACAATGAATTGGATATCAAAATTTCAGAACAGGTTTTCTAAAATTTTGATATCCAATCCATTCCAATAAAAGCCAGAAACTCGAAATATTGTGTTGTTTATATTTTCATGACATGTTCTTTATTTTTTTAATTCATTTCTAATTAATCATTCCTAATATTTTTTGTTTCACTCCGTTTTTTGAGTTAGTGTTATTTTTAACTCTTATTTATTAATCATATCATTAATTCATTAAATAATTTCTACTTAATCATTAATTTATTAATTAATTACTACTTAATCATTAATTTTTTAATTAATTTCTACTTAATAATTAATTTATTAATTAATTTCTACTTAATCATTAATTTATTAATTAATTTCTACTTAATCATTAATTTATTAATTAATTTCTACTTAACCATTAATTTACTAATTAATTTCTACTTAATCATTAATTTATTAATTAATTTCTACTTAATCATTAATTTATTAATTAATTTTTACTTAATCATTAATTCATTAACTAATTTCTACTTAATCATTAATTCATTAACTAATTTCTACTTAATCATTAATTCATTAACTAATTTCTACTTAATCATTAATTCATTAACTAATTTGTACTTAATCATTAATTCATTAACTAATTTCTACTTAATCATTAATTCATTAACTAATTTCTACTTAATCATTAATTTATTAACTAATTTCTACTTAATCATTAATTCATTAATTAATTTCTACTTAATCATTAATTAATTAATTAATTAATTTCTACTTAATCATTAATTCATTAATTAATTTCTACTTAATCATTAATTCATTAATTAATTTATACTTAATCATTAATTTATTAATTAATTTCTACTTAATCATTAATTCATTAATTTTTTTCTACTTAATCATTAATTTATTAATTATTTTCTACTTAATCATTAATTTATTAATTATTTTCTACTTAATAATTAATTTATTAATTATTTTCTACTTAATCATTACTTTATTAATTAATTTCTAATTAATGATTAATTTATTAATTAATTTCTACTTAATAATTAATTTATTAATTCTTTTCTAATTAATCCTAATTAATCATTTATTTATTAATTAATTTAAAAATATTCAATCTAATTTAATAATAACTATTAAGATCATTAGGAATCTAATAATAACAACTATAAAGATAGTAATCTATGTGTGTTTTTTTAATATATCCTTGTTTTCTCAGATATTTTAGTAGTTTATAAAGAAATATGAATTTCTTAAGCAATCCCTCGGGAGTGTCAAACCAGAATGCAGCAAGGCCTGTTGTCGTGCACCAGTTCCCGTTCGAGTCTAGCTCAAATCGGTGTTTTCGGGTTTTACCCCTAGGTACATCTGTGCCAGAGCCACATTCACTTGTTTGTATCCAGACAAGGATTTCGCTTAGAAAACATAATCTTTATGCTACCAAAATATCATATTTAAAACTAACAAAGTAATTACACAATCTAATCTACTAAAAAATTTAATATTTACAACTAAAAATAATTCAACTAAAAACCCATTAAATTAAATAAAATCATACCTCTAAATGATGCTTTGGAAAAAAAGCCCACAACCTTCACCGTACAAGAAAAATCAGAGATTATAGAGAGAATATGAGAGGGAATGGATGTTTGGAAGTGAGGAGAAGGGGGGGGGTGCTGCCCTTTTATAGGGCGAGAGGGCAAAGGCGGGACCCGTGGTGTCGCCTTTTAAGATGACGTCATGCGAAAGTCGACAGGCGCGGTGCCGCCTTTTCCACGTCAAAATCTGGGCGAATGGTGGTATCCGCGATGCCGCCTTTGAGGGGTATTTTGAAAAAAAAATTAACCTTCCCGTTTTTAAATTTTTTTCTTCTAAAAACCGTATAAAAAAACTCAATGTCCTCCCCCACTCGTTTTGTTTTTGTTTGCAGTTTCTATTAAAAAAACAGTTTTTTTACAAATTCTATTTTTTTTAAAGAAGTTTTAATTTTTTTTTCTATAATTTTTCTTATCACCATATATATATATTACCGTTAATAGTTCACTCTTTAAAAAAGGGTGGTTCATTTTATTACCGGTGTGTTAGCACTGTTTATATGTTAAGACATCATTGAAAATTAATGTTGTGACATTTAAGGTATTGATGATTTTTCTTAGTGTGACATGGATTTGTTAAACTTCTTTATTCATGATCTCATTATTCTATGATTCATTAAGTAAAAAATTGTGTCATTCAATTTTATATTTTTAGCACTGTTGAGAAAATTTTCTAAGAAACCATTGTTAGTCACAATGGTGTGACATGAGTCATCGTTGGACCGAACGGTAAGTCATGTGCTACTGCCGGTGCATGACGGTAGGTCATTAGACATGAGCCACCATTTTACAAAGCAGTGTGACATGAAACCGTTGTACTGAGTGGTGTGAAATGACACCATTGTACCGAACAGTGTGACATGACACTGTTGTACCTAACAATGGCTAATGAAATAGTTTAAAAAAAATTATTTCAATTATTTATTTTTAGATAAAATTGTCAGAGTTAATTACATTATTAATTGTTTAATATTTTATGCTGAAATATAGTAGAAAATTTGTTTGAAATTAATTTTATCATTTCCCTTAGTGTTATACATACTTTCATAATGTTTTTTTATGATACTATGTTTTTCACACTATTTTTCTGCAAGTCTATTATCTTGAATTTTATTACTATTTTGTTTAATTTTCATCTTAATAATGTCTAATAAAATGAATCTTATCATATTAATATTCTTCTTAATATTTCCTAAATATATATTAATCTGTTTGAGATTTTTTTTTAAGCACGACTTCAATAGACAAATGTAACAGTCATATTATTTTATTAATATCATTGAAAACTGTCATGTAGTGATTCGATAATAACCCTCTCCAAGATCTCGAATTCAATTCTTTGGGAGATTTCTACACCTATAAATACAAGTGTACCCATGAAAATCAAAATAGAGGTTTATAGATTTGATAATCCATTAGATATGAAGTTCTGCTGGTATGGAATTCTGATCAAGAAACATCTTCAACATCATTTGTTTTTCCATGATCATAGAAGATCTTCATCACCTACATCTTCTATACTTCGCGTGATCAAAGAAAAATAACTGAATCCAAGTTCTTTGACATCTTCTCAAGTTCTAGGGTTTTTGTGTAATTTGTTTAACTTGTATTTTTATCTGTTGTAATTCTTTTAATCCTCTGTTTGATCTCTAGAGTTGGTTTAAGATTTTCCAAATCAAAATTTGTCATTGGGTTATTCCACCCATCTAAAAGGTTGATAGAGTTATTCCTCCCATACATAAGGTAGGAAGGTTGTGACTCCTTAAAAGTTAGGGGTAATACCTCCAGGTTAAAAAGGTAGGTTGGGTTATACCTTCAGGGTGAAAAAGGAGGATATTTATTTCTTGTAAATGGGTATTTACTACTAGAAAAAAATATGGTTTCATGCATATTGATATCCTCGAGGAGTAGAGAAGGTTCAAGGGGAGGAAAAGGATCTTTAGATCCAAACCTCTATAAAAATCTTCTTTGTTATTTGTTTCATTTATATTTCAACATTTAACACTGATTTATAACTATGATAAAATTTTGAATTTGTAATAATAATTCATAAATGACTATTCACCCCCCCTCTAGTCAACACTTCCATATCAAAAGCACCAATAGTTTTAAGATTTGATGATTTATGCTTTGGTAAGGGGATTTCCTGGTGTACGTAGTGCCCTCATATTTTTATGCATTTCTTAAGGCTTATGATGGGTTTTGACATGAGGAACGATTCAGGTGTCATTTGTCCCAAGTATGACTCTTATTTTCTAAAACAATGCCCGAGTTCGATGGGTGGTCATGCGGTAAATTGAACCTTGTTATGATAAAGAGCATTGTGTAATTCTCGTTTTCAGTGGGTTGGAAATTACTAGGGCATGATTACTTACTAAGTTGGTTCTGAGACCTTTCTACCTCAGTGATAGATGACTGAGGAAGTCATCATCCAAGTTAATAGTCATATGAGGTAATTTGACTATGGACATAAATATTATTTTCAACCATTGGATATTGGGATGTATAGGTATAGTAATCATATGGATAGTATCAGGGATGTAATGTTTGTTGATAAAGTCTCGGGTAGTATGCATTGATACATGCAGTACCCTTTGTGTCTCTAAAATGATACAATGAACCATCTGATTTTGTTGGGAATTGTTAGATCCTTGAGAAGTTGCTTTATGGATATGGGTCAACTCCAATGTAGAATGTCCAAGGGGTGTACAAGAAGTTGAGTTATCCTGGTGTTGGGGGAGGATGTTGTTAGAATGATTGGGCATTGTAACACTACCAATCAGTTTAATTTTTCCTTCTATGTGTCATACTAATGACGTGCATGATCATGGATCTAAGATTGTCACGCGTAATTATAGAGTAAATCTAATATACTACGCTTTTAAGCGGTTTTGTTTTTCTCTCTTCCAACTATAGTGCTTCATATATGTGCATTGGCGACATCCAAGAACTGCTTTCAGTGGATGGAGTGTGTGCTGTGGAGAAAGTCTCATTTCAATCAGGTATCAAATAAGACACTCCTAAGTTGGGGAGCATCGCTTCAAACATGTTTTAGCGTGTTCTTCCAAGTATAAGGAATATCACTGGGTAGAACCATTTGATAATGGTTAGTACTACTTTTAGTTCCCATGGGTATGGCTGGTTGGAAAAGTGATACTTTAAAAATGTTTTGGTGCCTGCAAGGAAGCATGATGATGATCCAATTGGCTATGTATGCAACCTTTGATGATACCGTTATTCTGGTCAGACCTCACTGGTTATGTTTGAATGACCACATAATGAATCACGTAGTGAGGGAATCACGAGGGGTTAGTGATTATATATTGGTAGGTGTAGATCACATGTTTAAAAGTAGTTGGCCTGAGGGTTCAACTAATCTTCCCATTTGTAGTTTGACATGGTTGGTTGGAAACTATACTGGGAACTCCTTATTTTATATGGTGGGGGTGTCTCAGGTATTCTTGGTAAAATTTGGAATCCTATTAATGTACTCTTAGTTTAGTAATGATCATGTACCCTATCATGACATCATACAACATACACTAGGAGATCGTCAGTTATACATTGTGCTAAATTAAAAAGTCATTGGTCCTCATTAACAAACTCCATGAGAGTTATGCTCTTATAACAAGGGTACTTTTAGTGGAATGGGTTTCTCTAATTGATACTGGGTTCCCAAGTAATAATTCCTTAGAATGACTCATGGAAACCAACTACATCTCTTTGACTAGATCACCAGGTGGATGCCACATGGGGTCAGTATTTTCTAGATATATGGATATCTCATAAATGTACCGACATATCACTTGTAAACTCTATAGTATTGATTATCCAGCATGAGCTCATTGGACTCCAGATTATTTTGAGGTTACCATAGGCTTATTTCATGATTGGATGAAAAGTTATAGAAGGTGAAAATCTTAGTATGTTGAATCAGGTAAACACCTATGTTCACATTGTGGCATGATAACAAAAATAATGTTTTGGAAAGTGATTCCACTAGAAGTTGGTTATAGGTTCTAGTGAGTCTGCTCAGATAAATTTTGTGGTGCCTTGGTAAAAGGGGTTGGAATAATATTGGGATGCTTTAGCCATCTAATCCATGCGTTATTGGAAGTAGTCAGTCAGTAGTAGATATACTTGCATTCTCTTGTTTGAGTGAATATGGTTGGAGAGAAACTATTTTAAGAATGTCACCAGTTTGAACAAGTGTTAGTTAAAGGTTGGAGGGGTCCTTCATGGAAAGCTCATGTGACTAGTTTAAACTAGATTGATCAGAATGAAACTATTCCAATAAAATGAGGATCATGCTAATTCCTTGGATGTAATATAGTCTCTTAGTAAACACCACATCAGGATAATTGTTAAAATTCTTAGGTCATGATTTTTAAGTAAATTCTGATAGTAGGGAGTATCTTGACTTGGTATTGGCTATTTAAGTTAAATATTTGTGTTAGGAAACACCATAGGATGGATGGTGAAATAGATGATGATGTAATCATGTCTAATGTTTGATGATCTTGGGTAAGCTCTATCTCGATGTTTCTATTTATATATGAGAGTTGACTTGAAATTTAATGACTTAATTACTGTACACATAATGTTATTCTTAAAGGTGTGTTGGCCATTTGGAGACACAACATAACCACTTAAACAAAACTTTGTGACTCAAGTAGATTGGAAGATGTTTTTAAAATTCTCCCAAGGTCTCTCAGGGATTAGAAGATTTAAGATGTGGAGATTGTAATGTCACGTGTATTTCGACGAAAATAATTTTTCCAAGGGGAATTATAATTTTCCATATGGTGGATGGGTCAATTCTTATACCAAGATTCAAAATGTAATTCTATGAGTTAAAAAAAATAAAATGTTTTTTTAGACTTTTTTTAAGGCCTGAGATTCATATCGAGAGTTTGGATGGGTTTCAGGAGTGTCTGGATCTGAAAGCTCAAAAGCCGGAGAGGCTAGCAAGGGCACGTGGTTTTCTTGAAACCGTGCATCCCTTTAGGAGAAACACTGTATCTAGTTTTTCTATTAGGGCATGTTTTGTTCAAATAATATGCACCCTAGAAAAACAACGAGTCCTGATCCAGTGAGGATGAGGGTGTTGCAGGGTTTGACATAACAATACATTAAGATGTGCATGACCCTGAGAGACCTCGGCAGTTTGTTGTATAGGTGAGAACATGCCTGCATACAGTTTTTCAAAATAGGCACACAACCCATGTGGTGTGAGACTCTTTGATAAAGTAGGATTCAGAGTTGGTGCATGGTTAACCAAACCCTGTGGCTCGTTAAATGGGTGAAATGACCATTTTGTCTTATTTGTTTTTAATCCCCTCCCCTCTTTTCTCCTCTCATACATGTAATGTGTCCCTCTAGCCATGGGTTCCCTCTCCTCTCCTCTCCTAGGAATGGATGGCTATCCTTCATCTAGTGTGATATTTGAGTTTCATCGAACCCATTTTATTCCGCTTGTTATGTACATCACATATTTAGTTCCTTTTTCAATTTATCTCACCATCATAAATTTTATCCTGGTGAAATCTAACTAAACCTATTTTCAAGGTGTTGGTCTAATATTCTAATTTCTCTCAAACTGGACTGAATAAAATCTTGATAATGGATGATTATATCATCCTAAGTATGAGTTAGGTGGTTTATATATTTTCCCATAATGTCTAACTTGTTTTTAAATTACATCATTATGCCGCACAACTAAATTTTCATGCATTTCCTTAAAAATATGAAATTATATAATTAAATTCTATAGAATATGATATCCAGGTTTTTTGATATCGTTGAAAGTAATGGACCTTGAATTTAACCACACCTTAAGAGTGTGTTCCTTGTATACCTTAATAATAAATCAATTGTTATCTAATAAAACCACATGTATAGGTGAAATGTCATGTAAATGAGAAAAGGGGTAATAAAATGGAATTAATTTAGATATGGAATGGTATGACACTCCAATATCTTATTTCCTACTGACCAAACTATCTCTGAAGTGGTTGTGACCTAAATTCTTATTAGATGGATATTTAATTTAAATGAAAATATTATGGTAGGACCATGTCACATGACCTTTATATGACTATGAATGTATGTTGTGTTTAAATAAATTAACATGATGAATTATGTGTGGCATTATTATGTACATAGACACATTATTATTGATTTCAAATTGATAAATGAATTACATAATGCCCTAGAAGAACATTGGAATCCAAAGTAGGAATTTCATAGATGGGATCATTGGCTACTTATAGTATATATGCCTTGAGTGCTACTTGTTTTTCCTTATTATGGAACACCATAGACGAGCTCATAGGCTAAACATCATTCCTTACCCCCAGAGTGATAGTTGGGTTTTCATTTTTACATAATTCCATTGATGGTATTATAGGGAAATTGGAATTTGTTATAGATTCTTGGGTATACTCATTATAAAACAACAAGGATTGCCTCATATATTAAATAAAATTACATGAATACTTGGGTGTTACTCGATTTCTTCATTATGGGACACCTTGGATGGGTTGATAGTAAGCACAAGTTATATCATGAAAGTATATTATCAGTGTATGACTAGTGTTACCTCCTTATTTTGATGTCAGTAATATTATACCAAATTTATTGATTTGATGTTTGGGATTTATCCCTTAACTTAATGTGAACCATTAATATTTGTTGTGATACTCAGGAAGAACATCTATTATTATTATTATCCCCTGAGACAATGGTGACTATAAATGGATGCCTAAGTTATGCCTTGGGTCCTGGCTAGAAGCATGTATCTATGTATATGGATATAAGTGTTTCTACACCTATAGTGTATATATGTACATACATATTATATAGATATAGATATATATATACTTATGGATCTTCCTCAGAGATATTCTAGCTTAGGTAGAAGTAGTTATGGTTGGTCAGGTGTCCTCTAAGGAACCTGATCCCAACGTGTTTACATTTGTTTATTTATTTATTAACTTCATATACCTGAACAATATTGTATTTTATATTTATAGACTAGGGGGATTTATAAATCATTGGTGGTGGCCTATTGACTATATCACACACCTTGTTCAGGTTTCCATTGAACTAGGGTACCTGAACAAACCTCATCATTACATGTTCAGGTTTATGGATTATGCATGTGATATTAATTTGTACATCTGAGCTTATGGGAATGAGAATTAGTTGGATCTTATGATTCTCATGAAGATATCCCATGGGGAATTTTTTTATTCTTTATACTTGTATTATATGCCTTCTTCCATGTATTCTTGATTCCTTTTATCATAGACATTTCATCATTGTATATTTGGCATTGTCCATTTTATTAGTTATTATTATTATCCTTCACTGCTCAATTATTTATTACACTTTAATTATTGATATTTTTATTATTATTTCATTGCGCTACTCTGGTTATGATTTTATAGTCTCCCCATTGTACCAATATCATCCCCTCACTACTAGTCGACGACCTCTGGTGTAGGGGGATGCACGCTTGAGGCCTAGTGACCAACCGACCTAGGACACTATTTTAGTGGATCCTAGGTCAGAGTGATGCACCTAACTCTTTCTATGATCATGTTTCATATCACATTAGTGTAGTCATCACATTTGGGTAGTCATAAAATTTCCCATCACATTTGTTTTTGAATTGGTTACTCTTATTTTCACCCATTTTCTAATTAAAGGAAAAATGAGAATGAGAATTTTCAGACAATTAAACATAAGAAATGGAAACTATAAACATTTAAGGGATAACCCATAAATGATATGTATTCATTAAAATATGAATTTATTTTTATTAATATAAGTTATCCAAGGTATATTTCATGACAAAAAATTTCATATGCATTTTTCCCTATCATAATAGTATGTAAAAAGCATATGATTAACCATAACATAACCCTCGGGAGTGTCCAGATAGGTGTTTTGTCTTGTGAAAATTTGTTGTGATCCAGGTACAGGATGAGTAAATACCCAATGAACCATTTCAGAGTTAAAACCCCTAAGTACATATTCTTCAAATCCACATCCACTTTTCATTATCCAAACATATATGTATTTTAATTGGAAACCAATAAATCTATAATTCACAAAATTTTAGGAAAGTTTTCCTATATCTTGTCTTTTCCCTATATTTTCCTTTTTCGTTTTTAATAATAATCCCAAAAAATAATTATCCCTTTATCTCATAGTAACTATATCAACCAATATATTTTATACAAAATGTTTCATTATTTGTTACATAATGATATATATAATAAAATCCCAAAATATTGAGATTCCATTTGTCTTTTGGTAATTAGATATGTGAAATAATAACATGAAATGAGGATAGACCGACATTAGTTAAAAACTTCTAAATGTGTCATTAAATTCAATTGAAATTAAAATACTAAATAGGATAACCTTGGAATATACCTAAGAAAAGGGAGATCTATAAAGCCCAATAATGGATTAATCAATTCATAAAATGATAAAATTTAGTGAATGCGGGTCAAGAAGAACAAAATGATGACATAGAAGGGTGAGAATTATAATCATGAATTCGAATATCAAAGAAATATATAAGATGATAACATCATATTTATGTGGAAAAAAATAAAACATGACATTATTAATATAAGCCTAGTATGACAACTAAGACATTAGAATATATTATTCTTAGGTTAACCACCCATTCACCACACAAGGTTTCTTAGAGGATATACAAACATTTCCAAAATAATTGGAGGGATATATATATATTTTTTCCCACCCATCACATTCATATAATGTACATATATTTGAAAGCCACATAGATCATACAACATAGGAACATATTTGATCACTTTCTATATCATTATTAAGGATTCTAAGACCCCATTACCAGCTTTCAGGTATGGACACTATTTTATCTTATTTCACACTGTTTTATTTTTCGTTCATTGTTGATTTTGTTACTTTTTAGTGAATTTCCTATTGGGACCTATTTACTCTACTAAGAAGGGGTTTGAATTAGTTGAGGTATTTATTAATAAATTCATTTAAATAGAGATAAACCACTATGACCTATTAAATTAAAATCCACTTAAATAAACAAATATCATCCTACTAATATCATAAAGTAAATGAAATAGCATGGAAGCCACAAATGTTACAAGGTATAGATCTAATGTGAAATCCTACTACTTGTTGTAGCTGGTTACTCCCACAACCTTGGATTCTATTCACTAAACTAATAAGTGAAATCCACTTACCAAAAAATGTGTTGAATCCAACCACACCTGTCAGGAGTCACAACCAACAACATAACTTCTTATTGTAATACAAAATATTATTAGAAAACTGAAGAAGATCACCAAAAAATCCTGTTTGTATCAATAGAAATGGTATTTTAAATTTTTCTATGAGCCTCCAAAATATAAAAGAAAGTATTTCTCATAGTATATTCATGAAATCACTATAAAAATATTCTCAAACTCAAATTTAATCTTTTAAAATAAAATTTCATATATTGTTGACCACAGGAGAATAGAACCTCTACTTCAACTACACCCTATTGTTTTTATGTGTCTCTACCAATCATCTCTCTATTAGGATTTGATTTTTTTTTCATGATCATCTCTCTACTATTCATTGAGGGTTTTCTCACAATGAGATCTCTTTTATTTGTTGACAATTTTCTCACTATCATCTCTCTACTATCCGTCCATATTATTTTTCCTTTTTGTATGTAATGTAGGGAACACACACCCAATTATCTTCAATTTCTCTCTTCTATTGTGTAATATAGATCATGATCCATGATATCTAATATATTTTATGAATTCCATTTGATCATTTTGATAGCTCATAAAAACCATATCTACATCGTGGCTCAAAAAGTATTTTACTGAATATTAAAATTTCTATTAAAAACTACTTTTTAACAACTACAAACTCCTTCAATGAAATATAGAAACATAACATAGTGAGAAATATGAATCGAAAACATGAAAAAAATGGAAACATGGTTCCCAATAGGAATTAGTTACTCAGAATATTCACATATATGTTTTGGGATTCATCTACATTGAAAATTATAAATGTAAAACATTTGGCTATGTGGATCACTAAATCAATTATATCAATCATTTGGTTATGTAATGAATTTGGTTATATGGCTAAATTAGCAATATGATTCACCTATGTAGTGAAAAATTCTATGTGAATCAACTTTGAGAATTTCCTATCACCAATTCATCTACATTGAATAAATGGATACTTGAATAATCCATTTACAAAATTGGATATGTGGATCCAAAAAAACTCTCAAACTCATGTCGAGTAGCTTTTTATGAATTACATTCCCTCTAAAAATACTTGGATGAATTGTAAATATTTTTTCCATGGTATTTAGCAACATAAAAATCAATGTAAGAACCATCACACTAATGAGTTCCTCATATAATTTTGTCAACAAAAACAAAAAAACACACTTTCTAAGAACCATGGGTTCTTCAAGATTCCCCAAACCAAGAAAAAATTCCATCAGGTTCTTCAATATCACCCATTTGATTTATCTGAAAACATTTGAAACTCACTGACTTATGTTACCTCACTACCTTCTTTCATCACGAGATTATTCTATAATTTATCATCAATGAGATAACGTTTTTAGCATCAACAGATTTATGAATACCCTTATAACATACACTATCCTTAACTGTATACATCTCTCCCCCTTTGGAAACAACATCCAAAAGACCATGGGTTATATCAAAGAAACATAAATAAAAATGTATGGAGAATGATGGATGTAAATTTTCATCCTTAATTCCAAAAATCTCTCTCTTAGCATAGCATTCATGAAAATGTATGAAATCTGACCTTTTAGAGAATTATACTATAGATTTATATCTCCCTAAGATATCCTTTATTTGATAAAATTATATTTTTATATTTATGTTCGTGGATCTTTAGTGTTTTACTATGTTTTTAGAAAACTTTATATCACTTTTATTATCATAATAAATTTTCATCGGTCTCTTAGTTTCAATCATTAATTCAACTAACTTCACATGACTCCAAATCATTTATGTATAGACATTATTGTCTATTATATATTTATCTTGAGTCATTATTAGTGTTACTAAATTATTCTATTTTCTGTACTAACTAACATAGCTCTCTCTAAGAAAGAAATTTACAACTAATGTTGATCTTTTGTATATACATTCCTCAGCCCAATATGCAACTGTAAAGACCATGAAGTTCAATTCTATATTGTTTCTATATGGAAGCATGTAGTTTAGAGTTTCTTTCACATATTTCAGTATTATCTTAGCATCCAACTAGTGACACACATTATGATTACTCTGAAATATTAAACATCATGCAAAAACATATGTAATATATAGTCATGATGTTGTTAGATAAAAAATGCTTCCAATTATTGTTATAAATTTTTTCTGGTTAACACTGCTTATAGGTTTAAACATGCTTAATATGGTTCCAAATGAAATGGGAGTTAATAATTCTCTTTAATTTTCTATTTCTAAATTTCTAAAAAATTCACCCGTAAATATTTTTTGAGATAAAAAATATGTAATTTAGTTTCTTCTCAACCTGAAAATCCAAAACATATGTCATCTCACCAATTATAGACATCTCAAAATGCTTCATCATCTATTCATAAAATTCTTCATATAAATAATTTTTATAACCTAAAAATATAAGTTCATCCATATAGATAATTATAAAGAGTGAGCCTTTACTGATTTCTTTCACTTAAAGACTACAATAATGTTTTCCTTTTATAATTATCATATACCTTAAACATCATTCCAATTTAGAATACCATACTATATGGGATTGTTTAAAACTATATGAATCATTCATAAATATGAAAACTAATTCCATCATTTTCTAATATAAAACCATTACTTTGTCTAATAAATACTTATTCCTCAATATCACAATTCAAAAAGGAATATTTTCACATCTATTTAGTAAACTTTTTAATGTTTTTTTACTACTACTTTGTAGAAAATTTTGAGAGTCTATAGTCTTTCTACTAGTGAAATTTTTTCATCATGGTCAATACCTTCCATTTTGGAAAATCATTTTCACACCAACCTATCTTTTTTCCTTGATACTCCACTATTCTTATTATGTTGTTTCTTAGAACCCACTTGGTGAAAATTAAATTATTATTTTCAGGTCTTGACACAAGATCCCAAGTATGTTTCTTATCAATCTAATATATTTCTTCATTCATAGAATGTATCCACACATCATGTTCAACTAATTTTTCCAATTTATGAGGCTTAATTTGGAAAATATTGTAGTGTCATCATCCAATCTCAATATTCTTCCAGTTTTCACTTGAACCTACGGATTTCCAAAGATATTTTCAGTTTCAATATATCTCATCAATTTGTTATATAATTTTCTATAATTTCATACATCTTCAACTTCATCATTTTTTTTCAGAATCAATATCTATAGGGATAAGCTTCTTCTTAGTAACATCATTACTATATTGTTTTAACATTTGAATTCCATTTTCTTCTAAATCATCAAAAACCAAATCAACTATTATGACTTATGTGTGCATGTTTTCAATAATATTGACATCATGGTTGTTAACAAGATTGTTTAGACATTTGTTCCAACATCTATAAACACTTACATTTGATAGGTATCTCATGAAAATTATTTCCTCTACTTTCTATATAAATTTTCACATATTTGTATTCTTGATTATAATAATTCAATGTCTTCCAAAATATCTAAAAAATTTAACTGTTAGACTTTTATTGTACCACATATCATATGGTTTCTTTGGTGAATCCATTCTCCATTGAAACATATTGTGTATGTGTATGTACATACATAAAAAGTCTCTCCAGAATTACATTGAGATATTGTATTCAGATAACATAGTCCTTCCCATCTCAATTATTCCTATGTTCTTACTTTCATATAACCCATTTTATTTTGGATTATATGAAATTCTATACTAGTGTATGAATTTATGTTCAAAAATAATTCATTAAAAAGAATAACATGTAAAATATTTACCATTATCTGATCATAGTTTCTTGATGTAGAGACCCATATCCTTCTCAGTACGCATTCTGAAAATATTGAACATTTTTATTTCCACTTACTTGTGTCTGATGAACATGACATTATTTAGTGGTGTAAAATCATTAATGAAGGTAATTAATTATAGATAACCTCTAGTATAATTTTGTCTCATTGGATCACATAAGTCTGTATCAATGAGCTCTAGTAATATTAAAGATAGAATGTCCAATCATTTATGAGAACCTGGTGTTAGTTTCCCCTTTTGACAGGTTTAATAGATTTCATCAATGTCTATCTTCATCTTGGGGAGAAATCACACAAAATCATGCTTCAATATTTTACTTATAATTATTTAGTAGGGATGAATATTCCTTCTGTCATATATATTATTTCATCATTGGAACTCAGGTAATAGTAATCACTAGGATCAAAAATTTGAAATAGATTGTCATTGGTTATTCTTCCTTAAGTGATGATCCTTCCATACATTGTGCATTTGATGATACATGTATCAT
Organism: Viscum album; assembly: GCA_963277665.1. Lineage (NCBI taxonomy): Eukaryota > Viridiplantae > Streptophyta > Magnoliopsida > Santalales > Viscaceae > Viscum > Viscum album. Next base: position 430,992,909 of record OY728139.1, read on the forward strand.
TTTTAAATACCACTTCATGTATATCATCATAAAGTTTACTAATAGTAACAAAATTGTGATTTAATACATAAAAAAGTAATACATCAATTTATTTTAGATTTTGGTCTTTAATCTCTACTAAGACAAATCCATTATTTTTAAGGGAACAATATTTTCTAGAAGTCACTTCTCCCCCTTCATAATTCTCAATAGTTTTCAGAATTTTTATGACACAATATATGTTCGAAGACCATACACTATCAAGTATCCATGGCTTGGTTATTCTATTATCCTTCAAATAAACTTTAGTAACACATGATTTTTTTTTCAATCATTTTTTGAATTCTCTTCTATTTCTCAACATTGGGTGTTTTTCTAGGAAGCCTATAGATGAAAATTTAAAAAACATGGACCTAATAATCAAATCTTTCTTATATTTATTCTAATAATTCAAATTTGTTCTATGTAGGTAGATAAGATTATTTCCTTGTAAGTTCTTTCTTATATTGTAACTTTTTCCCGTTTTATCAAAATTTCTCCCCCTTTGTTCATGTTTTATATCAATAAGTGAAAAGTTTTACATGAATAAGTAGGATTTATGCCAAAAAACTCCACCACACCATCAGTATCTTCTAAACTATGACCTTATGTACTAATAATTCATCTTTCCTGATAATTGGTAACTTCTTCTTTCTATGTACATTGGGTGTCTCTTCTATGGGGGAAAATATATTCTTAAAGAGTCATTCTATTACATTAATTTAGAAGAGGATTTACACAAGTCTTCATACTTTATAAGCATATAAAATGGATTTTAGGACCTGCATTATTAGATATAGCAATTTATATTGAAATTCATAGAGAACTAAATTGAACAACTTCATTAAACCCATCATTTTACTATATTGGTTTGATTCACCCTTTACATCATCATCCTTGTTGAAATATATACTAAATATTTTTCAAGATGTTTTGTGCTTCATGAAATTTTTATTGAGTTTTAGAATATTATTGTTCTTTGATAGATAGTTTTTCTTTGAGGTCATTTAAATTTTTTTCCATTTAAACCACATTCAGTTTGTATAATTTCATTTAATCAATGTAAATAGCATATTTTATTGAACATTATTCCTTTAACTTAACTATATTATCATTTTCATATAATCAAAATCTTTTATCCTTCTTCAAATTTGTGTTGTTATTAATAAAGGATTCTAATTATTTCTTCAAAATATTATCATGCTCTATTCATTCACTTTTTTAATATTTACTATTATAGGTATCCAATTCCTTTTCTATATGATCCATGAAATTAGATTCATCTTTTGATTTAGTGTATGATGTGGAATCAACTTATTCTTCTTTACTAACACAACTTCTTATTTTACTTTTAAATAAAATCTTTTTCTTAGATGAAATTTGGTTGAGTCTCTCGAGATTTTAGACAATTTATAACTATAAGTTTTTTCATCATATAACATGGGTTCTGCAGGCTTTTTCTTAGGACAATTTACAATGAAGTGCCCAATTTCATTATAACTGCAACACCTTGGTAGTAAATTACTTTTACTCTTAAACATTCCCATCTTGAATCTCTTATACATAAGAGTAATGATTTTATTATATTAGTTATCTACATCTTCATCATCATATTCACTTGATTAATTAATTTAAATATCTTTGACTTTGAGCATTCTCATGGCCTCAAAATCCATATCTTCTTTCACTTTATTTTTGAATGCCAAACTTTTTTCACATTTCATAAGTAATTAGAATATTATGTAGCTCATAAATATAAATATCTTCTTAGTCTTCATGTGATGAAATATTTACGATCAAATCAATCTGGAAAATTTCTCATCAATTATTTTAAAATAGTTAAATCATCCAGCTTTTATCCAAAACCTAAAATATTAATAAAAATTTTATTAACTCTTGTGGACTAGTCATCAATATTTTCTTCTTTATCCATCTTTATTTCATAAAATTTTCTTCACCATATTGACAATTTAGCCTACTTGTCTTTTAACATGCCTTCATATCTTCTCTCAAGATTATCCAATATTTTCCATACTATTGGTAGACCCATAAAATTGATGTAAATGTTTTATAATGACAACATGAGAATAAATTTGTTTCCCATTATATCCACCACCATATTTCTCTTGTTATCAAATTTTATCTTTACATCATTAATTAGTATTATAATACAAATATCATTGATTACTAAAACTCTAGACATAGATATAAAATATATTGGTGCATTTTATTCTTCCAACTATGATAATTTTTTCTATATAAAATTTTTACACAGCTAAAATAAATTAAGTTGATATTGTACACGGATCAAACAAAATACATTTTCGATCCTACAGAGGTATACCCTTGGCATTGATACTAGTTGAAGTGTTAGTTGGGATCAGTTTCTTCTACTGAGAAAGGAAATTGAATTAGTGGAGACATTTTCTTAAAAATTCATTTAAATAGAGATAAACCTTTTTGACATATTAAAGTATGATCCACTAAAAGTATAATAATATCATCCTAAAATGATCATATAGAAAATAAATTTTCATGGAACACACATATTTTTCAATGTTTAGATCCAATATAGAATCCAATACACTATCATGGATGATTACTCCCCCTAATTAAATATTATTTTCACTATGTCCCTTATAGAAATCCACTTTCAAAAAATAAAGAAACATCATTCCATACATATATGGAGTCACAGACAAAAAAAACAACTTCTTGTTATTTTATAAAGAACTATTATAATAATGAAGAAGATCACCAAAAAATCTGGGTTTATTTACCATCACTGAATTTTAGTCTTCATCCATGAGACTCCAAAATATACAACGATTTATTGTGCATAGTATAGTACTATAAGTTCTTCAAAAATATTCTAAATCTCAAATTTCATATTTTGAAAACATGATTTTCATATGTTCTTGATGACAAAAGAATAAAACCTATGATTCCAATATTTCTAATTGTTTTTCTGTGTGTCTAACAACTTGTTATCTATTATGTACCAAGGGTTTTCTCAAAATTATATCTTCATTATTCCAAATGATTTTCTCACTATAGTATCTCCTCTATTCATCGATGGTTTTCTCACAATTACATTTCCACTATGTTTCAATGGGATTTTTTATTTTTGGTTTCCATGAAAGGAACACACACCCCATGATCTCTAATATATATCTTCTATTGATCCTTAAAGAACATGATTTACGAAATCCACTGTATTTTATTAACACCACAAGTTCAATATGATAGGTGAAAAAAACTGTATCTGCATTATATCTCAAATTATTTTTACTAAATACTAAATTCAAAATTAATATCTCTTGATGGACCACAAAAAACACCTTCAAATCATGGTGGAATCATGTAATAGTGATAAATATTAATCAACTACATTTTCAAATCGTCTATGTGGATCTCAATATGAATCAATTGTGTATCATATTCACCCATGTGGTTCAACATTCAGTTACAATACAAATTGTCTATGTGAAATGTTTGGATATGTGGATCCTCATAAATATCCATGATAATAATTTGGTTAAATAATGAATTTAGTTACATTGTCGAATCAGATACGTGGTTCAAATATGGAGAAAAAATTATTATGTGTTTCATCTATGTGAATTGTTTTTTACCAATTCCTCTACATAGAATAAATTTATTTGTGAACCCACCCTTTATAAAATATGTTATATGGATCCAAAAACATCTCAAAATAAAATAGAACCTTTTTAGCCAACCCCTAGTCCTTCTAAAAAACACATGCATGCATGATGAACCTTTCTTCAAGGATAATTAGTTTAATAAAAAACATATCAATCACTATCAGACTAATGAGTTCCTCAAAAGATTTTTTTAACAAAAACAAAAACCCATTATTTCCATAAACTATTGGATCTTTCAGCTTCCCCAAACAAAGAAATAAATCCAAGGGGTTCTTAACATTTTTTTTTCATTTTTTCGAGTATGTTTTAACCATGCCTAATTTTTTAGAGGGGTGGGGGAGAATGTTTTCAAATGGGTTTAGTTTTTGGGTGTCTTTTGATCTGATATCATGGGAGTGGGCATGGTCGTGTAGTAGGAGAAGATAAAGGAGGCACACCGACTAGGATGTGATGGATATAGATCTGACGATGTGTGGATAAGTATGTGGAATTTATATCAAAATCTAACCATCTATCTAGTATAAGCCCACATAGTGGCCAATGGTATTTCCATAATTAAATTACATTTGACTAGCATCATCGGGTTGCCGGTGGAGGCCACATGCTATCCAGTAACACTAACGGAGCTGAGAAATGGAAGGATAAAATTATGAATTTTCTTTTTTTGATTCCCATTTTAACTCCATGCCTCCTACCTCAATTTTTATTCAGACCTAAACATCATGGATTCTCTCTTACGATTATTTTGGTTCCACCAACATTTTTTCTTCACATATTTAAGTGTTTTTTGATGTGTTGTCTCTCTTTTGATAAATTTTGTCTCTTTTTGATAGTTTCTACCTTCCCCCATATCTCCCTCTTTGAGAGTGTTAGACTATCATTTTGTTGACAGATCTAGAACTTTACATGATGAATTTTAATTATAGGATTATCCTTTGAGAATTATATCCATTTAATCTCTATTGGTTGATCTTATATTAGTGTTTATTGATCTTGATTGAGGTGGGTAGTTTTATTCAAAAATATCTACCATTATAAACCTGTAATATTTATTGATTTTCAAATGAATTTTTAATTCAGTTAGAATGATTTAATTGCAATTTTGTCTGAATGATTTGAAATGGAATGGTGTGCGTTTGTTTGATGAAATCTATTGAAAATGGATTTTGAAATAATGTTTGATTTCCAAAAAAGGATCTTGATTTGAGATGATGATTTGAATCTTGATTATTTTGGATGAAATGAATGACATATTTTTTGAAATGAAATAAAATGTATTAATTGAAAATGAAAAAGATAACTAGACAATCTTTATAGAAGGGAGTATATTCATTGGTATTCTCATTCATTCCACAAATGATTTCTAATCAAGGTATTATGTACACATATAGAGCAGTACAACACTCAGATATGTGGGAATCCATATTTTAATCTGACATGGAGAGCTATTACCATGGTTCAATTATTAATAATGGTTAAAAATTATTTATACATACTGGTGGTTGATTGAAATTGATTACACGTGTCTATTTGAAAAATAAATACATATTTATACCTGTTTTCATAATGATTATTATATCATCCTGATTTGATGGAAATTGAATTTGAAACCTATTTTATAATATCTATTTGATATGATTTGAAAACAATATTTTTATATTAATTTAAAATAACATTCCATTTCATGTTTTATTTAAATGTGAGAAATATTGGATTATATGTTATAGATTACTTATGAAATGTATGGTGAGATACTATTGGTTTTTTCATCACACACTAGCATTTTATTTTGGATTTTATAGATATTTATATTACATGTAAAGAAAAAGGAAAAGAACCAGTTGGAGGTGGTAGGTGTAGTTTATTAGTGGGATGTTCGGGGGTGGTGGAGACTAGTGGAATGTGAGATCTATATGTTACATAAGATTTTAAGGATGGAATATTGATTATATTGTATGAAAACTTTTGTTTATGTACTATTTCCAGACATCAAACTCTCTAATAGTAATATTTTTTATCTTGAGGAGTATTTAGAAAACCGACTCATTATTGTTTTAAAATTCTTTGTTTTCTAATGAGTTATTCTTATGCAAAAATCACTGCCTCTTGACTGTATTGATTATCATGCACTAGTCACGATCCCCTGAGGATCCAAAATTCTCATTGGGCTATGTCTGGGCTTTTTTAGGTATTTTTTATTTGTTTATCCTTGTATTTTAATGATAAATTTTTATCAATTATGGTCATTCCACCTCTTTGATGTAGTTAGGTAGTTTAGGATGTCTTGGTTGATATGAAACATGATTTTATGACTTAAGGGATAGGTAAAAATGAATTAATAGTAATATATCACTGTAATTAGTCTTAAGTTACCATGTTCTATTGGGAAAAAGCATATTTCATGAATTTTTCTATCCAATTATAGACATATTTGAATGTTTTGTTTTGATAATGGTGTTCTTATAGTTGATTTTTGATTGATAGAATTATTGATCTCATGTCTCTTGACATAGGATTCCTTTATTATATTTTGATGTTGTATAGTACCACACCCCACGATTTGGATTCAATAGACATTTTGATAGAGCTAGTGAGGAACCATAGAAAAAAACCTCCATTTAATCAGAACATTGTGGAGGTTTTTGGGCTTGTCATCCATGTTCTGGGTAAACTTGCTACACTTTCCCTCATTTAGGATACATAGGATTTAGACTAGAGGGATGATATAATAGATCTTTCATAAGATTTACTTCATCTAAAAAATAATATTTCCTTGGTATGAATGTTCTTCTAGAGGAGGAGGATTGGTTGAATAAGGTTTCAAGACTTTTTGAATTCATGGAAACGCCTGACCCTGTTAAGGTGAAATGTGCCACCTTCAAACTTGAAGGGCCTAGAAGAAGGTAGTTGAATTTTATAATTTATTCTTGGAAGAATGTGATATTTGAGTGTAAATACTTCACGTATCTTTTTAGTGATCCATTCTATCTAGAATAAATGGTTCTAGATGAGTATGTGGTGTTATTTTAACTCTATTATAGTGATTAGACAATGTCTTAGGATGGAAACCATTTTTTGGAACTCATTCATTTCTCACCTTAGGTGGTTTCAAATGAGAAACTAAAAGCATCGATATTTGAGATAACTATTCAAGAAGGTATAAAATACCATGTTTTTCTATTAAAAAACTCATCATATGATGAAATTCTAGACAGATCTTTCAAGGAAGAACATGACTTGGATGGTAAGATAGGTTAGATGGGAGTCTTGCCTACTCCCTATGGTGGCTTAAGTAGTCCCTTTTAAGGGAAGATAAACATGTATGAGTGTTATGGGGGATATATTAGTTGTGTATATCAATTGTAGACATCATTTAAATAATCATATGTATATGTAAAATGATAACTAACAAGTTTCTAGTGTGTAATAATTGGGCACTCAATGGAGGCACTAGATATCTTTATCTCTTTTGGATGCTAAGGTCATATGTATCTATTTTTCCATTTCATTATACTTCCTCTTAGTGATATGGCCTATGAATTATCATTAGGAAATTAGATTCAATCAGATTCATTAAGAACTAATGGGTTCCAACCCTAGGTATCAGGAAAAAAATATCTTCATGGAGTGAATGAGTCGCTTTCAAGAGACTATGTCGGTCCTGCGACTATGATTGGTATTATCACTACTTCTACTTCTTTTTTAACTACTTTATTTGATAATGGTGCCTCTTATTCCTTTATATATACCTATATTGTAGACATGATGAATCATCTTATAGATCTCATTCCCTGTGTTATTGGTATTGCTACACCTCTAAGGATAAATAAAGGTAAGGGACTCAAATAACTGCCTTATGATTTTTCTTTATCAGAAGTTAAGCTTACCTAGGACCTTCTAGTTCTGGATATGAATCAAATGGATTTCATTCTCAAGATATATTGCATGATCACCCATACATATTTTCTTAACTATTATCTTTGATGTGCCTCCTTTAATTCCCTCAATGGGGTGTGTTATGTATTTCAAAAATAATATATCCCAAGTAGATGTCGATATATAACTTTTATTATGGAGTTTTTTAGGATGTAATAAATGATTTCTTTTCAAATGGAGAAGGATTATTCATGTGGTGATCTTCCTCTAGTAGTATATGAGTTTTCCTATATGTTTTTATCTAACCTTTCTGATCTTTCTCTATTGAGGGAGGTAGAGTTTTCTATCGACTTGGTACTAGGTACCCTTCTCATTTCATTCCCCTTATTTTATATGACATTTTATAAAGAGATGGAGTTAAAGGCATAGATGGTCAACTTGATTTATAAATGAATCAACTGATCAAGTGTGTCTCCTTGGAATGTGATTGTGTTTTTTTCAAGAAAGATTATGTAACCCTTCTCCATTGTATTGACTATTAAAAGCTAAATCATTTAATGATAAATAAAAAATGTACATTTCACCAAATTGATCTCTAGTTTTAATTACTAAAATGGGTGAATTGGTTCTCAATGATTGATCATTAGTCTGGTTATCACCAACATAGGATCAAGGAGTCTAATGTCCCTGAGACTACTTTTAGGAGCATTCATAGACATTATAAGAACCTTATTATGAATGTTTTCTATCCGATTCTTCATCTATTTTCATAGAATTGATAAAAATTATATTCCATCCATAAATTGGATTTTTTGGTATCTATGGATGACTTCCTAGTTTACTCCATGAATGGGGAGGAGTATGTACGTCACTTAAGAACAATTATGGACACCATGAGAAATCACAAACATTATGAGAATCTTATGAATGAAAATTATAGATTGAAGATTTATGGTTCTTAGTACACATGGTTTCTTAACATAGTATTTTAGTTTATCCTAAGATGGTGAAAGTTGTTATAACCTAGGAGGAACCATGGAATGTCTCTTTAGATTCATATATTCATGGAATTGTAAGGGTATTACTATCATTTTGTAGTGTATTTATCATTTTTTCTCCTCTTTTGACCATTTTTAATAATAAGGGAGTAAATATCATATGTGATTTGAAATTTCATCCTTACTTTGATGAGTTGAAACATCAGATGACTTCACCTCCAGTTTTGACTCTACAAGAATCTGTCCATGGTTATTTTATTATCTGTGATGCATCTAGTTTGGGGTTGGGCTATGTGTTTATGTTGGTTCCCTAGAACTCACTTCTTTATTAATTGTTTATATGATTTCCTTATTAATGATGTTTCTTATCGCATCATTATTTTTCCTCTATGTGACTTTTCATGTGATAATGTTCTAAGTATATATGTCATAATGAATGGTCATTGAGGTCCCCCTCTATGATGAGAACATATAAGTTCCATAATTTTCTTCTTGAAAATTATTCTTCGATTGAAGGATATTTTTTGAAGGGAAATAGATGGTATGATCTATTAGATACAGGAGTCTAATAAGGTATTGAGACACCTTCTCATGGTGTTCTCCCTTAACAATCTTCTAGATATAAGGTTATGAGAATCAACTTATTAATAATAAATCTAATTTTTCATGTCTCGTTGTATTTTAATATATATTTATACATGTACTTATCCTTAGACATTATGATTATCCTTAATGTATATCATTACATGCATAAGTTAATGTAGTGATGAAAACTATGATGAAATATATTCGTAGAGAGGTATGATACATTGGGTGCATCATGAGTGACATTTAATTAATGCATATTGTGAGAAATGATCTATCCCTTATTTTACTTGAAGAAAGTTGATATATTAGACCCTTTGATATGAATGGAACCACTTAAATAAATCCATGTCTATAGTGCTTAGTGGGTGAGTTCATTTGCAGAATGTAAAATAAATAGTCATTGAGAATATATGCTGATGTAACCCTCATGTAACCTGCTTGATTTGAGTTATCATGATAAAGGGATTTTATTACATTGTAAGCATTCATAAAAGGATGGATTTCATTGTTAAATTAACTTCATTATCTATAAGTTCCTTGGAATGTTTCTAGATGCTAACCTTTGACAGTTGGTGGTTATTTCTAACACCACTATGAAACACCCCTAGAGGGTCACACATAAATTGTATCCACTATCTCAGTTAAATTATATTAATGAATTTAACATGTAGGAACAAATAAAAATTATTCAGGTTTCATTGATCACCATGATTTCATCACAAGTTATTTAAAACAATAATTTATTTAGATTATAATATATATTTATTTTCACAAATTATATTGTATAATTTTTATTATATTCATCAATGAATAATGCAGTGATACTTATTTTTAAAATAAATAGTCACTAATCAAGGATCTCTAAATGATGACACAGAATAGTGGATCGAGTTTAATGCTTCAACTAGAAATGGTATAAATGATAATTAATTATATATATGTGAATTATTACACATTTTAGATGAAAAAATAATATTAAAAAAAATAATGGAGAAGGGGTCAACTAAGAATCATAAATATGTATTGATATTGTGGGAAATTATCCTACCATAAAAATACTATAATAAATATCTATTTATATGACTTTCTAGAAAAACTATTATTGTGTCTAATAGATGGATAGAGACTCTCTAAATCCATTGAGATGGATCTAGAGATCTAGAAGTCCCTCTCTTCAACCTCATCTCTCAATCCATCGAGACAACATCAAGTGTTCTTCATCCTTAAATAATAATTCTACTATGATCAACCATAAAGAAACAAGTGATTAGGATCAGCAATGCTACCACATGATGATTCTATAACAACATTATAATATTGTGGTGATTGTGTTGATCACTGCAAGAGGGAATATACAATTGTATATTACAACACATCTATGGGATGTTGAGATCTATTCAACCATATCATCAATGAAGAGAGAATTAAAATTTGTGGTAATTTTATATCTGCTCCTAATTTAATTAAAAATTATTTGTGAAGATTCCCCTCTTCTATTTTTGGGGTTCTTCTTTAGTCAAATAATCTATAGTTTTCATTGGACATGACATTTATTTCTTATGAAGAAATCATTATCCATAGTTTATGTCTAAATTTTCAAGTTAGACATGTCGTAAAGGCCATTCTACTATGCTTAGAACCTTCATGTTTTTTAGAGAAATCACATGTTTATAATATAATTATTTATTATTCATTGATTGTTTGCATATATTTAAATTTTCCTTTACTTATATTGATTCATTCTAAATATCGGAACATCATCCTATCTTATATTCTTCATTCTCACTAACATAACCTTTAAACTATTATGATAAAGAAAATGATGAAACATTTGAAAAATATAATATAGAGGTTCTAATGGTTCTTCTTACCCAAAAATAGAGTACTCGGGATGTACCTCCCAAATACATGATAGGTATTAAATTTGATCATCTGTATCTTTCTCTATCAATTTATATCCCATAAAATCCAATCTAATATTCAAATAAATAGGATCATTGTGTAAATCCAGATAGATTGACACACAACATGAAGACTATAAACTCTAAAACCACTAAACATGAAGTATATTTATAGGTTTCTCATGGCCAAGAACACAAGGTGTCCTAGAATTCTTTGTGCCGAATACACAACATGAAGACTGACATAATGTGAATCTATGATGCCAAATTCCATGTATGATGAACAACATGTCGTTTAACTCAAACTCGTCATTTTTTTGGAAACACACAAAGTCCTTATGAGTGTACTGTGGACATTAGAAGAAGACAATACAGGCCATGTAATAATGTAAACACCATGTAGTCTACTAAAAAGAATATATTTAATTTAACATAGATAAAAAATTGAATATTTTATTAAAAATACTTACATGTCTTCCATTTTTCATTTATTTGATAGTATATGAAATGTTATTGGATTTATAATTGTATATTGAAATAATTTCCATGTTAAAACAATCCTACAAATTCAGGTAATTTGGATGACTAAAAGTTGTTACCTCTATGTAAACTTTTGTACTTCATTAATTTTAAATGAAATTAGTTTCATTTAAAATTACTTATGGTGTTGTATTAAGGATGTTTGGATGGAATAATTATAAATTAAAATAATTAGATTATATAATGGTGTTATATCTTAATTAATGAGTGAATAAAGGTAATTGATGAATGGATTAAAAATGTATGGTAATTTTATATTGTGTGTTTCCTCATGATATTACAATATCCATGTGTATATTAATAGTTTCTTTTATTTTATTAATTTTACATTAGATTTAATGGCATGTACATCATCCCCTTATCTTTATTATGCAAGGGCCTACAAGCCCATAGTTTCTCATATATAATACCCATTTTATCCAAACCATTAGATCCCCTCACATTCGTGTTAGTAAAAGCATATGCACAGATGGAACTCCCATCCAAGAGGATGTCATGCATGTTTAGGAGCTGTGGTGAAACCAATCAAGGTGATACTTAAAAGATAAGGTGGAATGATGTAACATGAACAAAGATTCAGTTCGTAGTGTTTTCCCATATGGAAGAGGGTTAGTTTATCATCCTCTAGATAACCTAACCACTAGATAATATCATGGTCATTCCACTAATATTTTATTTATATCAGTTTCATGGATAATTTTTTATGTTTGTCAATTTTGTGTGTTCACCTAATAAATTAAATAACCAAAACACAAGATAGAATAAAAATATAACTGAATTGTGCATAAATTTTATCATACATGGTTAATAAGTTATGTAAAATAAATTTAATAATTAAAAATCATTTGATTAAAATAAAATGGGATTTTATGCGTAAAAGATACAAATCCCTAAATTAAAATATTAATTCAGTATAACCTTCCACTGTATATGTTAGAATAAACCTCATAGTTCAAAGTGTTTGTCCAACCCAAGTTGTGGTACATTCATTTATATTGAAAATTTTAGCACAATGTTTGGAGTCAACTTAACATAGTTGATAGCCAGGGTTGGACTCCAAAGAATGTCTTGTTATATCTAAGTGTAAATGGTTGATGAAATATTTATTCATGGTTTTAGAGTTGGAGATTCCACTCAACGGATCAAGGAACTATTAGTTAATGTAGTAGGAAAGTTATGCCAACATAAAACCCCAAAAATAACATGTATGGCTCATGTATAGGTTATGAGAATGGAGATATGGAACCTTGAAACTATAATATAAAAGAAATAAGATATTTCTAAACTATTATTTAGGGCTATTAGGTTTCAGAAAATAGTTGGAGATTAATGTAATTTAATTAAATTTAAATTAGTTATTCTATTTTTGTAATCAAAGAAGTACCAATCATATGATATTAATATGTAGAAATGGAAAGTCAAATGACTTAAATAGATTCACTTTGATCACTACTAGTGAGGTATATGATTCTAACTTATGTGTATTTCTCTTTAGGGTATAGGTTCTTATGCAATATACAACACCACAAAAGGAAATTATACATGCTAGAAACCCCACTTCATATCTCCCTTTCTAGGGTATCAATGGAGTAAGGAGTATATCTCTATGTATGATATGTGTAAAATGCAATGTATTTCTAATGTTTTATGCTATCCTCCATGTCCAATGAGATTCTAAAGAAATATGAGAAGATTGATACAAATAAAATTGTTTATCATGTTTAGGATCTCTATTAATATAAGGTGAGATCAAAGAGATATGAGATCTCTAATGCACTATTCAAGTACAGGCTATGTGATTTAGTGTTATCTAGGATTCATTTATTCATGATGAATGGGTACATTGAGTTCCTCAACAACTTGGGGTTTGAGATCCCTAATGAGCTATGTGAAGTTCTCATTTTTTCCTCACTACATATAAACACATATATTTTTATGATGAATTATAGTATGATAAATATAGACGGGACACTTTCAGAACATTTTAGTCTTATTCAATAATTTAATAAGAATATGTGGCATGAAAAAACTATGGTTCGTATTTAAATAATAATATGAGGGTTAATGAAAACTGGATGAAAATTCATTCTAAGCCTAAGGCTCTAGAACACCTTTCTTCCAAAGAAAACAATATCCAGAGGAAAGGAATAGAATAACATGAGGTATATTTTTCTTTTAGAATGTAGGTCCACTGAAATATGAATTTAAACCATACAAAGAATAAAGGGGAAGATTCATGTGCCCTATTTACTGAGTGGAATCTTTTAAAATATACAAGTAGGGTATTAGATATTGCTCATGGTGATCACATTTGTCTCTAAATATAGGATCCATGTAGATATCTAAATGTTTCCACATGAGTGGTGGATCAAAGCGATTATAATAGAGTATTTTTAGCCATTATATCCATTGGATATGACAATATCACATTGCTAACATGATTTATTTTGGTTCAAAACAATTGTTATTATGTTTGTAGTATTATCGAGAACAACACATCTTATTCTGTTTTAGATGTGGGTGGACTAATTTTTATTTTTGGAAATAAGAGTTGCTACATCTATAAATATATCAAATGTTATGGCATGATACAGTTGAATAATAGTCTTTATGTATTAAATTAAAAAAAATATTAGTGATTTATATGGAAATAAATATACCTGACTCATTTAACACAATGTTTTGGTTCTCCTTCTTGGTGATGTAAATGAGAATTATTTTAAAAATCTCTATCATTATGGTTACTTAAAATCTTTTTATCTTAAACTTCTTGAATGATGTCTATTTTTTAAAAGGAAAGATGACCAAACCACCATTCAGTGGTTAGGGTGAAAGGCCTATATATCTTCTATAATTAATGCATAGTAATGTGTGTGGAAGTTTTCAATTAGAATCCAAACGAAAATTCTCAAAAATTATATCTTTTACGAATGAATGGAGAAGGTATAGTTATATATAATTGATGAGGTAAAAGTATAATTCCATTGATAAATTCAAAGAGTTCAAGAATTAAGTTGAGTAACATATTGGAAAGTATATAATGAAAAATTGATCAGATTGATTGTTTAAATATATAAAACAATATTTTCTCAACATTCTATAAGAGTATGTTATTTTATCTCAACTCACTCCACCTTATACATCACTATGGAATGGTGTTAGTGAATGCAATAAGTGTACACTACAAAAAATGGTATGGTTGATGATGAGCCATAAAAACATCAGTTTTCCTTTTGGGGATATGAATTATAGAATGAATCATACTTATTAAATTGAGTACCAACCAAACTGGAAAATAGTATTCCCTTTGAGTTATGGAGTGGAAGGAAACCTATTTTGTAATATGATCATGCATGAAGTTGTGAGGCATTTTTTATGTTTATTTCAAGAAAAAATAGAACCCTTATGAACAAAGTGTATTTGTATAGGGTATCCCCTAGAAATAAGGGGATACTATCTATAAAACCCTTCAAACAAGAATTTAACCATCGTAAGACAAGTCATATTTATTTATTGGAAGCACATAATCTTGGAGTTTAGTGAGAAAATGATGGTATTTGATGAATTTAATTCTTATGCTACATGAGAGGTGATACAAGAAAAGTTTCCTCAAGTCCTCATGCAAGTAGTTGTTCTACAAACACAAGTATTGTATAAGATAACTAGAGATTTATGAGAACCATAAAGATATGTTTTTTATATCATCAATAATGGTGACTCATTATTAGTGAATATTAATGATCCTCTTACCTATAAAGAGACAATAGAGAGCTTAAAAGATATAATATAGCAAGAATCCATGAATTCTGCTATGTATTGCATATATCAAAACCATGTTTGGGTTTTGATCAATCGACCAATTGATGTAAATATAGTTGGTAATGAATTGGTGTTAAGAAGAAAACAAGACATGGAAGGTAATTTAAATACCAATAATGCATGGAATTTGGATAAAGTAGCTGGAAAACATCAAGGAATTGACTAAAATAAGAACTTTTCTCTAGTTTTCATGCTTAAATCCATCAAAAAATTTCTTTCCATAACATATTTTTAGGACTATGAGATTAAGATGATAGATGTAAAAAGGGGTTTCCTTAAAGAAAAATAGTAAGAGGATATATAGTTTCCATGATATAAGGGTTTATGACTTTGGGAAATGCCAAAAATGTATGCAAGTTAAGGAGATCAATTTATGGATTAAGAAACATCCAAGTCATGGAGTATTTGGTATGATGAAGCTATGAAATAATTTTCTTTGATTAAGAATGAATGTAGTCTATGTTGATATAATCTATTTAGTGGTATTATGGTTGTTTTCAATGTATTATATCTTAAAAAAATATTAGTAGTTGGAAATGAGATACCATCCTTACAATTGGTTAAGGTGTAGTTGAGAAAATTCTTCTCGATGAAGAACTTGGAGAAATCATCCTACATTTTATAGATAAATAACATGCATGATAGATCCAAGAAGATTATTTGAAGAATTAAAAGTACATATATTAACAATATACTGAATATGTTTATAATTTAACAATGAAACCGGGGATTAGTTCCAATGTCACATGGTATACATTTTTCCATGGAAATATATCCTAGAACTGAAGCAAGAAGATATATAATGAGTAAGGTATCTTATTCTTCTTTGACTGGATCTATCATGTATTCCATAATATGTACAAGGCTTGATTTTGCCTATTCTCTGAGCTGGGAAAGTAGATATCATGCAGATTCAGTTGAAGTATAGTGGGATACTATTAAATATATCCTTAAGTATCTTAGGTGAACAAATGATATGTTCTTGGTGTATAGAGGTTATGAATAGATAGTCATCAAAAGTTAAATAGATGGTAACTTCCAAATAGATAAAAATAATATAAATTCACATTTTGGTTATGTCTTTTGAGTAAGCAATGTAGCTGTGAGCTGGAAGAGTTTTAATAAACTAGATTATATTGATCCTAATGTAGAATCTGAGTATATTATAGCTTTTTATGTTTCCATAGAAGCAGTTTTGATCTATAAATTTATCTAAGAACATAATATAGTGAATATTACATAATACCCAATAATTTTTTACTACGATAACACTGTATTTGGGGACCTTTTTAAAAACCCAAGGTTAGATCACAAGAGAAAGAACATACTTATAAAAATTAATCTATTGAGTAATTATTCCCAATGAGGTAAAGTTGTAGTGAGTAGTCTATCCATGGATAAAAAAATGAATACCCCTTGATTAAGTCTCTTTTTCAATAGAGGCATGAGTATATTGTGATGGATAATGTACTGAAAGTTGTTATCAGTTAGCTCTAGTGAATGTTGGAGTCTGTTGGAGTTAGTGTCCCAGAACTTGGTTATTTAGTACATGATTATTATTTTAATTATTAATCAAGATTCTTATCACATAATGATTGTTACCTTACAATAAAATTTCATGTTATAATGTTCTAAGAATATATGTCACACTGAAATCTCATAGCTGTTCCCCACTATGATGAGATATTGGATGTGCCATGACAATTTTCTTGAAAAATTTTCTTTGGAAAGATGATATTTTATCATGGGACAATGATGATATAGGATATTTGGGGTAAGAGTCTCATAAGGCATTAAGACTCCTTCTTGTGGTGTTCACCCTTTCTAATTTCCAAGATATGAGTTTATAATAATATACCCACCAATAATACATATACATTTTCATGTATCATTTAGTTTTCCATTCTACAGATGTACGTATTGATCCTTAGATAATAATATTTTCATTAATGGATATCATGACTTTTTTATAATGGAGTATTGAAGAGTACCATAATGAAATATGTTTGCAGAGCGGTAGAATATATTGGGTATGTCAGGAGTGATATTTCATTAACATATAGTGTGAGAAATGATTTATCCATTCTGACCCTTAACAAAAGTTAATATCCTAGGCCCATTGATGGGGATAGAAATACCTGCATAAATCTATGGCCATGGTGTACAACAGATGAGTTAATTTTTTGAATGTCAATGAAAGGGACATGGATCATACAGGTGGATGACATAGGAATGCAACCTGATTGATTTAAGATATCATGGTAATGGGACTATCTTACATTGTATGAATTTATAGGAGGATGGATGTCATTGATACACTAACATATTTATCTGTGGGTCCTTGGATTTTATCAAGATACTAACTTTGGAATTTTGGTTTTTATGTCTAATAGCATTGAGAAGGAGACTAGGAAACTCACTCACAAATTGTATCCATAATCCCAGTTATAATCAAGTATTGAATTTAAAAATCTAGAATAAATAATATATATTCGTGTTTGGTTGATCACCATAATTTATTCAAATTTTATTAAAAATAATATGTAGGTTAAATAATAAAAAATTCTTACTTCCATGGATTGGTGAATATAATAGTTATAATATTTATCAATAATAAATATAGTGATAACTATTTGTAAAATGAATAGTTAATATTCAAGGATCAGTAAATGTCAAGGGGGAAGATCATACCGAGATTAATGGTATAATTTGAAATGTTATAAATGATATTTATTTATATATTTTAAACATGATTCCCCTGTCAACTGGATAAATAATAATAATATTATTATTATTAGACATAGGGTGAACTAAGAATTATAAATATGGAAAGGAATTTTGTGTAATTTTCCAACCAAAAACCATCCATAATAAATATTTTCATCACTTTATAAAAAAATCATTGTGTTCACAATGGAAATATAGTTAACCTATCATTCCAAAGAGAGGAATCTAGAGAACTAGAACACTATCTCTCATCCTCCTCTCTCAATCAATCAAGATAACATGACTATTTCTTCTTCCTTCAGGTTTAATTCTACAATGATTAATCATGAACAATGAAAGTGATCAGAATTGGTCATGCTAGAACCTAGTGAATCTATAAATTTGTTCAGATATTTTGGTGCATGTGTGGATTATCGCTATAGGTATTATAGACTTAGATCTTGTAGCATAATGATGGTACTGTGAGATCTAGTCAACCAAATCATTAATGAAGATAGAATTTCAATTCGAGTTAATTTTATATCTACTCATAAATTAATTATAAATTTCATGTAATGATCCTCCTCCTCTGAATCAAGGGTTCATATTTAGTGATTTAGTTTTTTTTTGAATGATGTTTTTTTAATGTGAAGTAATGATTTTATATAGCTAATATATAAAAATCCATTTTTTCCATGCCAAAAAGGCACTTCTACTACACCCAGAACCTCCAATGTATTCTTATACAGAGAGATTATGTTATGGAATATGGTTCACATTATATCCATCCTCATGATAAGTATTATCCCAAACATGATTATAAACATTCTTTTATGATACATGCTATAAATATTTTTCAATAATACCTTTGTCATGAAATTCATATAATCTACTATGAGGGAAAACTGTTTTGTTATATATTCACATAATAATAATTGAATATTCAATCAAGGTGGTGGGTGGAGTACCTGGAATCCATTTATTTTACCATTTTCTACATACCGGGTAAGGAAAATTTTATATATGATGAATTGTGCATGAAACATCTATCCCATGTTGTGAAAGAATGTTCTGAAAAGTCTAACATGCTGTCTCTCTTTGAAAGTATACATCAGGCAGTTTAGAAGTTCAAGACTGAAATTTTTTTTTCTAGTGTTTAGTTCATATCTGCACTTCTTGAGATGATTATCAAGGAATATTTTTTATAATGATTTTTGAGACATTATGGATTATATATATGGTGGGGAGTCTATCAGTAAATTTTCGTTATCTTATGAGTGTATCCTATGCTTCTAGAGTAGGTATGCCATTCTTTTTTTCTTCGAGGAAGTTTGTGATAGGGGATTTCCAAAATTACAATTGGGTGGTAGACTGAGGCACTGTGAAGATGTTTTCTGAGATGATCCAATGAATTGGGTGGCCATGTATGAAACCATACATTTTTGATTTTTTTTCTCACTGTTATACTTTTCGGTATATTAATTATTAGAATCAGAAGCCATTATCTCTCCTACAACCACTTTCTATTCTAACTTTTAAGTGGTATAAGATATTGATAGACATTTTGGTTGAGATTCCATACACACCTCAATGAAAATGAAAATGATATTGGTAGTGATTAGCTGATTGACCATATTAGATCAATTCATTCCCATCCAATAGATGACCAGAGTTGAGGACATGGGAAATTCATGTGTACAAAAGATCAGAATTTTCATTAAGTTCTATCTGGAATAGTTTCTAATGGGATTCACAATTTAATTATTATTTTTAGGGTCCTTCAAGATGTGATAGGATCAAATGTAATGTTGATCACAATGTTCCATCCTCATACAAAAAATCATATGGAATTGGTTATACAAATTCTTGAGGAAAGGCTATGAGCTTGTTTCCTTGACTTTGTAAGAACATAGGATATCTATTTGGGGCTAGTAAAGTTTTCATATAATAAATTCTACGAGTCACCCATCATGATGTAATTATTTGAGGCCTTGTATAACTAGTAATATACGACTTGGATATGTTGGTTAGATATTCGTGATGTGTCCTTGGTTAGATCTAGGTCAGTCCAAGAGACAATAATAAACATTCAATTTATTCATTAAAGAATGGTAATGACGTAGAGCCATTGTAAAACCTATTCTGAAATTTGTTGATCCCCATTGGATTTCTCAGTTGGTGTCATGGTGTTTTTGATATTTTCACATCATTTGGGTCATCTATGTCTTAACAAATATGTAAATATATTAGTATGATTTTTTATATAGTTTGAAGCTATTGAGAAAATTGGAAATGTGGCTTAACATTTAGCTCTTTACCACTTATTGACATCAATCCATAATTTTTTTCTCCCATAACATTTTATAAAGTATCTCTCTATCTCATTTCATGTTTTGGGTTGGGTGGACCTTGATATGAAACCTTATTTATGCATGACAAAGCATCTGGTTGGGATTATCAATTCTTAGAAAAAGATTCTTCTCAGAAAATCTATCCCCTTAGTTCAGGTGCATTTGAATCATCGAACTAATTTCCATGGGACATGGGAGAATTATTCTTTGATGAGTGATTAGTTGACTCACTTCATTATGATGGATTCTTCTTGATATTATTTCTAGAGTAAGAAATCATTTGTGTTGGGGGTATTGTATCATCTTGTTAACATATTTCTAGTACTGACCACGTTTTTTTATTTTTTCACATTGTTTTCATGTTTATTCTAAGTTGATTATATTTTATCATGGATTTCATAATGGTTTCTTGGTTTTTCACATTTGTATATATTTTTAGTGAGTATTGGGAGAGGGTTTGAATCTAGGTCTAGTGTCCAAGAGATAGCCGTGACCTTTAGCCTGGGTGTAGTTATCCTCTTGTAGCTAAAAAAGAAATAGGAGGTTGACTAGATCAATAGTGAGGGCCACCAGCTTCCCAGTGGGAGGCCAGTGTATTAGTATTCTTATAGGAATACAACCTATAAACCAAAAAATTCCACCGTCCAGCTATTGAGACTTCTATAATGAAATGCTTTCTTGCCAGTGCCCCCGCATAGATGTTTATGGCCATCAACTTGGCGATAATGCTGACGGATATAAGAAATGGTAGGGTAAAATCATAACATTACTTTTTAAACCCCTATTTAATTATAAGTCTCCTCTATTTATTTTAATTATACCCTAACCTTTTTTAAGGCTCTCTAGATCAAATTTTGGCTCTCCCAACCTTGTTTCTTGTAGAATTGATGCATCAGTTGATACATTTATTATCTTTCAGAAAGTGTTTTCTCATTTTGATCATGGTTTCTCCATTCCCATATTCCCTCCTTATTTTAGAGTTGTAGATCCTCATGTTTTTTATGCATAAAGATCTTGTCTTGAAGAATTATTATTCTTCTCCTTTGAGAGTTCTAGAACATGACTCTCTATTAGTGGATCCCATGTGGGTGTTTATCGATCTTGATTTAGGTATGTGGTTTTTTAAGGACATAAATATTAATTAAAATGTTTTATGTTTTTTTATTTTTTATTGGATTTATAATTATTTTAGAATTCTTGTATTTTCAATTTTCATGAATGATTTGAAATGGAAAGATGTGTGTGTTTGTGTTTGATGGAATTTCATGAAAATGGATTTTGAAATCAAGTGTGACTTCTCAAAAAGAACTAGATTTGAGATGCTTATTTGAAGTAATATTTTAATGGGGTGAATGGAATGAAATATCTGATGATGTCAAATTAAATTAATTTATTTAAAAGATGTGATATTTTAATTAAACCCATTTGATGTTTGTTTTTGAAATGATATGATATGTTTTGATACTTGGATGTGGGGATAAATGTATTGATTATATAAAATGATTGAGATTGATTTAATTGAAAAATAGCTTCAAAATGATGGATATACCTTGTATAACATGGCATAATTGGTAGTTATGTTTGAAGAAAATATGTTGTTCATGTATTAGCTCTTTATAATAATTCTTGATTGGCAATGATAATTCTAAATAAACTATCTTGAAAATATGTTTTTTATTCTTTGGGATTCTCATATATTCCCACAAGTCTTTCCAAACTAGTATCTACTTAAAAACCTAGAGTTGTTAATCATTGAGGTTTGTGAGAATCCATTTGATAATATAATAGATATAATTATAACTATGGTTATATGAATGAAAATTATTGAGAATTATTTATATATGTCAGTGATTGATTGAAAATATTTACTCATATCTTTTTTGAGAGAAATGAATACTCATGCATATTTTGATAAAGATACTTATATCATCAAGATATTATGGAAATAAACTTGAATTTTTTTTATATCAATTATAATGTTTTAAAAATAATATTTTGATAGTAATTATTAAAATAAACCCACACCATATTTTATTTAATGTTGAGAAATGTTGGTATATTTGTCATTGATTTCTTATGAAATGATTGATGAAATTTGATAGTGCTTTGTTGCTCATACCCTATATTTAACTTTAGGTGTCTGTATATTTTCATTTTCTAGGTCCAAGATAAGGGAAATAAACACTTGGAGGTGTTTGGTTCAATTTATTAGATTTACCTTTGGAGTTTGTGATCATTAGTAGAATTTCAAATACACATTTTATATGGGGCTTTGATGATGGAACCTTGATGATATTGTTTGATGACATTGGATGACATACCATTTTGAGAAATATTTGTGACTAAATTTTGTATGTTTCTATCTTGAGAATTGATTTCCATACTGACTATTTATCATTTTATAATATTTTCTTATCTATACGAGTTATTCATGTGGTGAATCGTTCCTTATTGATGGTATTGATTCCATGGTGCTAGTTTCCATACCATGTGGATCAAGAACACCCTTTGGGTCATCTTAATACTAATTCTTCTACCGTTTAGGGGTTAATTCCTGAAAATGATAATGGTTTACATAAATAGAAAACACTAATCAATGAATTATAGTAACATCTAGTTGAATACCTTTAATTGTAAATAAGGATGGGTATTCACAACATAAAATTTGGGCTTGGAAAATGATAGAATAATTTCAGCAGCATAACCACTGTACATAAAGGTTCATAAATGAGCTTAATGATAGTGAGTGCTGGTTTATCTTTACTTGGTAACCATAAGGATAGTAAAGGTACATATAGACACAAATTAAAACAATATGAATTGGAAATCAAAATCATAATAAAACAAAATAATATGAATAAAAAATGAAGAGGAAAAAAATCCCTTTCTTCGTAGGTATCTTCTTAAATGATTGGAAGATATTCTCAAGAAATTGGGAACAATATGGGAGGAATTAAGAGAGGGAGTGGTAGAGGAGCTTTTTTATCAATGGGTTTTGATTTAATAATAATGGAAGATTGGGTGGGTATTTATATCCAAAGTTAGGGGAATTCATTATTAATTTCTAAACATAGGTTTTGGACTCTAAGTGATAAAATAATAAAATCCAAAACCTTCCAATGGTTATTCCCATGTTTTCAACCAAATAAAATAGGTTTCTCATACATTATTAGGTTAACAATTTAACTCTTTAAAATAATGGAATCTGTGATGTTTAAGTGAGTCATGTTCATAAGAATTGTTTTTAAAAATGTAAAATATAATATTAGTGATGGATGATTCAATATAGGCTTATAAAATTAATAAAATAACATCAAAAACACATTATTTTAAAAGGGATAAATATTTTTTATTGTGGAGTACTTTTATAGTAATTATTACATCACATTTAGTCTAATATGATGTCATAATTAATAATTTTTTATACTAGATATAATTTTTACCAAAAAACTCTATAGTTTTAGAAAATTAGGGAAAACACATTTTCTTAATTTCAAATTCCTTTTTTCAAAAATAATATTTATTTTACCAATATAATTTACTAAATATTATAATTTTCATTTTAATTAAAAATAAATATTTACTCAAAATTACTAGTTTTTGCGACACTAAAAATTTTTATACCATTACAAAAAATTACATTGGAATTCCTGAAATTATTTTTCCATTTATATTTAAACAAACAATTTTTAAAAATAATATTTCTTGAAAAAAATATTTCTAAACTCTTCATTTTATCAATAAGACTGTTTTAATTGTGATTATTTATTTCAATAAATTAATATATTTTTTTATTCATATCAAAATATAAATTTTATCAAAATAATAAATTATAATGTATATATATAAAGTAATAATGAAAAGTGATAAATATAATATTTATTTTATAAAAACTAAAATATAAAAATTAGTATTTCTCTAGTCTATATATATAACCCCTTATTACACCAATGTATTCCCTATGGTAAAGGTGGGTGACAATAACACTTTCTTGGGGTGGTTTATTGAAATTTTTTTAGATAGTGATCTATATAATATTTAACTTATCCCATAAACGATTTTTTTTATGTATTAGTTGTTGAATCTCAGGTTCGGCTTAGTCATGTGAAATTCCCAGTGATTCTATATTTCTCATAGGATATAATAAATGGACTTTATAGGGTATGATCCTACAAGTCGAGGCCATCACTCCCTCCTTTGGTGTCAATTGAAATATATTATAACCCTAAATATATATTAATCATAATAGTTACTATATAATGGATATATTAACAATGATTTTGATTACAAATGGCCTTTTAATCCTGACAGTACATTATAGAAATATATTATAATGATGTAAAATTATAAAAAACTGTAGTGTATGTTTTTCCTATAACTACATTATATAATAATAAATTTAGTGATTCAGAATGGAATATATTTTAAAAAATTATATGTCGTTCCATCAGATCTAGGTGAAAAATGGTGAATTGCGTAAGTGGGAGTTAATGTGGATGTGTAAAGGTTTGATTAAATGTTTTGTAGGGATCACCCACCCCCATACATAAATGTAATCTCGAGCTGCTACATACTTAAGTAAGGGTAATACACAAAACATTATAAGGGTATCAAACACTAACATGTATAGGTAACCTATCCAAAAATAGATCATGAAGTAATAAAAACAGTATATAAAAGAAACTAACAATTAAATAAAAACAATATTATGCCTAAAAACTACATAGAAATCCATTTAATTTTTAAAAAATAATCTGAATAAAATTCACAAATATCCACCATTCAAATTAAATTCATAAACCTAAACACTCAATGTCCCTACCCCACCAATCATATCATGTTGATTTGGGGAAAATTCAATCCTATTTAATTTAAGTGTGCATCAGTTTTTCCTTTATGTACATAATAATTACACAAACCTACCAAATAATTGATATCTAATGGTAACTACACAAACATTATCAGAATAACACATATAACTATTCATAACCATTAACTAAAATCATACCTTATATTACTTGAGCTTCCACCATTGTCACATGCAAACAACCCAGCTACAAAAATTCCATTAGAGGTCCTAATGTATCTCTCTTATTCCAATAAGACACCAAATAAAAAATGTTGAATTCAAATAATCAAATAAAAAACATTAAAAAACAAAATCATAATCTGTAAAAAGCTCAATAATTCAACTAGTCCTAATACAATAATAACAACAACAAAAGAAAAATACTATAGAACATAATCACACAAAAAACTAGAAAAGGGAAATCTATGTGGTTTCAAGAATCTACAAAACCATGACAATCACTGTAAATCAATATTTTCCCATCCATAGACATTTATCCTATATGATTCTAATTTTGATAACCCTCCCATATAAAGACACAGATACCACATTGATTTTGGTACTAGGAATTGTAATACTATTCTATAAAATTGGATAGTCTAAATCTAGACTATGCTTGATTCAATGCCTACAAGAATCCTCAATGATTCGAATTCTGACACATATCTACCTAAGGAAAACACCCTACCTAAGAAACACACCACATAAAGGAAGTTTCATCAACAAGAGCATACCCTATGGAACAACCTCATGATCACAATTCCATCTCAAATATAATAGTGAAAAGGTACAAGAAATTATGGGTGACCACCTCACTAGCTCTCAACCATAAGGAAATAATGAAAACACCAACATGGGATTCCTTGAATGAAAATACTAATAAGGAATAAAAGGAGAAAGAACAATCATAAAAATCTATTTATTAATACAACATAAAAAATTCACCATTAAAAACATAAAAAATATCTATTATAATCAATGAAACAAATTAGAATGGTATGAAAAATGACACAAAATAAAATAACTAAAAGTCAAAATTTATGAGGAAAATGTAATTTCAAATAAGATATTATAGTAATTTTCATGGGATTCACAGTGAAGTAAAACCCATTGATCAACAAAAAGTTTACCCATGGATTTTATTTATATTTGTTTCCTTTTTTTTATATTAATTCTATTTTAATATTCTTGTTTTCCTTTTTTCATAATCGCTGGGTCTTTATTTTTTAAATTAAGTTGTGTTGGATTTACTCTTATATGA
Organism: Viscum album; assembly: GCA_963277665.1. Classification (NCBI taxonomy): domain Eukaryota; kingdom Viridiplantae; phylum Streptophyta; class Magnoliopsida; order Santalales; family Viscaceae; genus Viscum; species Viscum album. The sequence continues at coordinate 431,019,481 of OY728139.1, forward strand.
TCCCTATATCTTTGGTTTCACACTTATGGGAGGTATTGGAGATCACGACACATGTTACTTCAGTTTCCCTTATGTGGGATTTGGTATGGAGGTTCTACCCTTATGTGAGTCCTCATTACCTTCATATGATTTTTGGTGTACCATTATCTGAATCTAGGTGTCTATGGTTTACCCTTACATGGGTGTCCCATGACCCTTACGTAGCCTATGAATTGTGTGTTTTACCCTTATGTGAGCCAGGTGTACCATTACGTGAGAGTTTTGTTAGACTTAGATGATTCAGGGTGTACCCTTACATGGTAAGTTCACTAGAAGTATTACACTTATGTAGAAAGTGTGTTCCTTTACACAATGCGTCTGTGTGTGTGTGTGTGTGTCTACCCTTACATAGTAGGACAATTAACCCTTTTTAATGGTTAATATTCATTTACATAGTGTTTCATTAACCCTTAATGCAGTGAGTGATCTACGGTTTCATGGGAATTAGATTAACATTTACATAGAATTTTAATTTACCCTCATTTTGGTTTGTATGTTTTTTCTAATTTATCATGTTGTTAGGGCTCAAGGTTTTTCAGCCATCCATTTATGATTTTTGTTGATTCTCTACAATTTTTTTTTGACTCTTGTGGGTATTAATACACTATTTATTCAAGATCAAAGATGAATCATATTAGAGAGATTGATGGATTGATTTTGAGGCTTCTCAAATATCCTAAGAGAGAGAGAGATAGGGAGCGGCTAGAAGGAAGAGGTATAGTTAACATTATTATTGGATCGCTAAAGAATAATTCTAATGATGGTTATCTCATGGAGCTCACCCAAAGATTTTAGTGTTTCTACAACCCCTTAGTTCCTCATGGAATATGATCCTAGATAGTGACAAACCTAGAAAGTGGTGAATAACTAGTACATCCACAATCTTGATGATGTCACATAAAGAGGATATGATAGTAATGATTTTAGTGCCTGTGAAAATCTACTTCCTCAAAAAATGTGATGTCGACCCTGATAAGGGTCTCTCTCTCCTGTTATGGATTTCATTATAGAAGTGTTTGTATTTATTAAGCCTATCTCTTTCTTATCATCATGTGTGAGTCCTTTATTATTTATTCTTGTGTTGATGTTGGTATTTAACTTAGTGTACACCATTTTCTTCTTGAATAATGAAAACTCATGTTCATTCTTCCCCAGGTAGGTAGGTTAATTGGCCAAAGCACATAAATTATTTTGATCCATTTTTACTTCCTTAATTTTTTATTTTATCACTTGTAATTCCTGAATGTAATCTGATTATTAAATTTATTTAAGATTTTTTGGGATTTAGGTTTTTACATAGAAGCTATCTAAACTCTTATAATTGGTGGAAATTCATCTTATTCTTGATTTATGGTCAAATATGTTTTGTTTTGTATTATTAAATAGAATAAATTAAACCATTATTTGATTTTATTTTATCACTACATGATACAAATTTTTTTAAAGCTTATTGTTAACAGATTCATTATGTATTAGATCCTATATACATGATCCATAATATTTATTTAATGAATCCATAATAATTGTTTCATGATATTTGGTTCTAATTTAGAGTAATCATGTTCTAAATATTTTATCTAGTTTGTTTCTTGATAATTATACAAGTTTTATTTGTTGTTTTTACCTGTATTGGCCACTGCATATATGACATTGATCACTGTTTGAATCATTAGAAATTTTATTGAATATTGGAATTCAATTTCACCATATTTTATATTTATTATTTTATATTCCATAAACTAGAAATAGACATCATTATTGGGTTTCTGATTTTATGACCCAAAATTAACCCAAGTGGATCCCCGTAGTTGAATGCAGACTACCACATGTAGTTCACCCTGTAAAAAAGTTATATCAAAGGGTAATTAGGATTATTTTTTCTTCTATAAAATTTTAAATCTATTTTTTATTGTTTTAAAATATTTTTTAGTGGGTTTTACCTATTAAAACATGCTTTTATATTCATTTATCTATGTAGTTTTCACTCCTTTGGAATTAAATTTACAAGATAATTTTTATTATTGTTTCCTTAATTTTTTCCATATTTTCTTTATGAATATAAAACATATAGATTCCTTAGGTAGGTGTTTCCAATATGTGTCTTTGGTTTTGAGTATTAAAATCATTCTTTATGAGGTTAGCCTATGTGAGAGAATTATAGTTAATAGTAGAGTGTATTGAGAGGTTCTTCGGTCTCTAGTTTCTATTCTATTTCTAGGTGTTGATCTTACCTTAGCTATAGTGTGTTCCTCCACATCATGTCGGTCTATTTTTTTAGAGTGTTAACCTATACTGAGTAAAGTTTTTGGGATTTGGTATTTTTTGTGTCAAGTGCCCTTTTTTGTTTCTTGGCAGACCACCACGCTTCTTGGGTTTACTGTTTAATCCTTTTAGTGTCTTGGATTTGGTTTCCTAGTGTTAGAAATAATTTTACATTAGGATTATAGACAAGTATGTTTTCCCTTTTAGTATCTTGTTTCCTATAGGTCATCAATAGGATTCCCCACATTGTTCTCACATTTTATATTTTCCTAGGATATTGGGACTACTTGCATGTTATCTTGTAGTTTTCCTTTTTTTTAAGGATGTCTCCTTTTATCTTTTTTTAGGAATTACTATCCATTGGTAGAGATATTGAATCTATTTTTTAAAGTTATTGTAGAAACCTATATCAAGAGTATTTATATTCTATTTTCAAGAGGAACTTATGAGCCTAATGTTGATGGTGGTAGGGTCTTCTGTCTTTTTTATCGATTCAGGATGATATTTTTTTGGTTGTTTATTTTTCCATGTTTTCTCTCTCTATTGCTTTTGGTTTCTCCTGGTTACATTACTGTACAATTCTTGTTTACTGAGATTCATTCTTTTTGAACTATCTGAGTTATTATTTTATAATGTTTTGTTTTATTTTAGGATTAATACTTCTATTTTTATTACTATTATTCATGCACAGAAGATCCATTCTGATGACCTCTATTGGCATGTGATTTTATAGATTGTAACTTCTTTGTTTTCATCCTCACAAAAAGTCTGGTAAATTCATGTTTTTATTCTCATTTTAATTTTTTTAAAACTATTTAATTCATTATCTATTTAGGAGAATTAGAATAACATTAAATTTGGGATGCATGTATCAGTTTTAGGGAATGTTAGGGGTAGTTTAACTAATAGTTTTACTAAGGCTGAATAGTTGTTAGGCCCCTTTTTATTTACCTACTCAATCTATGTCCATATTGATAATTTGGGTGGTGAAGAGTCATAAGGTGGTTTATGATTTAATTATCAAGACTGGGATGTGTGATGATGGTGCATATTAAATCCTTTATATATTTAATTTTCATGGTGGAGATTTATTGTGGTTTCCTTTTTTTTGTTTTTAAATAAAATAGGTTTTAATATGCATGTTCTCCTTGTTTTCATCACTAACTAATATTTGTTGTTAAACCTTGCATAGTGTTGGTTTTACCCCAATGTGAACTTGGTCTATTTTGTTTTACACTTATGTGATATATTGGAGGCCCTTATATATGTAGGTTTAGGTACCCTTAAGTTGGATTTGGTACAGTGTTTTGACCCTTACATGAGCCCTTATTTACCTTTACATGAGTTTTGGTTTACCCTTATATGAATCATGGTATCTCTAGTTTACCCTTACATGGGTTTCTTGAGACCCTTATGTTTCCCCTATATAGGCTGTGTTACCCTTGTGGGAGACAGGTATACACATATGTTGGAGTTGTGTTTTCATTATGTGAGTTAGGATATACCTTTTTGTGGCATGTACACTGGTAGTCCCACCCTAACGCAATGGGTGTGTAACCTTACACAACAAGTGTGTACCCTTCCACAATGGGTGATAGACCCTTATGCAGTGGGTGATTGAACCTTACATAGCATGTGATCTACCCTTATGCGGGTATTGTATTGACCTTTATGCGATATTTTAATTTACCCTCATGTGGATTTGTCTGTTTATTCTAATTTATCAGTTTGTTAGGGATTTTGTTTTTGTATCCATAAATTTTTCATTATTGTTGAGTCGTAGATAAAACCCATCAAATATTTGCAGTATTTATACCCTCATTATTCAAAATCTATTATGAATTATCTTAGAGATATTGATATATTGACTCAATGAATTATTGTCTCTGAAAAGAGAGAGTCGTTTTGAGAGATATGTGAAGGAAGTGCCATGGAGACCATGGTTCTTGGCTCACTAGAGAAGAAGATGATGACGGCTAGTTCATGGTTCTCATCTAGAGATCTCATTGTTGCTACCACCCCTTTGTATCTCATGGAATATGATCCTAGATGATGAAAAATATAGGAAATAGTGAAGAACCTGGACTTCATTAATCATGAGTATGTCAGATATATTGGAATAGGCAAAGTTGATTTCAACACCTATAAAAACTTATTTAAAAACATTGGTGAGACCGAGCCCTCGTAAGGGGGTCTCAGTCTTGTTTTTATTTTCATGGTTGATTGTTTGAAAGTCTTAGGCCTATTTTTTTTTCATCATATGTGGTCATGTTTTCTTATTCATGAGTTTATTTCATCCTGTATGTCCTTTTACTAATTTTTCATCTTGTATAGTGAAACCCCATAATGATTCTTCCCCATGCATGAAGGATAAATGGGTGAATCTTATAAACTGATTTGTCCCTTTTTAATTCTTTCCTTTTATATTTTCCTACTTTTAATCAATGAACATCATCTACTCCTTGAATTTAATACAAAGATGTTTTTCATATATTTTTTTATATAAAAGTTGTTTAAACTCTAGTAATAGTTGGAAATTATCCTATATATTGATTTAACATCAAATCTATTTTCATTTGTATGTTAAAATAGATTCCATTAAGACTTATTTGGTTGTATTTTATCACTACATGCTTCTTCATTTGTACTTTCTTGTTGTTATCTAATTATATATGTATTAGAACTTATGTATAGGTTCTGTAATATAAAGTTATTGAATCTATAATTTTTTCCCATGGTTTGTGGTTCTGGTTTAGTTGAATCATGTTATAAATATTTTATGAGGTTTATTTATTGATTATTTTTCTAGCATGAAGTGTTATTTATACCTATATATATTAATGAATAGGTGACTTCATTCACTCCTAGAATTGTAGTAATTGTTTTGATGATTTGGATGAAATTTGAATATGATTTATGTTTATTAGTTTGTATGTTATCAAATAATAATAAATATCATTGTTGGGATTCAAATTTTATGAACCAAAATTTATATAACTGGATTTTTTTATTTAATGCAGATTTCCTCATGCACTACACCCCGTAATATAATTTGTTTTTCAAAAAACTTAAAACTCAATCCAGAGTGTGTTAATTTATTGAATATAAAAGATAGTAGCATAAACACTTGAATAAAATACATAATTCGTTGAATTCTCATAAGTGGAAATAAATAAAAATGGTTTCTTAAATTTAGAATCAAATCAAAATGAGAATACAAACTTTAGACTCATGTAAATATTTTCTCTAGTGTACAAAATTCTAAAAATGATTCACAAAAACAATAATCATAATCCATAACAAACAAAACAATAAAGTTGTTTCAAAGATAGGATTTATGTGAACATAAATAGAAATAGTTGATGTGAAACTGTAATGAATGGTCATAAGAGGACACCAATCTTCTCAGTCTTTTATCTAGATGGTATACGTGCATGATGACAAGGCATTAGTTTCCACTATGAAAAATAAATAAAAGTATAAAAAATAAAAGAAGCATCAAACAAAAACAAGAGAAAACATAAGAATATGAGAAAATTATTTGAAGTTCGAGTTCTTACAGCTCCAGGACTTATAATGAAACTGAGCTAAGGATGAGGCATAAAACACTAACCTTATATAAAATTAAATTACATGTTTTATAGAACAAAAGAAAACTAAAACGTTATATAGATTAAAAACTAAAAAGGTATCAAATTGATACCCCTTTACTAGGCTTGGTCTCACCTATGTGTCCGGGAAGATACACTGTATAGTGACCCAATCCTTTTATATATATTATTACATGATTTTTTACATATAAATCCATTAATGAAAACCACAATATCTTGAGGTATATTTTCTTTGGAATAATAGGTTTACAATAAATCAATAAGAAACTAAAACATGAAATCATTATTTTATTCTCCATAATGAGCTCATAAATAAATTTGAGTTCCTAAAACTGTATAAGATAACTTGATGAAAACATAAATGAAATGGGAGATCTAAAAACCTAGAAATGGAATAAACATGATAAGGAAACATAACATCAAAGGCATCGATATAACATGATATCAGAAAAGAGAAGGCTCGTGAGTAATCACATGGAAGAAAAATATAAAGAACATGGTGTCATAAGATCATAGAAACATATGAAATATAGTAGAATAATATAACATGAAATAACAATTAGTAAAGTAAAACTTCTTATAAAATATCATATGGTGGAAAACATTCCATAATGGATTATGTTTAATCCCTCATCCCATAAATAACAACTCATGAGACTAAATCTTTACCCAATGCGTTAGAGTGGTATCTGGGTGCATCAATTATAAAATCTTCATCATTAGGTGTTCTATAAAAACAAATCAATCACATGGAATAATCAAAAGAATTAACCAAGTAAGGAAAATAGGTTTCCTAATCATGCTCATATAATAATAAAAGGAAATTTCATAATGAAGGTATTTGCGATATGATCATAAGACATGTATTACCCCATCAAAGGAAGGTATGAATATCTAGGTACATATGTGAGATTCATATATATAGAAATTAAAATAATTCCATAAATTTAAATAGATAGATGAAGTGAGGTAGATAAATAATGATCAGAACCAAATTGAACGGGTGGTTTAGAGAGATCCCTTACACAAATAAGAAATGAATATCTCTATATCAAAATATCCATTCTATTTAAAACTCTTTACTAAAATAAATAGAAGAAATGAAAAGAGGATTTTTATTTGAAGAAAAAAAGGATTATTATAAAGTAATTCAAATATCACATAACAGTTATGGTGGTGGAAAAGTCGTTGTGCACATATACATCAAAATAGAATATTCCTTTTGATTTTTGTAAATAAATTCCAATTGTTCTGTATAAAATATGTAAAAAATATTCCTTCTGAAAACCTCTGGAGGAGAGTAAAAAAGAGTAATACAGTTTCCTTTATAACTTATTTATGTCCACATAAATACATCCATAAAATAATTTTAAAAATATTGATTAGGAATAAAAAATGGTTTTAAGGGAAACAGAAAAATATGAATTTTTTAAAATAAAGTCTCTTATGGAATAAGAAATGTATCAATAAAAACCACTTGAAAGAGAATGATCTTGAAGATAAAGTTAAAATTTTATGAAAATTTATAATAAATATAATTAAATAGTGATTTCGAAGTATATAGACCATTTAGAAGAAATTATATCCATAAAATAACATGTTTCTAAAGCATGGATGCTTTGAGATGAATCCCTTACAAACATCATATCATTGAAGTGAGAATTAATTAATGAAGTGATTATATGTAACAAATGTTAAAAAACAAAAAAAATTGAAACAAAATATAATACTATCAAATTCCATTTCACATATAATCATGACATTATATAATCAATGAATAAGTGATATAACCAAATTAATGAAAATTGGGTTATGAAACACTTCCCACTTGGTAACATTCATGTAAAATTCCACTGGGTGAGATAATTCAAATTTAAACATAAAATAACATTTATTATGAATGATTCATGATATTAAATTTAAAATAGGTAGTATATACACCATTTAAAAGAAATTAGGTGCAGAATAATAAAATATGCCTCAATAAAGGAAATTTGAAACTGATTCCCTTACCTCATGTACAGACTGGTCATGTATATCCTTTATCTCCAATATAATAAATTTATATAAATTATTTATTTTCATTATAATTATTTCAATTTATAATCACTTATAATTAAACAACTTACTTTATCTACTTTAATGACATATTTATTTACTTAATCAGTTATGTCCACATCGAGTGTTTTGAGGACGTTCATTTCATAAATTCAAAATGGTACTACTATATTGACCATGGTAAAAGTGGTCATTATTACATCATCTAAAAAATATTAATAATGAAATAATTTTCACATTTATACATCAATTATACTTTTAAAACCAACTGTTACATATGGTTATGGATAATGAACTATGTCCAATCATGGAGACGGTAGGTTGTACGTACGAATGGGTAACATTTCCAGTTTTTCAAAAATCAAGATGGAAAGAAGTAAAGTGTTATTTTTTTATTCATAGATTGAAAAATATATCATATATATCATATTATTTATTTAAATAATCTTATACATACCATCCATGATATGTTGTAATAAAATAAATAAACTGCATCGCTTCGAGAGGCGGTAGTTTACCCTACACACAAATGATGTTATAATTTTATTTAATGGATGTAAAGGTAATAAAATATATGATATATTGAATTTAAATAAATAATAATTTTTAAAGAATATAATATATAAAAATTAAATCCATCATCATAAATATCAATGAGAGGAAATGATTGAAAACGAATTACCTCGATTCACGAGGCAGTTGTTTACAGTACACAAAAAATGGTGGATGCGTTATGAATTTGATAGAGGATGAGATAGATTTTGATTATTACATTAACATAACAACATCTCAGTAAATTGTGTATGATGATATTTTTTATCAATGTGGTTTAATAAGATTTTATGGATGTGGACGAAGAAAAAATCATAAAAACTCATTTAAGAACAATTCATCTTCTTCGGACAACCTCTTTAATACTTTGCTTAATGGCTACTGAGATTAGATTTTTTATCAACCCATGGCCTCTAAGACACGGTAATTTAATTAAGAAATTTATTTTCATAAAACATGGTAGATATATATGTATTTTTGAGTTTTTAATGGAGTGGATAAGAGGACCTCATTTTATAAGTGAGAGGGAGTGGAATTTTTGTTAATACTCATAACTATTCAATAAATGGAAGTCACTCTCAATCTAAGTGCATCCAAAACTTAATAATAATTTAGTTTAGGTATGATATGGTAGATCCACACCTCCACCATTTAATGAGTTAATTTTTTTAAACATTTTATTTTTTCCTCAAAGGATACTCAATTTTACCATTTTATTTATCACCATGGTAATTCATTATTTTTTACAATTTTTAAATTTCATTATGTCCATAATTTAAGTTATACTCATTAAATAATATTAAATATGACTATTAAAATTAATAAATTCATTTTTTTAATATAAATTCACATAATTGAAAAAATATAATTAAAAATTAAACTGTTAAGACATGTTGAATACAGGTTCTCAAGAAATATATTTTTGAAGCATAAAAGATCATACATTAAAAATATAACTAATAATCATATTTATTTGAATTTAAAATAAAAAAATATATATCTAATCTATAAATTTCACTTAAATAATTCATAAATAGGTTTTACTATAATTGATCAAAATGGAAAAACATTATGAAATTTAAAAACAATTTTCAGAATAAATGTGTTTTTAAGCCTAAAAATAAACTAATAAAATGATTTGGTATACAAATGATTAAAAAGTAATTAATTAAATTAAATCTAACTATATAATAATTTTTATAATTTTAAATAAAATTCAAATCATAATGAGACTTTAAAATTACTTAATTTAATAAAAATAAATAATAGTTTTACAAAAAACAATAATTTGACACTATTCACTAAAAATCAGTCATTTTATAAAAATCTCAAAATTTCACCCAAAGTTAATTCATATATGATTATTTAAAAAATTATATTCATTTTATAATATATAATTTCTAAAAATACCATAAATAAATTATAATATTTGTTCATAAAAATCCATAAAAATCATTGTTATGAAGGGAACATATTTTTGTATAATAAATCGTCTTTATTAAAACTTCTGTGCTTATTTAAAGAGTTTTGAAATAAATTAATATTGAGTTAGACATTTATATATATTTAATAGTATATTTAATTCTATTTATACTTCCAATTTTAACAGCTCAGTTATAACAGTCATGTTTAGATAATATTATTTCATGGATTGTTTGTGGTCAGTGTTGCATTTTATATATGATATTCAACATATTTTTATTTTTTAAAAAAATATTAGTTTGTGAAATTCTACCAAATTTAAATAAATTTCGACCCCAAAATGTTTTCTTGTTTTTTAAAATCAAGGCATTGAAATTTTAAAATTCTTTTTTGGAAAACCCACATCAAAAAATGGGTTAATAAACATACTCATAAAAAGAGGAAAAATGAAATAAGAAGGTCATCTAAAATAATATAGAACTAGGTTTCCACATAAAAAGAACATTGGAAGGAAGTGATTTCATGGAACGTGGAAGAAGAGACATTTAAGTGATAACGATATTCTTTTTTTAAGAGAGAAGGGACCTCCTATTTATAAAAAATTAATAACATTTTTTACATCCTGATCCTCTTCCTATTATTATGGGTTCTTTTTACCATCTAGACTATGAACGTATATAAATATAATTACTTGAAAATAATAATTTCATATTAAATCATTTTTCACCACATTCTCATATGTTCCTCCAAATGATGATTATTGAAGATGAATTTTTCATGCCTGAACCACTAAAATCAACTTCTAATAGATCACATAATTCATAAAAGGATAACAAGCTCTTCCTCCTGTCTTTAAACATTAACCCATAGTGAAATGGTTATCACATGATAAGATAATTCATAAAATGAACAAACCATCATATGATGTTATATCAAATTAATCTATAAATCTTCAATAATAACACTCAATGTTCAACATAGATCATTTTTTATATAACTAACATTAATATTTGTCAAAATATTCGTGACCATGATTGAAACCCACAGATTAGAATGATTTGATTCCATATTCTTCAATAATAAATTTACCATTTATATCCAAATAATATCAATAAATCTTAAATATCATACCAAAATGTATATTCCCAAAACATATTGGATAACCATTTTTAAAAATAAACTGAATCACTATAACTCCATAGTAAATTCATATATGTGTCAAAACATTAAAAAAATCCTTAGTTGTTTTATGAATCTTATAAAAAACACCATTGATAAAAATACTTCTAAAATATATTTATTGAATCTGAATACATAAATAATTTCTCTAAAATGATTGGTATAACATAGGTTTATCCTTATTCTAGGAGTTAACCTTTAAAATATGTTATTGACTTGCATAATATTTCGGTTCCCCACATTTAAGACATCAAACAATAAATGGATCCCTAGGATGAAATAATATTTTCACTATTAAAATCCATATTTTTTCCTTTATAATTTGTTTGTCTATGACCTTATTTTCAGTAGATAAAATATTTTATTGTTCAATTGTGTCATTCTATTGGGCATCTCTTTCCTCGTTTCTGACATGATGGAAATTGTGCCTCTTTCATCCCTGGTGTCCACCACCCAAGATTATAGGGAACCCCAACCTTCTATTCTTTATTGAGTTCGAGAGTTTTTCATGGTATAAGTTGTTAACCACATATCATGAATATTAGTTTGTAATAATCATATTATATTTCAATCCATTCATCATCCCATTTTTTCCTCATAATTACAATATTTTCCACCAAATTATATCTTTACATGAATCCTTCTAGTTCTATCCATTGACTAAAACCAAAACATATTTTGTGACCTACAGTAATCATAGGGGAAAACCACATAATCATGAAATTTAATTATAGTATGTCTATATTAGGACACTTTATTTTAAATTTATGATGCCTTAGGTTTAATATATGACATTCATGATCATTATCTATTCAAATCCATAATAATGGTTCGTAAATAAAATATAAAGTAGCTTAATAATATCCCATGGTATGTTAAACTAGGTGTATAGAAAGACCCATTGTTATGAACTAGGTGACAATCAAATCAAGGCCAGTAAACCCGTTTCAGAGTTATTACCCTTGAGTAAAGATATTCTTGAACCACATATACTTTTTGTATCTAGATAGCGATGCGTTTCTAGAAAAATCACATAATCTCTTCCTAATTTTTTTGATGTCATATTCTAAATAGACTTATCCCTAGGGCTTTCATGAAATATCTATAATCATAATCCCCAAAAATACCTATAACTTCCTCTAATAAAATATATAGATAACTAAGACTTTTAAAAATATTATCACATGATTGTTTACAGGAGTATCCATTAACCCCAACCAAAAGATTACGAGTCCTAGTATTAATGAAAGACTAGGTTTAAAATATAAAAAATAAAACTGAGACATGAAATCCTTGTTTAATTTTCCATAATGATCTCATAAACCTGTTTTATCTCCTATAACTACATAAGATAACCTAGGGAATGCATAAAAGAAATGGGTGAGATAAAAAACAAAGGAAATAAACATGATAAGGAAACATGGTGTGTGGGTCATATGTATAACATGGTATCATAAAAGATAAGGCTCCTGATAAATCACATGGAATCATAACATAAATAACATGGTATCTTAAGATCATAGAAATATAGAAAATATGGTTGAAATATATTAAAAGACATAAATATTAGTGAAGGATAACTGCTAGATAATATCACATAGTGGGAAATGTCCCATAATGGAATAGGTTTACTCCCCAATAACATACATAATGTCTCATGAGACCAAATCTTTACCCAATGTATTGGAGAACTGTTTGGGTACACCCATAAATGAATGTTTTGGATTATGTCATCCATATAAAGAAATTAGTCACAAGGAATAATCATAGGAATTATCCATGGAATGATAATGGGTTTCATAATATTTCCCCATATAACAAATATATGAAATATTATAATTAAGGTATTTTATATATGAATGTAAGACATGTATTACCCCATAAAAGGAAGGTAGAATAATCTTTCTATATATTTGAGAGACATATTTATAGAAATTAGAAACATTCCATAACATTAAAGAGAGAGAAAAATTGATTTAGAGATATAAAATTAGTATCCCAAAGGAAAGTGTGGTTTAAGGAGGCTCCTTACACCCTTATGAAAAACATTTCTAGATACCAGAATATCCAATCCATTTAAAACCCTTTTTTGAAATAGTTTGACCAAGGGGAAAGAGGGGTTTTCTTTAATAAAAAACAATATTGATTATAAATGATTTTAAATGTCACATAAGGGTTATGATTGATGCAAGAGTCATTGTCACAATTTGTGTTACAATAAAATATTCTTTTTGTATTTTGTAAAGATATTCAAAATTTTATATATAAAATATGTAAAACGTTTTCTATTGAAAACCAATAAAGAAAAGTAAAAAAAGTAATAAAATGAACTTTATAATAAATTTATTTCCATATAAATACATCCAAAAATTGATTTTAAGAATAAATACATGAATGAAAAAAGAGTTTTTTTGTAAACTTTTTGAGAGGGTTTTTTTAAAAAGAAATTCCCTTAAAAATTATAAAATATCTTAAGAAAACCACATGAAATAGAGTAATCTTGATCTTAAAGTTAAAATACCATTGATAATAATAATACATGATATTAAATAGTCCATTGGAACTATATATACTATTTAAAATAAATTAAGTGCAAAACAACATGTGTCTCAAGGGAGGAAGGTTTGAGATGAAACCCTTACAATGATCACATCATTGAAGAGAGAATCAATCAATGAATTAGTTTTGTGTGAAACATGTATAACCACAAAAACCAAGCTGAAATAAAATATAATACAAAAACAATCCCTTTTACACATAATATTGACATTATATAATAAATGTAGAAGTGATATAACCTAATGAATGAAAATTGTGTCATGAAACAGTTACTACTTGGAAACTATCATGTCAAATCCCCATGGATGATATAATTCAAACTTTAGTCATCAAATGAAATTAAGTATGATGGATTTATTATATTAAAGGTAAAATGGTTATTATATACAACATATAAATGAAATTAAGTGCACCAAAAAATATATGCCTTAATGAAGGAAAATTATGACAGGATCCCTTACCTCAAGTCCAGACATGTTGCATATGTCCTTTATCTCATGTATTATAAAATAATATCAATAATTTTTTATATTAAGAAACTTTCGATAGTTTAATCCCTTATATGTATACCGTTTACTTCATCTACATTAATGAAATATTTAATTACTTAATTAGTTACGTCCCTGTCATTTATTTTTAGGATGTTCAGATCTTAATTTCAAAACGGAATGGATTTATTTACCATGGTCAAAGGGTTAAATTATTAATCATCTCTATAATGATAATCATGAAATAAATATATAATTTAAACTTAAATTATTATTTTAAAATAAACCATGAAATATGGTTGTGAGAAATGAACTATGTTATAATCATGTAGATGGTAAGTCATACCTACGCATGAGTAATATTTGTATTATTCAATAATCATGATGAAAAGAAGTTAAGTGTTATCTTAACATTATATAATTATACTTATATCATAAATATAAAACTATTTATTTAAATATAAATATACATACCATCCATGTGATGTGGTAAAAAACAAATTATATAGCTTCTCGAGGTGGAAGTCCACTGTATGCACAAACTGTGTTTTCGATTTTCTAATGGAATGAAAGGTAAGAAAATATATGATATATTAAATTTCAATATTATTGAATATATCATGAAAATAATATATAAACATAAAATACATAATCATAAATAGTCATGAGAGGTGAGGATGGAAAAATAATTACAACGGTTTGTGAGGCGATAGTCTATCGTACGCACAAATAATGGTTTCCTTTACCATTTGATAGAAGAAGAGATAGGTTTAGGTTATGAAATTAAAATATTAACATATTATTATATGGAATTTAATGATGTTATTATATCATCATGGTATAATAATATTTTAATGAGGTATAAAAAAAATTAAAAACTAAATGCTCGGTAAAGAAGGGTACCACTTCTTCGGACCACCTCTTTATGATTATTCCTAATATCTCCCGTGATTGGATTTATTAAAAAACATGTCCTCTATTACATGTAAAGGTAATTGATAAAGTTATTTGGGTATGGAATGTACAATGCACAATGTTTTTTAATTGTGTAATGGAGATTTGAGGAGGTTCTAATTTTTAAGTTAAAGGGGGAAGCATTTTTGTAAATACCCAAAACTATTCAATAATGTGATGTTAATCTCAAGAAAAGTTCCTCTAAAAGTAATACATAAGGTATTTTAGGGATGATATGACTGAGAGACACTCCAATATCGAAAAGGAAGTTTTTTTAAACTTTTTATTCCTTTTTTCTCAAAGGGTACTGACTTTTATCATTTTAATTTTCAACATGGTAATTAAGTTTTTAACTGCTTTGATTTTTCATTATGAAAAAAATTTAGTTTACCTAATTATCTAATATTAATTATGATGCGTCAAACTATGGAATATATTTTATCAAAATCAATTCAGAGAAGTGGAAAATTTTAATTTAAAATGAAACTAGAAAAATGTGTTGAAAAATGGTTTTAAAAGAAATGAATTTGTTAAGCATAAGATGATCTTACATTAACTATACGACTACTAATCATAATTATATGAATTAAAATTAAAATAAATAGATATAAAATATATACATTTTATTTTAATCATACCTCATTTGGGTTAATTTTAATTAACTAAAATGGAGAAACATTATGCACTATAAAAAATAGTTTTTAGAGAAAATCCCATTTTAAGCCTTAAAATAAACTAATGCCTAAATCTGGTATAAAAATGAATAAAATGTAATTAATTAAATTAAATATAACTAAATAATACATATTTTTATTTCAAATCAAATTAAAAAAATAATGGGACGTTTAATTTAATTAATTTATTGAAAAGAGATGACATTTTTACAAAAAGTGGTACTTTATCACTATTCCCTAAAAAATCATTATTTTCATAAAAATCAAACAATTTCACCCTATGACAATTTAAATATTATGAATTAACTATTTAAGTTCATTTTATAAAACAAAAATTAAAAAAGTTCAATAAATTAGTTATAATATATGATCAAAAAAATAAATAATAATCACTTTTTTAAGGAAATGTATTTTGGTAAAATAATGTTTCTTAATTTATAATTGGGGGATTATTTCTTAAAAAAATTTAAATAAATTTTCATTGAGTAGGAAATTTTTATATATTTCATAACGTATTTAATTTTATTCATACATTGAATTTTAATGGATGGGATTTATTGTTCATGTTTAAATAATAATATTTTTTAGTTCGTTTATGCTCAGTGTTGCATGTCGTATAGAATTTCAAAAATAATTTTCATTTTTTAATTTTTTGGTGTTACACCCCTTTCCGTAAGTGTGAATATTTCCTATAAAGAAGAAAATATTCCATCCTAATCATCACTTTTCAGTTACATAGAACACTAGAAACATCATGAGCTCAATAAAGATCCACAACAAGCACCGAGGAAGATGACCACTACTCCTCTTTCATTGCTTGTTAACTTGTTAACAAGGATATGTACATACTCCATTATTTTTAACTCTGATAGGATTAAAAAAGACACATAGTGATCCTTATCCTCCAATGAAACTGAAGACTCATGTTTAAAACCCCCAAATGGATTAGTTTCTTATAATATAAATATATAGTGAGATAAAAAAACAAGCCAGGACAGTTCAAAAAAAAATGAGATCCAAAACACACATAGATGGCCACAAATCACCCCACCAAAATCCACCTAAAAGAAAAAAATAGGGAAAAAATGTATCTCTAAAAGAAAATTGGTGTCCCATATAAGGGTCTCGTTAATCTCACTATATAGAGGGCACCTTAAACAATGTGTAATGGTCATACACCCTCATCATTTTATAATGGTCAACTCAAATACTATGTAATGGTCACCCTCCCTCTTGTGTAAATTTATGCCTGAGATTATTTATTCTTATATAAGGGTAATATTTAAACCAGTACATGCAATAAAAAAACCCACATTTATATAAAACATGTTTTATTTTCAAAAAATATAAGTGAATAAATTAACAATGATTATGTGTAATATTTACCTCTATATACTATAAAAAATGGTTAGTTTCTTTAGAATATACATAATGTGAAACAAAATGGTGTTTGGGATAATGAATTACTCAGATGGAGGGACATGTATGATATTATACTTCAACAAACATGGAGTTTAGGAGAATCCATGGATAATATTAAGTGATGAGGTATTCTATGGACATTATACATAAGAAAAACACCTCAAATATGGTTCTAATTTCGTTTGATTAAAGATTAAGAATGGATTGATCATCGATCATAGTATTATATTATCTACTAATAATATTGTATTTGTAGAGTACATATAATGATGATCTTGTAAAGAGTATTAAATTAATTTCCCTCAAAATTGGTTAATTGAGTTTTTGTGGATCATCTCTAATGATCCTCAGGAACACAAATAGGGAAGGTTAATGGAGAGGGATACAATAGTAAATTATTATGTTTTCAAAAATAGATTACATATAAATGAGTATTCATATTAAATAATATTTATTTTTAAAAATTAATCCCAATTATATGAAATTTAAAAGTGTATCTCAAGATGATTTATATTATTTGTAAATAATTGGTTTGGTTTTATTTTTTTACGAAAATAATTATTTTAAAAATTATTGTTATTTGAATTTTCATAATACTATATGAAGGGAATCAAATTAAAATGGGTATGTATAATTAAAAGGGTTCTAGGTTTTTATGAATCCTAAAAATGGGTTGGGATTGAGTAAAATTGTTTTATGTTATCTCATTTTGTGAAGGGTGTCCAACCATTTGAAGCTCTCCAAAAATAGATAATGAGCATCAAATTGTTTTAAGCACATCATCTTCCAATTATATGAAAAATGCCAAACCATGAGACCCTCATCATTCGATGATAGAACAGAGAGTGTCAATTGTTTTTATGCTCTCCTCAGGGATGCCTATAAATGGGAACCCCCTATTTTCCAATTGAAAATCAGACCACTCTTTCTCTTTCCCTCTCTCAAACATTCAAAAAACATTTACTCTTCTCTAGTGGTTTTGTTTTTCTAATCTTCAAAATTTTTATTTTATACCCCTTTTTATGATCATATTTAAATTTTTCCTAATAATTAATTGTTTAGTAGATTGTTTTAAATATTAGGAATTTTTATAAAAAGTTCAAATTATTTGGAATATTATAAAATTTCATGTTAAAAATTAAATTTCTCTTTATTGGCCAAAGGGAGTCTGTTTTACATTTTTGTAACCTCTAAGTCCTTTATTATTAAATTCCTTGTTTAATATTAAATTTCATGATTAATATTAAATTCCAAGATTAATATTGACTAAAAATAATGAATCGTTATTATAATTATTATTATATTGTAGTAATTACTAGTATAATGTTCGAATTATTAAGAATATTGTTAAATTAAAAGTTCAATTACAATGAATGTTAATAAGTTTCATGATTAATATTAATTAAGAAAATTACATATCCCTATTAATTGTTAGTTAAATATTCTAATTGATTGTATAAATTCTTTATTGTTATGAATATTATTATATTATGTGTTTAATTATTATGAATAATAATAAGTTTCATGTTTAATATTAATAAATAATATTAAATTACATGTGTACATAAATTGTATATTTAATTATTAGTTATATTTTGTAATTATTGGTATAATGTTTTAATTATTTGGAATGGTATTAAATTAAAATTAAAATTTTTATTTTTAATGATTAATTATTAAATATCATGTTAAATTTTACTATATGAAAAGATGTACTAAAATATCTCCCTATAATATATTTCTACCAATAATAAAATTAAACTTCATGTTTAAAATTTTATTATTATATGTCATAATAATCTTATAAAACACTATTTTAATTAATAATTTTTGGAGATTTATTCACTGTGAGAACTCTTAATAGTGGGGTATCACATCAAACTTCTCTTATGGATATATGTGTTTCTTTCCCAATCTATGACCAGTGGGATGTCCCATAATTACTCCACCAGACACACACTATGTAATATCATTAGATATTTTTAATTAAAAGACTAATTATTTAAATAAAATGTTATAAATTATTTGAAAAAACTCATATATAGTTTCCCTGATCATATATTATTAGTAATTATAATATTCGTCTTAATATAAAAAAACAATGTTCAAAAATATTTATTATAAAAATTATTTAATTGAAACTTTACAAGGTGTTAGTTTTAATAGATAACCCATTCAATATGTAATTCATGGGGATCGTTCAAATTTGGATGCCATTCAGATAAAAATACATTTGTGGTTAAAACACATTGTTAACTATGTGATATAATCCATTATATATAGACATGTATAATATAATCATATGGTGGGGCATATCTACTATCCATATTTTAATGTTGAGGACTTGCAAGAAAAAATTTTATTTGTTAAGAACAAATCCATAGATCAAATGATGGAGTTCAATATCACTATTGTTGTTGTCATTGATGATTTGTCTATAGGTCATGTTGGTCCACCACAACCTCAAGATGAAATTATATATCCTTGGGCATTGAAATATCATAGAGGGAGTATTCCCATTTGGGAACTTCCTTCACTTCATGTACACAAGATGTTAAATAATTTTAAAGATGATGGAGATTCGGTATAAGAAGATGATGATGAGAATGTTGACCATGATGAAGATGTTGAAGAAAACTTTGATCCGACCCTTGTGATGTCATACCAACTATTTTATCATTTTAAGATCCTAGACTTTATTAGTAGTATATTTTCCTTACACTTCAGTTTGAACTGGTTTTTTCCCTAATAATGATACTTATGTGTGTAAGAAAGGACTCAGAAGAGTTACTGGTCTTTCAGAGCAATATGTGGTGAATTATTTAAGGAAATTTTAGGGAGCATGGTTATCTCATGGTTAGTACTAACCATGTACCACAAACCGGTGGCCCTATCTAGAGTTGTATGGTAAGTTGAAACCATGCGAGTGGAGCTGCATGATCGTGTGGCTTGTCACAGATCCTTCATAGAGGATAAACACATAGTCATCATATGGTTTTTCTAATTTCATGCTTGGAACCTCTAATAGGGGTTTCTAAGATAGTAATCCATGCATGGTTGGTGTACGGTTTGGCTAACAGTGCGGCCAGACCATGCACCTCATTTAATCCATGAAAAATTACCATTCTCCACCTACCTCTTAAATTATAATTTATTATTCTCATCTCTAATTTTCAAAGAAAACCACATTCATGGGAAGATCCTCCCATTCCAATTATATTCATTGATCCTCCATCCTCATCAAGACTCTGAATTAGGCATTGTATGTTTTTTTGGTTAGCTATTGGTAAGATGTTCATTCCTCTTTCTTCTATTCTTTTTTCATCTTAGACTCATTAATTTTATTTCCAGGTGAGATAATATGCCCTATTTTTAGGGAATTTGAATATTTATTTTCTTTTTTATATTTTATCCTAGATTAGAGGCCAATAATGGATGAGGATCTGACAACCCATATATGTTAGCTGGTCTCAAACTCTCCCCTCAAAATCTTGATGTTTATAGATAACAACATTGTGTCATGTGCCAGTTTTTTCAAGCGTCACTTATGAAATGATTTTCTTCTTAAATTTAATTTATAGGCATGACCTATATAACCCACAATACCCATTTAAGTATCATTATATGTTACAGATATCAAACTGGACCACCTATTGAGTGTGCCTCTAAATTTTTATAACAACCATGTGTGGATTATTAATTATTTTTTCCTCTAAGGGTGTTTCCTTTACACCAATATTTGGGGATGTTAAATGAATTAGTTGAGTTTTATATTAGATTTAATCATGAATTAATAGATTTCTATGTTCATATACCTTTTTCTATTTTTCTTTCTCACTTAGTCTTGAGTTTACTTTTATTAATAATGTATCTAATTAAGATTAATTGTATTGATAAATGGTAGGGATATAATTTGGGAACAAGACCATTCATTATGCCACGTCATGAGTGATACATGGGTTATGACTTAGAAATTCATGTATGGACTCAATTTTCAGTTGTATTATATATTTCCAAGGGTGATACTTGAGTTATCTTCATTTAATACTAAAGAAAGACTCAGAGGGAAGTGTATAATATAACACCATAAGTGAAACATGGGCTCATAACATTGAATTCCAAGGAAGAACTAATAGGGAAATGCATTATATTATTACATGAGTGACAATTGGGATCCTTAAATGGAATTATATGGACGCACTCAGAGGATAGTGTATTATATTACACCATGAGTGAAACATGGGCTCTTAACATGGAATGTCAAGGTCGGAATCAGAGAGTTATGTCTTAATTACTCACCTAGGGAGATACCTATGTTCTAATGAGGATTTACATGGATATACATGAATGGTGATGGGTTTATAGTTATATAATGAGTGATACCTAGTTAAAATATGATAAATTCCATTTATGGGATCATGTTTCATTATTATTAATCATTTTTTTATATGATACATCTTCCAAATCACAAAAAAAAACTTTTATTCATTAAATACCTTCAATTTATGATGGGATATAAGCAAATGAATTATATAGTGATTGTTGATCCCTATGGAAGATTGTTGAATTCTTCCTATAATTGTTGTTTTAATAATCACAAATCATTGATTACTTAATCCGGTTGGATTTCTCATATACATAATCACAATCTCTTAGTGAATCTGTTTATATTGGTTGGATCATGTTTTTATCTCTTTGTTATTTATTTTCAAGTATTCTGGAAGTCTTCTGGATCAAACAGACACTTTGTGTTCTGTTACGTGAACGGTCACATCGATGCTGATCATCTGAGTCACCGAAGATGTCTCACCGATGCTGATCAAATGAGTCACCGATCATGACACAATGATGCTGATCAAATGAGTCACCGATTATGTCTCACCGATGCTGATCATCTGAGTCACTGAAGATGTCTCACCGATGCTGATCATCTGAGTCACCGAAGATGTCTCACCGATGCTGATCATCTGAGTCACCGAAGATGTCTCACCGATGCTGATCATTTGAGTCACTGAAGATGTCTCACCGATGCTGATCATATGAGTCACCGAAGATGTCTCACCGATGTTGATCAAATGAGTCACTGATCATGACACACCGATGTTGATCAAATGAGTCACCGATCATGACACACCGATGTGTAGCCACCGATGCTGATGCTGATGACCTACTGATCACTTGACTCACCGATAGTCATAAACAGTTGTTTGAATTTATTTATCTTTATTTAATCTAACCAATGGTCATATTAAGAATATTTTAATGCTCTGTCATTTATTTAATGAAGGTTGTTGGATGTCAGGGAACCGTACCTCGTACCTGCAAAAAGAAATCATTTCTTTTGCTGGAGCTCGTGCTATGAATACAAGAAGTCCCTGTTAATGTATATACCCGTGTGACAAAGACGAGACACAGACGAGTGAAAAGAGTGGTGGATGAGATAGTTGCAGAAGACACAGAACCTCATACACACTCAAGATTACTCAAGAAGAGTTCTATACATTCACGTGGACATTAAAGAACTTCATCGACTGTCTCTACACCTGGAAGTCAAGGAAACAGATGATACTCTGTTTTCAAAAAAAAAAACCAGAAGAGGAATCAGAGCGAATTCTGATCATTCAAAGGAGTCCAGAACTGCACGATAATCACTAGATCCATTTCTAAACTCTAAATATTTTCTCTGTGATTTATCTTTTTACATATTGAGCAGTGTGTGTTATCTACTGTATTTTACACAAACACTATCTCCTGTACTCTAACTAGAGGATTTGTAAATCCTCACTCAACTTTCTTACATCTTGTATTTTTCACTGGGATAGTGCTAGAGGTCGTGTGACCTGGACAGCTAGTTGCTGTTGTTTTTGTTTCCCACAGATAACAGTGGTAGAGGTCGTGTGACCTGGACAGTTGTATACTGTTGTTTATCCCTGATCCAGGGTGTGGATCACATTTATATAAAGTTTTGAGAGGACTAAGTCTCAGCTTGAGACTGAACCTCTTGGTTAAATCTATTGTGCTTATTTATATTCAAAGTTCTTTTTTATTCCATTACTAATTACTTTAAACCCAAAACTGTTTTAAAGTCACTTTGATAATTAAACTCGCAAGTGTTTATATTAGTTGTAAACCAGTAAGTTAGTTTCAAAAGTTAATCAACTCTTCTGATTTGATTATCTGGGAAATAATCAATCCCTTGAGAACCTAATGGAACCTTTACTTTGGTATAAATTCACTACAGTTTAATTTTTTATTTTAATTGGGGGATTTCAAGAAAAAGTTTTTAAAACTGAAATTTTAATTGGAACTCAATTCCCCCCCCTCTTGAGTATCCACTCCGACCAAAAATTGGTATCAAAGGTTGTTTAAATTTTTTCTAAAGTAATCTATTTTTCAACTGTGATTTTAGTTGTATTTTAAAGTTCTTAAATTTTTTGTTATTTTTCAATTTTTATCTCTTTAAAATCTTTTCTTTAAGTAAGCTATCATGGATAATAGACTTGAAGGTGTTGCTACCAATAGACCACCATTTTTCAATGGCACTAACTATGCTCACACTACTGGAAATAATATATTTACCAACGGTTGAGAAATGTTGGTAAAGGTTGGAAAACCGTTGGTATAACATATACCAACGGTTCTGCCAACCGTAGGTAAGTAAGCCGTTGGGAAAAACATTTCCCAACGGTTTGCAGCAAACCGTTGGCATAGGGTGGAGATAGGTGGGAAAAAGGTTTGCCAACGGTTTAAAACCGTTGGCACAGGGGCTTCATGTTTTTTCCAACGGTTTGATAACCGTTGGCAAAAACCCCACATCTACTCTTTCCCAACAGTTCAAAACCGTTGGGAAAAGTGTTTTACCAATGGTTTGATGAACCGTTGGTAAAACTAATCTCCAATTTCTATGCCAACGGTTCTAAACCGTTGGCATAGCCTCTGCTGGGCAAATCACCCAGCAGCTCCCCAATTTGCCCAGCAGCTCCCAACCAGGTCTCCAATTTGACCAGCACCACATCTGGTTTTGTGGGTTCCCTCTCATTTTTCAATCCAATTATTGTACCTGCAATAAACTAACACATACATATATAATTATTGTACCTGCAGTAACCAACTAACACTTACATATAGAGAACAATACGGGTGAGTGATTTCTGAAGTGGTCGAGCAGACGGCACGTCAATCGGACGTGCCGTGTGCCTGCGGTGACAGACAACGCAGTTCTGGTGTCATAAACGGCCAGAACGGGCGTCCAACGGTCAAATTCATAGAGGACGGCCTCATATTGAGCTGAAACCACCGTGGAACATTCTAATTATTATTCGTGACATGTACGCGCAGACGGCACGTTAATCGGACGTGCGGTGTGCGCGGTACGACTCAATATTCGTGTTTTAAGTGATGCGCGCGCTTCGTAAACGCGCGTGAGGGGGGTCCAAACGGCCCGAACGATGTCGTAATGGCCTGAAATAAGACGAAAAATACGGGTGACTGATTTCTGAAGTGGTCGAGCAGACGGCACGTCAATCGGACGTGCCGTGTGCCCGCGGTGACCGACAACGCAGTTCTGGTGTCATAAACGGCCAGAACGGGCGTCCAACGGTCAAATTCATAGCGGACGGCCTCGGATTGAGCTGAAACCACCGTGGAACATTCTAATTATTATTCGTGACGTGTAGGCACAGACGGCACGTCAATCGGACGTGCGGTTTGCGCGGTACGACTCAATATTCGTGTTTTAAGTGATGCACGCGCTTCGTAAATGCGCGTGAGGGGGGTCCAAACGGGCCGAACGATGTCGGAATGGCCTGAAATCAGACGACAAATACGGGTGAGTTATTTATGAAGTGGTCGAGCAGACGGCACGTCAATTGGACGTGCCCTGTGCCCGCGGTGCCCGACAACGCAGTTCGGGTGTCATAAACGGCCAGAACGGGCGTCAAACGGTCAAATTCATAGCATACGGCCTCAGATTGAGCTGAAACCACCATGCAAAATTCTAATTATTATTCGTAACGTGTACGCACAGATGGCACGTCAATCGAACATGCGGTTTGCGCGGTACGGCTCAATATTCGTGTTTTAAGTGATGCGCGCGCTTCGTAAATGCGCGTGAGGGGGGTCCAAACGGGCCGAACGATGTCGGAATGGCCTGAAATCAGACGAGAAATACGGGTGAGTTATTTATGAAGTGGTCGAGCAGACGGAACGTCAATCGGACGTGCCCTGTGCCCGCGGTGACCGACAACGCAGTTCGGGTGTCATAAACGGCCAGAACGGGCGTCAAACGGTCAAATTCATAGCGGACGGCCTCGGATTGAGCTGAAACCACCGTGCAACATTCTAATTATTATTCGTAACGTGTACGCGCAGACGGAACGTCAATCGGACGTGCGGTTTGCGCGGTACGCCTCAATATTCGTGTTTTAAGTGATGCGCGCTCTTCGTAAACGCGCGTGAGGGGGGTCCAAACGGGCCGAACGATGTCGGAATGGCCTGAAATCAGATGACAAATACGGGTGAGTGATTTATGAAGTGTTCGAGCAGACGGCACGTCAATCGGACGTGCCGTGTGCCCGCGGTGACAGACAACGCATTTCTGGTGTCATAAACGGCCAGAACGGGCGTCCAACGGTCAAATTCATAGCGGACGGCCTCGGATTGAGCTGAAACCACCGTGTAACATTCTAATTATTATTCGTGACGTGTACGCGCAGACGGCACGTTAATCGGACGTGCGGTGTGCGCAGTACGGCTCAATATTCGTGTTTTAAGTGATGCGCGCGCTTCGTAAACGCGCGTGAGGGGGGTCCAAACGGGTCGAACGATGTCGGAATGGCCTGAAATCAGACGAAAAATACGGGTGACTGATTTCTGAAGTGGTCGAGTAGATGGCACGTCAATCGGACGTGCCGTGTGCCCGCGGTGACCGACAACGCAGTTCGGGTGTCATAAACGGCCAAAACGGGCGTCAAACAGTCAAATTCATAGCGGACGACCTCGGATTGAGCTGAAACCACCATGCAACATTCTAATTATTATTTGTGACGTGTACGCGCAGACGGCACGTCAATCGGACGTGCGGTTTGCGTGGTACGGCTCAATATTCGTGTTTTAAGTGATGTGCGCGCTTCGTAAACGCGTGTGAGGGGGTTCCAAACCGGCCTAACGATGTCGGAATGGCCTGAAATCAGACGACAAATACGGGTGAGTGATTTCTGAAGTGGTCGAGCAGACGACACGTCAATCGGACGTGCCGTGTGCCCGCGGTGACCGACAACGCAGTTCTGGTGTCATAAACGGCCAGAACGGGCGTCCAACGGTCAAATTCATAGCGGACGGCCTCAGATTGAGCTGAAACAACCGTGGAACATTCTAATTATTATTCGTGACGTGTAGGCACAGACGACACGTCAATCGGACCTTCGGTTTGCGCGGTACGGCTCAATATTCGTGTTTTAAGTGATGCGCGCGCTTCGTAAACGCGCGTGAGGGGGGTCCAAACGGGCCGAACGATGTCGGAATGGCCTGAAATCAGAAGACAAATACGGGTGACTGATTTCTGAGGTGTTCGAGCAGACGGCACGTCAATCGGACGTGCCATGTGCCCGCGGTGACCGACAACGCAGTTCTGGTGTCATAAACGGCCAGAACGGGCGTCCAATGGTCAAATTCATAGCGGACGACCTCGGATTGAGCTGAAACCACCGTGGAACATTCTAATTATTATTCGTGACGTGTAGGAATAGACGGCACGTCAATCGGACGTGCGGTTTGCGCGGTACGGCTCAATATTCGTGTTTTAAGTGATGCGCGCGCTTCGTAAACGCGCGTGAGGGGGGTCCAAACGGGTCGAACGATGTCGGAATGACCTGAAATCAGACGACAAATACGGGTGAGTGATTTCTGAAGTGGTCGAGCAGACGGCACGTCAATCGGACGTGCCCTGTGCCCGCGGTGACCGACAACGCAGTTCGGGTGTCATAAACAGCCAGAACGGGCGTCAAACGGTCAAATTCATAGCGGACGAACTCGGATTGAGCTGAAACCACCGTGGAACATTCTAATTATTATTCGTGACGTGTAGGCACAGACGGCACGTCAATCGGACGTGCGGTTTGCGCGGTACGGCTCAATATTCGTGTTTTAAGTGATGCGCGCACTTCGTAAACGCGCGTGAGGGGGGTCCAAACGGGCCGAACGATGTCGGAATGGCCTGAAATCAGACGACAAATACGGGTGAGTGATTTCTGAAGTGGTCGAGTAGACAGCACGTCAATCGGACGTGCCGTGTGCCCGCGGTGACCAACAACGCAGTTCTGGTATCATAAACGGCCAGAACGGGCGTCCAACGGTCAAATTCATAGCGGACGGCCTCGGATTGAGCTGAAACCACCGTGGAACATTCTAATTATTATTCGTGACGTGTAGGCACAGACGGCACGTCAATCGGAAGTGCGGTTTGCACGGTACGGCTCAATATTCGTGTTTTAAGTGATGCGCGTGCTTCGTAAATGCGCGTGAGGGGGGTCCAAACGGGCCGAACGATGTCGGAATGGCCTGAAATAAGACAACAAATAAGGGTGAGTTATTTATGAAGTGGTTGAGCAGACGGCACGTCAAACGGACGTGCCCTGTGCCCGCGGTGACCGACAACGCAGTTCGGGTGTCATAAACGGCCAGAACGGGCGTCAAACGGTCAAATTCATAGCGGACGGCCTCGGATTGAGCTGAAACCACCGTGCAACATTCTAATTATTATTATTAACGTGTACGCGCAGACCGCACGTCAATCGGACGTGCGGTTTGCGCGGTACGGCTCAATATTCGTGTTTTAAGTGATGTGCGCGCTTCGTAAATGCGCGCGAGGGGGGTCCAAACCGGCCTAACGATGTCGGAATGGCCTGAAATCAGACGACAAATACGGGTGAGTGATTTCTGAAGTGGTCGAGCAGACGGCACGTCAATCGGACGTGCCGTGTGCCCGCGGTGACCGACAACGCAGTTCTGGTGTCAGAAACGGCCAGAACGGGCGTCCAACGGTCAAATTCATAGCGGACGGCCTCAGATTGAGCTGAAACCACCGTGGAACATTCTAATTATTATTCATGACGTGTAGGCACAGACGGCACGTCAATCGGACGTGCGGTTTGCGCGGTACGGCTCAATATTCATGTTTTAAGTGATGCGCGCGCTTCGTAAATGCGCGTGAGGGGGGGTCCAAACGGGCCGAACGATGTCGGAATGGCCTGAAATCAGACGACAAATACGGGTGAGTTATTTCTGAAGTGGTCGAGCAGACGGCACGTCAATCGGACGTGCCCTGTGCCCGCGGTGAACGACAACGCAGTTCGGGTGTCATAAACGGCCAGAACGGGCGTCAAACGGTCAAATTCATAGCGGACGGCCTCGGATTGAGCTGAAACCACCGTGGAACATTCTAATTATTATTCGTGACGTGTAGTCATAGACGGCACGTCAATCGGACGTGCGGTTTGCGCGGTACGGCTCAATATTCGTGTTTTAAGTGATGCGCGCGCTTCGTAAATGCGCGTGAGGGGGGTCCAAACGGGCCGAACGATGTCGGAATGGCCTGAAATCAGACGACAAATACGGGTGAGTTATTTCTGAAGTGTTCGAGCAGACGGCACGTCAATCGGATGTGCCTTGTGCCCGCGGTGACCAACAACGCAGTTCGGGTGTCACAAACGGCCAGAACGGGCGTCAAACGGTCAAATTCATAGCGGACGGCCTCGGATTGAGCTGAAACCACCGTGCAACATTCTAATTATTATTCTTAACGTGTACGCGTAGACAGCACGTCAATCGGACGTGCGGTTTGCGCGGTACGACTCAATATTTGTGTTTTAAGTGATGCGCGCGCTTCGTAAATGCGCGTGAGGGGGGTCCAAACGGGCCGAACGATGTCGGAATGGCCTGAAATAAGATGACAAATACGGGTGAGTTATTTCTGAAGTGGTCGAGCAGACGGCACGTCAAACGGACGTGCCCTGTGCCCGCGGTGACCGACAACGCAGTTCGGGTGTCATAAACGGCCACAACGGGCGTCAAACGGTCAAATTCATAGTGGACGGCCTCGGATTGAGCTTAAACCACCGTGCAACATTCTAATTATTATTAGTAACGTGTACGTGCAGACTTCACGTCAATCGGACGTGCGGTTTGCGCGGTACGGCTCAATATTCGTGTTTTAAGTGATGCGCGCACTTCGTAAACGCGCGTGAGGGGGGTCCAAACGGGCTGAACGATGTCGTAATGGCCTTAAATCAGACGAAAAATACGGGTGACTGATTTCTGAAGTGGTCGAGCAGACGGCACGTCAATCGGACGTGCCGTGTGCCCGCGGTGACCGACAACGCAGTTCTGGTGTCATAAACGGCCAGAACGGGCGTCCAACGGTCAAATTCATAGCAGACGGCCTCGGATTGATCTAAAACCACCGTGGAACATTCTAATTATTATTCGTGACGTGTAGGCATAGACGGCACGTCAATCGGACATGCGGTTTGCGCGGTACAGCTCAATATTCGTGTTTTAAGTGATGCGCGCGCTTCGTAAATGCGCGTGAGGGGGGTCCAAACGGGCCGAACGATGTCGGAATGGCCTGAAATCAGACAACAAATACGGGTGAGTTATTTCTGAACTGTTCGAGTAGACGGCACGTCAATCGGACGTGCCCTGTGCCCGCGGTGACCGACAACGCAGTTCTGGTGTCATAAACGGCCAGAACGGGCGTCCAACGGTCAAATTCATAGCGGACGGCCTCAGATTGAGTTGAAACCACCGTGCAACATTCTAATTATTATTAGTGACATGTACGCGCAGACCGCACGTCAATCGGACGTGCGGTTTGCGCGGTACGGCTCAATATTCGTGTTTTAAGTGATGCGCGCCTTTCGTAAACGCGTGTGAGGGGGGTCCAAACGGGCCGAACGATGTCGGAATGGCCTGAAATCAGACGACAAATACGGGTGAGTTATTTCTGAAGTGGTCGAGTAGACGGAACGTCAATCGGACGTGCCGTGTGCCCGCGGTGACCGACAACGCAGTTCTGGTGTCATAAACGGCCAGAACGGCCGTCCAACGGTCAAATTCATAGCGGACGGCCTCGGATTGAGCTGAAACCACTGTGGAACATTCTAATTATTATTCGTGACGTGTAGGCACAGACGGCACGTCAATCGGATGTGCGGTTTGCGCGGTACGGCTCAATATTCGTGTTTTAAGTGATGCGCGCGCTTCGTAAACGCGCGTGAGGGGGGTCCAAACGGGCCGAACGATGTCGGAATGTCCTGAAATCAGACGACAAATACGGGTGAGTTATTTCTGAAGTGGTCAAGCAGACGGCACGTCAATCGGACGTGCCCTGTGCCCGCGGTGACCGACAACGCAGTTCGGGTGTCATAAACGGCCAGAACGGGCGTCAAACGGTCAAATGCATAGCGGACGGCCTCGGATTGAGCCGAAACCACCGTGGAACATTCTAATTATTATTCGTGATGTGTAGGCACAGACGGAATGTCAATCGTACGTGCGGTTTGCGCGGTACGGCTCAATATTCGTGTTTTAAGTGATGTGCGCGCTTCGTAAATGTGCGTGAGGGGGTCCAAATGGGCCGAACGATGTCGGAATGGCCTGAAATCAGACGAAAAATACGGGTGAGTTATTTCTGAAGTGGTCGAGCAGACGGCACGTCAATCGGACGTGCCCTGTGCCCGTGGTGACCGACAACGTAGTTCGGGTGTCATAAACGGCCAGAACGGGCGTCAAACGGTCAAATTCATAGCGGACGGCCTCGGATTGAGCTGAAACCACCGTGCAACATTCTAATTATTATTTGTAACGTGTACGCGCAGACGGCACATCAATCGGACGTGCGGTTTGCGCGGTACGGCTCAATATTTGTGTTTTAAGTGATGTGCGCGCTTCGTAAATGCGCGTGAGGGGGGTCCAAACGGTTCGAACGATGTCGGAATGGCCTGAAATAAGACGAAAAATACGGGTGAGTTATTTCTGAAGTGGTCGAGCAGACGACACGTCAAACGGACGTGCCCTGTGCCCGCGGTGACCGACAACGCAGTTCTGGTGTCATAAACGGCCAGAACGGGCGTCAAACGGTCAAATTCATAGTGGACGGCATCGGATTGAGTTGAAACCACCGTGCAACATTCTAATTATTATTAGTAACGTGTACGCATAGACCGCACGTCAATCGGACGTGCGGTTTGCGCGGTACGGCTCAATATTCGTGTTTTAAGTGATGCGCGCACTTCGTAAACGCGCGTGAGGGGGGTCCAAACGGGCCGAACGATGTCGGAATGGCCTGAAATCAGACGAAAAATACGGGTGACTGATTTCTGAAGTGGTCGAGCAGACGACACGTCAATCGGACGTGCCGTGTGCCCGCGGTGACCGACAACGCAGTTCTGGTGTCATAAACGGCCAGAACGGGCGTCCAACGGTCAAATTCATAGAGGACGGCCTCGGATTGAGATGAAACCACCGTGGAACATTCTAATTTTTATTCTTGACGTGTAGGCACAGACGGCACGTCAATCGGACGTGCGGTTTGCGCGGTACGGCTCAATATTCGTGTTTTAAGTGATGTGCGCGCTTCGTAAATGCGCGTGAGGGGGGTCCAAACGGGCCGAACGATGTCGGAATGGCCTGAAATCAGACGACAAATACGGGTGAGTTATTTCTGAAGTGGTCGAGCAGACGGCACGTCAATCGGATGTGCCCTGTGCCCGCGGTGACCGACAAAGCAGTTCTGGTGTCATAAACGGCCAGAACGGGCGTCCAACGGTCAAATTCATAGCGGACGGCCTCAGATTGAGTTGAAACCACCGTGGAACATTCTAATTATTATTCGTGACGTGTAGGCACAGACGGAACGTCAATCGGACATGCGGTTTGCGCGGTACGGCTCAATATTCGTGTTTTAAGTGATGCACGCGCTTCGTAAATGCGCGTGAGGGGGGTCCAAATGGGCCGAACGATGTCGGAATGTCCTGAAATCAGACGAAAAATACGGGTGAGTTATTTCTGAAGTGGTCGAGCAGACGGCACGTCAATCGGACGTGCCCTGTGCCCGTGGTGACCGACAACGCAGTTCGGGTGTCATAAACGGCCAGAACGGGCGTCAAACGGTCAAATTCATAGCGGACGGCCTCGGATTGAGCTGAAACCACCGTGCAACATTCTAATTATTATTCGTAACGTGTACGCGCAGACGGCACGTCAATCGGACGTGCGGTTTGTGCGGTACGGCTCAATATTCGTGTTTTAAGTGATGCGCGCTCTTCGTAAACGCGCATGAGGGGGGTCCAAACAGGCCGAACGATGTCGGAATGGCCTGAAATCAGACGACAAATACGGGTGAGTGATTTCTGAAGTGGTCGAGCAGACGACACGTCAATCGGACATGCCCTGTGCCCGCGGTGACCGAGAACGCAGTTCGGGTGTCATAAACGGCCAGAACGGGCGTCCAACGGTCAAATTCATAGCGGACGGCCTCAGATTGAGCTGAAACCACCGTGGAACATTCTAATTATTATTCGTGATGTGGAGTCACAGACGGCACGTCAATCGGCAGCATTTCCTGTAAAAAAGAATTCATATAAGTCATTTTGTCATAAACAATTCAATAGGATTGAACTTTAATAGAAAATACATTTAAGTAAATGACAAAGGAAGAAAATAATCATGGTATCAACAACACATGTGAAAAAAACATACTAATGTGTTATTGAAAAAATGTAAAACCAACAAGAACTTAATGTGTTATCACATCAGAGCATGCCTCATCCCATAACCATATTAGTAGGGTATCCTCATATGCGATTTACCTTTTTGAATTAATATGCACTTCCTCACCAGGTACCTGAGTAGATTTCATAGATATAATCATCTCACATCCTGTAAGGCTTCATTATGTATGATCATCCCACACCCCCTGGACAGCCCCCTGAACAACCCCGCCCACCCCCGTGGATAGCCTTTCCCACCCTCGTGGACAGCCCCGCCCACCCCCATGGACAACCCACCCCCGTGGACACCCCCTACCCCCTAGACAGCCCAACCACCCCCGTGGACAGCCCACCCACCCCCCTCGACACCCCTTCTCCCTATGGACAGCCCCCCACCCCCTTGGATAGCCCGCCTACCCCCCTGGACACCCCTACCCCCTGTGGCCAGCCCACCCACCCCCCCTGGACAGCCCGCCCACCCCTCCTTGACAGCCCGGCCACCCCCGTGGACAGCCCGTCCACCCTTGTGGACAGCCCGCCCACCCCCGTACCCCCCTAGACACCCCGTACCCCCCCAGGATAGCCCCGCCCACCCTCCCAAACAACCCACACCCCCCTCCCCTGCAACCCCACCACCACCACCTAGACATACCAACCCCCGTGGACACCCCACACACCCATCCCCCACCAGGACACCCCACTCAGACCCCCAGGACAGCCCACACCCCCTGGACAGCCTCGCCCACCCCCGTGGACAGCCTTTCCCACCCCCGTGGACAGCCCCGCCCACCCCCGTGGACAACCCACCCACCCCCGTGGACAGCCCACCCACCCCCCTCGACACCCCTTCTCCCTATGGACAGCCCCCCACCCCCTTGGATAGCCCGCCCACCCTCTGGACACCCCTACCCCCTGTTGCCAGCCCACCCACCTCCCCTGGACAGCCCGCCCACGCCTCCTTGACAGCCCGACCACCCCCGTGGACAGCCCGTCCACCCTTGTGGACAGCCCGCCCACCACCGTACCCCCTGGATAGCCCCACCCACCCTCCCAAACAGCCCACACCCCCTCCCCTGCAACCCCACCACCACCACCTAGACATACCACCCCCGTGGACACCCCACACACCCCTCCCCCACCATGACACCCCACCCAGACCCCCAGGACAGCCCACACCCCCTAGACAGCACCGCCCACCCTGTGGACAGCCTTTCCCACCCCCGTGGACACCCCCGCCCACCCCCGTGGACACCCACCCACCCCCGTGGACAGCCCCTACGCCCACAATCGATTATCCAAAACATATCAAATTGGTTTGAACACAATCCATAATTCCCACAATCCATTATCCAAACATAGAAAAAATCTCACATGATGCTCGACCATTGGAAAATAATTAAAAATCACCAACACCTCCTTCCAAACATAGAATACAAAAAACATTAACAGAATACAAAAACATTAAAAAATCTCACAATCCATTATCAAATTGATTTCATGAGTAATATCAAATTGGTCTGATTTACATGTTTTGAACACTCTCCTTCCAAACATAGAATACAAAAACATTAAAAATCACCAACACCTGGATAATCAATTAAACTACCAACACCTGGAAAAAATCTATTCATTAAAAAAACTACAACAATATGGTTGAGATCAAATTTCACCTATTCGTATGGGGTGTACCTGTTGGGATGGGGGTACTGGTGTTCGGATTCGCGAGAGCAGTGGAGTGAGATGGGGTTCGCGAGAGCAGCGGAGTGAATAGATTAGGGCTCTGTCCGAATGGGGAGAGGAGATCGCGGCCTGCAATTTGGGGGAAACCTTTGCCAACGGTTTATAAAAACCGTTGGCAAAGGCACACATTTCCCAACGGTTTACAGGAACCGTTGGGAATGTGTGAGTTTGAGCTGCCTTTTCCCAACGGTTCCATTGAATCGTTGGGAAATGTCTCCTTTTCCCAACGGTTCCAGTGAACCGTTGGGGAAAGTTCTGCTGAAATTCTCTTTGCCAACGGTTTTCTTAAACCGTTGGCAAAGACTCACTATCCCAACGGTTTAAGTAAACCGTTGGTATACTGCCGTTGGGAAAAAGCTAAATTCCAGTAGTGTCATTGGAAAATCAAGATAAAAATTCATTTAGAAAGCATGGGTTTTGATATTTGGACTACAATAGAATCAGAATATAAAATTCCTACTACTGTTAGAACTACTTGGATTGAAGCTACTAAGGTTGCCTACAATAATAATTCCAAAGATATGAATGCCTTGTACTATGATTTAGGAGATGAGGAATTTAATAGAATATCTTCCTGTAAAACTGCTTATGAAATTTGGGATACCTTAGCAGTTTCTCATGAAGGAACAACTAATGTTAAGGAAATGAGATTGAACACTTATACTATTAAGTATGGTAATTTTAAGATGAATCCTGATGAACCCATTTCTGACATATATCTCAGGTTCAACGAAATTGTCAACACAATGGCTTCTTTGGGAAAGGATGTTCCATCAAAGGAACAAATTATAAGAATTCTGAGATGTCTACCTGAAAGATGGAGAGG
This sequence comes from Viscum album, assembly GCA_963277665.1. Taxonomy (NCBI): domain Eukaryota; kingdom Viridiplantae; phylum Streptophyta; class Magnoliopsida; order Santalales; family Viscaceae; genus Viscum; species Viscum album. Next base: position 431,055,034 of record OY728139.1, read on the forward strand.
AACTTCTGTCTCAATTAGAGAATCATGTGATATTGGTGAACTGTCAGTCAAGGAACTAATTCTAAAGTTGATGATGTATGAAGAGGAACTCAAGGTTAACAATGAAGAAGAAGATGAACCTAGAAGGAAGTTAGTTGCTTTCAAGACTTCAAATTCAAAGAACAAGGATAAGGAAAAGCTTCAAGCTATAAATGAGAGTTCAAGCTGTGAAGACAGTGAAAGTGATTCTGATAGTGATTGTGAGATGGATCACATTTCCATAAGGTTTAAAAAGTTTTATAGGAAGAATAATTTTTTCAGAAAATCAAATTATAATGGTAAGTATGATAACAAGGGACATTGGAAAAAGGATTGGAAGAAATCTGACAAGTCAGATGAAGTTGTCTTCTATGAGTGCAAAAGAAATGGACACATAAAACCAGACTGTCCAAAGTTGAAATACAAGAAGAGGTATGAATACATGGAAAATAAGTTTAAGAAATCCATGAAGGCTGCTTGGAGTGCTTCTGAGGATATCTCCACTGAATCTGAAGTTTCTGAAACTGAACACAGAAATAAGGCAAACATGTGTTTTATGACAAACACCTCTGAGGTAGCATCTAAAACTCCTGCTTTAAATTCATATTATTCTGAAGATGATTCTGACTCAGAAAACATGTCAAAATCTAAACTATTTGAATACTGTGATATGTTAGAAGAAACCTGTAATGACCTGAAAGACAAATACAAAGGTTTAAAGAAATAGTATGCTTTAACTGTTAAACATAAATCTGATCTTGATATTGAAATGGAAAAGAATGCTCAGTTGCTTAAAGAAAACACTGAAATGAAATTATCTAATGAGAAACTCAAGAAAGACTTAGAGAAATTTACCAATGGCAAAGATACTCTTACTCAGATTCTAGGTAAGAAAATAGCACCTAGATACACTACTGGTATAGGATACCAACCTGGACAAAGGAAAATCACCAAAACTAAACTCAATCCTAAATCTGGACAGAATGTAGCTAGTTCTGAAACTTCGTATTCTTCAACTAGTTATATTCATAGTTATGGATCTAATAAGGTTTTTCTTTCAAAATATTTTAACTCTAGAAATCTTATGAGACCCATTAGACAAATATGGGTACCTAAAGTTTTATTGGCTAACCTGTCTAGACCCAAGAAGACCTAGGTACCAAAATCATTTCCTATCTAAATCTGTTTTGTAGGGAACCTGCTTAAAGAGCTCCTGTAGAAAGCTCTGGTATTTGGATAGTGGATGTTCAAGACATATGTCAGGAGACTTCTCATGCTTTAAAATCTTAGTCAAAGTTTATGGAGGGCTTGTCACTTTTGGTGATAACTCTAAAGGGAAAATCATCAGCTTAGGCCAGATTGGTAACACTAACTCAGTATTAATTTCTAAGGTTTTATTTGTTGATGGACTGAAATAAAATTTGTTAAGTATTTCTCAGTTATGTGATGATGGTTTTTATGTTAAATTTGAAAATGATTCTTGCAATGTTTTTAATTCTAAAAATGCTTTAGTGTTTTCTGCTTTAAGAAATGAAAATGTTTATGCTGTTCATTTAAATTCTTTAGCTAAGAAAAATATTACTTGTCTAAATGATTTTCATAAAGAGTCTTGGCTTTGGCACAGAAGATTAGGACACTACAATGTACATTCACTTAGAAAACTTTCTAGGAAGAACTTAGTTAGAGACCTACCCAAACTTGAATTTCCAGTAGACAAAGTTTGTAATCCCCGTCAAAAGGGAAAGCAACATAAAGTTTTTTTTAAATCAAAGAAAGAAGTTTCAACTTCTCAACCTCTCGAGTTGGTTCAAATGGATTTAGTTGGACCTTCTAGAGTTTCTAGTTTAAATGGGAAGCACTATGTCAATGTTCTTGTATATGACTTTTCTAGATATACTTGGGTATATTTTCTAGATCACAAAAGTAAAGCTTGTTCTTGCTTTGTAAAATATTCCAAGTTTGTAGAAAACCTTAGTGGACTTAAAATTAAAACCCTGAGAAGTGATCATGGCCGTGAGTTTGAAAATCATGAGTTTGAATCTTACTGCTCACACAGTGGCTATAGTCACAATTTCTCTACCCCTAGGACACCCCAACAGAATGGTGTAGTAGAAAGGAGGAATAGAACCCTACAAGAAATTTCTAGGACTATGCTTAATGAGTCTGACCTACCTGTATATTTTTGGGATGAAGCTATCAATACATCTTGTTATGTTATTAATAGAGTCTTGATCAGACCTGTTCTTAAGAGGACCCCTTATGAGTTGTGGAACCATAGGAAACCTAAGTTTAACTACTTCAGAGTTTTTGGCTGTAAAGTATTTATTCTTAATACTAAATAAAATCTCAACAAATTTTCATCCAAGAGTTATGAAATAATTTTCCTAGGTTACACTACTTCTAGTAAATCCTATAGAGTTTTCAATAAAAGAACCAAATGTGTGGAGGAATCTGTTCACATCAAATTTGATGAAACTGATCCACATGAACCTAAGACCTATCTTGAAAATCTTGAAGATGATCTATCTGCTTTGAACCTTAATGATAAGGACAGTGGACCTGTAGTAAAAACATCTAGTTTTGGAAATTTTCCAGAACCTACTTCTGTTGATTCCCAACCTATAGATGAACCTGAAATCTCTAGTCCTAAATTTTCTAGACCAACTAGAACTCTAAGGAATCATCCTTTAGATGTTGTTATAGGTAATTTAGATAGAGGAACATAGACTAGAGCTTCTCTAAGAAATAAGGTTAAACATCAAGCTTTTCTTTCACAGTTAGAACCTAAAGATATCAATGATGCTATCAATGATGAATTTTGGGTAATAGATATTCAAGAAGAACTAAATAAATTTGAAAGAAACAATGTCTGAAAATTAGTAGAAAGACCTAAGAACACTATAACCATAGACAAAAAATGGGTGTTTAGAAAAAAAGTTGATGAATCTGGAAACATCATTAGAAACAAAGCTAGGATAGTTGCACAAGGTTACAATCAAGAAGAAGGAATTGACTATGAGGAAACTTTGCACCTGTAGCTAGATTAGAGGCAATTAGGATCTTACTTTCCTTTCCATCACATCTGAATTTTAAGTTATATCAAATGGATGTGAAAAGGGATTTTTTAAATGGTTTTATTTTTGAAGATTTTTTTGTAAAACAACCACCTAGTTTTTCAAATCCTCATTTTTAGAATCATGTCTTCAATCTTTATAAAGCTTTATATGGTTTAAAACAAGCTCCAAGATCTTGGTATGAAAGACTTTCAAACTTTCTTATTTCAAAAGGATTTACAAAAGGAATAGCTGACCCCACTATTTTTATAAAAATAATTTCAAAAGATGTGTTAATAGTAAAAATCTATGTTGATGATATTATTTTTAGATCTTCTAAAAATTATTTATGTACTGATTTTTCAAAGGTTATGCAAAATGAGTTTGAAATGAGCTTAAGGGGAGAGCTTAAGTATTTTCTTGGATTTCAAATCTTTCAAACTAAAGATGGTATTATTCTAAATCAAAGTAAATATACTAAGGATTTATTAAAACTTTTAGGTTTGGATAGTATTAAGGAAAGTGATATACCCATGAGTACCACCTTTAAATTGGATGTTGATGAAACTGGGAAACCAGTTGATCAAACCTATTAAAGAGGTATGATTGGGATTTCACTTTATCTTACTGCTAGTCTACCAGATATTATGTTTTGTGTGTGTATGTGTGCTAAATTTCAAGCTAATCCTAAAGAATCACACTTACTGGCTGTTAAAAGGATTTTTAAATATCTTAAGTATACTATGAATTTAGGTTTGTTTTATCCAAAAGGACAATCATTTGACCTAACTAGTTATTCAGATTCTGACTTTGCTGGATGTATGTTAGATATGAAAAGCACATCTGGAACATGTCATTTACTTGTAAAGTCCCTAGTATCATGGTGTAGTAAGAAACAGAATTCAGTTGCATTGTCTACTGCTGAAGCAGAATATATAGCTGCTGGTAGTTTCCGTGCACAGATTCTGTGGATGAAACATACTTTATTGGACTATGGATTTGATTTTAAACATGTTTCAATTAACTATGACAACACTAGTGAGATCAACATATCTAAGAACCATGTGTCTCACTCTAGGACTAAGCACATTGATGTCAAACATCACTTTATAAGAGATCATTATCAGAAAAGTGATATTTCTCTAGAATTTATTAGTTCTGAACATCAATTAGCTGATATTTTTACAAAGCCTTTATGTTTTGAAAGAATTAATTTTATTAAATAAGAATTGTGTATGATCGATCTGTGAAACTGATCTGTGAAACCAATCTGTGAAACCGATCTGTGAAACCGATCTGTGAAACCGATCTGTGAAACTGATCTGTGAAACCGATCTGTGAAACCGATCTGTGAAACTGATCTGTGAAAGCGATCTGTGAAACCGATCTGTGAAACCGATCTGTGAAACCGATCTGTGAAACTGATCTGTGAAATGGATCTGTGAAACGGATCTGTGAAACGGATCTGTGAAACCGATCTGTGAAACTGATCTGAGAAACTGATCTGTGAAACTGATCTGTCAAACCGATCTTTATTTCTATTACTTTTTATTATGTTGTAATTAATTAATTACTTTTATCTTTATTATAGAAACCCTAAATGATGAAATAAATGATACGCGACTATTTCTATTCCCCAAACCGTCGACCTTTCACTTCCCGCCAAGCCTTATTTTCTCTCTTCTCCTCTACTTCGAACTTTCGAACTCTTGCATTCCCCAGAATCTGCAAATGGATAAGCAAAAGAGACCAAGAAAGGGATCAGAAAGTCTTGTACCTTCAAAGCATGCTCGAGGCGAGTCGAGTAGTACCACTCAAAGATCAGTAAATCTGAACCTGGAAACTCGGACTATTGCTGTAGAAAAGGAAGTCAATTCCGCCCGGCTTTTGACAAGTAAGTCACTATTGTTACAAGTTTTAGAATCACAAGGATGGAAAGCTTGGTTCTCAGATAACACTCGTGTATACTACCCAAAGCTAGTGCATGTGTTTTATTTAAATCTGCAAGTTACTTTAGATGGTGTAGAGGCTGCCAGAATTTCTTCTATAGTGAAAGGAAAGAAAATATCTTTTTCGTCTAAACAATGGGATGAATGTTTAGATGTACCCCATGAGGGTCGGTATGAGGATTATGCTGGAAATATTCCTCCAACCACTGAATAATTCTCTTATGAGTTAGCTTTAGAGCTTTTGACTGGAAACAGAGAGTCAAGGAGAATCATAGCCTTAGAGTTGGATGGTTAATGTAGACTTCTCTTTAAGTTTATTCAGCACCAAATTTTCCCCAGGAAGGAAGATTTTGCTGCTGTAAAATACCAGGATGTTTTTCTATTGTTTCTGCTAAAGACCCATGATAAGATCAATTTGTGTAGATATCTAATGGTTCACATAGCTGGAATGGTGAAACCTTCTAAGAAAGCCACTTCCCTGTTCTATTCCAAAATGATCTCTGCTATGTTAAAGAATTTGGAATTTGATGATGAAGCTGATGAGATAGCTGAATCTGATAGTACTTTTTGTGTTAACAAAGAAATTTGTAAAAGGATGAAAATAAATTGGAATCCATGGAAGAAATTCTGGGTTGCTAATGAGGACAAGGTGTATGATTCCTACAATCCCACTGATCATGGAAAGAGGCCGAAGGGTTTAAGAGACCCTGGTTTGAAATCAGATGAGGAGCCAATTTACTCTGATGATGAGGAAGAAGTAGATGTTGAAAGAAATAAGGACACTAAAGAGTCTGGTAAACAAGGGATGGAAGAACCTGAAACAGAAGAAGGAAGTATGTCACCTCCTGATGATCGGAGTGATCCTAATACTATGATCCCTAAGAGAAGAGTGGACTTTGGATCTGCCAGTCCACCTTTACCCTTACCTGAATCAGAACCAGTTCTTGGTGATGAATAAGCTAGTAACACTGAAGTATCTGACATTGAAGTTTCTATGAAGAATGGAAATGGGAATGATGATGATGATGATGATGATGATGATGATAATGATGATGGTGATAACCGACCAATGGATGGTCTTGCTGTACCTCCAACAGAAACACATCAAACTGTACCAGAAATAAATACCAATGGAAAGAGAGATTCTCTTGAAATCAGTGGAAAAGAAAGTTATGATAAACCAAAATATACTCTGTGTGCTGCTGTCTGGGATGATTACCCTGGTTTTGCTATTTTGGGTTTAGAGTATTCTGAATAAGAGTAGGAAGAATCAGAATCTGCTGCGGGTGTGAAGGAAAGCCAACTAGTTGAGGCCAAGTCTGCTCATGCTGTTGATGCTGCAGATGCTCATCTACCTAGTTCTACTGTCTCTCAGTATGATTTTGATAAGTTCAAAATTGAGTTGCTTGCTGCTCTGAGATATACAGTTAGGGAAGAAATTTCAAATGCTATTTGACCAGACCTGGACAATACCAGTGAGTTTATTGGTAGACACATAGCCTCTCTAAATCGGATTCTAAAGGATCTACAATCTGACTTAGTTTATTTATCAAAAGAATTTAGATCAACCATATCTGGTATGATGGAAGGGTTGAGGAATCTGATTGACCATCTTAAGAAGTCTGATATGATAAAGTTAAAAGCTGAGATAACTCAAATAGTTGCTCAAGCCAGTACAGCCAAAGTAACCAAGATCACTACTCGTGAGCTAGAGGCTCTAAGGCAGATTGTGCATGATGAATTGGCTTCCATTAGACAAGTTCTTGATTTGGACTCGTTGAGGAAGATGAAAGATCACAGTGATCACATTCATAATATGGTAACAGTATATTCAACAGATGCCACTAAAGCTCATAGAGAGATCAAGGAAAAGGTTGACCATTACTTTTCAAAGATTTATACAAAGCATGAGATGACTGTGAATTTCAAAGTGTTGGATGATAATCTGAAACTACCTCTAGTCACTCAAGCTTTCAGGACTCAAGTTCATCAGTTGCAAGATTTTAATCCTACCTTGGAACAGTTCATGGAGAATAAGGATGATTTTGAGAAGGCTATGCAGTATGGTGCAGAAGTTATTCAGAATTTTATAAATCTTTTGAAGCCTTATCTGAATGCACAAGCCACCACCATTGTACTTCCTACTACTAACCCTCTCAGTGCCTTTGATGTTGCTCCAAATTAGATCTCTGTTGCTCAAGATCTATCTCAAATCTAACCAGTTCCTCAGAAATCTTCTCAACTAGCTGCTACTGCTTCACAGAAAATCCCCGTGGCATCTACTCCTCCACCTTCCCGAGTAATCTTACAACCTTTTCAAATTCACCTAGTTCAACCTGCCTCCAAGCCCTCCAACTTTCCAACCATTGATCTTTCTGACAAAGGCAAAGCCCCATTACATCCCCAAAAATATTTGTGTCTTGTTGTTGATAGGGTGACTAGTGTTCTGTTTGTACTTTAATGTACTTTGCAAAACTTCTTTTCTCTCTCTCTATTCTCTATGATGCCTTATTTTTAATCTCTTCTTTATATGTTTTCCCTCCTTTTTTATTATCCCAAAGGGGCAGATTTATATCTATGGGGGAGAAACATACTATATTTATATCTATGGGGGAGAGACATACTATGGCAGGGGGAGTAATGTTTACATAAATATACAAAGGCATAAATTCAGGGGGAGATTTATATCTCATTGTGTTTTCATTCTTATTATGCCTTGTCACTGTTATTAATGATATATTACTTTTATTTATGGCTAATATTTGTGATTATCAAAAAGGGGGAGATTGTTGAGCTCTCTTGAAGATTGTTGAATTCTTCCTATAATTGCTGTTTTAATAATCACAAATCGTCGATTACTTAATCTGGTTGGATTTCTCATATACATAATCACAATATCTTAGTGAATCTGTTTATATTGGTTGGATCATGTTTTTATCTCTTTGTTATTTATTTTCAAGTATTCTGGAAGTCTTCTGGATCAAACAGACACTTTGTGTTCTGTTAAGTGAACGGTCACACCAATGCTGATCATCTGAGTCACCGAAGATGTCTCACCGATGCTGATCAAATGAGTCACCGATCATGACACACCGATGCTGATCAAATGAGTCACCGATAATGTCTCACCGATGCTGATCATCTGAGTCACCGAAGATGTCTCACCAATGCTGATCATCTGAGTCACTGAAGATGTCTCACCGATGCTGATCATCCGAGTCAACGAAGATGTCTCACCGATGATGATCATCTTAGTCACCGAAGATGTCTCACCGATGCTGATCATCTGATTCACCGAAGATGTCTCACCGATGTTGATCAAATGAGTCATCGATCATGACACACCGATGCTGATCAAATGAGTCACCAATCATGACACACCGATTTCTAGCCACCGATGATGATGCTGATGACCTACCAATCACTTGACTCACCGATAGTCATAAACAGCTGTTTGAATTTATTTATCTTTATTTAATCTAACCAACGGTCATATTAGGAATATTTTAATGCTCTGTCATTTATTTAATGAAGGTTGTTGGATGTCAAGGAACCATACCTCGTACCTGCAAAAAGAAATCATTTCTTTTGCAGGAGCTCGTGCTATAAATACAAGAAGTCCCTGTTAATAAAAATACCTGTGTGACAACGACGAGACACATACGAGTGAAAAGAGTGGTGGATGAGATAGTTGCAGAAGACACAGAACCTCATACACACTCAAGCTTACTCAAGAAGAGTTCTTGTACATTCACGAGGACATTAAAGAACTTCATTGACTGTCTCTACACCTGGAAGTCAAGGAAACAGACGATACTCTGTTTTCCAGACCAAAACCAGAAGAGGACTCAGAGCGAATTCTGATCAATCAAAGGAGTCCAGAACTGTACAACAATCACTAGAGCCATTTCTAAACTCTAAATATTTTCTTTGTGATTTATCTTTTTACATATTGAGTAGTGTGTGTTATCTTCTGTATTTTACACACACACACACACTGTCTCTTGTACTCTAACTGGAGGATTTGTAAATCCTCACTCAACTCTCTTACATCTTTTATTTACCACTGGGATAGTGGTAGAGGTCGTGTGACCTGGACAACTGGTTGCTGTTGTTTTTGTTTCCCACGGATAACAGTGGTAGAGGTCATGTGACCTAGACAGTTGTATACTGTTGTTTATCCCCGATCCAGGGTGTGGATCACTTTTATATAATGTTTTGAGAGGACTAAGTCTCAGCTTGAGACTGAACCTCTTGGTTAAATCTGTTGTGCTTATTTATATTCAAAGTTCTTTTTTATTCCGCTGCTAATTACTTTAAACCCAAAACTGTTTTAAATTCACTTTGATAATTAAACATGCAAGTGTTTATATTAGTTGTAAATCAGTAAGTTAGTTTCAAAAGTTAATCAAATCTTCTGATTTGATTAGCTGGGAAATAATCAATCCCTTGAGAACCTAACAGAACCTTTACTTTGGTATAAATTCACTACAGTTTAATTTTTTATTTTAATTGGGGGATTTTAAGACAAAGTTTTTAAAACAGAAATTTTAATTGGAACTTAATTCCCCCCCTCTTGAGTATCCACTTTGACCAACAGTGATGATCAATGGGAAATTACATGTTTATAAGAAAGGGACTTAGCCTATTATATAAATTGAATCATAATTAATTGAAATTCTCAATGGCGTTTTGGAATAAGAAGAAGTAGGTGATAGTGGATGGGTGTCCCATGGGAACCTGGACCTATGGGAATATTCTATGTACTATATATCATTTATAGATTTTAATATTATATACACACTACTTATCATATACTCATGGACACGATGTAATTATACACCATTGGTGGTGTCCTATTAAGTATATCTGAAAACTTTTTCGAGCTACTGTTTGGTGCTCTGGAAGACTTCATGAATGATTGTAGGAACAAAGGGATATTCCCCGCTTTAGATTCCTGATTTATATAATAGTATAGTGTATGAGAGTATAGGACTAAGCTTCTTCTCATGAAGTTATTTGAGATATTTTTTGGTCTTTTTTCAATGTTGTAGAGAACATTGTATATTCTGGTTTCCCCTATTCCTTATGTATTCTCTTTTTCATAGCATGACTTGATCATAATTTTTGGACATGAAATTGAGGGATATTATCTCTTTCAGTTTATTGAAATTATTGGATGATTTAATCTACCAGTTCTTTATTATTTTTATTCTTCCTTTATGGAGTGATATTGTTATAACTTTGTGAAACATTATGATCATGAGGTTGCAGTCTCTCCATTTTTCCACCATAGACCCTTGCACCTAGTTGAAAGCCTCTCGCATATGGGGAGGTGTGCTTTAGGAAATATGGACAACTCATTTCGCTACTATTATCAAGTGAGCTGGGCCAAGACATCAAAAATTGGTATTAGAGGGGTTTCTTTTCTTTTTCATTTCCTTAATAATTTGGATGGTGGATAGTAGAAAATGGATGTGTGGTTTTTGGAAATGATCCCTTTCCAGGGAGTAGCTAACCCATTAATAAAATAATGCTGAATTACCTTGGTTGGGAAATATAGTTCTAGATTATACTTATTACCTTTTTTCTAATTTCACTATTGGGTGGAACACATGATATATAGTAGTTATCATTTTTATTATTATGGATTCTTTTTTACCCTTGGATTGGTATGAAAAGGATGTGACATCTCATGTATCATTATAGGAACCTAAGGATTTTCATGTCATTCATATGTTATTCCAGGTTTATATTACTATGAACATTTCCTATGGCTTATTATTGGTTCCTTGATTGTTATATCCATGGAGTTGTTCTAACGTTTTATGTTTGAATTGAAAAATAATTGTTTATAAAAGGGTTTCTAATAGCCTAAATGGTGTTTTCCCTGTTAGCTTGATGTTGTCTCCTTAATGAACCAATTACGGAAGGTCTGATCCTTAGACCATTGGTCTTGTGGGATGAATCATGTTTGTTATTGTAATTAAATGGACACTAAATTTCAATTTATAAAGAGTATGGGAATTTACAAATTTGGAATAGTGATCCATATAATTGAACTATTGTACTTAGACTGGTTACACTCTAATACTGAATTTAAACATTTTGTTATAGATACTATGTGTTCTAATTGCAAATTATAAAACATAGTACTTGAGAACTTGTAAATAGTGGCTAAACTTACTAGAATATTTTATACATACATGATTATGAACTGCTAAACCTTAAAAAGTTAAAATCAAATTGTTTCCATTATACGGGGATTCTAATTTCAACTTAAAGGTTGCTTCCTCTGTAACTTATAATTGTTACTCTATATACTTGGACCTTGACCTATAACAGTGGATGTGGACCTGACCTTCCCTTATAGTGAGATGTAGGAAGTGTCTCTAGGGTTTCTCATGATGTGTATGTCACCCATACTTGGCTTTAGGATTTTTTAGAGGGGGTTTGACTCTTTCATAGGAAGTATTGTACCTTCCCTAATCCTATGTCTATGATCTATATCATTATCAAATCATGTTTAGGTCTTGTTCTCAGAATTTGTAGAGATGTGCCACCATGATGGCCTTAAGTCATGCACTAGGAGGGTGGAAAATACCATGATTGTAACACCCCAAGCTTCTATGGTACGCTTCTCTTTGAATAATGTGATAGCGTGTGTTGTACGCAACACCGAGTTCTAACACACCATAACTAATCAAACTAGCCGTTATGAATAGTAATACCTAATTTTTGAAATTATATATATTTTATATTTGAAAATGGACTTCATTTTTGGATTCGGAATATCGAATTTATCCTAGGGTGAAATTTTGGTACATTTCGGATAACTTTCATATTTTGATGAATAGTGAAAATTACTAAATTTTAATTAAAAACAACTTTTTTAATCAAATTAATTACTAGTGATAAATTATGAATTTGAGTGGTTTTAAAGTATATTTAGAATATATTTTTACCATTTAATATAATTTTGGTCATTGGACATAATTTTACAATTAAACCGAACATAAACAAGTGTCAATCTTTTGATAGTTATTATCTCTTAAAAACACGCTTTTTGTTTTAACAGCGGGAATTAATTTTAAATTAATTTCTGCCACTTCTGTGTTTTGAATTTAGGAAAATGGATTCCATATTTGGAATCAGGATGTTCAAATTGTGTAAATAGGTAACTTTTATTTTTAGACATTTTGAATAGTTACTGTGGTAAATATTTTATTTACCATGGTTAAAGGGTAAATCCGGTAAATAAGGGTTAAAAAAAATAATATTATAATAATACAAAATTACCCTAAAACGTGTCCTAACCTTATTGGTGGACACATACCCGACCATGGGCATCCTTGGGTCAATTTGGGGACCCCTTGGAGCCACTTGTATGTGGTAGGGACACTTTATATTAATAAAGTTAAAATAAAAATAAAAATGGCATAAGCTTACATCTTTTAGAAGAACAATTTTTACATAGGGTTATACATGTTGGATTTTCGATTATAAATATTCATTAGAAAGATAAAAAGATTTCCTACATAATGATATTTTACTTATAATTTTTAGACATTAAATAATTTATTTTATTTATGACACAATGATGATGCAGTAATTACTATAATAGTGAAAAATTAAAATAAGTGATATTATAAATACCCAAATAAATATAATATGAAACTTTTAATGAATTAAACTAATTTTCTAGGATAATATGATATATTAGGATTGATTTAATTGACTTTGTTCGAAGTAATAAATCTGTTATGAGTTTCACAAAAATCAACTAATGAATAGTGTCAAAATTGACATAAAAGAATTCTTAAAACAAATATTATATTATTAATTGATATTAAATTCCTAAAAATCTAAGGTTCGGCCAAGAGACTTATATCATGATAGGTTAATCATTAATGGACCACTTGGGGGTCTCTTGGATGTATATAGTAAGTTTATTAACCATAATATATAAAATACAAAGAGACATTGTAAAAGTGAAACTAATTAACTTAGAGTTAATACTTAAAGATAAGGTTAATATAGGTACCCAAACCTGTCTAAATTCTATTGGATGAGTTGCTTTCGACCTATCCCCACCTCATCATTTGAATAGTCAACTTTGGAGCCTTTAGAAACCGAATATGAATTTATTATAAATTAATATTTCTAGCTTTTCCAAAGGTGCCCCTCACCCCTCTTATAAAAGGGCACTCCTCCTTCTCATTTCTTCACACCTTCAAAGCCTTTTGGTTCGGCCAAACTCTGCCCAAATACTCTCCCAACATCCCTCAATACAACCTAGAGGCCTTAGTTTGATCAGAAAGCCAACCTAAGGAGCCCTTTTGATCAAATCAAAAAGAAGAACCCGAAGAAGAGGTAATGATTTCACCACCCTTTTCTATGTTCCTTTCTTCTTCCACTTCCTCTTTCTTTGTTCTTACCATTCTAAAATAATAACTCCAGTATCTTACATATACTGTGATGTTATTATAAATATGGTACAACCATATTCAGTATTCTATCCACTCTTTGAATAACATGTCACCATACGTGCGTACGTACGGCTTACCGTCTCCACGTCGTGGTGTAATTGTTATTCAATATATTATTATTTGGATGGGTATAATAATGATGTGTAACTAATGTAAATAATAAATATAACATGTTAATGATTCTGTATATATAATATACCATCCATTTATATATTATTTTAATATCAAAAGAATGATATTGTCGCTCGTGCGTACGTACGGACTACCGTCTCCACGAACGCGATGAGATTCATTCTCCATCGTATCCATTCAAGTATAATTATCATTTGATGATTTAAAAATGATGTTTAAGGACTTGATATCATTCTGGATATGAATAATATACAACCTATCCTTTACAAACATGTCTTACGTAACAAAACATATAAAAGAAAACAAGTATGTTAACACCCGATATAATGATAATACTAAGATATTATTATCAAATCAATATTAAAAGATCATATATGATATCATATTAAGGTATATGATTCTTGTATAATTTAATAACAATTATTTCACCATTATACAGGAGGTTAACCTACCCCAACCAAGGAAAAGTACAAGGTAAGGGTTATTTCACAATCTCTTCATTATCCGAGGTTGTATTATACGTAATAATCTACTGGGATCTCTTTATCATCCACATCCATGTTTCTTCGAAATGTATTTCAAAACATTTTTTACTATTTACAAGAATATGGGTTAAAGTCATTTATACCCTTGTTTGACTTTTTATAAGAGGTTTATAAAGGAATCTTTCCGTCGTTTTCAAAACAAGGTCCTTTTTTAACCTTTTCGACAGAATTGAGGTAAGAATGTTTTTTTTAACTTATACGGCGGGTGCGGTTATTTTCCGCCGTTATAAAATCGTCGAAGCTTCCCATACAAGCTTATAAGAATATTTTCAAAGAAAATGTTTTATTTTATATGGATCTTAAATGATTTCAAAATAAAAGGAGATATTTCATTAAAAAGAATTTTGATTTCATCTATGTCAACATCCTTTGATGGATTTTAAGATTATTTGAAGTTGATTTATTATGATACAAAACTTCTATATTGTATTGAAGGTTTTGTGATATGTTTGACTGTGGATGTGCTATTTTTATACCATTCATAGTTTATTGTGAAAGTATTGACATTTCGTATGCTAGTTTTAATACGAATGTTTATGTTATGTTTAAACCTTTTCATATGGGAATGCATTGGACTTAATAAGTGACGGGTGGAGCCCGCTATAGCTCCTCGATGCATCGGTAGGTCTCATGAGACAAACTAGTGTCTTGTCACAAGGCCTTGACAAAATCTTATTTGTAGTCTTGGCACGAGGCCTTGGCTATGTGGTTATGATAGTCTGGCATTATGCATTCCAACATTATGAAAGTGGTTATTGATTTTTGCATGTGATTATTCGATTAGTAGAATATCCATGTGAATAAGTAAATGGAATTATTTCATTTTACATTTGCCATACCATGTTGAAGTTCAATTTTAAAAGGCTTTTGTTTTAGTAATGCATTGCCTTAAATGTTTATTCTTATTTATGAAAGTTTCCGCTATATTGTTATCCTTACTGGGCATTTGAGCTCACCCCTTTTCTATGTTTTATTTTTCCCCAGGATGTGAAGAAGTAAATTATGAATGACCTGCAGGGATATTATGAGGGGATAGTAGTGTGGATTATGGAGACATTATGTTGTTGTAGTAGTTTTTCATTTTATGATGTAATGTAAAACTTATGAATATATCTAGTGTTTCCAAGGCTACTAAACCAATCGGTCTTTCGAGATTTGATCTTTCTTGTGATCATGCCAATGTTACGAAGTAATGCACCGACTCTGGGTAGCTGGGGTCGGGGCGTTACAGTTGGTATCAGAGGAAGTTTAGTACAAACCTTGGAAGCTAGATTTAGATAAACTCTGATTAGAGCACGTAGACTTAAGATGAACTTTGAGGATTAGTATAGAAGAACTTCCTAGAATTTTGGTATTGTAGAGATTTTGTGAGTTTTCCGAGCAATAAATCCCTGTCTGGATACGAGCAGGTAGAGGCGGCTCTGGCACAGATGTACCTAGGGGTAAAACCCGAAAACACCGCTTTGAGCTAGACTCGAACGGGAACTGGTGCACGACAACGGGCCTTGCTGCACTCTTGGTTACGACACTCCCGGGGGATATGCTTAGGATAACTCTCATTTTCTTTACAAATCATTATGAAGGGTTTATGAGTATATACTTCCTCAAAGAAAACATTTTTATGATTATGGATTATATCCATAAATAGTTCAATTTATGTTAAGTGTTTTATAAGTATGGGATTTTGTATTTTGATTCATAAACTGATCTAGTTTATGCCATTGTTTAGAAATGGCGCCTAGTGGAAGAAATGGAAACCGTATCAATGCACGCACTCCATGTAGGGATTGCCCTCCTGCTCAAGATAATTATAGTGGGGCTGGTGATGCAACTGGTGCTGATCAGCTAATCACCATACTGGGACAACTTACTCAGGTTATGAATAATAACCTTACCCGTATGGAGCACCCTGATCCGCAGCGTGGAGGATCAATGTTAGATCGATTCATGAGACAACAACCACCAACGTTCAATGGGAGTACAAATCCCTTAGTAGCTGAGCAATGGATATTTTCCCTAGAGAAAATATTTCAGGCTTTGGGGAGTAGTGAAAGGGAAAAAGTTACCATGGCAGTTTACCGCCTCACTGGAGATGCTGATCAATGGTGGTCATTGATTCAAAACATGAAGGAAGATGATGAAGTATCAAACATGGAATGGAGGGAGTTCAAAGATCTGTTTTTAGAAAAATACTTTCCTCGCGACCATCGAGCAGATATGGAAAGACAATTTCTGAGTCTGAGACAAAAGGAGGATGAGAATGTCACAAAGTATGAGGCTAACTTTACAAGGTTAGCGAGGTACGCTGGTGATTATATTCGCAACCCAAGAAGTAAGATTGATCGTTTCTTTGATGGGTTAAAACCATTTCTCCGTCGAGCATTAGTCTCACAATCCTTTTCATCGTACGAAGACATTGTCTCATGTGCTATCAAGACCGAAAAGGAATTCTCTAAGTCTTATGACTTTAAAGCAAAGCAAGAGAAGAAGAGACATGCTGATCAATCTGGGAATGTAAATAAGGGGAAGAAGGGAAATGTTGAATATCCATCTTGTGGTAAGTGCGGGAAGAAACACCCCGGTGCTTGCCTGAAGGGAATGGGAGTCTGTTACAAGTGTGGTGAAAAAGGCCACCAAGCTCATGATTGCAAGGGGAAGAAGGAAGCTACCAATGTTCAGTGCTACAATTGCAGGGAGATGGGGCATTATGCAAATGCATGTCCTAAGCGTCAGGGGAACTTACCTCAGAAAAGGCCAAGGGATCAAGGCCAGGCTTATGCTATCACTACTGCTGAGGTAGAAGCTCCGAAAGACGTGGTGGCAGGTAATTTAATGGTTTCCTCAAGTTTAGCAAATGCATTATTTGATTCTGGATCATCGCATTGTTTCATATCTTCCCAGTTTGCTAAGAAAATTAGATATTTCCAATTTGATTTAATAAGGGAGTTGTCAGTTAAAACTCCTAAGGGAAGTATCGTTGCAACAAAGTTTTGTGAATCAATCCCCATTAGAGCACATAAATTTTCTTTATCTGCTGATTTCATCGTCATACCTATGATTGAGTTTGATATAATCCTCGGTATGGACTGGCTTTCGGACTATGATGCGAAGATTTATTGTAAGAAGAAAGAGGTTACGATTCATGATGATAATGATAAGGAGCACCTTATTTTTAGAGCAGAATCGTCACCACCTAATTCTTATTTAGACCCACCCCCAGTAGCTCAACTTAATTCAATTATTGGGGAGGAAGAGAATGAAGTAACTATCGGTGAGGAAAGGAATGTTCAAATAGAGGATGTACCTGTTGTGAAAGAATTTGTAGATGTATTTCCAGAAGATTTACCTGGACATCCTCCAGAACGAGAAGTTGAGTTTTCTATTGATTTGATTCCTGGATCAAGGCCTATATCGAAGACCCCTTATAGAATGGCCACTGTAGAGTTAGTCGAACTAAAGAAACAACTAGAGGAATTGAGTAATAAGGGATTTATTCGCCCTAGTGTTTCTCCATGGGGAGCCCCTGTTCTTTTTGTTAAAAAGAAAGATGGATCTATGAGGTTATGTATTGACTACAGGGAGATCAATGCTATAACGATAAAGAACAAGTATCCCCTACCTCGTATTGATGATTTATTTGACCAACTGCATGGAGCTCAATACTTTTCAAAGATTGACCTTCGATCTGGATACCATCAGTTGTGTGTGAAGAAGGAAGACATTCCGAAAACAGCATTTCGAACCAGGTACGGGCATTACGAGTTTACTGTAATGCCGTTTGGATTGACCAATGCACCCTCTGTATTCATGGATCTGATGAATAGAGTTTTCAAGGAGTATCTCGATGAATTTGTGGTAGTATTTATTGATGATATATTGGTATACTCCAAAACCTATGAAGATCATGAAAATCACTTGCGCATTATCTTGAAGACTCTGAGGAGGCATGAATTATATGGAAAGTTTAGCAAGTGTGAATTCTGGCTTCAGGAGATTTCTTTTCTTGGCCATATTGTCTCTAAAGATGGATTCTCTGTTGATCCTTCTAAGACCAAGGCAATCCAAGAATGGCCAGCACCTACGAGTATAACTGAGGTACGTAGTTTTATTGGTTTGGCAGGTTATTATCGACGTTTCGTCCAGAATTTTGCCCGATTGGCAAACCCATTAACGAAGCTCACACGTAAAGGGGTTAAATTTGTTTGGACAAAAGAGTGTGAAGAATGTTTCGAAGAACTGAAGAGAAGATTAGTCAATGCTCCTATATTGACTCTACCATCGGGGAATGATGGGTTCGTTATTTATAGTGATGCATCAAAGAAAGGACTTGGCTGTGTCCTTATGCAGAATGATAGAGTTATTGCCTATGCATCACGACAGTTGAAAATTCATGAACAAAACTATCCTACTCATGATCTCGAGTTAGCAGCAGTGATCTTTGCTTTGAAGATATGGAGGCACTACCTCTATGGTGAAAAATGTGAGATTTATACTGATCACAAGAGTTTGAAGTATATTTTCTCACAAAAAGAACTCAACATGAGGCAAAGGAGATGGCTTGAATTACTCAAGGATTATGATTGTACGATACACTACCACCCAGGGAAGGCAAACAAGGTGGCAGATGCTTTGAGTAGAAAATACCATGGAGTTTTGAACAATATGAGAATTGAAAGGGATCCAATTTTCATGGAGCTAGTGAAGATGGACATGGGAATAACCAGGGAAGGTGAAACATCAATGCTTTTTCAAATGGTTGCCAAACCATCTTTACTAGAAAGGATTAAGAGTTCTCAGACTGATGATGAAGAATTACAAAAGAAGATTAAAGCTGTGAATGATGGGAGATTGAGAGACTTTGCGTATGAAGGTGGAATTTTGAAATTCGGGAAGAGACTTTGTGTTCCCGATTTACCTGAACTAAAAAGGGAATTGCTGGATGATGCTCATAGTTCCAATTTCTCTATACACCCTGGGAGCACCAAAATGTATAGAGATTTGAAGGAACATTTTTGGTGGGACAACATGAAGAGGGAGATTGCTGATTTTGTGTCAAGATGTATGGTTTGTCAACAAGTGAAAGCTGGAAGGCAACAGCCTGGAGGAGTCATGCAACCTCTTCCCATACCGGAGTGGAAATGGGACAATATTACAATGGACTTTGTCATGGGGCTACCAAAGACTCCTAGAAGGAACGATGCAATATGGGTTATTGTCGATCGTCTTACCAAGTCAGCACATTTTCTTGCTATAAGAGAAGATCTACCCCTGGAACGTCTAGCAAGACTATATATTAATGAAGTTGTGAGACTTCATGGAGTACCCTTATCAATTGTTTCTGATCGTGATCCCCGTTTTACTTCAAGATTTTGGAAAAGTCTTCAGAAATCCCTGGATACTGAACTTCATTTGAGCACTGCTTACCACCCTCAGACAGACGGACAATCAGAACGGACTATTCAGACCTTAGAAGACATGTTGAGATCTTGCTCACTTGATTTTCAGGGTATGTGGGATCAATATTTACCTCTGGTAGAATTTTCCTATAACAATAGCTTCCATTCGAGTATACAAATGGCACCATATGAAGCGTTATACGGAAAGAGATGTCGTACACCAACCTGTTGGGATGACGTTGGTGAAAGAAAACTTGTAGGCCCAGAACTGGTGGAGGAAACGGTGGAAAAGGTGAAGGTAATCCAAAATCACATCAAAGCAGCTCAAAGTAGGCAGAAGAGCTATGCCGATAATCGAAGGAAAGATTTGGAATTTCAAGTCGGTGATCATGTTTTCCTGAAGGTATCTCCGTGGAAGGGAGTCATACGTTTTGGTAAGAAAGGTAAATTGAGTCCCAGGTACATCGGACCTTTCGAAATTCTAGAACGAATTGGGGCTGTAGCTTACCGATTGGCAATGCCGCCAAGTCTCTCCAAAGTTCACGATGTGTTCCACGTATCTCTGTTGAGGAAATACATGCCTGACCCAACGCATGTACTCACCTATGAGGAATTAGAACTGGAACCCGATCTTTCCTATTGCGAAGAGCCCATCAAGATTCTTGATACGAGAGAACAAGTGCTGAGAAACCGGACGACGCGTCTGGTAAAAGTTTTGTGGAGGAATCATAAGATGGAAGAGGCAACGTGGGAACCCGAGGAACTTATGATGAAGAACCACCCGAGTCTTTTTATGCAGTAATACCCTAGAAATTGCGAGGACGCAATTATTTGAAGGAGGGGAGAATGTAACACCCCAAGCTTCTATGGTACGCTTCTCTTTGAATAATGTGATAGCGTGTGTTGTACGCAACACCGAGTTCTAACACACCATAACTAATCAAACTAGCCGTTATGAATAGTAATACCTACTTTTTGAAATTATATATATTTTATATTTGAAAATGGACTTCATTTTTGGATTCGGAATATCGAATTTATCCTAGGGTGAAATTTTGGTACATTTCGGATAACTTTCATATTTTGATGAATAGTGAAAATTACTAAATTTTAATTAAAAACAACTTTTTTAATCAAATTAATTACTAGTGATAAATTATGAATTTGAGTGGTTTTAAAGTATATTTAGAATATATTTTTACCATTTAATATAATTTTGGTCATTGGACATAATTTTACAATTAAACCGAACATAAACAAGTGTCAATCTTTTGATAGTTATTATCTCTTAAAAACACGCTTTTTGTTTTAACAGCGGGAATTAATTTTAAATTAATTTCTACCACTTCTGTGTTTTGAATTTAGGAAAATGGATTCCATATTTGGAATCAGGATGTTCAAATTGTGTAAATAGGTAACTTTTATTTTTAGACATTTTGAATAGTTACTGTGGTAAATATTTTATTTACCATGGTTAAAGGGTAAATCCGGTAAATAAGGGTTAAAAAAAATAATATTATAATAATACAAAATTACCCTAAAACGTGTCCTAACCTTATTGGTGGACACATACCCGACCATGGGCATCCTTGGGTCAATTTGGGGACCCCTTGGAGCCACTTGTATGTGGTAGGGACACTTTATATTAATAAAGTTAAAATAAAAATAAAAATGGCATAAGCTTACATCTTTTAGAAGAACAATTTTTACATAGGGTTATACATGTTGGATTTTCGATTATAAATATTCATTAGAAAGATAAAAAGATTTCCTACATAATGATATTTTACTTATAATTTTTAGACATTAAATAAGTTATTTTATTTATGACACAATGATGATGCAGTAATTACTATAATAGTGAAAAATTAAAATAAGTGATATTATAAATACCCAAATAAATATAATATGAAACTTTTAATGAATTAAACTAATTTTCTAGGATAATATGATATATTAGGATTGATTTAATTGACTTTGTTCGAAGTAATAAATCTGTTATGAGTTTCACAAAAATCAACTAATGAATAGTGTCAAAATTGACATAAAAGAATTCTTAAAACAAATATTATATTATTAATTGATATTAAATTCCTAAAAATCTAAGGTTCGGCCAAGAGACTTATATCATGATAGGTTAATCATTAATGGACCACTTGGGGGTCTCTTGGATGTATATAGTAAGTTTATTAACCATAATATATAAAATACAAAGAGACATTGTAAAAGTGAAACTAATTAACTTAGAGTTAATACTTAAAGATAAGGTTAATATAGGTACCCAAACCTGTCTAAATTCTATTGGATGAGTTGCTTTCGACCTATCCCCACCTCATCATTTGAATAGTCAACTTTTGAGCCTTTAGAAACCGAATATGAATTTATTATAAATTAATATTTCTAGCTTTTCCAAAGGTGCCCCTCACCCCTCTTATAAAAGGGCACTCCTCCTTCTCATTTCTTCACACCTTCAAAGCCTTTTGGTTCGGCCAAACTCTGCCCAAATACTCTCCCAACATCCCTCAATACAACCTAGAGGCCTTATTTTGATCAGAAATCCAACCTAAGGAGCCCTTTTGATCAAATCAAAAAGAAGAACCCGAAGAAGAGGTAATGATTTCACCACCCTTTTCTAAGTTCCTTTCTTCTTCCACTTCCTCTTTCTTTGTTCTTACCATTCTAAAATAATAACTCCAGTATCTTACATATACTGTGATGTTATTATAAATATGGTACAACCATATTCAGTATTCTATCCACCCTTTGAATAACATGTCACCATACGCGCGTACGTACGGCTTACCGTCTCCACGTCGTGGTGT
Source organism: Viscum album (assembly GCA_963277665.1). Taxonomy (NCBI): domain Eukaryota; kingdom Viridiplantae; phylum Streptophyta; class Magnoliopsida; order Santalales; family Viscaceae; genus Viscum; species Viscum album. The sequence goes on from OY728139.1 coordinate 431,077,438, forward strand.
AATTGTTATTCAATATATTATTATTTGGATGGGTATAATAATGATGTGTAACTAATGTAAATAATAAATATAACATGTTAATGATTCTGTATATATAATATACCATCCATTTATATATTATTTTAATATCAAAAGAATGATATTGTCGCTCGTGCGTACGTACGGACTACCGTCTCCACGAACGCGATGAGATTCATTCTCCATCGTATCCATTCAAGTATAATTATCATTTGATGATTTAAAAATGATGTTTAAGGACTTGATATCATTCTGGATATGAATAATATACAACCTATCCTTTACAAACATGTCTTACGTAACAAAACATATAAAAGAAAACAAGTATGTTAACACCCGATATAATGATAATACTAAGATATTATTATCAAATCAATATTAAAAGATCATATATGATATCATATTAAGGTATATGATTCTTGTATAATTTAATAACAATTATTTCACCATTATACAGGAGGTTAACCTACCCCAACCAAGGAAAAGTACAAGGTAAGGGTTATTTCACAATCTCTTCATTATCCGAGGTTGTATTATACGTAATAATCTACTGGGATCTCTTTATCATCCACATCCATGTTTCTTCGAAATGTATTTCAAAACATTTTTTACTATTTACAAGAATATGGGTTAAAGTCATTTATACCCTTGTTTTAATTTTTATAAGAGGTTTATAAAGGAATCTTTCCGTCGTTTTCAAAACAAGGTCCTTTTTTAACCTTTTCGACAGAATTGAGGTAAGAATGTTTTTTTTAACTTATACGGCGGGTGCGGTTATTTTCCGCCGTTATAAAATCGTCGAAGCTTCCCATACAAGCTTATAAGAATATTTTCAAAGAAAATGTTTTATTTTATATGGATCTTAAATGATTTCAAAATAAAAGGAGATATTTCTTTAAAAAGAATTTTGATTTCATCTATGTCAACATCCTTTGATGGATTTTAAGATTATTTGAAGTTGATTTATTATGATACAAAACTTCTATATTGTATTGAAGGTTTTGTGATATGTTTGACTGTGGATGTGCTATTTTTATACCATTCATAGTTTATTGTGAAAGTATTGACATTTCGTATGCTAGTTTTAATACGAATGTTTATGTTATGTTTAAACCTTTTCATATGGGAATGCATTGGACTTAATAAGTGACGGGTGGAGCCCGCTATAGCTCCTCGATGCATCGGTAGGTCTCATGAGACAAACTAGTGTCTTGGCACAAGGCCTTGACAAAATCTTATTTGTAGTCTTGGCACGAGGCCTTGGCTATGTGGTTATGATAGTCTGGCATTATGCATTCCAACATTATGAAAGTGGTTATTGATTTTTGCATGTGATTATTCGATTAGTAGAATATCCATGTGAATAAGTAAATGGCATTATTTCATTTTACTTTTTCCATACCATGTTGAAGTTCAATTTTAAAAGGCTTTTGTTTTAGTAATGCATTGCCTTAAATGTTTATTCTTATTTATGAAAGTTTCCGCTATATTGTTATCCTTACTGGGCATTTGAGCTCACCCCTTTTCTATGTTTTATTTTTCCCCAGGATGTGAAGAAGTAAATTATGAATGACCTGCAGGGATATTATGAGGGGATAGTAGTGTGGATTATGGAGACATTATGTTGTTGTAGTAGTTTTTCATTTTATGATGTAATGTAAAACTTATGAATATATCTAGTGTTTCCAAGGCTACTAAACCAATCGGTCTTTCGAGATTTGATCTTTCTTGTGATCATGCCAATGTTACGAAGTAATGCACCGACTCTGGGTAGCTGGGGTCGGGGCGTTACAATGATCTAGTTGTGGTAAGATTAGAGCCACCAATATTACCTTCTTTAGTGCCACTTACGGAACCCCTTTTTATACATAATCATGGCATTGACTCTTAATTTCGAGAGGGGTTTATACTTCTCATGTAGACCATGTACGGAGACCCTTGACCTACCACTGTTATAGAAGAGTTGGAATGGGAGTTTCAATAGCATCATCCATCTACATTTTTCGAGGATGGTATTATATAGGCTATGTATTCATGGATAAAGGGCATGATAGTAAACTTTGAGTATCTATAGACACCTCATGAGGGGAGAGTAATGATTGCTAGATATATGATATGGGATTCATCCAATCAATGGTGGGATGTTATGACCTAGGAATATCATCATCGAGATATGGATTGAAGGGATTTTAATATGACTCTCTATGATTTTTTCTATCTTGAGACAATAAGGGCTGATCGAGCTAGATGGTTAATGCACCTGCAACAGGGCACATTATTAGTTATAGACTTCTCCACTAATTTTATAGAGCTCAATCCCTTCGCATCGATCCTATTGGATGATGAACTATATAGTGCTAGGAGATTTAGGGATGGTCTCATGTATGACATCGGATCATAGGTGAAGGTTTTTCACTTAACTACTATATCTAGTACAGTGAAGCAGGAGCTTATCACTGAGCATAACCTGAGATAGGCTAGAGGGGTGAGCCAAGGTGGTTCGATATGTAAAACTATAAATGTTTCGACCAGTGGAAGGAAAATTTTGTTAGAACTTTCAAAAGGGGATAAAAATATCCAGATTATGTTCTCAGGTATCCAGGTGGTATTGCAATAATGCATTTGGTCAGTATATACAAAACTCATGTGTATCATGGACTCAGTCGAGTGATGGGACTACAGAAAGTTGGGTAACATTCAACACTTTATAGATCTTTTCCTCTAATGGACAATGAGAGAGGTTATCCACCGGCTCCATGTTTAGGATTGGGGCTAATAGATCCTCATCTGAAAGGGAAAAGGAGTTCTACTATCCACTCAGGCTAAGGAGGTAGTCATGGTTATGGTATCCAGATACCAGATTTATAGCACCAATAGAGATTTCCTACTAGGGAAGTCATGATGTATCTTAGGTCCATGTATTAGGCTAGATACATTCATTAGAACTTACCCACAAGGAACATAATTCTAGTCTCTCTAAATTATGATGTATGGTTTGAGTATCCTTTAATATAGTATCATATATTTTTAATACAGGTACTTGGAATCCTTTATATATGTGCCTATTATGGAAATCATTTTACTTAAAATACAATATATCTATAGAATAATAACACTCAATACTTTATTAGGGATTTAATTGGAGAGTGTGCGCTAGTTCCATGAGTTCCCCCTTGAGATAGGTGGATATATTTTATTATGGGATCTCCTTATCATTGAGATAATAGGGTTTTACATCATTCTCAAGATGAAATGGTAGGTTACATATCATTATTATGTCAATTACTTTCATCGGAGGGTGTCATTCAAAACACCATAGGGTAATAATTATATTTACAATGGAGAATGGGATGTACATGATGGTTGACATAGACTTGAGAATCATGGGCTAGGCAGGATGACAACACAGTTTTTAATATTTTATCAAGATGATATGGTAATGCATCAGGGAGACTTCCTTCTAGTAGTAGACCATTTCAAGGATGTATTCTTAGATGAATTTTATGTGCTACTTCCTTATAGAGTGTTAGAGTTTTCTACTGATCTAGTTCGATGAGACAAAATAGTGTCAATTCTTCTTGACGAGATGGATACTACTGAGTTACAGGATCTTAAGAGTTAGTAAGGGGATTTTGAAGATAAGTGTTTTTTATAACCCAATACTTCATTGTGGTGTTCACTGGTTCTTTTATAAAAAAAGGTATATGGTACCCTTAAGATTTTCATGTATTACCATTGGTTGAACCAGATTATGATTGAGAATATGTGTCAACTACCTCTTATAGATGACCACAACAACATGCTCAAAGGAATAAGGGTTTTCTCCAAGATTGATTTATGTTTATGTTACCATTAGGTGCATGTTATACCATTAGATATACCACACAAGATATTCCATAGTAGATATCTCTTGTATGAGTATTTGGTCATGCCATTTGTTCTCACAAATTCCCCAACATCTTTCATTTAATTAATGAATCAAATTGTTCTTATGTATCTATATTCTTTTGTTGTGGTCTTCATGGAAAAATTCTTCGTGTATTCTAAAACTCAACACAACCATGATAAACATCTTTATATCATAATAAATACACTAAGATAACATCAATTATATGATAATCTCATAAATTATCACTTGTGGATCACTAAAGTTCACTTCCAGGGTCATATTATCTCATATATGGGAGTATCAATTAACCCAATGAAGTTGAGAGTCATAGTTTCCTAGGAGCATCTAAAAAAAATCTTTGATATTAGGAGTTAATTGGTTTTTGGTGGATATTATAGGAATTTAATTTATGAATTATCTTCTCTTGAAGCACCACTCATGGGATTGACCAAGAAGAGTGTTATGTTTATATGGTCTGAAGTTTCTGAGAGAGCCTTTCAAGTGTTAAAGGGTATATTGATTTCAGCACCAATACTATTTTTACCTAATCCTAGTAAAGGATATAATATTTATTTTGATGTGTTAGGAATCAGGAAATAATCCATTCTAATGCAGGAGGAGTGAGTCATGGTGTACGTGTATCGTCAGTTGAGGCCTCATGAGTGGAATTTCCTGATACACGATATTGATTTAGTAGATTTGGTATATTTCAAACACTTTTGGAGGCATTTCATACTGGGAGAGAATGTTTTAGTGTATACAGACCACAAAATCCTAATGTAAATTGTTACACACTATGAATTTAATCTTATAAAAAGAAGTTGGGTTGAATACCTAAAGTTATTCTACATTGTGATTAATTATATTTCTAGTAAAGGAAATATAGTGTCATATGCTCTAAACAGGATGACTTAGAAGTAGGTAGTTTAGGAGGCTAGTAGTAAGTGGAATCTTATGGATATATTTTCAAAGATGCACTTAGAAGTTTAGGAATATCATGAATAGCCTATAATCACATTATTATTAATGGCCTATTCATGTCTAGAGATGGTGAATATGAGGAAGCTATCAGATCCCAATTGATTGGTCCTATGAGACTGAATTATAGGAAAGGACTCACCACCTGGTTGGGTCAATGATGGATATGAGGTATTACACATTCAAGAATGCATCTGGGTACAATCCAATATGTTAGAGGTTTTAATGCAAGAGTCTCATGCCACTTCTTGGTTATTATATCCTAACCTTATGAAGATGCACCAAGATTTACACCACCATTATTGGTGACCTAGAATGATTATGGAGATAGCTGGTTTTGTTACTCAATGTTCCACCTATTAAAATGTGAAGGCATAATACCAACGATGAGTGGGGATTTTACTACCATTACCATTTCCTTAGTGAAAGCGGGAGATGTCTCTATAGACTTAATGATGGGACTGCTGAGATCACCTTGCGGTAGTGACACCATATGGGTGATCATGGATAGACTGACAAAGTACATGTAATTCCTACATATTCAGGAGACATTTTGAGTGGATGTGCTTGGGAGACACCATAATCTTTATATTATACACCTCCATGGGGTTCCATGGTCTATCATATCAGATAGAGATGCTCACATTACATCAAGGTTCTAGCTGGGGTTATAGAGGGAACTAGGATTAGAGGTACTACTAAGTACAACCTATCACCCAAAAACTGACGATCTGTCCAATCATATGATACATGTGTTGTAGAAAACACTCTAAGAATACAAACTTGATTTTATGGGTTCTTAGATGAATCACATAACTCTCACCATGTTTTCTTACAATAACAGATTCCAAAGTAGTGTACAGTTTGATCCTTATGAAGATTTATAAGGAAGGTCATGTTGTTCACCCCTATTATATTTATAGGCATGAGAGGTATCACTACTAGTTCCTCATATCATTCAAGAGTATTATATGAATTTTAATTTTATTTGGAGCCAATTTTTACTGCTTAGTCTAGGTAGAAGCCTTTTTCCATCGTCAGCACTCACCGCTAAAATTTTATGATGAAGATCGGGTTTTGTTATGTTTTTATTCTAGACTAGGGAAAATATATATTTATAAACAAATGAATATATCACCTCATTATGTTGGGTCCATTGAGATTATAGTGAGAGTCCAGCCAACAACTTTTCAGTTGTAATAACCTCAGTGGTATTGGGCCATGCATGATGTCATCCTTGTATCTCAACTTCACAGATATTATTCAGACCCAACTCATCTCCTTTATCATGATGTGGTTGAGTTGGAGGTAGATGATTCCTTTTAGGAGCATCCTATATGTATAGTTTAACAGATAATAAAGGTTATATGAGTCTATTTGGTTCCTCTGGTATGGGTGCTATGGAAGCATGGTTGTGTAAAGGTAGAGACCTGGGAGTGGGAGGTTGACATACACCCTCAGTGGATGGAATTTTTCACAGATGATGCCTTAACACCCTCACAAAGAAACATGGGGATGAGTTTTATTAAGTAGGGGAGGTTGTATGATCCCATATTTTATTTTCTATATTTGTTCCTTATAGTTTAGTTTATGCTATTGATTTTACCCAAATAAGGATGTTTATGTGTGTGAGGTATGTTTCGTAGGAGTTTGGTCTTGTTTGAATCCTGATGTGGTTAATTTTGGAAGGATATGGAAGGTCACATAGTTAACACATAGTTTTTTCTAATCATCCACTTAAAAATGTGTTCCCCTGTATGGAGAAATACAATTAGATGAAACCATCTGAGTTGAGATTCTTGACCATGTGGCTTGTTTTAGATCCTTCATAGAGGATAAACGAACATTCAGTGCATGGTTTGTCAAACTGTTTTCCTAGACCACGCAATAGGGGGTATTTTGGAAGTGATATTTTCATGGTTGGTGCATGGCTTGGCCTACCATGCACCCAAAACATGTGCCTCATCAAATCCATATAAAATGACCATTATCCTACCATTTAAATTCTAATTTCTTCTTTATCCTTCCTCATTTTCAAAGTAAACCAGACGCATGGAGAGATCATCCCTTATATCATCAAGGCTTTGAGTATCCTTACTCATTTTAACTCCAAATCAGATTTGGATTTTTTCATTTCCTATCCACAAGTAAGATCATGATTCCTCTTTCATTGATTCATTGTTTATCTCTCCTTCATGAATATTTTTTACAGGTGAGTTAATATGCATTATTTATAGGTAATTTGTCTATTTTCTGGATTTTTTCTATTCTATACTAGAATAAAAGACATCAATGTATGAGGAGTCAACTGCAATGCTAAGGTTGGTGGCCTTGTGCTTTTACCTCAAATACATTGACTTTAAATATTACCTCATTGTTTTTCATGCTGATTTTTTCAAGCATCACTTATTAAAATAAACTGACATTAAATTTCATGGGAATGTTTGACTTATAAGACTCATGAGACCTATTTAGGTATCATTGGAGGTTAAGGACCTAGAATTGAACCACACCATGGGTGTGTTGCTAAATCAGATAAAACCACCCTGGGTAGATTATGAATTTGATTCATTTCATAGGGTGTTCACTTTACCCCTTAATTTTGGGATGTTAAATGAATTGAATGAGTTTTATATTGAATTAAATCAAGAATTATTTGAAGATTGTGTCCCTATGACTTTTTAGGTTTATCATTCTTGATTAGGATTGAGTTGAATTTAATAATAAAATGGCCGACTAAGATTAATTGTATTGATTAATGGGACAGATAGACGTCGGGACCATGACCATTCATTATTTCATACCATCAGTGATACATGGGTTCCAACTCGAAACTCCAAGGATGAACACACTTTGCAGTTGCATTATATCTTATTGGGGGTGATACTTAGGTTACCTTTGTCAAATTCCAAGGACAGACTCAGAGGAAAGTTAATTATAATTTACCCTGAGGAAAAATTAGGCTACATACAAATAATTCCAAATAATGATTCGAAGGGAAGTGAATTATATTATACCATGAGTGACACTTGGTATCCTTTTGTGGATTTCCAAGGATGGAATCAGTGGGCAGTGCACTATATTATTCCATGAGTGACACTTGGGATCCCTATTTGGATTGCCAATGATGGAATCAAAGGGCTATGCCTTTATGTAACACATATAGATATAACTAGCTTCCAATGATAAATTCCTTGGAGGGTCTTGTATGGTGATGAGTTCATAGTTACACTAGGAGTGATTAATAGTTTCTATATGAGGAATTCCATGGATTGGATTAGGTTACATTTTTAATAAAATGATTTTTATATGAAAATATGTCTAGTCAAAGAAAAAACATGGATTTGGTTAGTGCATTGAATTTATGATGGACTATATATACATTCCTTTTATAGTTATGATCAATGTGGATTTCTTGGCTATGAGTCGAGTCTCAAGAAATTTATATAAATTGAATCATAATTAATTGAAATGCTTTGAGAAGTTCTAGTACATTCCGAAGCAGGTAATAGAGGCAGGTGTCCCATGGTAACTCATACCTATGGGGATATTTTACATAATGTATATCATTTACAATTTTTACTATTTCCTACACAATGCTTATTATGTAATCGTGGACTGGATAGCATTAGGCACCATTGGTAGTGGCCTACTAGGTATATCTCACACCCTATTCCAGCTACAATTTGGTACACAGGCCGACTTCATGGATTCAGGTAGGGACAAAGGGAAGTGTCTAGCTTTATATTCTTAATTTCTATACAAGGATGGGGTACAGATGTAGAGGACTGATCATATGATCATGATTATTTAGGAGATAAATTTTGGAATATTGTTCATAATTTCGTAGCATGTTGTATAATATTGTTTCCCATGTTCCATGTGTATAACCTTTTATATAGCATGACATGATCATAATTTTTTGTATAAGACATTGAGGGATATTGTCTATCTTGGTTCATTTAAATTATTTTATGATTTGATCACCCACTTATTGATTATTTATATTTTTCCACTATGAATGGATATTGTAATACCGTTGTACTACACTCTAATTCTGAGGGTATAGTCTCCCCACTATGTCACCATAGACCCTTACATCTAGTCTGCTGTCTCTGACATATAGAGAGGTGTTCTTGAGGCCATGTGGATAACCGGTTTGGATAACATTATGGAGTGATATAGGCCAGGATGTCACAACACATTTCAGTATTGGTTTTATGATTGATTGATATAAGTTATAGTAGGCTCATTAGTATCTGATTGGTTAGTATCTATTCCAACTAACAATTTATAAAAGTTATTTTGTGGCATGAATCAATAATTAGATTAAAGTTTTTTGAATATTAGGAGAGTGTTAAATAACAAATAAGTGACATAGACTATTGTCAAACAATATCAGATTGGGTGATATTATAGCTATGTCCTCGAATAATTTAAGACAACTTATTATATGATTCTATGTGAACTATTCGATATAGACTTTCATATGCCTCTATGAGTTATAATTGATAAAAACTTACACTACTAGAAAATATCGGTGATAATGACACATTCATTAATTCAATGATTTCATACAAAGGGATGTGATGTAAACTAAACATACCCTTATTTTTTATGATTCCCATAAGTTAAATATTACATTTCAAAAATAATCTTACAATCCCTATAACTGAATCATTATCTTCATTGAGGATTAACTACATAATAAAATTACTTACAATAATGTGATCATTTTTCCATAATTAAAATCACAAAATAAATGCTTCTAGAAATCATTAATGTTATATTTATCTTCATAACCTGGAAAGGGAAGAACATGGAAAGGGGTGATCATAGATTCTTAGTAAGTTATAAATTTATCAACATGTCATCAAGGGTTAGTTTATAAGAATTTGATTATGAGACAAATAATTGATCTAAAGAGAACATGGAACAATAAATGTTTCCGATAAGGCATAATGGAAAAGCATATAATCTTAAATGATCAAACATATATTATTTCATAATTATATAGAAACACATGGAAATATTCCATGACTTGTAGCACAAAATTAGAATAAAATAGGAAAAAATATAAAAATGTTTTCTAATAAGGAACTATGACATAATAATGACAAATAATTACATTGTGAGAGAACCCATGATGGAAACACATTAAATTGTGAAAAAACACATAATATCCAAACATTATGTTGTGATCAAGCCTATGATGTTCACACATTATGTTGTGAATAATCCTACAATGTATAAACATTATGTTGTGAACAAACCCATAACATCCAAACTTCATGTTGTGAAAAAACCCCATATTTTTCACACATTCTGTTATGAAAAAATACATAATTTCCATGATTCATATTTTGAAAACCCCCCTGATGTATATGATTTATGTTATAAAAAACCCATAATGTCCACACTTCATGTCATGAACAATCCCATTATGTACACACTTCTTTATCTCATGAGCTATAAAACATTAACCAATGCATTGGTGGGTTATATAAGTCCACACTCATCAACATCAATATAAATGTGTTCCATAAGATATCCGTCATTCATCATATCATAAGAAACCCATGAAAATAAAATTAGTTTTGATATATTTCAAAATGGAATTAGATAAAATGAATTCAAGGATCAGATTGTCTAAAACCAATATCTCAATCACCCAAAAAGAGTAATTCATGCATAAATTTATAGGGAAACTCATAAAACATAACTATAATAGATATAAATCTTTTGGGGTTAAAAAGAAAAATGGAATCCAATATAAAAAGTGTCTTTATAACCTAATTCATTAACATCATCATAATGAGATAGAGATACAAGTCACTTTCAAAAAGTTATTTTAAAAAAGGTGATGTAAAAACCATTGTAGACATTTACTTTGAAATTAAACATTAATATAAGAACCTTAAAATACATAAAGTTCATTCCATATAAATATATAGTTTAAGATAAAACATATTATCATGAATTTAAAACATTATTAGTATTTTTAAAATAACTTTGTTGAAAACAAACATTGTAAAAAAAGGAAGTAAAACATCCTTTAGAAAATATTTATATATAAGTATGAAAAAAAACATGTTTGGATTTATAAAAAACAATGTGTAAAATTGGTGGGTAGAAAAACATAGACAAGGAGAGAAATGTCCATTACAGATGATTATAATTTTTATTAATTCATTTTACTTTTATAAGTGTAATTTCATCAAAAAAGTGTTTTGAATTAAAAACTCAATTTTCCCATAGTGGAAGATAATATTTAATATGATAACAATTAGAATGGATTAAACCATGATTTAGAGAAATAACTTCATGAGAAAACATTATAACCCAATGAATGGAAATTTGAGTTAACAAATCCCTTACAATTTTAGAAACAATTGTATCAAAATCCATGTAAAAGAAAACATGTGATGTTTTATAAATCTCTTGAATTTCATGAATGGTATGAAAAAATTCATCCATAGGGAAGTATATACACCACAAAAAAGTGGTGATTATGGAATATGTATCAAGGAAAGAAAAACAAAAAACAAAAATGCCTTACTATTACTCTCCACTTCCATGAATGTGCCTTAACATCTTGTATAATAAAAATAACCATCATAATGAATTATTTTAGAGATTTATTCAAATATATTATAATATATACAGTTCAATTAAAATAAGTTATTATAAATTTACTAGTTATTTATAGATTTTTTTAATAATTGGATATTATTTTTATTATTACCCACAAGTTTTAAAATGTTTATATTGATAACTATACTATTATAAAATTTTCATTATGATAATATCATTTAAACTCATATAATATATAACTTGTAATGATTTATAGTGTTATAATTTCATTCAATGAGAGTTTTATTCATGATTCATGAAGGCAGAATAAGTGATGAGCTTATTTAGTTGATTTTCACCCAATAAAAGGTGGAATCAAAATAAATAAGATTAGTGTCAATATTATAATTCAAGAACAAAAAAATCATTATTTACATATTAAAATCCTATTTCACTATTGTTTATGTTTTTATAGTCAACAATGTAATACATTTATAGCATCGTTCATGTTGGTAGTTAAACAGACCAATATAATAACATGCACTAATTAATTGATAAGTTTGATTATAAAGTGATTTAAATATAATAAAACTATTCCATAAGTATAATACACTCAATTAGGTTTTATTATTGAGATAAAAAATAATAGGTATTAGTTAGAGAAAGGATATGATTGATGATAAAATATTACATTAAATGAAGAAATTATTTTTTCTCTTGGTATGGTCATTTTAGGTTATTAGATTTATAAAAATGATTTATTATTAATATTATAAATAAGATAACCAATTTATCTTATAATAACAATAATCATAGTATAAAATAAATTTTAATTAATTATATATCTCATTAGAACTATTTAAGTATCTAGGTGATGAAAATGAAATATATTATTCTATGGAGGATGTAGTTTGCACGTATACATAAAAGACATTTTAGATTCTATAAAAAAGGATTATATTTTTTTATATTTCTCAATTAAATGAGAATCATTAAGAAACATGAAAATTTATTATTTATAAACCAACTTACACTAGTACTGTGGAAATAAGGGTCGAACTATAGTGAAAGTGATGTTGTGAAAACCAAAACTAGGAAAAACAACAATAGAAAACTGAAAACAAATAGAAACTGATGAAAGTGAGATTGAATACAGTGGTTGAAAATGAAGTATGTAATGGAACATGTTAAATGATGTGGTTTAGTGAGAATGATTATCAGAAATCAAAGACAATTAGTGGTGGTGATTTGCGATATCAGACTATTATAAATTGATTAAGAGATTTTCTATTCAGACACTAGTTAATTATAATTCAATTAGTGTAGAGAGAAATATTTTGATGATCCACTAAGCTCTCACTTTATTGGGTCAGCAAATATCTTCATTCTTTCCTTAGAAATAATCTTTTGATCATTACTTAGGAATTAAAGTAATTTTAATGGAGAAGAGAATGATAGAATTTTCCATTTCCCATACATTAGTTAACATTCAAAGGAAAAAAGATCACTACCATCAATTGTCAGTCAGTAGAATAGTGCAGAACATATGCTCAATAAGAGAAGAAGTGATATTTCTAATCTTAAAATACACTGATTCAATTGAAGAAATTATGTGTATAAAATATTAATAGTTTCAAAACATAACAATACAATTACTAGAAAATTTTAGTTACTCATTATTTGAGAAACCATTACATGTGATTTTAAAAAGTACTTTTTCGGGAAAAAGAAAAGAATAGACAAGAAAAATAGTGGGGAATCTTCTCTATCAAATTATATTTTCTCTCAATCTCAAGCTCTAGCAGTATCACCATAGTTATCTCTACTCTGGTCGACTTCTGATCTCCCTAAAAATATTGATCTATATTCCCTCTTTAGTTTCAACATTTGTCTTCCTTGGTGTTATAGTATTTTATTTCACTTCTATCTCACTAAGAAAAATCCTCTGACTTTGTTTTATGAAAAACACATAAGAGAGTAAGTTATCTAGACTTGTGTCACAAGTGCTGTCAATCAAGAAAATTTACAACAAAGTCTAATTAGAAATTAAAGAAATGATTACTCATACCAACCACCATCCTCGAGATAATAAACACCTATAAGATAAAATCTTCCATTTACTTATAAGTACATAATGTCATTAAATTATAGACTTCAAAAGACTCAATAAATCACCTATAAGAAATCTGACATTCTCAACTGAATCAATTAAATTCTTAGTAATTTAATATTCACCAACATGGCTATCCCATATCATGATATGCTAGGTTTCACGTTGACTCCCAACACGAGCACATGAACCGGTCATAATTTCTTCAATGATTTTCTCTATAGTAATTTCATTTCTTCTTCCATAAAAATTGAATAGTGTTGATCATTAATAGTCCTCAGTGACATACTGATATTCCCATATCCTCATTCCGGTCAAGATTTTTGGATCGAACATGTAGATGTATATGTATATTAGATGGAACAATACAAGAGGGGGGGGGGGGGTGAATTGTAGGTTTAAAAATATTGTGTTTAAATAATTAATAAATTAGTTTAAATGATCTTAAACTAATACAATTCACAACAAAAACAAACCACCACAATTGTACTGAATATAAAGGTATGATATTATGTAATACTATAAGAAAAATAAAGCAATTGTATTTAAGATGAATACAATAATCAAAGTAATACAATAGTGAAGGATTCTACCATAAAGCGTATAAAATCAATCGATACAATATGTAACAGTATAATTGTAATTAAAACAGTTACAAATGAACATGGAATGAAGAAAGGTAAACAATACAATTTCCTTTCTTAAAACAAATAGCAGCGGGAATGTAAAAGTATTAAAATTATTTTTACCCAAAGAGTAGGGTTATACTTTCACCTAGGATAACAGGTCTATCTTACCAACACCTTCGTAATCCCTCGATATGATGATCAGTACGTCTGTCTTACTATCCCCACGAGCCCTTGATACAATGATCGGTATATCTGTCTTGATATCCCCTCAAGCCCCCGATTTTATAGGTAATCGGCACATTTTCCTTTCAATCACTTGAAATCCCTCGATATGATGATCGGTAGCACCGTCTTCCTATCCCAGGAAGCCTTTGATCGTTATCACCTAATTGGCCACACAAAGCAAAACAAATCACTTAATGGAATACAAAAACTAAGAATAAGCCATTCACGTTTTGTAATCTCAAGGATTTCACACAAAGCAGGAGAGAAGTCACAACATCTCTCTCTAGAACTTGATATAGGAAATCTCACACATATGTTTCAAAGTTGTTTCTTAGCTTCAAATGAACTCCTATTAATAGGACTAAGGTTCTAATGGTCATATTTCCTCCAACGGTCATATTTCTCTAGAAAACTCGGAGGGACTTGGACATGTGACATTATAACGGTAATATTGAAACAGAAAACACGACATAATTTTGATTAGTTTATAACTAACTCCATGGCATCATTTTGGTTAAAACAGAAGATATATGAGGATGATAAACATGAGTACAATTAATATGAAACATGTGTTTTTGATAAAGGACCAAAACAGGCACGTAATGAAAGTAAAGTATGCGTACTAAGAGTATTCCTTAGTGGAATATATTTGTATGATAAAAACTGAGTATGATTCATAAAACTTAGTAAGATTAATAGAGTCAATACAATTTCCAGATTCAGTACAAAAATTATAGTCATTACGATCAGCATGGTTAGTACAATCAGCATTGTCAGTACGATCAGCATGGTCAGTACGATCAACATGGTCAGTACGATCAGCATGGTCAGTACGATCAGCATGGTCAGTACGATCAGCATGGTCAGTACGATCAGCATGGTCAGTACGATCAGCATGGTCAGTACGATTAGCATGGTCAGTATGATCAGCATGGTCAGTACGATCAGCATGGTCAGTATGATCAGCCTGATCAATACGATTAGCATGTTTAGTACGATCAGCATGGTAAAAGACATTTGTGATTTCTAAAACAAGATATAAAAGTCAAAAGAGCACTTTTAAATCAACAATCTCCTCCTTTTTGGAAAGCACAAAACACAAAGTAAAAATAAAAATAAATACTTATCTTCCCCTGAGTTATTAGAAACTCTTCTGAATAAGAAATTGAATACAACTAACTCCCCCTTAGGTATATACTTTCCTAAGGATTGTATTCGTGTATTTTCCTTGATTTAGATGTGTTTTTTCAAAACATTCTCCTTTTGTAAAACATTCTCCCCCTTTGTAAAACATTCTCCCCCTTTGAAAAACATACTCCCCCTTTGTGGTTTAAAAAAATAATGGGGGTAATCATAAGTTTCTTGAAAGGGTTAGAGAAAATATTTGCAAGACAATGAAAAGAGTATCACAAATCTCATTACGATAAAAAAGTTTGAAAAGAAAACAAATATAGGTCATTTGTTTTCTCTTTCCTTTTCCTTCTTTATCATCTCATGAAGAACGAGTTTCATATTTTTGATTTCCTTCTTGTCTTCAGATATATAATCACCCTGAGTTCTGAGAAGCTCTTGTTGGTAGGCAAAAAGATGATCCTGATTCTTGATGGTCTCTTCTTGGACTCTGATTACTTCTTCAAGGGTATCAATTCTGTTTTTTAGATTCTTGTTGTCTTTGGATAACATAGAATTTTGTTTCTTCAACAAAACTATTTCATCTTTGAAAGAAGAAAACTTCAAGACTTCAGACTGAAAAGCATTCATTCTCTCCTGTAATTCTTTTACTGATGGAATATCGGCTCCGTGAGTTACCTGATTTAGTCTTTCAATAGTTTCTTTGTCAAGTTTATTGAAATCAATCATAAGATCATTTAATATCCTTTTTATATCTTCAATTGCTATCTCATGGTCATTCACTGAGCTCTCTATTTGGTATGACCACTTGGTCATCCTGTTGCAAGCCTTCTTATGGGCGGCCGATCTTTCAGATAGAACTTTCAAATTGGCTTCAACTGACAAAAATTTCTTTCTCAATTCTCTTACAGAGCCGAACTTCTTTTTCTGATTGACAGTAATAAAATCAATTTTCCCTTCTAGCCTGGGGAAATAGGGAATATTCTTCTCAATTCTCCTTAAAACATGAACAATGTAATCACTTTTCTTAAGAGAAATTTCCTGTTCTGAATCAGTATCCTCATTGTATGAAACCAATTCGTTTGATTGGCTTGAATCTATAATTGGTTGTTTTCCTTTTTATTTTACAATCCCCTTTCTTTCTTTGTCCACTTTGTCACTAATAACTATTGTTTTCTCAGAAGATTGAGGATGTTGATTCCCTTGGGAAAGAAATCTTTCTGGAGATTCAAAAGATTCAGCTGGAGCTTAATCGGCATTAGGCGCTTGTTGAATCCCTTCACTTTGTCCTTGAACCGATTCTTCTCTACTTTTCTTTGAGCTCTGAAGAAATTCCAAAAGGAAATCTCTTTCCTATTCTTCAACTTCCTAAATTTCTTCCAAAATTTGTTTTCCTTTTTCTTTCTGTGGAAGACTCTGAATGATAGGTTCTTGATGTACTTCTTCCGTTAGTTGAGCACTAGCATCCTCAACCATTTTTAGGACTTTAGAGATATCAAAGTCTTGAGACTTTCTTTTCAAAAGAGTCTTCTTTTTCTTTTTAGCTTGAAGGGTTTCCTCTACCCTTATTCTTTCTGCAAAAGCTTCAGCTGGGTCAAGACAGAACTTCGGTTCACCTCCTTTTCTCTATTCTCTATCTTTTCTCCACTTGGCCATAACCTCCTTACTGTACTTCGGTTTCTTCTTAGGCTTTGAAATGGTTTGCGGATCTGACTTTTGAGGAGCACCAACAGAAGGATTGTATTTGACAGGCATAGGTGCCGATTGATTCTAAGCCGAATCATCTTCTAAATACTTTACAAAAAGCTTTTAATTCTGATAAAAAAACATTCAACTTTTTCAATGTACTCTTACTAATATAGGATGGCTTCAGATTTACCAAACTTTCTTTCAAAGGAATATTACAAAACTTCATGCTCTCGAGAATGAACATTGTAAGAACAGCTGGTTACATAATCAAATGGTATTTGATTGCTCCTGACTTGACATTCTAAATTGTTTCAAATATGTATCCCATGAGATTTACTTTTCTGATGTTGACAAGATTGTCCAACATGAAAAAATCAGAAACCTTCAAAGTCTCTCTATCCCGTTTCCTTGGGATAAGAAAACCTTGCATCCACAGCATCACAAATATGTTATCTAGAGAAAGATGAGTCATGTAGAGACCCAAATCTTGACATACATTGAGATTACATTACTTTTGTGGAATACTTAGTACATAAAAAAACACACACACACAAGGATCGTAATAGTTTAGTGTCTTTGGAAACTCGGAATAAAATCTTCTAATCCTGGTGAAAGATCTTCAACATCTCCCATAAAGATCTTTTTTTGTACCTAAAACCTTTCTTAATATCCTAGGGAAAAGAAAACATAAAATGGTGAGATCAAATGCTTAGTAAGGGTAAAAAAAATATCAATCACATCATATACATAAGAACATAACTTTTGGAAATATTAACCTGCAAAAGAGATCATAATTTCATAACATGGGATAAATCATGGTAGTGAAATGTAATCACAATAATCATAACATAAAACATTAAACTTTGTGGCATACACACATAATCATAGAGAATCATTTCTTGTTATTCAAGACTCATTTCCAAGACTATCTTAGTGGACAAAGTCCCTTTCTGAACCGAGTCACCCTCGTTCCAGTCCTGTTTCACTGAACCGGTATAACCTACCATTCCAGCCATGTCTATCTCATGAGATATAAAATCTTTACCCAATGCATTGGAGGGAGATATAGGTCCCACCCATCTCATAATGATACCATTCTTATGTGTGCCACAAAATCATAAATCATACATCATTTCATAACCCATGTAATAAAAATGGGATTCTTAAACAACACGATATCATAAAACAATTGATATAAGATAAAGTAATTCATAAAAATATAATTCCATCCTAATATAATCAAATCAATGTAATAATAGGGATAAAAACATAACCCTTTATTATCTCAGATGGAAAATAATTTTGATAAAACACTTGAACTCCATTCTTGAGGAAAATATCATTTCTACTTCAAAAACACTTTTCCTTTCTTAACATGTCGTACAATTATAAACTAAAATAAGTTGATTAAAAATAAACTTGAAAAACTGTAAAGGAATCTTCTTGGAAATAATGTTTTAAAAATCCATTCATGCCATATAAGTTAAAAAAAACATTCTTCGTACTTTTGTCCGAAAAGTCAAAAAGTACCTCGTACGAAAAATGACAAAAGATTCCTTTCATATATTTTACTAAAAACTCACCGAAGGGTAAAATTGGATTTAAACAATTGTAGGTGGATGGAAATAATATTACATATTGAGGAAACAAGGATGTGGATGATAAAATACACCCCAGTAAATGCCAAAGTATAAACAATCTCGGAAACAAAATGAGATTGTGATATTTCTCTTACCTTAGGTCAGACTTGCTTTGTACGTGTCTGAACCTCCTATATAATGATTTAAATCATGTTATTGACTTATTACAGAATCATATTCATTGTTATTATATCATATATGGTTCACTTATGACTTTATGTTACCCATTCTTTTGTAAATTCCATGTTAAAGAGCGTTTTGGGTAAAATTGTTTCATTTGTCGTCCGTGTTTTGACTTGTAATTATTCATATTATTACTTAGATCATGATTACTTATTTCCAGAACATAAAACATGATTTATATATATATATATATTCAGGATATACATATATATAATAAATCATTAAATGGAAAGAAATACACCGTTCATGGAGACGGTAGTCCGTACGTACGCATGAACGCTGTTTTCGTTTCCTTATTGAATTGGATGGAATTAAGTAGATGACATACATATAAATATAAATAAATCTAGTATTATTATTATGTCATATATTTCATTAGTACTTATTATATATACTTTATAATCATTCATGAATGGTTAATCATTGAGAATGAATCTCATCGCATCGTGGAGACGGTAGTCCGTACGTACGCACAAGCGATGATATTGTTCCCATGGTCGTGGAATTGTGTTGAAGTGTACATACACTATTTCAGTATCAATATCACTCTATAATAATCATATATAGTTACTCATTACACCATTATACCCATCCAATTAAGGTGGTTGTGGAAAATAGATTACACCACGGTGTGGAGACGGTATTCCGTACGTACGCACGCGCGGTGATTTCCTTCTTCCGTAGGATGGATAGAAGGTTAATTATAGTTGTTTCATATTTATAATAACATATCAGTATATAAGAAATAATGATGTTATTACTTTATCATGAAACAACTAAAGAAGAAGAAGTTGAAGAAGAAAGAAATTGAAAAAGATCGGTAATGGATATTACCTCTTTTTGACGCGCCTTCACTTAACCTCCACTTAAAGAACTAAGGATGGTCTTTGAAGAAAACCAGGACCTCTAGGATGATACTAGGGAAGTGGAGAAGAGATTTTGACAGGGTTTGGCCTAGCTTGAAAGCTCAAATTGGTGTGAGGAGGAGAGGGATGAGGTGCCCTTTTATAAGGGAGGAGAGGGGCATCTTAGGAAAATCTCAAAATATTATTTTATATTAAGGTCAAATTAGGTTTATAATGGTTCCAAATGGTCTAATTTTGAAGATAAAGTGGGTATGGGTCGAAAGCCTCTCATCCAATATGATTTAGACTAGTTTAGGTTATTATTTTAACCTTATCAATTAGATTTAACTCTAAGTTAAATAATTTAACTTTTACCGTGTCTTTTTGTTTTCTTACACTATATGGTTAATAAACTTACTATATCAAGCCAAACGAACCCCAAGCTGTTTATTATTAATATATATATCCTTATTTAAGTAATTTGGCCGAACATTAGATTTTTAGGAATTAAATAACAATTAATAATATAATATTTGATTTAAAATTTAATTTATGTCAATTTTGACACTATTTGGTACATGATTTTTATGAAATTTCTAACAGAATGATAAGTTCGGACCAAGTTACTTAAATCAACAATAACATGTCATATTAACCTATAAAATTAGTTTAAGTCATAAAAAGTCTCAAATTACATTTATTTGGGCATTTATAACATCAATTATGTTAATATTTTCTTAAAAAGGTAATTACTGCATCATCGTTGTGTCATAAATAAATTAAATTATTTAAAGTATAAAAATTACAAATAAATTACCATTATGTAGGAAATCGTTTTAGATTTATAATGAATATTTATAGTCTAAATTATATTATGTATAACCCTATATTAAAAATGTTTTAGTAAATAAATTTTGATTTTAACTCTTTTAAATCTTCTTTGAATTAAATAATAATAAATGTCCTAATCTAATCCAAGTGGGCCTAAATGATAATATTTTACACTTAAGGTTGGTTTTGGTCGAGATACACTTGTCCAATAGGATTAGGACATGTGTTAGGGTAATATTAATATCATTTTTACCATTAATTACCCTATTTACTTTTAACCGTGGTAAAAAAAGTAAAAAGTTACTATTCACCAAAAATTATTTTCATCTCATTGAACCACATTTTACTTACTAACATCAACCGTGTCTTTTGGATTTTTGAAATTCCATTCACAGAAGTGGTAAAATTAAAATTTATGAAAAAAATAATTTTTTTAACTTCCACTTAGTAGTTTCACTATTCATCAAAAATTGAAGTTTTTCAAAAAAATGCCAAAATTTCAACCTAAGCTATAATTGATATTCCGAATTCAAAAATGATTTCTATTTTACAAAATTCCCAACATATAAGTTTCATTAATTAATTTTATAATTAATTTCCGCTGTCACAACAAATAGCATGTTTTTAAGAGATAATAACTATCAAAAGATTAACACTTGTTTATGTCTGGTGTAAATGTGAAATTACATCCAATGACCAACATTGTATTGAATTGTAAAATTATATTCTAAATATACTTTAAAACCACTCAAATTAATAATTTATCACTATTAATTATTTTGATTAAAAAATTTGTTTTTAATTAAAATTTAGTAATTTTCACTATTCATCAGAAAATGAAAGTTATCTGAAAGGTACCAAAATTTCACCCTAATCTAATTTCGATATTAAGAATTCAAAAATGAATTCCATTTTGAAAAATAAAATCTACAAAATTTCAAAAAGTGGTTATTACTATTCATAATGGCTAGTTTTAATAATATTTTAATAGCATATTTTTTGTTTAGTGAAACTCGTTATTGCGTACTACACACACTATTGAGGAAGGTCGCGATTGCGTGTAATGCAAGGCAAGTCAAGGATGCGTGTTTTGCAAGCTCCTTTTGGTGTAGCGTACAACACAAGACATTAGTGAAATTAAAAAGAATATTTTTCATAAAATCTCGGGGTGTTACAAGCCACTTTCCTATTTTCTTCATTTATAATAAACAAATACTTTTCATTACTTTCTTTGTTAAATGTACCAAATTCCTCTGGTAGTTTATGAGATTTACAAAAGGAATCACCTTCTATTTGAACATTTAGAAAATGGGCCGCTTGTTCCACAAACATTGATAACTTTCTATCATACACAACAAAGTTGATAGTCATGTTCTTATCAAAAGATACAGTTTTGTAGAACTGAATGACTTCATCAATAAGAATCGGATCTTCAGAAACAGGGTTTTCAACACATAAATTCCCCCAACCTTGAAACAAAGTGATTCTTCTAATTGTAGAATTATATGAATCAAAAAAGTCCTGAGAAACTAACCTTTCTCTGAAAAAGTATTTCTCTTAAAAAGTCTTTGAAGACATTTCTACTGGAGTATTAGCAGAGGATTGAGACATATAGGTGAAGTTTCTTGAAGGATCGTATGGAGTCTTAAATCGATGGGGCAGAGCTTCACCACAAATCTTGAAAAATGGTGTGGGTTTGGGGAGGGGGGGGGGGTCTATTTATAGGCAGCAAAATAATGACTATTGGTCTTCTAAGGTTGAGATTTAGAAGAAAATAAATCAACAGATAAGATTAAAATGAGGGTAAAAATTTAAAAATAATTGGAAAGTATGTACCTGCAGGAGATCATAAGGTAATTGTTGGTTTAGATAGTATTAATAGAGAAAGAAAACACAAGTGTACGAAGAAAAATAATTCCAACAAGTGTCATCCCGAAGGAAAACAATGTCGTTACCAGGAACTGACAAGCCAATGGAAAACAAACTTGTTACCATGAACGGACGTGCCAATGGAAAAGAAATCCATTACCATGTACCGACGTTCCAATGGAAAAGAAATTCATTACCATTAATGGACATGCCGATGGAAAAGAAATTCATTACCATGAACGGTCATGCCGATGGAAAATAAATTCATTACCATAAACAGACGTGACGATGGAAAAGAAATTCATTACCATGAACGGTCATGCTGATGGAAAAGAAATTCATTACCATAAATGGACGTTTTGATGGAAAAGAAATTAATTACTATGAACAGAAGTTCTGATGTAAAAGAAATTCATTACCATGAACGGACGTGCCGATGGATAAGAAATTTATTACCATGAACGGACGTGCCGATGGAAAAGAAATTCATTACCATGAACAGACGTGCCGATGGGAATGAAATTCATTACCATGAATGAACAAGCTGATGGAAAATAAATTGTTATGGTAGTCAGTCAATACGATAAATAGAAAGATAAATAATACGATAAAATAGTCAATACAATAAACAGAAAGGTAAAGACACAGACCCAGAGAATAAACAAATAAAGATCATAAGAAAATAAGAAACACAATAAGTAAAAAATGTTCTCCCCCTTTCTAAGAGGAGTTATTTAATGTAAGGAGAAGTGTAAAACATGAAGTAGATATGAATTATTATTTTAATATAATCATTTCCAGCTTCTATTTTATAAACTCAAATCTATCGGAAGGTAATGGTTTTGTAAAAATGTCAGCAAGTTGTTCTTGCGTTCTGATGAATTGTAAAATAATCTTATTTTTGTGTGTGATCCCTAAGAAATTGATGCCTAACATCTATTTGTTTTTCATGAGAGTGATGTGCTGGGTTTTTACTAAGAGCTATGGCACTAGTATTATCACAAAGAACTTGAGTTTTGGAAAAACTCAATCCATAGTTAGTGAGTGTGTGTTTCATCCATAACACTTGAGCACAACAACTTCTAGCTGCTACATATTCAGCTTCAGTAGTGGAAAGTGATACTGAGTGTTGTTTCTTACAGGACCAGGAAACCAGAGAATCCCCTAAGAAATGACATGTTCAAGATGTACTCTTTCTATCCATTCTAGAACCATCGAATTCGGCATCTGAAAAACTTTTTAAAACAAAATCATTTCTAGAAGAGTAAAAAAGACACAAATCCATAGTGCCTTTTAAATACCGAAGGACTCTCTTTATGGATTTTAAATGAGACTCTTTTGGATTAGATTGGTATCTTGCACATAAGCATACAGAAAAAATTAAGTTTGGTCGACTGGCTTTCAAGTATAACAAACTCCCTATCATACCTCTAAAAGTTGTTTGATCTACTGTTTTCCCAGTTTCATCAAGATAAAGTGTATTTGAGGTACCGATTGGAGTACTAATACTTTTAGTTTTGTCGTAAGCATACTTCTTGAGTAAATATTTTATATACTTATGTGGAGATATATATGTTCCTTCTGGTTTTTGTGAAATTTAAAAACCTAGGAAGAATTTTAACTCACCCATCATACTCATTTCAAACTCATATTTCATTAAGTTGGCAAAAGAATCAGTTAAAGACTGCTGAGTTGATCCAAATATGATGTCATCAACATAAATTTGAACAATCAAAACAATTTTATTTTGCATTTTTATAAAAAGAGTTGGATCTGATGTGCCTTTTGTGTAAGTTTGTAAAATAAATACTGTAAATCTATCATACCATGCTCTAGGGGCTTGTTTACGACCATATAGAGATTTGGTAAGTTTAAAAACATGATTAGGATGTTTTGGGTCTAGAAAACTAGGGGGTTGTTCGACCAAAACTTCTTCTTGAACAAAACCATTTAGAAAAGCACATTTAACATCCATTTGAAATAATTTGAAATTAAAGTATGCTGCAAAGGCTAATAGAATACGAATAAATTCAAGTCTAGATACCGGAGCAAATGTTTCTTCATAGTCTATTCCATCTTGTTGATTATATCCCTTGGCAACAAGTATTTCTTTATTTCTTACAATGATTCCATTTTCATCACATTTGTTTTTGAAAACCCATTTTACACCAATTACAGTTGTTTCTTTAGGTCATTCAACTAAAGTCCAGAATTGATTCCTTTCAAATTCATTAAGTTCATCTTGCATTTCTTTAATCCAATCTTCATCACCTAAGGCCTCACTTGGAAGTTTAGGTTCAAATTGGGAAAGAAAAGAAAGATGTTCTATTTTATTTCTCAAGGAATTTCTGGTCCTTACAGGTTGATTTACATCACCAATGATATTATCACAGGGATGATTCCTTAGAAACAATTGGTTTGGGTTTTTTAAAACCTGTTCATCAACATATAGTAGAAATTCTTCTGGAGTAAAAGTTTCAGGAACTCTTTCTTGAACATTTTCCTTTTAAGAAGAATGTTCTAATAGAGGTTGATAAACATTTTTAGAAAACACATCTGAGGATGTAGGTTGAGGTTAGTTGAAAACAAAAGGGTTGGTTTCATCAAAATTAACATGTACTGTTTCTTCAATAGTACATGTATTTTTATTGAAAACTCTATAAGCCTTTGAAGTTGTAGAATATCCTAGAAAGATTCCTTCATCAGATTTTGGTACGAATTTGTGAAGATTCTCTTTAGTATTCCAAATGAATACTTTTCACCCAAAAACATTGAAGTATGAAACTTTAGGTTTTCGGCTAGTCCACAATTCATAAGGTGTTTTATTAATAAAAGTTCTGGTTAAAACAAAATTTATAGTATAACAAGCAGTACTTACAGATTCATCCCAAAAGTGCTTAATAATTGAATATTCACTCAACAAGGTTCTTTTCATTTCATGAAGAATATGATTTCTTCTCTCAACAACACCATTTTGATGAGGAGTTCTTGGAGCTGAGAAATTGTGAGTAATACCTTTCTTACTACAAAAGGTTTCAAAATCAGAATTTTCAAATTCACCACCATGATCACTATGAATAGTTATCAATGGTAGGTTTTTCTCATTTTTAACTTGGGCTCTAAAAGTTTTTAAATGGGAAACGACATCAGATTTATTTGTTAGAAAATAGAACCATGTAAATCAAGTAATGTCATCAACTAAAACAAATACATAGTATTTGCCTCCAATTCTTCCAGTTTGTGAAGGACCTAAAAGATCCATATTCACTAACTATAATGCATTAGAAGTTGAAACTTCACTAATTTATTTAAAGCTAGTTTTATGTTTCTTGCCAAATTGACAAGAATCAAAGACTTTTGAAGAATCATATCTAAGATCTGGTAGTCCCTTTACAACTCTTTTCATTGAGAGTTTACAAAGGTATCTTAGGTTACAATGTCCTAGTCTTCTATGCCATAACCATGATTGTTCTTCTATTGCACTTAAGTAGGGTAAATTTTGGCTCCTAAGGTCTTCTAGGTTAATAGTGTATACATTCTCCTACCTATGGGCAGATAGAACGAACTCATCCTTAGAATTGTGAACTAAACATTTATCATTTCTAAAATTCACAAGGTTACCTTCATCACATAATTGACTTATGCTGATGAGATTGTGATTAAGACCTTTAAAAAACAAAACATTTGAAATAAGAACTTTTCCAAGAAAAACAATATTGCATATTCCAATAATTTTCCCTTGAGCATTATCTCCAAAGGTAACCTTTCCACCTTTTGTTTCGATGATCTTTTCAAAGAAATCTTTGTTTCATGTCATGTGTTAAGAACAACCACTATCCATGTACCAAATACTCTTGTTGGTACACTTCTCATTTTCCTAAAAAATAAACAATTAGTTTTTTGGAATCCAAACTTTTTTTGGATCCAGAAAGGTTAGATAAAAGAATTTTAGGAATCCACATTTGTTTTGAAATATGAGCTTTATGAAATCCTAAAGATTGAGTTCTATTAAGAGAGAAATATCTTTTCCAGTGTCCACCATATTGACACTTAGAACAAAAAGGAGTATTTTGAGGAACAAAATAGGTATTACTAAAAATTGGTTTAGAATAAGTATAACCAATACCATAATGATTCCTCAAAGTTCTAATTTGAGAATACATTTTATCAAAGTTTTCCTTACCATAAGTAAAGTTTGAAAAACACTTTTTCAAAGAAAAAATTTCTGATTTTAGTTTTAAAACTATGTTTTTATCCGCTAAAACATTTGATTTTAAACTAGAGTTAGGCTCTAAAACATTTTTCTTAGAAATTACATTTTTAAGATCCTTATAAATTTTATCCTTATAAAATTTGACTTTCTCAAGGGTTTTTACAATACTTTCAAAATCATAAGTTTTTATATCAAGATCCTTAGAAAGATCTGATACTTCTTTAGTTAAAATCAAAATTATAGAATTTTCTTTATCAAGATTTTTCTTGAGTTTAGAATTTTCATTCTAAAGTAATTTAGAAAACCTAGACACTTCATCAAAAGAAGGTAAAATATTATCTTCTGATGACGAGGACTCATCATTTGAAGATTAATAATATTTATTATCAGTATAATTCGCATTCAAAGAAACATTTGTAATAGCTTCTGCACTGTGTACCTCAGCCATGAGACAATGATCTCCAATTGGTAATCTGGCTATAACTCCAATATTCCTTGGTCCTAAGGATTCATCTTTTGAAGAATTATCTGATGAATCGCTACCACTTGCACTCCAAGTATCATTTTCCTTCAATACTTTCTTTGTCTTTTTCTTGTAGTAATTTTTCTTATTTCATTCAGAATATTTCTCCTTTCTGTCTTTTCTCTTCATTAAAAGACAATCAAGCCTTATATGACCTTATTTCTTGCATTTATAACAAGTTACCTCTGAATCTTTCTTATCCTTCCTATCTTTCTTTTTGAATCAGTATTAGAAGTCTTTATTTCCCACAATCTTGTTCATCCTTCGAGCAAGATTGGCTAACTCATTATTTGAATGATCACAACCACTTGAATCAGACATAACAACTTTCTTAGCTTTGGATATTGTTATCCTTTGAGGTGTTTTAGCTTTAGACGTAGTAGTAAAAGCTACACCTCAATTTCCATTTTTCTTCTTATTGAAATCCGCATCTCTATTAATTCATGTCTCGTGCTGTAGAAGAGTTCCAAATAGTTCATCAAGTGTAATCTAGGAAAATTTTCTATTTTCATCAATAACTGTCCTTTTTGACTCCCATTCATTCGGCATTATATAAATAATTTTGTCAACAAGAGCTTCATCATCAAGACCTTTTTTTCCCATAGATTGTAAAATGTTGACAATTTTCATAAATATTTGTTTCACTTTATATACCGTCTCTCCATAAGGAAAAATAAATCAATGATACTCTGCTCGAAGCATTGCTCTTCTTGTTTCTATAACCTTGGATGTACCAAAATGTGTGACTTCCAATTTCATCCAAATACAATTAGCTGCTTCATAAGAAGATATCTGGCTATATATATTCCTGGTCATAGAACATAGCAAAGTATTGCATACCTTGTAATTTAGTTGATATTCTTTCGTCTCTTGATTATTGAAAGTACTGACTTCTTTGTTAGGAATTTTGTAACCTCCAGTAAGCATAATAAAATTGTTTACATTGGTATTGATAACAAATGTATTCATTCGATATCTCCAGTACTCATAATCGTTCCTATAAAAGATTTGTGGTCTAGTTTTATTTAGATTGTCAATTGGCCCAATGTTCATTCCTGCCATCAAATAAAACAAAATCTTTTCCACTCCACATGTTAGTTTAGTAAATAGTTGAAACAGAAATTTGGAAGAAATATATCTAGTAATACAAATCAGTGGAAACTAGACCTGACACCAATTGTTGGATCAAATATGTAGATGTATATGTATATTATATGGAACAATACAAGAGGGGGTGAATTGTTGGTTTCAAAACATTTTGTTTAAACACTTAAAAAATTAGTTTAAATGATCTTAAACTAATACAATTCACAACCAAAACAAACCACCACAATTTTATTGAATATAAAGGTATGATATGATGTAGTACTATAAGAAAAGTAAAGAAATTGTATCAGAGTAATAAAATAGTGAAGGATTCTACCATAAAGCGTATAGAATCAATCGATACAATATGTAACCGTATAATTGTAATTGAAACAATTACAAAAGAATATGGAATGAAGAAAGGTAAACAATACAATTTCCTTTCTTAAAACAAACAACAACAGAAATGTAAAAGTATTACAATTATTTTGACCCAAAGAGTAGGGTTATCCTTTCACCTAGGATAACAAGTCTGTCTTACCAACACCTTGGTAAGACCTTGATACGATGATCGATACGTATGTCTTGCTATCCCCACAATCCCTCGATACAATGATCGGTACTTCTGTCTTGCTATCCCTTCAAGCCCTAAATTTTATAGGTAATCAACACCTCTGTCTTTCAATCACTTGAAAGCCCTCGATACGATGATCGGTTGCACTATCTGCCTATCCCAGGTAGCCTTCGATCATTATCACCTGATCGGTCACACAAAGAAAAACAAAGCACTTAATGGAATACAAAAACTAATAACAAGTTGTTCACATTTTGTAATCTCAAGGATTTTGCACGAAGCAGGAGACAAGTCACAGTGTCTCTCTCTAGAACTTTATATAGGCAGTCTCACACATATGTGTCAAAGTTGTTTCTTAGCTTCAAATGACCTCTTATTTATAGGCCTTAGATTCCAATGGTCACATTTCCTCCAACGGTCTTATTTCTCTAGAAAACTCGGAGGGACTTGGACACCTGACATTATAATGGTCATATTGAAACAGAAAACACGACATCATTTTCATTAGTTTATAACTAACTCCACGACATCGTTTTGGTTAAAACAAAAGATATATGAGGATGATAAACATGAGTACAATTAATATGAATCATGTATTTTTTATAAAGGACCAAAACAAGCACGTAATGAAAGTAAAGTATGCATACTAAGAGTTTTCCTTAGTAGAATGTATTGGTATGATACAAACTGAGTATGATTTCATAAAATTTAGTACGATTAACAGAGTCAATACAATTTCCAGATTCAGTACAAAATTATAGTTAGTATGATCAGAAAAATCAGTACGATAAGCATGGTCAGTACGATATGTATGGTCAGTACGATTAGCATGGTCAGTACGATCAGCATGGTCAGTACGATCAGAATGGTCAGTACAATCAGCATGGTCAGTACGATCAACATGATCTGTACGATCAGCATGTTCAGTACAATCAGTATGGTAAAAGACATTTGTGATTTCCAAAACAAGATATAAAAGTCAAAAGATAACTTTTGACTCAACAAAGACTGGTTCTCCTTCTTCACCCTGAACCATCCTCAAAATCATGTACACTAGGGAATGAGAAAATTTTGACTGACTCATGACTTCCAGGTCTACACACCCCATGCACAGATCACTATTTCAATGAGGCTCAATTTTATATCAAAACTATATATCAGTCTCAGTATTCCCCTCTTCATTCCATCTCAGGCTAGTTGAAATCTCTTTCAAATCCACTGGCCAGATCCGATCACAATGATGTCATCTAATTCATTCTCTTTTGATTTTCAAATCCTCACCTTCATTTGTTCCATTTTAGAGATTGGGTATTGGATTCACCAAATGATTGATCGAATATGATCAAATAATCATTCATGGGCCTTTATCCTCAGTTGATTCAAGATCTGGTGACATTGAGTTTTCCTCATCCTTAGTCAAATGTATAACCTGTTTACAAATCTAAACCAAGCTCAGCTTTAGTTCTTATGTTCTATGGAACTTCGTCAAAATCATACTACGGGTTCAATCATCAGAAACAATACTGCCTTTGTAAACCATCTTCATTTTTTCCTTCTTCAAACAAAAACATTAGATCCCATCATAATCGGTAACGAATTTGAGAAATATAGATACTCTTAAGACTCAGGATTATGGTTTGATTCTCCTTCAACTTGATTTTTCAGCTTCATCAATGAAAATTGGTGAATCTGATTCAACAGTTCTAAATATAGATCTATTTTAGTATTGGATTACACTTTAATAATTAGTTCTTTAGTGGGAATCATCATGACTGGTGGGATCTCGACATCATCTCCTTCATGCTTGACTAGACTTCAGTTCAGTGTTTGAACCCCATACATGGGATTCCGACTATGTGGAGATACTTATACCATTTGGATACATAATACCAATTAAAAATATTCTACATGAATGGCCTCAAAATATGGGATAAATTAATATATTTGAAAATATATATGTGAATCCACGGAAATTCTTCTGCATGACTGCCGTAAAAAATTTCTTTCTAGATGGGAATTGAAATTACCTTATGTAACTGCCTTCTCAGATCACCTATGTAAAACTGGACAATGGAAAATTGACAACCTGATGTTGCATATGAAAAACAAATCACAAAATAGATAAATAAATTTAAACATTAGAGAATAAAATAATAAATCATTTGTTAATTAATTAAATCATAACTAAACATTAGATATAATAAATTCATAATGATTAATATTATAAAATAGTAAATGATTAAATATTAAAATAAGATTACTATGAAAAATTAACTAATTCATTAAATAACAGTATAATGAATATATAGAAATGAAAATAATTAAAATTAAATTAATAGGAAAAACTGTTACATTATTTAAATAAATAATATTAAAACAAAACATTAATTAACCAATTAATAAATTAATACTTAAAATAGACCAGATTAGTAAAAAGATCATAGAAAGTGAAAATAAACAAAGAACCTACAAATTAAAGAACTCAAACGAGATAAAAGAAAAAAATATAAATATAAACAAATGATTTTTTAAACGATAAAAAACATTTTTAATATAAAAAATGTTAATTTACTAATTCCACCATAATTTAACATAATGTATTTATTAGCTTAATTATAGTCATTTCAAGCATTAGATGCACTTTAAATCCTTCAAAAGGGATGTTGAAAAATAAATCAATTAAAAGACACATCAAATTATCCAACACTTAATCAATTTCACTCCTGGAAAATTCATTAGATTTTATTTATTTAAAATGAGAGTTAAAATGAAATGGCCATGCTACCTAAGTTATAATTCACTCAAAAAAAACCCCCTTCAAAATAATGATATAATAATGCATCCAAATGAATGTCACCAACTATGTAATTTTCATTCCAATTCAGGTTCTAGTTTCGAAAGTGGAAGAGGTTAGATAGAAATAGAAATGAAATACTAGCAAAAGGAACTTTCAATTATAACTCTCTCCTAGGATCCAAAAATTAAAAGTCCATTTTCGTACTTTATTGATACAACTAAAATAATTATCTTATAAGCCAATTGTCTCCTTCTTCATTCAGTTTCAAAATTTCCCTCACCATCATGATTCATTTATGGGAAATGCCCCTTTTTTAATTATTCCCAGCCAAGGTTTGTGCATAGCACTATGCAAGGAAATTATTGAGTTGGGATTTTATTTATTTACAGAAATGTACCCAGTGCTATTATCTCAGACACTCACCATCGGATCCCATTTATCAATTTTATTCCAAATTCAAAGTTCATATATGAGTATTATTTATGTTGGCTCTCTAAGGTCTTTGATCAAAAAGATAATTCACCCAGGTTCAAGTTAAAATTTAATGATCCTTAAAGTTATAATCTCAATTAAAAAAAATCACTCCTATAAAAGTCCCTTTCATAGTTCTAAAACTAAATTTCCATAAAAATAGTGGGACATCACTCAAAAATCCCACTATTCAAGATAATTTTGATTTAGTTTAATCTCAAGATAAAAATTAAAATTAAAACCTAGGCAGGACACAATAATTTTTTTTTCCATTTTTTTATTCTATTTATTACCCACCTGAATTGATTCACACACGAGAAGAAATTTGAAAACAAATTAAGGGTTTTTGATTCATTATAATGAAAATTAGTTTAGACGAAATTGAGATCCCCTTTCACACTTAAAACACAACAATGTCCCTATTGTCCAACTGAATGTGGAAGATAAATTATAATAGTTTAAGATCAAAAATATTTTCAATTGAGTAGTTAATGTCTCATAAATAGGGTCACAATGATGTTAAAAAATTATTTGTCCCTCAAAATAATAATCACAACATGAACAAGGAATTGATTGGCCAAAACTAATAATTAATCATAAAAGAGTATATTTAGAGACGATGCATGCTGTCACAGATTAAATAAGAAATTAAATTTTAAATACGTAGAAAACATTGCATGGGCATGCAATTTTTAAGCACATCCAATAGTTGATGTAAGCATAAATGACAAACATACTTCTCAATAATTATAGGATGGAGAAATAAAATCTATAAATAAATTTTCAGCAATTAAAGAAAAATATAAGAGCATAATTTCAAATATATAAGGAAGAATTAAAGATAAAAAATAGAATATGTTATCGCCTAGTTTAAATAATTATCTTTTCTCATTATTGCATATACAAAAGACTCCCTTATTAAATTTTTGTTCAATCAATATCGACACAAAGATGAAATACCTACAAGTTCAAATTATTAAACATGAGAATTTAGAAATTAATGTTCATGAAAGAATGTAGTCATAAAATAAGGAAAATGATATTTAAGTAGGATTCTCAATTTTGTAGCTCTTTATAACATTGCATATCAGTCTAAAATATGTTGGTGATAATCTCTTCATTAAAAAACATGAATGGGAGGAATGATATAGTTTCATAGATAGAATAGAACAAAGTGGGGAACATTTATTTGAAAAAAAATGAATTAAAAACCATGGGTTTTCTCTCATGAAGCAATAGGTTTAAAGTACTAAGCCATAATCTCTTCTTAAAATGTTTATCCATGATTATTCAAAGGGTATGAGTTATTATAGATTCTAGTTACAATGTTTTGAAAAAAAGTTTATTACTACCACTAAATTCAACTGGAATACTAAAAACTAGAAAAATCATTGAAATTTAATCAATACCAGATAATCTAGATTGAATTCAATAGTTTTTTTAATGAAAAATCTTCCAAAATCAGAACCAACAATTGAAGGCAACATCCCAGAAAAATATCCAAAAAGATCATTAATATTATCTAGGATTTCCCCCACACATGGGGAATAAAGAACACAAAAGCATTTCCATAACCAACTACAACCATCACAATACCTATATGAACATCACACAAAACAACCTTGAAAACATAAAAATTTAAAGGCACCGACATGAATGTTTCAAAATATGCATAGAAAAAAACTTTTCATGAGTTTAATAAAGACCCAAATGAACTGAATTTCTTAAGAATAAGTGGGAAATTATCTGAAAAAACTTAATTAACAACTATAAAAAATTTATCATGAAACAAAAAATGTTCAAGTTGGCAGTAATCAAAATTTTTAGAAGGATTAAGGCTATAAATTTTCCCAGTTTCAAAAATTCTAAACAGTCAACCTTAGATATAAAAATCTCAAACAAAGGTTCACCAAATTCAGTAAGAATGATTAGTGATTTTTACTCAAAATAATTCTCAAGGTGAGTAATTCCCTTATCAATATATGATTTAGAGTTTGGTATATTTATCTGAGAGACTACTTCAAGATGATTGAAAATTGGTGGGCAAGATAAGCTTCCATACCCTAACTAATATGGCATCCACCCTTCCATAGGGATGGGTGAGTGACCTATCAGCTAGTTGAAGATAAATAAAAGTTGTATTAAGGTCTCTTAGACATAGGTTTTATAATAAGGAGTGGGGAATAAAGATGAAATTAGCACTTATGTGACATAATCAATTCAGTTCTCCATTATCTCCTACAATAAATAAAAAAGCTTCATGGGTCCTATATTTTTGGAGGCAATTCCTTCGGAAGAGAAGCACATCATTGTTCACTGAGATTAATGGTGTCCAAGCATTTAAAATCTCTTTTATTAGATAAAAATATTTTAACGAATTTAAAATATGATTGGATTTATTGAAAATATTTTATAGTGGGAATGATGAAACTAAGGAATTTAAACATCTTAATGAATTTCAAATACTCAGATTCATTGAACTTATTAACACTTTGGGGAAAAGGTATGGGAGGAGAATAATTATTTAAAATCAGTTGATAAATCTCTTTATCTTCAAATATCACCTTTTTCTTGCCCTATTAAACTAGTTACGACTTCATCATTATTAGTTCATTGGAATTTTTATGTTTTGGTTCATCATTCCATTCAGGATGGACCTTATTTTCCATATTTTCTAATTTTGAGTTTTCCAAATTTTGATTCTCTGGATCTTCCAAATAATCCCTTTATTTTTTAGCAGGATTCACCTGATTTGGTTTTTGAGTCTTTAGGCCAATTATTGTGGTGACATCCATCACATTATCTTTGTGACTCAAAACAAATGTATTTCACATCTTACCTTAATCCAAAAAATTTAGATTACTAGCAATTTTCCCTATTTGAGTTTGAGAATTGTAAATGTTTCACTGTTGGAAATAAATCTTTGTAATCAACTTCCTAAAAAGTTCCTCTAAATTTGATTTTCAATTTTATGTACCAGCTATGATTTGAACATGATTCCATGGTTGATTAAAGTACTCAGGGGTAACATCAAGTTTTTGTTGGAATTTGGGTCTTTTCAAGTTAAGTTTGACTAACTTTTTTATCCTTTTTTACATTGATTTTTAAACAAGTCATTATTTCCATATTTCCTACCTCTAAAATCCACAAATTGAGCAATTTCCTCATTTTGGGAGGGTATATCAAAATTGGGGAAACAATGTTGAGTGTGACCATACAACCCACAATGAGTGCATTGCTTCCCATGTGCGTTTTTAGTGTAAATTGTAGTAGACCAAGGGTGGGTTTCATCCTTATGAATCATTCTATTTCTAGTAGAATTGTGCTAAGATTTTTGAGTATGTTTTTCAAAAATTACTTTGATCTCTAGAGATATCTTATAAGAAAATTCACCTCCATAAAATTGAACCATGAGATTTTGATTATATGGTATGTGACTATTAAAAAAATCATCAGACGATGGGGAGCCAGTTGTTCATTGGGAAATTGCCTATATCGGCCTCAAATCCTATCCCATGTCTCTTGAAAGAGATCTCCCTCATTTTGAAAAATTATATGACCTTGTTTCTACCCTCTATAGTGGTGTTATTAGGATAAAATCATGAGATGAATGTATTGGACAACTGATCCTCGATATCAAAAATATCCTCTTCGAATTTTTTGAACCAAATCCTATCCTTTCTCTTGAGATAGAATGGGAAAACTCTTAATCTGATCTCCTCCTCACTCAACCCATGGAGTAATAATTGTTTTATACAATGGTAAAATTCTCTAATGAACTCAAGTGGATCCTCATTATTATAAGAAGTGAATGAAGGAACGATGTGACTATTTATGATCATAGTTTTTAGACCTATGAGTGAGACATATAGATGAAAGATTTTTAGACATCGAAGGTAAGAGAAGTCCCCAAAGTCCAGGCATCTCAGGGGCTTGGTTTTGGGGCTATGGTGGATTTAGATCTTGATTTTCATTTTCACCTTCTTGATTGACCATATTCTCTATTGTAGGGAGAATAGTAGCCGTTTTTTTAAACATTAATTTTATATTTGGTGTTTATTTTTTTATTATCAACCCTACTATTTTTTTTGGTATATTATTATTTTTTTGTGTTTGTTTGACTTGGTCTTACATTCCTACCACAGAAATGGCACCAAAATTTTAAATAGTCATTTTTAAAGAACCAAAAATTCTAATATTTACAAACCTACTTACACTTGTATTATATAATGAATGTTTGAACCACAGAGAATCAGAAGTTATGCGGACAAAAAAAAACTAAAAAAAACTAAAAACAAACAAAAAATGATGAAGGGGAGGTTCAATACAGTGCATACAAATAAATTTTAAAATGGAAATTATGAAAAGGTGTGGTGTACTGAGAATGACTATTAGAAATATGAGAGAAGAAGTTGTTGATATTAGGGATATCATACTATTATGAATTGATTAAAATATTTTGTGGTCATAATCTAGTTAACTACAATTGTATTAGTGCTGAGAAAAAATGGTGATGATCAAATGATCTCTCACTTTTGTGATAAAAAAATCTCTTTAATATTTTTTTTAGAAATGATCTTTTTATCCTTACTTGGTAATTGAAGTGATATTAATTGAGAATAGAATGATAAGCTTTTTAATTTTCCATACTTAAATTAACATTAAATGAAAAATTGATCACAATCATCATCTGTCAGTCTATAAAATAGTGCAGAAAAGTTCCTCAAAAAAAGAAGAAGTGAGATCTCTAATCATAAAATGCACGGATGCAATTGTAGAAATTAAGAGAAGAACATATTAAGAATTTCAAAACAGAGCAGTATGATTCCCCTAAACATTTAGTTACCTAAGATCTGAGAAACCATTATAATTTAATTTTAAAAGGACATTGTCATAAACAAATGAAAGAAGATTAAAAAAAGAGGAATATTATCTGTTAAAGTAGATTTCAAATTCACCTCGATCTCCTACTGGATTGTCATAGTTTCCCATGCTCTGGTCTACCTCTGCTCTCCTGAAAATTTTCTTATCTCTATTCCCACTTTTTTCCCTCCGTTCTTCTTCTTCTATGTATCAGTATTTTATTTCACATCTATTTCACTAAAACAAATCCTCCAAATTTGTTTTGTAACAAACACCTGAGAGTTTGAGTTATCTCAATTGGAGTCATTAGTGGTGTTACTCTAGAAAATTCACAACAATGTCCACTTTTAAAGGAAGAAAATTATTAATATTACCAACCTCCCTCCTCAAGAATATAAACATCTACTAGATTGATACTTTCATTAGATTCTCAATACATAATGTCATTAAATTATAGCCTTTAAAAGATTCAGTCATTCATTCATAGTAAATATTGCGTTTTCTTCCTAATAAATTATATTGTTGGTTATTAAATATTCACCAACCTATCCATCCTCTATCCTCAAGGGATAGGATTCAAGTTGACTCCCAAATTTAACACTTGAATTACTCATAATTTACGCATGTATTTTCAATGTCAAATTTTCATTTCTTCTTCCAATAAAATTGAACAGCATTGATCATCAAGGGTCCTCAACATAATAACAAAAATAATTTCTCCTTATTCTAGTTTGAACTAATTCTCTTTATTTAACATGAACAATCCTTAAACTCAAGTACATCATGAAATGTGCAATTTTCGAATGACTCTTCACTTTCAGTTCCTCAAACCAAAGGAACGACTCACATGTTCAACAATGATCAATTTTATCTCAAAAACATGGATCGATATCAGTATTCCCCAATTCAATCCATCTCAGGCTAGTTGAAATCTCTTTCAAATCCACTGGTCTGATCCGATCACAGTGCGGTCATGTGATTCATCTACTTTGGATTTGTGATGCTTCAGTTTCATATCATCCTTTTCCGACTTTGTGTCTTGGATTAACCAAATGATTACTTATATATGACCAAATATTCATTCATAGACCTTCATCGTCAGCCGATTCGAGTTCAAGTTACACTGAAGTTACCTCGACCTCATTCAAATACACAACATATTTAATGTTGGGGCAGCAGAGGTACATGGCAATGGTAAACACACAAAACTGAGAATAAATTAGAATAAGACATAAAATTTTAACATAGTAAGTAAATTATGCCTATTTCCACATGATAAGGGGGTTTTCCTTTATTTATCTCTTCTTCAAATCAACATGCTATAGTATCACCCAAAATCAAGAAGAAATTGGAAGAAAACACATGATTTTAACATGGTTCAGCAAGTATGCCTACGTCCACGGGAGAAGAGGGGGTCATTCCTTTATTTCTCTCTTCTCTAGATCAACTAACCGAAGGATCACCCAAAAACACGTTCTTACATCTCACAATTCATGGGAATCAAAAATATTGTTATAAATAGGATTGAAAACATAGCAGTCCAAGGGTTGTTTCATCAACCCTTGAAATACTCTGTTTTTATTCCTCTTTATAACATGATTTTTGATTCCCATGAATGGTGAGATATAAGAACATGTTTTTGGGTGATCCTCCAGTGAGTTGATGTTGAGAAGAGTGAAATAAAGGAACAACCCCCTACTCCCATGTGCATAGGTATACTTGCTGAACCACATTAAAATATTGTTTTTTCAACTGATTTATTCTATGTTTTGTGTTTTTACCACTACCACGAACCCTCATTGCCCCAACATTTACAACCCTAAACTGGGTTAGGATTTGGTTATTCTACTCAAAGGAACTTATTATTCATCATACTATGAAATCAGTTGGCTATATTCGGTCATTAGAAATAGTATGCCCATTTTAAACCAGCATTGATTCGGCATTCTTAAAATAATAACATTAGATCCAATTGTAATAGGTACATATTTCAAGAAAATCATATCCTCTTCACACTCAGGTTCAAGATTTAATTATCCTTCAACCTTGTTTTCTGACATCATCAATGAAAATTAAAGAATTAGATCCATTAGATCTAAACAAATATCTAGTTTGGTATTCCTAGATCAGCTTTGTAAAACTAG
This sequence comes from Viscum album, assembly GCA_963277665.1. Taxonomy (NCBI): domain Eukaryota; kingdom Viridiplantae; phylum Streptophyta; class Magnoliopsida; order Santalales; family Viscaceae; genus Viscum; species Viscum album. Next base: position 431,116,719 of record OY728139.1, read on the forward strand.
ACAATGGAAAATTGGAAATCTGATGTAGTGACCCAAAATAAAATAAAATACTTAAATAAATAAATAAATATTAATATCAAAGAATAAAATAATAAATCATTTTTTATTAATTAAAACATAACAAAACTTTACGTATAATAAAATCATAATGATTAATTTGTTAAAAAAAATTAAACATTAAAATAATTTTTTTTGGAATAATTAAACTCTTAGTTAATTATCCGAATAATGATAAGATAAAAAATAAAAGAATTGAAATAAAATTTATAGGAATAAATTGTTAAATTATTTAAAGAAATAAAATTAAAATTAAAACTTTAATTAACTAATTAATAATATAATACTTAAAACAAGTACAGTAATTAGTACACAAATCACAAAAGTGAAAATAAACAAAGAACGTACAAATTAAAGAACTCAAAATAGACAAAAGAGAATAAATAAAAAAAAGATAAACAAATGATATTTTAAATGATAAAACAAATATTTTAATTATAAAAACCATTAATTTACTAATTTCATCGTAATTTATCATAATAAAATTATTAACTTAATTATTTCCATTTCAAGCATTAAATACCTAGTAAACCCACCTAAAAAGAATATGGAAAAATGTATCTATTTAAGGAAAATTCATCCAAAATCACTTTGGAAGTCTGTATAAGTTTTGTTTTTGCTGACAAGGTGAGGAGGTTGTGGAATAGAAGTTTTTCTTCAAAGACTTAGTGTATGTCATGGATCATTCTCCATGCCATAGAATGTGGCGATTTTGATGTGATATACTTTCTCATGCCATAGTCAAAATAGATACCCTGCATGGAAGAGAACACACCACAACCATACATTCAACAATGTAGAAGTGAAAAATATAAGGGTAACCCAAGGTTCTCACATGAAACATAAGGGAAACCCATAGCATTCTTGTGTTACGTAAGGGTAAACTATATTTATCACCTATTACATAAGTGTAAATAATTAACCTCATGTTAAGGTTAGAAGTTTTGTAAGGGTAGATCCAATAGATATTTCAAGGTGTGCATTCCATATAGATAAGGCTACACAACAATACAATTTGGAAGTTAAGATATCCATGTCATAGCTACACCTTGTGTCGTAGGGGTTTAAAATTTAAAATAAGTAATGAATATAATGGTTTCTATTTTTATAGTAGTACATGATGTAGTAGAAGTGGATAAACTATAGTGATGTGTCCACAAAGATATTGGTAGGGTGAGAATAAATAAAGGGGAGATTATTATAGTTTGGTTTAATGGAGGATTTATTACTCTAGGGGAAATGGATCTGGTCATCTACAAGGCTCCACACCAAAGTGGCGTTGACTACTCCATAGGGAGAGATGAGGAATTGATGATTGTGCCATAGTGAATGCAACCACACTATAGTATGTAAAAAAAAATACAATGCCTCATCAGATATTTCAATGATGTAACTACTAGTTTCAATTTTTGGATAGTTTTAGAGAGAATGTGAGTTATAAACCTAATATACAAAAGGAGAATTCGAATTTATTGGTGCATGACAACCCCATTAATCATAGGGGACACATTATGGCAACCCATATCTTTAATACACCTTAATTCATGATTTATTAGAAAAATATACACTTCATAAAATCCCAAAGGATTGTGAGGCCCATTGTCTTTGGGTAATAATATATGTAACATAATAATGTGAAATAGATATATAACATCATAATTTAAAAATTCTATAACATGCAATTAAAATCCATCGATCTTCTAAATCTGTATAGGGTAACTTGGGTATGTACATAAGAATTGGATTATCTATAAATCCTAGTAATATAAGAAACATAACATAACCTGATTAAAGTAAAACAATAGGTATATTAGGGAGACATATAAGGTTGATAATTATAAACATGAACATTGAAGCATGACACAAGCTGATGACATCATGGAAACATTGGAATATAGAAACAATATAAAAGATGACATCATAAACATCAGTTAAGGATAACCAATAAGATATCATAACATGGTGTTCTTAGAATAACCTCCCATGAACCACATATGGTATCTCATGAGAAAAAAACATTACTCAATGCATTTTAAGAACAAGTAATATCAGTCCCACCCATCACATTGATATCATACACATGAATTCGTGTCCAACATAGATCATACAACAAAAGGATGCCTTTAATCACATATAAAATCAATATTAAGTGTGTGGGTAACATACATAAAATTATCCAAAAAAATAAAACATAGTTATATCTAAGTGAATACAGTTGAGTTTAAATGGTGATGGGTATTCACAAAACAAATGTTTGTCGTGGAATACCACAAGATAACATTGATAGCATAATGAATATACATAAAAGTTCATGGAAGGGTTTAATGTGATTGTAAAGTGGTATCGCATTATATGGAACAAATTAGTGCAGTAAAGGAATTTTTAAAAACACATTACAACATGGATAACATGAAATCAAAAGGTCATAATTCAAAAATGTACCAGAATAAAACAATAGAGGGGAGGATCCCTTACCTGGAGTTGACACTTCTAAATGCATGGGAGGGACTTCTTAATATCTTCAAAAAACCTTGTGAGGGATTTAGATTAGGAGGGGGAGATTAACACAATACTTCAATTTTTCATTGAAGTGGAGTGGGAGTTTGTGTGCGCATTTTAGAAATCGAGAGAGAAATTGTATATTAATTTCTAAAAAATGATTTTGAAAAATATTATAAATAATAGAATACATAAACATTCCCATTGTTTTGAAAAATGGTCTATAGAAAACCAGAGGAGTTTTGACTATTTTATATTTCTATGAACCTAACTCCTTAAAATAAAACCCTTGGTGATTTAGAAGTCGGCCATGTTAATAAAGAATTGATTTTACAACTATAAAATATAATATATGTTTTGGAGGATTCTCTAAGGGTCTATAAAATTCATAAAATTACATAAAAAATACATTATTTTATTTGAAAAAATATATTTTGGGTCACGGAAGTCCCTTTTACTATTTTTACATCACTTTTGGTATATTATTATGTTATAATACAAACGGTATATTTGTACCATTTTAATTTTTACCTAAAAATTGGACTATCTCAGAAAATTATGAGAAATTGATCATTGTATTATTTTTATGTTATGATTCCAAAAATAATATTTATTTTATATAAATAATTATATGAAATAAAAAATTGCAATATTATATAAAAATTCCTATTAATAAAAAATACTGGTTGTTTTGCAATAAATTTTTTTTGACCCTTATAAATTTATACTAGACATTATTTAGTTATATTAAAAATTTTATATAAATAAAAATTTTCTAATAATAATATTATATGAAAATAATATTTAATTCAAAATTCTGAAATTTATCAATAAGTTTGTTTTAATTAATATGATATATTTTCCAAAAACAATACAATTTTGTTACATTGTATCAAAATCTAATTTCATCTACTCATATTACCTTGTATATAAAAATTAATAATGTAAAGGGATAAATATAATCATTATTTTTTTAAAAATAAACCAAAAAATATCCTACTACTATAGTCTATATACCTAACCCCTTATTAAACTTGTGTATTCTCTAGGGGAAAGGTGTGTGACGGTGGGGCATTTTTGGGGTTGTTTGATGAACATGGTTTGGGTCATGATCTCAATGATCTTAAACTTCTCCCATAAATGTTTTTTATGCATTATATTTTATATCTTGGCTTGGTCTTGGTCAAGGGAAAAGCACTATGATCCCATATCCTTTAGAATCTCTAATAAATTGGATTTATAGTGTATTATTCCACTAGTCAAGGCCATCACTTCATTAATCTATTCCAATTGGACATGATCAGAACACTATATATAATAATCTTAGTAGTCAATATACAATGGTTATATTATCAATGATGATGATTCTTAAAGGTATTTTAAATTCAACATGCTAATATTAAAAAAATATTGCATGTGTTTTCTAAACTGTAATACATAATGAGGAATATAATCATTGAAAAAATCAATTGCATTTATGAATGTTTTGGTCATTGCATTCTTCCCCACATTATAAATTTCACCCTAAAAAATATATTCTGGACCAGAACTGATGAGGGTACTTCTATTTCATCTCATTTTCTGGTTCCCATATTTCTTTATCAAACATGTGGTTCAACCACAACACTTTGACTAGGTGTGTTGTCTTATTTCATATAATGTTTTCTTGATGATCTATAATATTCTTTAACTTCACCTCTTATGAAATATCATTCTCTAATGGTACAAAATCTGGATTCCGTACATGTTTGGGGTTGAGTATGTACTTCTTCAAGAGATATACATGTTAAATATCATGTACTTGTGATAGTTTAGGTGGGAGTTATTGTCAATAGAATACATCTTCGATGTGATCAAGGATATCATAGTGGTCGATATATGAAAGAGAAATTTGTACCTGACCTCAAAATCCAGTTCTTAGTGAATATTGTGTGTATAGATTTTGTATTGACTTTTTTTTAGATTTCATGTGATGTTGAATTGTTTGATCCATCACCATAATCTCTTATAAATCTTCACGTCCCAAATTCTTACACTCTTCAACTTCATCCTAGCATGTTAGAGTCTGACAACTCTTTCCTTATAGAGACTCATAAGGTTGTATTTGAATGCTATAATGGAATCTTTTTTATATGAGAACTCTATAAGGGGAATGTAATGACCCAAACATCCTTGTAAATATATTGAAATGTGCTTCTTTTGTGATGAAATCAAATACCACATAGATGGTGTTTTTTAATTTATATTCCTGACAGGGTCATATAATGAAATGTATGGTTTTACACCCATTTCCATTCTTGTATGTCCATCGGTAACATTATACCCTTAGATGTTTTTTGTTCTCCCTCGATTTGTTTGTAAACTAAGCATTAAATTAAACATTTTCTGATCTATCTCTTAATATTATGCCACCATAATTTCTATATCAGATCTCTATAAATCGTAGTGATTCATTGATGAAAATCGAAAAATGAGCTGTGTGTTTCATTTAGACGTTCTCAGTTCAGTTCTAGTTTTGAAAGGAAACATATCTCGGTTCCAAACTACATAACTTTATCTTTAAGAAATTTAAACTTTGGAATATTCAATGCATTTTCCTATAGCACCATATCAACTGTTTAGGCCTCAATGATCCTTAGAAGAATAGAGTTTTGAGAAATTACTTGAGTAAGGTAGGATATAGATCATTTTATTATTCCCATGTTGATCCTTCCAATTTCTAATATGACTGGATGATTTTTAGTCCAAATCATAGGTAGGGTAATAATATCCTTTCTACTTAGAGCATATACCACTTTTTTATCCTTCATAGAATGGTAATGGATTGAAAAATCATAATCCTTGATCAGCTCTAACCACCTTCATTGGTTCATGTTGAGCTCCTTTTGTGTGAATATATAATTTAGTCTTTCTTCATACACATATATGTCATCATTTTCTCCATAGAAAAAATGTAAAAAAAAATCCATTAAAATAATATTGAATCCAATTGTTGATATTGTTTTTGGTAGTTTTTATAATGGGTCTTTAACTGGGGAGAGGCATAGGCTATCACTTTTTCATCTTTCATCAGTACACAACCCAAGACTTTTTTGAAACATCACTGTAGATCACAAATCCTTCCCTACAAGTGGGTAATGTGTGCACATGTGAAGTGATCACCCTCTTCATTCACTCTTTAAAGCTCCCTTCAGATTTATCAGTTTCAAATAAAAAAAATCTATTTCTAGTTATCCTGGTTAGTGTGCTTACCAAAAATGGTAAGTTTCTCACAAATTAATGAAAGTACCCCCACAAATCTATGAAAACAATGGATCATTATCATAGATATTTTTCTATTTCATCCATTAATTGCCTTAGTATTTGAAGGATCCAGATATATCCCTTTACTCATGAACAAAATCTTCATGAAAGTTACTTGCTCAGTCTATAACACACAATTATTTTAATTCACATATAACTTTTCCAATGCATGGACTTTAGTATAATATTCAAATTCTTCTCATATTCATCATTTATTTTTGAGCAAATAAGAATATCATCTATAATGAATATAAAAAAATTTATAGGTAATCTCTAATGACTCACTTCATTATGACCATGAATGCTGTTAGAGAATTAGTGATTCCAAATAGGATCATTGTGAACTCATGGGGCCCATGCCTTCTATGAAAAGTAGTCTCAAGGATATCCTCTTTCATTACCTTAACATTATAATATTTGGACCAATGATTCACCTTGGAGAAGTATTGGGTTCCATATTATTTATTGAACAAGTCATCAATATTTGTAAGAGGATACATGTTCTTTATCATGATCTTGTTGAGATCATGAAAATCAATATAGAGGTGTACTAACCCATCATTATTTTTGAAAAAAGGAATGGTGTTTCCCATGGTGAAGCACTTGGGAATATAAACCCTATATCTAGGTTCTCTTGTAGTTGTTTCACCATGTATTTGAGTTCAAAAATATCCAATATATTTGGAGTCTTGGATTTTGGAAAGTAAATAGTGATAAGTTTGATTGAGAACTTAACCTCATGGCTTGGAGGAAGACTAAACAATTCTTCTGGAAACAGATCAATGTATTCCCTCACAATGGGAATTCTATCAAAGGTGAAATTTTTCTTTCACTCAGTCATTTTATCCAAAAACAATTTCTAAAAAATAAATAATATCAATTCTTCATATGATAATACCAAATGAGATTTATCTACCTCTTTGCACTTATATAGAGTCAAAGAGAGATTTTCGATATAGAGGGTGATTTCCTTCTCTCAGAAATTTATCATTATTCTATACAAATTAAGACATTCCATACCCATATTGGAATCCAATTATTCTAAATGTAGTAGCATAAGGTTTCTGGGAAGTTCTTCCCACAAATGTCCATAAGAGAGGAGTTATATGTTTGGGATAAAATAATTTAACAGTTTTTGTTTTTTCACTGATATATCTACTTATTTTTTTGCGGCAGTATTTGAATAATTACACTAAACATTCATGATATGAAAGAATGCACAAAACAAGAATCAAATGGTATTGTTACTATAATTGAAAGAATAACTACTATATCAGTATCAATGTTGTTGTTAGGATCCACCTGGACAATTGTGATGGAATAAGCTCTCCATTATACTCTAGGACTTGTAGTTTGTTGTCATTGGTTATTATAAAAAAACCTTTATGTTAGTGCATTGATTCTAATAGAATACTTGTTCCTTATAGTTGATACATTTTAAAGAAAGATGGGGGTTGATAATAGAATTCCTTTATTCCATCACATTGTAGGGTTTCCCCTGAAATAATTCACTAGCTAGGTTCACCTTATTCTCAAACCTATAGCATGTACCTATCCCATTCATGAAATTTCTATGATGATTCTTCCCACACCTTTGATAAGCAGGATCATGTAATTTTTTACCCCCATGATATTTTTATGTTAGAAAACCACTATTAAAATCCATTCTTTGCTTCATATCTCTAGACCCATGAGACCCTTGAGATTTGATGATCAATATTTAGACATTTATGGAACATTATAAAATTTCCTCATAGCTATCAATGTCTCAAATCTCTAAATCATTCCACATACTAGACATTAGGCCACCAAATATGTCTTCAAATTTACTTTTGTGGGAAATGACATAGCTAGAGGTGTGTCATGCAAGACCTTTGAAGTATTCCTCATACGCCTAGATAGATTTATTGTATTTTTTTAGGGGGGGACAAGAAAATCCCACATCATTTTATTTCATATAATTCAAGGAAAATATTTATAAAAAACATTTTTTTAATTTCATTCTACTCCATTGCTTCGATATCATTCCCATTATTTGAAATTTCAATTAATAATTATCATTAATCAAATTCAAATTCTATATGATAAACAACCAACACAAACTAATCCTTCTCAATGTATTTTTTGATGGAGAGTATCTGTTTATTTGGGTTGAGCCATTGTACATACTTAACGGATCAGAAAGTCTACTGAATGTTAGAGGCCTTTATCATATAAATGTCTTAATTGAATCTTTCCCTTTTTTAGGGGGATGTGGGTTTCCCCCCAAATTCAAATTTTTATTCATAACATGAATTAATTGAGAAACAAATTTCATGATGTTTTCAACTCCTTACATCGATTTTGGCATCTCATTATGGTAGCCATTGCATTTCTCATCAGATTGGTTGAAGAATCGGTTCCACCTATTCCAAGCCATTGACCAAAATAAAGGAAAAACTAGGGTTGATAATTTTAAAAATATTAAACACATAATTGGATAAACTATGAACATTTAAGGGATAAATCATACATGACATATATTCTGTAACTTTTTAATTTTTATATGTCAATATAAGTTATCCTTTTTCTATTTTATAAAATAATGTTTTATGTGAATTTGTTTCCCTTTATAATGGTTACTAAAGAGCATGTGAATTTACCAAAGAATATATCTCAAGGTTTTCAAACCTAGCATATAGCAGGGTCTCTTTATTGTACAACACGTGTTGATTGAGTGAAATCGTAATTCACCCATTTCAGAGTAGTTACCACTATGTATAATTGTTCTAGTGCCACATCCACTTATAATATCCAGAAAGAGTTGTAGTTTCTTGGGACCCAATTTCTCTATATCTTACTAAAAAAATTGATGTTTTAATGTGATTAGTATAAATATAAATGATTTTACAAGATTCTTTAATCCTAATCCCCAAAAATAAAATTACTTTTCTTGGATACAAACTATGATTACCCATTTCTTTAATACACATTAATTCAAGATTTATTACATAATGGTAAAAATAATTTAATACCAATAATAACATGAGGTATACTATCTTTGGGTAAATAAGTAAATAATATAATAAAATAAAGAGGGATATAACAACATTATTCAAAAACTTTACAACATTATATTAAAATCCACCAATCAATTGAAACTGCACGGTAAAACTTGGGGGATGTACAAAAGAAATATGTTAGCTATAAAGACCAATAAGAGAATAAACAATGTATAACATAATTAATATAATAGAAGAGGAATTTAAAATATAAATAAATGTGTGTGAATCATAATCATGAACATTGAAGCATTACATAAGATGATAACATAATGGAAGCATATGAATGTGGAAACAATATAATACACAAAATCGTAAACATAAAGCAAGGATAACCAGTGAGACATTATGGTGTAGTGTAATGATGATATACTCTAATACACCACATATGGTATATAATTAGATAAAAAATTAACCAAATCATTGTATGTCTTTTTATTTCTAGGCCCAGTCATCACATTCATATTATGTATAAGAATTTGTTTTCTACATAGATTATACAATATAAGGATCTATTCCATCATGTTTAATCTTAGGATTAATGAGTGTGGGATATATAAATGGAATTAACCAATAAAATTATTCATTGGTTTGTAACACCATTAGTTTTTATGTATTATTATTTTTTAATAAATTAAATTTGTTCAATTGCTTTCATTACACACAACACTGGGTTTTAACAAACTATGATATATTGTATTCACATATTAATATTTTTTTTATCATATACACATTTGAAATATGGTAATTAATATAATTGAACAAAAAATGAAAATTTAATCACATTTATTAAATTAATTATTTTATAAATTTAATGGAAATGAAAATAAAAATCAATTGAAAATCAAGGAAAAGTTTTCTGAATAATTGTATTTTTTCAAAAAAAAGGTTTCATCGCAATTTAGGAACTAATTTTAAAATTAATTTATATAAAATTTATAAATTGAATTTTATAAAATAATTTTCATTTTTTAAATTAGTATTTCATAATTATATTAAAATGAATTTCTGTGAATTTTATGAATTTTTTTTAGAGATTAGTTAAAAATATTAGTTTTTATTGTGAATTGTATTTTGTTTTAATGAATTTAAGAACATTAAAATTGTTTTAAAATTTTTTTAAGAGTAAAATTAGGTAAATTATATATTTAATAATCTAATTTATTCCATTTGAATCAGTTTTATATTGAATTTTCATATTGAAACATTATATACTTTTAAAAATGGTCTCTACAGAAAACCACTATTTCATCACATCTATAGGTTTAATTTAAATTAAATTCATCCTATTTGTGAAATGAATTTAGAAACATTTATTCAATAATTGGAATCAAAATAATAATAATTATTTAATATGTTTAACTTTATTTTTGAGCATAATGAATAGCAAAAATAGTTAAAATTAATTGGGGTGTTTAAGGTAAAATGGGTTTACCCGTGGATTAAACTAAAAGGATAAAGGTTTAAATGACATAGAAACATGTCCAAAATATGTTTCATGTACTTATTGAAACCTTATATTCTATAAGTTTTAATAAAGAGCCATTTTTGTGCCATTTATAATTATAAAAAGTTCAGTACACTTTATTCTATTAAAATATTCGAAGTGTTTCTTCCCACCCACATATAAAAGGCCACCCTCTCTCATCTCATCCTCAAACATATAAAACACTTTGGTTTGAAACAAAACAACCCAAATAAATTCATTAATTCCCTCTCAACATCCTATAGTAATTTTTTTGATCATATATCTTACTTATTATGGCTTCTTGGTGTAAATCTAAAAGAGTTTTTTGAATAAGAGGTAACATTCTTAACCGAGCATTATTTTATATCTTCTTCCACATCCTTAGATTAATATTTGAACATTTTAATATAATAACATATTATCATAAATATACTAAGATGTTCTTATGATAATGTAATTACTGATATCTATCTCCTCTTCCCTCAAATGAGAACCAATAACGTCGCTTGTGTGTACGATGGACTACAACCTCACAAACCTATGTAACTCATTTTCTTTCAATACCTCTCATAGTTGGGTATGATGATGGATATAACATATATTTATATATATAAATATATAATATTTTGAATATATTTATTCTTATTCATAAATAATATCACATTTACCATTTTAATTTTTGTTCCATTGGGGATACGCTAACATCACTCATGTGTACGATGGTCGACCACCTCACAAAGAAATGTGATTCATTCTCACTAATGATTTAAATATATGCTAATAATGATTATTTTAATGATAATATTTTATTTATATTTCAACATAATTATTCTATAAAATTTAATAATTATTTACCTTTCATTCCTTCCATCCTTCAAAAGAATAAAAACAACTTTCATGTATATGTACGACCTACTATCTCCATGAATGGTGTATTTCATTTTTATATCACTAAATTTTATGGATGACTCTAAATATGTATATAATTAATATATATTATATTTATTACAAGATTAAAAAATTTTATATGATGTGATAATGACTACATTACAAGGACCATAACTATTGAACCAAAACTCTCACGAAAAATAAAATAGTTAACACCCATAAAAGACAATTTTATAAATGAATTATTAATAAATGGGTGTTATAACATTATAAGGTGATAATATATGATAATATATTAATTATAATGAATATATAATATATTTATAATAAATTTATATTTATTATACAAGGTGTTAGAGTGATTTCTAGGAAATAAAATCTCAAGTTATGGGATTTTCACCACACATTTTATATATGTGAGATACATTCCAAATTCACCACGTGTTACCTTTTTGTTATGTATATAATTCACATGAATTAATTTTATTGTTCTTATAACAATAATTATAGGGATTTACATATCCATTTGAGTATATATCTTTCATTAGGTTTATGACTCAAATGATACAAAATGGAAATGGATATATATTACAATCTCATTATTTATTGGGATTGTCTATCATTAAGTTTTCCAATGATAAATTTTTTTGATATAAATATAAATAATTATCATCAACTCTCATTTATTTTGGTTATTTATTGAAAATACATCTTCCCTTGATTTTTCTCTCTTTATGTACTCATGATTCAAAAATAATGTTTTTAATGAAAATCAATTTCATTTCTCTCTTTGGTCAAAACCCATTTTTCTTCCATATACATGATTTCTAAAAAATTTCCATTTCTTAATGTTCTTTTACGATTGTTTAAATTAAATTTTAACCTTTTTTCATTTTTAAAAATATATTTTAATAAGAAATATTCCTATCCTTTTCCAAATAAGGTCCATTTTGATTTTACTAAAAATGAGAAAGGAATATTTATTATAAATTGTATAGAATGAACCTAATTTCCTACCATCATGAACAATGAATATTTTAAATCTTCCATTATTATTTTTCAGGGATAATTTTAATATAAATGATTTTAAAAACATGTTATGATTTTTTTTATTTAAAAAGTTATTTTCAAAGTGGAAAGGCTATTTTCCCCTAGGAAATGTTCCAAATGATATTTGAAAATTATATTCCAAATAATGATAATTTTATAAATAAATTACTAATAAAACAGTGTTGAAACATTATAAGGGGATAATATATAATATTATAAGAATTTTTATGATTTTGGAATAAATTTATAATAAATGAATATTAATTATATAGGAGAGTTCTTTCGATTCAACATGAACTTAAGGTAAGTGATTTTCATCTCACTTTTTATATCTATGAGATACATGTCATATTCACCTGTTGTTTCTTTTTTGTGTGGTATATACTACCCATTAATGAATTTTATGATTCATATCATGAAAATTATTGGGATTTACATATCCATTTGATTATCTATCTTTCATGGGTTTTTTGATTCGAAGGATACCAAAAATAGTAACAAATAAATATTACAATCTCATTATTTATTGAGATTATCCATGATTAAGTTTCCAATGATCAAATTTTGTGATATAAATCTCTATAATTCTCATGAATTTTATTCTCCTTTGGTTATTTCATGATAATAAATTTGTTTCATCGTTTTCCTCTCTTCAGGTACTTAAGATTCCAAATAATATTTTGAAATAAAACCAACATTATTTCTTTCATCGGTCAAAAACCCTTTTTCTTCCATATAAATTTATTCTAAAAATTCTTTTAAAAAATATTTTAATGTCCTTATATTTTTTTTTGAATTCATTTTTAAACTTGTTTTAATTTTTAAAAAATATTTTAAAATTTAATCTTTATGTTGTTTTCCAAACAAGGTCCATTTGGATTTCATAAAAACAATTAAAGAAATTTTTATTTTAACTTATATGATATGAATAAAATTTCCCACCATCATGGACACTAAATGTATTAAATATGTTTTTATATATTTCAAAGTTACTTTTAAAGAAATTTATTTTGAAACTGTTTTATGAATTTTTATTTTTAAAATGTGAATTTCATAGTAGAAAGGATATTTTTCTCAATAAATGTTCCAAATGATTTTCCAAAATCATTTTCCATCTAAAATGTCATCCTTGGAGGTTAGTTATGCTTCACTAGGGATATTATCCATGTATTCTATTAATATTATTTCTCTAAATGTTTAATGGTTATGATGAAAATATGATTAAAAATAAATTTCTTTTCTAAAGGTTATACCTTGATAAGATGTTTATGAAACACATTACTTTCCCATGGGTTATGTTGTTATGAAATGATGAAATGTTTATGAAAACTATTTCTTTTCCATGGGTAATTATATGATGAAATGTTTGTGAAACACATTTCTTTTCCTAGGTTATGATAGGATGCCTGTTTTATGATCATATGGAACACATGTGTATGATTATAATTATATGATGTATGGGAGCTATATCTCCATCCAATGTATTGGGAAAAGATTTATATATAATGAGATAGATATGGCTGGAATGGGGAGTGAACCCAGTTCAGTAAGAGACTTTGTACACTATGAAAATATTGGAAGTAATCCATGACTACTACAATGGTTCAGGGAGTGATCCCATTCCACTATGATATCATTGGAAGTGATCCTCGACTACTATGGAAATGTTATTCTATGATTATATGTATGCCAAAATTCTTTATCTTATCCTTATATTATACTCCCATGGATTATGTTATCAGATTACTTTATGATTCATGTATTATAAACTACCATTCATTATTCAATGTCTCAGGATTATGAGATTTTATATGCAGGTTATGGTTTTTAAATGTTAATCTTATATTCTTATACAATTATGCTCATGTTATGCTTATGTGATTATTTATATCTCACTTGCTTACCCTTACAGAGAATTTTAGCACACCCTTTATTATGTTTCCTTTCAACAGGTCATAAAGATAGGTAATATGTATTATATATATAAGAGGAGTACTATTTGGGATGATCTTTGTGGGATATTTTTAATATCTTCCACAAAATAAGAATATAGTTTATCATGTTTCTAAAGACACTAAACAATTATTATCATCAGGTAAGTTTTTATGTATTGTATTTATATTTATATAAAAGTTGAAATTTTTATATATGAAAATCATAATTTTCTATATGGTACATCTAAGTGAATACCTTTGAGTAGAAATGGGGATCGGTATTCAAAAAAAAATGATTGGCATGGAAAATCACATGATAACTTTGACAAAATAATGGGTGTAAAAATTGTTAATGGAAGGGTATATTAAGAGTAAAAGGTAGTCTATCATTATATGGAAATCATAAAGATTGTAAAGGTTTTCTTTAAACAAATTACAATAAGGAAAATTAGAAATAAAAAAGGGAATAATTCAAAGAAAACATTTTAATAAAGAGGAGGAGGAGAGGATCACTTACCTTGAGAGGGTGCATCAAAAAGATTGGCATGAGATTCCTTTGATCTTGGGAATAATATGTGAGGGTTTTATTGAAGGATATTAAGAGTAAATTTATTTTCATAGGATTTTTTTAAGATTATTGGGGTGTGGGGGAGGACGGGTGGTTATTTATTGACAAATAATGTGAAATTCTTAATTAATTTCAAAACATATGTCTTAGGCTTATATGATAAAACAATGAAACCCACAAGGCTTATACTACTTTTTTACCATCGTTTCATCAAAATAATAATGTATTTAATTATTTTATAAGTCAATAATTTAATTCTAAAAATAAAACCCTTGGTGATGTGGAATTGAGTTACGTTCATAAAGAATTGATTTTAAAACATTAAAATATAACATATGTTTTGGAGAAATCGGTAAGGGTTTATAAAATCAATCAAATAACATTAAAAATAAAGTATTTTAAATTGGAAACATATTTTGGGTCATTTATTGCATTAATTTTATTTATTACTTCACGTTTAGGCTATTATGATTTATAATAAAACCCGTATATTTATTTCATATTTAATGTTTACCCAAAAAATCGACTGTCTAAGAAAATTATGAACATATCATCATTGGATAATATTGAATTTATGATTCCAAAAATAATACTTAATTTACGAAATTATTTATATAAATATGAGAGTTTATAATTTAACATAAAAATCCATATTTATTGATAAATACTGGTGTTTTTAAAATAACAGTTTTCTAACACTTATAAATTTAAATTAGACTTCAATAAATTATATGAAAATTTTTATGTAAATAATTTTTTTATAATAATATTATTAAATGGAAATAATATTTATTTCAAAATTCATTAATTTAGAAAAATAATATTTTAATTAAAAGGATATATTTTCCAAAAAATTAATCTTGGTTTCTTCATATCAAAATTTAATTTCATAAAATTTTATTTAATTGTATATATAATGTAATAATAAAAGGAAAAAATATAATTATTATTTTATCAGAAAGAAAACCTAGAAACTCATACTACCATGGTCTAGATATATAATTCTTTATTACATTATCTTATACACTAAGGGTAAGGTGCACAATGGTGGGACATGCTTAGGGTGGCTTGACAAGCATGGTTGGGGTTGTGGTATTATTGAGATTGAATTTCTCCCATAAATGATTTTGTTTATTTTTTAGTTTTAGGATAATGGGTTAGCCTTGGTTATGGTAAAATCCCAATGATTCCATCTCCCTCATAATATTTGATAAATGGAATTTATAGTGTATGATCCTAAATGTATAGTCCATCACTTCTTTCATATGTGTCAATTAGGATTCATCATAAACCTTAATACAATAATCTTAGTGGTCACTGTACAATGACAATATTATAAATTTCTATGATACTTGATAATATTTTTAATCTGATAGGATAATGCAACCAATTTAGCACCTGTGATTTCTATAACTACATTACATAATCAGGAATTTATTCATTAAAAAGGGTATTTCTTTTATGAAAGTTCAGTTCAATAAAATCATTTCATACTAATAGAGATAGGAGAGTCAACCCTAATTATATGATTGAAATAATAATAGGGAGGATACAACTAGGGAAAATAGAAAAATAAAAATGATGATGTACATGGAGTTTTTCTGGTGTAGGTATTTAGAGGGTTTTTTGAGATCTCATTAAGAAAGTTGAAGGTTGAAGAAGGTATTATTCTTAGAGTATTATTCTCTTTGTAAATCAGCAGTTCTTATTCTTAAGATAATCATTATAATTTGTGTAAATTGATATCATCTTTACCTGATGTAACAATAATTCAACAAACGGAGCAGTGACTTTCTTATTGATAGGGAGCATTGAGTTCTATAATTGTTCATTGTAGTAAACCAAGAGGGCTAGTGATACCGCATTGAATTGTATATAAAAACATGATATTTTAGTAAATTTGGTGCATATACATTTTTTTATGCACTGTCTATGGACATAACATAGTGCTAGTAAACCATATAAAATCCATTATATTGTTTACTATGTTCATCTCTCATTTAGTAGAAAGGTAGAGAGAAATCAAAGTATTTTTCAATATGAGAGGACAATATCATCATTAAAGGAAGAATTTGTTATGCAAAAATACCTAGATTAAACCTCCCTCTTAGGTTGTTATCCTTTATAGGGTCCTAACATGTTGTATCAAAGGTAGGGTTTTTTCTCTCTTTAAATCATGGAAATGGTTTTCAACAATAAAGGTATACCAATCATTGAATATATTAATTTTTAGTTCTTGAAAATATAGGAACAATAATATTTAGGCTCCTCGGGCATGGATGTTTACATAGTATCCATTTATTGAATCACTATGAATATTTAAAGTGGAGACTTGATGGAGAGATATCAATGAGATGAGGATCCATATTCCAAATAAATAATATCCTTAAGAATTACACATTACAATCCCATTTTCAGAAATCAAATTTCATTCAAAAAATCTCTTATTATGTGGGAAAATCTCTTGAAAATTTATAACAAAGATTTGAAGGATCGAGATGAAAAACTATAGGTTATATGGAATAAATTTATAAATTTGAGAATGAATTAAAATGAAATGGTTGAGCCTTTTTCTATTATCTAAATATTATTACTGAAGATATGTGATGCCTCAATTAAGATCTTATATATGATAATATCTTAATGATATCATGATAATACCCCTCATTTTTTCAATACAAAAGCCTTGGTTTTAGAAGGTAATGATCCAAAAGATATTTTGATCAAACGTTTTCATAGTAATCTTATGGATTATGAGATGAGAAATGAAGAAAATGACTCATGAATGAAGGAATGTTCTATGGAGTTGGCCTTTAATTCCATGAAGAAGCTCTTAATTACATATAATGCATGTGACGATGATGTTCATGAGGTTCTGTTATTTTTACCCTCTATTATTAAGAGAAGAATAATAAGCTTTTAGGGTAATATTTTACTTGATTTCCAGAAATGTGTAAATGTGGGATATCATACAGATAAATTTCTTAAAAACTATCATGATGATGATGAAGAAGAAAAACAACCCAATATGATGAAAAAATAAGGTTCAATGAATTCTCAATGGAATCCATTTAGAAAGAAAAATTTTATTTCTAGAGAAGCAATAGTTCTTGAGAATTTGAAGTATAAGGAGGTGAACATTTTAAGGATGATGGTGTTTTTTATTGCACTTAAAAATAAACCAATAAATAATGATATTGATGATGAGAATAAATGATTTGTTTGAATGGTTAATTTACATGTTTAACATAAGGTAACCCTTGATGAACATAATATTTTGAGGGAAAGGTATATGAATTCCAATGTTGTGGTGCATGATTCCACACTCTACATTAAAAAATAAAGAAGAGGAAAATTTAGAGTATAAGTATAAGATCTAAAAACTCTAAAATATAAATTTAGTAAACTCAATGAAGGAAGTAGAAAAAAACATAATATTGGAAAACATACTTGAATCATTGAATTTTTGGATAAAACTATCAACGCTCGAGTAAAGGGAAGTATGGAGATGGTAGAATAAGTTATGAAATTTTATTGGAAGTTTGAATATTGAGAACAATTATTGACACCCAAAATTATTACTTAAAATACAAAGAATACATCATCATGCCATGCCAAAGTAATATCTAGGGTTAAATTCACACCTATTCCTCAAGTTCACTAGTTCAATAATAAAGGAAAATATTTGGTTATTTCATAACCTAAATCAAAAACTTCTTGTATGAAGTTATATCTTTGAGACACTAGAAAGGACACAAACCATATAAAGGTGAATTCTATTGCATCATGATTTATATAGTTTTTTTAGAATGTTGGGACACACTTTCATTTTGTTCGATATTTATATGAGGACATTTTGGGAGAAAAATGAATCTAAAAATTCAAGAAATTAGTTTAATAAATGTTTTTAATGGATACTATGTTTATAATATAGGGATATAGAATAATGTAATAAATTGTTCATCAATAGTGAAACAAATTTCATCAATAATGGCATAATGTGGATGGATGATATTGTTGTAATCCCCATCCAAAAATTATAGTGACTCAAAATTGTTTACTTTTGCAAGAATAAGAAGAGTTCATGGATTCAACTGTTTATGGGGTCTATTCATCACCAACATTGTCTTTGAATTATATATTGGATAAGGATGATGTTACTGAGATTACTTTAAGAGTAACAAACCAATCAAGTTCATGAATATTGGATAGTGGATGAACATAACATATGACTATAAATAAAGGCTCATTATGAATCTAAATCACAATAATAATGGTGAAATTAATTTTGGGAATAACCAGTGTTGTAGGATTGTTGGGTTTGTATAATCCAAGATTGGAGGAAAAGATCTTTAGTGGTTATCTTGGGTGATAGGCTATGTCGTAATCTTCTTAGTACCATCTAATTATGAGACCTCATACATTCAATGAAGATCAATGAAAATGTATATACTATCAAATCTAAATATGGTTAAATTATTCTATAGATAAGAAGAATAAATGAAAATATATACCTTTTCGGAGAGGAAAATTTATGTATACTTTCAAAAGATGAGGATAATTGACTATGGAAGTGGTGACTTGGCCATTTGATCTCATTATCCTAGGAGAGGCTGGTAAAAGAAATAAATAATGTGATATTTCTCATATCATGTATGATCACACTCATATATGTGATTCATAATTAAAGTGGATGGTAATCATGATGTATTATATTCCAAACAAGATGAAGGCATCGTGGTTGCTCAAGCTTATGCATGTGGATGTTTGTGGGGGTAATTTCACCAAAAATTATCGATGATAATAGTTATTATGTACTATTTATTGATGATTTTTAGAAAAATAGAATGGATTATACCTATCACCCAAAATATAGAGGTGTAAAAATATATACTCTTTATATATGGAGAGCAGAAAAGACACTTAGTGTTAATAGTCAGAAATTCCAAACTGACAATGGGACTAAATTTTGAAATCATTAAGATGAAGAATACCAGGAGAAGCATGGAATCAAATATCACGTCTTTTTTAGTATAAAAAATTTGAAAAATGGGATTGTTTAATGAATAAATCACATAAACAACAAGAAAGACTAAACAATGTCAATTCAAAAGTATCTTCTAGAAAGATACTAGAAATAAGTTGTTATAGTAGTGGTATATATCTCTAATAGAGTATTTCTACATGTAAATTATGGGATACTCCATATGAAATTTGGTATGAAAAGAAACCTACCCTCAAGTTCCTATGAGTGTTTAGAAATAAAATTTTGTTCTCAATAAGGAGAAGAGAAGAAAAATTCTAAAATCAAGGATATAGAGGCATATTTCTTGGATAATGATCAAAGATAAAGGCTTACAGTTTTTACAATAGGAGACTTAAAATTTTGATTGAGATCACTGATGTTGTGGTGTTTGAATGTAGGAATGAGATATCTAAAAAAGACCATATCTCTCATGACAACCAATATATTTATGAACATGAAAGTGATGAAGAATAAAAAGGTTCTAGGAGAGTTAAAATGATTGAGGAAAACTATGATTAAGACTCAAATTCTAAGGTAACTATAGAAATTCAATAAATCTCACAATGATAAATGATAAGGGATGAGGTGATGGAAAGAAACATTATTGGATACCAGAAACCCTTAGTCCAAATAATAATAATAAAGGCTTTGTACTAGGTATCTTTATTATCACTGGAGAAAACACAAATATTTTAGAGATGCTTCAAATAATGAGAGTTGGGTCATAGATGTGAATGAATACATTTTCCAAATAATATAAGATGATACATGGGATGTTTTTTGGTGTATACATGGGGTGTATTTCTAATGCTAGGAAAGAATCATGTCATCAAAACAAAGCGGGTGTAGCATGCGGGTTACTATTCAAAGAATGTGAATTGGGCCAAATATTTGGGCTTACGGGCTATGTAATGGGCTATAATCCCACTGGGCCTTCGGGCTATGTAATGGGTTTCCCTCTACCCGGTTAAAAGAGGTCTTTTCTTTGATTTAATAATAAAAATGAGGCTTCGGCCCCAACCTTAAAAAAGAATTTTTTTCATGAAAATGGTTTTCCCAAAATAATGAAATTGTTGTTGATGATAAATTTTCACCAATTACATGGATCAAAACTATTCATCTATTCTAAACTATAACAATTCAGAAGGGGTAAAAATATATTTCAAATGGGCCTCAAATATTTTTTCTTGATCAGTGTCCATAATGAGGATCTATATTCTAAGAAACCATATGGGTTTCTCATAAATGAATATGAAAGAAAATTTTTAAATAATGAAGTCTTTGTATGGCCTTAATTAATCATAAATATAAAGGTATTCTAAGTTAGATTAATGACTGAAGAATCTTATTTTTCATAGAATATCAGTTTAGTATAACATCTACATCAGGAAGGATAATTAGGAGTGATTGATGGTTCTTATCTATATTGACAGTATAATATTTGGAGGCTCAAATAATAGCTAATTCATGTTGTTATTAGAACCCACGATTTTCAAATTTTAGATGTCTCTAATTGTGGAAATCTTATTTTTTTGGCTTGTAAGAAATTCAATGATCGGATTTGTTTTTTATCTCAAAAACTAATTATTCTAAGGAGGTTCTGAAAATATTTCAGATGGATAATTCAAGGACTATAACACCACTAGTTGAGATAATGATGACATTTTAAAAATATGTACAAGGAAAAGAGATCAATATGGATACACATTGATAAATAATTAGAAGTTTACTATATTTTACTGCAACATAACTTGATATTTAAATCTTTACATTTTAATTTTATCTCTTTGAGAGTGATCCCATAAAAAGAAACATGAATGCTGAGAAATGAATACTTGAATATATCCACCATACAAGGGACTAGGTATTATTCTATAATAATGATTCATAGTAAAATTTAATGGGATTCACTAATACAAACTGGGATGGTTCTATATATAGAAAAAAATAAACATATTATGGTGGTTTTAATATTTTTCCCTCATTAATGTCATTTAAAATTAAAAACCATGATTTCTATTCTTTTTTTTTCATTATGGATGAGTACATTACAAATACTCAAGAAGGTGCCCGATTTTTACAGATTAAATAACAACTTAATAATCTGGGAGTTGAAGTGATTCTCCCTTTTAAATCATGATTGAAAAATCATGTGTGATCAATCTTATAGAAAATAATTTTCATCATTCACAAAAAAAAGAATATCATGATCAAATAACATTTTATAAAGGATAAGGTGGATCAAATAATAGTGATATTATAATACATTTCAACCGAAGATAAATTGGCTGGTATCATAAACAATCATGAATTTAAATGGTGTTTAGAAACATTGGTTGGATTTATAAGTCCTACCATATCTATCAACTTATTTGATTCAGGTAGAGAACCCCCCACTCCTCATAGTTACTCTCTTGATCAAGTTGTATTTTCTCTCCTAAATAAATTAGATTTCTAATCCCCATATTATAAAATTTTTAGAGACCTGATCTATTTAAGATTGTTTCCAAAGGGGTAAGAAGATACACATGTGTTTGATTGTAGGAGTAATATTGAGAAAAAGGGTAGGGTATATCAATGAAAAATCAGGGGGATAAATGTTGTTCATGAAATGATATGTAGGCTTTTTGGATAAAATTTTCACTTAGTTCATGTTTCTCACACTGATCAAATATCACATGGGAAGAGAATTGATGATTCATGGCTTAGTGTTAAAAATATTGATTGTGGAATTATTTGAGCATTTGAAATATTTTTAGCAAACCCAAAGGGAGATATTATTGGAAAAAATCACTTTGGATCAATTTTTTAATTTTTTTAGCGACTAGGAGGTGAAGAAGGTAGCTGAAGAGGAGTTTTATCTCAATGATAGAGCCTAGACCATAGCTCCTACTCCACACTAGAGAATATTGTGATTTTATAGAGAAATGCTTACTTATTCAATTGTCAATATGGATATTCCACATAGAATAGGCTACACCACATCCAAAATAACCATTAATTAGAAGAGTAAAAATCAAGGGTTACCCATTTCTCACTTGGGTTATTTAATGTTTATCCATATCTTTCATGGGTTATGACAGGGTAACTCAGAGTTTTCATGGGGTGAATAACGGTAAATCCTTACCCTTATGTAATGGATAATATCTGTATAAGGGAATATCCACTAGATATTTCAAGTTATCCATGTAATATATTATATTTTACCCCATAATACCTTTTGGAAGAGTAAATGTCCACATCATCGCTATTTCTTGCACCCTGGGGTTATGATTTCAATAGAATTAAAGAATTTAAAGGTTACCAAACCTATATGATACTAAAACACAATAGAAGTGGATACACTATAGTAATGTGTCTATTCCACAATTGGTTGTCTGAGAATCTGTTAGAGGAGATCATGCCTATGTGGTTTAATTGAGTTATAACTCTAGGAGTAGTGGATATGGTCAACTACAAGACTCCAAGATATAGTTTTATTTAACACCCCATATTTATTGTTGAGGAATTGATGGTTATTTCATAGTGAAGGTGGTTGATCCTTAGTTTATAAAAATGAGTAGTATTATGATGTAATATATATTACAATTCCATATCCAGTAGTTTCAGTCTACAAAAGATTTCAGATAGAAATGGTGTTATGGATTTAGTCCATTGTTGTTAAATTTTAATTAACAGTGTATGATAACCCCCTTAATCACTGGGGAAACTTTTTCCAATCCTATAGATAGGTTATTCAATCCTAACTATTAAATAGAATTAAAAATAGGGAGTATCCCCTTGTGAAAAACAGAGAGAGGAAAAAGAATACACACATGGGGTTTTTATGGGTTAAGTCTTCATAGGGTTTTTTCAGATCTCATCTGGAATTTTGAAGGTTGAAGAAGGTCTTCTTCCAGGAGTCAAATTGTCAATATAAATTAAAATTACATGTACTAAAGAGAAATACCATTTATGTGGTATATTTTCACCATCATCATGTGAAGAAGAAAATATTAAATAAATTGGGAAGTGAGTCCCTTATTGATGGGGACCAGTGGGTTCTCCAATTGTTCATGGTAGTAAATAAGAAGGGTCAGTGAGACCACTCCAAATTATACTTAAATGAGTGAGATTCTAGTTAATTATGTGCACATATAAATTACTAGGCATGATCCTTGGATATATCATAGTGCTAGGGAACCAAGTAAAATCTATTGTTTTACTGAGAGAATAATATCATCATTAAAGTAAGAATTATTTAAATCTATAATATCCTAATTCACCTCCTCTAACATGGTATAATCCATTATAGAGACCAATGTTTTTTCTTTTTAAATACCTAATAATGTTATAAATATAATAGTTATTCGTTATATATAGATTCTAAACTATCTATACAAGAAGATGAAGGGAACCAAAACACATCACTTCATAGAGGCTATAATATGTATGTATGCTTGAAAAAAAATTAATTTTCTAAAATAAAAGAGGGAAAGGTGGATACTGAATATTCAAAAATATTAAAAATGTTCAAAATACCAATAATTGTGTTTATTATATAAAAATTAGATGATCACATCTGTAAGAAAAAGTCAAAAAAATAAGTATGGTTAGAGAGTGATTAGTGCTCTCGTTGAGAACCTGAGCTTTCCCTTGGAGGGCTTCTTAGAAATTATTGATATTGAGAAATTTACCATGAACAGAGGCTTATCAACATGGAAGATGATTATAATAGAAGTGAAATGGGTTTTTTTTAAAATAGTAAATCATATTTTTGGAGTTGACATAAAGTGGTGGTGGATGGCCCTTTTTATAAGTATATATAATGACACTTTTGTAAAGTTAACTTCTTGGTATAAAGAGACCACATGTTTCACATTTAAAGTGGACTCCAAATTGAAAAAAATGTGAAAATAATTTAGTCGGCGTCACACCAATTATTCATTTTATGAATTTTTTTAACATGTATCTTATCTTTTAACCTTAGTTATAGCCTTTTTGCATTAATTTACATTTATCATGGTAACTGCATTTTAACCTTAGTAATTTAACTTTTTGTATAAATTAACATATATCCTACTAATTAATTTTTACATTATTATTGAAAATATGATAACCATTTTATAAAAAAAAATTATGAGGGGAAGAAAAATTATTTTTTATTTTACTACCCAATACATATAAAAACCTTTTGAAAAAAGTGTATTTATATCACAAAGGTATTTTTAGAAATAATTATCAATATTGTTGATTTGTGTAGATTTAATTAGTTTATTATGTATAAAATGATATTTATGTGGATTAAAAGGGATGGAAAAAATGAATTCTAACATTTGAATATTTAATTAAAAGAAAGACAACATATATAGGTTTTATTGGAATAAAATATTACTTTAGAAAAAAATGTTAACCATGGGTTTTATAAATTAAATTTTTCACAATAAAATTTATAAATTTACTTTTTAATACATATTAGTTCAATAAAAAGGGTTCATAATTATTTATGTTACATTTATATTGTGGTAACTTCAAAAATTGTACAGTATTTTTAAGAGTGATATTTTTCACTATGCTCCTAAAAATCAATCTTTTCATTAAAAATAATAAAATTAATCTAAAGATAAATTTTTTATCCTAATCCCAAAATTTATATTCATCCTTTGAAATTAAAATTATAAAATTTTGAGAATTTAATTGTCAAATAGAAAAATAATTTATACTGGGAAAAAAATATTTGAAAATGAATTTTCAAGTCTTTACTATTCTTATTCCTATTTTTTCAGTTACTAATTAAATATATGATAATATATTATTCATATAAAATATATTTTATCATTATTTAAACACAATATATTTTATTTCATATAATATTTATATTAAACTACATTTTATGTCATAAAATTTTATTATTATCTCTTTAGAAGCAATAATTTAATTTTATCAATTAATATGTATTTATAATGAAATTTATTTTTATGTTTTATATATTTCATAAAGAATTTTCTTTTATTTATATATTCCATCTTAAAATATATATTATAATAGTTATATTCTCTACTTATAATTTTATTTTAATAAAATTTGTTGTTATTTTGTTTTAGTTTAGTATTTCATGTTGTTTAAGCTATCAAACACATTAAATTTATTGAAAAAATATATATATATAATAGAATCATGGGTCATTACATGAAAATAATATTTGAAGAACATTTTGAATGTGTATATGGGTTAGGATGACATATATAGAGTTTTACAACATTTCATTGATCTTTTGAGATATAATAATATATTTTTCCACCAATTATGCACAATAAACATAACCAAGTTGGTCAGTTGAAGGTAATGTTTGATAAATTGTTTTGGAAATTATTTCCTTATGTGGATTCTTTCATGAATTTTATGTACTTTATCTAGATTGATGGAAAATCTCTATATGGAATGTATACTGGATTGTAGTTAATTAAAACTACACTGGATAAAAATCCTACCCTTGTACTATTATATTTTATTATTTATGAGAATGAGAACATCTCCTCATAGTGAATATTCTAGGATTTCCTCTAATATTTTTGATGTGCATTAAATGAATTTGTTTAATTTGTCATTGGTATTGAGTTATCAAGGAGGTAGTACAAGCTTAGGGATATGCACGGAGACCATCCCATGAATATCATCAAAACAATACTAGGACCATTGTTGGAAACATAATGAAAAAAGTTCAAGGATGAGTCCTAGAATAAAGTAATAATAAATCTACATATTCATATATTTTATTGTTGAAAAAATATTTTTGACACAGAATATATTGTTATATGTGTTCCAATTTATTCATTATTATTTTTTATAAAATCATAGAGGATTGTTTCTAAGTATTTTAGAGAGCTAATTAAGAAGTATATGAATGCATTATGAAAATTCCAATGAATAAGTAGTCTTCAATATGATGGTTGGAGGAGACATGGACACTTGATAACTAACATCATAGAATGTGTTAATAAAGTCTTAAATGTAGATTGGATTCTAACCATTATAGTTTTTTAGGTTTAATATTTTATAGCATAATTAGTAATATAAGACATTATATTAATTATAATCTTCTTTGTATTTATTTATTATGGGATCATTAAGTAGTGGATATTAACTTTGGATCTCTTCTGTGATGATCTTGGGACTTTTCCCTAATTATGACCAGAATGATGTCTAGTTCTTACTCTAACAGACTCATAATAAGTAATATCATTAGAATATTGTAATTAAAAGAATAATATATAAAATAAAAATTAATTTAATTAAAATATTATTTATATTTATTTAGTTTGATGTCTCTATGTAGTGGGTAATTACATTGGACCACTTTCATGATGATTTGGTGGTTTTACCCAAAATATTACTAGATTGATATCTATTGCATACTACACTAGAATTACACTAAGAAATATCATTGGTTTTTTTCAAATAAAATACTCAATATTAAAAATGAAAATGTAATGTTTTAAAATTAAATTAAATGTCTACTATAGGAAACCATCTATTTCCTAGTGATGCATTATATTGAAATAAGGAATATGACTTAAAGATGTCTTCAAATAAGGATGTGATCTAGGAATCATTTTATGTTTGAGATTGACTAGATTCTATGGATGGATACCTCATTTCATGTATTCTTTTCCGGAAGGGATAAATTTGAGTACACTAAGTGTCATGATCATCTAATAGGTAGTAGTTTTAATGATTTTGTGGTTTTTCTATAGTATCATTACTGGGATTGCATTATTTTCCAGGAATTATGACATCCTGGTGAACATGTTATCAAAATGTATTCTTCTATACACTTATCTTGGGAGAAATTATAAAATCCAATATATCAACAATAGATTATTAACAATGGCTACAATTATATATGGATCATTGTAGGTGAATATCCTAATTGTTTTCTTCCTGTTGATACTCCTAAATATTTTCTTAAATTGACTATAATATAACTAGATGGTGGCCAAAGTTGACCCATATTTAAAATAAGTGGATAGGACATACAATTTGACATCATCATGGAACTATTATTAATTAATGTAGGAAGGTAAAACCCACACATGTTTCCCTAAGCATATATTGAAATCATTGAATTATCCTAATGAATGAGGTTTTTCTATAGCTATTAATGTTAAAATATTACTAAGTAATGTAATGAATTTTGATTTAAATTAAAAACATCATATTCTTTTATTATTTCTTCTACAACTATATTATCAAGTGAATAAATGAATTTATAGCCATAATATAATATTTTATTAAAATTAAATGATTTTGACTAATTAATGTCTTACAAACTATTATGGGAACTTTATAAAATTAAATAAATGGGGCTCTCTTATCTTCCTATTAGTCTCATTTCTCACATGTGGTTCTATAATAGAGACATCCCAATATATTATTATATTATGATAACATTAATTCACCCATGATTTACCTATGGAAACCCTTATTATATAACTCCAACATGATGGGTTTTATAACATCCATGTGTGACCTCAATAAAAATTCTCATCATTTTACTTCTACATTAGTCGAGATATATAAAAAAGGGACTCAAACATTAAATATTCTTAAAAATGATATAATTATTATATTAGAGTACATAGAAAATATTTTCGGTCTACTAATCCATGGTATAATGGTTATGGGTGATACAATGGGAGACTAGTATACTATTATGCATTTTTTACTAGATATTTTAATTTCTATTCGAACACATGTTTTTAGGGAGGTAAATTAAAATTGGCATATCAAGATTGAAAATGTTTAGTGAATCATGATGAAATAACAATTATGGCCATTATTTGATACACATGTGTATATATTATGTAGAAACTTTGAGTGATTATGTGTGTTGACTGATCTATTAACTTAGTATGCATGATGGTTTTAGCGCTACTTGAAGATATGGATAGGATTAGCATGTTTAGTTATGGGTTAGTAGTATTATTATATATTTATAGATTCTCTAATATAGAATGAAAAGTAGAGAAAACCCAATTTTAAGGATGTGACATCCTACTACTAATGTGGACATTATAGTGTTTTCCATCCATTACTCATAGAGTTATCAAACCACAACCTTATCACTTTTTTTTGGATTGTACTCCAAGATTCTGGTATATTTAAAACATTAATTTCATTAATTTACTAATATAATTTATAAATAAAAAATTTATTACCTTTTATAAAAGGTGGAGTTAGGTTCAACATTGTGTACCTTATCTGAGACATAATTTTCACAACATTCTATATATGTTTGACACTATACAAATAGATAACATAAGTGAAACAATAATTTTGTTTATAGAAACAATAATTTTCTATTAATTTTATAAGGTTTTGTAATGATAAAATAGTTATATTATTATGTTAATAAAAAAAAATACATTTATTAGTTATAAATTTAGGTTTACCATATAAATTATAGTTGTTTTGGAAACACTTATACCATAATAAACATCTTTGGTTTGAGACTATAGATCAGTGGTTCCATAAATTAACTTCTAAACCGTTGATTATAACCACCTTGGTAAATTCATGCCACAATTTTGGATCTTGAATCACATCCCTTATACCCTAAAATAGTCTTATGCATTATAAAATATTAAATTTCTAGGTATGTAGGTAGTATATTGTTTGATCTTTTTTACTAGTTACATAAAGTGCGGGGATATTCTTTCCAGGAACAATATCATTAAAAATGCATATACCACAACATGACTCCATCAATATAATCAGGTAGAGTTTATGTATTTGTTCCTATATCACACTAGCATGTACCTAACATTTCCTGGGATAGGCCTCCACCTATTGGTATGTTTTCAACCTTACATTATATTTTTTAATTTCATACTTTCAATTAACATAAATGATCATTATTGGTTACTACCTTTTCTCCTCTCTTTTAGTAACATTTAGTATCTCTTCTTCATGTGTCCCTTTATTACACAACGTTTTTATTTGTATATTCACCACCATTTATTTATGGAACTTCTTCTATTCTCTATTCATCTGCTGATTCATACTTCTTATCCACTATATTGTATTCTACCTTACTTCTCCAAGATGAGATCATGACTTTGGTTGAAACTCTTGTATTTCATTCAAGAATCCTTATTGAATTATGGATTCTTTACCTTTTTCATGGTATGTTTTCCTCTAGGTGTTATACTAATGAGAGAGACCACTTGTGTATCTTAGTAGTAAATAATTGTTCATAGTAGGTAGTTTTCTTTTTTATCATCAGTAAGAGATTTATATGAAGCCAACAATTGATTTGTTAGGATCTGAAAATCATTGGTGTGTTTTTATATATGGAATCAAATATATATTCAATGATTTATCAAAAACATTAATAAGAAGATATATTTTTGAATGGTCCTTTAATGGTACATATTTTAATTATTCTACTAATATTTATATATTATTGTATTTAGAAAAATGTGGCATTAGATGATGTGATTACTCTATTGGAAAAGTTTACTGATTGTCTTCTTATTCATCTTCTTTTAATTAAATTCCTTTTTCAAATCATTATAGACTCCCTTGTTCTCAATTAGATTTAATATATCCTTAGTATTAAGGATATTTTCTATTTGTTTTTTCTAAATGGAGTATTTTAGGGGATTCAAGATGATCATCTATCCTATAGAACATCCCTTATTATAAATATATTTCAATAAAAAATGGTTTTGATATTTGGAATAATAGAGTGTATCATTTTGTATAGAATAATTAAAATGGTTTATCAATATATTGGATCAACCAAAATGGATTCTGATTGGTAAATATATGATAAAAATAATATCAATGGTCAGGAGTGACAAATGATGTAGTTTCATGAACCCACATGGGACACCCTTGAACCAGGCAACGTAGAGGAGTTTTGGAAAGGCCCAATACATCTTCCCAATCACCCCATCCTAGAAATAGTTTCCTAAGTCTAAGAATATAACAAATTAAAATTATTTAACCCTCAGAATCCAAATAACAACATTATGGATTCCACCAAGAAATATGTAAGGGCCCATTAATGTACCAGATACCCCTTACTTTTAATAAATAGTTTCAAAATAAATAAAGAGACCAAACATTGTATAATACAGTAGGAATAGAATAAAATAAAATAAAACACTATTGTGAAATATGGTTGTTAAAATTCCTCCAACCATGCCACTTTCTTCATTAATAATGTCTCAAGTATAAGTATAACCCAATGGAATAAAAGATAATAATGCCTCGTAAGAAGTGTTCGGCGATAGGGAATAATCTGTAGGAGTCATAAGGAAGGAAACGAAAAATCACAAAACAATTCCTCTAAACCACATAGATATGACCACAATTATTGAAGAATTTCTCCAAGACCAAAAAAACTATGTCCATACATCATAAGTCTTAAGGAGAGAAGAGACCTAACATAGTTCTTCCAAACCATTTAGAAATCATCAAAAATAATGAATTCGTGGAGACCTACACCTCGATCTAGGACATCACTAAAAAACACATGTCTCTATAAGACACAATGAAATTATATATCTCTACCAATATTAATAGACACTCAAAAAACTAAATCCATATAAAAAAAATAGTTATATGAATCCCAAGCAACCACAAAATAAGATGCATCAAAACCATCAAAACATAAGGGAAGTGAGAAACTCCCATAACATGCCTCCTCAAAAAAATGGTGACCTAGACTGAGTAAAAAACACTAATTATTATTAAACTAGTTCCCAATACTAGTGAACCCATTAAATAATAATTGAGAACCATCAAATGCTTAGTTAAAATAAAGTAATACCCATCCCTGTTTCTTGAGGATAGACCCATGTTTCTCCCATGTCCAATTCATCAGGAATCCAACATAAAAACAACCAACATCATAATAAAAATCCAAAAAAATACAAACCAAATCAATGAGGCATGCAGATAACAAATATATATTCTTATCCATAGAATATAAATCTAATAAATTCCTAATACATACAAGACATAATCTGAAAAATAAATGTTCATTGAAAACCAAGTTACATCTATGACATAGTATTTTGATAAATCAACTTTCAAAACATATAATTATGGATTAATATGACACAACATAATCAATGTCTAAGATAATTCTTATGGTAGGAACTGGAGTGCATATGTGCACCATATAAGAAGAACATGTGGTATATCTTCCTAGTGAAGGGGATAATTCCTTGATAAGTCTATCCCTACTCAACCTACACATCCAACTCATGAGAAAATAAACCATTATTACTTGGAAGGTGAAATATCATTACTCATAAGGAGTAAATCTAAGTCATCAACCACTATAGGTTTCCCAACGAGATATACTACCACTAACTATGAAATTGCAATGACCTCCTCATAAGATGTCAAACCAAACTCTGATAACATAGTTCCAATGACTTTTTAGGGGATTTTTTTAAAGAACAAACATTTACGGTGTAATTTCTAAGTATCTTCAGAGAGAATATAATAATCCCTATTAAATTATATGAACACTCCTATTATTCACTTGTCATGATGAAGGCTTGATAACTAAATAGCATGAATGCAATGGCCCAAAGCACATGTATTTTTATTTTATTTCTAGATTTTCCCAATTTTGATTAGGTTTAGAGGGATCCTTTAAAAGGATAAAAATCCTATTGGCGCATGGCTAATATTTAAATCGTTGTATCACAAAACACAAAATCCTTTTACATGACTTTTAGGCCCAAAAATTCAGTTCCCCACACTTGAAAAAACCCTTCCCTATTTCCCATATCCATCACTGTAGGTTTTTGTCCTAATTTAAATTGCCTTATGCACTTTAACACAATCATGATAATTTAATTGATTAAATATTGTTCTAAAAAATTCCCAATTCATTAACTTATATATTTTAGAAGGAACCATCCTATCATACCACACTCACTTGGGTCCTTCTAAATAAGTTGTTCCCTTTATAATAGTATTATATAATGAACATTGGGATTTAATTTTCATGACTAACAGAAATGATTTTTGTCCTTCTCCTATATATAATGAATAACTATATTATAGCCTCTATTTGGATCAATTTAATGGTAGCTGTTTATATGAGATTATTTTTCTCATATTTCATGACATGTACCCATATTGGATGTCATTTAGTGAGTGTTGTATATGATATAATGTGTAAGGAGAATGATTTATACAATGCAGGGATTAAATAATTTGTTAACTCACACATTGTAATGAATTATTTAATACAAAAAATGCCAATGATGCATCCCTATGGGCCATATAAAGGGACTATTTCCACAAGACGGTGGGTTAAAAGAGTTCCATAGCCTGTTAAATGATATTTGAAACTAAAATCTCTATTCATTTTTTATTATAGACTTTTGAAATAATAGTAGGTCCAAGTGGATGGTTGTATCCTCTCAATATTTCACTATATATTTTCCTTTAAATACTAATTTAAATAAATTGTGTCACATGAAACACCAAACCAAAACATATTGTGATAAATTTGAAGATAAAATTATAAGATGTAAATATTACCACTATAGTATTTATTTTATGTTGGTAAGATTAGATAATGGAATCTACATTATGAATATGAGTAGAAATAGTAATAAAGGTTATTTTTATGACTAAATAAATGAAAAAATTCAATTAGTGTAGCTAAATAACAAATAAGATAATTTTAGGATTAAAAATATAAAAATTTCTATATATGTGATATGCATTTTAATATTGAGAAACAAAATATATTTTGATTAAAAATGATAAAATGTATTTTTGATATGAATAATGTATTGACAATAATTTAATTTTCAACTTATAAGAAATATAAATAAGAACCATTAATATTTTTAAAAATTTACTTCCCAATAGAAATGTTGTTCATTATGATTTTTGATATTATTTAAATGATAAATAGTAAATTTTACAAAATTTATTTTAAATTTTTTTAAATTTTTTAGATTCATATCAATAATATTGGCATAAGATGTTTTTTAGGATTTATTTTGTAAATATTGTTTTTTAGTTGACTAATGAATTTTTTTTAACAATACCATAATTATTATAAAATTTTTATAGTATAAAAATGAATTACATATTTATGAAACAATTTTCCTAAATAATTATGTATTTAATAAGTAAAATTATATACTTTAAAATACTATGTAAAATTTAAAAACCTATGTTTAAAATATTTGATCATAAGTAATATTTGATTCTAAAAAAATTGGTCCTTTTATATTAATAATGTATTAAAAAGGTGGAATTCTATTTTTCATTATTTTAATGATAGAAAAATATAATTTTTTAAAAAAAATCAATTCAATAATAATCATAAATGTTTATAACTTGATCAAAAACATAAATTTTGTGCTTAAAAATACCCTTTTTCTAAAAATGCATTTTACGTGTTATGTACAGTAACATTAAAATTAATTTTTCTCACCTTTATAAATTTTATTTGATAATATGGAATTAAAATTTTTAATAATAAAGTCAAAATTATATAATAAGGCCCATTTATATTGAAAAATAAAAAGTAAATTACATAGGTAAAACTAGTTATAATTTCAAAAACAAAAATGGAAAAATGATTAATATAGTTTGAAAATTAATTTTTCAATAAGACTCTAAGATATTTCTTAGAGGATCTGTTCTTCTCAAAATAAAACCCCACAAATTCTTAATACAATTCAAAAAGTATTTGTTCTGTGGAATATGTAAATAATTCCTAATCACTTCTTTTTTATTTCAGTTTCATTAGTTATATTTCCACCACTTCTAAATATGATATAACCACTCTAAAATAATTAAATTTTTATCATAATAATATTGAAATATTATTATATTAATGTATTAATCATTTTCCTTCATCTTAATCAATAAAAAAATTAAAAAATCCCTCATGCATATCTGCGGACTACCACCTCCATGAAGTGACATGTTTCAGTTTTCATAACCAAAATACATGGATTGTTAAAAATGTGTATTTATACAATAAATAGTAAATTTCAAAAATTATTAATATTCTTTAAACATAAATCAACTTCTCACATCTTTCCATTTTATAGAAAATGAAAATGTCATCTGTGTGTACATATAGACTATGACATATATGGTATTTCATTTTTTTACCACCCAACATGAATGATTATAAGAAATTATTTAACAAATAAAAATGGTATTTATAAAATTATTGAGGTTATATGAAGATAAATTGTGCATTATATTAACTAAATTAACAATAAATGAATATTTTAAATTAAACCACCTAAAACAAGCATACCAAGTGGAAAAACAATTTTCATAGTTTATGTAATAGAATTGTATCGAGTATATTCTCATTATAACTCATCAAAACTCTAATATATCATATAAATAAAACAAAAATAAGATCA
Source organism: Viscum album (assembly GCA_963277665.1). Lineage (NCBI taxonomy): Eukaryota > Viridiplantae > Streptophyta > Magnoliopsida > Santalales > Viscaceae > Viscum > Viscum album. Next base: position 431,151,969 of record OY728139.1, read on the forward strand.
TTATACTTTGGGAATAATGATCTTATAAATAAATCACCATATAATCATACTTATCCATTAATTATAACATGTTATTATTTTGGTTGGTTTGACCACATACATGAGCGATGCTACAATTTTATATCACAGATGACTATGGGAAATTAATTATAGGTGATATCAGATATTATTATGTAATTAATGATTTGTTTTTAGGTTTTTTAATATTAATATAAATATTTAACATAGTAATTATGATATAGTATTTACTTCACTAAAAATATATGATACAAGATCATCACTAATTTCATCTTCACATATCATAAACAAAACTCCAATAGAATGAAATTAGAACATGATACAATATTCCATTACCTTGGATAATCAAGTAAATAGTGAAATTCTATCAATAAATGGGACTCAATATCAATATTTTTCTGTATGTAAAAAAGAATCAAAATCATTTACATTCAAAGATGAAAATAAACTATAACAAAATTATAAATGTATAATAAATTATGATAATTGAATAGTATATAGATAAATGAATATTGGTAGGGTTTTTTAATAATTCATTAACATGGTATTATTTATAATATTAGATATTAATGATTTTTTAGGATATTGAGTGTGAAGGTAAGGGTTTCCAATTTAAACATTATTTCGTTGTGAAATATCCCATGCACACCACTTGTTTCTATTTCTGAGGTATTTATGGAACCCTATATATTAATTTTATCCAAATTTTCATGAATGTAATTGGACTTAAAAATACTTCTCGTCATCTTATAAGATATATTACTTCTCTTAATGTATAAAAATATTTAGTTTTTGACTAATCCCTTTTCACTAATGTTTATTTTAGTGGATTTTTTAATTTTGATGCATATCGAGAGTGAAACAGGGGCATATGAGAAGAATCTAGGACTACCTCATGTTTTAGTATTCCCAACAACAAGCTGGTATAGGTCCTCTAGCTCACTGATGGGATAACTAGTAACCTTGAAGGGGTTCTAGGCTCACCATCCAACTGTGGGACCTCCAACTATATGTTGGCCCCTATGGTGGTTTTTTTAATATAGTGGAAAACCATTCATTTCAAATCTTTCCTCCTTATTAATTACTACCTATTTTTCAACCTTTACCTCCTACTTACATAATCTCCCATAGCTCATATCTTCTTCTCTTATCCCCTTAGATTTATTATGTTGATTTTGTCATGATTCATGTGTTGTTTTTTGTGATCATAGGCTTATGATGTTAATATGAATATTTTCTCCTCCATTATTGTTTTGTATCATTTTCAAGTGGTCTTCCACCATGGTTATCAAATATTCAATATTTTGTGATATTTTTTCTATTTCATTGATTTTTCCCATTCTAGATCGAGTTGATGTGTGATATCTAGTGAGTAGAATACTATAAATCTAAGTTTGGTTTTCCCTATGTATCACTCATATTCTCACACTTTTCTTTATGATGCATTATGTGTTCATTGCACCATTACATGTGTTATCCTATAAAAAGTATCATTAATTTCTATTATATAAATATAATTCTAATGTGTCATAGATAAAGTGTAAGAACATAAATATAAGGTGATCCCAATGAGATAAATTGATTCTATAACTTGAACCATGTCTTGATTAATGAAATTGTGACATAGGTCACCTTATATTGGAATAAAATGGAGTGTGTGGTAAGCATTAAATGTGCTAATTTGGAAATATGATAAAGGTATGTGGGATCATAAGGTGTGATACGATTCTATAAATGGAACACATAAATTTTCTAGTATAAAATTAATTAGAAATGATCATTTTTTCTAGTTATGACCTAAAGATAGAATTATGACTTATGAAATGATAATTTCATTGTTATTTGGAAAATGGTCATAAATTACACATTATAATTTAACTATTATATGAACTTAGATTGATATAGTTGGAAAATTATTGTCAGGTGGTTTTCACATTCCTTGATTGGTGGTTTCATAGAATAGAATTTGAAAACTGCTATCAGGTAGTGTTCACACACCGTGAGTGGTGGATTAACATAATGGAATTAGAAAACACCATAGAGGTAGTTATCAAACACCATGAGTGTAGTATTTATCTTCCTTTAATGGATATATCGATATAATAAATTGATTTATTGGGTTTAGAAACACCTAACACTTTCCTAAGTAGGTTTGGTATTGGTTTTTTGTTCTGGGTAGGTCCAGGTTTTCCCATGGTCACATGATGCGATATGATTCTGTGATGTGCTCAGAGACATCTGGAACTCACCAAAGTAGGTATGATCAAAATTAGGTGTTACTACAAAATCTTCTAGTTGTGATCCTTTGTTTTATGATGGAGGGATTCTTGAGTTTATATAGAAACTCTGACAGAGACAATAATTAGTGGTCTACAAATGGGGGAATTATAAAGTTGGATCAGAGCATCATTTTCTTTAATTTAATATTTATAAAATATATATAAGAGAATAAGATGTGTTAAGGATTGGTAATGATCTCATGTGTGGGGGGTATTTAACTAATGTACCTAAAAAATCTGTGTAACTAGGGATGTGATTATATTCCATGATTTCTTTTATAGTTTATTGATTCAATATAGTGTAATTAACTTGACTTGGGATTCTTTATTTATGCATTTTTCTCTCATGTGCCAGTAGAGAAAGAGAGTGTATGTGCATTCAAGCATCATCCTGGGAATTTAGGTCATACCTATCATCTTTAAATTGTATTTGATATATATATATATATATATATCTACCCATTGAAAAGGGGGTTTGATCATTTATAGTGTCAGTAAACATCATATACGATGTTTCTCTCATAAAGATCTGGGGAAATATTACATGGCCAATTCCCTATATTATACCTTGATATAAAATAAGGTATGAATGAAATATTGCATTGTTATTTTTTTCAAATATATTTCTTGTAAGATACCTATAAGGGGTTTTTCATTAAATATTTTCAATGGAACCATTTTTCACTAAAAAAGGAATCTAAAACCTTGAAAAAAAATATGAAAAAAATATTAAGATATAAATATTAGAAGCAAAGATACCTTCATGAGTTTTAGGATATCATGATTTACTTTCTTTAGTTAAGTTTTGACAATTTCCATCTTATATTGTTCTAATATTTTCTTTTTGTAGAGATATGATGCCTCAGAGTGGTAGGGTTCCACCCCAAGAGGTGGTGGGGTTTATCTTGTAATAGTGTCTCCTCTATCTTTATATGAACAGATTCATGTGAGATTTTTTTGGGAAGTATAGTCAATAGAGAGGTGTAATCCTTGAGTTGTTCCATTTATAACTTATTTTACAATGAGATCCTATTGTAGTATCCTTCAGAGTTTATAATAGAGGGTGTTATGTAAGTGGCAATAAAATGGATAGAATGGATATAGAAATGATTTTTTAGCTAGAGACTCTTTCTGGTATGATAGTGAAGATAAAGGATTATATGTTGTGGTGATTAGTGAGGCACTGGTTTTATGTTCTATTACAATTTTGGAAAAGTGTTGGGATAATCTGTAATAATTTTAAGACCTATTTCTATCTCACTTCTTCATAAAGACCTTGAGGATGGTTATGGACTGGGAAGTTATAAATTTTACCTATAAAGGGATTTCAATTATAATTTTTTCCAACCACTTTAATAACCTATAACTCTTTTCACCAAACATAGATGGAGATGAGTTTTCTCAAGAATAATATTTAGTGGATGACCTACATTACGAAATTAAAATGAATGACAATGTGTTCTACCTCACATATTGTTTAGAGATTCTAATCTATAATGTCATCATTGAGAGAAATATCTATGATGTCCATGGTTCTGGGTAGTCTCTTCTCCTGGGAAGTGGTAGTGGTTACTTCTATGGTAGAAAAAATTATCTCTTATTGAAAATCATCAGGGAAGTAGTGGGTGGTCAAGACTAAGTGGGAATTATTCTCTTCCTCCATGAGGGGAAGATGTAGTGAAGGTTCTTTATTGTGGTATTTGTGTGAATTCTAAATAATAGTGTGCATGAACAACAATAGAGTATAACTATTATATGATATTGAGGAATATATGGAACTTATAGAATATTGGTCAACAAGATTATTGTATCCAGACATCTAGATTATTACAGGGTCTTGGGGATGGTTTTTCTATGCCCTAACAGACTGGTAGATGGGGTTTCACTAGTCATTAAGTCTGAGGTGGAGCATGTGAGTTATAGGGAAATATATTATAGAGGTTTGAAGGGAATATTACCTTGTTAATCTACGATAGAGTACAGGGCCGTGAGGATGGAAATTTACCTATAGTTGACAATGCTCTAACATACTATGATGTGGGGGAATCCATGGGTTTGGGTACTATTATTTTGGAATCGACACTTGAATCTTATTTATTTGATAAATGGGACTCTTATTCATATATATCTATTCATCCCATGAGTGTTTTGGTTTTGTTAAAGAAATACATATATGGAGTGTTAACAATTGACACTCCCTTAGCTATGTGATCAGAGGGAATCTTTAGGTATGATAATAGTATAATGATGGACGGTGATTATCACTTTAACTGTAAATTTTTCTTCTTGATATGGGTTATTTTAATGTGATCCCAAAAATGGATTTTCTCATCAAATATTGATCCTAGATCACTTTTCATCCTCGACACGTATCATTTACCTCCCAGTATGGTGAAAACATTAATTACATTTTTGAGTGGGATACATAGGCAGGTCTTGTTGGACCTGACCATCAACTATAGGGTTAGGTCACAACCCATGATTATAGCCTTGTTTTGGATGTGGGAGAGATACTTTATCCAGTCTTACATACAATTTAAAATCTATATCAAGATATTTCCCATAATAAATTTTTAGGTTTACATCCAACCCTCAGATGGTGTTCAAAATTGAACTAGTTCCAGGTATGGAACATATTTACATTTCCCCATAAAGGATGGAAACTATAGATAATTTTTAATTGAAATCTCGATAAGAGGAATTGGAAGAAAAGGGGTTCATCCTTCTGTGTATGCCTATTTGGGGTGATCTAGTAATATTTTCTAAAAAAGTTGATTCATTTTTGATATTATGCATATATTAACATAATATGAAATTGGTAATGGTACAAATCTAGTATCCACCCCCATCAAATCTATGATTTTCCTGACCAGCTTAAAGGTGCCAGAGTCTAATCTAAGATTGACTTATGATTAGAGTTCCATTTTCTAATAGTATGAACTTCACAAATTCCTCTTACAATATTATAAATTATGTGTGGTCTTTATGTGTTCCTTATGATTCCATTTGGGTTGATGAACATGATAGTGGTATTCATAAATTTGAAAAACCAGATCATCCTTCCTTATTTTAGCTTTTTTAGTCATGTACATTGATGATATTTTTGTCTACATCGAGTCGAGGGAAGAGTAAACTTATAACATACAGGTGTTTTGAGAGCACTTAGATACCCTCAGTTTTATGCTAATATATCAATATTTTTTGGATTGATTGAGTGAAGTTCGTGGGCTATGTTATATCAGATATAGTGGTGCTAGTAGATCATGAGATGGAGGAGGTTGTGGTTTCCTTGAAAATACCTAGGAATGCCTTTTGGGTCCTTAGATTCAAGGGGTTGGTTGAATACTATCATATTATTATTCAATAAATCCCCCATTTGGTTGTGTTATTAATAGTTTTTACCAATAAGGGAGTGATATTAGGGTGGTTTGGTGCCTATGAGTCATCCATATTGGAACTGAAGAAGACATGAATTTATACACTAGTTTTAACATTTCATGATCTATATAAGTATTATACTCTCTACTATGATGCCTTATGTATTGGATTGGGTACAGTTATCCTAATTAATTAGTGGTTAGTCCCTTATGGGTCTTAGTAGGTGAGACCACATGAGTTTAACTACCCAAAAAATGATTTCGAGTTTTCCCCGATAGTGAGCCTCATGAGATGTTGGAAAAAATTCCTTCTAGGAATGACATTCATGGTTTACAATGTTCATAAAATCTTGATATACCATTTCTCTTAGTATGGCCTAATACTTTTATATAGGATATGTGGTGGGTACCTATATTACATTATCATTGAGTTGGTGCACCCCCTGGAAAGTGGAACGTCATCATGGATGCCATGAGTAGGAAGACTCAAAAACTATATAGTCTAGTAGTATTTCTATGATTATTAGAAGACCTCCCCTTACTATAAGATATGTGATGATGTTTCAGAGTACCTAGGATGAGCCTCAATTTATTTATTAGTGATTTTTTCATCACATATAGATAGAGTAAAGGGAAATAATCTTTAAAATTTGGATATCTTGGTCATATGTAAAAAAATATAGGTGTGACCCACAGTCAGAATAGTACATGGATACTGATGAGGTTATTAATGTTTGAGAGGATGTGGTTGTTCCTAAGAGTATCCATGTGGAATTGATGGAAAACTTACATTACTAAATGTGGAATGTATATCTAGTACTTATGAAGTTATATAGTGATGGTCATCGATGGTATTAGTGGCCTATAATTGAAAGGATATAGAGTGTTTCATTGCTCAATGCTCAAATGTTCAATAGTTTAAGGTTTTGCACCAGTGACCATTCAGTCTTCTATGGTATTTTATCATTATTGAGTGGTACTAGGATGATGTGGTGATGTATTTTTGGTGGATTCTTCATGGATTCCCCAATGTTATAAAGATATTTGGGTACTTATGGATCAGTTTATGAATGTTTAAATTTAATAATGATTAGAGAGATATTTTTAGTTGACAAGATTCATAGTATATATATCTTGGAGGTTTTTCACTTACATGTCCTGCCTTAAAGCATTATATTTGATAGGAATGCTCATTTCAACTCAATATTTTTTCCAAGTACATTAGATGGAATAGGAAACATAGGTTCACCTATGTATGTCTCAGCACTAATAGATGGATGGGTAATTAGAGCATACTATAATGGTGATGGAGTACATTATCCATGCATATATCATCAATTTTAAAGGAACATGTGAGATTAATCAATCCTGTGTAGAGTTTTCATAAAATAATAGATACTGGGTGTCTATCCAGATGGATATTTTTAAGTACTTATCTATGATGCTATTTTTATTGCCTCTATTTTTGTTGGAGGATGTTGAGTCAGCTTTTGTTGGGCCAAGTCCCATTTAGAAGGTTTCTAAGAAAAACCAGTTAATTCAGAAACATCTATTGACCTCTCAGAGCTAGAAGAAATATTAGGCAAACCAGAGGTGTCTCCCCCTAGAATTCATGGTGGGTGATTATGTTTTTCTTTAAGTGTCACTAAGACATTGAAAATGATAGAATTGGAGGTAGGGAAATTTGGTGCCAATTGTTTAGTACTGTTTGAGGGGACCAGGAATATTATTTATATGGTATACCAACTTTCACTTCTACCTATGCCTATAGTTTTGCAAGAAATATTTGGTATCTCTCAATGTTGAAGGTATCATCCTGGACCATTTCATGTTATTGATGTTAGTGATGTCGAATTAGAGGATGGTGATTCTTTTGAGTGGAATCCTATTTGTATCATGAACTATAATTAAAATAACCTTTTTGGAAATATACTTAACTTAGTATGTGTTCCATGGGAACAGGGGTGCAATCCAAAAGAGATGTGGGAGCATGAGTCTGTTACATTGGCCTAGTAGCTGGAGTTGTTCCTCAACTAAGCTATGTAATGCTTGGGATCTCAGATCAATGATGATTTGATATGTTTTAAGGAGGTTTTTAGACTCTATCCTTATATTGAGTAATGTTACTATTGAGTTTTTCAATAATCCTCATGTAATATTTTTATATAATCTTGTTTTAGAAGTGTGAGTAGTGTTGGGATTGAACAAGGGGAACATGAGTAGGATCTAGGAGTACAACATGATACTACTATCCCACCGGCTTGACAGTATATATCCACTAGCTTTCCAATGGGATAACAAGGAGAAACGAAGGATTTTTATGATTATTATATATCTAGTAGAGGATAGAAATATATGAGTGGCCTCCATAGTTCTTTTTTTATAAATGTGATAAAATTAGTCAATTCACCCACTTTCTCATTATTAATTCTTACATAGTTTTCATGCATTCCCTCCTCATTAAAAAACTCCCACACAAATAATCTTCTTTCCCTCTCCACTTAGTTTTACTCCTTTGATCATGGTCTGGTTCAAGTTTTTATTTGTGAAATCAAGGCCTCAATATAATTCTATAGCTACTTGATACAACATTATTTTTTTCTCTCCCTATCAAGAGTTATTCCTCCATCATTATCTTATATTCCCAATTTATAGGTATTTTTTCTCTTCTCTAATTTCATTTATTCCAGATCAAATAGGTGGCCAATATATTGTTAGTGGACCCCCCTAGGCTTAAGGCAGGTAGTCCTGAAGTATCTTCCATAGTCCCACCCATTTCATTGTGATTCATTATGCAGTCACACTTCCATATTGTGTGTTGACCATAAATAATTAAAATTGAGTTACAATATATTAACATCATACTCATATTCATGTAGTGTGCTGTAATAGAAAACATGTCTTGAGATTGCAATGGGTTTCCATGATTTTAGAACTCTACCAATGTCTTGATGAATTAAATGGTGACTTTGGCCACATAATATTAAAATAGAAATACAATTGTTCTAATCTTTAAATGAAGTACTTTTGAAAAATGATAATTATAAGGTAGACACCATGGAATGTTATAGATCAAACAAGGGTAGGGATAAATGTTCATGTATGAAATGAGATCAATATTATGAAATGGTCTAGGGGTGACCTAATGGTAGAATGGGTAAATACGAGAAGATATTTCCATTATGATTTGGAAATTTTCATGGAATCATCTATTGTAAGGTAACAAGTTTAGTAAATTGAATTGATTTAATTAGAAAACACCTTTGAGGGATTTTCACATCCCTTGAGTTACATTTTGACCTAATTGAATTGGAAAACTTCTATGGTGTTGTCTTCACATTCCTTGAGATTAGTTTCAAATAATGAAAATAGAAAACACCCCTATGGTGGGTTGAACATATCTTGAGTAGCAGTTTGTACAATAATTTATTAGTGGACTCATCTTGACCAAATGGGTTCTTAGGTTCAAAGGCATCTAACCCTAGGAAATAGAGGTTTAGTATTGTGTTCTTGTTTTGGTCATGTATGGTTTTTCTATTGGTTACTTGAGGAATATTGATATTTTTATGTTCTCAGAGACATCAAACATTGGTCAAAGTAGTTATAACCTAACTTTAGTGTCAATGTGGAAATCAAGAATCAATGAGTGTTTATTTACATAGTTATTGTTATGTGAATAAAATTCTATAATTGTAGAACATTGTATAAACTTACATCTCCAACTGGTTTTATTTATGGACCCCATTGGTGTTTGGTTAAGGAGTTTTACTCACACCCTGTTTAGACCACCAGTTGGTACCGATCAGACATCATGAGTGCTAGTTTGGATAGGAAAAAGGGGTTGATGCTTGATGATTCATATTAACTAGCTTGGATAGTGTCTTTATGATGGCACAAAGAATGATATTGTACAATCTTGTGGATTTTTGTTTCTATCTTGGTTAATCTAGTTCTTTTGTAACTTTTGTATATTACCAGCCCATGAGGGATCTTATAACCTATATCATACATTAATTTTTTTTAAAACATGTTTGATATTTATTTATAAGGACATTACATGTCCTGATTACAATACTATAAGAAATATGTAATGTGATTGATGCTATTCTATAGATATTGATACTCCAATGAGTGGGTATGGTATTGACGTTATGTCTTAAAATTTACTTGATACTAGTTGGTAGCCTCTTCATTTGGGGAGGCATGCATGAGGTTGTGTATAGGCTTCAATTAGGAAACCAATCAATGATATCTACAAGGGTGACATTAAAATTCTCTTTTGGAGGTTCTTTTTATTCAATTGTTAACAAGTTTGTAAGGGTTATTGATAATCCAAATCTCTTTTCATTGAGTTGTAGTTTTTCTTCATGACCGTTTTTCATTATTTCATGGTTTCTTAAACTATATGATATTATTATATGGTATATTCTCTTTCACTCTAGAGAAAATAAAGTTTTAATTCAAAGCTTCTCCATTCATGATTTTATTTCTTATAAAAGTATAACATTATTAAGAATAATTCTCATCTATTATAAGTGTTATTTTTTCCTCCATGTCCATTTTTTTCTATTCCATAAAGTGGTCCCATTTCTTGTTTGGAAACTCAAGTATGTATTACTCCTGGTGGAAATAATATTTTATATTACATCTTTTCAGAATAAATTTTTGGTTATCCTTTATATGATATGGGTTTCAATTGGGTTATTTTAAAATATGACAAAAACATTATTCATGGTCATATGTTTTATCTTCCACTCTATATTTCCTTTAAAAAACATTATGTAATTTAAAAGGATTCAGTATTAATATTTCACTATAAATAATGTTTTAAAAATGACTTTATGTATACATAACGAAATTAACTTTTGAAAGTTACCCATAAGACCATATTTTCATGATGATGTTAAAATTTATTTTTGAAATTTATTTTTATATTTTTCCAGGGTACACCATCATTCTCCATTACAACCTTTATTATCAATGAAGATTTCTTTTAGGGTTTTAAAATGTTTTCCAAATATACTTAAATCATAATGAATTCTAAAAAATAGGGCATATCCTTTTATTTTTTAATGTGATTTAAAAAATTATCATAATAGGTGTTTTCATATATTTAAACATCGCTAATTATCATTATGTTATAATCAGTTTATATTAATATGAAACTCTCCAACCTATTTCATATGATTCTTAGGAGGTGTTCTATAGAATATTGCAGGTGACATGTCTCTTTTCAGTGGGAAACTATAGTGATATTTGAAATATTAAGGTTTTTCTATTTTCATGAACACAAATATTTGGATTGTTATTGTGTGATGGGTGGGTCCCATATCACTTTACAATGAACTATTTTATGTTTTATATATCATGATGTCAATATGGTTACATGGATAATAGACTAATCCCAAGTGGGTACATGGGTTGTTAACTTAAGACCAGTATAATATATAGGTTATTAGAATAATCACAATAAGGTACATGTGTTTTCATCCAATGCCCATGAGGGTAGATGAGATATTATCCCAAGACCAAGAGTGTACAATGGTTGTTATCCCAAGACCAAGGGGGTTAATGGGTTATTATCCCAAGCCCACTTTTCTATGTTAAGATTCTTGTAATTCCTACTCAACTTCTTTATAATTATGCAAAAAAATCATTCTTATATGCCGATATTATTTTCCATAGATCATGTTTAATATCTCATGTTTATACACTCTCGTGATATGTTATATATTTTATTTTTAATGACCCTTATTATTCTAGGTTATTAAATATATCTCTTATATATTTTTCTTCTCACATGCTTATGGTCTAAATATGGATGGCATGTTGAAATTATTTTCCCTTACTAAGAATTTATGCTCAACCATTCTTTTTTTTTCATTTCCCATATTATAAAGAATATCATAACGTGTGATATTTCATTAATTAGGTCTAGTGTGGTGTCATTATTGAGAAATATTTACATATATTCTAAAATAAGTTATTTATGAAGCTATTATTCAAATTCACTAATCCTTTGGTTCTTCGAATTGTGTGATTAATTTGAGATTTTATGGTTTATATTATGAATATGATATTAAATATATACACATTTATCTTTGATTATTACAATTGGTATCAGAGAAAGGTTTAGTTGTTTTGGGGAATTATTTTTGTTATTATTTGAGACTCAGAAAAGAATTTTTTTTAAATGATATGGATATGTCAAAGTAAAGGATGATATCCTAGATATTTGTTTAATTGGAAATTGCATGGGATCTATGTAATGACATCCCCATTTACATACTAAAAGTGTTTCTAGGTTCTATCACAAATGAACCTATAGATTGCGACATTCAAAAGGATTGTTTGGTATAAACACGATCTTCAGTTGGTTCATGATAATGAGACTGAATTGCACCACTATTTTAACACTCTCGAGGGATATGATTTAGTGATTCATTTTCTCTTTATGAACAAATATAATGGATTATATATATTTCTGATAGAAAAATAAATAGGTAAATAACCTTTGATAACCAAGGATTAAACTAATAGTTTTAAAAGTTATGATATGTTCATTAGTTATCTATTATTTATTCTATATATTTGTTTCTATATGTATAATTTAAATATTCACACCATTAATTTTTCCTTGAATCAGGTAATGGAAAAATCCAAGAATAATCAAATTAACAGTTAATGCAGTGGACAATATGATTATTATTCTAACAAGTAACCAAATTGGATAATATTAAGAGTGAAATATCATATGATTATTCATTTACAACTAGTGTGACTAATGTTTCAAAACACCAGCTTAGTTGAATTTCAAGAAACCCCAAATAAGAGAATTATGGAGTTTCACAAAATCTCATATGATGAAAAATTTTAAGTAAAAAAGAGTCAATTTTATATATGTTAAAAAAATCAAGAACCACCCATGTAATTTTATCAATGGAATAAGAAAATGATTCAAGTGTTTAAGAATTGGCCCCCGATCTTAGCATTTTCAAAGAGATATAACAAGTCTAGGAAATATAATGGAAGGTATAAAGGTCCCAAATAGTATCCACCCTCACTTCAAGGCATCAAATTCAATAAATTTGGGCATTTTTAAAATCAATGCCCCAATCGAATGGACAACAAGTATGATTGGCCTCTTCAACCACTTAGACTAGGGGAAAAATTAATAGCCTATGTAATGAATTCATGTGAAGTTGATTGTGATATTTAATCTACATTTATCCTCCACAATATATTTTATGAATTCTTATGGGATTCTGGTCTAGCCACTCTAGTGAAAATGATTTTATATTAATTTAAGGGATTTCATCTCTCTTCATTGACACTATATTGTTAATTGAAAAGGGGATATGACATTTTATTTTCCAAATAATCTAATTATCATTTATCAGTGCAAGGATGAAATTTATATCTCTAGGAAATTTAATTTTATAGGTTTTAACACCAAAGCATGAGGGGTATTTATCTCAAATGTTTCGTAAGAAACAAAATATTTAAGTATTTATATTTTTATGGAATAAATGAGATTCCTAGTCTTACAAATTTTAGTAAGGTTGATACCTCATTAAAAATTAAATATTGATTGACGACTGCCTTATAGACACTATAAAATATTTTATATTGGAGTTAAAAATAAAACTATTAGAATACAATTTATTTAAGAGGGATAAATTAACAAAAATAGATTTCACTATATATGTTCCATTAAATACTGTTTCAATGAAAATTTTTTATCTATAACTCTAAACCAAAATGAACCATGATATATTTTAAGATATAATTTATAAACAGTAAATATAACAATTACATTGTAGTCATAATGTTGGTGGGTATAAATATCAGTAAAAAATTATAAATTATAATTAGAAATTCAAATTATGGTTTTTTAATAATAATCCCTTGATAAATATCAATTAGTGTAACTATGTAACTAATAAGAGCATATTATGCTTAAAAATATTTTTTAAAAAAAATTCTATGGGCTATGTATTTTTCTTCCAAAGAAACAATATATATTATTCTTAAATGATTACAAATAAATTATTTTTATATATTATATATTAGAACTAAATCTATAATAAATTACCTAGAAATAAAAAAAAGAGAACATTTAATATTTTTAAAAAGGAAATTTTCAAATAAAAATAGATTTTCATTATATTTTCTGATTTTATTTAAAAATTAAATTCTAAAATTCTAAAAATTTTATTTTTAAAATTGAAGTGAATTTTTATATTCATCACAATTATATTATTTGAAGAATATTTTTTATACTTTTTCTAGAAGAAATTATTTTTAGGTAAATAGTGAAAAATACAATTTTTTTTTAATACCATAACATTTATAAAATTTTCATATTATAAATAAGAAATAAATATCTATAAAACATATTTCTGAAACAAATATTAATCTAATAAAAAGAGTATATATTTTTTTAATTTAAAACTTAAATTATTAGTATTTTTAATATAAGAAATATATTATTTTAAAAAAGAGTGTTTTTTCTCTCTTCTTTTAATTAAGTATTTAAAATGTGAAATTTTTATTTGGGTTTCTAGAAATGAAAATAAATTTTTATTAATTTTATAATAAAATAATTAATTCAATAAAAATAATCCTCATTAATAATTGTATCCTAAACATATTTTTGGGCTTCAAAATATTCTTTCTAAAAATGGTTTTTACACATTATGTGTGGTAATATTAAAATTATTTCTCACAAATAAAAATTTTATTTGATAAAATGGAATTATATTTATTTTTATATGATTCACATTTTTTTATAAGACAAATTTTATTTTCATTCATACAAAAAATACATTTTTATGAGAAAACTAGTTACCTTTTTGAAAATAAAAATGGTAAAATGATTATCCAAAGGGTTAAATGTCCAAAAACATGTTAAAACATGTATTTAAAAGAATTAATGATATATTATTCAACCAATACTAATACCTTATCCATTATTTTCCACATTAGGGTGAACATTCCATTAACTTTTACTTTCCATTAATAAATGGTTATGGGTATTTACAAAAGTTACACCCCTTCAACTTATAAACGTAGCTTTTCACTCCAAACTTCTCCTACAACTGAATCCTTATTGGTTGGAAAAAACTCCAAAAAATCCTCCCAAACACTCTTATCCATGTCATATATATATTATTCTTATAAAAATACCATCCTTTGAAGGATTAATCCATTTAACAGTGGATTTTTTCCAAGAAGTAAGGTAAATATTTTTAATTAATCCTTTTTTCCAATTTATTCAAATATTTGTACTTTTAAATCTTCCAAATTTGATCTAAATATGATAAAATAAATACATGTTTATCATAAAAATGTTGAAATGTTATTATGTCAATGAAATAATAAATGTCTACCTTCCTTCAACCATTTGAAAAATGAAAACATCACTCGTGTGTACATGTGGACTGTCGCATCCCTGAAGTTCCATGTTTTCTTTTTCATCACTACTTTACTGGCATGGTCAAAAAGAGGCATTTATTAAATAAATATTATATTTTTATCATTATTATTATTAATAATAAATTAATATATTTCTATGTTCTTTTTGATATATGGAAAATAAAAATGTTGTCCATATGTATAAGGGGACTACTGCCTCTTTAGAGAGAATTATTTTATTTTTCATTACCCCATTCTTGAATGATTAAAAAATTTAAATATTAAATAAAAAATATTTTTATGATATTATTATGGTTCTTGGAATAACAATTTGGCATTATATTTAAAATATTAAAAAACAATCACTGTAAATTTAAGCTCTTAAAATGATCATACCAAGAGAAAAAATGATTACTTCATTCTATGTAATATATTTTTATCAGTTCTCTTCTTCTTATACCTAATTCCAAATCTATTTATTCAGATTTATAAAACCTAATTATGATCATTATACTTATATAATAATTATTTTATAACTCATTCACTCTATAATCATACTTATCAATTAATTATAGCATGCTCTTTTTAGGTTGGATTAAAAACCTATATGAATAATGCTTTAAATTTATAAAATTGATCAATTGGGAAATTAATTAATCATTATAAATTATTCTTTTAATTTAATAATTATCTTATTATTTAAATAATTTTAACTCTAATATTTTACTAGTTAAATAAGATACAACCTTTCGATCATTGAATATCACTCAATCAAGCACGTCACTGATTTCATCATCATAAATCAAAAATAAAACTCACATGGAATGAAATTAGAGAATGAAAAGAAATTATAAAACCTATATTATAATACCTTGTATTATATAGTAATGTTAATCCCAATATCAATGAATGGGTTTCAATATTGACATTTTAATTTTTGCGTGAGAAAATTAACATTCCTAACATCCATTGATGAAAATAAGCTTTAGAAAACTATGAAATGTATAATAATTTATTAAAATTTGATTAGTATATAGGGTATTTTATATTTATATGGTTATGAAATAATTAATAATATGGTTATGTTTATAATACATGAGGTTATTCTTTTTTCATGGAATTTGAGAGTAAAGGAAAGGGTTTCCCATCTCAACTTTCTTTCCTTAATACGTAATACATACTCACCACTTTTTTATTTTTTTATGATATATATACTAACATGTAGATTCATTTTATTATATGTTTAATGGAATTAAAAATATTTAAAAGTCAATCACATGTTCTTTTTTAAAGGGTTTTCAATTCACGTGCTACCAAAGCCATAGGTTATATTATTAACTAATACAATTGTTTTGAGTTGCAAGAATTCTTTCTAAACTTATTTCTTCCATGGTTGGGTTATAATACCCTAATATATTATTATTTTGTAGTTTTTATTCATCTCTGTGTAAATTTTTTTATTCAAAATGTATTCCTGGATTATATTCATTTTCAAAAAATAATAAGGTCTATATGAATAATTTTCATCCTTTCTAAAGGCTCTTTTTACTCAAAGTACATGCTTTTTTCACCCTATAAATTTTATGTTTTATTATTTTTAAATAAAAATATGTAATACCTCTAGTGGAATTCATATTTCTCATTTTAGTTTTTAATAAGTAATTTTTTTAATCAATTTTATGATGTGTATTCCAATAGAGGTATTTTAAGAAAAAAATGTAAATATTATTCCATTTATGATTGTTTGGTTCATCATCCACCCCACATTTCACTAGAAAAACTTTATTTATTTTACAAGGATATATTATTTATATTTAGTTCTAAATAATTTTATAAAAATGGCCTTTATGTATACCCCTTGAAAATAACTTTTTAAAGTGGCCCAAAACATCATCTTATTAATATAATGTTAAAAATGTTTTCTGAAATATTTTTTCCCATTTATCCATGTGAGAACATTATTTCACTGATATGACCATTACTCTTAATGAATATTCACTTCCATGATTTTAAATTAGTTCCAAATAAACATAATTCCCAATAAATTTCCATAAAAAAGTGTTATTCTCTCTATTTTATTTACGTGATTCAACAAATGATTGTAAAATGTTATTCTTAATTTGTGTTAATATCTTTATTTCTCTTTATGTTACACTGAGAATATGTTAATTTTCCACAATCCACCACTTTTCAATTGATGTATTATTAGAATTTCTATGATAATATTCTGGAACATCATCTCATTTCCGAGGGTTAATTAATCTAGGTTAGATATATGAATGTTTTCAACTTCTCTTTATAAACATAGATAATGATTATTTTTATCTTATGGGTGGGGTATTATATCACCCTCCATTGAATGTATTGATAGCATATGCCTCATGATCGTAAAAGGGTACCCAAGTTGTATCCTAAGATTAAAAGTGAATATATGTCCCCTTGAAAATCTAGTTTAATGAAATACTAAACTCGATAGATAACTTGACACTCAAAACTAAGCTTTAAGTGAATCGTCACATACTATCAAAATATTATTATTTAAAAGTGACAATTATAAAATATATGTTCAATTTTCATGTATGAATAATAAAAACCATATTATAAAAAATATGTATAAATGTTTTATATAATCAAATGTATTGATTAAATCATAATAAAAAACTACTCAATTTTTAGTAGATTCATTTTATGCATCAAAAATGCATTTTCATTGTGTATGAATAATATATTTAATTTCTACCAATTTTTTAATTTTTTTTTGTAAAATTGATATAATTTTTTAATTTTTCATTTCAAAATTAGATTAGGATAAATGTTTTAGAATTATCAGAAATGTTTTATTTTTCATATGAATAGTGAAATATACTGATTTTTATTGAAAACAGTTTTTTTGGTGAATGAATTTAAAAAATTCATTTTAATTTTATAATAGTTTCAAAGTAAAATTTGATCATTTATATTATGATTAATTAAATTAAGGTCTTTATTATCAATTATATTCTTGATTTTGGTATAAATACATTATATTTTTAAGAAGCCATTTTTTCTCAAAAATCGGTTTTAATCGCATTTATTAGATTTAATTTTAAATGAAATTATACAACATTTGTGAATTGAATATTATAACATGTGTTTCATATTTTTAATGAGAATAATTAATATTATTAAAATGGGACTCTTTTATTTTTGGTCATTATGAATAGGAAATATGTTAAATATTTATAACAACTATAATGATTAAATCAGTTTAACTAAGGTTAAAAATATTGTGAAAAGGACTTATTAACTACCTAACACATGTATTTACCCAATCATATGACTGAATTTTTTACATACTCATATAGGATTCTAATTTATGGCCCTATGTATTTTTTTTCTTTGATATTGACTTTTTATATAAAATAAAATAAAATGTTACCCACTTGCTTTTAAATTTCTCTTAAATGTTTACATAGGGATAGAAACAAGTTGTAAACAACTAATAATAGTTAATTTTATAATTGTGAATTTATTTTTATGATGGTAGTTTATTTATAATTTTTAGTGATTATATAATGACATTAAACTCTTATACAACACTAATACAGTGTTTGTGCAAGTAGAGAAAAAATCAAAGTAATTAATTTTAAAAACAATAGAAGTAATTTAATTTGGAGGAATTATGGTACCACAATAATTTTATAGTTAATAATAATGTATTATTTTTGGTAAAATGTATTATATTATAAATATTAATTTATCTTTATGACTTTAATGTCAAATTAAATGAATATTTCCAAATATTATATTAATGATATTTTATAATAAAAATTTAATAATAAATAATTTTAGATTTTACAAAAATACTATATTTGGAAAAATTAATGGAATATGTTCTATAATATGAAAAAGTATTCATTTATGGGTCACTATTACTTTTATAGAAATTTTATGGACCCGTAAATAGGAAAAATCATTAATAGCGTGGTGATAATCAAAAGGCTAAATGAGGGGTAAAACAATGAGATTAGAGTTAAAAAATCACATAATGTGGTATAAAATTTATTAGAATAAATTATTTAGACTCATTATCATCCAAAAATATATATATATATATAATTTTTTTCCACATGTGCACTAAAATTAATTTATATTATTTTAATGCTTTAGGAAATTCCATTAGTACCCTTTCCCCAACCTAAAAGGGGACACCCTCACTTCTCTCCTCTACACACATCAAGAGGAATTTGGTTTAGCAATTAGATATACAAATCCATTATTATCATACCAAAAAATATCATATAGGACTTATTTTGGCAATATTACCCACTCTAAAGGGATTATGGTTTTGCATAAATGATTTTTTCCCAAGAAGAGGTATGTCTTTTAAACGAATGTTTCAGTTTTATTTCTTCTTATAACTCATTAAAAACACTTATAAATAATGTGATATAAAAAAAATAAGTATCTTCTGTATAAGGAGATATTATTATATTTATTAATTATCTTTAATCCATCTTTTTTTCTTCTAATGGTAAAATAAACCACTATTCATGTGTACGAGGGACTACCGCCTTATATACAGATGTAATTCGTCTTCCATCACCGCCTCTCATGGATGGTTATAATAGTGTATTTAATGTGTTTATTATATTAATGACATAATTATAATTTTTGGAAGATAATATTTTATCTATATTTCTTACCATTACATATATTAAAAATTAATTACGTCATTCATTTGTACTTGTGGATTACCACTATAAAAAGTGACATGATTTGTTTTGAATCATTAACTCATATAGATGGTATATATTAGTGTATTAAAGGATATGATATGATATTTATGATATCATTTTAATTATGTAATTATAAATTCATACTTACTTTTTTACATCATGTTCATTGAAAAATTAAAACGTTACTCCTGTGTACGTATGACCTACTATCACTTTGATTGAAAAGTAATTCATTTTTCATAACCATAATAAATAGTTGGTTATAAAGTAAAATTAATTTATATAAATGATAATTATTATTATATTATTATTATTTAGCTGTTTTAATAATTACATATTTATCCATGCTCAACATACCAAAGTCCTTTTGAAATTGTGAACCAAACATCCTCAAAACACCTGTCGTGGGATAAACCGATTAATTAAATAATTATATCATTAAAATAAATGAAATAAATGGTTTAATGATAATAGATTATAATTTTTATAGGTTATTAAGATACTATTTGATTGATAAATCATTATTACATTAGACATAAAAAATATATGAGAAATGTCAAACTCAAGGTAATGGATACTTTTCCATAAAACCTTGCCTTAAATGTTCTAAATATATATTTCATAAATCTTTTAATTTCAAGTTCATATTTATAAAAAAATTATGAATGTATCTATATGAAAATGGATGAATTATAATGGATATTTTATGATTTCTGATAGGCTTTCAGAAGTAATATTATTATATATTTTATAAGGAATGTTTTGACTTTATTTACAAAAGGGAAAAAAGGAAAGTTCTATTTTAACATATATAGTTTCAAAGGAATTTTCCATTACCATAATTTAATTTTTTTGGTTATTTTATAATATTCCATTACATATTCAAATAAAAAGTATCCATCCCATTTTAATGGTATTTTCAAAAGAGGTTTTAAATTAAATTGATATTTTGATAGCCGGTAATGTTTTTATGGGTTTAAAGAATAATATTATGAGCATTATAACGGTAATGAAAGATTTCAAGTGTTTTGATAAGTTTATGGTGCTTGAGAAATGTTAATAATTATGGGAGAAACTGATATAACTTATTAAATGGCTTAGAATGATATAGCTCCCCCAATTCATTAGGTAAATGGAGATAGTTAACAAATTATAGATTTATCCTAAGAGATAATTTAAATTTATAGGGTGGGTTACTCTATATGTAAGAGTAATTATAAGAGTTATATGAAAATGATATCCCCATTTACCTACATGATAATTTTATCCTTTTTAAACAGTTTTTATTTTAAAAGGTTAGCTAATTATGGTTTATTTTAAATGAATTAATATTCCCTTTTTTTGTAAAAATTTATGTTTTTAGGAAAAAAATTTCAAGGGTCCTTATTTTTTCTATGAAGTCATCATGATTTTTATTTTGATATTATATTTTCATCAAATTTGTTAAATAAAAAACTTTGGGTAGTAATTCTAATTTCATACGTAACTAAATGATTATTTGATCTCATTATTTATTAGGTTAGAGGAACAAATCTCTTATATGACCACCATGTTTTGAAATAGACTAATGAGTTTATTTTATTTTTCTATATGTCACTTACTATGCATTGTTTTTCCCATACCAAATGTTGAAATAATTATTCATAGGGCTTAAGGTTGAGTAGAAAATTTAATGATATTAGAGTAAAGATATGGAATTTACCTTGAAAAAATAAACCATAACTTTATAAAAAACATATTTCTTTAAAAAAATTGATACGTTTTGGAAATGTCATCTCTAAAAGAGATTGTACTAATTCTCTAAAATTCTAAACTAAAAAGGTCCATGGATATTTAATTTATCCAATATCTTATGATAATGTTGTATGTTTCATAGGACTAATTTTTTTTCTTTTTTTATTATGAAATCCATAAATGTAAAGACTATGTTTTTAGTAGCAGATCTAAGAGTGTGGGATCAGGACTATTATATTTTTTTTATTCAAACAAAGTTTAGATATCATTGAATATTAATTGGTTTTCATGTGATGTAAACTTAAGATTATTGGATATCTTATTTGGTTCATAAATTTAAGAATGATCATAAGTTCAAAGACATAGACATGACATTTTAAATTTTATGTGTTTTCCTTTTAAGATGATTATGATTATTTTGGGAGACCCATATCGTAATACAACCCATGCGTTTGGTATCTATTATAGTGAAAATTTAATTTTATCTGTAATTACTTTATATTTTATGAAATAAGTTTAAATATATTTAAAACCTTTAGGGTTAATATGATATTAGATATAGATGTAATTATGTTTAATTGTGATAAAAGTGGATATTACATGTTGGGAACATTTGTTTTATTGTACGGATAACCATGGGATTGTAAATTGATTCGATGACTATGTGAGTAATGTTATTTTTTAAACATTTTAATATTTTGGGGATATTATATTGTTAAGGTAAATATAGATAGTTTTGGATAATATGGGTTTTTATTTGAGGAATAATTTTTAATTTATCATTTATAAGAATATATGATTTTATTATGACTTTATGTTGGAAAATTATTAGTATATTTTTGGGAATATATGACAGAGGCATTTAATTGTTTTTGTATGATATTTTGAGGGTGATTTATATTATTTGGACATAAATGTTATGTTAATCATGGAATAATATGTGATCAAATATTTATAATCATTAGTATTCAGTCTTAGTAAAGAATAGTTTGAATAATTTTAAGGATAGTTATTTATTGAAGATTTAGGTTAAACATTGGGATTTATTCTTGATGCCTTGGATGCTAATTTTTTATTTATTATTATGAAAACATAATAATATTTAATATTATATTTCTAGTTATAACCATTATGGTTTTTTATAATTTCTAAATACATGAGGAATAACTTATTATCCTTTTTTGAATTTTCTGTTATGTTATAAATTTTTTTGGTGCTTCAGACATTAATTTTTTTAATATTGATTTCTTGGATTAAGAGATCAGATAAAAGTGTAAACCAATTGAAACATGAATCCAAATAACGAAATTTAGTTTATGAAATAGTATAAAATAAATTAATTATATTTTCTTATCGTCATAGTCTTGATGGTAAAGTAATTCCTAAACTCCTGAAAACATTTCTTGGAAAAAAAATGTTTTTAACTTTATTTATGATGAATTGATGGTATTTTATTTACCAAATTGATTTATGGTTTTGACTTCATTGAATTTCTCATTACCATTCCCTTTTTTGAGATCAATTTTCTCCATCACTCTCCATCATTATTTGGACGTTTTATTCTTCCTCTATTTCTATATTTTTACTTCACACAAATTTTATCCTATTTGGGAACCCGATAATGTGTTATTTTATTTGAACTTATTACTTTAATTATCCTTTTTAAAAAGGATTTTTAACCCGTTTGTGATGAGGGTGTTCATAAAAGTGAATTTTTAAATTAATAAAAAAATTACCTTTCGTGATCATTTTATTTTTTTCCATACCTTTAAATTGATTCTGAAAATACTTTAATACCTTTATATCATACATGATATAAAATTTAAAGGATGATATTTTTTTAGAAGGTAGAATATAACAACTCAAAAATATAGTTTAAAATAATACTAAAATCTACAAATATATTATTATATAATACAAGGACACAACCTTAAACATTACATAATCTAGTGTCTTTAGACTAGAAATTAGTTTTTGAATTTATGAATACCTTTTTAGTTTTATAGTTTTATAGGATTATGTGATCACCCTTATATAAATAATATTACATTTCATGGTGGACACATCCAAATTTGTATTCATTTTTAATATAATAAAAAACATTCAAGAAATAAAAAGATTTCTTTTCATTACATATATTCATAATTTTCATCTTGACTTCATCCTTTTCTCTAATCATCCTTAAAACTCTATGAAAAATATTTTAAAACATGGGATGATAAAAAAATTATAAGGGATATATAAATTAAAAAAAGATACAAACCTGTTAGTCCATAATTACTTTGTTCTTTTTCAAAATAAACAGTGAGATCAAAATAATCATTTTCTTACCCAAGAAATTAGCTTCTCTACTGAAATATTTTAATAAAACATTTCATAATAAATATTAAAGGACAAATAAATCTCATAATGGTTTCTTTAAAATCATGGAAAACTCTTGAAAACATTTCCAAAACTATTTATACTTTCTACCCTAAAGAAGTAGAATGTTATTTCATTTAAAAATAATCTCATTATCTTACCTTTTAAAATCATAATATTTCTATAAAAACACAAATGGCATAGATAAATCATGTAGGTAACTTGTGAAATAATTTCCCACATCACTCTTACAGATGTAATAACCAATATGGATGAATTCTATCATAATTATATGGAGACCATAATCATTACCCAATTCATTGGAGGGCTATAACGGAACCACCCATCCTTGGTTATAATATATCCCTATATCCAATATTTATAACAAAACCACCCATTATTGGTTTATAATAGAACCAAAAATTATTATAAATAATCTCTATGATCCATATCAAAATCATTAAACCTAAATTCATACATTTCATCATAACACACATAAAAATAATATTTTCACCCTTAAGAAAAACATTTCTGTAAATCAAAATATATATTACCTTTAGAACCATTTTTAAAAATACCCAAAACATATGGAATGTGGGTTTTTATTGAAAAAAAGGGAATAATTTAATGGAATCAAAACATAAAATAATGGTTATTAAAGAGGTAGAAGTCATTGTCACTGTATATGTTAAAATAGAATATATTTTTTGTCTTTTGTATGGAGAGGAAAACATATTCTATAAAAAATGATTCCTTTTGAAAACCATTAAATTAAAGTAGAAGGAGGAAAAACAATTCTTTATAATTCACTTATATCCATATCAATACACAAATAAAATATTTTTAATAATATGGACATGGATGAAAAATATTTAGAAAATATATCATTAACTCATTTAAAATGAGGTTTTAAATTAAAGCATCCCTTACCTCAAGTCTGACTCATCACGTACATTAATTATAATCTTATATAATTAACATATTTTAATTATTTACTTACTTAATAAGTTTTTCATATTTCTTACTAATTTTATTTTATCTGTTACCTTGTTATATTTATTTACTTAATCAATTAATTTTACATTCGATATTTTGATGATATTCAGCTCATATGTCCAAAATGACATTGGGAGGTTGAATATAAAAAAAGAAGTCATTATTATATCATCTATAGAATAATAATAAAGATATAATTATAATTATTATACATAAAATATATTTTTAAAATAAACCATGAAAAATGGTTATATAAAATTAACTATGTTAAAATCATAGAAATGGTATGTCATACATACGCATGAGTAACATTTCAATTTTTTAACAACAATGATGGATAAAAGGAAAGTATTATTTTACCTTTATATAATTAATATCATATCATTAATATTCTATTTTTTCTTCAAATAATATTATATATACCATTCATGTGATGTGGTCATAAAAAACTAATCGCATCACTTTGTAGATATGGTAATATAGATATACAAATGAATGAGATTATCATTTTTCAATGGATAGAAAGATTAGAAATTATAAGATATATTATCTTTACAGAATTATAAATATGTAATGAGTAATATATATATATATATATATATATTTATATATATATTCTATCATTATAACAAGCCATGAGAGGCAGTGATGGAACACAAATTACATTAGTTCATGAGGCTATACTCCACCATACACATGAATGATGGTTTCATTTACCAAATGATGGAAGAAGGAGACATATATTGGTTATTACATTAGAATAACAATTTCTATGTATATGGATGATACCGGTGTTATTGTTTCGGAATTTTTTAGGAATATTTTAAATAGGAAGAAGAAGAAATAAATCTACAACATTTTTTATAGCTATATATCTTCTTTAGACAACTCATTTTTTTCAATGTATTCCCTATTTGGTGGGTATTCTACTCAAACTAGGGCCCATATAGTATGGTTAGAAATGTTTATATTTTATTTGGGATGATAATTTCCAAACAAAATAGATTTTCAAGTATGATGAAATGATGTGAGGAGGCCCCCTTTTATAAGAGAGTATAATGACACTTTTTGAATTTCAAAATATATTAAATTAATATAAATTATGTTTCATTTTAAAATAGATCCAAAATAATATATTGATAATATGTGATGATGATAAATTTAAATCATTTAAATCAATAAAATTTGGACAAGTTTATGTTTTTTTAACCATTATATCTTTGTTTTAATCACCAGTCAACCCTTGTGACAAATACCCTAATAACAAAGTTATTTACCTTTTAAAAGTTAATAAATTCTCTAGATGGGAAAAAATGACCCATAAATGGGTGATGGTTGATATTGTATATCATATTTCAATAATTTTATAGAATGTAGAATTTTTAGAAATAATAAATCATTTAATAATATATTATTTATTAAAAGTTATCAATAATGTTATTTTTAGAACTATTCTTTTAATTTGACTTTGAAAAAAATTAATAGTTAAGGAATTGAAATATAATTCTTTCAAAAATTTGTAACATTTTATATTTATCTATAAAAATCATGAAACAAAATAATTCATCCCAATTGTACTAACCTTAACATTTCTAAAATCATTTATTTTTTTATTTAATTAATATATATTGTGTCGGCATTGCGTAAGGATTTAACGTAACTATTTCATCACTTAAAATTAAAAATAAATTAACATGATAAAAACCATTTATATTTAAACTGAATATTTATAACTGAAGATTACTTATTTTTATCCCTCTCATGAAATTTTATAGATATTAAAATCAAGTGAGTGGAATTTTAGACTTTATATTTACATAAAATAATATAAAATATATTTTTAAATATAAATGGCACAAAATAGCATTAATTAAAATCCTTGATGAGGATGGTTGAACCCAACTCATATAATATAATAAAGTGATGTGTTATGGTTATTTTTTATACTTATCATAATATTTTTAACCCTAATTACCTGATTTATCCTTATCGAGGTGACAAATATTTTATAGGTTTACTATACATAATTAACAAACATGAAAGGGAACAATTTACCAAATTTTAATATACAAATTCCAAATATGGATTCTATTTTTAGATTAAATTTATATAACTAACATAAATTAATTTATGATTAAAATGTAAAATGCAACAAAAAAACTATTTTTTAGAAAAATGTGTTTTTAATCCAAGAAACGAACTTAAACTAGAATAACATATAATGATGATTTATGTGTAATTAATTATATTATTTATAATTAAAGGTATATTATAATTTATTAAGATCAAATGGGACTTTCAAATTTATTTATTTAAAATAAGTTATATTTTTACAAAAATTGATGTTTTTAACTATTCATTTAGAATAAGTATTTTCAGAAAAAATAACAAAATTTAACCCTTAAAAAAATCAACAACATCTATATTAATTCAATCCCCCAAAAAATGTTCGCTTATGTCTCTATAAATTTTAGTTCTACAAAAATGAATGGAAAATTGAGAGCTATTAGATTCACTAAACAATTATTTTTCAACTAGGAATCAAAAGGAATACAAAATATATTTCCAAATTTGTTAACTCCTTCGTTATCAACATTAAACTCTGGAAACATACCCCTCTTGATAGATTATAACTTTTTCTCATAAAACATAATCACTCTTTTGATACTACTTAATTATTTTTGAAAGTTATGAATATACTATAACATGAAACAAAATAAAGGGGGTTTTTGAATGCATAATTTCTTGCCCAAAATTCATCGAATCAGTAAGTAAAGGGTCATGTTAGAAACATAATTTGGTTATTTTATAATTAATTTTTCTGAATCAATACATTAGATAACTTATTTTCATTTTGTGGATAGTAATGACTCTTGTACTCATAATCCTTAAAAAGTTCCACCCATTTTCTTTTCCAAATGCTTTATTCTTTCTAAGAGAATATTTACATCAAAAAAAATTATCAATATATATTTATAAATTTAATATATATACTTGTTTCCTCTATATTTTTAATGAAAAATCAACATAATATAATTATGGATAATGTGTCGGATAATATTTCTTATCTCATTTCTATTGTTGTGAAGAATAAGCAATTACCAGTTCATTCTACTTTAGAAGACAACATAATCCATTCAAAGAATAATCATTATTGATGAAAAATAAACCATTTCTAGAGGGTATTTCCAAAATTAGGGAACTCAGAAATCCTAATTTTAGTTCCTAGAAACAGTAATCACACTCTTTTATCTAGATGAATTAACCCCTTTTTGGGTTAGCTTATTTATTGGGATATACAATAAAGGAAATTTTTCAACAAAAAACTAGGAGTTAAATGACAATTTAAGAAAAATAAAACTCTCTCTGTCATTTTTAGGTCTTGGAAATTCATTAATAACATTAGATTTAGAAAGGTCTGTAATTATACCATCTTAAGAAACAATAATCGAGAGGAAATAAATTAATTCCAACCAAATTTGCCAGTTAGTAAATTTTTTATATAGATATATTTCATTTAAGGTTTGTAAAACAATCCAAAATATCTTTAATATTCTTCATGACTTTTAGAATATATTAATATATAACCAAAAAAAGAACAAACCATCTATCAATATAGTAATGGTAAACTCTATTCATTAGATCTAAGAATACATCTATTGTATTAGACAAACCAAAGGGCATAACTACAAACTAATAATATCCATATCAATAACAAAATGATATATTTGGAATATCTTCCTCTTTATCCTTCAAATTATGGTACCATGACGTGAGATCAATCTTTAAATACAATTGTGCTCTCTAGAGTTGGTCAAAAAATCATCTATATGAGGATGTGAATATTTGTTCATAACAGTGATGTTATTCAAGGATTTATAGTCAATGTAATTTCTCGATGACCCGTTATTATAGTTTTTAAAAAATAGGATCACCCCATACTAAAGTTCTACAATGAATTAAACATTTATCAAGTAATTATTACAACAACATTTTCAATTTTAAAAGTACTACGTGGGATATTCAAAAAGGGAGTTTTGAAACAGGCCTAACATCATACACTAAGTCAATAGAAAACTCAAAATCCTGATCATAAATCACACTAGTAATATCATTATGAATTAAATCCACATATTCATTCACTACTGGAACATAACTAATTTGAATGGCATCTTCATTTTAGTATTATAATCTTGGAAACTTTCACTACAAGATCTAATCAACTTCATCGATTATTGATATTTTATCAAATACATAAAATTAATATATATAACATTACTGGATTTGTAATATATATTAGCATGATATAATAAAATCTAATCCATATCAATAATAACATCAATCTTCAATATGTAATGTTTAATACTATCTGACTTATAACAATAGAAAGATTCATATAAATTATAAGAACGCAGATCTTCAGTTTTAGGTACAGATCTTAATTTTGGGCTTTTTAAGGAAAAATGGAGAAAATGGGAATTTTGTAAGTACACACCGTGTACTTATATGTACACGCCGTATCCATTGATCCCCTGTACTGGCTGTGTATGGCTGAGTACATGGCGTGTAACTCCATGTTGGATCTGCTTATATTAGAGGTCACTTAAGGGGACTACACGTTGTGTACTTATGAACCACACGCTGTGTACTTTTATTTTTATTGAGTTAATTATACCGGGGTCGCATCTGATTTCTAGAAAACCCTTATTCATCCCATGATCTCATCCAGAGCGTCGAAGAGAGCCAATTTGTTTCGAAGCCATCGATCCATCGTCGATGATCCATTCTAAACACCGTCAGGTGAAATAGAATCACAACAGTAAGCTCTTTTCTCTTCTTGAATCTCGTTTCTTGATTTCTTCTCTTTCATGAGGTATCGTAGGTTGAATGTTTTAGAAATTTTGGCAGATCTACATCGTTCTAGGATGTTTTAAGGACCTAGGTTCAAGTATGTCGATCTCCTAGGATCGAGGTAGGTGGTTTGTTTCCTTACGTTGAATTTCCTTGAGTTTTATGTGCAAAATTGTTGGATACCCATGTATCGGGTATTTCAGGTTAGGGATTTTGATCATGTTGTTTATCTCTCTTAGATTGCTTATTATCTTGAGGATATTTGATAATGTATAATGCGTGTTGGCATGTTTGAGGAACACTCTGTGGGTGTGTATTCCTAGTTTCGTTGTTTATCGTTGTTTGGCTTAGGTTTCCTTTGAGGCAGACCTTGTTGCACTTATTTCTTCTTTGATATATCTGATTTCATGTGTTTCATGTTGTTTAAATTCTTATTGATGCATTGTAGCTATTAGCCAAGTGGTTTATGAACTGAATTTGGGATGCTGACAATCGTTTACGCACGATTGGACTGCTCAGGGCTGTGAGAACCTGGTGTAGTAGACCAAAGAGGGAATTGACGATTAAGGGCTTCCCTAGAGGGTCTGTTTATACTAGTATCATTCTCAGGACCTACAGGAATTGTACTTTGTGCTTCACCAGAGTGTTCTTAGTTTACGTATCGAGACCATAAGAGGAATTAGATGTAATAGCTTCCTTAGAGAGTCTGTAGCTATCATTTCAAGACGATATGGGGAATTGGCAGGAGAGCTTCCCCAGAGTGTTTGTGCTTTTATTGAATACTTAGCCATAGGGGTTGGCTAGTATGAGCCACCCAGAGGGTTAATGTGAATATTTGAATTGTTTGGTTGAGATGAGTCTGCCAAGCCAAAGCACAAGATTGGGTTTTGAACTGCTTGTCTGTTTAGGTAGTCTTTTGAGACACCTAGTTGTGATTGCATGTTTTACCTTGATAATATTGAGATATTTCTAGATTCCATGGTTAGATAACTGAATTAATGAATTAACTATTAAATGGATGTTAATGATAATTATTATGATTGTTTACTTATGTACTCTTAGATCATTGCTTCATTTACTTTTACTTTTGTTATATTACTCACTGACAGTAGGGCACAGATCTTGTGGTGGTTTCCTATTGGGATTAGTCTCACACCCTGTTTGGGTCATGCTTTTCAACCCAAATTGGTTATATGGTTTCAGGTTTGGATAGGTATTGTGGCCCTTCTACTTTGGGTACATGATTGCTGGTTGGAGTTGGAGAGCATAGGACCTAGCTTAGGCTTGCGATGCTGCTAGAGTTTACTATTTACTTTTCATACGTTGGTTTTAGTTGTATTTCATCCCGTTGCTTTTTTTGCTTCTTTCCCAGATACATGTACCATATTGCATCATCATTATTATATATTCATTGCTTTTGTTGTTTATTTCAGTTGTTGTTTGCTATTTACTGCTTCCACTATTGATTATTAGTTCCTTCAATTGTATAATTTACCAAATAAGGGCATAGTTTCCCCACTAACTCAACAAGGCCCTCGCAACTATTCAGTAGCCTCGGGCATTTGGTAAAATGCGCTTGAGGTCGTGTGGTGAATGGGTGTGGGGCACCAGTTGAGTGGCTCCGGATTCGGGTTGTTACAAAGTGGTATCAGAGGAAAGGTTTTTCTTTTCTTTTCTATTGCCTTACTATATAATGAAAATAGACACGGATATGAAGGAATAGGTTGTTGGTACATAACTATGCCCAGGAGTAATTTACCCGTGTATAGGGAAAATCCAAGTTACCTCAGATATTGCAATTTTTAGGTTTTTACAATTATTACAATTTATTGATTTCACCGTTGGGTGGTGCACTTGTGTTGTGCTGTTACAGTTTATCTTAATGTGGTTCTATTTTGTTTCAAACCAATGAGATGAGGGTATTACATATCATGCATCATATAGTTACTTGTTAGAAAAATCAAATGTCATGAATTTTTCCATGCCATTTAGATTTCATTAGAGATTGCATGTTGTTATGATAGATGCTGTGATAAATTATGCATGTTGTTGTGATAGCTGCTATGATTGAAATACCTGATATTCTGAAAGGGTATTGTCATTTTAAAGTTATTTATAATGGAGGCCAAACTTTGGTCTTTGAGGTGTTATGGGCCCTTGAGGATCGTAATTTTTTGGATCTTGAGTTGGTGGTACTGTTTAAATTGTTTTATGCATGTGTATGATGCCTGGCATTGATTCACAGGGAGTATGGGCCCTCACGGATCGAAATTTGGAACATCGATGGTTGTTTTTAGTGTTTTCAGAGGTTTTGGGAGTTTTTGTGTGTTTACTGCCCAGAAACCCAGACAACACGGTGTGTGGTCTTATGAACACACATCATGTGTTCTTCTTTTCAGGAAGAACAAGTTTTCATGGTTACACGTCGTGTACATTTATGTACATGTCGTGTACTTGCCTTAAGTGTGGCCAGCTGTGTAGTTGAATACATGGGTTGGAAAATCATAGGGACAACACGCCGTGTACGTTCAGTGCATGCTATGTAGTGTTGGTCTGTGTACCCATCTGGGTGGATAATGACATAGACAGGGGAAAATCATTTAAAGACACGCTATGTAGTTTACAAATACGCCATGTAGTCTTTAGCTGGGACAATCCGTGTTCCAAGTCGTGTAAGAGTAATTGGGCAAAAGGAAAAAGGATAGTGCACGCCATGTATATTTATGAACACACCGTGTAGTTGGGTTTTACACATCCATGTTTGGCTGGTGTACACGCACAAGTAAAAATTTCGGAGAACACGACGTGTGTAGTGACCTACATGCCGTGTAACAATGTTTTCTATTTCTTAAGTATTTTTCCTCTCCTGTTCCGTTTTCACTCTTCCATGTCGAAATCTGTTTTCATAGTTAATAAAGGTGTGATTTTGACCTTGTATAGTCATGCCGCCAAGACGTCCTCCCGTTTCACATCAAGAATCGGGCAATGACTATATTCCAGATACGGTAGAACAGGTACTACCTGTGGTTCCGCCTATCATTACAGACATAACGCCTGCAGGGATTCCAGACATTGGTATCAATGCTCAGTTCAGATAGAGATTCAAGAGTTTCATGCAGACCTTTCAAGGATCTCAACATCATGCCCCATCTATGGCAGAACTGATGTGGGTTTTTTAGTAGCAACATACTCCCACATTCTCAGGGGATGGAGGGCCTCAAGCTGCAGAGTCATGGATAGAAGCCATGCTGTCTATCTTCGAGCATCTGGAGATGCCTCTACAGAGGAGGGTGAATCTCACTACCTATATTCTTAGGGATTCCTCCAAGAGATGGTGTGACGTGGTTTCGATGGCAGGGCGCCAACGAGCTATGGCTTAGGATGAGTTTCAACATAAGTTCTATGATTATTTCTATCCAGCGACGCTGAGGGCCGACCAAGCCTGGGGGTTCATGAACCTGCAATAGGGTAATCTTTCTGTAATGGAATATTCCTCCCACTTCATCGAGATGCAACGTTTCACTCTTGTTCTGGGGAATGACGAGCTACTTTTATCGAGAAAGTTTGAGGAAGGCCTCAGACCTGACATCAGATCCCAGGTGAACGTATTTCAGTTGACTTATATTACTCTGATAGTCAACCAGATGCTGATTATAGAGCGTAATCTGAGGAATACTGGAGCAGTGAGCCGTGGCGGTTCAGCATCTGAAGTTGGTACCTTCCGTACTGACAGTAGGAAGTGGTTCATAGAGTCTACTCGAGGTGATGCGAGAAAGTGAGGTATTCCTTCACATAACAAGGTAGTATGCTACCAGTGTAGAAATAATGGTCATAAGAAGCCTTAGTGCCTGAGGGACCCATTATAGTGCTGGTCATACGACAATATGGGTTATATTCAGCAGTTTTGTAAGGTTCTTCTTTCAGCGACTAGTGAAGGAGGATCAGTTTCGACTCCGCGTACAGGAGCAGGTTTACCAGTTCCACATCAGGCTGGGGGCTACAGTTATTCATGTCATTCAAGCGAAGGTAGAGGCCATGGATGTAGTGGTGAGGCTTATGCAGGATCATCTTAGGTATCTGAGACTACTTCACTAGGCCGCGGTACAGGCCAGACTTTTGCAGTAGAGCAGATTCATCAGGAGCAGGATCCTGGACCCTCCACAGTTTGAGGTACGATCTTAGTAGCCTCAGTTTTATCTTATGCACTTTTTGATATAGGATCTTCTCATATCTTTATTTCTGTGCATACTGTGGAGAGACTTAGACTTTCTGTTTTTACTTCTTAGGATATGATGACACTAGACACTCAGTTAAGAATTAGAACTACTAGTGTACGTCAGTGCAAGGAGTGCCCCCTTGAGGTTGGTGGGTGTCACTTCTTGTGGAATCTGTATGTCCTAGAGATAACGGGTTATGATTTAATTCTCAGAATGAACTGGCTAGATCCTTTTTAGGCCTTTTTCGACTGCTATCGTTGTAGGGTGAGTTTCACATCACCAGAAGGCAGATCGTTTCTTCACAAGAGAGAATGGGAAGTCCAAGAAAGTAGAGCTCAACCAGAGCATCATGGGTTGGGCAATGCTACATCCTAGATTTATAGTTTATATCTGGATGACCAGGGTACTTCTCAGATGGATTTCCCTCCAGTCATCGTTTTTTTTCATATGTCTTTCCAGAGGAATTTTTAGGTTTGCCTCTAGAGCGTGAGGTAGAATTATCTATTGAGCTTGTGTCAGTAGCAACACTGGTGTCCGTACCTTTTTATTGGAAGGCTACACCTGAGTTACAGGAGCTCAAGAGGTAGTTGTAGGAGTTATAGGCAAAGGGTTTTATCCGACCCAGTACATCTCCTTGGGGTTTGCCTGTTCTATAGGAAAAGAAGGCCGACGGTACTTTACAACTTTGTGTGGATTAGCGGAAGCTGAACCAGTTGACGGTCAAGAACTGATATCCCTTACCAAGAATATATGATCTTTTTTATTAGCTTCGAGGATCCTGAGTGTTATCGAAGATCATCTTGAGATATGGCTACCATCATTTACATGTCAGACCATCTAATATACCTCTTACAGCTTTTTGAAGTAGGTATGGTCTGTATGAGTATTTGGTTATGTCATTCGGTCTCACGAATGCACCATATGTTTTCATGGCTTTGATGAAAAGAGTTTTCCATCCTTAATTGGATTCATTCGTGGTGGTTTTCATGGAAGATATCTTGGTGTACTCTTACACTCGACAAGACCATGCTACCCATCTTGAGATCGTACTGAGTACACTGAGAGAGCATCAGTTATATGTTAAGCTCTCAAAGTTCCACTTTTGTAAGGATGATATTCACTTCCTGGGTCATGTTATCTCAGAGACAGGAGTATCAGTAGTCCCAGAGAAGTTGAGAGTAGTATTTACCTGGGAGCAGCCGAAGAATTTCTTTGAGGTACAGAGTTTCTTAGGTCTGGTTGGTTACTACATGCAGTTTATACAAGAATTCTCATGCTTAGAAGCATCGTTGATGGGATTGACTAAGAAAGGTGTGAAGTATGTTTGGTCAGAAGCATGCGATTCTACCTTTCGAGAGCTGAAGGGTATATTGACTTCAGCACCGATTCTAGTTTTTCCAAAGCTAGGAAAGAGTTATACAGTTTTCTGTGATGCATCTAGGATAGGTCTTGGAGCAGTTATTATGCTGGAGAATCGTGTTGTTGCATATGGATCTCGGTAGTTGAGGCCACATGATATGAATTACCCTAAGCATGATCCGGATTTGGCCGCTGTTGTTCAAACTTTGCATTGTTGTAGAAATTATCTTTTGGGAGAGCATTTTGTGGTGTACACTGACCATAAGAGCCTCAAGTATACCTTCACGCAGCGTAACTTGAATCTGAGACATCGGAGGTGGGTCGAGTACCTACAGTCTTTCGACTTTGAGATTGCCTATATGCCTGGGAAAGGCAATGTTGTGGCTAATGCACTAAGCCGGAGGACTCAGATACAAGCAGTTCAGGAGGCCAGTAGTGAGTGGAAGCTCATGGATCTGTTCTCTGATATGCATTTGGAGGTGAAATATAGATAGGGACTAACTGTTCTTTCTTCTATAGATGTTACCTCTACTCTTCTGGATTGAGTTTGAATGATGAAGTTGTCAGACTCAGAAGGCCTAGTCCTATGGGAGGGTGTGTTAGGTGAAGACCGTACTCCTAGGTGGACAGTGGGTGATGATAAGGTGTTACAATTTCATGGCTGACTATGGGTATCATCATATATACATGTGGAGATGATGCAAAAGTTTCATGCTTCAGCTTAAGCATTTCATCCTGGTGTCACCAAGATGTATCGGTACTTACTTTGTCAGTATTGGTTGTAGGCATGAAGAATGATTTAGCTGGTTTTGTTATACGGTGTTCCACATGTCAGTATGTGAAGGAAAAGAATCATCGACCAGCATGGATTTTGTAGTAGTTACCCATTCCTGAGTGGAGATGGAATGATGTCGTGATGGACTTTGGGATAGGGTTATCGAGATCACCTAAAGGGAATGATGCAGTTTGGGTAGTAGTTGATAGGCGCACGAAGGTTACACATTTCTTGCTAATCAAGGAAACCTTCAGTGTTGATGAGATTGGGAAGTTGTACATTCGTGAGGTGGTACGACATAATGGGGTTCCGAACACTATCATTTTTTATAGGGATGCCCTCTTTACTTCACATTTCTGGTAGGGGCTACAGAGGGATTTGGGTACACAGGTACTTCTAAGTACAACTTACCATCCCCAGACAGACGATCAGTTAGAGCGCACGATTCAGGTGCTAGAGGACATGCTTCAAGCATGCGTCCCTGATTTTGGAGGTTCTTGGGAGAAAATTATACCTTTAGTGGATTTTGATAATAATAATAATAGTTTTCAAGCGACTATACAGATGAAACCTTATGAGGATTTGTACGGTAGGCCATACAAATCACCCTTGTTTTGGCTGGAGGAAGGAGAGGCAGCTATGTTGGGACCTCATCTTGTTCAGGATACCACAGAGTAGGTGGAGTTGATTCGGAAAAGGATGGCTACTGCAAAGTCTTGGCAGAAATCTTATGCTGATCAGCAGAGACGACCTCTTGACTTCAAGGTCAGAGATCAGGTTTTTCTACGTGTTTCCCTAAGGTTGGGACACAAGAGTATTATGATACATGGAAATATTTCACTGAGATACGATGGGCCATTTGAGGTTTTGGAGAGAGTCGAGATGGTTTCTTATAGGCTGTAGTTACCTGAGAGGTACCAAGCTATGCATGACTTCTTCCATGTTTCTCAGCTCCGGTGGTATTTCTCAGACTCGTCTCATGTTTTGAACCCGAGGAGGTTGAGTTAGAGAAGAATGCATCATTCGAGGAGAATCCTATCACAGTTGTTGATTGTAGTGCAAAGGTTCTATGTGGATGGTATGTTCCTTTAGTACGAGTGCTTTGGCAGTACGACCATGTGTAGGATGAGACCTTGGAGATGGAGGCTGATATGCGGTTGCAGTGGCTAGAGATTTTCGAGGTTTCTTCTTCACCACCTTGTTAGGGAAATTCAGGGATAAATTTCTTTTAAGGGGGGAATTTTTTAAGAACCTGGATCTTTAGTTTCAGGTATGGATCTTAATTTTGGGCTTTTTAAGGAAAGATTGAGAAAATGGGAATTTTGTAAGTACACACCGTGTAGTAATATGTACAAGCCGTGTACCTTGATCCCATGTAATGGCCATGTATGGCTAATTACATGGCATGTAACTCCCTATTGGCTCCACTTATATAGGAGGTCACTTAAGGGGACTACACACTGTGTACTTATGAAACACACACCATATACTTTTATTTTTATTTTGTTAATTAGACCGGGGTCACGTCTGATTTCCAGAAAACCCTTCTTCATCCCGTGATCTCGTCTGGAGCATCCGAGAGAGCCGATTCTTCCTGAAGTCATTGATCCATCATCGGTGATCTGTTCTGAACATCTTCGGGTGCAATAGAATCCAAATGGTAAGCTCTTAGTTTTTCTTGAATCCCGTTTCGTGATTTCTTTTCTTTCGTGAGATATCATACGTTGAACATTTTAGATGTTTTTGAATATCTATGTTGTTCTTGGACGTTTCAAGGACTGAGGTTCAATTATATCGATCTCCTAGGATCTAGGTATGTGGTTTGGTGACTTACATATAATGTCCTTGAGTTTTAGGTGCAAAAGTGTCAGATACCCATGTATCTGTTATTTCGGGTTAGGTATTTTGATATTCTTGTTTGTCTGCCTTAGATTTCTTTTTATCTTGAGGAGATTTGATAATGTATAATTCTTGTTGGCATGTTTTAGGAACACCCCGTGGGTGCATTTTCCTAGTTTGGTTGTTTATAGCCGTTTGGCTTAGGTTTCTTATGAGATAGAACTTGTTTCACTGATTTCTAGCCTTGATATATCTGATTGCATGTGTTTCTTGATGTTTAAATACTTATTGATGCATTGTAGCTATTAGCCAAGTTTTTTCTGAACTTACTTAGGGCTGTTGACAATAGTTTACGCATGATTTGACAGCCCAGGGCTGTGAGAACCTAGTGTGGTAGACGAAAGAGGGAATAAACTATTAAGGACTTCCCCAGAGGGTCTTTTTAAATTACTATCATTCACAGGACCTATGGGAATTGGACTTTGTGCTTCCCTAGAGTGTTATTAGTTTACGTATCGAGACCACATGAGGAATTAGATGTAATAGCTTCCTCATAGAGTCTGTAGCTATCATTGCAAGACCACAAGGGGAATTGATGGGAGAGCTTCCCTAGAGTGTTTGTGCCTTTATTGATTACTTAGCCATATGGGTTTGCTAGTATGAGCCACCCAGAGGGTTAATGTGAATATTTGAATTGTTTGG
The DNA here is from genome assembly GCA_963277665.1 of Viscum album. Classification (NCBI taxonomy): domain Eukaryota; kingdom Viridiplantae; phylum Streptophyta; class Magnoliopsida; order Santalales; family Viscaceae; genus Viscum; species Viscum album. The sequence goes on from OY728139.1 coordinate 431,190,612, forward strand.
TTAAGATGAGTCTGCCAAGCCAAAGCACAATCTTGGGTTTTGTACTGCTTGTTTGTTTAGGTAGTCTTCTGAGACACCTAGTTGTGATTACATGTTTTACCTTGAGAATATTGAGCTATTGCTAGATTCTGTGGTTGGATAATTGAATGAATGAATTAATTGTTAAATGGATGTGAATGATAATTAGTAGGATTGTTTACTTATGTACTCCTAGATCATTGCTTTATTTACTTTTACTTATGCTATATAACTCACTGACAGTAGGGCACAGATCTTATGGTGGTTGCCTACTAGGATTAGTCTCACACCCTGTTTGGGTCATGCTTTTCGACCCAAACAGGTTATATGGTTACATGTGTGGATAGGGATTTTGGACCTTCTACTTCAGGTACATGATTGCTGGTTGGAGCTGGAGAGCATAGGACTGAGCTTAGGCTTGCGATGCTGCTGGAGTTTACTGTTTTCTTTTCATACTTTGGTTTTAGTTGTATTTCAACACATTTCTTTATTTGCTGCTTTCATAGATACATTTACCATATTGCATCATCCTTATTATATATTCATTGATTTCGCTATTTAGTTCAGTTGTTGTATGTTGTTTACTACTTACACTATTGTTTATTATTTCCTTTCATTGTATAGTTTACCAAATTAGGGAATAGTATCCCCACTAACTCACCAAGGTCCTCGCTGCTAGATGGAAGCCTCTGGCATTTGGGGAAATGCGCTTGAGGTCATGTGGCAAACGGGTGCGGGGCACCAGTTGAGTGGCTCCAGATTCAGGTCATTACATAAATCTTGGTTTCATTATTATTTTAACAGATAGTTTTCACCAAAAGTTATATATTATTTTCAGGAGGTAAGCTTTTTATTTTACATAAAAAATTATCTAAAATGAATGAATGTGAAGATCCATAGTCAAATAGGGTAATATTATATTTCAAAAAAAAGTAATGTATATTTATCTACTTCACTAGATAGACCAAAATCAACCATAGTAGTAGTAGTAAATGATTTTTTCAACCCTTTCTTTTTTTTTGATCTTGATAAATTACACCATGTTTAACTATCTTCAAAAAATGTATGCATTTTATCCCAACAAATTATAATTAAAACATCAAATCATTGTATGTCTAACTGTTACCCCATTCTTGGATTGTTCAATCCTTTTTTTATTGCAGTCATGTGCCATATGACCGAACTTATTAGATCAGAATCACTTCTCATATTTCACAAATCATTACCTAGTGATAATTTTACCACACCAATCACAAAATAGAAACTTGATTTTCTTACCTTTAGATTTCATTAATGGATTATTTCTCTTTGACTACCAACAATATCTCTTTTGTTTCTTATTTTCATAGAACACCAATTCATAAGTAAACTTTCTTTCCTACTTCTAGGAATATTGAACATGTTTCTCATAACATTTTAATTCATAAGAAGCTAATTACCATTGATATCTTATCATTAATCCGGAGTAAAAGCAATTTATTTTAATATCGTGGTTCTATATTAAATTTGTTGTTTACCTTGCCAATCGTGTGTTTTTTCATCATATGCTTCCACTAGATCTTTCTATTTCTGCCTCAATTTGTATAATTATTTTGATCAAAAGATTAATAGATTTAGGAAAATATTTCTCATGAAAAATATTCTTAAAATTTTTCCATTCCAAGTCCTAAATATCATCTATTTATTTAATATTCATAACAATTAACCAATACTGGTAAGCTTAACCTTCAAGATGGTAAATTACCATAGTTACAATATGATGATCCAAACAACCCATGAATTCAAGTATCTTTTTGAAAGCATTAATATATAACTAAGTTATCACATGTCCATAAGATTGAATGAACGATTGAGGCTGTTGTCACATAAATTAATACATCTTTTACATGTTCCCCTATGATAGATTTGGTTTCTCTCCGCGATGGATATGACCACTATTTATGGAAAGTGTTAAATGATCCATCACAATTAAAAACTCCTCAATTCCAATTCCATCCTTTGGAAACTACTAATTTGAAAAGATATCATCCTCTCAGTTCCTTACTACTTTAGCTTCCCTATTTCTTTTATAAAAAACTATTCTAAATAGATATATTTTAAATCAATCCACAAATAAATCATCCAGTTTTATATCCTTATAAACATAAATATGAATCTCTTTAGGGTATTTACATACATTATCCTAACCACAAACATTATCTAAAACTTTTCTTTGATACCAACTATAAATCCATATACCTAAACATTACATATCCTTGAATAATTATACTAGAATTCATTTTCATTCATTATTGAAGATCTTTTTATGATTAGAGTTTTAGAGAATTAGGCAATCGCCCTTACATGTATAATATTCCGTCATACAGTGGACACTTTTACTTAGTATCCATTTTACCCACATTAAAAAAAATTAATATATAAATTGTTTCTATTTACATAAATATATTCAAAAATTTTATCTTGACTTAATCCTTCTCCCTACTCATCCTTAAAACACTGTGAAAAACATTTCAAAATGTGGGATGATCACGAAATTCACAGTATTGGACATAAAAAGGAAAAGAAGAAAGAAATATGTTTCTCTATGAAAACGTATAAAAAATTTACCATTTATAATATAATCATTGAGTTCATGATAAAAAATTTTATACCAAAGAAATCTATTACCCTATAAAAATATTTTCATAAAAAATTTCTTAAGAAATCATAAAGAAAAAAAATCAAAAAGGTTTCTTTACAATCACGTAAAACTAATTAATGCTTTTTCAATAAATGTTATACACTCCTCCATTAATAAGTCTCATATTATTTCTTTAAAATATAATATCAAAATCATAATTTATAAAATTATAAGAAAACCATAAAATAGATAACAAGTACAGATAAATCATGTATGTTACATGTGAAATCATATTCGACGTCACACTTCCAAATAGAAAAACTAAGATGGTCAAACTCCATCATATTTCTCTGTAGAACATAATATATACCCAATGCATCAAAGTGAAATAATGGGAATTCTTGTCCTTAGTTTATAACATAACCACTCATCTTTGGTTTCTAATTGAACCACCCATCATTTTTTATAATGAAACCAATATTCATCATGAATAATGTCCAAGAACCATAATATAACCATAATAAAATAAATATTTCATTTTATCTTTGTACTAATAACAATATTATTTTCACCCATAAGAATTTTTTTTATATATCAAAACATCAATACCATTTAAAAAACTTTTTAAAAATTCCAGAAACAAATTAAAAGATCTTTTTTCATTTAATAAAATATTAATGTAGTTAATTGAATCCAAAAATCAGGTAATGGTTATAGCGGTGGAAAATTTTTTTGTTGCCTTATACATTAAAATAGAACATTGCTTATAAATTTTATAAATAATGTCATGTTTTATATATAAATATATCCGTTAAATAAATTTAAGAGTATTAATATGTAAGGAGAATATTTAAAAAATAAATCTATAAAAAAATTAAAATGGGGTTTTATGTTAAAGTGTCCCTTATCTCAAGTCTGGCTCATCTTGTGTTTTATTTTTCCTCCTGAGTAATAAAAATATGTTATTTATTTAATTTATTATTAACCTTTTTCATGTTTATTATTCCTTTGATTTATATATTACCATCTAATATTTAATTACCTATTCAGTTCAGTTCACATAGGGCATTTTGATGATATTTGGATCATATGTGGAAAATGACTTCATTGGGTTGACTATGGTCAAAAAATTTATTATTCCATAATCTCTAAAATAATTATCATGAAATAATTATAATTTTTATTGATAAATAATAATTTTAAAACCAAACATGAAAAATGGATATGAATAATAAACTACATTTCAATAATGAAGATGGTAGGTCATACATACGCTTGCAGAACATCTCCATTATTCAAAAATCATGAGGGAAATATGGTAAGCAGTATTTTTTCATTACATTATTATCATTATGTCATAAATGTAATATTATTTATTTAAATACAGTTATATATACCATCCATGTGATGTGGTCATAAACAAATAATCACACTATTTCATTGAGGTGGTAATCCACACGTACACATGAACGATGTTATCATTTTTCAATAGATAGAATGATAAGAAATTTTAAGATATAATATATTTATAGAATGATAAATATGCCATGAATATTTGATATATACATCAAACCCTTCATTACAACATTTTTTGAGAGGTAGTGATGAAAAATGAATCACGTCAGTTTATGAGGCTGTAGTTTTCCATACACAGAAATGATGGTTTCATTAACCATTTTATGGATCAAAGTGGTAGATATAGGTTATTATATAAGCATAACAATATCTCAATATATCAGAGATATTGGTTTTATTACTTGATCGTTTTTTGATGAATATTTGAAGGAGGTAGGTGAGGAAATAAAAGTAAAGCATTCATTTAAAGACTATAACTCTTCATTGGAAAACATTAATTGCATTGCACCTTAAGCACATTATTGATAGTATTCATCCAACACTAATACCTCTAGAATGTGTGGAGAAATTTTGGGATGGTATTTTGTCTATCATTGGAATTCCCAAAATGAATTGAAGTGTAAATAAATGAGGATAGGTGGTTCCCTTTTATAAGAGATAAGAGGGGTTGGGGGCTCGGTTAGCAGATACAGATTTCATCGATTCATAGGAAATCCTTCAGCCTTGTGATGCCCTCGGAGGATGCCTTCATCTATGTTTGGTTTAAGGCCCCATGGTCATTTTGGCATTGGAGCTTCAATCTATCCATATGGTCTTTGGAGGTTCACAAGGGAAAAGGAAGTTCGGTAGCAGCTTTCTGGATCTGTCTTCTTGGCTATCCTCTTCCCTTTCAAAATGAAGGTTTCCTTAATTTAATTGATGACTCCCTCAGGCGATTACTTTGTTTGGATTCTTTTACTAGAGATGTCTCAGCTACCTCGGCAGACCGCATTTGCGTGGAAGTTGACTTATCTCATCCCCTACAGGACCATCTCGATCTCAAGGTGGTCACATCTTTATGTTTGATACAAGATATCACATACCCTATTTTCCCTAGATTATTCCAGCATTTTCTTCTTCAGGGCCATTTCCTACAAGTCTTCCATCACAGGTGACTAGAGGGGAAACACTGCCAGACAGATGCGAAGGGGGGTCAGGTATCCAAAATTCTTGCAAGTGCTGGCCCCTCAGAAGCAGTACCAGATATGGATCACACCAAAGGTGATACCCCTCAATCTCCCCCTACTGAGGTCGGGCCAGTGGTATCCCCTAATCCTCCCCTTGTTGACAATGTAGTGGCCCTCTAGGTTTTAATGCCTCATGTTCCATGGAGGGTTTCACCTATCTAGTGTCATTCTCTGCAGCATTTTTTCACAAATTACATGCTTTCCCTTCCAGTTGGTCAGCAGGTGGTGGTGCAAGCTTTGGAACTCCAACCCTCAGGTCCCCTGGATTTATCATCCCCTATCCTAACACTCCTCAACCGAGCTTCAATAGCCATTGAACGAGCTCTAATCCTGATATCTACAACATCGGGCATGCCCCTGGATTAACCTACCCTACCCCCTCCCTCAAATACCTGCATAGTCTTGGTATCAGCCTCTCCAGCCCGGGAGTCTTCTTCCAGGAAGAAAAGGGTGTCTTCTCCCTTTGCTGGAGTGTGCACCAAATCCAAATTGAGGAATCAGAAGATGTGGAATTCTTATCACTTCAAAAAGTTTTTGAGTACTGGAGCAAGTCCCATGAAACATTTTATTAAATGATACCTCTACTTATATCGAACGCCTAGGGGATAGGCACCCAAGTTAAGTATGGCTTATTGGCATCTATAATCACCAACCACAAGGTCACATTCATTTCCATTCTTGAACACAAGTATCTCCCTACCTGGATTGGGGAGTTCTCCAGAAAACTCAGTCTGCATGGTTTCATGCACACCGATACTGTCAATAGCCATATTTGGATTTTTTGGCACATGAACTATAAGGTTGAGCTGATCCAGTCAGGTGACCAGTTCATCACCACCAAGGTGTCTTATGGTATGTAATATTTCATCGTGTCCAATATTTATAGGAGTTGTGACCATCTTCAAATAGAGGCTTTGTGGAAATACCGTAATGTGTTTGATCCTGGTTCGAAGTCGTGGCTAGAAGTGGGTGACTTCAACGTGGTTGCAGTTCGGCTGAACGGAATGGCAGCGGCTCATTACTTAGGAAGTCCAGCCTTGGTTTCATCCTTTTCATGGAGGTAAAGATACTATCAAACCTTGGATTCGTGGGAAACCATTTCACCTGGTGCAATAACCAAAGGGGACACCGCTGCACATGGAGCCACTTGGATAGATGCATGGGTAACATGCAGACCATCTCAACCTTCTCCAGTACCAAGGTCTATCATTTGGTATGTGGCATGTCGGATCACTCACCCCTTCCTATCTATTTTAACTTAGAGCAATATCGCATGAAAATTTACATTTTAGCCACCTATGAAAAAATATTATAGGATACCAAGACCTGGTTCGTACCTCCTGGGATGAGACCGCCCAGGGGCACATGTGGTCAACATTCCATAAAAAGCTGAGGAGGTTAAAAGAGAGACTTTAGGTATGGATGAAAGATGTCTCCCCTCCCCTGATGTGGGCCTGAAAGTCACAATTCAGGTTGTCAATGGTCTTGAGATGAATCCGGAGGATACCTAGGATGACTGGGTTTTCGAGGAGCTTTTGGGAAAAAAGGAACTTCTTACTGACATGCTTTTGAAATAGGAACGGTTGGCCATGGAGGGGGTATGATCAAATATCTTCAATAGGGATATAAAAATACCTCTTACTTCCATTCATGCATCAAAGAGAGGAGAATGATGGTCAAGACAAATATTCTTCTGGATGATGGCTCTTACACTGATGACAGGGACGTGGTGGGAAGAATGGCCAACTCATTTTTCACTAATCTTCTTGCTGGCCCCAATGAGAGCATGAAAAATGGATACCCTACATAGGATAAAAATATATTTGATGAAATTAACTCTTTGGTCTCGGCCAGGGAAAATGAATTCCAGGGTACAATTCTTGATGAGGAAGAGATTTTGGCTGTAGTGATGCATTTGAGTCCCAAGAGTGCAGCGGGTTCAAATGGCTTCCTTGGTTCCTTCTACAGATCTTCTTATGACATAGTGAAAGAGTAATTGGTGAAGGATATCTAGGATATCTTCTGTGGAGGGATATTTCTTCGTGTTTCTTGTTCCACCACCTTGTTTCTTCTTCCCAAATCCAAAACCCCTTATCTATCATGCAATACAGACTGGTGAGCATGTGAAACATCCCCTATAAAATCTTGGCCTCTCTTATCAACTCCAGGTTGGAAATCCATCTCCCTCGGTGGGTATTGCGGGAACAATATAAATTCATCAAGGGTTGCTCAATCTTGGAATCCATTTCTCTCTCTTAAGAGATGTTTCGAGATATCAACTTCAAAACTCATGGGTCTAACATAGCCATCAAACTTTATATGAACAAATCATATGATTTTGTGGAATGGATCATTATCAATAAGGTGTTGGTAAGTATGGGTATCTCTCCCTGAAATATTGATATTATTTTACTTCTATTTAGCTCCTCGTGGCTATCTATTACTTTCATGGGAAAATCCCATGGTATATTCAAGGCTATCTGTGGTCTAAGGCAAGGCGACCTGATCTCTCCATGTTTATTTATTATTGTCCAGGATGTTCTTAGCCACCTCATCCATAGAAGTATCAGCAATGGTGTTATTATCCCGTACTGAAGAAAATGGAAACTTCCTGCAGTGTGTCACCTCATGTTCGCTGATGATACAATCATATTCACAATTTCCATGAGCAGATCCCTTATTAGCCTGAAAAGGGTGTTGGAGGAATACAACTGCTAGAGTGGGCAGGTGATCAATAATAGCAAGTGTAATTTCTATATCTCTAATTAGTGTAGCCCCAGGCGTATTTGCACTATGAGCCTCAAACATGATATGTAGAGAGAAACTCTCCCCATGGATTACATGGGCACTCCCATTTCATCGGGTAGGCTCTGCTTCTGTGATTTTGACCACCTTCTCAACAGGATAACTGATCGGGTGATGAACTATAAAAACAAATACCTGTACTTCAGAGGGCAGATAGTGCTGGTTAATAGTGTCCTCTTGGCTATACCTGTGTATGCTCTCTCATCTATCAATGTCCCAAAAGGTTCCAATAAAAACATACACAAAATCCTTGTGAGATTCATATGGGATCCACTCTCCATAGGAAAAAAGAACTGGGCCTCCTAGAACTAGATGGTGGGACCGATATGTGAAGGAGGAATCAATGTTCTCAGCCTGGAGGATATTCTTTACTACATGCATGCTATATTAGCATGGGGTGCTGGAAAAATGCACTTTATAGGGGAAGAAAATGTGTAGCTATGCCCTAGAGAACTAGAAACCCACGGAGGGCCATGCATCATTAATTCTCTCAGTGATAGGGCCCCTCATTTCCATCCTTCATCTAGAGTCCCATTGGCTCGTAGTGAGAGGATATTTATCCTTTTGGAACAATAACTAGTGCGGGACCATCATCAACTTTCTAGGGTGCCCTGTCACCAACATCACTTTTAAAGAGGCACGTCTCTTTCCCGCTTTTACTAACGTGGTCCTGAACAGGGAGAAACATGACCTTGACAATCGCATTGAGGTGAATTTGGACCCTGATACATACATCATTACCCCATCCCACTCTAGGTTCTTCACAATGAAGGATATTCGCAGGATTACAAGGTCACATGTGCATACAAATGCGAATACACGAGACGGGGTTCTGTGGGTTAAATAAATCCTTACCAAATTTAATTTTCTCATATAGAGAATCAGGAATAAGATTTTCCCAATATATGAGAATGTCAAGAGGTGATGGGTTTTCATGGTGTCAATATGTGTGTGTTAAAAGGCTCACGGTGAGAAAAGCACTATCCATTTGTTTTTTTGGAAGTGAGTGGGTGCACGAGGTGTGGACCTGGTTCAGGGGGTTCACAGCGGTCAAAACTTCCAATATGGTAGGTCACTTAATCCTAGAATGATAGTATCATGGCTCGGTATTTAGTGGGATATAAAGACTGGCTCATACAGTAGTGCCGCATTCTAACTGTTGGTGCCTTAGTAAGGCATGGAATAAAGTGAGGTAGGAGGGGATTTCCACAATAGTTATTTCCATCATCTTCTAGATGAAAACACTCCTAATTGATCTGTTCAAATCTATGTGTAACTAGTGGGAAGCCCCGTGTCTCATTATGTTTCAGACAAGGGCCCTCTAGGGGGATCTGGACAATGGGATAAAGAGGAACTGGGTTCACTAGAACCCACCAACTATAGGGTTAAATCTCAATACAGATGGGTCTTGTTGTCTGGGTATTATGTGCAGAGGTGGGGTGAAAGATACTGATGGTTCAGTTTACATATAATTTACAATAAGGCTGGGTCAATGTTCCTCTCTATAGTCCAAGGCCCTAGAAATGCTTTCTAGGATCACCTTATGTGGACAGAGAGGTTTGGACATTACTGAAGTGGAAATAGATTCTTTATGGGTTCACAACTCCCTACAAGGATATGGAATTCCTCCTTGGTCGATCACCAATGCCATCAAACAATGTCTTTGTATTCTTAGCAATAACACTAAAGTTATTCACAACTGGAGAGAGGGAAACAAGGTGGCGGATCATCTGGCTACTCAGGATATCTCTGGCCTTGTGGATGTATTCCTTCACACTATGGCTAGATTAAATCCCAAGGGGGTTAACTTCATCAAAGGGGATGCCCTTGGTCTACACTATTTCAGGCCTCTTTAGCTATTTTCTTTGAGGCCCAGGGTGGTAGGGGTGTTCATTGATTTTTTTGGTTTTCTTTTGTATGCTTGTCATTCTTTCCCTTGAAAAAAAATACAGGATGATAAAGAGAGGAACTTTTGTATTTTTTGAAGATATTAAATTCATATAAATTATTTTTTGTGATCTTATAAATAAATAATGATATATTTAAAATATATATGAGGATGTTTCTAAACCTTCTGATAAATAACATGATAAAAAATATTCTCTTTAGGGGTAAAAAATGTTACTAAAAATGGGAAAGTTACCCATAAATGGACCGTGAATGATACTGTAAACCATATCATAGTATTTTGGCTAAAGATGTGGTTTTTATTAATTTTATATCACTTATTCATATATTATTTATTATAAAATATCATTAATGTCAATTTTTGTACTAAAAATTTAATTTGAATTTGAAAAAACAAGACAGTAATTGAATTAAAATATAATCCTTCCACACATCCCAAATTTTTCATATTTATATATAAAAATCATAGAACATAATAATTCATCGATATTTTATTAATTTTTAATTTTTTTAATCATTTACATTATATTTTTATTAATTGAATAAATATTATATTAGTGGAACATAATTATTTAAGTTTATTATTTTATTAGTAAAAATTAAAAATAAATTTTCATGATAAAAAACCATTTGTATTTCAAATAACTAGTTATAACTGAACATATGTTGTTTTTATCCCTGTCACAAAATATTACAGTTAAAATCAATATAGTGACCATTTGGACTTTATATTTACATAAAATAATATATAAGTCATTTTCAGAGAAAAATGAAACAAAATGTCTATAAAATCATACATTGGATGATTATGGTAGAACCCCGCTCATAAAATTGATTAAAAGCATGTTTAGTGTTGTTTTTAGTCTTTATCATAATATTTTTAACCAAGCTACCCTATTTACCCTTACTGAGGTGAAAATTATTTTCTATAGTTACTATATATAATGAACAAAAATAAAAGGGAACTTTTTACCAAAACTATTATCATTTCAATATTGTCACGACCCGACCTCGGGGCCCGTGCCGTGACTACCCCAAGCCCGCCTTCCATAGGCCAGGGGCTGGCGACTAGCACCAAGGCGTAAATCCCGGTAAACAGGGAAGGCATTTCCTTTATAAGTAACAACCACCACAGAGTCAGCAAGCGGAAAGTAACTACAAGTGCAGAAAAGTAAAGGGGGGCCGGAATACAAGCCCAACTGAAAGTACAACTGAAAAGGAAAAGAACAGCAACTGAAGAAAAGACGGCGGCCTCGTGTCGTCCACTGGAAATCCCACCTGAAGGGTGGGTACAGATAGCCTCCAGGCTCCTCGGGTCCCACGTCCGCTCCGAGCACGTCCCGCCCAGTGGTCCGCCTCCAGGTACCGTCCTGCTCCACGCCCCAACCGTGATCAGCGCTGTCCGTCGTCTGCATCCAACACAACATGGTGCGGGCATAGCCCGTGCAGGGGTGAGTATAAGCTACTCAGTAAGGACCCAGAGACCCCCGAAGGTCTCCCGAAATCCACAAAGGATATAGCAAAAAAAAGGAAGGTGCAATCACGAAGTAACATCTGACTCGACTTAGGTATATGCCCATACATATACCTAAGTCCCCAATTCTAGCTCTGCTCACGAGCTCAAGAACAACTCAATCCACACAGGAAAGCAGGACTCAAATCCACAAAGGAGAGTAAACAGTAAATAGTAAATCCACATAGGATAGTTCAACACAATCCACAAAGGAGAGTAACATAAGATTCAACTCAACCAGGTATACTTTTTCAGATGACGTCAAAGATGATCACTGATCCATCTAAGTCGTCGGACCCACGAAGGATCGATAGGTACTAACCCCCCCCCCCCCCCCCCGCAAAAGACCCACATAGGATCGGGCTCACACAGAACCTGTAGGCAGTGGCTCACACAGAACCGGTAGTAAGGACCCACACATGATCGGGCCCACACAGGACCTGTAGCACTGATCCACATAGGATCGCTGAGTGCAGTTGTCGACGCAGTCCACTGAGGATCTCTGCACAGTCGTCGCCGCAGTCCACGAAGGATCTCTGCTCTGTCGTCGTCGCAGTCCACGGAGGATCTCTGCTCTGTCGTCGTCGCAGTCCACGGAGGATCTCTGCTTTGTCGTCGAAGTCACAGCCAGCACTAGGGTTCCCGCACACAGCGATCTCGTTTAGGAGGGTCCGCTCCACGAGCCGACAGGCTAATACATCAACTGACACGTAGTCCGAAGTTGATGTATCCAAAAGTTCTGTATCGACAACAGGATCTCAACGCAACAGACAGCGCGTCAATCAGACGCCCGGTCTGAGAGTTATTGGCATTTTCGTCCGAGGGGCCCGGTTGGTTTTTAGGGCAAAACCAACCCAACCGTACTTCGCCTGTGTCCGATCCTCGGGAGGAGTATGCCAAAAGTTCCGTCTCACTTAGAGGAAACTACCACAGCTGACGGTACGTCGATCGGACGTCCGTAGCTCAAGTTATGAGCGTTTCTGCTACGAGGGCCCGGTTGGTCTCGTGTACGAACCAACCCGGCCGAACCCAAAGTCTTCCGAAACCTTGAGTATAATATATTGAAACGACCGTATCGATCCAAGGATCGCGTAGCTGCTGACGGTTCGTCAATCGGAGGTCCCAGGCCCAAGATACCGGCAAAAGACGGAAGAGGGCCCGAAAACGGGGGTTCTGGGCCCGGGGCGACCCGGCCCGACCCGGCTAGGCCGGGTCCGGTCCAGCCTGGGAGCGGGCCGCGTGCTGGGTGGCCGGACCGCAGACGCGGTCCGGCGGTTCGCCGCCGCCGCGGCCGAGCCGCGGCGGATTCCTCCGGCGGCGCGCCGGGCGCCGCCGCCTCCGGTCGCCGCCGCCGCCGCCTTCCGCGGGCCGCCGGAGTTGTTCCGGTGGCCCGTTTTGCCTCCCGTCTGCCACATTGCTCCTCCCGGGGGCCGATCTTCACCGCGGGATCAACGGATCGCCCTTTCCGCACGGTTCGTCGTCGTCCGCCAAATCCGCACAACAAAAAGATCGGCAGAGGGTTGCCGGGTCTTGTTTGTTAGACCCGCACCCTCCGCGTTAGTCATAAAATCAACGGGAGGAAAAGAAATAACCAATCAACAATTTTAAATAAATTAAAATTGTTCCGTGATCGGGTTCTTTATTTTAAAAGAATAAACACGGGAAATAAAATATTCCAACAACCCCTACCTCGAAGTCGTCGTCGGACGTGAGGTCGTCGCGGAATCGCTCATCGCGAAAGGAGGGGATCGTCACATCGTCGCGGAAGAGACGTTCGTCGCACCGCGGGAAAAACGTCGCGCCGACGATCTCTGGATCTAGAACAAACGGATTTAATTAATTAAATCCGTTGTCATTGAAATTAAAAAGGGAGAATTAAACGATCCGTTTCTCACCTTAGTTGCCGAACGAGGATCGGTCGCGGAAGAAGAGGCGTCGCCGAAGAACGTCGCGGGTAGAGCTCGTCGACGTCGCAGATCACGGTGTGCGTCGTCGAATTCCGGTTCCGACGTTCTTCACGTTCTTCGCGTTCTTCGCGGGGAGGGTGGAGGCTCAGAGGATTCGCACAACGATAGCAATCCTCCAAAATAGACAAGTTTGTCTATTTTATTAATTTGCCAACGAACGCAAACGCGTAAGTAACGACCCATTAAATTCTTTGAATTAATTCAACGAATGAAACAGCCCATTTAATTCACGAAATAAACCGCCCAATTAAATGGTCTGTTAAGAATTAAGGAAAACGCGTCGGTTGACTTTTCAGTTATTTTGACGGGTTTTCGCGGGTGCGTTACTTAGCGAAAGAAACGGCGGGGCTCGTGCGGGCCCCACCGCACAAATATCCTACCAAGAGGGTAGGATATTTCCGGATAGCACCCTATCCGCTTTAACTCAGCTCAAGTGACTTTCAAGTGACTTCCAAGCGGCTTAAGTGAAATAAAATAAAGTTGTCGCACAACCTTTATTTTATTTCCGACTTAAAGCCCAAAATTTTAAAAACCACGGTTGAGCAAACGCAACTCCGGAAGAGGCGTTTCTAAGCAAATACCGGCGCTGCGATTTCATCGGTTCCCTCAGAATTCGATTCCGGGCACCGGTTCAAAAGATAGAAAAACCCGCTCGTCTGTTCACTGAACGTACCTGAGCCAAACTTCGGAAATTGATTCTGGGCACACCGGGCCTTGGAATCAGGTGCCGTCTGAAGCTGCGCTCTTGTAAAATTCCAAAGAAAATTAAGAAAAAAATTTCCTTGAAATTTGCGGGTCTTTAGATTACTCCCACCTCAGGGATTTACGTCCCCGTAAAGATACATCAAAAACTAGGGGAACAAATGGGGGTACTGAGCACGCATCTGAGCCTCCCGCTCCCAAGTGCTCTCCTGGAGGTTCCCGTGCTGCCATCTGACGCGCACAAGAGGAATCGACCGCCCACGTAGGACCCGCTCCTGTCGATCCTCGATCTCCACTAGGACCTCCGCAAAAGTCGCCCCATCGTTCACGTCCAGCTCCCCAAAGTCGATGATGTGCGTCGGGTCGTGCACGTATCTCCTCAGCTGAGACACGTGGAAGACGTCGTGCACCCGGTGCAACTGAGGTGGTAGAGCCAGGCGATAAGCCACCTCTCCTATCCTGCTAAGGACCTGGAAAGGCCCGATGAGGCGTGGAGACAACTTGCCGCCTCGGCCAAATCTCCGTAAACCACGTCGAGGTGAGACACGCAAAAAGACGTGGTCGCCATCCTCGAACTCTAGTGGCCTCCGCCTCCTGTCAGCATATGACTTCTGCCGGCTCTGAGCTGTCCTCATCCTCTCCTGGATGATCTAGACCTTCTCTGTCGTGGCTCGGACCATCTCTGGTCCCACGAGTGCTGACTCCCCAGGGTCTGTCCAGCACAACGGTGATCTGCAGGGTCTGCCGTACAACGCCTCGTATGGTTCCATCCCGTTGGTGGAGTGGTAGCTGTTGTTTTACGCGAACTCCACCAAGGGTAGGTGGTCCTCCCAGCTGCGACCAAAGTCGAGAACACATGCACAGAGCATGTCCTCGAGTGTCTGTATGGTCCTCTCAGTCTGACCATCCGTCTGAGGGTGGAAGGCTGTGCTCAGATGGAGCCGCGTCCCGAACGCCTCCTGCAACCCCTTCCAAAGTCGGGAAGTGAAACGAGCATCTCGATCGGAGACGATAGACGATGGCACACCGTGAAGCCGTACGATCTTCTGGATGTAAAGACGTCCCAAGCTCTCCACTGAGCCCTGCTCTCTGATGGGTAAGAAGTGTGCCGACTTGGTGAGTCGGTCGACAATCACCCAAATGGAGTCGTGACCTCTGGAAGTGCATGGAAGTCCAGTCACGAAGTCCATAGATATGCCGTCCCACTTCCAATCCGGGACCTCCAAGGGCTGTACCAAGCCTGCTGGTACCTGATGCTCTGCCTTCACCTGCTGGCAGGTGAGGCATCGTGAAACGAACTCTGCCACAGCTTTCTTCATGCCCGGCCACCAGTGCTATCGTCTGAGATCCTGGTACATCTTCGCCACTCCGGGATGTACCGCCAAGGGAGAAGTGTGAAACTCTCTCAGAACCTCCTCTCGTAAAGCGACTGGTACGAAGGTACGTCCTCTGAAAAGGATGTCGTGCTCTGCTCCAAGGGAGAAGCCATCAGGCGCCTGACCTGAGGATATCAGTGCACGCCGGGTCTCACAGTCAGCGTCCCCACGCTGAGCCTCTCTGACCCGCTGTAGAAGTGGAGGAGAGACTGTGAGAGACTGAAGAAAGGCTACCCCGTCTCTATCCACGAAGGATATCTGTAAGGAGGCTAGCTGCTCCGTCGCCTCCTCAAGTAGCTGAATGCCCGTCCTCCTGCTGAGGGCATCGGCTACCACGTTCCCCTTCCCAGGAGTATAGACTATCTCAAAGTCATAGTCCTGGAGGAACTCAAGCCATCTCCGCTGTCTCAGGTTCAGGTCCTTCTGAGAGAAGATATACCTGAGACTCTGGTGGTCAGAAAAGACTGTGAAGCGCTCGCCCATCAGATAGTGCCGCCAAGTCTTCAGAGCGAAGACCACTGCTGCTAACTCCAGGTCATGAGTGGCGTAGTTCTGCTCATGTGGTCTCAACTGACGTGATCCGTAGGCGATCACGGCCCGCTCCTGCATCAGGACGCACCCGAGTCCAGTCCCTAATGCGTCGCAGTAAACTACGTATCCAACTCCCTCCTCAGGCAACCTCAAGATAGGTGCGCTGGTCAATCTCTGTCTCAGCTCCTGGAAGCTCTGCTGACATCTGTCTGACCACACAAAGGGTTTCCCCTTCTTCTTCAAGGCTGAGAGTGGTGCCGCAACTCTGGAGAAGTCTGGCACAAATCTATGATAGTATCCGGCTAGGCCCAAGAAGCTCCGCACCTCCGTCACGCTCCTGGGTGGCTACCAAGCTAGCACTGCCTCGATCTTCGCGGGATCCACTGCAACTCCCGCCTCAGAGATGACGTGCCCCAAGAAGTGGACCTCACGTAACCAGAACTGGAAATTTGAGAGCTTGCCATAAAGCTGGTGCTCTCGGAGTGTGTCTAGCACAACTCGCAGGTGGTAGGCATGCTCCTCCTCAGTCGTTGAGTATACCAAAATGTCTTCAATGAAGACCACGACAAATCGGTCGAGGTATGGCTGGAAGATCCTGTTCATGAGGCTCATGAACACTGCTGGAGCATTGGTTACGCCGAATGGCATAACCAAGAACTCATAATGGCCATACCGACACCTGAAGGCCGTCTTCTGCACGTCCTCGTCTCGAACTCTGAGCTGATGATAGCCTTACCAGAGGTCTATCTTCGAGAACCACCGCGCTCCCTTGAGATGATCGAAGAGGTCATCAATCCGTGGCAGCGGATACTTGTTCCTCACTGTCACCTGGTTCAGGCGACGATAGTCGACACACAGTCGCAAGCTCCCGTCCGCCTTCTTGGCGAACAATATCGGGGAAGCCCAGGGTGAAACACTGGGTCGGATAAACCCCTTGCTCTGCAAGTCCTCCAACTGTACCCGCAGCTCTCGAAGCTCGGTGGGGGCCATCCGGTATGCTGGAGTAGATATCGGGGCTGTCCCGGGGTACAAGTCGATGTAAAAGTCTAACTCTCTACGAGGAGGTAGCCCTGGAACGTCGTCGGGAAAGACGTCCACGTACTGGTCCACCACTGCAGGAAAAACTGGACTCCGCACGTCCACTGCTCCTAGGATGAGGCTAGCCAACTGATGAGAGATGGGCTACACTCTCCTCCGCGGAAGTCCATCCTATGCTGCAAAGGTTCCCTTCTCGCTGGTGAAGGTAAACCTACTCCCGTCGGTGCGAACACATCGCACCATGCGCCTAAAACAGTCGATCTGGGCATGAACCGTGGATAGCCAATCCATGCCCAAGATGACTTCGTAAGGCCTCGACGCTGCTACAAGGAGATCCCAGCCGAAGATCTCGCCTCCTAGAGTAAGCTCACACTGCCAGCACCAGTGCGTAATCGTCGAGTCTGCTCCCGTAGGAGTCTCTAGCCGTAAGGATCGAGCCAACAGATCGGTCGGAATCTCCGAGCTCCGAACAAGGGCAGAGGCTATGAAAGAGTGACTCGCTCCTGTGTCTATAAGTACTGCAGCAAGGGTGGAATAGACACAGATCGTACCTCGAATCATCTCTGGCATGTCGGGGTCGTAGGCCTCCACTGCCTGGAGCTGGGCCTGTCCCTGCCCGCCGGCTCCCTGTGGTCGAGGTGGTCCTCCTGGTGGTGGTGGGGGTAGAGCCTGGAAGCGTCGCCCACCACCCGCTGCTCGGCCAGCTCCTCTGCCTCGTCCGCCTCCTCCCTGCGGACCGCCACGGTCGACCCTCTGCCTCTACCTGGGTGCCCCCTCCACCGTCTGCTGCTCCTCTGATCGGCGAGTCGGGCAGTCACGAGCCATGTGACCCTGCCCGCCGCAGGAGTAGCACAGCTTGCCTCTCGGAAGGCTGGCACTCCGCTGTGTGCCCCGCACTACTGAGCCGGTGTCCTGAGGCCGTCTGCGTGGGGGTCTGGTCTGCCTGGACCCGAGAGTCATCCGTCGGCTACCTGCTGCCGAAGACTCAGCTACCTGCCGCCCTGCGCTAGGTCTCGCTGCTGAAGAAGGCTCTGCCAGGAAGCTCTCGATCAAGAGGGCTCGCTCTAGTACTCCCGCCTGGGTCGGAATGCTGAGGGAGATCAGCGACGCCCGAATCTCCTTCCGCAAGCCCTGCTCGAAGGTCCGGGCCCGGAAGAAGGGGTCCCGTACCATGTCGGTCGAGTAGCGAGATAGGTCAGTGAACCTCGCCGCGTACTGAGCGACCGTCATGCTGCCCTGGCGCAGCTGGAGAAGCTCCTGGATGCGCACCGCTCGGAGGGTGGCCGGGACGAACTCAGAGCGGAAGAGGCTCTCGAAGTCCGTCCAGAGCAAGGATGCCTCATCGTGAACCTGGAGCATCAAGCTCCACCATCGTCCTGCCGCCGCCTGCAGGAAGCTCGCCGCGAGAATCACCATGAGATCCGCTGGTGTCCTCACTAGCCTAAAGATCCGTACCACCGCCTCTAGCCAGTCCTCGGCGGCCTGGGGGTCCGCCTCACCGCAAAACCTGGGCGGTCGCTGGCTTTGAAACTCATGCAGTGCCCTGAGGCGACGTGCATCGTCAGCGTCTGGTACTGGTAGCATCGGTGGCTCGGCGGGTAAAGCTACCGCCGGTGCCACTGCTGGCAAAGGGCCCTGCACCGAGGCCTCGTCGCTCGGTGGGCTGCCGTCGCGCCCTACACTCGAAACCCTAGCTGGCTGTCGTCGCGGGGCCATCCTGAAAAGGAGAACAAGAGCACCACAGTCAGAACAATATACCTGGTGAGCTGGGACAAGTAATCACAAGGAAAACTTGAGACTTTCATGAAGCAGATCAGTATACCCGGTGAGCTGACACAAGTAATCACAAAGAAAACTTGAAACACACACGCAATCAATGTTTTCATGCATTAAGTCGGAAATCAGGAGTCAGGGTCCTGGTGTACGGATACGTCGGCCGCCGCACCAACACTGGGCTCCCTGAACTGATAACCACACTCAATACACTCAACACTATTGCTTCATATAGGAAGAAAAGACGATCAGAGTCTGCGGTAGAACCGACCGCCTCTGATACCAATTTGTCACGGCCCGACCTCGGGGCCCGTGCCGTGACTACCCCAAGCCCGCCTTCCATAGGCCAGGGGCTAGCGACTAGCACCAAGGCGTAAATCCCGGTAAACAGGGAAGGCATTTCCTTTATAAGTAACAACCACCACAGAGTCAGCAAGCGGAAAGTAACTACAAGTGCAGAAAAGTAAAGGGGGGCCGGAATACAAGCCCAACTGAAAGTAAAACTGAATAGGAAAAGAACAGCAACTGAAGAAAAGACGGCGGCCTCGTGTCGTCCACAGGCAATCCCACCTGAAGGGTGGGTACAGATAGCCTCCAGGCTCCTCGGGTCCCACGTCCGCTCCGAGCACGTCCCGCCCAGTGGTCCGCCTCCAGGTACCGTCCTGCTCCACGCCCCAACCGTGATCAGCGATGTCCGTCGTCTGAATCCAACACAACAAGGTGCGGGCATAGCCCGTGCAGGGGTGAGTATAAGCTACTCAGTAAGGACCCCGAGACCCCCGAAGGTCTCCCGAAATCCACAAAGGATATAGCAAAAAAAAGGAAGGTGCAATCATGAAGTAACATCTGACTCGACTTAGGTATATGCCCATACATATACCTAAGTACCCAATTCTAGCTCTGCTCACGAGCTCAAGAACAACTCAATCCACACAGGAAAGCAAGACTCAAATCCAAAAAGGAGAGTAAACAGTAAATAGTAAATCCACATAGGATAGTTCAACACAATCCACAAAGGAGAGTAACATAAGATTCAACTCAACCAGGTATACTTTTTCAGATGGCGTCAAAGATGATCACTGATCCATCTAAGTCGTCGGACCCACGAAGGATCGATAGGTACTAACCCCCCGCAAAAGACCCACATAGGATCGGGCTCACACAGAACCTGTAGGAAGTGGCTCACACAGAACCGGTAGTAAGGACCCACACAGGATCGGGCCCACACAGGACCTGTAGCACTGATCCACGTAGGATCGCTGAGTGCAGTAATCGACGCAGTCCACTGAGGATCTCTGCACAGTCGTCGCCGCAGTCCACGAAGGATCTCTGCTCTGTCATCGTCGCAGTCCACGGAGGATCTCTGCTCTGTCGTCGTCGCAGTCCACGGAGGATCTCTGCTCTGTCGTCGAAGTCACAGCCAGCACTAGGGTTCCCGCACACAGCGAGCTCGTTTAGGAGGGTCCGCTCCACGAGCCGAGAGGCTGATACATCAACTGACACGTAGTCCGAAGTTGATGTATCCAAAAGTTCCGTATCGACAACAGGATCTCAACGCAACAGACGGCGCGTCAATCAGACGCCCGGTCTGAGAGTTATTGGCATTTTCGTCCCAGGGGCCCGGTTGGTTTTTAGGGAAAAACCAACCCGACCGTACTCCGCCTGTGTCCGATCCTCGGGTAGAGTATGCCAAAAGTTCCGTCTCACTTAGAGGAAACTACCAAAGCAGACGGTACGTCGATCGGACGTCCGTAGCTCAAGTTATGAGCGTTTCTGCTACGAGGGCCCGGTTGGTCTCGTGTACGAACCAACCCGGCCGAACCCAAAGCCTTCCGAAACCTTGAGTATAATATACCGAAACGACCGTATCGATCCAAGGATCGTGTAGCCGCTGACGGTTCGTCAATCGGAGGTCCCAGGCCCAAGATACGGGCAAAAGACCGAAGAGGGCCCGAAAACGGGGGTTCTGGGCCCGGGGCGACCCGGCCCGAACCCCCCCTGGGTCGGCCGAACCGGGTCGACCCGACCCGGCTCGGCTTCGGCCGAGCGGCCGAAGGGAAACCGCCGCGGGTTTGACCCGCGGCTTGGAGGAACGCGGCCCGCGCGGGCCGCGTGCTGGGTGGCCGGACCGCGGACGCGGTCCGGCGGTTCGCCGCCGCCGTGGCCGAGCCGCGGCGGATTTCTCCGGCGGCGCGCCGGGCGCCGCTGCCTCCGGTCGCCGGCGCCGCCGCGCCGGCGACCCGCGCCGCCGCCGCCTTCCGCGGGCCGCCGGAGTTGCTCCGGTGGCCCGTTTTGCCTCCCGTCTGCGCCATTGCTCCTCCCGGGGGCCGATCTTCACTGCGGGATCAACGGATCGCCCTTGCCGCACAGTTCGTCGTCGTCCGCCAAATCCGCACAACAAAAAGATCGGCGGAGGGTTGCCGGGTCTTGTTTGTTAGACCCGCACCCTCCGCGTTAGTCATAAAATCAACGGGAGGAAAAGAAATAACCAATCAACAATTTTAAATAAATTAAAATTGTTCCGTGATCGGGTTCTTTATTTTAAAAGAATAAACACGGGAAATAAAATATTCCAACAACCCCTACCTCGAAGTCGCCGTCGGACGTGAGGTCGTCGCGGAATCGCTCGTCGCGAAAGGAGGGGATCGTCACGTCGTCGCGGAAGAGACGTTCGTCGCACCGCGGGAAAAACGTCGCTCCGACGATCTCCGGATCTAGAACAAACGGATTTAATTAATTAAATCCGTTGTCATTGAAATTAAAAAGGGAGAATTAAACGATCCGTTTCTCACCTTAGTTGCCGAACGAGGATCGGTCGCGGAAGAAGAGGCGTCGCCGAAGAACGTCGCGGGTAGAGCTCATCGACGTCGCAGATCACGGTGTGCGTCGTCGAATTCCGGTTCCGGCGTTCTTCGCGTTCTTCGCGTTCTTCGCGTTCTTCGCGTTCTTCGCGGGGAGGGTGGAGGCTCAGAGGATTCGCACAACGATAGCAATCCTCCAAAATAGACAAGTTTGTCTATTTTATTAATTTTCCAACGAACGCAAACGCGTAAGTAACGACCCATTAAATTCGTTGAATTAATTCAACGAATGAAACAGCCCATTTAATTCACAAAATAAACCGCCCAATTAAATGGTCTGTTAAGAATTAAGGAAAATGCGTCGGTTGACTTTTTAGTTATTTTGACGGGTTTTCGCGGGTGCGTTACTTAGCGAAAGAAACGGCGGGGCTCGTGCGGGCCCCACCGCACAAATATCCTACCAAGAGGGTAGGATATTTCCGGATAGCACCCTATCCGCTTTAACTCAACTCAAGTGGCTTTCAAGTGACTTCCAAGCGGCTTAAGTGAAATAAAATAAAGTTGTCGCACAACCTTTATTTTATTTCCGACTTAAAGCCCAAAATTTTAAAAACCACGGTTGAGCAAACGCAACTCCGGAAGAGGCGTTTCTAAGCAAATACCGGCGCTGCGATTTCATCGGTGCCCTCAGAATTCGATTCCGGGCACCGGTTCAAAAGATAGAAAAACCCGCTCGTCCGTTCACTGAACCTACCCGAGCCAAACTTCGGAAATTGATTCCGGGCACACCGGGCCTCGGAATCAGGTGCCGTCTGAAGCTGCGCTCTTGTAAAATTCCAAAGAAAATTAAGAAAAAAATTTCCTTGAAATTTGCGGGTCTTTACAAATATGACACTTATAACCTCATTGTTAAATTCGAAGGTACGTGTAATATTAACTATATTATGAGAAATATGAATAATGGTTTTATATAATTAATATTTATTGTTTAATTCATAATAAATAAGTATACAATTCTATGTAAAATCATTTTATTCTTCAAAAATACATTTTCTTCGAAAATGGTTTTTATTGAATTTCGTATAAGGATAATATAATAAATTTCAACTAGCTTTACAAATTTAATTTCAAAAAATGGATCTAATTTTTTAATTAATTTTTTAAAAATTTTATTTGGATGTATTTTTTAGAATTATCAGAAATGATTGATTTTTCAGATGAATTTTCATAAATATTAATTTTTTTTGAAAACTGTCTTTTCATTTCATGCATTTTTAATCATCCAATTTGTTTTAAAATGTTTACAATGTAAAATTACATCATTTATGTTAAAAATAATCAAATTATGGGTCTTAATCAATTTTATGCTTTCTTTTTGTATAAAAAACATTTTATAACTAGAAAGACATTTTTTCTAGTAACCAACCACTCATCAGGTTTTTTTTTTAATTTAAAATTATATTCTCACACTTCTATGAATATAATTTTATAAAATGGAATCAATATTTGGAATGAAAATATGTTAAATTAGGCCAGTAAGCCGGTTTTATTTTTTGGAATTATGAATAGTGACTATGGTTTATATTTATAACCACCATAATGTGTAAATCAAGTTAATTAAGTTTCAGCCTGAAGAGACATTTGGAAGAGTTTCTTCTAGAATAGAAATGGGAAGCTATGATACACTAAAGGGTGAAATAGATGAAATAAGTGGATAAAAACAGTTCTTACATTTAGGATTTCATTAAGGAGATAAGGTGTTCTACTGTACCTAATATTCTTCTTGAAGATGGATCTTTCACCAATGATCCTTAATTGATCGGAGGTATGACTACATCATACTTTAATTCTTTATTAGAAGATGTTAACCCATGCATGTATTTCAGCTACCCCCAAGGGAAAGATGATCTTTTTTATTGTATACCTCATGTGGTCTCTTCTAACATCATTTTTTTAGAGGTTACTAGAGGAGAAGAATTTCTGGAGGGTCATTACTAGTCTTAACGTGGGAATAACCCTAGGGCCTGATGGTTTCTCGGGATCTTTTTATATTGTGTCATGTGATATCATTAAAAACAAGCTGGTGGAGATCATCCATGAGTAATTTAGGGGAGTGAATCTTCCCAGAGTTGTATGTGAAACCACCTTGATCCTTTTTTCCAAAGTGAATGATCCTTATTCATTGAAGTAGTATAGGCCAATTCGTATGTGCATATTTACTTATAAAATTCTTGCATCCATTTTAAATGGTAGGATAGTGATACACATTGATATTTGTGTCTCTAAAGAACTACAAGGTTTCATCAGAGGTAGGACCACTGATAAAACACATTTTATTGAATATTTTATTGATAAAAAATTATATAATTTCCTCACATTGTGTTAAATGGGTTCAATTAGAATGTATTTGGGATTAGATCATTCATTTGAATATTTGATGAAAATTATGGTTTTACCCTTTCAAAATCATTATAGTATTTTGATCATAAATATTTTTATTTTTATTAGGTGAACATAATATTTTTTAACTGTGTTCCTTACTTCATGGTATACAACTTTTATTCAGGACACTAGATCAAAGGAATTCATTTGGATGGAGTAATTGGGCCATAAGGTCAAAGGAGGGCTGGACACACCAGAATGGATAAGCTCTTGTATTTGGTCCATAACTCCTTCATCTGGGATTTGATTGAGCCCAAATATTTAGAGGAGTTATAGTACCCATATCCTCACATATTATCCTTCTGGAAGAATAGATTATTCACGCGTTTCGGTGGTCAAATGGGCAGTACAAGTTGGATTAAAATATTTGGCCGAATTCCCACATTCACACTTGAAACTACTTGTAACCTCTCCTCCCCTCCCCTCTATAAATTGGAATTTTTATCATTTTTAAGGGTTGTTACGTGAATTGGAAAGTTTAAGGAAGAAGAGAAGAGGTTTCACTCCAATTATCCAACCATTGTAAGAGGTGTTTCTCTTGAAGCAAGGATCCCCTCATCAAGCCTTCCTCTTCTTCTCCTTCTTCTTCTCCATGTTGTAATGCTTTTCTTCTTTTAATAAACTCTTAGTTTGTCTTCCATTTATTATGTAATTTTCAATTTTATTCTTCTCTTAACTTTTCTATTTGGGTTGGAAATAAATATTGTAAATGAGATTGGGTTATACCCTTTCTAAATCGTTGAAAATGCAAAACATTTCTACGATGACTACACCGCTCATGGAAGAGTAGTTTTTTATGCAATCAATCAAACTCTCACATCCTTCATTCATTTATTTTGAATCAATGAGATAATGTAATTATAATAATATGGTCTATTAATTATGTTTTAATTTAAATGAAATTAAGCAAGCAATTGAACAATTTACACAAAAACATGCGAGGTCAAGATTTTGTGTAAATTATGAGAGCGCAAACTTATTCTGTGAAACCAAGTCACACAAGATAAATATGTAGAATTAAAATATCATCCCTAAACTCAAATTATCCTCATTTACAGAGTGCATTTTTTCCCTAATTAACCACTTACCATAATCTAGACTTAGAACATTAATCAAAGCAGGGTTCTACGATTTCTTGTTCTGAAAGTAGCCTAGTGTTTAATCCATTTCATCTTTGTGGTTAAGTTAACTCCCGTAGAGTTCGAGGGTCAAACAATTAGGGGATCATAATTAATTGGATGTTAATTTAAATTATAATTATTAATAAGTAAATTAATTGGTAGAGTTTGATCGATTACACCTTTTAAAATAGAATTCTAAAAAAACAACTTTCCGTTGTGTTTATTAATCAAACTTCATTTAGAAAAAATTAAAAAAAATGAAATTTTCTTCCAGCATACTTCAAAATTTATAAACAAACCCCCTATAATTTTAAGTATTCTTCTCCTTATATCTTATTTTTATTTTAAAATACCTTTAATAAGTTGTTAAATTCACTTCCTCCTTTGAGAGACGACCATGGTCAGCCACTCTGCTGCACCTAAGTAACCTAAAACTTAATATCATTTGAAAGCGCCCATGACAATGCCTTTAAAATTGGTGCCATATCCAGAGAAGAATGTAATTTATTCAACCATTTATAGGTATTTCTTTTATTTTTAATTTTTTTATTTTCTTCACCTCTCTCTTTCATCTTTCCCCTTTATCAAGTTTTCATTTATTTTTCATCCTCTTCTTTTCTTTTTGGACCATCAACTCAAAATTATCATTTTTATTATGGTCCACTTTTCCTATTTTTATTTTTTGATTTATGAAACGAAATAATCCTGAGGATCTCATAGATCTTGACCCTGAGATTAAATGTAGCCTTCGAGCTTGAATTAGAGAGTCTTAGTCTACAGGAAGTTTCAATATTCAATCAGTTGGGGAATTCATCTCTTCTGGAAACATTGAATTTGAAAGAAATTCAAATCCAAACATAAAAGAAGAACCAATGGATGGAAATAATAACAATGATATAAATAGAACCATGAGATAATTGGCTGCACCTGATAATAATTATCAACCAAATTGTATTGCATACCCAAATCTAGAATCGGACTTTGAACTAAAATCTGGGTTAATTCACTTACTTCCAATGTTTCATGGCCTCTATGGTGAGGATCCCAATAAAAATTTGAAATAATTTAATGTGGTTTTCTCAACCCTAAAATATAGAAATGTCTCTGAAGATCAAATCAAATTAAGAGCATTCCCATTTTCACTTTATAGAGTTTCAAAGGATTTGATGTACTATTTACAACCTGAAGATGTAACATGTTGGAATAATTTTAAATGTCTTTTCATGAAATGATTTTTTCCAACATCGAGGAACAATTCCATTCGTAAGGAGATCTCGGGGATCAAGCAAGCACAAGGGGTGTCAATGTATGGGTACTGGGAGCGATTCAAGAAGTTGTGTGCAAGCTGTCCACATCACTGAATCAATGATCAACTCCTCATTCAGTACTTCTATGAAGGACTCACACCTATGGAGAGGAGCATGTTGGATGCCACTGTAAGAGGGGAATTGGTGGGTAAGACACCAGTAGCCGCACGTGCATTGATCGACAAGATATCCCAAAACTCCCAACAATTTGGTGATAGAGGTACACCACATGTCAGGGGAGTACATTAGGTAAGTTCATCTTCTCTTGAAAGTCATTTGATTGATACCATGTTGGAAGAATTGACCACTATGGTGAGACATATTTCTTTGGCTCAAAAGACATCCCAACCCACTCCTTCAAGGCCTTGTGGAATTTGCACTGAGACAAGCCACCCAACTGACTGTTGCCCCCAACTACAAGAAACAGAATAATGTGCAATAGTATTCCCTGGGAGACCATATCAGCAACAACAATAACCACATCCCCAAAATAAGTATGACTCCTTTGCACCAATATTCAACCAAGGGTGTAAGGATCAATCAGACATGAAGTATGGATCTGGGCGACAATAATGGTCCCCTTTTCAACCAAACTTCTAGCAGCATCCACCTTACCAACGGGGTTTCCAACAACACCAAAGGAGATTCAAAGCTCAAACATCAAAAAGTTAGAAACAAGAGAATATCCAACACAAGTTAGACTCTGACACTGATGATATTTTGAAACAAATTATTCTTAATCAACAGAATGAGATGAAGAGTCAAGGTTTGGAGTTGAGGGAGTTGAAGACTCAAATGAGCCAGATTGCCACTTCCCTCCATGAATTGGTAAGTAATAATTATAGAAATCATCCATCCCAACCTTATCCCAATCCAAAGGGGAATGTCAGTGCCATTACATTGAGAAGTGGGAAGCAAAAAACTTATGCTTCTCCACCTATCATTCCACTGGGATTCACCTCAACTCCAGAGAATCCCCATTCCATACCAACTGATGAGCAACCCAAGGAGAAAGATAAAGGTAAGAAAAAGATTGATGATGTTCCTCCTAAACCTCTTACCATTCCAAATAGGTTTGTTCAAGCCAAGAATATGGCTGAAGAGGTGGTGCAAAGAGTGGTTTTGGACACATTCAAGCGTGTTGAGATCAACATCCCTCTACTTGAATCCATCAAAAAAATCCCAAGGTATGCCAAATTCTTAAAATAACTCTGCACCAATTGAAGATGGATCAAGGGAAATGAGAGGATCAACCTTGGAAGGAATGTCTCACCACTCATTACTCCAACTCTAGTAATTCCAAAAAAGTGAAAGGACCTCAGGACAGTCACCATCCCATGTACCATAGGGGAGTTTCACTTCTCTAATGCACTTTGTGATTTAAGAGCTTCAATAAATGTGATTCCTCACTCTATATTATCTTCTTTACAGGTTGGTGAGTTTAATCCAACGAGAGTAGTGGTGAAATTGGTGAATATAGATACGACATATCCAGTGGGAGTCCTTGAGGATGTACTTGTTCGGGTAAGAGACATGATATTTCCAGCAGACTTCTATGTGCTCAAAATAGAGGATGATCAGGTATGTTCTCCTGCTCCCATTATCATAGGTAGAACCTTACTCAAAACTAAAAAAAACTATCATAAAATTTCATGAGGGTACACTTTCCAGGGAGTATGAAGATGAAGTTGTAATTTCTAATGTTATGGACTCCATGAAGTACCCCTTTGAGGACCATTCTGCTTTTGTTATCTCCCATTTTGAACCACCAAGTAAAAGCTCCATGGATTATGATTATCCTATGCTTCTGGAGATTATGAGTATTAGTTCTAGTTTTATGTCTAAGAGTACTTCTACACCTTTTTTATGGACAAACCTCTATTGGATTTGATTTTGATGTGGATTCAAATGTTGATCATATAAACTCTGATTATGACATGGATGTTGAGTATGCTGATGGATTTGAGCCATTATTTTCTAATTTTGATGATTTTTATTCTGATAATGATGTTCATTGTGCAGATATGTTTGTTTCATCAATTTCTCCATCTATACATCACCCCCTACATTGGAACTCTTGCCATTGCCCCCAAATCTTAAATATGCAAACTTACTAAGTGGTGATAGATTACCTATTATCATTGATAACAATCTCTCTTTTGAACAGGAAGAAATTTTTTTGAATCTTTTGAGAGATAAAATTAAGGCAATTGGTTGGACATTGGAAGACATATCATGTATTATCCCCTCCATTTGCATGCGTAGGATTATTTTGGAGGATGGGGCTAAACTGATTAGCTAGCCACAAAGGAGACTCAATCCAACAATTTTGGATGTTGTTAAGAAAGAAGTTGAAAAATTACTTGAGGAGGGTATCATTTACCATATTTCTAACTCACAATGGGTTAGCCCTGTCCAGGTTGTACCAAAGAAGACTGGTTTCACTGTTATAAAAAATGAAAATGACGAGTTAGTTCCTGTGAGAGTACAAAACAGTTCGCGAGTGTGTATTGATTATAGGAAACTAAATCTATCCACTCGTAAGGACCATTTCCCACTTCCATTCATTGACTAGATGCTTGAGAGACTTGTAGGTAGGACACATTATATCTTCTTGGATGGTTTCTCTGGCAATTTTCAGGTTCCCATTGCAGTAGAGAACCAGGAGAAGATGACATTCACCTGCCCATTCGGTACCTTTGCTTACTAAAGGATGTCATTTTGACTTTGCAATGCCCCAGGTACCTTACAGAGATGCATGGTGAGTATTTTCTCAGATTTCATTAGGACCAGCATGGAGGTATTTATGGATGATTTAACAGTTTATGGAACCTCATTTGATGAATATCTCTCTAGTTTGGGTGATGTGTTTCATTGTTGTATTGAGAAAAATCTGGTCTTGAATTTTGAAAAATGTCATTTCATGGTAGAAAAGGGAATTGTCTTAGGTCATATAGTCTCATGAAATGGCATTAAAGTTGATAAATCTAAAGTATAAATTATTTCATCCCTGCTATATTCAACATGTGTGCATGATGTTTGATCATTCCTTGGTCATGCTGGATTTTATCGACGCTTCATCAGAGATTTTAGTAAGATCTCTCTACCCTTATCTCGATTGCTTCAAAACGATATTGACTTCAATTTTGATCATTCATGCAGGGTATCATTTGATGAGATAAAGAAGCGTCTGACCACTCCACTGATCATACAGCCCCCACGACGGGTCCTTCCTTTTGAGCTTATGTGTGATACGTCCAACTTCGCGATTGGAGCTGTCTTATCTCAGAGGGTAGAGGGACATTCACATGTGATTTCATATGCATCGAGGATGTTGGATTCTACCCAGTTAAACTAGACCACAACAGAAAAGGATTTTCTTACTGTTATATTTGCTTTAGATTAATTTCATTCATATTTATTGGGATTTAATGTAGTTTTTTTTAACCATGCAGCTTTGAGGTACCTCATAAAGAAGCTAGATGCAAATACAAGACTTATCTGTTGGATGCGCCTTCTTCAAGAGTTTGACATTGAGATAAAGAACAAGAAGGGGTAAGAAAATTTGGTGGCAGACCACATGAGTAGGCTTACTCACACTCCAGGGGGTGACACCTTGGACCAGATACCACTTTGGGACACTTTCCCCAATGAGCACTCTATACCATCTTAGGTATGCATCCTTGGTTTGATGATTTATTTAATTACATTATTTTCCCTGAAATCCCAGTAAATCTGAAGAAGTATAAAGTCCAAAAATAAAAAAGTGAGTCTAGGTTTTATGTGTGGGATGATCCTTACCTCTGGCGCATGTGTAGTGACCAAGTCATTAAGAGGTGTGTTCCCGGTCATGAGTTTGAGTTTGTTTTTCATTTCTGTCATAAACTTATGTTTGGTGGACACATTGGACACCAACATACTTCTAGAAAAGTCTTATACTCTGGATTATATTGGCATAGCTTATTCAATGACTCCCATGTGTTTTGCAAGTCATGCTCTCGTTTCCAACACACTGAAAACATTTCAAAGAGACACGAGATGCCCCCAACAACCCATTTTATTCTGTGAGATTTTTGATGTTTGGGGAATTGATTTTATGGGACCTTTTCCTAGTTCATTTGGTTTCTTGTATATCCTTTTTTTGTCGATTATGTGAGTAAATGGGGGGAGGCCAAGGCCATCAGGAATGATGATTCTCATGTTGTAGTGTATTTTTTCAAGGCTCAAATTTTCTCCAGGTTTGGAGTACTAAAGGCCATCATTAGTGACCAAGGGACACACTTTTGCAATAGTAATTTTTCTTCCCTTCTTAAAAAGTATGGGGTGATACACAAAACATAAACACCATACCACCCCCAAATAAATTTCCAAGTTGAGGTTTCAAATCGTGAGTTGAAACAAATCGTGGAGAAAACTGTGCAACCAAATAGAAAGGATTGGAGAAAGCGCTTGGATGATGTGTTGTGGGCTTATAGGACAACATAAAAGACCCCCATTGGTATATCACCATTTTGGATTGTTTTTTAGTAAATTATGTCATCTCCTAGTGGAAGTAGAGCATTGGGCATATTGGGCTATAAAGAAATGCAATATGGATTTGGCCCACCCTGGAATTCAAAAGAAGTTGAAAATTCAAGATCTTGAGGAGATTATATTGTCATCATATGAGAACTCAAGACTCTACAAAGAAAGGTAAAAATCAGTTCATGATAAAATGATCTAGAAAAGGGAGTTTCATGTTTTAGAGAAAGTCATACTCTACAGTTCACAACTGAAGTTGATGCCTGGTAAGTTGTGTTCCAGATGGTTAGGTCCTTATGTTGTGTCTAATGTTTTTCCTTATGGTGCAATGTATATCAGACAATAGGACACTGGAAGGACCTTTATATTCAATGGGAAACATTTGAAGAAATATATCGAGGGACTTCCTTCCGATGCAGTTGATTTCATCAAACTGCATGACCCCATCATCACTTGAGAATATCAGGATGTTCATAACCCTTTCACTTTTATATTACTTTTCCTAAATAAAATTATGTATTTCATGTGCACATATCATATCATGGTTTCACATTGAGAACAATGCAATATTTTAAATGTGGGGGAGGGAACCTTTATAGTTTAGGATTTTCAGTTTTTGTTTGTTTAAAAAAATTGTGTGTTTTCAAAAACTTTGTGGGTTTCTTTATCATTTTTGTGTGTTTTTTTTAAAAATGAGCTGAAATGATTACAATTTCCATTTTTGAAACTTGTGTCCATGATTGAACCAATTTATTCCATGAAACTATGCTTAAAGGAATGCTGAAAATGATTTTTTTTCAAGTTCAATTATTTGGAAATTTCATGACAAGTACTCTGATTTTTTAATCCCATGCCACATCTCACAGTCTTTATCTTTGAAATGACTTTCCTGTGAGGCTTCTAAACCATTTTTTCTCATATTCTTTTTATTCACCTCACTTATTGAGAGAAAAAAACTATGATTGATTTAACCAGAATTTGATTTATTCCTGTCAAAACTTCAGTGTTTGAGATACATGTGTTTTTAAATGATTGAGACATTTCTTTGTTTTTAAATCCTCCTTTTCAAGGTAATCCTTTTCATTCTAGGCCTACCTTGTACATTTAATCCTTGTAACCCATAAAACCCATGAACAAACTTTTAGGTTAGCCAAATTACAAGCCAATCTTCCCTATCCAACCTGCTCTTGAAGTGAAATTGCATAATCTAGTTAAACTTAAGTGTGGGGAAAGGTGTCTTTGTGTTGTGATACCTCAATTGGTGATACTTTGGAAGGAACATAAAATGATGAAGAGATGATCTTGATTTGAAAAAAAAAACATTCTGTTGAAATCTGTGCCTTTTCTAGAGCTTTCATGATTAGTGAAGTTGTGCCTTTTCTGGAGCTTTCATGATTAGTGAATATGTGCCTTTCTGGAGCTTCTAATGGAGGAAGAAAGTTTTGCCTTTTCTGGAGCTTTCAAGAAAAATATTAATTGAGAAGATTGAAATTTTTTCTACTGAAATAATGAAGGGTGCTAAATTTCATTGATTTTTCATACTGATGAAGATTATTTGCTACTATGGTGAGTGAGGAGGAGACCATACTTGAGTGAAAACTAGAATAATGTAATTTCACTTCAAAAAGATCCAATCCCTCCTCATTCAGCCTCAGAATTATTCAACAACTAAATCCTACCAACCAAAATACACAGAACAACCCTGAAAAGTCCTAATTATAAACATATGTCTTTGACTCAAATCGGGTGGGTATGTATGAATTTATCAAACCTATGGTGACCCTTGTATGAGTTTGGATGAGAAAGACATTGCTAAAAAAAATTGACATTTATGTGATGGGTGAAAATGAATGTTAGGTAAGTGTTTTCTGTGCATGGGAGGATAAATTAAGAGGAAATATATTGAATTATCTTTAATGAAGAAATTCAAATAATATTTTATAGATGAGGCATGATATCTTTTGTTTTTGGTATGAAATTGGTGGATCTCATTGATATGTGTTTTAAATTTGCTTTGATTTGCTTTTGATGTTTACTTGTCCAGTAGTCTAAGTGCCAAGTGTGGGGGAGTTGATAAAAAAAATTATTGAATATTTTTTTGACAATAAATTGTATAATTTCCTCACATTCTGTTAAATATGTTCAATTAGAAAGTATTTGGGATTAGATCATTCATTTGAATATTTGATGAAAATTCCAGTTTTACCCTTTCAAATTCACTATAGTATTTCAATCATAAATATTTTTATTTGAATTAGGTGAACTACATATTTTGTAATTGTGTTCCTTACTTCATGAGATACAACTGTTATTCAAGAAACTAGATCAAAATAATGCATTTGGATGGAGTAATTGAGCCATGAAGTCAAAGGAGGGCTGGACACACCAAAATGGATAATCTTATGTATTTGGGCCATAAATCCTTCATATGAGCTTGGATTGTGCCCAAATTTTTATATGAGATAGAGGAACCATATACTCATATATGATCCTTATGTAAGAAGATCTGATTCACGCGTTTCGGTGGTCAAATGTTTAGTGTAAGTTGGATTAAAATATTTGTCCGAATTCCCACATTCACACTTGAAACCACTTATAACCTCTCCTCCCCTCCCCTCTATAAATTGGAGTTTTTATCATTTTTAAGGGTTGGGAAGTGCATTGGTAAGTTGAAGGAAGAATATAAGAGGTTTCACACCAATTCTTGAACCATTTTAAGCGGGTTAGCTCTTGAAGCATGGATCCCCTCATCAAGCCTTCATCTTCTCCTTCTTCTTCTTAATGTTGTAATTCTTTTCTTCTTTCAAAAAACTCTTAGTTTTTCTTCCATTAATTTTGTTATTTTCAATATTATTATTCTTTAAATATTCCTATTTGGGTTTTAAATCAATAGTGGAAACAATATTGGGTTATACCCTTTCTAAACCATTGCAAATGCAAAACGTTTCTACATTGACTACACCGCTCATGAAAGAGTAGTTTTTTTATGTAATCGATCTAATTCTCACCTCATTCATTCATTTATTTTGAAACAATGAGATACTGTAATTGTAATAATATGTTATATTAATTGAGTTTTAATTTAAATAAAATTAATCAATCAATTGAACAATTTACTCAAAAACATGTGAGGTTGAGATTTTTTGTAAACTATGAGAGAAAAAAATTAATCTGTGAAACCAAGTCACACGGGATAAATTTGTAGTGTTCAAATATCATCCCCAAACTAAATTAATCCTAATTTACAGAGTGTATTTGTTCCCTAATTAACCACTGACCATAATATATACTTAGAACACTAATCAAAGCTGGGTGCTGCGATTGCATGTTCCGAAACTAGGCTAGGGTTTAATTCATTTCATCTTTGTGGTTAAGTTAACTCTCCTAGGGTTCGAGGATTAAAAAATTAGGGGAACATAATTAATTGGATGTTAATTTAAATGATAATGATTAATAAGTAAATGAAGAGGTAGAGTTAGATTGATTACGCCTTTTAAAATAGATTTCTAAAAAACATCTTTTCGTTGTGTTTATTAATCAAACTTCATTTTAAAAAAATTAAAAAAAATGCGATTTTCGTACAGCATACCTCAAAATTTATAAACAACCCCCCCCCCCCCCCCATTATTTTAATTATTGTTCTTCTTATCTCTTATTTTTATTTTAAAATACCTTTAATAATTTGTTAAATTCACTTCCTCCTTTTAGAGACGACCATGGTCAGCCACTCTACTGCACCTAAGTAACCTAAAACTGAATATCATTTGAAAGCACCCATGATAATGCCTTTCAATCACTCGAACCACAATTGACTTGGAACATTAAATGGTTGAGGATATCAATAAGAAGATATTGGGTTCATACATTTCCATTAAGTGTAATATATATTAATCCTATGATGTGGTGGAGTGGAGCTTTATTACTAGAGTTGTGAGTTTCATGGGCTTCTTTGATTGGGTTATTGATCACTTTTATTTATGATTTGGATCTTCTTGGTTTGCAGTCACCTTCATGGGAAAAAGTTATGGGTTATTTTTGGTGGTTAGGGGGATAAGGTATGGGGACCCCTTATTTTCTAGTGTTTTTATTATGTTTTGAGATTCCTTTTATAGATTTATGAATAAGTGCAGCAATGAAAGAAGGCTTCATCCCTTCCATTGTAGACCAGTTCTCATTGGACAAACACTCCTATTGTTTGTGTATGATCTTATACTTTTCACCAATGGTATCAATAAGTTTAATTCATGAACTAAAATGAATCCTTGATGTTTATTTTAGGTGGAGTGGAAAAATTATCAATAATGAAAAGAGTTTTTTTTCTATCAAAATCATTCCCAATTAGAAGAGGTATCAAGATTGATGAAAACTGGGGTTTTCTAGTATGCAGTTTCCAATGAGATATTTAAGGGCACTAATTTATCTTGGTGAGATACATATTCATCACTTTGAAAATAATTTTGATAGAATATTCTAACATATCTTGAATTAAAAAAATATCTTTCTTTCCTTTGGGGGGAATATAACCCTCATTAATTGTGTGCTTACCTCTATCCCCATGCATGTTATGTCCGCCCTTAATGTGCCTAAGGATATTATGAAAAATATAGAGAACATCATGGTTTAGTTTATTTGGTATTCTAATTAGAAAGGGAATTTTTATTGGTCTTATTAGTATCAAATGGATTGGGAGGCCAAGAAGGGAGGTATTAATATGTAAAGTGTTAGAAATTCAATGAATTGTCTATAGGATAAGATTGAGTTAGATTTTATGGATGGATGATCATCATGGGAAAAGTTCACTTTCACGAAATATGGGATGAATTTAAATGACTCAAATTAATGATCTAGAGAACTCTATCCTTCCACATGTCACCACATTCAAACATTGTATACACACTCTCGATGGATAATGGGCTATAGAAGTTTAAACTTATTGTATGATAACTGGGAGGTAAATGAGTTGGGGTTCCATGGGTGTTCGGTTCCCAACCTCTATTTTTCCCATTCAAGTTACATTATCTCCTTATTCTATGATATTATCAACCCTCCTCAATATGAGATCTTTCAAGGCATTATTATTTCATTTGAACCTAATAGACTGGTTTTTACAATATCGTCCATCAGATTCTTATCATCAAGGGCCTATGGCATATTCTGTATGAAGAACTTGGGCCAAGATACATACGGAGGAATTTTGTGGTGCAATAATCTTCCTGAAAAACTAAATTTCCTTTTCTGTTCCATACTTAGCAATGTGATTCTTACTAATGAGGGGGTACAACATAAGGGAGTGTCCATCATTTCCAAATTTACCTGTTGTCATGACCAAAATGTGGAGTCAGCTAGTCACCTTTTTTCATGGTGAGTTGGATTCCATAATTTGGAGAACCTTAAACATCTCCATTGGGGTAGATGTGAAGGACCACTCTGATTATATATTTCTCAATTCCTAGTTTCTTTGTGTAGAGTTTAATGAGAATGAACACCAATCTAGGGAATTTTTTTGTGGTTGGTTGTTGGGTTATATGGACTACTCATAATATGGTGAAACATAATGGGGATTCAAGTTAGAGGTTGGAAAAAATGGTTCAAGCTCATTCATTGGTAGATAGGGGACTGGCTTTCTCGGATGATATAGAGGAAGATCTGGGTAAGTGGGTTAGATGGAACCCCCTATCAGTTGACACAAGTTAAATGTCAATGGATCATGTAAATATGGATGCATTTGGGGAGGTGGGGTTGTACAAGATCAAGGTGGATTATTGGTTTATTATTTTAGTTTATTTCTAGGTAAGGTAGACTCTTTAATGGTCGAGGCCATCACTGTTATCAAGGGGTATAACTATGTGATTCCCACGATTATGATCTAGAATAAGTTGAGTTATATTCCTCCATTATCATGACGTCTATAAAAAGGTGATTAATACTCTGCGGTATATTATCTATCTTGTGTGTAGATACATGAGTCTACTAACCAGTGGCATTGATCTTACTCATGTTTAGAGAGAGGGTAATATGGTGGAAAACTACATGGAATCACTGGGCTCCCCAAGTGACACATGCATAATTTTAAATAGTATAGGATCCCTTCCCCCTGAGTGAATCAATCTTATTAAAGAATATTCCCTTAGGATTCATTATTATAGACCACCATGACCTGTTTTGGCCTCAAACCCTTCATTTATTTCTAATAAAAATTCTTAAGGTTCGATGGATGGTTAATTAAGTTTATAAAAAATGTGAAAAGGATTTAAAATCTACCTAACACTAGTATTTACGATATTTAATGTGTGGTGTTTATCCATCCTCATATATATTTCATATTTATCATAACCTAGATATTGTTTTCTTTGATAATGACCAATATAATATTTTATGTAATGAAAAATATACAAACTTTCACTCTCTTGAAATTTTTTATCATATATATTTAAATATGGATAAAAATAAGTTTTTTTCGAATATTAAATTTTATTTTGATCATAGTGAAATTACTTTTATGATGGTAATTTGTTTATAATGTTTAGTAATGATATAATTACATTAAACACTTATACAATTCTGACATAGTTCCTGTGCAAGTAGTGGAAAAATCATTATAAATAATTATAAAAACATTAAAATTAATATATTTCATATTAATTATTGAATAATAGTAATTTTATGGTTAATAATGATGTATTATTTATTTTTAAATGAATTATAATTTAAATATATTTCTATCATGATGAAATTAAAGTAAAATAAATAAATAATTCAAAAATTTACATTAATGATATTTTATGATACCCAATATTCTA
Source organism: Viscum album (assembly GCA_963277665.1). Classification (NCBI taxonomy): domain Eukaryota; kingdom Viridiplantae; phylum Streptophyta; class Magnoliopsida; order Santalales; family Viscaceae; genus Viscum; species Viscum album. The sequence continues at coordinate 431,228,437 of OY728139.1, forward strand.
ATAAATGATTAATAATTCATCAAAAATCATATATTGGGACAAATAAAAGGGATATGGTCAATTGTATCAGAAATTTTCCATTTTTGGGTCAATTTTCTTTTTATAGTTATGTTCTTCACCCCTAAAAAATAAAAAACATTTATAGTGTGCTAATCATCACAAGGGTCAACTGGGGGTTAAAACAAAGAGATAAGGAAGAAAACATCACCTAATCATGCCCAAATTTTATTAGAAGATAATATTTAGACTCATACTAATCATATTATTTAAAAATATTAATCTTCTTCAACATTTAAATGTAAATTAATTTATATTATTTTAATGGTTTAAGAAATTCCAAGAGTTCCCCTCACCCTGCTTATTAAATGACAACCCATATTATATCATGTTTACACTTCAAGAGAAATTTTAATCATCCATTACCTACCCAAATACCATAATAACATCCCTACACATTTATTAGGGGTATTAGTTTTTGCAGAGTACAAACCTTAGAGGGGTTAAGGTGTTATGAAATGGAGGTTTTATGAAAAAGATATATAACTTTTAACTGAATGTTTTAGTTCTATTTCTTGTTCAAACATCTTAAAAACTATTATTAAAAATATGATATAATAAAATCATTATATAAAATATAATTAGGTGTTATTATGTTTATGGATTAATTGTAATCTATCTCTTTCCTCATCTATTGGGAAATGAATCAATTGTTTGTGTGTTTGGAGTACAACAACCTTGTTGAATGATATAACTTTTTCCATAACTGCCTCTCATGGATGGTTTTTATAATTAATTTAAATTATATATATGATATTAAGGATGTTATAATATTTTTATATATATAAAATATCAAATATTTTCTTACGATTCTATTTATTAAAAAATGATAACGTCGTTCATGCGTACGTGTGGATCACCACCTCCATAAATTTATGTGATTTATTTTTCATGACTTCCTCACATGCATGATAAATATAACTATATTTAAATAGATAATAAGATATTAATTATATATTGATCATTATAGAAAGATGAAATTATACATACCTTCTCTCCCTCAAGTTCTTTTAAAAATGGAAGTATTACTCAAGCATATGGATGACCTTCCATCTATATGATTGTAACATAATTATTTTTTATAAAAAATTTACATAGTTTGTTATAAAAGTATAATTAACGTATATAAATGATAAATATGTTATTTTTATAAATTTGGAGATTATGGAATAATTTTATATTTGACCACAGTCACCATACCAAATCCATTTTGAAATTATGAATTGAGCAACCTTAAAATTCCCAAAGTGGACTTAACCAAATAGCTAATTAATTTTATAATTAAAATAAATGAAATAAATAGTTTAATGAGAAGGTGTTAAACCTTAATATGGTTTTTGAGAATGTAAATAATTGATACAAGTATGTTAAATAAAAAATGATGAACATACATGAAAAGTCAGTTCCATTGTAAGAGACACATTTACTTAAAACAATGTTTAAAATGTTTTAAAGATTTACTTTTTAAATATTTTTCTTCCATGTTGATATTATTAATTTTTTTTTGAATTTATATATTATTAAATAAATGAATTATAAAGTATATTCTATGTTATTTTAAATTTTTCAAAAGGAATATTTTTATGTATTTTTAACATATCATTTTTGGCTTTCATTACAAAATAGAAAAAGGAATGTTCTATTTTAATGTATATGGAATCAACGATATTTACCACCATAATAGTTTTATTATTGGAATAATTAATAAAATTTCATTTTTTCTTCCAACAAAAAATCATCTGTCTTTTGTTTTTGGTATTTTTAAAAAAGGTTTTCACTATAATGCATATATTGATATATGGAAATGTTTATTTTTTGGATGTAAAGAATATTTTTATCTGTATGATGATGAAAATTAAAGCATTCATGTGATATTATTATGTTATAGTTATTGAAAAATTATTATAATGATGGGTGTTCTCAGTAAAACTCATTATGATAGGTGGGCTTGGTAAATCTTTCCAATTCATTAGGTAAAGTGTCAGAGTTAATCAGTTATGGGTTTCTTCTAAAAAATTATTGGATGTTCTCCTAAAGGTTATTACATTAGTAATAGTGATTGTAATAGTGATATGTAAATGATATCTCATCATTAACTATAAAAATTCTCTATTATTTCTAATTAGTTTTAATGGAAATATTCTTATTTTATAAGGTAAGATAATGTTATTTTGTTTTAAATGATTAATTAAACCTTTTAGGTAAAATGTATGTTTTTAGGAAAATGTTTTTCAAGGGTTCTTGTGTTTTCCAAGAAACCATCATGATGATGATTTCACCTTTATATTTTCTTATAATGTGTATTATATTGAACTATAGGTTTTATTTTGGAGGCTTTGGAGATTATTTTTTTTTCTTATGATGGATTATTCATATTGGACATTAACTTACCTTGAGCTAACCATTTTGGTTATGGTTCATGTCTAAAGATAGGTGTAATAACTTATTACTATTATGTGGATCTTATTATACATTATAATTTTATTTTAGTTCATCATGAATTCATTTTCATATATTCATTTCATAGAGTGTGGGAACATATCAGTGTGGAAACTGATTGAAACTTGAAAACAAAGTATTAAATTGATTTTATGAAAATTGATAAAATCAAGTATGTATATTTCCTTATATTATTAGTCTAGATGAAAAAGTAATTCATAAACTCCAGGATAATGTTATGGAAACAAAAATGTTATTACCAACATTTATAATGAATTTATGGTCTTATCTATAACTCATTATATGATGGTTTTGATTTCATTAAATTTCTCGGGATCATTATCTTTCTAGAGATCAATGTTCTCTATCACTCCCTATCATTATTTAGATTTTACATTTTCCCCTCAAAGTCCATATTTTCATTTCTGACTAATGTTATCATATTTGGAAACTATATAATATGTTATTTTGATTTAACATCATATTTTTTTCTTTTATTTTCAAAAGGATGATTTATTATCCATTTTTCCAAAGTGGGTTTTCAATAATTGTTTTTTATATTAAAATGGATTTTCTCTCATGGTCATATGATTTATTTTTCATTCCTTGAAATTGATTCTGAATTTTTTTAAACTATTTCTATCTAACAAGAGATAAAATGGTGATTAAAAAGTTACATTAAGGCAGGAAACTTTTAAAACATTAAATAATATTTTTAAAATAATACTAAACTTGGTATCTCCCTTAACACACAACACCAAACTTTAAGTGAATTAGTATATACTATATAAACATTATTATTTAAATATAACAATTATAACCTATATGTTAAATTGGACAGTATAAAAATTAATAACCATATTATAAAAAATATGTATAATGGTTTTTGGTGATGAAAATTATTCAATAACTCATAATAAATAAATACAAAATTTTCAGTATGGTAATTTTATGCTTCAAATATTAATTTTCTTTAAATATGGAAATAATTACATTTTGTGAGTGGATAATAAGATTAAATTATGCCATATTTATTAATTTAATTTTGGAAATTTCATATCATTTTTTAATTCACCATGTAGAAATTAAATTAATATAATTTTTTGATAATTATCTAATAGTTTTATTTTTCGAACAAATAGTGAGAATACTGACTGAATGGATCTAAGGCCTAAATTTTTATTGATTTTGGATAAAACCCCCTTTTAAGGGTAAAGGGGAAAAACCAAGACATCACGGACAAAGTTACATTAACAAAATTCAAAAAACATGTGGGTTGTAACCGATCACAGGACTACGTAGAAGTACCCCCTCCCAGAATCAATGTCGATAAGGCACGACTCCACCAGAGCATGGCTGCTCAGCAAGCTATCCCATACAAAAAATGCACAGGCTTGGTACTGATGGCAGTGCCATACCCTCTCAATCATCCAAATCTGAATAGCCATGTACTGAGAAACCGACCAGCTCTATCCTTATCTGGAGCAATTCTAAGTAGACTGTGTGGATGTCCCAACATTCAACAATCATGAGACCATAATATCATAATACCCGTGTCAGCGACTTTGCATACCCACATACTTGATCATCCTTAACCTACTGCCACACTTTCAACATAAAAAACATCAGTCAATCAAGAACTCGTCATCCTGATGGCTGCATTTAAGGAAACAGAACCACTGCAATATTCAAATTCTAGAGAGAATCATCCTGATCAAAAGCTCAATGATCCATTAGAACCAAATAATTCCTTCAGTATCACCACTCAAAAGAGACTGAAACAACACAAATGAAACAGATGACTTGCAGGTCCGAGGAAAATCAAAAAATGAACAATAACGGCCAGACAACACTGGAGCAGTAGCCAAATCCTCATCCTCCCTTGTTGACTGCAACTCATACACCGAAGCCGAAGAAACCCCACCCCCATCAACGAGAAATCCACTGATATCCCAGCCGTGAAACCTGAAGTGGAATACATACCCGGGATCGCAAAGTCCAACCAATGTCACCCCGGACAGAGTGGCCAGAATTTGCGCCGAGGTAACACCACCGAAGAAGAGATCCAGGCCGAGCTAACCAAGAAACGCCGCCCCAGCCATGGATTCGATCAGATCTGAACCATAGAAAAACCTTCACCGGAGTCCAAGACGTGTGAACTAGGGAAGGGGAAGAAACTGTCGATGGGGACAAAGATCATCGACGAAATGGTGCTACAAACCCTTTCCACGCTTCTGGCATCAAAGATCCAAAACTAACAGAAGATTCACGAAGACCACCAAATGACATACCTAAAAAAAGAAAATAAAACAAGATAAGAGGGAAGGGGGAGGTGACGTCAGCCTTCCAGAACAAAGCCACAAGCTTGAGGCCTCCCCCTTCTAGATCAATGTTTAGGGTAAACCATAGTACGAAATGGGAGGGATAGAGCCATCGCTCTGAGGCCCCCTTATGATTTGAATAGTGAGAATACTTATTTTTATTAAAAACTATATTTTCATTTCAATCATTTACAATGTTTCATTGTGTTTTCATATCCTTTAAAAGTAATAACAGTTAATTTATATTATAAGGAATCCAATTAATGTCTTTTGTATCTATTTTATGTTTTATTTTAGTATAAATTTTTTTTATACTTAATAAGACATTTTTTCTAGAAAACCAATTTTCATATAATTTTCAGGTTTAATTTTAAATTAAATTATACCCCTTAATTGAGTTGAATTTGATAAATGGATTCCTTTTTTTCATTTAGAAACATTAATATTATTTAAATATATCCATTTTATTACTGGTCATTGTGAATAGTAACTATGGTAAATAGTTATAACCATAGTAAAGTGTAAATATGGATAATTAAGGATAAAACTAATGAGAAAATTCTTTAAAATAGACATAACACTTGTCATTACACTATTATATTGCTGGATTATATCCATGATCAATAGTGTATCTAATTTTTGACTACTTGGATATTTTATTCACTTATAAGGACCTCTATAATATTTTAAGTAAAGAAAACATACAAAATTTCACACTTTTACTTTTAAATTTCTCTTATATGTTCACATAGGGATATAAACAAGCTGTGAATGAATCATTTTGGTTATCATGGACTTTAATCCCCATTTTGGTCATGGAAACTCCCTTTAGGGGGAAGGCAAGGCTATGCTCACTAGTTTAAATCTACACCGCCAAAGGAACATTGTTCTGACAGAAGTTGATATAGATTCCATCATTCTCTTTAACTATCTACATGGCAGAGGTAGGACCCCATCATCCATTTCTTATATTACCATAATGTGCAGAGGCCAATTTAAAAGTACAATTCACATAAATCACACTTGGAGTGAGGGAAATGGGGATGTTGATCACCATGCATCCATGGCGGTCTAGGATTCCAGTATTACTTATTTTACAAACAATAACTTATTGAGACCTTAGGGGGTTAACATAGTCAGATGGGATTCCCTTAAGCTTCACTATTTTAGACCACCCTAGTTTTGGACTGCTTTATCCCTTCCTTTCTCCCTTATTTTATTAAAAAATATATAGATGATGATATAATTACCTTAAACTTCGATACAAAAAATTATGCATTTCCTACACAATTAGTGGAAAAGTCAAACTAAATAATATTAAAAACATTAAAAGTTGTGTATTTTTTATTAATAATGATTTCACATGAATTTACAGAAAAAAATAATTTATTATTTTTTGTAAAATAGATTACATTCAATTTTTATTATTATCATGATGAATTTAATGTCAATGTTAATGAATAATTCCAAAAATTAAATTAATGATATTTTGTAATAAATGATTTAAAATTATTAAAATATGTATATCTATGAAAGTGAATGTTATACAGTCTAAAATATAATCTGTATTCAATTTATTTGTCACTTTTCATTTTATAATAACTTTCATTACCCCTAAATATTAAAATACTTTGATATCATGGTAATTGTCAAAAGGGTTAACAAGAGTATAAAATAAAAAGATAAGGGTAAAAAAATCACCTAAAATTGAGAAAATTCTATTGGATGAGATTATTTTGACTCATCCTGATACTATGTTTTTTTATATATATATTTTAACTTATGCAAGAAAATTAATCTATATTAATCTAATAATTTAAGAAAATCCAATACTGTCCCTCCCCCACTTATAAAAGGACACCCCTTATCCTCTCTACACATCAATATACAATTTCTTCACACTATAAATTCCCAAATAACTTACTAATATACTTAACCCCATTTTATAGGTCATATTATTATAAGATACTGAACTTATAAAGATTGTAGTGATATGAAAATGAGGTTGTTCAAAAAAGAGTTATTTCTATTATCTGAATGTTTTTGTTTTATTTCTTCTTTTACCTATTTTAATACTCTTATAATCATTATGATATAATTTCAAAATTATCTTTTATATAGTGATATGTTATTATATTGATTTATTAATATTAATTTATCTCATTTTTCATCTAATTGGAATCAAAACCTTTATTGGTGTGAATGGCAGACGACCACCTCACGAACTAATATAATTCATTTTCCATCACCACCTCTCATAGATAGTTATAATAATGGATATATGGTATATATATGATATTAATGATTAAATTATCATTATATATTGATAATATATATTTTATTTTATTACCATCCTGTCTATTGAAATTCATAACATCTTTTGTGATCACATGTGGATTAACACCTCCACAAAGTGATGTGATATTCTTTCATCACCACAACACATATATGGTATATATAAGTGTATTTAAGGAGTTAATATTTTGTTTACGATATAATTATCATTATTTAAAGTTACAATTTTACTTACTTTCTTTCCCACATGTTTACTGAAAAATGGAAACATTACTCATGTGTACGTATGGCCTACTATCTTCATGCCTGTAATGTAATTGAATTTTCATAAAAATATTAAATAATATGTTATATAATTATAATTAATGTATAAAAATTATAATTATTTAATTGTTATTATTCTATAGAGGATGGAATAATGACCTATTGAACCATGGTCAAAAAACCAAAGTCATTTTGAAATTATAAACCAAACATCCTTAAAACACGTGATGTGGAATTAACCAACTATGTAATTAAATTTTCTGATTAAAATATATTAAATAAATGGTTGAATGATAATTTATTAAACCATTAAAATTTTCTTATAAAATTACATAATTGATAAATTTTTATAATAAAAGAGACAATGAATGAACATGACAAGTCAAACTCAAACTTAGGGTCACTTTACCTTAAAAAAATATTTTAAATGTTTTACAGATTTATTTATTAAATTATTTTCTTCTATGCCCATACTATTAGAAATAATTTTTATGAATTTATCAATATTGGCATAAATGAATTATAATGTAAATTTTATATTCTTTCACTAGTTTTCAATAGGAATATTTTTACATATTTTATACAAAATGTTTTTACTTTTTTGATAAAAGGAAAAAAATATTCTATTTTAAATTATATGGCCTCAATAGTATTTACCATAATTTTAATTTAAAATATGTATTCCATTATAATATTGTATTTTTTCTTCAATTAAAAACCCTCCATCCCTTTTAACAAGGAATTTTCAAAATGGGTTTTAAATGGAGTGAATATTTCAATATCTGAAAATGTTTATCATAAGGATGATAATAATATTATTATGTGAATAATGACGGAAATGATGTTATTCATGTGTTATGATATTGTTATGGTTCTTGGGAATTGTTTAAGATGATGAGTGATCCCAAAAGTTCTCATGAAGATGTGTGAGCCTAATATAGCTCTCGATTGCATTGGGTATTGGGATGAATTTAACTGATTGTTGGTTTCTTCTAAAATATTATTAGAAGTTACCTGATAGGTTATTCCATCTATAAGGGTGATTTAAGAGTGATATGAATATTATATCCAAAGAAAATACGTGACTTTTTAAGTCTTTAAAATGTGTTTTTATGGAAATCATTTAATTTCCTAAGGTAAGATAATGATATTTTGTATTAAATGAATGATTATTCTATTATTGGTAGAAAAGACATGTTATTAGTAAAAAAATCAAGAGTTCTGGTGTTTTCTAATAGACCCTCATGATTATGATTTATTACAATGTGTTTTATGAAAAAATTGTATAGTAAAGCTAATTTCATGCGTATGTAAATGATTAATTGATCTCAAATATTATTATGTTAAAGGAAAAACTCTCTTATATAACCTCATAGACATGAAATAGAAAAATGAGCTTCCTTTATTTTTTATATGTCCCATACTAAGTTTTTTTGGTCATCTAATTTTTGAAAAATATTTTTCACAGTGCTTAAGGATGGGTAGACGAATTTATTAATGGAAGATTCATAGATTTGGAAGTTAGGTTTAACTAAGAAATAATGTATTTATAAAGAACATGTTTTTTGAGAAAAATGGATATTTTGTGAAAATATTAACTTTAAAATAGTTTTATCTAATTTTATAAAACATTAAAAATAGAAGGTCTATGGGTATGTTATTAATCCAATATTTTCCGATGATGTTGTATGTTTTGGATAACTAAAATTTTGTCATTTTTTGGGTATAAAAGCTAGAAATATAAAAATAATGTTTTTAGCACCGGATCTAGGAGTACGGGTTCAGGGCTATTATATTACACATATTGTTTTCCCAAGACCATTATGGTACATAGTTTGTTATCCCAAGACCAATAGGTTACACTAATTTTTAACTCATGTTCGTGAGGGTACAAATGTTGTAATCAAAATCCCATGAGGGTAAATGGGTTATTAGCCCATGTAAAAAGTGGTACATGGGTTGTTATCCCAAACCCACTATAGTTTGGAAATCATGTAGTAATACCCTCTCTATTAGGTTATTATTATACAATATTTATTTATTACATAAAAATGTTATATTATATCGATTATATTTACGATCTAAATTTTCAAAACAATTATGACATGGTACATATTTTAGCATATTATCAACTCGTATAATTTTATGTTCTTTTAATCTAATGTGTATCTCAAATCCAAGTTTATTCATATTCTTATGATGAAACCCTTTATAGAATATTGATATCTTTTACTCATATTGATCGTTTTCACACAACCATTCTTATGTGTTCCATTACTTGAGTCATCAAAATGAGTATAACATATGAGATGTATAAAATGGAGTCTATTGTGGAGTGAATAGAGATAAATGATCACAATTATTATAAAATATGTTATTTTTGTATCAAATATTCAATGACTCTAAAGCTTCAGTTCTCAGGATTGTGTGATTATTGTGGGATAAAATATTTTTTATTATGATAATTATGTGAAATATATGGTCATGTATCTTGGGTCATCTCATTGGTTAATATTTTTCATGTATCAAATTATTTAGGTGAATCATGGGGATACCTATGGGGGTGTTAGGATTTTTTTACTACACTAGTGATCTTTAAAAATCACATAGGATAACAATCAAGATATAGTATAGGAATCTTTAGTGTAGGGTGTGAAAAGTTTTACAATGTTTATTATTTACAACATTTTATACATGATTTCAGTTTATCAAAGTGTAAAGATCCATGTTTTTTAAAAATTGAATTTATCTCAATCAATAGGTGTTATTAATACCTATATCAACATTATAGCAGTGTATGATCTACCATGATTTTTTATTATTTGAAATTATGTTTTAAAAATATACAACTACTTCAAAATATAACATTGCCTTTTTCCATAACCATTCTGATATTATGTCATATCCATATCATATATGGGTATCTCATGTTTAAAATTTACCATAGGGTTTATACTATAACATATATTAAGTCATTTAAAAACCAGGATGCTATGTGTTAAAGTATGTAAATTGGGTAGAGTGACTACACCATGCCATGATGGGAGCCATGGTCCATTGGAGATGGAAATGATCTATGTCATGGTGGAAAAGATATGGTCGAGGAAAATTAAATTATTAATATAACTATGGGGTTCCATATAATTTAGGACCATGGGGATCTTTATGGAATGAAATAGGTCGTGTTATGTTCAAAAACTATGAAAATATTTTTAAAAAATTATTTTGAATTATGAATTGAATTTATTTTCATACAATTGATTATGAATATTGGAAAATATATTTTAGAATAGATTTAAATTTATAATGATTCTTAAAAATTAATTAATCATAATATGTTTCAGATTTATAGATTAAATGTTTTAAAGAATTTATTATAAATATACCATTAATATTAAAGAGTTAATATTAAGAATATCATTTTAAATTATTATTTGTCATGCCATATGACTTAAAAATATAGTGTTCATTTAAAAATGAGAAAGGGTAGTTTAAAAACAGTATAAATATTATGAAATAAGGTCAGAATATAAACTTTTTATATTTTAGATTAGGAATTTTTCATAATAAATTTACTTTAACTATTTAAATTTAGGGGGATTTTTATGATAACATTTAAATCACATCAATAATAATTTTGATGATGTAATTGATCATGGTTTATGTAAATCCGTGTGCATTATATTTATTCTTTGGAAAAGGATTTCATTATATAAACTAAATTATAAACTGTTTATAATTCATGAAATCTCATATATTTAATGAGAAATTCCATATAATGGGTAATATGAAATGTTTATTTTATAAATGAATATAGAAGTATTTATATTCAAAATTATACAATGTCCACAATTAATTAGTTATTTATAAAACAAATATAGTTATCTTTTATTTATGAATTGTTCACAAATTTTTATATCATGTTCAAATTTATGACATATTCATTTATTTCAAAATTATTCCCTACACCATTATTTTATATATTATGTTTATTTTTTCAATATTATATATGATTTATTTATGTGAGGAATTTCCTTTAAGATATATAGCCATGAATTACATGATAGGTGTGACATCAGTTTACTGAGGTTGCATATACATTTATCTCGTTCTACAGTTGATGTTATGAGATATAACTTATTTTATGATTTTTTTTAATTTTTAAGTATTATATTTGTTATAAATTTTATTCTATTAAGTAAAGTGTCCCCATGTATGGTGACTTTGAGTCAGACTTCCCACTTTCCTAGAGGATTTTACCTTATTCTAAAAAGGTTAGGGGTTTATTTCCTATCATCTGAGGCCAACTCATATAAGTATTATCAGTATCATATAAGTCTATTCCTTTACATGCACTACTGGAAACCTGACTTTTCCCAATGCTTCTATACCAACGGTTTGTAAAAACCGTTGGTATAGGTCCTTTTTCCCAACGGTTTGGCCAAACCATTGGGAAATCACACTTTTTGGCCACTTTTCCCAACAGTTTGCCAAAACCGTTGGGAAAGGGTATACCTATCCCAACGGTTTGGCCAAACCGTTGGGAAAATTCCACTTTGTGGCCACCTTTCCCAACGGTTTGGCCAAAACTGTTGGGATAGGTATACCCTTTCCCAACGGTTTTGGAAAAACGTTGGGAAAAGTGGACAAAAGTGGGATTTCCCAACGGTTTGGCCAAACCATTGGTATATATTTTCATATTACTTATACCAACAGTTTCCAAAACCATTGGTATAGGTCTATACCAATGGATTTCGCAAAACCGTTGGTATAGACCTATCCCAACGGCTTACTTGGCTACGGTTCTCCAAACCGTTGGTATAGGCTATACCAACGGTTTGGAGGCCTATACCAACGGTTACAAACTGTTGGTATATGTTAGTTTTCCAATAGTGATGAAAAGTTTATAAACCATAATTATAACATTTATATTGATATGTATGAATGTTTTTGGCTTCTATTTTTGAGCGAGTAACATAAATTGTGGGTTATTTAAATGGTTACACATTAATGTGGAATGAACAAATTAAGTTGGTTGATGGAATAAGGATTCCAAAAATTAATCAACACAATAATTCATACTAACTAACAATTTAATATATATTTTTCTTGATAATACAGTTTTTAACTAGACTGAGAGGGACCCCTTACTTGAACTGATGGACCATATATAGATGGCCCAATGGCCCAGTGTCACAGAGTTCATTACATTCCCAAAGGCCCAAGCATGAGACCCCACCCTGGTAAAACTCTTTCACAGACTCCTATAACTATTTACTCCGTTATTGATGTACTAAATTTCACATACATGGATTTTCATCATTTCCACCAAGATCAAGGTGTTTAATAGTATATCTTATCCACTCCATGAATAAACACCAAAGTCCAACTAGTCACTAAAGACCACCTTGCATCTTTATGTTGTCCACTAGTCTAGAACTACATCATCATGAATCCATGATTCCTACAATTATGGGAATAATGTCCCTATGTACCTTAGACCTTTTCTATTTTTCTCTAAAGTAATATGGTGGTCTGGAAGCCCTATGTCCCGGAGGCCCAAATATGTGGCTTGTAAGCCCATTCCATGTGAATAGTTCTTCAACAATTGTTCCTACTACAACACCTACTATAGTAATAAGAATCATATGTACATAAAAAGAATAACATAATGTAAGATTGTGATATTAAATCCCCTTCAAATACTAATAATTAGATTTCATTCATAGATTAACATGGCATGGCCATGATTATTGAACAAGATAGGTCATTCCAAAATCGAGTTCCACTGATTATCTTATGTACTGAAGGAAGGTTATAGGTGACACTGGAATGTTCATGGGTAGGTCCTTTCAAGTATGTGTATCCCTCGATTGTCCTTTGTTATCAAATTTCTATCATTTTCATTAGGTTAAACAATTTTGGAAACCCTAACCATTGAGAAAAAAGTGGGATGATGTTGGGTTATTTTATAAGATGTATTGAGAAAAGAGTTGTCTAATCGACTATATAAGAGTCATATATAATATGATCAATAATGGAAATATATATATTATAGTATAGTTGTAAGATATTTACCTTTATGGAGATGTATCAAATGTGTTTTATGGTATATTTTACCCTTGTTTTAGTTGAAATTTTCTTTAGGCTCATCTGGGTGTGTTCGGGTGAGTTTAGGAGGTTTTGGAAGGATTTTGGGTAGTGCACAGTTGGTACATGGTTTTCAAAAACCATGTTCCCACCCCCTAAAATTTTGGACCATGGCATAGAGTGAATTTTCATAGTTGGAACATGATTAAACAAACTATGAACCACCCCAGAGAAACCAAGAACCCCTAGACCATATGGGCTCACAGTTCGGTTGCACGATTTGTATAACCACGCGACCCATCTAGTAAACCATGTATGCGGAAATTTAATGCTCTAAATTTTTAATTAAAATTAATCAGGCCCTTGGTTTATATCTATAATCATCCCCACTCATCCTACCATGATTTTCTTTACTCTTAGAGGCTTTTAAGAGGATTCCTAGACTCTTCAAACTCTTTTCACTGTGAATCATGGATCTGGTGGAAGAAAATTGACCTTTATCTGGTAAGTGATCTTTCCTTTGTTTAGGATCCTCTCTCTCCCATATTTCTTCCCTTTTTAAGATAGATGAATTATCCCATGTTGATGGTTTTGATCTAGGTTTTAATAGATCATGTTTCGTTGGATCTTTATCCTAGGTTTTTGATCCTAGAACTTCTTCATTGATGTGATATCGTTTGTTCTACATCAAACTGTTGGAGAAGATTTGGTGAGTTTCCATCAATGACCAAAATGTAGGTGGTCTAATTACTAATTATAATAGCCTCAATCATGACATCAGGTTTATAGTTTTATCATTTCATTACCATGTTGTGAAATTGAATTTAAATTGGAAAATTAAATTGGGTTCCCTTGAAATTGAATGACCCTTCTTGGATCTCATTATATCCTATGGATATTTTCAGACCAGGCTAGATGGAAACCCATGGGTGTGCCAATATCCATGATATAATGATTTATGAATGTAAAAAAGGTAAATAGTGGGTTTATGGAACTGAACTAAATCCTTGTTGCATGGATTGATATTGGGATCTAAAGGGTTTATTGACTTAACCTTGAAGGGTTAATGAGTTTTGTTATAATTGATGATTAATAAAGTAATGGGTATTTTCTCATGTTGTTCCTTGTGATGAAAGTAAAGAACTATGGTTGTGTTTGATAAATGAAATGGTACACCATTTTGTGAATTATTTATGATAAGGTCGTTAATGAATAATGTTGATATATATCTGTATATAAATGTGAATAATGAATTTTGGGTGATGGAATGATGCTCTAAGTACTCATGGGGTTCCAAATTGATGCACTAGGACCCCAATGCATTCATGTGATTTGGTATAGGAGTGACTCTCAAATTAGCCTGGATTTTGGTGCTAGACTTATGCTCTTAGTACACATGATATTGGCACTGGACTAATACTCATTGTGGCTAAGATAATGACGTTGGACTGACTCTCCAACTATATATGATAATGGTACATGGAATAACTCTAAATAGTATCAAAATAAAATTGAACTTCAATTGAATAATGAAATACCAAAAAATAATAAATTAAAAAACCCCTATGTTTTATGGTTCAGATGCTGATACAGGCAGAAATATGTAGGGTTAGGTAAATAATACTAAATGAGAAACCTATTTACTTTTATATTTTTTCCTTTTTTAATTAAAAATGAAAACAATATTATAGAAATAATAATTCTTTAGATGTCATTGGTGGTGGCCTACTAAGTTGTACTCTCACCATACTCTGGTCGTTGATTGGTACCTAAATAGAGTTCATGTTTGTAAGTCAGGATAAAGTAAAAATTCTAATCTTAGATTTTTGATTCAGGATTAGGGATGGTGGATGGATGAGGGAATAAAATAAGATATTATAACCCACTTTAGAGTTTATATTGTGTATTTATTTTGGGTTTTCATTTGATGCTTTACACTCATATGGCTTGACATATTTACAACTTTGGTTTTGGTCATTTTCCATGTTTTCAATAAACATTTGATATTGGTATTTATAGGTTATTGTTCATTAGTATCCTTGTTATTATTATTTTTTTATTTCCATCATGTATTACTTTCATAAAGAGGGTATAGTCTCAACAAAAGACTTATTAGACCTTCGCCACGTGTCGGTAGCCTCTGGAATATGGGGAGGAATTGGTTAGGTCACGTAGTGAACTTACATGGGGCATAGGTATGAGGAACCCAGGTCAGGAAATTAAAAAGATGTCTCAGAGGGGGTTTTATTTTCAGTCATTTTATTATTTGGGAAAGGTAAACTGGAGACTAGAATTAGTCAGACCTTATTCATGATCTTGATCAAGGGAGTAGATAACCCACGGGTGCGGGAAAACCCAATTTCCCTAGGTGGGATTGTTTTTCTGTATTTTTTATGTCATGGTTAAATTTAATTTCACATTGGGTGATTCCCTTATTGTGTGATGTTATTATTTTTTGAGATGTTACTCATGACCTAGAATGTAATAAGAGTTGAATATTCATGCATTGTTCTATCACTGTTAAATTTTTGTGACATGGATCATTTTTGGCATGCATGAAAAAGAAGGTTATGAGCATGTTTTGGATTAGAAAATTATTTTCTTTACTTGAGTAATTTAAAAAAAAGGGCCAAAAAATTACTTTATAATGGATAAAAGATGAAAAATGAAGTAATTTGAAAAGATTAAAAATTGATTCGAATGAGTACTTATGAACTTTAAATTTGTATACCCTTTGTTTTCCAAGGCCTATCAGAGGTATTGTTGAGGGTAGTTCTACTTTTTTAGTTTTGACCGAATGGTAGTGTTTGCAGGATAACTTTTTTCAACTTTATGTGAATCTAACTTGTGAAATTTCTTTAATGATTTGTTATTTGTCTTAATAAATGTGTTTAAAATTATAGAGACATGCTTACATGGTGATGTTTTTTGGTTGGACGACCGAAGGAAATTACTGAAAATGTTCCTCTAGCAATGAGACAAGAGGCCCTGGTGTTTCCGAGTGTGGGGGTGGAAGAGTAGTTATATTAGAACCTGTCCCAGTTTTTGAAGTTTGTACAAAGAGACCCATGGTGGGTAGTGTGAAATATGTTTGATCTGACCCAGTATTTCTAGTTACAGTACCCTTCGATGTTCATCGGGGAGGGTGGGCCTGAGGTAGGTGAGTTTTGGATTGAGTACCACTAGATGACCCTATATCATTTAGATACTCCTTTAGAGAATCAATTCAGGTTAGTAGCCTATATTTTGTGGGGATCAGTGAAGTGATGGTGGGATATATAGGCTCAATATGAGCAGTTGGAAGGAATGGTATGGAAATATTTCTTGGAGTGGTATCTACAACACATTTACCTAGAGATGCTGAGATAGGAGAGGGAGACAAAGTTTATGTGGTTGAACTAGGGAATCATGTCAATGGTGGAATACATTGGACATTTTATAGACTTTATGCTCTTTTTCCCAATGCTGGTTGGAGATGAGATAGTTGTGGTAAGAAATTTTAAGTATGGACTTAAATGTAAGAATATGTCCCTGGTTAATATCTTCCAATAGAAGAAGTATGATGAGGTAGTGAATTAGGCTCTCATTTATGAAGGGAACCTAAATGATTCATCCATTGTAGGGTATTCATTTTAGTTGGATGATGAAGAAGTATGAATTCTAAGGTTAGGAAGCATAATAATGAGAAAGTTCACCAGTGAAATGGAAAACAGAGTAGCCTGGGGGAAGGATCGATTAAATAGAGAAGAAGTCGAGTGTACTTCCATATATACGTTAGGCCAAGTCATTCATAGAAATTATTCCCAACCACTAGTGGAGTACCAAGATTGAATCATGATGTGAAACTTATAATGGTATTGCAGAAAACCATGATATATGGGAAGTGATGGAGGAGCTAGGTCGAACCAATTTACTGGATGCAGAAATTATTCCCCATTCCATCCTAGGAGTTGGAGTTCAACTGTTTTGTTGGTTGGAGCAGTGAATGTGTTACTTCAAGTAAAGTGTACCCATATCAATAGAGAAATGAAGTCTAGGGGACTTATACTGGAGCTTAGGTTAGAGGGATAGGTCAGTTGTACGTAGTTTAACCTACACTTGTTGATAGTGAGGCTGGGTTAGTGACAGTTAGAGGTACAATTCTTGCAACTTCTATGCTTTATAAAGCATTATTTGATACAAGATCCTCTCATTATTTTATATCATATCAACATGAGAATGTTTTGAGACTGATGGTGGAGTTTTTGTTTGGGGTTACGATGATCAACACTCCATTGGAAGTGTGGTGAAAGAAAATATGTCTATGAAAAGGGTGTGTTCTTGAGGTTGGTGAGTATAGTTTCCTTTAGGATTTGGATGTACATGAGATTTCAGGTTTTGAATTGAATTTTGGTATGGACTAGCTAGTATCTTACTGAGTAAACATATACCATTACCATAAGAAAGTGACTTTAACATCTCCTAAGGGTAACATTTTTGTTCATTTTGGGGAATGAAATATCTAGTCTAGCTTTGTAAGTCCAGATTATTAATAACTCGGATAACTCAATACCCATGTTTTGAGTATTTCTTTGGATTATGGGGGCGTGAAGCACAGTTTCTTCCACACATGTTGGATCGGTTTCATGACATGTTTCTTGATGATTTCTCAAGTCTTCCACCTGAGTGATATATTTATTATATAACTGAGATAATTCCTGGATTTGAACCAGTTTATATTCCACTAAATATTCTGGTACTAAAAGATATTCAACAGCTTAATAATCAACTAGAATAATTAAATGATAATGGATTTATCCATTCGAGTATGTCACCTTAGTGTTCTCTGGGGTTGTTTTCTAAGAAGGCTGAGGGTGTGTTGACTTTATGTGTTGATAAATGAAAGTTGAACTAAATGATAGTTATGAAATGGAATCCACTTCTACGTATCGATTATCTCATTGACCAGTTGAGAGGTTCATGTGTATTCTCTATGAATGACTTGATGTTAGGGTATCATCGTATGAGAGTGAGATCTTCTGATATACCATGGACTTCATTCATGTGTAGGTATGGAATATATTAGTACATTGTAATTAATTTTGGATTGAGAAACACTACTTATATGTTCATGGCCTTAATGAACCAAATATTTCACCCATACCTATATCAATTTGTAGTGGTTTTTGTGGATGACATTTTTGTGTACTCCCATACTCATCACGATCATTACCAACTCCTTAACATCTTCTTGAATAAACTGAGAGACCATTGCCTATACAAAAATATATCTAAGTGTCAATTCTGTATCAATGAGGTACATTTCATGGGGCACATAATCTTTAATGATGGTATGTTAGTGGACCTAGGGAATGTTCAAGCTGTTGTTTCTTTGGGGAACCCAAAGATTGTTTTTGATTTTTAATGATTTTTTGGTTTAGAGAGCTATTATCGAAGATTCATCCAAGCATTTTTTTCATCTGGAATAACCAAATTAGTGATTGAATAAGAAGGGTATCAAGTTTAAATAGGCTAGATCATGTAAATATCCCTTCCAAGAGTTGAAGAAACATTTGACTACCCCATTGATTTTGATCCTACCTGAGTCGGGCAAAGAGTATATCTTATTATGTGATGCATCCAATATTGGACTTAGAGTAGTGTTGATACAAAGTGATCAATTCATAGCGCATGGATCGTAATAGTTGAATCCCCATCAATATAATTACCCTATGCATGATCTTAAGTTGGAAATAGTGGTTATACCTTATATTTTTTGTGGCATTATTTGTTGGATAAATGGTTTATTATGTATACCAGCCATAAAATTTTAATGTGTATCATTTCACAATGATATTTGAATCTATGAAATTAGAAATTTCTGGATTATATACTATCATTTGATTCAAATATAGCTTATATTCCAGGGATGACATATAGTGTTGCTAAGGATTTGAGATAGAAGACACATGATCATGTAGTCCAGGAGGCTAACTCTAAGTGAAAGATGATGGATTTATCCACTGAGATGCATATAGAGTTTCAGGAGGGCCAAGGGAAGATGAACCTCACATACTTATCAATTGAGTTCACACTTTTTAACTAGATTAAAGAGATCTGGTATGAGGATCCAGATTTTTTAGCTATCAAGAAAAATCCTAGAAGGTGGAAAGTCTCCATCAGATTGGTTTATCGATGACAATTAGATTATTTATGTTCATGGAGTTGTTTTTGTACCTATTCATATGTGAGAGGATTTTATTCTTTATTATTATTACTTTGGATCCTAGTTTGACCAAAAAAATCTGTGACCATTGATAGAGCACTGTCGTGGGTGCCCTCAAATGATTAATGTGATTTTGGGGTACTTAGGTGCAGCAGAGTGGCTGACCAAGGTCATCTCTCAAAGGAGGAAGTGAATTTAACAACTTATTAGAGGTATTCTAAAAAAATGAAATAGAATAGAATAAAAAAACTTTAAAGGATTGGGGTTTGTTATAGTTTATGAATCTAGAAGAAGTTTGCTGGAAGAAGATTGTATAATTTTTTTTTGTTTTTAGTTTTGAAATGAATTTCGATTAAAATGACACAACAAGAAGATGTTTTTTTTAGAAAATATTTTAAAAGGCGTAATCGATCTAACTCTACCTCTTCATTTACTTATTAATAATTATCATTTAAATCAATATCCACTTAATTATGATCCCCTAATTTGTTATCCCTCGAACCCTACGATAGTTAACTTAACCACAAAGATGAAATTACTTAAACCCTAGGCTAGCTTCGGAACACGCAATCGTAGCACCCTGCTTTGACTGTTGTTATAAAGATAGATTATGGTCAGTGGTTAATTAAAGCACATATTAATTCTTTAAATGAGGATGAATTATGTTTAGGTATTATATTTTAACTCTACAAATTTATCCCGTGTGGTCTTGTATTACCGATTAAGATTACGCTCTCACAATTTACACAAAATCCTGACCTCGCGTGTTTTTGTGTTAATTGTTCAATTGCTTGCATAGTTTCTTGTAATTTAAAAACACAATTCATGTATCATATTATGTGAATTACATTAGCTCATTGATTCAAAATAAATGAATGAAAAATGATAGAGGTCGATAGATTACTAAAAAGAACTACTCTTCCATGGGTGGCGTAATCATCGTAGAAGCGTTTTGCATGAGCAAAGGTTTAAAATGGGTATAACCCAATCACACTTATACTCAAGAATTCCAGCCCAAATAGGAAGATTAAGATAAGAAGAAATTTAAACAAAACAGAAGAAAAGAGATGAAATAAAAGAATAACAAAGAAGTTTATTACATAAACAAAATCATTACAACATGAAGGAGAAGAAGAAGGCTTTGTCGAAGGGATCCTTGCTTCAAGAGCTACCCTTTTTGAAATGGTTGGAGAATTGGAGTGGATCCACTTCTCCTCTGTCCTAAACTTCCCAATGCACGTCCCAACCCCTCCAAATGAGAAAAACTCCAATTTATAGAGGGGAGGGGAGGAGAGGTTACAAGTGGTTTCAAGTGTGAATGTGGAAATTCGGACAAATATTTTAATGAAACTTGAACCGCCCATTTTACCACCAAAAAACGTGAATTGGCCATCCTTCCAGACAGATAATATGTGAGGATATGGGTCCTCTATCTCCTCTAAATATTTGGGCTTAATCCAGACCCAGATGAAGGTGTTATGGCCGAAATACAGAAGCTTCTCCATTCTGGCGAGTCCAGCCCAACTTTGACTTCATGTCCCATTTTCAACAACCTAATGCACTCTTTAGCTTTAGTGTCATGAATTAAAGTTGTATATAATTATTTTAGGAACACTATTACAAAATATAAAATTCAAATAATAAATATAAAAATATTTAGCTTCGGAATACTACAGTGAACTATAAAGGGTAAAACTGGAATTTTCATCAAATATTCAAATGAATGATCTAATTCCAAATATTTTATAAATAAAAATATTTAACACAATGTGAGGAAATTATATCATTTATTATTAATAAAATATTCAATAAAATAGTGTTTTATCAACTCCCCCACATTTACCCTTTTGCACTCCTGAGCAAAATCAATATCAAATCAAAACCAATTTTAAAACACATATCCTTGAGATCAATCAATTACACACCAAGAAACAAAAGATATCATCCCTCATAAAAAACCATTATTTAAAGTTCTTCATTTATATCATTCAATGTATTTCCACTTAATTTATCCTCCCATGCACAAAACACTTACCTCGCTTGAATTTTCTCTCATCACTCAAGTATCAATTTTTTTGCAATGTGTTTCTCATCCAAACTCATACAAGGGTCAACATAGGCTTAATAGATTCCTACATCGATACCCGATGTGATTCAAGGACATATGTTTATTATGAGGACTTTTCAGGGTTGTTCTGTGGATTTCGGTTTGTAGGATTAAGATGTGAAAAACTCTGAGGCTGAATGAGGAGGGATTGACTCTTTTGAAGAAAAATTGCATTAATCGAATTTTCACTTAAATATGGTCTTCTCCTCAATCCCCATAGTATCAATTCAGATCCATCATCATGAAAAATCATGAAAAGTTTACACCATTCATTATTTCAGCATCAAAAATGTCAATCTTCTCAAACATGTTTTTCTTGAAAGCTCCAGAAAAGGAACAGCTTCACTTGTCATGAAAGCTCCAGAAAAGGCACAGCTTTCAATATAATGGATTTCTTCAGTAGAAAACACATCTCTTAAGAATTTAATTTTCCACCCAAGGTATCCAAGAATGTGGTGGCACAACACAAGACAGCTTCCCCCACACTTAAGCTCAACTAGATTATGCAATTTCACTTCAAGAGTTGGTTGGATAGGGAAAATTGGCTTGTAATGTGGCTAACCAAACAGGATGTGCATGGATTATAAGGGCTAAAAGGATTAAATATTCAAGGTAGTCCATTATAAAAAAGGATTCTTTGAAATATGGTCTTTAATACCAAAAAAATTCCTCAATCATTTAAACATAAGTACCTCTAACCCTCAAGTTTTAAAAGGAATAGATCAAATTATGGTTAAATCAAGTATGGTTTGGTTCTCTCAAGAAGTGAGGTGAATGTAAAGAATATGAAAATAATGGTTTAGAAGCCTCACAGGAAAGTGATTTCAAATATAAAGACAGTGAGATTGGCATGGGATTCAAAATTCAGCCTACTTTTCATGAAATTACTAAATATTTGAACTTGAAACAAAGTCATTTCAGCATTCATTTAAGCTTATTTTCAAGGGGTAAATTGTTTCACTTATTGATATGGATTTAAAAATGGTGATGAGAATCATTTCAGCCCAAAAGTTTCAAAAACTCACAGAAAATTATAAAATAAACACACAAAATTTGAAAAACACACAAATTGTTTTTTGGTTTTTTGGAACAGGAAAGCAATTGAAATTAATAAACTAAAAGGTTCCCTCCCCCACACTTAAAATATTACATTGTCCTCAATGTGAACCTATGAGATGATATATGCACATGAAATGCAGAATTTTTAAATAGGAAAAATAATATAAAAGTGAAAGGGTTAGGAACAGCCTGATGTGCTCAAGTGATGATGGGGTCATGCGGTGTGATAAAATCCACTGCATTAGTAGGAAATCCCTTAATGTATCTCTTCAAACGTTGCCCATTGACTGTAAAGCTCCTTACAGTGTCCTCTTGTGTGATCTCCACTACACCATAAGGAAACAAAATTAGTCACAACATAAGGACCTAACCATCTGGAACGCAACTTACCAGGCATCAGCTTCAGTCGTGAACTGTAGAGAAGGACTTTATCTCCAACATGAAACTCCCTTTGTTGGATCATTCTATCATGAGCTGCTTTTTACCTTTCCTTATAGAGCCTTGAGTTCTCATATGATGAAAGTCGAATCTCCTCATGCTCTTTAATTTTCAACTTCCTTTGAATTCCAGCTTGGGCCAAATCCATGTTGCATTTCTTTATAGCCCAATATGCCCGATGCTCAACTTCCACAGGGAGATGACATGCTTTCCCCAAAACAATCTGAAATGGGTACATACCACTGGGGGTCTTGTATGCTGTCCTATAAGCCCACAATGCATCATCCAAGTGCTTTCTCCAATCCTTCCTATTTGGCTGCACGGTTTTCTCCAAGATTTGTTTCAACTCACAATTTGAAACCTCAGCCTGGCCATTTGTTTAGGGGTGGTATGGTGTTGATGTTTTGTGTGTCACCCAATACTTTCGAAGGAGGGAAGAGAAATTCCTATTGCAAAAGTGTGTCCCTTTGTCACTGATGATGGCCTTTGGTACTCCAAACCTGCAAAAAATCTGTGTTTTGACAAAGTCCACTACAACTTGAGAATCGTCAGTCCTGGTGGACTTGGCCTCCACCCATTTACTCACATAATCAACAGAAACCAAAATATACAAAAATCCAAATGAACTAGGAAAAGGACCCATAAAATCAATGCCCCATACATCAAAAATCTCACAGAACAGTATGGGTTGTTGGGGCATCTCATGTCTCCTAGAAATATTCCAAGTGTGTTGGAAATGAGAGAATGACTTACAAAACACATGGGCATCATGGAAAAAGCTAGACCAATATAATCCAGAGTCCAAAACCTTCCTAGATTTCCGTTGGGGTCCAAAGTGTCCACCACAAGCAAGTGTATGACAGAAATGCAAAACAGACTCAAACTCATGATTGGGAACACACCTCCTAATGACTTGGTCACTACACATGCGCCAGAGGTAAAGATCATCCCACACATAAAACCTAGACTCACTTTTTAATTTTTGGACTTGATGTTTCTTTAAATGTGACGGGATTTCAGAGGCAACAATGTAGTTCACTAAATCAGCATACCAAGGATGCGTACCTGAGATGGAATAAAGATGCTCATCAGGAGAAGTGTCCCTAAGTGGTACCTGATCCAAGGTATCATCCTCTAGTGTGTGAGTAAGCCTACTCATGTGGTCCGACACCAAGTTTTCTCAACCCTTCTTGTCCTTTATCTCAAGATCAAACTCTTGAAGAAGGAGCATCCAACGGATAAGTCATGGCTTTGCACCTGGCTTCTTCAGGAGGTACCTCAAAGCTGCATGGTCAAAAAAAACAACTACTTTAGAGCCCAATAAATATGAACGGAATTTATCTAAATCAAATATGACAGCAAGAAACTCCTTTTCTGTGGTTGTTTAGTTTTATTGGGCTGAATCCAATGTCCTTGATGTATAGTCAATCACATGTGAATGTCCTTCCACCCTCGGAGATAAGACAGCTCGAACCGTGAAGTTGGAGGCGTCACACATAAGCTCAAATGGAAGGTCCCACCGTGGGGGTTGTATGATAGGTGGAGTGGTCAGAAACTTCTTTATCTCATCAAATGAAGTCCTACAAGAATCATCAAACACAAAATAAGAATCTTTTTGGAGTAATCGTGACATAGGAAGAGCGATCTTACTAAAATATTTGATGAAGTGCCGATAAAATCCTCCATGCCCTAGGAAAGATCTAACATCACGCACACATGAAGGATATGGTAAGGATGAAATAATGTCTATCTTAGATCTATCAACCTCTATCCCATGTTTTGACACTACATGCCCTAAGACAATGCCATGCTCTACCATGAAATGAAACTTTTCAAAGTTTAGGACTAGATTCTTCTCAATACAACGATTCAACACCTTTCCCAAAATAATAAGACATTCATCAAATGAAGACCTATACACTGTAAAATCATCCATAAATACCTCCATGCAGGTATCAAGAAAATCAGAAAAAAAATACTCACCATACATCTCTGGAAGGTACCTGGGGCGTTGCAAAGTCCAAATGGCATCCTCCGGTAGGCAAATGTGCCAAATGGACAGGTGAATGTAGTCTTCTCCTGATCCTATGGAGCTATAGGAACCTGAACATATCCAGAAAATCCATCTAAGAAACAATATTGTGTTTTCCCAGCTAGTCTCTCAAGCATTTGATCAATAAATGGGAGGGGGAAATGGTCCTTGCGAGTGGTCTGATTTAGATTCCTATAATCAATACACACACGCCAACTGTTTTGAACCCTCATTGGAACTAAAAAATCTTTATCATTTTTAACAACAGTAAAACCAGTTTTCTTAGGCACAACCTGAATTGGACTTACCCACAGAGAATCTGAAATGGGAAAGATTTTACCTTCCTTGAGCAATTTCTCAACTTCTTTTCTAACAACTTCCAGGAGGGTGGGATGGAGTCTCCTTTGTGGTTGTCTCACCGGTTTAGCCCCATCATCCAAGAGAATCCTATGCATGAATATGGAAGGGCTAATACCTGATATGTCATCCAAGTTCAACCCAATCGCCCTGATGTTCTCCCTCAAAATATTCAAAAGTGTTTCTTCATGTTGAAAAGGGAGATTTTTAGCAATGATAACAGGAAATCTCTCACCACTCAACAAGTATGAGTATTTCAGATTTGGTGGCAATGGCTTGAGTTCTAATGAAGGAGGGTGTATTATGGATGGAGACATTGAAGGAACTGAAATATGTGCACAAAGAGCATCGGTATCAGAATATACATCATCAAAATCAGAGAATAAAGCATCAAATCCATCAACATACTCTATAGCCATGTCATAATCAGAGTTCACATGAACAAGATCAGAATATGAATCCATTTCAAAATCAAATATTAGAGAGCCTGGTTCATTAGAAATAGGTGTGGAAGTTCTCTTAGACATTAAACCAGAACCAATACTCACAATCTCCCTAAGTATAGGACAATCAAAATCCATGCATTTTTTACTTGGTGGTTCAAAATGGGAGATAAAAAAGCATAATGGTCCTCATAGGGGTACTTCATGGAATCCATATCATTAAATATCACAACTTCATCCCCAAATTCCATGGAAAGTGTACCCTCATTGACATTTATGATAGTTTTTGCAGTTTTGAGGAAGGGTCTACCTAAGATAATGGGGGCATGAGAACTTACCTTATCATCCTCCATGTTAAGCACATAGATGTCTGCTGGAAAGATCATGTCTCTTACCCGAACAAGTACATCCTCAAGAGCTCCCGCTGGATATGTCGTAGCTCTATTCGCCAATTGCACCACTACTCTTGTTGGCTTCAACTCACCAACCTGCAAGGAAGAGAATACAGAGTGAGTCATCACATTTATTGAAGCTCCTAAATCACAAAGAGCATCAGAGAAGTGAAACTCCCCTATAGTATATGGGATGGTGAATGTCCCTGGATCCTTGAACTTTGTTGGCATTGCTAGAGTTGGTGAAATGATTATTGAGACATTCCTTCCAAGGTTGATACTCTCATTTCCCTTGAGCCCTCTTCGATTGGTGCATATTTCTTTTATGAATTTAGAATACCTTGGGATTTTCTTAATGGCTTCAAGTAGAGGAATGTTGATCTCCACACGCTTGAATGTGTCCAAAACCTCCTTTTTCATTACTTCTTCAGCCATCTTCTTGGTTTGAACAACCCTGTTTGGAAAAGGAAGGGGTTTATGAGGAACATCATCAATCTTTTTCTTACCTTTATCTTTCTCCTTGGATTGCTCATCAGTTGGTATGGAATGCAGCTTCTCTGGAGTTGAGGTGAATCCCGGTGGAATGGTAGGTATAGATGTATTGTTCATTTTCTCCCCACTTCTCAATGTGATGGAACTAACATTCCCCTTTGGATTTGGAGTGGGTTGGGAAGGTAGATTTCTGGAATTCTTACTTACAAGTTCATGGAGGGTGGTAGCAATCTGGCTCATTTGAGTCTTCAACTCCCTCAGCTCCGAACTTTGACTCTTCAGCTCATTCTGTTGATTAAGAACAATTTTTTTCAAAAGATAATTAGTGTTAGAGTATAACTTTGGGGGAGGATTCCCTTGTTGCTGACTTGTTGATTTTTGAGCTTCAAATCTCCTTTGGGGTTGTTGGAAACCCTGCTGGTAAGGTGGAGGCTGCTGGAAGTTTGGTTGAAAAGGGGGCCTTTGTTGTTGTCCAGAGCCATACCTCATGTCCGGATGATCTTTCCACCCTTGGTTGTATGTTGGAGCAAATGAATAAAACTTCTTTTGGGGATATGGTTGTTGTTACTGCTGAAATGGTCTCCCGGGGAATACTGCTGTGCAATCCTCTATCTCTTGTCGTTGTGGGCAACAGTCAGTTGGGTGGCTTGTCTCAGTGCAAATTCCACAAGGCCTTGTAGGAGGGGGTAGAGATGTCTTTTGTGCCAAAGAAATTTGCCTCACCATAGTGGTCAATTATTCTAACTTGGTATCAATCAAATGACTCTCAAGAGAAGAAGGACTTACCTGATGTACTCCCCTGACATGTGGTGTACCTCTATCGCCAAATTGTTGGGAGTTTTGGGCTATTTTGTCGATCAATGCTTGTGCAGCTACTGGTGTCTTATCCAAAAATTCTCCTCCAGCTGCAGCATCCACCATGCTCCTCTCCATGGGTGTGAGTCCTTCATAGAAGTACTGGATGAGTAGTTTCTCACTGATTTGGTGATGTGGGCAGCTTGAACACAACTTCTTGAATTGCTCCCAGTACTCATTCATTGACTCCCCTTATGCTTTCTTGATCCCCGATATCTCCTTTCTAATGGATGTGGTCCTTGATGCTGGAAAAAATATTTGCAAGAAAAGACGTTTCAAATCATTCCAACATGTTACATCTTCAGGTTGCAAATAATACATCCAATCTTTTGCAGCTCCATCAAGTGAGAATGGGAATGCTCTTAATTTAATTTGATCTACAGAAACATTTCTTGGTTTAAAATTTGAGCAAACCACATTAAATTACTTAAGGTGTTTGTTGGGATCCTCACCAGATAAGCCATGAAACTTTGGAAGAAGGTGAATTAATCCAGATTTCAATTCAAAGTCCGATTCGAGATTTGGGTATGCAATACAATTTGGTTGATAGTTAATATCAGGTGCAACCAATTCTCGAATGGTTCTATTAAGTTCATTTCCATTGTTTTCAGCCATTGGTTCCTCTTTTATGTTTTAATTTGAATAGATTCCAATTTCAATGTTTCCAGAAGAGAGGAATTCACCAAATGGTTGAATATTGAAACTTCCCGTAGAATGAGAATTTCTGATTCGAGCCCTAAGGCTACGTTCAATCTCGGGGTCAAGATCTAAGAGATCTTCGGGATTAGTTAATGTCATAGATCAAATAAAAATGAAAAGAAAGAAAGTAGACCATAGTAAAATAAAAATTAGAAGTTTGAGTTGACGGTCCAAAAAGAAGTAGAAGAAAATAAAATAAGAAGAATAAGAATCAGATTGGGTAAAGAATGAAGAAAGAAGAGAGGAAGAGAATAAAATGTAAAATGAAATAAATACCTCTAATTGGTTGAAATAATTACTTGCCTCCCCGGAAACGGTGCCAATTTGATAGAGCACTGTCGTGGGCGCCCTCAAATGATTAATTTGATTTTGGGGTACTTAGGTGCAACAGAGTGGCTGACCAAGGTCGTATCTCAAAGGAGGAAGTGAATTTAACAACTTATTAGAGCTATTCTAAAAAAAATGAAATATAATAGAATAAAAACAAAAACATTAAAGGAATGGGGTTTGTTATAGTTTATGAATCTAGAAGAAGTTTGCTGGAAGAATATTGTATAATTTTTTTTGTTTTTAGTTTTGAAATGAATTTAGATTAAAATGACACAACAAGAAGATGTTTTTTTTAGAAAATATTTTAAAACGCATAATCGATCTAACTCTACCTATTCATTCACTTATTAATAATTATCATTTAAATAAATATCCACTTAATTATTATCCCATAATTTGTGATCCCTCGAACCCTACGAGAGTTAACTTAACCACAAAGATGAAATTACTTAAACCGTAGGGTAGCTTCGGAACACGCAATCATAGCACCCTGATTTGATTGTTAGTATAAGGATAGATTATGTTCAGTGGTTAATTAGAGCACATATCCATTCTGGAAATGAGGATGAATTGTGTTTAGGGATTATATTTGAACTCTAAAAATTTATCATGTGTGGTCTTGTATTACCGATTAGGATTACGCTCTCACAATTTACACAAAATCCCGACCTCGCGTGTTTTTGTGTTAATTGTTCAATTTCTTGCTTAGTTTCTTGTAATTTAAAAACACAATTCATGGATCATATTTTGTAAATTAAAGTATCTCATTGATTCAAAATAAATGAATAAAATGGATAGAGGTCGATCGATTACTAAAAAGAACTACTCTTCCATGGGTGGCGTAATCATCGTAGAAGCGTTTTGCATGAGCAAAGGTTTAAAATGGGTATAACCCAATAACGCTTCTACTCAAGAATTCCAGCCCAAATAGGAAGATTAAGAGAAGAATAAATTTAAACAAAACAGAATAAACGAGAAGAAATAAAAGAATAACAAAGAAGTTTATTACATAAACAAAATCTGTACAACATGAAGGAGAAGAAGAAGGCTTCGTCGAAGGGATCCTTGCTTCAAGAACTACCCTTATTGAAATGTTTGGATAATTGGAGTGTATCCACTTCTCCTCTTCCCTAAACTTTCCAATTCACGTCCCAAACCCCCCAAATGAGAAAAACTCAAATTTATATAGGGGAGGGGAGGAGAGGTTACAAGTGGTTTCAAGTGTGAATGTGGAAATTCGGCTAACTATTTTAATGCCAATTGCACCGCCCATTTGTCCACTAAAACGCGTGAATTGGCCGGCATTCCTGAAGGATAATATGTGCGGATATGGGTACTCTATCTCCTATAAACATTTAGGCTTAATCCAGGCCTAGATGAAGTAGTTATGGCCGAAATACAGAATCTTCTCCATTCTGGCGAGTCCAGCCCAACTTTGACTTCATGACCCATTTTTAACAACCTAATGCACTCTTTATCTTTAGTGTCCTGAATAAACGTTGTACATAATTATGTTAGGAACATTATTACAAAATTTCAAATTCAAATAATAAATATAGAAATATTTATCTTCGAAATACTAAAGTGAACTATAAAGGGTAAAACTGGAATTTTCATCAAATATTCAAATGAATGATCTAATTCCAAATATTTTATAAATAAACATATTTAACACAATGTGAGGAAATTATTTCATTTATTATCAATAAAATATTCAATAAAATAGTGTTTTATCAACCATTATAAGAAATATTGGTGGCCAGGAATAAAGCAAGATATCATAGATTTTGTGACACGATAATACACCTGTATGTAGGTGATTTTTGAGCATCAACAGCCTGGTGGTTTGTTATATTCATTTTTGATTCTAGAATGGAAGTGGTACAATGATACCAAAAAATATTAAGTTTTTCTTCTAAGTACCCCTTGTAAGAATGACTCTATATGAGTTATTGTTGAATTATTGGCATAATTAGCCCATTTCTTGCCTATTAGGGTGACTTTCATGATTGATCAGTTAGGTGATATCTATGTTTCAAAGATAGTGAATTTACACTAGGATTTGTGAATTATTGTTTTAGATCATGATCCATGTTTTATGTCATGCTTCTTGAAAGGCCTGAAAAAGGTACTTGTTACCTAGGTGAAATTGAGTACATCTTTTCACCCACAGACAAATAGAAAATTGGAGCATACTATTCAGAGGATGGAGGACATGTTGCGAGAATATGTCCTTGAATTTTGTGGATATTGTGAGAATCACTTATCTCTAGTTCAGTTCTCCTATAACAATAGTTATTAGGATACTATTTAGATGGAACCATATGAGGCACTTTATGGTAGGCCATAAAGATCACCATTATTTTGGATAGACGTTGGTGAGTTAGAGTTATTAGGACTATGTTATATGCAAGAGATGTCATAACATGTTTAATTAATTAAGAAAACTATGGCTATATCATAGAGTAGACATAAGCCATATGCTGGTCAACATAGATAACCTCTTTATTTTATGGTAGGTGATCATGCATTCTTTCAAGTGTTGCATATATTAGGCTATCATCATATTCAGAAGTAAGACAAGTTGGTGCCCAGGTTTGTTAGACCATTTGAGATTGTGGATAGGGTCAAACCAGTGGCATATCGATTGGATCTTCTATAGAGGTATTGAGCTATGTGTTGTTTTTTTAGGTTTCATAGCATTGAAATTATCACCCTGACCCTTCTCATGTGATTGATGTTGATAATGTTGATCTTGGGGGTGATACATAATTTTAAGATCTCCTGATTTTCTTTGTGGGTTGCAGTGAGAATGTTTTGTTGGGAAAGACCATTTTGTTGTTATAAGTGATGTGGTAGCATGGAAATATTCAAGAGTGATGATGGGAGAGGGAGGTTGATATGTGGTCCAAGTGGCCTGACCCTTTCACCTTGGAGGCATAGTGATGTTTGGGAGTGCAACTCAATGATGAGTTGTTATAAGGTGGGGATATTGTATGATATCGACATTTCTGGAGATGTCTCAAATGTGTTTTCAGGTATCTTTTACCCTTTTTAGTATAATTTTTTTGGGGCTTTTATTGGGTGAATTCAGGTGAATTTTTTAGGTTTTTAGATGGATTTTGGGCAGGTCATGGTTGGAGCATAGTTTTCCCAAACTGTACGCATACCCCTTAAAATAGTGCACCATGGGACAGAGTGAAATTGCATGGTTAGTGAATAGTGAAACAAACCATGTGCCATCCAAGAGATACAATGAACCCCTAGATAGTATTGTATCATGGTTATGATGCATGCTTTGTCTAACCGTGTAGCCCATCCATCAAACCATGTTCACATAATTTAATGCTCTAAATTTTTAATTAAAAATTCTTGGGCCCTGGTTTATATCACTAATCAGCTCCACTCATCCTAACATGATTTCCTAGGCTCTTGGAGGATCTCTATAGTATTACTATGCTTCTCAAACATCATTCTTTGTGAACCGAAGATCTGATGGAAGAAAATATACCACTCTATGGAAAGTGATCTCTCCTGTGTTTATGTTCCTCTCTCCCCCATCTTTCTTACCCATTAGAGAGGTATGAATTCTCTGATGTTACACTACTAGAATAATAACCTATAGCCATAGACCTACAACCAAGGTTTAATTGGGTTGTGGCTATAGGTTGAGATATAGCCACAGTTATTTTTAACGTGCGGCTATAGATTGTATATAAGCATGGAGAAAATCTGGCTGTGGATATAGTTCCTGAATTATTTTACCCTCCCTCATGGATTTACATATCTACCCACAATCCCTCTTCTCAAAATGTTCTCCCACAACCGATCATTCCTCTCCCTCCTCTACCTCTGCCTCTTACTACTCTGCCTCTACCTCTAGCTACTCTGCCTCCAGCCGCTCCACCTCGGGCTATTCTGCCTTCAGCCACTCCACCTCTGTCTGCTCCACCTTTGGCTGACTACCTTCACCAGTTCGACCTCTGGCAGCTCAGCCTCCGGCCATTCCAATTCCGGCCGCTACTCCTCCAGTTTCTCCACCTCTGGCCTCTCTGCCTCCAGCTCCTCCATACAAATTATCCTACTTACGCCAACCTATTCTATGGATCCAGACCTTATTACACTAGGGTTTAGGAAATACCGGTATACCCTAGTCTCTTCATTGCACTCCAGTCCATTCATGCATCTACCTCCACCCGTGATCCCGAATTCTACCATACGTTTCCTGCATCGTGTCACTCCCAATTTTCACCTTACTACAACCATTCACAAATGTTGACCTTCTCAGCATGGTAATCTATAGGTATTGTGGTTCTCTTCTATTTCACATCATTTTAAATTCATTTGAATCTTTGACCCAAATTATTTGGATTCCATTACTGGTTCAATAGTGGGATTCACATTATCTTCTATTTATTATATTATGTATAAAAATGGAAGGAATTATTCATTATTTTATCTAATATAATGTATGTAGTAGATGCCTTGTGATTATTTAGAATGAATCCTAAATAGTTTATTTTCTTGTTTAGACTCTAATTTATATGACCCAATCAGAGGGTGTGTCTCATTGTCTCCCATATATTCATAATGTAATTTTAGTGGAAATTTATTAAAATAAAATCTTTATGGATTATAATTTGATAGTTTCCTAACCAATTTATCTTCATGAAACTCATCCCTTAATTACCTAAATGTATGTTTGTGACCTTAATAATTATATTGATCATCATACTCTTAAATTTTCTAAGGTGGGTATTTTATACCATTAATGAGTTCATATCTTCTAGCTCCTTCAATGATGAACTAATTTCATAGATCATTTTAACCTTCATTATCAATCACATAAACTGTGAAATAATCAACCAATTTATGTGGATGTTTCACACCTAAAATACATTTTGTATCTATTTATCTTCTCTAGCTTTAAAAGTTAGCATCCCTTGTGGAACATCTATCATGAAATCTCTAGTTTCTACAAAGGGTCTTCCAAGGATGATGGGTACTTCCCTATCATTTTTCATGTCTGAGAATATAAAATCATCTAGTAGTATAATTTTATAAAATATCGCTTGAAAGTATTCAATTACTCTTATCAAGTATGTGATGTATCAATTTAAAAATTATAAATCCACTATTATGGGATCAATATCTCCCATACCCAATTTCTTATTAAATATAAAATGGATTAAATTAACGTTGGATTACAAATCTACTTGATAAGTAAATTTATTTTCCTTTCAAACTCATAGAAAATTATGAAATTATAAGGATACATAGGCTTTAATGGGATCTTCTATTGAATTATGACACCTTTTTTTTCTATAAATTGAATAATATAAAATTATTCTGGACTCCTCCTTTTTGTGATAATGTTCTTATTGAACATAGAATTTGTGGGAATATTGGAATTTAATTCTTAAAATAGCATATCAAATTTAATATTTTAAATCATTTCAATAAAATATAAGTGGAATTTATCCTTATTGATATCATGTTCTCTGACTCTTTTTGAAAATTGTGTAGGTGGATTATAATACTTGACATCTCTGTTATCTAGATTGAACATAAATATCTTAGAGATTAATTCATTCTATATTCTTATTTATCAACATCTTCATTAAAATGTTACTTTAATTTTTCATTCCTTTAATCTCATTACTTTTGACAGTTTTCTTCCTACTATTTAGCATCTAATTTAGATTTTTAGTCTCTTTTTTATCCATTACCTTGACTATTTATACTCCTCTTCTGGTAATTTTCTTGAATCCATATATTGAATTTTCCCCAATTGTATTAGGAATCTTCCCCTAGTATATCATTTTGTTTTTCTATGCAATCCATCCCACTTTCATTTTTATATTATGGATTCTTGATTGACTACCCTGAATTAACTGATCAGTAGTTTAGCAGGTTTGATTTTGTGCATTTCAAAAAATCATTCTTCTTGATTTGATTATTTTATATCTTGTATATCTTATTTAATGTATTCAAAGTCCCTAGATTCTCTTTGGATGAATATAAATATTTATTCCCTTATATATTATCTTGAATACTTTATTGGCTTTATTATAGACCATTGACTATAAAAGGACCAATTTGTTTAAGATCGCCTTACTCCTTCCAAGAAATATTTTTATATTTATACCCTCAAGGGTTATAGCTGTTTCAAATTGGATTATATCTCACTAAATGTGGCATATAGTTACCCTTGAAATATACTTCCTTAATTTCGTGTAGTGTTGAAGTTGTGGCTAGAATGTTAAAATTCAAGAAATTAATAGAACTATGTCTAAACATTCCATAGATGATAAATTCCACATTTTTTCCTTATGACTTTGATATGAGAATTTTAAATTATTTTCATTCAATTCTATAATTTGGGGTCTCAAATAAACTATCAATGAAACGTTTTTAGAAATATCACTATACCTATGATTCTATTTTAATGCGAGTTCATGTAGATTATATTGTACACATATTTGAGTTCCTTTACTATTTTATCACTATAATAGCCTACTATAACAAAATCAATAAGGCTCTAGCCTATTAAATTTAAAAATTAGTTAAATAATTTCAATAATAGTGAGTGAGAAAATTGAAGATGAGGTAATTTTTAGTAATTTTCATGGAATCATTCTGAATGCTATTGAAAATTGTCTTGTTTTTTTACTAAAAAAATTGATATTTTGGTTCACAAGTCAATGGATAGTTATATAGGGTAAAATCTCATGGAAATTTCAATTAATATGAATTCCAACGTTTTGAAATAGTTCTCTTCCTTTGGAAGCAATAAATTTCATTCTTGTGAGTTCATTTAGTATGGAATACACCTTAATATATATAAATCCATTGATAATTCATGGAGTTTGAGATACAAGAAAGTTGTTGTGAAATCCATAATGAATGATAAGAAAACCTATAATGGAATCCCTTTAATGGAAGGAATGTAATAAAAATGATGGTAGTTTAACACATAGTTCCTCCCATTTGGTGAATTTCTAATGCTTGATGGGTTTCAAAAGACTCTAGCAATTTATTAGTCCCCTTGACATAGTGAAATATATTTGTTTTCTAGAATTGATAAAGATAAAATTAATATTGTCTCTCTTGTGATATCCTGGATAGATCATGAACATCCATATCTTTATGTTTTTTAGCTAAGATTCTATAGAAATATTGTTCTATCACTAGTATTAATTGAAATATTTTAACACTAAGTGATCTTATTTTAAACAAGCACTTAAAATATATGTAAATATATAATCAAATACATTATAATGATAAATTTATAAAATCATTAATTATATTATATTTTTATACTAACTATAGTGAATTATTTTTGGTGTTTTTATTTGAAATGTAGACTAAAATTTGAGATTACACCATTTTCCTCTATAAAAATTCTAAAAATTCTTGATAACTATTATATAATAGTAACTGCATAGCTTACTATAAGTGAACAGGGTGTTGTAAAATATTATATGGGAGTTACCTATGCTATATCTATAGTTACATTCTTATTTCATTTAAAAAATTTAATTTTATTACGACAGAAGAATTAAAATAAGGGTGTGTGACTATTGGTATTGTGTGGGGACTAAATGAAACAACACAAGAAGTACTAGTGTGTGAGTTATTGTGGAACTAAGTTACAGTGAAGTAATATAGATGAAACCATGTAGATGGTTAGAGAAATAGTGTATAAGGATTATGTGTTCTTATTCTGAGATAGTGAGAGTGTTCAGTTATGTTTAACTATTTTATATTGTTTACACATAAATTTATCAGTTTTATGCTAGCATTATTACTATATCTTACTTGTGTTCTCTCAACACACTCTCCAAAACCATAAATATAATCCTAGGGCCTCATATGTTTTTTATGATATTTAACATAAGAGATATTTTCATTTTTCATAGTACAATTTCCTCTCTCTAGTGCATAAGATAGAGTTCAAATTTTGTTACATCACTTAATCCGCAAACATCATTCAATTGTAGATCAATTTAGTGATGAATTGAGAAATAAAAAAATAATAAAAAAATATAATTTCATTCAAGATTTCATAGTAATCAATTACACCACATCACTTGAACCCCAATGTGTAATTGGATAATCGCGATCTTGTTAAAACAAATAGATTTAAAATGAGAAAATGAAGTCTTCCCATTGATGCTCCTTGGTTTAAGATTATCTTCAAATGGATTGTCTCCTCTCCATTATAGAAGTCCCTCTCTATGTTTTCTTCTTCTATTTTATACCTCCATATGGTTCTCCTAAAATTTAGTGATCACTCCACATAGTAAAGAGGGTTTAGAATCATTACACATGTTAAACAACGCCAAATCACCCCTAAACTCCACTAACCCTGCTCAGATGACCATAATTTTTTAAATCATGCTCTCTTTCCATCTATAAAACTCTTTAATATATGACCTAATTTATTTTTTATAGAATGTACAAGGATTGCCTTTATCCCAACAAGTTTTCCATGTACTCCATGTGTCTTGGAAACTCAATAATATATTCAATTAAATTTCTAAATATTCCCTCTACAATGGGCATAAAATATCACTCAAACTTGTTTTTTGATTACTCACAATCTATATAGATCCATTTCATGCCTTGGAATAAAAAAACTAAAGTATTTCTTTAATTGTAGACCTAAACCTCCATTGGATTCTAATACTGTCTATGATAAGTCCACAGATGGTTCAAAAATTGTCATGTGGTATTAAGACTTTTCATAAATACACCACCGGTTGGTTTTCATAGATTTCATGTAATACACTGATAAATTGTAATTCATTCATTATTCAAGGAAGTTGATATATATTTACTTGACTTTTTCCATCCCTTAAATTGTGTATCCTTGGAATTTGATTGATATCACAAGTTGGATCACCTGAATTTTTAAATCCTATGAAAATAGAGGATGGAAACATTTAATAAAAACCGAATGTTTAATTTTCTCGATATTTCATAAAATTGTAATTTATTTTTTTATGTTGTCTTAATTAACAGTACTCCAAACATTGCGTATAAAAAATTCTATTTTGGTTCCCAAGAATTTGAATGCATTAAGTGTGGTCATGCTTCACTGTTATAAATATTGGTGTCATATAGAATTTTCATTAGATATTATTCCATAATTTTGATGCATGAAACATTCCTTATCTAATTTTATTTTATGAAAATATTAGAATGTTTTGTTTAGACATGTCTACCATATCATGTTGCAATGCATAGAAACATTAAAATGCATTCACTGTATTATGAGAAGATACTTTAAAATTTTCTCCTTAGAATTATTTTGTGTTCTTTTATATCCTATATAGCATAATATCTTAGACGTGATCCTCCAATTATAAACTATTTAGATTCTATTTTTGGTTCGATGGGTATAGAGTGTTTTTGTAGTAGTGACAAAGGACTTTCAATGTAGTTGATGATATCTTATTGTGTTCAAAGGTTCAAGGGAGTTGGTTAAGAAATATTGCATTTACTTGATAATACTATATATAGGGAGTAGATAGGATATGCCAGAGTCAGGGATACTAGAAGTAGATATATTTGATTTCTCATTCTTGGACTTCATTGGTCCATTTACTGAATATCATGGGAATGAGTGCATAATTTTTTCGATAGACTATGTGTCAGTTTGGAATGAATCTACTACATTACTATATGATGTCTATATAAACCTTAAGGCCTCTGGTTTTCTCAACATTATGAAGACTTTTCTAAACAATATGATGGGTCTGTATGAAGATTATGGTCACAACCTTATGCACTGCAGACCAACCTTATGAGAATTTTATTAGTTATAAAAATTTTAGGCTTAACTACAAAAAATTTCTATACCACATAAAATTACATAAGATGTTTCTTCAAATCACATCTATCCTTCTTAAAACTACATACAATAGATTTTAGACACAATTTTTAGTATCCTTCAAGCGAGATAACTTAGCAATGCATTCTCCACATTCTCAAATATATTTTTAAATTGTTGTGCTTGTTTTAAATATTTTAGGTATAACTCTATAAGATGTCCAGTACATTTCAATATCTAACACCTTATAAAAACTATCTACTTCTTACAATATGTTATAGACCATTCTCCTTCCAATCTATTTGAACATTTCATAGCCATATATAAGAACTAAAAAATCATCACATGTAATGGTTTCTCACCTAGTATACATCTTTTCCAAATACCTTTTCCACTATAATATGATAACTTCATTTTCATGTATATTAGTAGCTTTAATCTTCTATACCCATTAGATATGGGATATACCATCAAATTCATTATTGGGTAGAAAATCACTCAATCACTCGTTTCCTTTAAGAAATATATTATATGCTCATTAAAAAATACAATCACAAACCAATGTGCACTTCAATCCACCCATTAGAATTTTTTATCAATACATTGAACTCCTAGAAACCATAGATACAAGTCAATATTATTGGAGTTGGTTCCCTAAAACCATCTTATCTATACTTTATGATAATCTTGTATTAATGGATTTGAATATTAAAAAACTAATTATCACATCATGATTGTTCTTCTATGTAACATTTCATGTGATAATGTCCTAAGAGTAGTTGTCGCACTAAAATCTCATGGTGGATCCCTACCCTATTGAGAACCCATAAGTGCTATGAAACTATTCTTAAATATATGTTTTATAGCCTGCTGATAAGATTTGAGGGAAAAAATGATATAGGATATCATGGGTGGAGACTGATATGACTTTTAGGAACCTTCTTATGGTGTATGCCCTTGGTAATGTCCAAGACGATATTATGAGAACATGACCCGATAGTAGGAAATCCACATATATAAGTTTCATTGGATGTTCCTATATATAGACGTGTATTTGGTCCTAATACTTTATGATTATTATTAATGAGTATTATAACTCGCGTACATAGATGTATTGGGGAAAACTGTGACAACATATGTTCATGGAGAGGTAGGATATGTTGGGTGTGTCACGAGTAATACTACATTAATGAATAATGAAAGGAAGGATTTTTCCCTTCTGTTCTTTAACAGAAGTTGATATCTTAGTCCATTTGATGGAAATGATATAGCCTAAATAATTCCATGGCCATGGTGATATATAGGCAACTTCAATTTTCATGAAGTAAAAGAAAGAGACATCAAGCCCCTAGGTTGATGGCACCGGCATGCAACCTACCTAATTAGAGATATCAAGATAAAGGGATAATATTACATGGTAAGCATTCATATGAGGTGACATTTCATTATAGCATTAAATTCGTTCTCTATGGATGATTTGGTGTGTTTCTAGATGCTATCCTTGGAATTTAGGAAGCTCCACCTAATTCCACTGAAAAATGGTCATAGAGGGTCACACACTAAGTGTATCCAGTATCTCAGTTAAAAATTAATTTATTAACAAGTTGAATAAATATTAATCCCAGTTATGGTTTAATAATTATTCATATATACATGATCACATTTATTGCAACACTAGTAATTTGAGAGAATATATTGTGAGTAGAATAAAATATAAATATTTATTTTATATTTAGTGAATTTAATAT
This sequence comes from Viscum album, assembly GCA_963277665.1. Classification (NCBI taxonomy): domain Eukaryota; kingdom Viridiplantae; phylum Streptophyta; class Magnoliopsida; order Santalales; family Viscaceae; genus Viscum; species Viscum album. Next base: position 431,268,898 of record OY728139.1, read on the forward strand.
TTATATATTTATTAGAGAATAATGCAATGACATTTATAAATAAATAGACATTATTCAAGGTCTAATAAATATTATAGAGGATTGGTGTACCTAGTTTAAGGGTCTTGTGAGAAATAATAATATTGGATATTATTTGACTATAATTATTAGTTTTATATCATGTCAAGAAATAATAATTATAAGGCTGTTATTATATGACATGGGTTTTCACTAATATTATTAAAATGTGTAAGGGCACTTGCGCAATTACATTATTTTAACCCTAGTGATATAAATACCTAATTATAAATATTTTTTTATAACCTGGACAAACTTTTGGTTGTGCACAAAAAAATGGAAAATCTCTTAAGTCTAGGGAGATATTTCCTCTCCAAGAATGATCTCAAGAACGAGAGTGATCCTCCTCTACTAGATATAGAAGAACGATTTGGAAGCGATCTCAAGGAAATCAAAGGTGGGCATCGCAAGGGAAAGGATCTTCCATTCTATAACAAGGATAATCCTTTAGATACGTCTAGAGATACATGGAGAACATGTGGATCACTGCTAGAGTAATCCTACACTTGGGTTCTATGACACAATAGTGGCGCACTGTAGATCTTTGGCTGGACGCATCAACGAAGGAAGAATTCCATCAGGTAATTATTTCTTACAATTAAATTAATTATAATAAACATGTGATGATCCTCCCTCTATGTTTCAGTGTGATTTCTATTTTCCTCTCTACTTGATCTAATTCCATCACTCACAGTGTTCATCATTGTGTAGAACTCAGAATAATCATCGAGATCTGGTAAAAAGAAAAGTTTGGCACTACCCACTCCGCATATCCACTGCGTCCTGAACCTATAAGTGGTATCAAAGCAGTCACATTATAGAGACCCAAATATTGACATACATAGACATTAAATTACTTTTGCGGAATACTTAATACATAACAAAAACAAACACACAAGGATTTTAATAGTTTAGTGACTTTGGAAACTCAGAAATATAATCTTCTAATCATAGTGAAAGATCTTCAACATCTCCTATAAAGATCATCCCCTTTTGTTTTATTAACTAAAACCATTCTTTATATCCTGGGGAAAATAAAACTTAAAAAGGGTGTGCTCAAATTATTAGTAAGGGTAAACATAGAGAACATTAAACAATCTAGAAACATTTGAATAAAATCTAAACATCAAAATCTTGAGCAATGACATAAATCTTGGAAGTACGTAAGGAATATATCATAAAAGAACATAAACCATGATAAAATAGCATGGTAATAAAACATTTAATTGTGGAAAACCATTAATCACATGATATGATTTCCATAGTATCCAAGGCATTGCATCCAAGACCATCTTAGTGGACAAAGTCCCTTTCTGAATCGAGTTAACTCCTCGTTTTTGTCCGGTAACACTGAACCGGGATAATTTAACATTATAGCCATGTCTATCTCATGAGATATAAATATTTACCCAATTAATTGGAGGGAGATATAGGTCCCACCCATCTCATAATGAAATCATTCTTACTTGTTCCACAAAATAAACATAAACCATTCATCATAACCCAAAGAATAAAATGGGTTTCATAAACATCATCCCATCATAACATAATCCATATAAAACAAATGGATATCATTTCATAATTAATAAAAGTGAAACCATGTAAATCATATAGAAATTATACTTGAAACATAAATAGATGAAATAATTTCATCTTATATAGAAATTGGTTTTGAAAAAACACATGAAATGAATTCTTGAGGAAAATATCCTTACTTCTTCAAAATCATTTTCTTTTCAAAAAATGTCATGAAATTTTAAAAGAAAAGGACTTTGTTTAAAATATTCATGAAATCGTTTAGATTAAGCTTCATGAAAATAAGGCATTATGGAACCGTAAAAATCGGTTCATGCTGTATAAGTTAAAAAAACAATCTTCTCGTACTTTTGCCCGAAAAGTCAACAAGTACCTCTTATGGTAAGGAAAAGAAAGATTCCTTACATACCATGTATTAAAAGTAAAAACATTTTGTAAAAAGGACTTTAAAAATACATGAAACCATTTTTAGAAAATAGGGACATGGATGATAAATATAACCCTAGTAAATACTTAAGAATAGACAATCTCGGATAAAAACAAGATTGGAAAAGTTATCCCTTACCTTAGTCTGATTTGCTTCGTACATATCCGAACCTCCAGTATAATGATTTAAATAATTTCATTGACTTATTACAGAATCATATTAATTGTTATGATATCATATATGGTTCACTTATGACTTTATATTACCCGTTCTTTTGTAAATTCCAGGTTAAAGCAGCGTTTTGGGTAAAATCGTTTTATTTATCGTATTTGTTTCGACTTGTTGTTCTTGATATTATTATTAATTATATCATGATTTAATTACTTATATAATGTAAATCATTATTTATATATCATATATATTAATTATATATATATATAATAGATAGATGAATGATATTAAATACACCGTTCCTGGAGACGGTAGGTCGTACGTACGCATGGACACTATTTTCCATTCCTTATTGACTTGAATGGAATAAGTATATAAAATATATATATATACATAAATTAAGTAGCTTAATTATGTCATATATTTAATTATTATTCATTGTATATACTTTATAATCATTCTTGAATGGTTAACATGGAGAATAAATCTCATCGCGTTTTGGAGACGGTAATCCGTACGTACGCACGAGCGATGATATCATTCCAATAATTATTGAATTGAATTTGAGTGAATGATATAATATCTTATAATCATTATGATTTTATAAAAATCATATATAGTTATTCTTTAAACCATTATACCCATCCAAGTAAGGTGGTGGTAGAAAAACTGATTACACCACGACGTGGAGACGGTATTCTGTACGTACGCACGGGCGGTGATTTTGTTTTTCGTAGGATGGATAGAAGGTGAAATAGAGTTGTTTCATATTTATAATAACATATCATTATATTATTTATATTTATGTTATTACTTTATAATTAAACAACTAAATAATAGGAAGTTGGAGAAGAAAGAAACTTGAAAGAATCGGTAGAGGAGATTACCTCCTCTTCAATGCACCTATTTTAAACTTCTTCTTAGGGCATTAGAGTTGGTCTTTTGAGATGACCAGAACCTCTATGATATAAATATAGAGGTTTAGAAGAGTAATTGGTAGGTGTTGGCCAAGCTTCAAGGATCAAAAGGGAGTGAAGAGAAGAGTAAATGGGTTCCCTTTTTATAAGGTAGGAGAGAGCACCTAAGGAAAACTTAAAATATTATTTTATAATAAAGTCATATTAGGATTTTAATAGCTCCAAATTTAATTATTTAGAATATAAGGTGGGGATGGGTATATAGACTCTCAAAAAATAGGTTTTAGACAAATTTAGGTTTCTATTTTATCCTTATCATTTAGATTTAACTCTGTTAAATAATTTATCTTTTACCGTGTCTTTTTGTTTCATTTCATTATATTGTTAATAAACTTACTATAACATGCCAAAAGAACCCCAAGTGGTTAATTATTATATATATATATATCCTTATCTAAGTCATTTTACCAAACATTATATTTTTAGGAATAAAATAACAATTAATAATATAATATTTGTTTTAAAAACTATTTTATGTCCATTTTGACACTATTTGGTAATAGATTTTTTTGAAAATCATAACAGCATGATTAGTTCAAAAAAATTTAATTAAATAAATAATAACATGTCATATTAACCTATAAAATTAGTGTAATTCACAAAAAGTCTCAAATTATATTTATTTGTGTATTTATAATATTAATTATGTTAATATTTCATTAATAAGGTAATTACTACATCATCATTGTGTCATAAATAAATTAAATTATTTAATGTCTAAAACTTATAAATAAAATACCATTATGTAGGAAATCCTTTTATATTTCTAATGAATATTTATATTAGAATTTATCATATGTATAACCCTATATTAAAAATGTTTTAGTTATTAAACTTTGATTATTACTATTTTAACTCTTATTTAAATAAAATAATAATAAATGTCCTAATCTAATCCAAGTGGACCTAAAGGGTAATATTTTATTCCTAATATTGTTTTTGGTTGAATTACACTTATCCATTATAATTAGAACATTTGTTAGGGTAATAATAATATCATTTTTACCCTTAATTACCATATTTACTTTTAACTGTGGTAAAAAAGTAAAAAGTTACTATTCACCAAAAATTATTTTTATCTTAATGAACCACATATTACTCCTTGATACTAACTTTGTCTCTTGGATTTTTTAAATTTCACTCATAGAAGCGGTAAAATTAAGTTTTATGTAAATTTTCAAATTCTCCTAAGAGGTGGGTAAAAGACGGTGAAAAGTTCAATAAAAAATTTATATATATAAAATTATTATAAAATGACTCAAATGAATTACATTGAACTTATATAGGTATTATGTATCAATTTTGACAAAAAAATAAATTTAAATAAAATAAATAATTATTTAAATAAAAATTCGGTTTTTAAATAGTAACGCATTGTTTTCACTATTCATCAAAAATTGAAAATTTTTAGAAAAATACCAAAAAATTACCCTAGGCTAATTTTGATATTACGAATCCAAAAATTAAGTCCATTTTAAAAGTTAAAATTTATAAAATTTCAAAAAGTGGGTATTACTATTCATAATGGCTAGTTCATAATAATATTATAATAATATCTCGTTTAGTGAAATTTGGTATTACGTACTACACACGCTATCGAAGAAGGTCTTGATTGCGTGTAATGCAAGCCATGTCAGGGATGCGTGTAGTGAAAGCTCCGTTTGGTGTTGCGTATAACATAATCAAAACTTATTTCATTTATACATTATACAAAATCTATACTTAATGTTGTGTAGAATAATTTCCACAAAATGAACTTGAAATTGTGTGTAACACGAGCCAAGAATAGTGTTGCGTATACTGCAAGCTAATACGGTGTTTCCTATAGTAAAAGCTAATCTTAGTGTAGTGTATAATAGAAGTCATCAAAGAAATTAAAAATAATATATCACATAAAATCTCGGGGTGTTACATTCAACCCCCTTAAAATGAATTTCGCCCTTGAAATTTGTCGGAGTTATAAATGGTTTACTACATGAAAGATTCATTCATAGAAACCCACATCTTAAAAAGGAATACTAAAACTTACTTTAAAAAATAAACGTTAGAAACAAAACGGATACCCAAAGTAACTCATCCCTTGGGTTCCCTCATAGGAGATCATAGGTGAAAATATGGATATAGAAGAGAAATCTTACTGTCAAGTTCTGATGGAGAGTGGTAGAGAACATTGCTATGAAAAATCCAACAATCACAAATTCATAAAATTGTGATGATCTAAGGTACCATCAGATTCATCAGATATGAGAGCACTAGGACAACATTTTTGGTTTTCAAGATCATTTCCCAAATGTTGATGAATTTTTGAATTAAAAGAAATACTTACTTGATTTTGGTACAATATCAACGTTGCTCATGCCCCAAAAAATTTCCACTTCATCTCTTAATGAAATGAAGTTGAATTTGTCTTTCGCGAAGTGTTAGCAGATCATGTGATAAAATGATGGGTCATTCCATCTGTCTCAAATAAATGGTTAGCAAAAGTTATCAAACATACATAAGTCCATCTAAGGTGAGGTTAATCGTATATGATTCCAAAAACGGACTTATACTTCATCTATCCAACCGCTTAAAATAAAACTAGTTTCTACTAACCAGGGACTTCTTGTAGGCTAGTGGTGGGCGATAAAGGCATGTCACAATTCAGTTGTAGGTTCGATTCCCATAGCCTTGTCTGACGCGATGAGTTGTCGCCCGTCCTGCAGGTTGTCCCTTTTTCTAAAACTACATTATAATAACATTCCTGTAATAAAATAGAAAAAAGTTCAAGCCTTAAACAATACAATATTATGTCTAACGTAATTCATTCCAATCTTTAGGTTTATCCAAAATACTTCTGTCCAAGCTCATAGTATAATGAAAACAATTACTAGAAATTTAATCTACCGAGCATGTGAATACCATCATTTATCCCCCATATATCATACGATATATCTTGTTGGTCACATTCCGAACAAGTGAATACCTTAATCATATATTCTCTTGAACCATAGTGAAAACATGAATGTTGTCACAAGGTAACTCTTTCCATATACCAAAATCCCATAAATTCTATATACTCAAACCATGATATCACTTTGTCCTTATATCAGTCATGAGCTCATTAATACTATCAAACATTTCATTATCTCCTTATCCCTTCTTTATGCGCATATTAGGTGCTTTCCAAAAATATCTAAATAATATTTCATGGTTACTCGTACCATTCGACATATACGTTAAAAAACATAAGGAAAAACAATAGTGTAACAATCCTTAGATGTCTCATTATTCCATAGTACTATGAGATTACTTATACAACATTTCTCTTGATAAACATGTAATCATTCCACTACCTTCTTAAACCATTGACCAATATTGAACAATTCTCTTATCTCACATATCATTTGTAGTCTCTTCATCATCATCAACATAAATACTCCCCATACGACCATGCTAATTCTCTTCATGAGACTTTCCCTTAGGGCATTGGATTGCATAATGCCCGCACATTCCACATTTAAAACATTTAATCATTGTTGATGTCATAGAAATACCATTATCCTTGTCCATGGTGTTAACTGAACCTTTTCCTTTTCACTTACTGGATTTGTGTCCTTCCTTTCCACACCCAAAGTATCTACCAGTTTCTTTGAAACATTCTCCTTGATGCCTCTTCCCACATGATTTACATGCGAGAAATTGAACTTTTCTTCCTCTATGATCATCATCAAACTCCATCTTTCTCTTATTAGATGAGTTGGGATACTTACCAAATTTGAGAATATTGATCATATTGTGAGATTTATGATTAGGCATAATAATGATGTTTTAACTTCCAAATCCCTTTTCATTTTGTTGCTCATGAATAATATCATTCCATTGCCCATCATATCCTCCATTATCATGAATCTTACTGTTTCCGGCCATTTTTTAAAACCCAAAAAGAACAGTATGTGAGGCAAAAATAATTCTAGAAAAAAAACATAATAAAAGTGGAGTAACTTCAATATATAACATCTTAGGTTTAATTCTAAGATCGTTACCATAATTCTAGGACTATAACCTATATGTATACATAACCTTGGGGACATCCATAGACATACCTTAGAAATATCTCTAGGGATCTCACTAAAGTTCTCGCATCCTAGTTTCCAAAGGTTAACTAAACCGAACCACTGATACCAACTGTAGAGACCCAAAGCTTAACGTACATGGAAATTACATTACTTTTGTGGAATACTTAATACATAAAAAAATAAACACCGAAGGACCGTAATAGTTTAGTGTATTTGGAAACTTGGAACATAATTTTCTAATCGTGGTGAAAGATCTTCAACATCTCCCATAAAGAACTTCCCCTTTTGTTTTCTTACCTAAAACCTTTCTTTATATCTTGGGGAAAAGAAAACATAAAAACGGTGAGCTCAAATGCTCAGTAAGGGTAAACATAGAGAACATAAAACAATCCATAAACATTTAAATAAAATCTAAACATCAAAATCTTGAGCAATGACATAAATCTTGGAAGTACGTAAGGCATATATCATAAAAGAACATCAATCATGATAAAATAGCATGGGAATAAAACATTTAATTGTGTAAAAACATTAAGAACATGATATGATTTTCATAGTATCCAAGTATTTGCTGCCAAGACCATCTTAGTGGACAAAGTCCCTTTCTGAATTGAGTTCACTCCTCGTTTCAGTCCTGTAACAATGAACCGGATTAACTTATCGTTCCAACCATGTTTATCTCATGAGATATAAATCTTTACCCAATTAATTGTAGGGAGATATAGGTCCCACCCAAATCATAATGAAATCATTCTTACTTGTGTCACAACATAAACAAAAACCATTCATCATAACCCAAAGAATAAAATGGGTTTTATAAACATCATCCCATCATAACATAATCCATATAAAACAAATGGATATCATTTCATAATTAAGAAAAATTAAACCATGTAAATCATAGAGGCGTTATACTTGAAACATAAACATATGAAATAATGTCATCTTATATGGAAATTGGTTTTGATAAAACACTTAAAATGAATTCTTGAAGAAAATATCCTTTATTCTTCAAAATCATTTTCTTTTCACAAAATGCCATGAAATTTTAAATGAAATGGATTTTGTTTAAAATATTCATGAAATATTTTAGAGTAAGCTTCATGAAAATAAGGTGTTATGAAACTGTAAAAATCTTTTCATGCTGTATAAGTTAAGAAAAACATTCTTCTCATACTTTTGCCGAAAAAGCCAAAAAGTACCTCGTATGGTTAAGAAAAGAAAGATTCCTTACATACCATGTAGTAAAAGTCAAAAAAATGTGTAAAAATGACTTTAAACATAAATGAAACCATTTTTATAAAATAGGGACATGGATGATAAATATAACCCCAGTAAATACTTACGAATAGACAATCTCGGATAAAAAAGAGATTGGAAAAGTTATCCCTTACCTTAGGTCTGATATGATTCGTACGTGTCATAACCTATTGTATAATGATTTAAATAATTTCATTTACTTATTAAATAATCATATTCATTGTTATGATATCATATATGGTTCACTTATGACTTTATATTACCCTTTCTTTTGTAAATTCCATGTTAAAGTAGCATTTTGGGTAAAATCGTTTTATTTATCGTACTTGTTTGGACTTATTGTTATTGATATTATTATTACTTATATCATGATTTACATGATTAAAGAATGTAAATAATGATTTATATATCATATATATTCAGTACATATATATATATAATAGATATATGAATGAAATGAAATACACCGTTCATGGAGACGGTAGGTTGTACGTACCCATGAACGCTGTTTTCCTTTCCTTATTGACTTGAATGGAATAAGTAGATGAAATATATATATATATATACATAAATTAAGTAGATTAATTATTTCATATATTTCATTATTATTCATTATATATACTTTATAATCCTTCTTGAATGGTTAACATGGAGAATGAATCTCATCGCGTCGTGGAGACGGTAATCCGTACGTACGCACGAGCGATGATATCGTTCCCATAATAATTGAATGGAATTGGAGTGGATGATATAATTTATTAGAATCAGTATGATGTTATAATAATCATATATATATATTATTTACACCATTATACCCATCCAAGTAAGGTGGTGGTGGAAAAACTGATTACACCATGGCGTGGAGACGGTATTCCGTACATACGCATGCGCGGTGATTTCATTTTCCGTAGGATGGATAGAAGGTGAAATAGAGTTGTTTCATATTTATAATAACATATCAGTATATTATTGATATGGTTGTTATTAATTTATAATTAAACAACTAAAGAAGAATATGTTGAAGAAGAAATAAACTTGAAAGAATCGGTAGAAGAGATTACCTCTTTTTTGACCCACCTCTTTTAAACTTCTTCTTAGGGCACTAGAGTTAGTCTTTTGAGAAGACCAGAACCTCTATGACATAACTATAGAGGTTGAAAAGAGTAATTTTTAGGGTTTTTCCTAGATTAAAGGCTCAAAATGGTGTTAAGATAAGAGGAAAGGGGTGCACTTTTTATAATGTAGGAGAGGGGCACATTAGGAAAACTTAAAATATTATTTTATAATAATGTCATATTTGGTTTTTAATAGCTCCAAATTGATTTATTTAGAATATTATGTGGGGATGGGTCGAAATACTCTCAACAATTAGGTTTTAGACAATTTTAGGTTACTATTTTATCCTTATCATTTAGATTTTACTCTAAGTTAAATAATTTAACTTTTACCGTGTCTTTTTGTTTTCTTACACTATATGGTTATTAAAATTACTATAACAATCCAAATGAACCCCAAGTGGTTCATTATTAATATATATATCCTTATATAAGTCGTTTACTAAACCTTAGATTTTTAGGAATAAAATAACATTTAATAATATAATATTTGTGTTAAAAATTAATTTATTGTCAATTTTGACACTATTTGGTAATTGATTTTTGTGAAAATTATAACAGCATGATTAGTTCTAAAAAAGTTAATTAAATCAATTATAACATGTCATATTAACCTATAAAATTAGTTTAATTCATAAAAAGTCTCAAATTACATTTATTTGGGTATTTATAATGTCAATTATGTTAATATTTCATTTATAAGGTAATTACTGCATCATCATTCTGTCATAAATAAATTAAATTATATAGTGTATAAAAATTATAGATAATATACCATTATGTGGGAAATATTTTTATATTTCTAATGAATATTTACAGTCGAATTTATCTTATGTATAACCCTATATTAAAAATGTTTTAGTTATTAAACATTGATTTTAACTATTTTAACTCTTATTTAAATAAAATAATAATAAATGTCCTAGTGTAATCCAAGTGGACCTAAAGGGTAATATTTTATTCCTAATATTGTTTTTGTTTGAATTAAACTTATCCAATATATTTAGGACATGTGTTAGGGTAATAATAATATCATTTTTACCCCTTAATTACCCTATTTACTTTTAACCTTGGTAAAAAAAGTAAAAATTTACTATTCACCAACAATTATTTTTATCTCATTGAACCACATTTTACTGCTTGATAGTCACTGTGTCTCTCAGATTTTTAAAATTCCACTCACAGAAGTGGTAAAATTAATTTTTATGTAAATTTTCAAATTTTCCTAGGAGGTGGGTAAAAGATGGTGAAAAGTTCAATAAAATTTTTATATATCTAAAATTATTATAAAATAACTCAAATGAATTACATTGAACTTATATAGGTATTATGTGTCAATTTTGACCTAAAATAAATTTAAATAAAATAAATAATTATTTAAATAACAAGTCGGTTTTTAAATAGTAACCTAGTGTTTTCACTATTCATAAAAAATTGATAGTTTTGAGAAAAATAACAAAAATTCACCATAGGATAATTTCGATATTCTGAATCCAAAAATGAATTCCATTTTAAAAGATAAAATTTATAAAATTTCAAAAAGTGGGTATTACTATTCATAATGGCTAGTTCATAATAATATTATAATAATATCTCGTTTAGTGAAACTTGGTATTGTATACTACACATGCTATTGAAAAAGGTCTTGATTACATGTAATGCACGCCAAGTTAGGGATGCGTGTAGTGAAATCTCTGTTTGGTTTTACGTATAACATAATCAAAACTTATTTCATTTATACATTATACAAAATCTATACTTAATGTTGCATCGAATAATTTCCACAAAACGAACTTGGAATTGTGTGTAACACGAGCAAAGAATAATGTTGCGTATACTGCAAACTAATACGCTGTTGCATATAGTACACGATAATCTTGGTGTAGTGTATAATAGAAGACATCAAAGAAATTAAAAATAATATATCTCATAAAATCTCGGGGTGTTACACACATCGTTGATTATAGTTATTTAGTTTCATTGATAATTTTTGAATTCATAATTTAGTTTTTCAATTCGATATTTAATCATTCTTATAATCTGAATTCGCAAGATCTAATTATTCCCTTATTATTTCTAATATATCTAACAGGTTCGATCAATTTTATGATTAAAATAAAATAGAGGAACTCATCCGGATGTGATGAGGGTTCTGGTTGTACGACACAAGACTATACACCATGAAATCGGAATTACACACCATTTAGTCATGATTCTATGATCAAGATTAGGTTTGGAAATCAAATCAATATCCTGTTTCAAATTTTGAGATTTCGTGTTGACTAGAATCTTCAACACACGGTTAGTGGATTACATTCTGTTTAGATCAGATCTACAAGCCGTGTAGTGTTTTCCAGTCCAGCCAAGCCATGTATTCTATACACAGCTTACCTGATCGGTGACCGTGTAAGAAAGAGACAGTATGGTGTGTGGACCATTGGACACGTTGTGTACTCTATGATTTCTGAGGTATGAATCACATGTCGAGTCCCTAGGCGTGTACCTCATATGGACATTGAGGACGGTACACGCCATGTAGATAGGATCTACACACCGTGTACATATAGAAGTTACACATATTTTAAAACTTTTTTATTTTACTATCTAAACCTTGAGATGTGTACTTGTGTGTTGTCGTAAATGTTGGACACGCCATGTGATAGGTTTTAATATACATAAATATTTAAATATTTAATTAATATCTATGTGATGAGTAATCACTGGGTTACCTCCAAGGTATAATTTTTGTACACGATTAGTTTTTAATGAATTTATTTTGTTTTAAATTATAATGGATGAGAATCTCAAGGAAATTCAGATAAAGATTAAGATAAAAGGATTGATTAATTAAAGATAATAATTAATTGATTCAAGTGAAATTTATTCTAAATAAGAGCGATTAAGAATTGAATGCTAGTTTTATTAAATGTGTAAATATGGTGCATGCATGTGGATGCTCATGAGCTGGTCCAAACCTTTGTTTATGTGATCAGTTTCTTTTAATTTATTATTTAAATTAAATTATCGGCATGTGTTCATTCTTTTCTCATTAATATGCTGGGCCTGTGTGCCCATGGTTTCTATATTGTAAACCCCCTTTTACCCCTCGCCTTTGTGTGAGTAAATGAATATGTAATGGATGGAGCTCCCAAGCTTTTGGAGGTGATTCAAGTACAAAGTCATTGTGAAACAAATCCAAGTAAATACAAAAGTGGATAGGTGTAGAGCTACAAACCCAAACCTAATTAGCTCAAGGTTTTTCTCCCTAGGTCAATGGTTAGTTTATTAACCGCTAGATAAACTAACCATTAGAACAAGCTCATGATCATACCCTTTATTTTAATTTTGTCAGTTGTATGGTTATTTTATTTTGTATTTCTTATTGTGAACACATAATTAATGAATTAACACTCATGCAAGATAGAAATAAAATAAATTGTATTATGCATAAACATTATCTAAGACATGGTTATTCACTTAGGTTATCCCAATTAATATTAACAAGAATGTAATAAAGATAATAATTGGAAATTTATGCATAAAGGATAAAATCCCTCAATAAAATTTTAAGTCGGTATAGCCTTCCATTACTTTGGTCAGAATCGAACCATAGTTCAAAGTGCTTGACCAGCCAAAGTTGGGGTGCTTTCAAATATCAAGGAATTCTTACATGGGGATTTGGGTTGAATTGACATGGTCTACATCAAGGGTTGACTACCAAATATGTACTTGGTGTAACCAATAGGAAAAGGTTGAGGAAATCTAAATTAAAATATTTCAGTATTGGGGAGTGCACTCAGCAGATCAAGGAACTGCGAGTTATTGAAGTTGGAATTTGGAATGCCTACCTAAAACCTTTCAATTTCTTTGACCATCCAAAGTCAGGGAAATGAAAAGGGAAATACGGATCCTTGAAACTTTAATATCTATGCAACATGATATTCTGAAGCCAATGGTAAGGGATTTTGGGTTTCAATAAAATAGTTAGAGCCTAAAAAATATTAATTTATTTATTTGTCTTAATTTTATCAGATACATTACTAAAACTCTGATTTCTTTATTTTGTGGAAATGGAAATAAAAATTACACCAAACATATCATTGTGTTCCATACTCGAGAAGGAAAACCTCCACACTTTCACTAATTTCCAGGAGTGGCAATGGGGATTATGGGTTATCCTTCTCCATAAAAGGAAATTATATATACTGGAAGAACCTTTTCCAGTTGCGCCTAGAAATGAGGTGAGTAATGAAGAAATATCACTGTCCGAGAAATATCAGAATGATGCTACTGATGTTCAGTGCTTCATGCTATCATGCATGTCCAATGAGGTCTTGAAGCAATATAAGGAAATGGATTCCTATATCATAATGTCTTACTTTAAGGATCACTATCATTAGAAGATGAGACAATCGAGGTATGAGATCTCCAATGATTTTTTCACCACTATGCTTGGAGAGTCTATGCCATCTAGGCCTCATGTAATCAATCTTATTTGCTACATTGAATGCCTGGACATATTAGGGATTAAATTCTAGGTTGAGTTGCACACATATCTCATATCATCATCACTTCCCAAGACCTTCTTCAGTTTCATTTTGAATTACAATATTAGAAATAATGAGAGGATTCTGTCAGAACATTTGACCTTAATTATCCATGTGGATAAGGATATGTGGTGTGACAAACCCGCAGTCCTTATGGTGAATAGGAAGAGGAAGGAAAAGGAAAAGGGGCCAATGATTTACAAATAGTCTAAAGCTCCTGAGAACTGTTCATCCAAGAAGGAGAAGATCCAGAGGAAGGTCAAGGGAAAAGAAGCAGTATGCTTTGAATGTGGCAAGCCAGGCTACAGGAACAGAAACTGCACCCAGGATCAAGGTGAAGCTAAAGGTTCATTCCTTATCGAGTTCAATCTTTCCATTTCTACATATTTCTTATTAGATATATCTTGTGGTGCTCTCATCTGTATTCAAATGCAGGAACCAAGTAGATTTAGGAAAATTTATAGAGGAGAGGTGGATCATTGAGCTTCCAATAGATCGAGGTTGGCTACCATAGTCATTGGTGACTACAACCATTCATTTCTAATGAGAATGATTTTGGTTATGCATGATTGTTATTATGTACGTAGAATTACGAAAAACATAATTTTTGTATCACGTTTAGATACAGATAGGTTTATTTTAAAGTTTTAAAATAAAATTTGATTCTTTTACAAGGAAAACATATGTTATGTAATGGCAAGTTTAAATAAAGGAATATATGTATTAAATAAAAAAACCAAGTGTTGTAAATAGATAAGAAATAAAGTTTACATGACTCATTTAACACCATGTTGTGGCATCTTCGTCTCACTCATGTAAATGAGATGCATTTGACAAAGCTCTATCAATATGGTTATTTAGACTCTTCTGAGCTAAATCCACTTGATAGATGTCATTCTTGATTACAAGGGAAAATAACCAATCCGTAATTTGGCGGGCATGGTGAAAAGGCCACAGATCTTCTAGGATTGGTACACACCAACGTGTGTAGACCATTTCCAGAAGAAGCTAGAGGTGGATATTCATACTTCATAACTTTTACTGATGGCTTGGGAAGATATGGATATATTTACTTAATGATGTTTAAGAATGAGTCCTTTGAGAAATTCAAGGAATTCATGAATGATGTATAGGATCATCTTGGTTAAAATATGAAGAAGCTTCGATCAAATCGAGTTGGAAAATATCTTAACCTAGAGTTATTCAACTTTCTACTGGAGTTTGGGACTCTATCTCAACTCACTCAACATTATACACCATAGTGGAATGGTGTTAATCAATGGAGGAACTATACCTTGTTGGACATGGTAATGCCGATGATGAGTCATGCAAATATTCCATTATCCTTTTGGGGATAGGCATTACAAACTGTGGCATACACATTAAACCGAGTACCAAATAAAGAGGAATATGGAATTCCCTTTGATCTATGGAGTGAAAAGAAACTCATTTTGTCGCATACTCATGTATGGGGTTATGAGGCATTTTTAAGGCCTTCTTGGGAAACAAACTAGCACCTAGGGGCATGAGGTGTATCTTTATAGGGTATCCCAATGAAACAAAGGGATACTACATATACGACCCCTTAGAAAAGAATATGATTGTCACCAGATAAGCCATATTTCTTGAGTGGGAGCACATCCTCAAAAAGGATAGTGGGAAAAAGATTTAATTCGATGAAGTTGATGCTTAATATACATAAGAGTTGTTACAGGAACAAGTTCCATAGGTCCTCATGGAAGAATAATTTCCTAACACACACATACTGCATAGGTGTGAAAGAGAGGTAAGAGAACCAAAGATATATGGTTTTATGGTAACTGAGGATGGTGACTCATTATTATTGGACAATGATGAACCTCTCTCATACAAGGAAGTAGTAGAGAGATCAGAATCATCAAGATGGATAGAATATATGAATGTGGAGATGGATTCCAAGTATCAAAACCATGTTTGGGTTCGGGTCAACACAACAGATGATGTAAAGCCTATTGGATGTAAATGGGTATTCATGAAGAAACAATATATGGATGGTAAAGTAAGTGCCTATAAAGTAAGGGTAGTGGATAAAGGTTTTACACAACAGTAAATAATTTACTACGATGAATCCTTCTTGCCAGTTTCCATGTTTAAATCCATAAGAATCATACAAGCCATAACAGCTTACCATGACTGTGAGATTTGGAAGATGGATGCAAAAACTGAGTTCCTTAGCAGGAACCTTTAGGAAGATGTCTATATGACCCAACCTAAAGGTTTTGTGACTCTAGGTGATGCCAAAAGGATTTGGAAGTTGTAGAGATCCATTTATGGATTCAAGAGAGTATCGAGGTCATGGAACATTTGATTCGATGAATCCATAAAAGAATTTAATTTCATTAAAAACAAATGTGAGCCATGTGTTTACAAAAGGTTTTATGGGAATGTGGTCATTATCCTAGGGGTCTATGTCAATGACATATTACTTATTGGAAATGACATACCAGTCTTACAGTCTGTTGAGGACTGGTTGAACAATTGTTTCTCAATGAAGGACTTAGGAGAAGTAGCCTACATTCTAGAGATCAAGATCATTCATGATAGATCCAAGATGTTTCTTGGAATAAGTCAAAGTACTCACATTGACCATATACTAAAGATATTTTGTATGTAACAATCCGAGAGAGTATTGGTTCTAGTTTCAAATGGCTTACATCTTTCTAAGGAAATGTGTCCCCAGACATAATAATAGAAAGAGATAATGAGTAAGATCTCATACGCTTCAGCGATAGGATCAATCATGTATTCCATGTTATG
Organism: Viscum album; assembly: GCA_963277665.1. Lineage (NCBI taxonomy): Eukaryota > Viridiplantae > Streptophyta > Magnoliopsida > Santalales > Viscaceae > Viscum > Viscum album. Next base: position 431,285,842 of record OY728139.1, read on the forward strand.
TACTAGAGTTCATGTTTCCTATGCACTGAGCATGGTAAGAAGATTTCAAAAGGATCTAGGAGAAAAACATTGGTCTGATGTTAAGACTATCCTAAAGTATCTGAGAATAACTAATGATATTTTCCTAGTGTATGGAGGAGACGGGGAGCTTGTCATCAGAAGGTATGCTAATTCTGGTTTTCAAATAGATCAAGATGATATAAAGTCATAAGAAGGATATGTTTTATATCTCAACGGAGGATCTGTGAGCTAGAAGAGTTCAAAGTAGCCAGTTTTCACTGATTTTATAGTGGCGTCCAAGTATATAGAAACTTCTGATGCCGCCAAAGAAGCCATATGGATTCAGAACATTGTCTAGGAGCTTAATGTGTTACCTATCAATATAGACCCTATCACATTGTATTGTGATAATACTATAGTGGTGGCTATTATAGAAGAGTCAAGGTCACACCAACGGACAAAGCACATACTCTGGAAGTATCACCTCTTGAGGGATTTTCATTAGAGGTATGAAGTTACAGTAAGTAGAGTATTCGTGGAAGAGAACGTGGTGGACCCCTAGACTAAAGTCCTATCTCAGCAATAACCATGAGTATCATGTGAGAGCTAGCAGACTGGAGGTTGTTAGTAGTTGGATCTAGTTCAAGTGGGAGTCTATTGGAGTTGGTACCCTAGAACCAAATTATTTATACTTTATGACAATCATGTATTCATGTATTTGAATATTAATAAACTACTTATCACATCATTATTGTTCTTTTGTGTAACATTTCATGTGATAATGTCTTAAGAGTAGTTGTCGCACTAAAAGGTCATAGCAGATCCCTGCCATGATGAGAACCTAGAAGTGCTATGACACTATTCTTAAATATATTTTTAATAGTCGGTTTCTATCATTTGAGGGACACAAATGGTACATGATATCAGGTGTGGAGACTCATAGGACATTGAGGCACCTTCTCATGGTGTACTCCCTTGGTAATGTTCAGGAGGATATTTTAATAATGGGACTCGACAGTAGGAAATACACATCTATAAGTTTCATTGGAAGTTCCTATATTTGGATGTGTGTTTTGGTCATTATACTTTAATATTATAATTAATGAGTATTATGACTTGTGCACATAGATTTATTGTCAAAAACTGTGATTACATATGTTCACTGTGAGGTAGGCTATATTGGGTGTGTCATGAGTAATAATGCATTAATGAATAATGAGAGAAAGGATTTTTCCCTTCTGTCCATTAAAAGAAGTTGATATCTTAGTCCCTTTGATGGAAATGATATATCCTAAATAAATCCATGTTCATAGTGATATATAGAAAAGATCAATTTCTGGGAAGTCAAATAAAGTGACATCGAGCACATGGGTTGATTGCACTAGCATGCAACATGATTGATTAGATATACAAGAGAAAGGTATTATATTACACAGTAAGCATTTGTATGAGGCGACATGTCATTGTGGCATTAACTTATTTCTCTATGTATTCCTTGGCGTGTTTCTATATGCTAACTTTGGTCATTTGGAATCTCCGTCTAATGCCACTGCGAAAGAGGTTTAAAGGGTCATACACTAAGTGTATCCAATATCTCAGTTAAATATTAATTTATTTAACAAGTTGAATAAATATTATTCCATGTTGTGGTTTAATAATTATTCATGTATATAGGATCTCATTTATTCCAACACTAGTAATTTGAGAGAATATATTTTGAATGAAATAAAAGATAAATATTTATTTTCTTTTTGGTTAATATAATATTTATATATTTATTGGAGAATAATGCAGTGATATTTATAAATAAATAGACATTATTCCTGGCCCAATTAATATTGTGGAGGATTGGAGGACCGAGTGTAAGGGTCCAGTGAGAAATAATAATATTGAATATTGTTTGATTATAATTCAAAGTTTCAGTGCATGTCAAGAAATAATAATAATAATACTATTATAATTGGACATGGGGTTTTCACTAGTATAATTAAATTATGTAAGGGCGCTTGTGCAGTTACATTATTTTAACCCTAGTGCTATAAATACCCAATTATAACTATTTTCTCATAACCTAGCCAAGGTTTTGGTTGGGTAGAACGGATTGGAAAATCTCTCAAGCCTAGAGAGATATTCCTTCTCCAAGAATTCTTTCAATAACGAGAGTGATCCTCCTCCACCAGATCTAGAAGAACACATTGGAAGTGATCTCAAGACGATCGAAGGAAGACATCACAAGTGCAAGGATCTTCCGTACTAGAACCTAGATACTCCTCCTCCAACATCCGGATATATGTGGAGAACATGTGGATCACTGCTAAAGAAATCCTACACTTGGATTCTACGATGCAATAGATATGCACTGCAGATCTATGGTCGGATGCATAAAATATGATATAATTTCATCCGATAATTCTTGATTTCAATTAAATTAATTATAATCAATGTGTGTTGATCCTCCCTCTATGTTCTAGCATGATTTATATTTTCCTCTCTCCTTGGTATAATTCTTCCACTCATGGAGTTCAACGTTGTGTAGAACTCAGATTAATCATTGAGATTTGGTAAAAAGAAAAGTTGGGCACCACACACTCTGTGCTTCCACTGCATCTAGAACCTACAAGTAGTATCAAATTAGTCACATAATTAATTATAGTTATTTAGTTTCATTGAATATTTTATCATTCATAATTTAGTTTTTCAAGTCGTGTTTAATCGTTCTTTTAATCTGAATTCATGATATATAATTATTCCTCTATCATTTCTCATAGATCTAACAGATCTGGTAAATTTTATGATTAAAATAAAATTGAGGAACTCATCTGGAGGTACCAAGGGTTGTGGTCATACAATGCAGGACTGACTATACACCGTGTAATTAGAATTACACGTATTGTAGTCATGATTCTATGATCAATATTTGGTTCAGAAATCAAATCATGATCTTGTTTTGAATTTTGATATTTTGTGTTAACCAGTATCATCAATGCATAGTTAGAGGAATACATGATGTTTAGATAGAATATACATGCCATGTAGTCCCTTACGGTCCATACAATCCTTATATTTTATACACGGCTTACCGGATCAGTGACCATGTAACAAGAAGAAAACACGACATGTGGTGCATTGGACACGATGTGTACTCCAGGATTTCTGATGTATGAATCACATGCCAAGTCCCTAGGCATATACCTTCGATGGACGGTGAGGATGGTAGATATCATGTAGATAGGATCTACATGTTGTGTACCTGTACAAGTTAGACATATTTTAATATTTATTTATTTTACTATCTAAACCTTGAGATATGTACTTGCGTGTGGTCCTAAAGATGGGACACTCCATGTGATAGGTTTTAATATACATAAATATTTAAATACTTCATTAACATCTATGTGATGAGTATTCACCGAGTTACCTCCATGGTACAAGTAATGTACATAGTTAATTTTAAATGAATTTATTTTGTTTTTAATTATAATGGATGATAATATCAAGTAAATTCATAAGATGATTAAGATAAAAGGATTGATTAATTAAAGATAATAATTAATTGATTCCATTGTAATTTATCTTAAATAAGAAAGATTAATAATTGAATGCTAGTTTTATTATATGCATAAATACATTGCATGAATGTTGATGATCATGAGCTAGACCAGACTTTTGTGCATGTGATTTCTTTATTTTAATTTATTATTTAAATTAAATTGTTGGCATGTTTGCCTTCTTTCCACATTAATATGTAGGGATTTTGTTCCCATGGTTTCTCTATTAAAATCCCCTTTTACCCCTCGCATGTGTGTGAGTAAAAGAATATGTAATGGATGGAGCTCCTAATCTTGTGGAGGTGGTTCAAGTACGGAGTCAAGGCGAAACTAGTCTAAGTAAATACAAATGTAAACAGGTGGAAAGCTATAAACATGAACATAATTAGTTCAATGCATTTCTCCCTAGTTCAGTGGTTAGTTTATCTACTATTAGATAAACTAACCATTAGAACAATCTCATGATCATACCCTTTATTTTAATATTGTCAGTTGTATGGTTATTTCTTTATGTATGTCTTGTCTTGAACACCTGATTAATGAATTAACAATAATTCAAGATTGAACTAAAATAAACCTGATTATGCATAATCATTATCTAATACATGGTTAATCACTTAAGTAATACCACTTAATATTAACAAGAATGTAATAAAGATAATAATTTGAAATTTATGCATAAAGGATAAAATCCCTCAATAAAATATTAAGTTGGTATAGCCTTCCATTACTTCGGTTAGAATCAAATCATAGTTCAAAGTTCTTTACTAGACAAAGTTGGGGTTCTTTCAATTATTGAGGGATTCTAACATGAGATTTTAGGTTGACATTACATGGATTAAATAAAGGGTTGACTTCTAAAGCATGGCTTGATGTAACTGGGAGGCAAAGGTTTAGTAAATCTAAATTAAAAGATTTCAAGATTGGAGAGTCCACTCAGCAGATCAAGGAACTATGAGTCAATGAAGTATGCATTTGGAATACGTACCTAAAACCTTTAAATTTGCTTCAGCACCCAAATTTGCTGTAATGAAAAGGGGAATAAGGATCCCATCTACTTGAATATCCAAGCAACAGGATATTCCAAAGGCAATGGTGAGGGATATTTGGTTTTGATAAAATAGTGGGAGTCTAATAAATATTAATTTATTTATTTGTCTTAATATTATCAGATAAAGTACTAAAACTCTAATTTTCTTATTTTATATAAATGGTAATAAAAATGACATGAAACATATCATTTTGATCTTTAATCGAGAAGGAAAACCTTCTCACTAGCACTAATTTCCAGGAGTGGCAAAGGTGTATATGGGTTATCCTTCTCCATGAAAGGAAACTATATGTGTGGGAAGAACCTTTTCCAATTGTTCATGGAAATGAGGCGAGTGATAAAGACCTCTCTCTGTATGAGAAACATATTAATGATGCTATAGATGTTTAGTGCTTCATGCTATCATCCATGTCCAATGAGATCTTGAAGCAACATGAGGAAATGGATGCCTATATCATGATGTCTCACCTTCAGGATCTATATCAAGAGAAGGTGAGATAAGAGATGTTTGAGATCTCCAATGATTTGATCACCACTATGATTAGAGAGTCTATTCTAGCTGGGCCTCTTGTAGTCAATTTTATTGGGTAAATTGAACACCTGGACATCTTAGGGATTAAATTCTCAGATGATTTTTGGACGAATCTCATACTATCATCACTACCCATTACCTTCTCCAGTTTCAATGTGAATTACAATATGAGAAATAATGAGAAGATTATGTCATAACTTTTGACCTTAATTCACAATGTGGATAAAGACATGGGGTGAGACAAACCCGTAGTTCTTATGGTGAAAAGGAATAGGAAGTACAAGGAAAAGGTTCCAAAGATTTATAAATAGTCCTAATCTCCTAAGAACCGTTCATCCATGAAGGGGAAGATCAAGAAGCAAGGCAAGGAAAGGGAGGAAATAAACATTTCATGTGGTAAGCCAGGCCACTGGAAGGGGAACTGCACCCAGAAGCAAGGGGATGTAAGTAGTGTTTTCTTTATTGAGTGAAATATTTCCATTTCTACACATTAGTTATTAGATATAGCTTATGGTTCTCACATCTATATTCAATATTAGGAACCAAGTATATTCTAGAAAATTTATAGAGGATAGGTGGATCTTCGAGCTATCAATAGTGTGAGGTTGGCTTCCCTAATCATTGGTGACTACCACCATTCATTGCCAATGAGAATGATCTTAGTTTTTCAGGATTGTTATTATTTACCTAGTGTTACCAAAAACATAATTTCAATATCAAGTTTAGATACAGATGGGTTTAATTTCATGTTTAGAATTAAAAGTTGTTTCTTTTACAAGGACAACATATGTTACGGTATGACACATTTAAATAATAGATTGTATGTATTAAATTACGAAAACCAAGTCTTGGAAATAGATAATGAATCGTGTTCACATAACTCATTTAACACCCGGCTGTGGAATCACCATCTCTGTCATGTAAATGAGAAGCGCTTGAAAAATATATGTCAAGATGGTTATTTATACTCTTCTGAGCTAAAACCACTTGATATATGTCATGCTTGTTTACAAGGGAAAATGACCAAACCACCATTTGGTGGACAAGGTGAAAAAACATAGAGCTTATCGAATTGGTACACACTGATGTGTGTGGACCATTTATAGTAGAATCTATAGGTGGATATTCTTACATCATAACTTTTACTAATGGCTTGAGTAGATATGGCTCTATATAATTAAGGAGGTATAAGTCTGAGTCCTTTGATAAAATCAAGGAATTAAAGAATGAAGTCGGGAATCAGATTTTTAAATAGATAAAGAAAATTTGATCGGATCGAGGAGGAGAATATATTAACCAAGAGTTCATAAAATTTCTATTGGAGTTTGGCATTCTATCTCAACTCACTCTACCTTATACACCATAATGGAATGGTGTTTGTGAATGGAGGAACTGTACCTTGTTGGACATGGTAAGGTCGATGATGAGTCATGTAGATCTTTTGTTATCCTTGTGGGGATATGCATTACAAACTTTGGTGTACACATTAATCTGAGTACTAAATAAAGAAGAAGAAATAATTCCCTTCAAGCTATGGAGTGAAAAGAAACCCATTTTTCTGCATACATGTGTATGGGGTTGCGACGCATTTTTATGGCCTTCTCGAGGAAAAAAACAAGCATCATGGGGCACAAGGTGTATCTTTATATGGTATCCCAAGGAAACAAAGGGATACTACCTATATAACCCCTCACACAAGATAGTGACAGTCACCCGACAAGCCATCTTTCTTGAGAGGGAGCACATCCTCAAAAAGGATAGTGGGAAAGAGATTGAATTTGATGAAGTTGATGCTCAAGATACACAAGAGTTGGTACAGAAACAAGATCCATAGGTATTCATGGAAGAAGAAGTTCCTAACACACGGGTACTGAATAGGAGCGTAAGATATGTAAGGGAACCATAACAATATGGTTTTCTAGTCATTGAGGACAGTGACTCATTATTATTGGACAATGATGAACCTCTCTCATACAAGGAATAGGTAGAGAACATAGAAGCTACAAGATGGCTTGAAGATGTTAATTATGAGATAGATTCCATGTATCAGAACCAAGTTTGGGTTTTGTTCAATGCGTCAATTGACGTAAAACCTGTTGGATGTAAATGGGTATTCAAAAAGAAACCAGACATGGAAGTTAAAGTAAGTACCTATAAAGTAAGGGCAGTGGAGAATGGTTTTAAACAGCATCATGGAATTGAATATGATGAAACCTTCTCACCAGTTTCCATGTTTAAATCCATGATAATCATCCATTCCATAGTAGCTTACCATGAATATGATATTTGGAAGATGTATGTCAAAACTGTGTTCCTTAACGGGATCCTTCAAGAAGATGTCTATATTAGGCCACCTGAAGCATTTTTAACTTCAGGTGATGCCTAAATGATTTGAAAGTTTCAAAGATCCATTTATATATTGAAGCAAGTATCCAGGTCATGGAACATTTTATTCCATGAAGCCATAAAATAATTTCGTTTCATTAAGAATGAATGTGAGTCATGTGTTTACAAAATGTTTTATGGTAATGTGGTTGTTATCCTAGTAGTGTATGTCGGTGACATATTAATTATTGGAAATGACATACCAGTCTTATAGTCAGTTGAGGGATGGTTGAACAAGTTATTCTCCATGAATTTTTTAGGAGAAGCATCCTACATTCTAGGGATCCTGATCATTCATGATAGATTCAAGGGGTTGCTTGGACTATGTCAAAGTACATGCACTGACCATATACTAAAGAGATTTAGTATGGAACAATCCAAGAGGGGATTGGTTCTAGTGTTACATAGATTATATCATTCTAAGAAAATGTGTCCCCAGACACAACAAGAGAAAGATAGGATGAGTAGGATCCCATATTCTTCAGTGATATGATCCATCATATGTTCCATGTTATGTACTAGACTTGATGTTGCCTATGCACTAAGCATGGTAGGAAGATATCAAGAAGATCCAAGAGAACAACATTGTTATATTTTTAAGACAATCCTTAAGTATCTAAGAATAACTAAGGATATGTTCCTGGTGTATGGAGGATTTGAGGAGATTTTCACAAATCATATATTTTTTATTACTCAAAGAAAGACAATAAACAATTCAATAAATCCCACAAAAGCAGGTCAAACAAAAGAGAGTCATGGTGGCCTAAAATGATGAAGAACAAGGGCATCATCTCTATTAATGTTGACACCTTCCAGCTTCAAGATCTCCAAATCATGAAAAAATAAGGTATCTGGACAAAGAATATTCATCAAGGCAAGGAAATCCAAAGCCTTGTTTCCCTCCCTCTAGGTATGATAAACCTTGATATCAGCACCAATAATCTCCCTACATTTTCTAATGATGTAAAGGGTTGACCAGGGAACAATACCATTACCTTGTAGGGAATTATTCAAGATCATAAAATTTGTTTCAGCCTCAGTAATACCCAGATTTCATTGCTTACAAAAATTAAGACCTGTGATCAAGGCTAGAGACTCGGTCTGGAGCAAATTCCCCTACCCCAGCCTAACAGAAAAAGCCATCATCACCGAACCACAACTATCACGAACAATCCCCCCTCCGCGAATGAGACCACTTGTGCATGATCTATCAAAGTTCAATTTCAGACCCTTATATGGAGGATACCATCATACCCAATTCCCCTATTGATTGATTCTACCATGTGATAGAGTATTAGAACCTAGAAAAATCCCCTACAAGGAAGGATCCTCCCTCCAACTACCCAAGGATCTAACAAAATCAATGAGCAGAGATTTAATCCTGAATATGATACACCTATCATTTGAAGCCATACCTTAAAAAATACACTTGTCTCATGCCTTCCTAAATCACCAACAACCAGAGAAAATAATTATAGAATGTGAACTTCTTTCAATACCACTAGTGCCATGAAACTAGCGATCAATAAAATACCAATCATTCATCGAAGGAGAAGAAATTTTATTGAATTACCCAATGTAATTCCATGCCTCATAAGCCCATTAGATATTAAGAAAGGTGATCTGAGCTCTCTTATTTATGTATCCTACAATAGACACAACTGGAAGCCAGATTAATCCCATGCATGTTAACATTGTCATCCATTGGATCTGCCCCATTTCAAATCCTCCAAAATAAGAAATTATACATTTCTAGAATATTATTTTCCTAGAGAGAACTAATCCCTTAATTCTCTGAAATCATGCAGGGAAAACATCTGTTGGTAGTATCTCATCATAAAAGAGCGAGTGGGGGAAGGAGTTAAGACACATTTATCCAAATAATTGGATAACTCAATGAGATTGAATAAATCCTATTATTCCCTATTCAAAATAGCATTAGTAAAAGTAAGGTACTGACGCATGCCTATTGTGGGGTGTGGAAAAACAAAATTTAAATTGTATAAGTATAGTATAACAGTTAATCCTAGGTATTCTCATAAATATGAGTTCACACAAAACAATGTTGTCACTTTTTATTGGTTTTTATGAAAAAACAATTTGTTTTAATTACTTTTTAATATTGTGAGAGGAATAAGTAGTATGATTTGATTGCTTTTAAATAATGATAAAAATGGTGATTGGAGCAGTTTTGAATAGGCCTTGTGTTGTGCTATCATTGTTTTTAAATGTTAACCCTTTTTCCTCTTCTTATTGGTAAAATAAAGATTCCTATACTGAGCCATCTTCTTTCTTTGGCCAGATGGTTATGATGAGAATGTTCTTATCCAAAACCTTAGATTGTTCTATCCTTATTCCTATGTCTGTAGTAGTTTATAAGGTTTGTTGATTACTTGCTGCAATCCCTAACCAGGGATTGTTGTTCCCCAATAAACCAATATTTCAACATACAATAATACACACATGCTGACTACCATCGACCACTCACCACTCAATCCTGATATATTCCAATGTATGCAGGATAGAATTGGGTGGAGGGAGATATGATCAGTGACCAAAGAAATTCAAAACAACAGAATCAAAACCTAACTCATCCACATTTAGAATTTGAAACTGAATTAAGAATTTAAACCAAATTATAAAGAAGAAGGGATTAAATTGTATTACAAAAAACTCAAGAAAAACACATGGTCCAACCTCCCCCATTACCAATCACTCTATGGAACTACCCCTCCATGGATGGGGAAGTAGAGATGATACAAGAGAGGGGATACATTTAAAATGTTTAAAATAAAATAAAGATAATGAATTATGCAAAAGGAGGTCTTCCCCGAGCATTTCTAAGATTTCTCCCGTTTTTTTTTCTAAGTCTCTTGAAGAGCCTGAAAAAGACTTAATTTATAGTCTTTGAATTAGCTTTTCCCGACCCTAGTCATGTCATGTACTGATGGTATATGATGTGTAATCCATATCCACTTTTATCCTCCACCTCTTTTATTCCGCATGTATCATGTTCCTTAATTTGTAATTTGACTATCATCATGACATGTAATTTGGATTCACGATGTGTACCCTCGATCCGCGTCACTCTGACCAGGATCTCCAGCATGGCATGCGGATTTTCTGCAGATGAAGTTTGACCATGGTCACATCATGTAATGATGGTTCACAGCATGTACTGGTCATTCAAATTTTGTTTTCAAGTCATGAATTGTTTTGGAGGTAGCAACTTCAGTTGAAGAAGTCACTACTTGTATTGAAGGTAGACAATGTGTAATTGTCCTACATTAAATTTTCCATCTTTGAAAATCCTTAAAAATGCGGTGTCGCGCCGTAAGAAAAGAAAAGCGGCACAAAGTGTCTTTAAGCTTGTAATTTCCTACTATTTTTGTTTGGATTTCAAAAATTCATCATTTCATGCCATAAAACATAAAACAAATCAAATTCTTCAAAAAAATGGATATATTATTCATTTAATCACCTTCAAATAGTCTAAAATGTATGCATGAAATATACTTGTCTAGTACAGTCTAGCCTCTTTAAATGAAAAATTTCGAGCAGGACATCCTGTGTATTTGAGAGGCAACCTACTCTAGTTGTGACTCCAAAAAGAAATATCACTCCTCCCTATAATCCAGCAACATAGGGGACTCAGATTATTAATGATGGGAATAATCCCCACCCAGAATGGGGAATCCAGTGAAGTCATATCACCCCCAAGTTCATATTCATCATTCTCCCCCACATCGTATGACCATCCAAGACATCCCATGCCATCTTAGCTTGCATGTACTTGAGAGTATCCTCGAGGTTGCGCACACCAATTCCACCTTCATACACCGAACAATCCATCCTTTCCCAAGAAACCCAATGCCTCTTACCCTCATCCAATGGGTCCCGTAAGAAATTTTCAAGTATTCTTTCAATGATTTTGATCACTCTTTCAGGAACCTAAATAGTAGAGAGGGCACATACTAGGGTGTCCCAGTACACACTATTTATTAGAGTTATTCTACCTCCAAAGGATAAATAGTGATTCTTTTAGTTGGTAATCTTAGCCAAGATCCTAATACTAAGATGGTCAAAATCATAGATTCTACGTCTCTGAGTATAAATGGGGGATACCAGATAATTCATAGGGAAACTTCATTTATGGATGTCCATAATTTTCCCCACTGAGGATAACCTATCCATGGTACACCTGCTGGATATGTAGAAACTAATTTTTCTTTTGTTAACCACCTGACTGATCCAATAGAAACACCCCTCCAACACCTTGTTAACACCCCAAAATGATCTACTAGAGGCTTTCAAGAATATAAATGCATCATCTGCAATCATAATAAGACAAACAGGAGAGACTCCTATCTTTTGGTGATAAGGCAGGATGGATCCATTACTCAAACCCCTATGAATCAACATGCCGAGAACATTCTACACGATTATAAAAATACATAGGGATAACGGATCCCCCTGCTAGTGACCATGGGTAACTTTAAATAAATTATAGGTCTTACCCATTTAAGACACTTCCATCCATGGAGAAGAGAAGTAGCAAAAAATGAGATCAATGTTCCAAGAATAAATACCTATACCTACCAAGACTCTGTTTATAAAACTCCATTCTTTGCGGTCATTAGCATTCCTCATATCCAGCTTAATAGATGAATTGGAACCCCATGTTTTGAGATTAATATCTCTGATCAATTCCTGGGACAATGTTATAGCCCTTGGATAGAACGCCCCTTCACAAAGCCATGTTATTCCATTGATATTCACCTGGGTAAAGGAATAGACAAACTAGCATTAATAATACCTAATAGGATCTTATAGTGAACATTACACATTCTAATGGGTTGAAATTGTTGGATGGAAGAGGGGTTCCTGGACTTTGGAATGAGCACCACATTAGTGGCACAAGCAACTCAAGGTAAATTACCACCCAGAAAAAAAATCATGAATTGCCCGAGAACGGTCACCCTTAATAACCCCCCATAAATACCTGTAAAAAGAAATTAGAAATTTGTCTGGACCAGCAGCACTATGCAAGTTCAGTTTCATCATGGACACAAAGATTTCACTCATCTTCAGTAGGGAACCCAGGTTGAAATTGTCTCGGATAGAGACACAATCTTGGATAACTTCAAAAATATTAGTGGTTTCCCCCAGATACCCACTTGGCATTCAAGCATTGGGATCGTCCAATGGATTCCTAATGTGATCACTTTACATTTCTCCAACAACATCATTGTCATGAGAAAAAGTATCATCCTCTAGAAAGACATTCAGTTGGATATGCATTTTTCTTATCCTTGATATAGGAATGAGAAAATGATATATTCTTATCTCCCTTATACAGCCACTTGACTCTACCATTATCCCTATAACGACACTTCTATTTGAGTACATCTTATCCAAATAATCTTTTTTCACACCAGATTCTCAAAAACCCCAATATCCCAAGTTTCTGCCAGTCTCTACTCCAGGAGATCAATATGTTGCATAGTATCTTTCAGATCTCTGTTCGGGGGAGAGAGGCCCACTGACCACACTAGAATTCTACTCTTGAGATGCCTAAGTTTGTTATGAAACATAGTCCAAGCTAATCCCTTATAAGGTTCCTCCCAAGATTCCATCACCAATTAATGAAAATTCAGCACACTGTCCCAATATTGGAAATACCTAAAATTCTCAAAATTAACCTTCCCTGAAGATAGAGTAATTAGTAGAGGGGAACGATCTGATATTCCATGCACTATATGAGACACCTTAGTGTTATCGTATATAGAAATAGCCTGTAGATTTCCCAAGCATCTATCTATTGGAGTTGGTTGCCTAGAACCAACTACTTTGTACTTTATTCATTAATAAATGCCTTATCACATCTTGATTGTTCTTCTGCGTGACAATGCATGTGATAATGTCCTAAGGACAGCTGTTGCATTAATGTGTCATAACGGATCCCTACTATGATGAGAACCTGGAAGTGCCATAACATTGTTCTTGAATATATGTTCTATGGCTGGATGATATTATTTGAGGGACACAAATAATACCGGTCATTAAGGGTGAGGACTCGTAAAACTTTGAGGCACCTTCTCATGTTGTGCGCCCTTTGTAATTTCCAGGAGGATATTATGAGAACAAGACCCGCCAGTAGGAAATCCACATTTCATAGTGTCGGTGTATGTTCCTATCTGCGGACGTATGTATTGGTCCTTAGACTTTAAGATTATTATTAATGGGTATTACAACTCGCGCACTTAGATGTATTGAAGAAAACTGTGAAGACACAATGTTCGCAGCGAGGTAGGATATATTGGGTGTGTCACGAGTAATACTGCATTAATAGATAATGCAAGAAAGGATTTGTCCCTTGTGTTCCATAACGGAAGTAGATATCCCAGGCCCTTTGATGGAATTGATATAGCGTAAATAAATCCATGGCCATGTTAAGGTATGGGCGAGTTCAATTCCAGTAAGTCAAAGAAATAATAATCGAGCACATGGGTTGATGGCACTAGCATGCAACCTGATTGATTAGAGATATTGAGACAAAGGGATTATATTACACAGTAACCGTTCGTAGGAGGTGACACGTCATTGCGGCATTAACTTCTTTCTCTATGGGTGCCTTGGCGTGTTGCTAGACTCTAACCTTGGACTTTAGGCAGGCTCCACCTAATTCCACTGAGAAAGAGTCCTAGAGGGTCACACACTAAGTGTGTCCATGTATCTTAGTTAAATATTAATTTCACAAGTTAAATAAATATTATTCCCGACTGTGATTTAATAATTATTTAAGGATGCCTGATCACATTTATTTCGACACTAGTTATTCGAGAGAATTTATTGTGGGCGAAATAATATATATATTTATTAGTGAGTAATGCAGTTACATTTATTTAAGAAATAAATAGCCATTACTCAATGTCTAATAAATATGGGGGAGGAAATAAATAAAATGGAAAAATAAAAGTACACTCCATGTATATTTATATACACGCCATGTAGTTTGTTTTTTCAGGATTCGTGAGAAAATATTGATTATTTAGTTAAATGATATTAAATGTAATATGTTGGGTTCATGTCAAGTAATAATGATGGAAAACATTCATTATTAAGACATGGGGTATTACTAAGAATTAAATTAAATGATTAAATTCTTTCGGGAAATTAATTCATTTTAATATTCTAAGTATTATAATCCCAAATTACATTATTCGCATTAAAGAAGAGCCATTGTTTTGCACAACAGATCTTGAAATACTCTCAAGCCAAGAGAGAATTCCCTTTACACCAAGAACGCCCTCAAGTTACGAGAGCGAGATCCTCCACCGGATCAAGGCGGTTGAAGGCAGACATCGCAAGCAAAGGCACTTCCGTGCTAGCACTCGAAGATCCCTTCAGAGACGTATAGAGATACATGGCACACATGTGGATCACCGCTAGAGGAATCCTACACTTGGCTTCTACGACCCAACGAAGGATCATAAGACCGTGACTGGAGACTCCAATGAAGAAATAATTCCATCAAGGTAATTCTTATGAATTAATTAAATTAATTATAACCATTATATAATGATCCTATCTCAATGGTTCTGAGACACTTCTTTTCTTTTTCGTTCTTCGTTATAATCCAAATATTCAGCATTTTATATCGTGATGGATCTCGGATTGAACATCGTTTAATGCTAAAATTAATGTTGGGAAAACCCACCAACGCGCTTCCGCTACACCCGGAACCTACAAGTGCTATCATAGGGGTCTTATCGTTGATTATAATTATTTAGTTTTTCGTTGGTGATTTATGCATTTAATAATTTAGTTATTTCAATTCATGTTTAATAATTATGGAAATCTGAATATCGAGATCTGTTCCTCCTCCCTCGTTTCTCGTTCACCTCACAGGAATGAAATTTTTCTTTTAATTTTTATTTAAATAAAATAGAGGAACTCATCCGGAGGAGCCAAACATTTTTCGCCGTACAACACCCAAATACACGGCGTGTAGTCGGAACTACACACCGTGTAGTCAAGGTCCAATGCATTGACTGATCCTCTAAATCAAGTCGTGTATTGGATTCGTTCTAAGAATTTAAGACAACGTGTGTTGACTAGAAACAGGTGGCACACGGTTTCCGGAATACATGCCATGTGGTCCAATGAACACGGCGTGTAGCCCCTTCGGGTTAGGGTTGGTCCGTGTACACGGCGTGTGTCCCACTGTACATGCCGTGTACTCCAAAAATTTCCAAAGTACATTAACATGCCCTATCCTCGGGCGTGTACTTCGGATGGACGGTGAAGAAAAGTACACGTCGTGTAGTCGGAACTACACACCGTGTACTCACCCAAATAACGCAGATTTATTAAAATTTATTATTATATTATACAGACCCTTGAGACATGTACCATGGTGCAGGCGTAAAGCTGAGGCACAACACGTGATAGGTGTTTTATATATATGTGTTTAATTTAATATCTCTGTAATGAATGGGAATTCACCGGGTTGCCTCCAAGGTACAAGTTATGTACAGGGATAATTTTGAATGATTTTTTTTGTTTAAAATTATGATGGATGAGAATCTCAAGGAAGTTCATAAAAGGGTTTAAGATAAAAGGATTGATTAATTAAAGATAATTAATTAATTCAAGCGTGATTTATCTTAAACAAGAACGATTAAATAATTGAATTCTAGTTTTATTTATGCATAAATATCATTGCATGTATGGATGATCATGAGATAGACTAAGACCTTTGTATGTTAATGGTTTCTTTTAATTAATTTATTTAAATTAAATTTGTTGGACTGCGAGCCATCTCCTCATTAATATGTAGGGCATGCGCGCCCAAGGATTCTTTTATGTAAAACCCCTTTTACCCCTCACCTATGTGTGAGATAAATGCATATGCAATGGATGGAGCTCCCAAGCTAGTGGAGGCGGCTCAAGTCAGGAGCCATGGTTAAACCAATCTAAGGAGATACAAAGGTGGACAGGTGGAAAGCTGTAAACATGAACCCGAAAGGTTCAAGGTGTTTCTCCCCTAGGACTTGGGTTAGTTTATCAACCGCTAGATAAACTAACCAATAGAAAAGCTCATGATCATACCATTTATTTTATTTCTTTCAGTTTCATGGTTTATTTATTGTGGGTGTGTTTTCACGATCACACAATTAATGAATTAAATGAGCATGCAAGATGGAACTAAAATAAAACCGACTTATATGCAAATATTATCTTAGTCATGGTTAATCACTTAAGTATATCCAACTTAATATTAACAAGAATGTAATCAAAGATAATAAAATGGAAATTTACATATAAGAATAAAATCCCTCAAAAGAAATATTAAGTTGGCATAGCCTTCTATAATCTTGGTTAGAATCAAACCATAGTTCAAAGTGCTTGACCAACCCTAGTTGGAGTGCTTTCAATTATCGGGGAATTATAATTCAAGGTTTTGGGTTGACTTGACTTGGTTCACATCAAGGGTTGACAACCACAACAGGACTTGGTGTGACCAAGAGGCAAAGGTTGAGGAAATCCAAAAAGGATTTTAGGATTGGGGAGTCCACTCAGCGGATCAAGGAGCTACGAGTTAATGTAGTTGGAATTTGGAATGCCTACCTAAAACCCTTCAAGTTGCTTGACCAACCCTAGTTGGGGTAATGTGAAGGGCAATATGGATCTCTGCCACTAGAATATTCACACAACAGAATATTCCGATGTCAATGGTGAGGGCTATTGGATTTCTATAAAATAGTGGGAGACTAATAAGTATTAATTTATTTATTTGTATCAATTTTTGTAATAAATTACTAAACCTTTTCTCATATTAATTTGTAGAAACGGAAAGAAAATTACTTCAAACATATCATTGCGCACCATACTCTAAAAATAAAAACTTCTCACCGACACCAATTTCCAAGAGTTCCAGAGGCATTTACGTGTCGTCCTTCGCCACGAAAGGAAACTATATGTGTTGGAAGAGACTATTCCAGTTGCGCCAGGGAAAGAGGCTATTGATGAGGAATTATCTCTCAAAATGAAACACATGGATGATGCCACAGATGTCCATTTTTTCATGCTATCGGCCATGTCTAATGAGCTCTTGAAGCAACATGAAAACATGGACGCGTATATCAAGATGTCTAACCTTAAAGATCTCTGCCAAGGGAAGGCGAGACAAGAGAGGTATGAGATCTCCAATGCTTTTTTTACCACGAATGTTGGAGAGTCTGTGCCAGCTGGGCCTCATGTAGTCAAGCTTAATGGCTACATTGAACGCCTGGACACCTTAGGGATTAAATTCCTGGATGAGTTACGTACAGATCTCATCCTATCATCACTGCCCAATACCTTCTATAGCTTAATTGTCAACTATAACATGAGCGACAATGAGAAGAATATATCTGAGCTTCTGACCTTGATTCTCCAGGTAGATAAGGACATGGGGCATGAAAAACCCATGTTCCTTATAGTGAATAAGAAAAAGAAGGACAAGGAAAAGGAGCCAAAGACTTATAAACGGTCTGTAGCCCCGAGCACCATCCCTCCAAGAAGGGGAAGATCCAGAGGTAGGGTAAGGAGCGAGAGGCAGTGTGTTTTTCATGTGGCAAGCAGGGCCACTGGAAGAGGAACTGCACCTAGAAGCGTGGGGATGCTAAAGGTGCTTTTGTTTTCAAGTGAAATCTTTATATTTCTACACATTGGGTATTATATACATCTAGTGGTGCTCACATCTGTATTCAAATGCAGGAACCAAGTAGATTTAGAAATATCACCAGAGGAGAGGTGGATCTTCGAGCTGCCAATGGTGTAAGGCCGCCTACATTGGCTTTTGGCGACTTCCACCTCTCATTGTCGAATGGGATGGTTTTGGTTTTACATAACTGTTATTATGTTCCTAGTGTTACCAAGAACATAATTTATGTATCTTGTTTGGATATGGATGGATTTGTTTTCAAATTTGGAAATAAGGGTTATATATTTTATAAGAACAACGTATGTTATGGTATGGAACATTTAAATAATGGTTTTTATGTATTGAATTATGAAAACCAAGTTTTGGAAATCGATAACAAAACAAACTCACATGACTCATATATCACCTAGTTATGGCATCACCGCCTTGGTCATGTGAACAAGAAGCGCTTGACAAAGCTCTGCTGAGATGGCTATTTAGACTCTACTGAGCTAAAACCACTTGATAGATGTCATGCTTGTTTACAAGGAAAAATGACCAAGCTGAATTTTGGGGGACTAGGTGAAAGGGCCACAGAGCTTCTAGGATTGGTACACACGGATGTATGTGGACCATTTCCAATAGAAGCTAGAGGTGGATATTATTACTTCATTACTTTTACTGATGATTTGAGTAGATACAGATTTGTCTACTTAATGAGGTATAAGTCAGAATCCTTAGATAAATTTAAGGAATTCAAGAATGAAGTAGAGAATCATCTTGGTAAGAAGATAAAGAAACTTTGATCAGATGGAGGTGGAGAATATCTGAACCAAGAGTTCATCGAACTTCTACGGGAGTCAGGGATTCTATTTCAGCTCTCTCCTCCTTATACACCATAGTGGAATGGTGTTAGTGAAAGGAGGAACCACACCTTGTTGGACATGGTGAGGTCGATAATGAGTCATGCAGATCTTCCATTATCCTTTTGGGGATATGCGTTACAAACTGCAGCATACAGATTAAACCAAGTACCAACTAAGGCGGCAAATGGAATTCCATCCGAGTTATGGAATGGAAGGAAACCCACTTTGTCGCAAACACATGTATGGGGATGTGAGGTGTTTGTTAAGGCCTTCTCAGGCAACAAACTAGCACCCTGGGGCACAAAGTATATCTTTATAGGATATCCCAAGGAAACAAAAGGATATTACCTATATAATCCTCAAGATAAGAAAGTGACTATCTCCAGACAAGCCATCTTTCTTGAGAGGGAGCACATCCTCAAGAAGGATAGTGGGAGAAAGATTGACTTTGATGAAGTTGATGCTCATGATACACAAGAGTTGGTACAGGAACAAGTTCCACAGGTCCCCGTGGAAGAGGTTCCAGAAACACAAGTACGGCGTAGGAGCACAAGAGAGGTAAGGGAACCAGAGAGATTTGGTTTCCTAGTCACCAAGGATGGTGAATCATTATTATTGGACAATGATGAACCTCTCTGCTACAAGGAAGCAATAGAAATCTCAGAAGCTACAAGATGTCTAGAAGCTATGAATTCTGAGATGGATTACATGTATCAGAACCATGTCTGGGTTCTGGTCGATGAGCCAGTTGATGTAAATCCTATAGGATGCAAATGGGTATTCAATAGAAAGATGGACATGGAAGGTCAAGTTAGAACCTATAAAGAAAGGATAGTGTCTAAAGGATTCAGACAACGTCAATGAATTGACAATGATGAAACCTTCTCACCAGTTTCCATGTTCAAATCCATAAGAATCATACTTGCCATAGCAGCTTACCATGACTACGAGATTTGGAAAATGGATGTCAAAACAACATTCCTTAATAGGAACCTTCAGAAAGATGTCTATATGACACAACCAGAAGGGTTTGTGACACCAGGTGAAGCCAAACGGGTTTTCAAGTTGCAGAAATCCATTTATGGATTGAAGCAAGCATCTAGGTCATGGAATGTTCGATTTGATGAAGCCATAAAGGAATTTGGTTTCATTAAGAATGAATGTGGGCCATGCGTTTATAGGAGGTTTAATGGGAATGTGGTCGTTATCCTAGTAGTATATGTTAATGACATATTGCTTATTGGAAACGAGGTAGCAGCCTTACAGTCAGTTAAGGATTGGTTGAACAAGTGCTTCTCCATGAAAGACTTAGGTGAAGCAGCCTACATTCTAGGGATCAAGATCATTCGTGATAGATCCAAGAGGCTGCTTGTACTATGTCAGGGTACATACATTGACCAGATACTAAAGAGATTTATTATGGAACAATCCAAGAGGGGATTGGTTCCAGTGTCACATGGCTTACATCTTTCTAAGAAAATGTGTCCTTAGACACAAAAAGAGAAAGATAGAATGAGTAAGATCCCATATGCTTCGGCTATAGGATCCATCATGTATGCCATGTTGTATACTAGGATTGATGTTGCCTATGCACTGAGCATGGTAGGTAGATATCAAGAATATCCAGGAGAACAGCATTGGACTGCTGTTAAGACCATCCTTATGTATCTAAGAAGAACTAAGGATGTGTTCCTGGTGTATGGAGGAGACAAGGAGCTTGTCATAAAAGGGTATGCTAATGCTGGTTTTCAAACAGATCAGAATGATCTGAAGTCACAATCTGGATATGTTTTCAGTCTCAATGGAGGAGCTGTGAGCTGGAAGAGTTCAAAGCAGCCAGTTGTCGCCAATTCTACAGCGGAGTCCGAGTATATAGCGGCTTTTGATGCAGCTAACGAAGCTATCTGGATTCGAAACTTTGTCCAAGATCTTGATGTGGTGCCTAGTAGTAAAGATCCCATTACATTGTACTGTGATAACACTACAGCGGTGGCTCTTGCAAAATAACCAATGTCACATCAATGGAAAAAGCACATACTCTGGATGTATCACCTCTTGGGGGATTTCTATCAAAGGGGTGAAGTTACAGTGATCAGAGTGTCCACGGAAAAGAATGTGGTGGACCCCCTGACTAAAGGCCTATCTCAGTAGAATCATGAATATCATGTGAGATCTAGCGGGTTAAAGGTTGTTAGCAGTTGGCTCTAGTCTAAGTGGGAGTCTATTGGAGTTGGTGGCCTAGAACCAACTACTTTGTACTTTATTAATTAATAAATGCCTTATCACATCTTGATTGTTCTTTTTCATGACAATACATGTGATAATGTCCTAAGGAAAGCTGTTGCATTAATGGGTTATTGCAGATCCTTGCTATGATGAGAACCCGGAAGTGCCATAACACTGTTCTTGAATATATGTTCTATGGACAGATGATATTATTTGAGAGACATAAATAATATAGGTCATTAAGGGTGAGGACTCATAAAACTTTGAGGCACCTTCTCATGGTGTGCACCCTTGGTAATATCTAGGAGGATATTATGAGAACGAGACCCTCCAGTAGGAAATCCATATTTCATAGTGTCATTGGATGTTCCTATCTGCGGACATGTGTATTGGTCCTTAGACATTAAGATTATTATTAATGGGTATTACAACTCACGCACTTAGATGTATTGACAAAAACTGTGACGACACACTGTTCGCAGCGAGGTAGGATACGTTGGGTGGGTCACGAGTAATACTGCATTAATAGATAATGCGAGAAAGGATTTGTCCCTTCTGTTCTATAACAGAAGTAGATATCTTAGGCCCTTTTATGGAATTGATATAGCCTAAATAAATCTATGGCCATGGTAAGGTATGGGCAAGTTCAATTCCAGGAAG
The DNA here is from genome assembly GCA_963277665.1 of Viscum album. Taxonomy (NCBI): domain Eukaryota; kingdom Viridiplantae; phylum Streptophyta; class Magnoliopsida; order Santalales; family Viscaceae; genus Viscum; species Viscum album. The sequence goes on from OY728139.1 coordinate 431,307,800, forward strand.
TCAAAGAAATAATAATCGAGCACATGGGTTGATGGCACTTGCATGCGACCCGCTTGATTGGAGATATCAAGACAAAGGGATTATATTAAACGGTAAGCATTCATAGGAGGTGACACGTAATTGCAACATTAAATTCTTTCTCTATGGGTTCCTTGGTGTGTTTCTAGATGCTAACCTTATACTTTAGGCTGTCTCCGCCTAATTCCACTAAGAAAGAGGCCTAGAGGGTCACACACTAAGTGTGTCTATGTATCTCAGTTAAATATTAATTTAACAAGTTAAATAAATATTATTCCCGACTGTGGTTTAATAATTATTTAAGGATTCTTGATCGCATTTATTTTGACACTAGTTATTCGAGAGAATATATTGTGGGTGAAATAATATATATATTTATTATCGAGTAATGTAGTTACATTTATTTCAGAAATAAATAGCCATTACTCAAGGTCTAATAAATATGGTGGAGGAAATAAATAAAATGGAAAAATAAAAGTACACATCGTGTATATTTATATACACATTGTGTAGTTTGTTTTTTCAGGATTAATGATAAAATATTGTTTATTTAATTAAATGATATTAAATGTAATATGTTGGGTGCATGTAAAGTAATAATGATGGTCAACTGTCATTATTAAGACATGGGGTATTACTATGAATTAAATTAAATGATTATATGCTTTTGGGCAATTGATTCATTTTATTATTCTAAGTATTATAGTCCCAAATTATATTATTCTCATTGAAAAAGAGACATTGTTGTGCACAATGGATCTAGAAATACTCTCAATCCAAGAGAGATTTCTCGTTCCACCAAGAACACCCTCAAGTTACGAGAGCGAGATCATCCACCAAATCAAGGCGGTTGAAGGAGGACATCGCAAGCGAAGGCTCTTCCGCGCTAGCACCTGGAGATCCCTTCGGCGAAATCCAGAGATACGTGGCGCATGTGTGGATCACCACTAGAGGAATCCTACACTTGGATTCTACGACACAACGAAGGATCACAAGATCGTGACCGGAGACTCCAACGAAGAAAGAATTCCATCGAGGTAATTCTTATGAATTAATTAAATTAATTATAACCAACATATGATGATCCTATCTAGATGGTTCCGGGACTCTTCTTTTCTTTTTCGTTCTTCATTCTAATCCGAATATTCGGCGTTTTATATCGTGACGGATCTCAGATTGAATGTCATTTAATGCTAAAATTAAAGTTGGGCAAACCCACCAACACGCTTTCGCTGCGCCCGGAACCTACATTATCCAGAAGACTCCAAGATCTATGATCAGCTTTTTTATTATTTCACCAAGTAAAATTTTCACCTAAATAACCAAGATCCAAAAACCCCTTACCAACAATAAATTGAGAAAAATCAGATCTAGCCTTCCTGGTAAAGGGACCTCTTCCATTCTTCTCATATGGGCATACTATTATGCTAAATTCCCCCTATAAACCATGGAGAATTACCAAGATCAAATGACATAAGATTACTCCTAAGAGCATCCTTTGATGATGATCACAAATCCCATAGATAAAAGAAACAAAGAATGAATTGGAACCATAATTCACCATTACTAAGATAAACTAGTCTCCAACTTGAATCTGATCCACCCTGAGACCCTTCTGCCAAAAGGTCTAGATGTTCTTATTAACCGGGTCTGTATGCATATACACATGCATGCTTATTTTCCTGGTAAAATCATAAATATTAGCTGGATGTTGTTTATGTTCCCAAATACCTACCATAATAACTTTGTGTTTACCTACCTATGAGGAAATAAAGTCAGTTTTGACCCGGGCTCTGATACCCTGGGCATTCGAAATTAACATAGGAATCATTAAAAAAAGAGGGTTTTAGGATTGGCTCCAAAACTAGAAGCCCTCTCAAATTAGGACTTGGACTTCAGCTTTTGAGACTTAGATTAGTGTTTGATACTAAATCTAAATGATTTGAGAGGATGGACAAAAGGAGTGGTGAAGGCACCATGCTAGTTCAGACCCACTAAAGAGATACATTCCACTTTCGACCCCCTAAAGCAATGGGAAAAAGGAGTATAAGGGAAAACCTCTGAAGGGTTAGAAGAAGATGAGAGATTCATTCCCATTGTACCTTCCTTTTCAACTAAGACACATGGGAACTCTATGGAAGCAGGCATAAAGGGTCCAAATTATCAGGGAAAAATAAACTTCATACCACATAATATAGTAGACAACAAAATTCATAAAAGAGAAGATAGACTTTCACAAATATGAAACCAGGGCACTGAATATGGAACATATGGAACAATTTCCTAGCAAGATTCTCTAGAATAAGTCCACTAATCACTTAGGCTATCAAGACAAATATCATGAACCACACCACTAGAAATTCGGTCAATATCCATCAACCCTCCATAGGAATATTCAATGAATGAAGTGGCCTTTTCCTCATGCCAATGACAGGACCTTTGATGACCCCTCTGACAAGCTTGCTGGGAATATCCCTGGATGAGAAAATGGGAGAAAAATCATGAAAAAACAAGATATATAATGTATTGATTCTAATATAAAGAACCTTACACCCGAAGAGTAAGCATGTCTGGAACTAGGTTTGAAAGATCAAGTTTCATGCATATTTGAGCCATTGAAACATCCACACCAGACCATGTCCTGATATCTGAACACAAGAAACCACCAAGAGAATTTCAAATCTCCTTAAAGAAACTCACATTTTAGAAAGGTAGCAGAAGACCTGGAAGATTTGTTGAAACCACCCCCATGGGATTCTTCTTGCTAATATGAGCATCCAAGGACCACCTAGAGATATTAAACCTCCACCAGCCAAAAGAGCGAGGAATGTAGCACCATGCCTACACAAAATCCTCCTGAGAACCTAGGATGATGCAGAAAGATTTTTTATCGATTTATGAAATATTTATCAAATAACGAAGAACCCAATAACCCAAAAAATCAAATAAATACTGATAAAGATGGGTTCACACCTCCAAAATGGGAAATCAGTGTTCTTTTCAAACTATTCAATGCCTCCTCAAAATCTAACAAAGGAACAACCACATAGATCCTAGACCCTTCACGTTCCACCTACACCTAAACCATGGAAATTTATGGGAAACATAGAAGATCAGAAGAAAAACCACCACTGAAAAGAACATCATTAAAAGAACCCTGAACAAGGCCCTGCGATATTGGTGACACCGTCTCCCAGGATCCAGGACAAGCGGTTCCTGGATCAAAGACTATTGGAGACAATAGAACCCTTAGAGGACTATCTGAAATCACAATACGAGATGGATTGGGAAAAGGCAAAAGCACATGTGGCACGTTCTTCCTGTTTATGTTCTTGTTCACTATCAACAGAATAGCTTGTCAAGATAAAAACCCATTTGAGATGAGGAGCTTGTCACCAGAGGGTATGCTGATGCTGGTTTCCAGATAGATCATGATGATCTGAAGTCATAATCAGGATATGGTTTCTATATCAAAGGAGGAGCTATGATATGGAATAGTTCAAAGAAGACAGTTGTTGCTGATTCTACAGTGAGGTCCGAGTATATAGAGGCTTCTGATACAACCAATGAATCTGTTAGGATTGGGAACTTTTGTTCAAGATCTTGATGTGGTGCCTAGTTGTAAAGACCCTATAACATTGTATTGTGATAATACTACAGCGGTGGCTCTTTCAAAAGAGCCAAGATCACACCAGCAGACAAAGAACATACTCTAGAAGTATCATCTATTAAAGGATTTTCGTTATAGTGGTGAAGTTGTAGTAAGAAGAGTATCTGTTGAATAGAATGTGGTGGACCCCTAGACTAAAGGCCTATCTCAGTAGAATCATGTGTGCCATCTGAGAGATAGTAGGTTAAAGGTTGTTAGTAGTTGGCTCTAGTACAAGTGGGAGTCTGCTGGAGTTGGTACCCTAGAACCAGCTTCTTTATACTTTATTATAAACTTATTTACATGTATATGAATATTAATAAACTAATTATCACATTATTATTGTTTTTTTGTGTATCATAGCATGTGATAATGTCCTAATAATAGTTGTGGCACTAAAAGGTCGTAGCGGATCCCTACCCTGATGAGAACTCGGAAGTGCTATGACACTATTCTAAAATATATGTTCTATATCCGAATGATATCATTTGAGGTACATAAATTATATAAGATATTATTGGTGGAGACTCATAGGACTTTGAGGAACCTTCTCATGGTGTACGGCCTTGATAATGTTCAGGATGATATTATGAGAATGGGACCCGACAGTAGAAAATCCACCTCTATAAGTGTCATTGGATGTTCCTATCTTCGGACATGTGTTTTGGTCCTTAGATTTTATTATTATTATTAATTATTATTATGACATGTGAACTTAGATGTCTTGGAGAAAACCGTGAATACATATGTTCACAATTAGGTCGGATATATTGGGTGTGTCACAAGTAATACTGCATTAATGAATAATGTGAGAAAGGATTTGTCCCTTCTGTTATTTAATAGAAGTTAATATATCGTGCCCTTTGATGAAAATGATATATCATAAATAAATCCATGGAAGTGGTGATCTATAAGAAAGTTCAACTTCTTGGAAGTGAATAAAAGAGACATCGGTCACATGGGTTGATGGAACTGGCATGCAACCTGCTTGATTAGAGAAATCAAGACAAATGGATTATATTACACAGTAAGTTTTTGTATGAGGTGACATGTCGTTGAGGCATTAACCTTTTTCTCTATGGATGCCTTGGCATGTTGTTGGATGCTAACCTTGGACTATAGGCAGCTTGACATAAGCAATTGAGAAAGAGGCCTAGAGGGTCACAGACTAAGTGTATCCAGCATCTCAGTTAAAAATTTATTTATTTAACAAGTTGAATAAATATTATTCCCAGTTGTGGTTTAATAATTATTCATGTATTACTTATCACATTTATTCCAATACTAGTTATTCAAGAGAATATATTTTTAGCAGAATAAAAGATAAATATTTAGTTTCTATTTATTGAATATAATAATAATATATTTATTGGAAAATAATGCAGTGACATTTATAAATAAATAGACATTATTCAAGACCCAATAAATATTAAGCACGATTGGAAATTCTAGTTTAAGGGTTCGAGGATAAATAATAATATTGGATATTATTTGATTATAATTTGCAGTTTCAAGTCATGTCAAGAAATAATAATAAGACTATTATAATTTGACATGGGCTTTTCACTATGATTATTTTAATATGTAAGGGCACTTGTGCAATTTCATTACATTAACCCTAGTGATATAAATACCCAATTATAACTATTTTCTAATAACCTATAAAAAAATTTGGTAGTGTATAATGGATTTGAAAAGCTCTCAAGACTAGAGAGATATTCCCCCTCGAAGAATGCACTCAAGAACGAGAGCAATCCTTTTCCACCAGATCTAAAAGAAAGCCTTGTAAGCGATCTCAAGGCAGTTGAAGGCGGACATTGCTAGTGCAAGGAACTTCCGCGCTAGCCCCCAGAGACTCCTTTAGAGATGTCCAGAGATACATGGAGCATGTGTGGATCACACTAGAAGAATCCTACACTTGGATTCTATTATGCAATGGTGGCGCACTACAGATCTATGGCTAGATACATCAATGAAGAAATAATTTCATTAGGTAATTCTTGCTTATAATTAAATTAATTATAATCAAAATGTGATGATCCACCTTCTAAGTTTCGGCATGATTTATATTTTCCTCTCTCCTTGCTCTAATTCTGTCACTCGCAACATTTTTCAGTGTGTAGAACTCAGATTAATCATCGAGATCTGGTAAAAATAATAGTTGGGCACCGCCCACTCCGCGCTTCAGCTGCATCCAAAACCTACAAACATTTCTTTGGAAGTTCACCCTTTCTCTCCCCATATTGAATATAAATACAAAGGGAGGAAATTTATTCTCTCCATTATTGAAACTATGAGTAAAATGGAAGGTTTATTCTCTTCTCAAAAATAGTGTTGTGAGAATGAAAAAAACACCTCAAACTTCATTTTTATAGTAGTTGTAAAGAATTACATATTAAGCACCACATGATAAAACTCTGAAAGTTTCTCCTCTATTGATGTCTACCCCAAGAGATTCTCTCCATGATTACTCACCATAGACTATATTCTTTTTTCAAGAATTTATAATGATAGTTAATTTCTAGTACCAATTTTCAGAAGAATAAAAATTATTTTACTCCATGATGGATGATCCTTTCATCTATCTACAAATTAACATTGATAATTTCTCATATTTAATTCTTAACCTTCAATTCCAATTTTATGGATTGATTATTGATTTAAATTTCTTTTATGTTCTCATTTTATTAATTATTAGTTTAATTTGTGATAAATAAATTTGATGTGAAACTCAGTCAATAGTGTTATAGGGTTTTGAGTTCACTTAATCGGGAAAAGGAACCCAACCATAGGGGGTTGTTGTTGATGTATTCTTATATAGGGGCTTATATAATTTTTTGACTAATAGGAGTAGTGAGTGTAATTTAAATTATCTATGTACATTCATTTTTTACATGGTGGGATATTTGGTGATAGAGAGATGGGAAATTATAATAATATCTTCCAAAATCACTATTTTATATATTAAAAAACTCTCATGAATTGAAAGTCACATCTAAATATGATAAATTATTGTATGATACCTCACTAAAAGGTAGGATTTGAGTTTGAAAAGATCTACACCTAGAAATATTCCTATTTAGAATGATTGTGATTGTGGTGAGATCTTCATACATCGACATTTGTATGAGGACTTACACCTACTTCCATATCAAGGAAAGATTACTTATAGAGAGAAAACTTTAAGAAATCATATACAATATTATTTTTTCACTTGATACTAATCATGTCCTAGAGTGAGATTAATTCAAGGTGATGGGGCATCAGTGGGGTTATATTGATTGGATGGTTCATGTAGAGTGGAATTCTATATCTTTGAGGCTGATTTTTATCATTGATGTAATTACACATATGGATTGTAGGTGGAAAATATCAATATTTTATTCTTTTAAATTAGTGGCATTGACTTTGAGAGTTCATTAATTTTATAATAGGAGAATTATTTTCTCTAGTTTTGGTGGTAGATATATTATAGGAGCATTATAAAAGTTTATCCAACCACATAATCCTTATGTTACTACATCTTGATTAATGTTTGATGAACCCAATATGTGCATTCTATTTTTCTTAAATATTTTTCACATATCTAGACATAAAATTAGTTTTATGGTATCTTTTAATTCATACCAGGTGCATGTTGGTATTGGAACATCATGTTACAATGGTGGAGTTGTAGAATTCACAAGTTCAGTTATCTAGACTGGATGGAACCCCTTGTGGTGTGCACCTAGGCTTTAAAGTTCATTCATTTACTTAAAAAACTATTCATAACATCTTTATATTAATATATAAAATGTCTTTCAATAATATTACCTCTTTTTTATAGCTTAATATATGGAAACACTATACATTATCAATAATATTATCTCTTTTGCATCAATTTTCAGGATTTGAATAAGCCAATGGATTGATATGATGAGTGTTTTATTTGATTACAATAGTTAATAAAGTCCATATATAATTAAAGGGGTAGATTGAATATAAATATGTAGTTTTTTATGGTTTAAAATGATAAGGTTTAGAAGCTTTCATTCTCAGCCAATGAAATGTTCTAATTCTTGACAATATATATAGTATCACTTGATGAAATTATGATTCTAGATGGACCAAACTTATTTGAATCCATTAGTATCTTATATACTGACTTAAATTTTATTAGATCTTATTTTTGGAATGAAAAGTGTTGAAGTTCAAGAAATATTTTTCCAAAATCATTATCCACACATGTTTTAGAACAAGTATTTTAAAAGGAAATTGAAAGTACATTATAAAATACATGAGATGGATATATGTAAGTAGTTTCGTTAGAATAAGACAAAAAAATAAAATTTGGGTGAGGAATAACGGATGAGGATACTGAAGAAAAATTTAAGAGTTACTCAACATGAAGTTGGGAAGAAATTTATAAATACATTGAGTTTCAAAGTGTTGAATTATTATACATTGGAAACTTAAAGTATTTAATATAGAGTTTGGAAGATGATTTGAATCTAAAATTTTATAGAGGATGATTTCTAAGGAAATTATAACATACTTAATTTAAGAGTTACTCAACATGAAGTTGGGAAGAAAGTTATAAATACATCGATTTTCAAAGTATTGAATTATTATACATAGGAAACTTAATGTTTGTAATATAGAGTTTGGAAGATGATTTGAATCTAAAATTTTCTAGAGGATGACATCTAAGAAAATTATAAGATACTTATATACAAATTTTGGATTTTATGTCAATGATATAGTAGATTAGCTATAAGCTTGTTTAAGATATCGAATATTGCGTTGGTGATGTAAAAAAAAGAATTAAAGTCGTTGTTGTGAAGTAACTGAAAGTGATGATTGCTTCACCGACGAACCCAATCTTGGGTGGCGATGCACGAAACCCTACATCAATCACTAGATCCTTCGCTGATGTTGTTACTGGAAGAGATATGGAGAACTCTGAGCATGGCCTTAATGTTGTTGTGGTCTCCGTTTTACACATAGATCTAAAACACTTTTGACACCGAGGAAAACTAGATATTTCATTCTCAACAGATTAGGTAAACCTTCTTTCTTCAGATTTATGATTTGTGCTTGGGGAAAGTTCTCTAAATACAGACCATCACTGAAGTTTTTAAGAAAATCCCTTGAAGCAATTGGATTTTCGAGTTTTCATATTGGTTTATTAAACTCTTTCAATGTCATCTTCCACCTCTCCTTTGAAGATGATATTATAGATTTTGGGAGAGGCGAACGTGGTATTTTGGGGGTTGTGTCCGGAAAGGGCTTAAAAGGACCCCTAATTTTGATCTTTACATAGAATCCCCTATTTTTCCTATATGGATCAGTTTCCTTGGGTTACTGATTTAGTTATTCAAACAAACTGCCCTACTTCCAATTTCCAGCCTTATTAGAGACCCTTTAAAGTTGTACCTTGCAATTAAAAATCTCTCAAGACCCTCAGTTGCAAGAATTTGTTTTGAGATTGACGTTATGAAATATCTCACCTTACAAATATGTATCCAAAATTGTAAGCATGTATTCTTTCAAGAAGTGGTTAATGAAAATATCCCTGAATACGTTAGCTTTTTTCCTTATGCTTGGACATTATTCGAAGGACTTCGTAAATAGATAAGCACCTATGCAGTGTAAAGTTACATGGGTTGAAAATGAAAAAAAAAAACCTTAACATGGCTGAAAATGATTTCCTCCTAGTTGAGACTGGACCATCTGAGGCTCAAGATACTAATGGATGGAATAATGCTGATATGAATCCTGACGCTGTTTAAAATTTGGCTGGATCTTCTAATTCTCAGCTCACTCCTCTTGATCGCTATGATTTTGTGAATGTTGTCTAGAATGCCCAGGCTATAAGTGATATCAAGGATGGAATTAATAAGTATGAGATTTATGTCCCAGGAACAACTCAACCTTAACCTGGTTTGATGTATTAGTGTTGCTGAGATGCTGGAAATTTTGATTGTCAATGTTCCTATGTGAAGATTGATCAGTCGTGGCCTCCTCTACATGTTTTCCTCCTAGCTGGTTTTTAGTTTTTACTATTTGGATTCCCCATGTGTAGATTTTTATACATATATATATATATATATATATATATATATATATATATTGATCTTGAATTTATTCTACACATTGAGGAATAAAAGAGGGATTCAATTGAAGTTTACATCTTTTTGTGATGGAAATATCTGATTTGAACAGTCTGTTGATATGTAAGATGTTGTTATTAGATGAGGCTGATGAAATTAAATCAAAAGGTTTCAAGGATCATAATTGATAAATAGGTTTTCTTTACTGCCTATGATGAGGTTTTTGATTTTTTTGATGCCATGAGTTTATAGGAGAACCTTCTTAGAGTCATTTTTGCATACGTTTTTGAGAAACCATCTGCAATCCAACAATGGGGAATTGTTAACTTCTGCAAGTGCCTTGATTTAATCAAACAATCGTAGTCTATAAATTTAAAGACTGCAATCATTTTTTCTTATATTCTTCTGCAGATTGATTTTTGTCTATTATACTGACAAGCACTTATTCTGGCTCCAACTCGAGAGGTTGCACAGTAGATTGATAAGGCCATGTGATCCCTAGGAGGTTCATGCCATGAAAAATAGAAGCATAGGCTACTGGGAATAAGCATTTTATCGCATTTTCTAGTTTTTCATGTCATGACATGTTTGAGATTTTATGGTGAGGATGCAGTATCAGCTACCTCATGCTATTTTTTATGGAATCGATAGACCTATATCCATAGTTTTAAACTGTGGCTATAGGTTTGCATGGATGAAACTACTACCATGGTTCCAAACCATGGAAATAGACCAATTTCAACAGGTGAAACCATGATTGTAGGGATATAGCCTTGGTTTAAACCATGGCTGTAGGATTTTCCCTATATCCATGATAATAGAATCCATGGTTTTGGGGTCTATATCCATGATTACAACCCATGTCTATATCCCTATTTTTATTTGTGTTAATGGTTTAGATCATGTTTTTAATGGATCTTGTTTTATTGGATATTTATACAAGGTTTTTTTATCCAAGATCATCTTCAAAGTTGTGACATCGATCATTCTACATCAAATTGAGGGAAAATATTTTTCGTGAGTTTATCATAAAACCTAAGGTAGGTTTTATAATTAATAATTACCATAGTCATGATCATGATCAAATTTTATTAGTGGTATCACTTCATTTCTATGATGTGAAATTTAATATAAATTGGAAAAGTAAATTGAATTCCTTGAAATTGAAGGACCCTTCTTGGATCTCATTGGATCTGATAAGGATTTTGATACTGGCCTTGATAGAAACCCATATGGTGTGAATATATCCTTTAAATAATGATTTATGAATGTAAAAATGGAAATAATGGGTCTATGGAATTGAACTAAATCCTTTATTTCTTGGATTTAATATGGGATTTAAAGGGTTGATTGACATAAACTTGAAGGGTTAATGAGTTTTAATATAGTTGATTATTAATGGATTAATGGGGGTTTTCTCATGTTGAGGCTTGTGATAAAACTAAATAACCATTGTTGTGTTTGATAAATGAAATGGTACACCGTGTTGTGAATTATTAATTAGATGGTCACTGATGATGGACCTTGATATGTGTGTTTGTGTGTGTATGTGTGTTTGTGTGTGTGTGTGAAAAATGAGTTGTGGTTGATGGACTGATGCTCCGAGTACCTATGGGGTGCTACACTGATACTCTAGGCCCTTGATGTATTCATGTAAATTAGGGTTGGACTGATGCTCCATGTACCTGAGATGTTAGTACTAGACTGATGCTCTACATACCCATGATATTTTCCCTAGACAAATTCTCCAACTACTCTAGAAAATGACGTTGGACAGACACTCTATGTATCTATGATAATGGTACCAAGACTGATTCTCTAGGGTACCTAGATAAAATTGAAATTGAATTGGAGAATTAAATCTAATGGAAAATAAATTGTAAAACCCCTATGGTGTATGTTTCATACTCCGGCACAGGTCGATGTAGGTATGGATTACTAGAAAATATTAAATAAAAAACTAGTTTACTTTTATAGTTGTTCCTTTTTGTTGTTATAACTGTATACAATGTTATAGACCTGATATTTCTATAGACTCCATTGGTGGTGGCCTACTGAGTTGTACTCACACCCTACTCGAGACCACCGATTGGTTCTCGAATAGACTACATGTTTACAAGTCTAGAAATGGAAATAAACACTATGTTAAATGGTTTCGTTAGGATTTTGGATGGATCATGAATTAGGGAACAAAACATGATTTTACGAACCTCTTGAGAGTTTTTAGTGTTTCATTCTTTAGGGTTTTCATTTGACACTTTATACTTATATGGAATAACAAATTTACAGCTTCCATATTGGTCATTTTCCTTATTAAAGATTATCATGTGATGTTGATATTTATTGGTTATTTTTCATTAGTATATTCTCTATTGTAATATATTTATTTTCATTCTATCTTACTTTGATAAAGAGGGTATAGTCTCCCCATGTGACTTATTAGACTCTTACTGTTAGTCAGCAGCCTCTGGTGTACGGGGATGCACGCTTGAGGTCACGTAGCGAACCAGCTTGGGGAATAGGTATGTGACAACCATGTTGGGATGTTACACTGGTCATACATACATTGTACATAGTGTAAGCCACAATGAAATATATATCTTGGATAACTAATGGTTGTTATGAAGTTTAAAAGGGATCATTATTTTAGTGGGATCCCATTTACTAAATTTACATATTAATGTTAAATAAAATATGATACTCATGTCATATAATATTTTGTTACAGATAAAGGCATCATTTTATCTAGCTTGAACATTACATCAATTTTGGATAATGTAAAACTAAAAGTAAGTAACTCACATGACCTGTATCATACATGAGAATAATTATCAACTAGTAAAATTATATGAATTAGAAAATCCACTTCCAAATAAACCAATTGGTGAAGCTATTGAATATATGAAACTAGATTCCTATGATATGCATCAGAATGATTTATTAGAAGTTCCTATACAAATTCATGTACCATGAAGTCTATGATAAAATTTAAACAAAATATTATGGATTCCCATAAAAATAAACATTTCCTAAAAAAGTCTCTATCATGAGAATGATATAAATGAATGTTACAAAGTATTGAATGGTATTTTTTGGTAGATAATGAATGAATAAATTTTAGTCACAACTCTTGAACATAATATAGTTGATAACATCATTGATTTTTAGGGATAGGTTCCCATAATTTGATAGAACTAGAAACAAATTTCAATTTTAAATCATTACTTGAATGGTTATAGGTATTTATTTTTGATTATTTCAGGAATAAATTATGTAAAACTTTACAGAGAATCCTAACTATGTTAAGGATAGATGAGTAAGACATGAGTGGTCTAGGATGAAGTTCCATGATTATTTCATAGAAAGGGAAAGGAACATGTTTTTTCAAGAAGAAAAAAGAAAACAAGTCATGGACATTCTACACCATCAACTAACCCAAAAAATAAAAATTAAGGAAAATTTATTTATTGTGGAAAAAATTTCTATTGGAGAAGGAATTTTCAAAATTTCTAGAAGGGTTCTTAGAAGAAAAGTGGATAATCCACACCAAGTATAAATTTTGTATAATTAAATTCTATTATTCTAATAGTTATATGATACTAATATTATTTTTCATAAAATTTGTAAATATATAGGAATAAAAAAACAATATTAGTGCTTTATGTTTTATTAAATGTAATAGAACAACAGATGTTGAGTTAAAGAATCTTCTATATTCTCTTTTTTGAAATTACAAATACACTACATTTAAACATGATTTCACTTTGAGTTTTAATATTTAGTGTTTTTAGTTTACAGGTTGAAAATATAATAATCATAATGGTAGTTTGGAAGACCGGTTGATCTAATAGTTCAATCCAAATTGTGTTAATTTGTAGTTTAATAAGTACAGTAGTAGTGTTTGATGATGTCATCAGATGTTTAAGAGTGTTGTGAATTTTATGGGTACATGAATATGGATCCTTTGATGTTGTTATAAATGACCCAAATGAATGTTGGATTTAAATAATCAACTTATTAAAAATGATTCCAACATATAGATCCTAAAATTCACATAGAATAAGACTGTTAAAAAGAAATCTCTACAAGATTATGATCATTTTGATATTTGAAACTTTTCATTTTTGTGTGAGTTTCGGATCAATGTAATTTTTTATTTATACATTTTTTCTTTAAGAGATTATAATTTTGTGATGAATTCATTATAAAATATCTTAGTTTTCAATGTAATTATTGTGTTTATAACCATCTAGATCAAAGGATTTCAGGGTTAGGAAGGAAGATTTACTATTTTGTGGGAAATAACTGATTTTGATTAGTATGATCATGGGATTATAATGATAGGAATTAAGATCTCACATACTTAGGGTGTGTGGGATTGAGTTGATACTAACATGTTTAGTTCAGGAATTCCAAGGAAAGGAAGGTATAATTTCGGATAGGTTTAAAGTGAGGCATTCAAAAATTCATGTTTAAATACTTCTTTTATTCTTTGTGAGAAATCAATGACCTCCCAGAGTGGAGGGAGTTTTTTTTGTTATAATATATTTTTAGGAGTGATTGATTAATAAATTAGTACTATGTTTTTTGTTACATATATATGATATGTTAATATTTTCAATCATTTTGTATATTACATAGTGTATAAAGTCCCTCTTTGTTGTCTATTTTATTAAAAATAAAAATTAAATCATTGATTGTTATTATTTCCAATGAATTTAGATTTTACAGTAAATATTTTTTATTTTATCAGTATTTCATACTTCTAATCATTCAAAAACTTGTGGAGGTTGGAATTTATATGTTAAATTTGTAAATAATATTTTAGCACCCTCATTTAGTGGTCCTTATTTTCCAATCTCAAACAAGATAGTCATATTTGAATTATAGACATGGATAATTCATGCATAGGTGAACTTTTGATATGATGTTTATTGTTTATTTCATTTTCCTCTTGATGATATAATATAAACATTTTTTTCCATAAAATGAGTGGGGTGTTTTTGATACACATAGTTTTGGATTTGTTTAATTATATAATTTTATTTAAAGGAGATTATTATAAAATTAAAATGACTAAAATAGATCAATCACTGATATTACATATGATCAAAAATGATAATGACTATGAGTAGCTAAATATTTTTCATATAGCATGTTCTGGATAGGAAGTCCTTCTTTTTTACATTTGATGAAATGTTTTTACAATATGAATGAGTTCAAGAAATATTTACATGGAATCCTAAGAGTGTTTGGATTAGATGAATTGGGAATATGTTGTCTATGTTCTAGTGTTGTAAAGATATTACAAGTTTTTAAAACGTTATACCATTAGAGAATCCAACAATGTTTTATCAAATATCATGAAAATTTTATTGAATCCAAAATGATTTATTATCATGAAGTAATGATTATATAATATTGATTTGATAAAATCCCACGATAAGTGTGGAAAAATCCATAGAATTCCTATGTTAGGTATAAGTGTCATAGAAATTGGTTATTTTATTTTGAGGAGTATATGATAAAAAATGTTTTCTTTGTAAGTGTTTTGTATCTTTATCCCTTTTATCTTATGTTATAAGATAAGTTATTCAATCACAATGAGTTTTCATGAAAAAAATGGATTTATTAATTATATACACATGGTTTTTGATTAATCAGATTATATTACATACTTTTGAAGAAGATAAGGATAAAAGTATTTTATTCAGGATAAAGTATTTATCAAGATGTTTGTTAAATTATAAGTGAATATTTTTCCACCACCCATCCATGGACCATTTTGATGAAAAGTATAACTCTTGAGAATTGTTTTTGAATCACTTGATATTACATATATGATGTTGAATAACTATTTTTTTGTAAAATATTCCCCCTAATTAGAAAATGTATTGTTTCCTAAACATAAAAGTGTTAGTGTATCTAATAAAGATATTGTAAAATGAATTTTAAATACCTCGAATCTAGTAGCCTAGATGTGGTAGTACCTTTATTAAATTGTTGATAGAAATAATAGATCACATCCCAATGACCCAAATACATTATTATTTTTAGAAAACTGGATACATACTTGATTCTCACATTACAATTGAAAACATAAAATACAACATAGTATTTTCTTTGAGATCACCAATATTCCTTTATTATATCCTTATATATCCATCATAATAAACATCCTGGCATCTTAGTGAAAGCAAATATAATAAAGGTTTGATCTCAAATACTCAATAAGGGTATGTGTATAGTGGAATCTATCACGAATAAATAATGCATAGTGAATATGGAAAGGTAAATTTTAGAAAAAACATGCCATTAAATAAATAACTTGAGAAGAAAATGGAAGGAATAAATGAAGATAATCTAATTACATACACTTTATCACATGATATTGAAACATAACCATGGATATTCTAACTGATCGAATAATCACATGGACATCAATAAAAAATCTCATAATAAGTGAATTCATAATTCTAGACATTGTAAACATACTATCAAGGACTTGTTCCAAGACATCTAACATAAATGGGATAGGACAAGGCCAAATACCCAAGATAGTTTTTCTTATGATACATACTGATGCATTGATGGGCTATAGCCGGACTCGTCCGTCACTAACTAAGTCCAAATCATTCCTCAAATAAAAGGGTTCAAACATAATCTATGTAAACATTCCTATCAAAAAAATATCATAGAAAATTTTCATAATTTTCCCAATTAATATATACCCTTAATTTTCAAGAGAAGAATCCTAAATTACACTCATGGAAAGCATTTTCACCACATAAATGGAACAAGTGGTGAATATGCTACGTATCTCACAGAGATAAAAATTGAGATGAACAATCCTTTAACCTGACTTTGTCTTACATAGAAATCGATCTAGACACCTCTATAATAAATATAAATTTATTATAAATATATTTCAGAAACATACACATAATTATAATATCATATATGACCTCATTATAAATTTTCAACACACTTTTATTAATAATTCCAATATAACATCTACATTTTTGGGTTTTAATTGTTTTATTTTTCATGGTAGTTTTGGTTCATTAATTAATGTCCATGTATTGTGATCATCATTAAAACATATATATGATGTTAATAATGTTATAAATATCATATAAATTAATTATATAAACATTTAGAGTCATACATAAATTTTAGGGATAGCCAAAAAAATACACGATTCATAAAGACGGTGGGTTGTACTTATGCATGAATGATGTTTTATTTTTTTGACAGATGGAATGAAAGAAAAGTAAGAAATTATTCACTTTTAAAAGATAATTATTATGTAATATATATCACATATATTTATTAACATAGTCATTATTACCTCCATCCTTTGATAGTCCTGTTAGGACGGTTTAACAAATTATTTCACACATCTATAAAATGTATCTTCCACTGACCCTATAATCAGCACTTTTCACACACCCTTGAGGACCCCATTAATTCACTCCACTATATTAGTGGCCATACACCCATATTTTCTATTGTCACTAACCATCTTGGGAACCCTAGTAACCCGATAACTATATCGGTCCTGACATACCTGAAGGTCATTCTCGATCCCCATGGGTTGGTGACTAGCACCTCGAATCATAAAAAATGAATGTGGATATTAATTGGACAACAAAATTGCATAACCAAGATAAAAAATTAGTATAAATACAAATAAAAATCCACTAGGAGATCTGTATCAAGAGTAAAACTTGTATAAACAACCCAAATTACTACAATAATGTACCAGAAATAGGAAAAAAAACCCAAGTCCCATTGGATGAAACTCCGAGTCTACATATAAACAACTAGAACCACCTCTAATAAATTCTTATCCCTTTATCAAACCTCGAAGGAGATAAACTACAAACACCTGAAATCAAAAGTATGGTGTAATCTAAAATCCCAATAGCGTCTCACCAAGGATTCTATAACAGATGCCTACATTTAATTAACCAAATAGAGATTTCAATTTCAAAAAAATTTGTTTGGCATTTCAAAATAATAATTAAAATAATTTATGATTTATATTTCAAATTATGCAATATTTCTAAAACAATGGCTTAAATAATTTTTTTACATAAAACAAATTATATAATTTCAGAAGGCATGTAAAATAGTTTAAAAACATTGGCATACATTTATATCTCAAATATAAACAAGCAAGAAACATGTTCATATGCCTAAATGGTATGATAGTTCCAGGATATAGGACTCCACACACTCAAGGTGATTTGGGAATATGTGTATACACACATCCCTTTGACACCGGCCAAGAGGACCTTATCACCATCGCATCGGGGATGTGATATGATTCATTTTTGTTTTGGAATGTTACAAAATAAAAGAGTGTTGTCCAAATAACTCACTAACTACCTAAGTCTTTAATTTTCTCTAATAAAAAAAACAATTATAGAAATTTATTTTAAAAATAGTTTAAAATACTATTCATCTCATTCTCCTATTTCAAACATTCCAATTTTCCATTTAAAAATCATAATGGGTTTTTAATAAGAACATGCTTTTTCTCAAGATAATACCCAAGGGTTTATATCAAAACCATTTTAATCCATTTTCTTAAATTAAAAATTTTAAATTAATTCCATAAAATCAATTTAACAATTTAAATTAAACAAATTCCACAATTTTCCATCAAATCATAATTTAAATTCAATGATTTAAATCTCCATCATTTTCCATCAATTTCATTATCACACCTAAATTCAAAGTAATTGGGGGGTTTCCCAAATTTCATGCCAAAATTAAATTTTCAAAAATCCCAATTCAATGGAATTGAGTTTCTAATCAACTAACTAAAAGAAATTTTATTTATAATAGTAAATGAATTCAAATAAAAAATCATGCAATTTAGGCTAAATAAAAATTGGGCATCCTGATAGAACCACCTACCTCAGGATCAACATATCTCAAAACATCAATCCCTAATTGGGATTTTCAGACAAAGAATTATGAAAATGGAACCAAGAATCAAACCTAGTTTTAAGATCCCAAAATAGAGGGTATTAAGTTTACAAAGCAGTACAAGGATCCATGGAACCCTAGGGAGGAGAAGAGAGATAGAGGTCGATAGATAACGGGAAGAGGAAACTAACCAGAAAAGGATCAACCATAATTTTATTATCTTTGAATCACCTCTGGGTGGGTTCTAAGGGGCCAAGAACAACTATTTGGAGCCACCATGGAAGTAGAAATCGATTTGGGGTTGTACTTGTCCGTCAAGGACCTAAAAAATAGGGTTTAGAATTTTCAAACATAAAATTAGATTAGAAAAACCTGTATGCATGGTTTCCTAGGAAGATATGAATGGTTTGACAAGCCATGAGGACTAATCACATTTCCCTTTTAATAAGATGCACAGTTTCTCCTAAGAGGGCACATAGTTTTCAAAATAGAACAGTAACCATGAAAAACCCCGTTACCTAGGTTTGCATGGTTTTCCTTGAGCTGGAGCATGGTTTGGGAAAACTAAGCACCAACCATGAATTAACACAGAAATTTTCAAAACATTTAAAATTTCACCTGAATCACCATCAAACAAAACCCATCCAAAGCATGGTAAAAAGAGGGGGTTTAAGAATACCTGAAAATTGTAACTGGATGTTACTACCTCCCCACGATAGAAACATTCTTTCCTTGGAAGCCTACCCAGAAGCTTCCCAGCCAAAAAGAAGAGGCCACTTCTCTCACATAAGTGCCTCCCTCTCCCACATATCATGATTATAATAACTATACTACCATAACACTTGAACCATATTTATCATCCTACTATGAAGTACCTTTGTTTTAGAATCAACTATCCTAACTAGCTCTTCAGTCACAGATAAATCAGGTTTGACCTCAATATCACTCCATATCAGAACATGAGATGGATCAGATAGATACTTTCATTGCTAAGATAAATGGAACACATTATGTATCAATGTCATCCGTGGGGGAAGTGATAAATGGTAAGAAAATTTCCCCACCTTATCAACAACCTCAAAAGGTTTGAAAAAGTGATGAGAATGTTTTCCTTGACTCATGATCCATCAATGTCCCAAATGAGGTGAACCTTTTAAGGAAACTTGGTCACCAACTGAAAACTCCAACAACCAATGATGACGATCTATATTAGACTTATACTGGCTCTATTATTTCAACATCCTCAAAAAAATAATCTGAATATTTATTTTCATCTCTTGAACCAAACTTGGTCTAACCAGGGAACATTCACCATCCTCCGACCAACATAGCATAGATATGCAAGTCATTCCATGAAAGGACTCAAAAAGATCAATTCTAATCATAGAATAGTAATTATTATTAAAAGAAAACTCAACCAGTCCCAAGTGATAATACCAAGCCCTACCAAAGTTAAGAATAGAAGCATGAAGCTTATCCTCAAGAATCTATATAGCTCATTCAGTATATCCATCTAACTAAGGATGGCATTCCAAACTCAGATAAACCCGAGATCCCAATTCCTCTTGAAGGCCACTTCTAAATTGAGAATTGAACCAAGGATCCTTACTAGAAACTATAGTAGATAGAACTCTGTGAAAAAGAAGAAATCCCTTTCACCTAGATATTTCCTAACTCCTCAAATTTGGTTGAATCACAAATGGGTATAACATGAGATGATTTCATTATCCTATTAATCACAAACCATATCACATTATTATCTTTATGGGTTCACAGAAACCCAACCACAAAGTCCATAAGAATCTTATCCCACTTCTAATTCGGTATGGGAAGTAGTTGAAGAAAACCCGAAGGCTTCTGGTGCTCAACTATATCCTTCTGGCATGTATAACTATGAGAGGAAAACTCCGTAATACCCCATCTCATACCTAGCCACCAGAACTACAACTACATGTTGTAGAACATCCTCATGGTTTCAATGTGCACTTCCCACTAGGAACAATTGAAATCCCCCACTATAGCTTTCCTTACCACTAACAGTACAGTAAATAAATTCTGATAGCATATAATGCCCTCAGTGGAGAATGAACAATCAGAAATGACTTCCCCACCATTAAGAGAGTCTCTAATGACATGGAAACCATTATAAATCTTTTTTCCCTGATGAATCATCTCTAAAAGAGAGGATGTCAACTGAACACTAGCCAAGGAAACCTCAGACCTTGATTCCTAGACCCCAATATGTAACTGTGAAAAAAAGAACCACCAAGTTCCACTCTTCCAATGATTCTTTCACTACCTAGGACAGAAGTTTCCTACTCAACTTATCTACGATGAAATTTAATTTCCCCAGGGTGTAGGAGATGTCAAATTTTAAAGATTATAGGTATTTCACCCAATGAATTTGGGGGAGATTCAAATATTTTTGAGAGAAGATATAACATAAGTTCTTATGGTCATAAAACACAGTAATCCTTTCTCCGTAAAGGTAATTCCACCAACTCTTAAGTGCATACATCACAACTATGATTGGAAGATCATTGTTTTGATAATTCCTCTAATGTGGCCTAAGTTGATGAGATCCATAAGCAATGACATTATCACCCTACATAATAACTCATCACAACCCCAAACCTGATTCATAACAAAAGACTACATAGCCATGCCCTGCCTTTGGGAGAGTCAACAACAACATAGTAGTAAACATAAATTTCATCTCAATAAAATAACTCTCACATTTTTCATCCCAAGAAATATTTACTTCCTTCTAAGTTAGATAAATCATCAGAGAATCCAACTTTGAGAATGCCTTTATGAACCAGAGATAATACCCAGCTAAACCCAAGATGCACCAAATCTTGAAGATATTTCATGGTTTCTACCATTTCATAATAGGATTCACCTTTTCAAGATCAATTGAAATACTAGGTTCTAACACCACGAGTCCCAATAACATCAATTAATGAATTCCGAAATATCATTTCAAAGGCTTGTTATAAAGTCGATGATTTCTGAACAAACTCAAAACTATTCTTAGATGATTCACATGATCCATCTCGGACATAGAGTAAACAAGGATTTCATCAACAAAGACAACAATGAATGTATCAAGATACTCATGGAAAATCTTGTTCATTAAATCTATAAATACTACATGAGCATTGGTGAGAACAAAGGGCATGAAAAGGTATTAATAATGGACTTACCTGATCCAAAAGGTAGTTTTCTAAATATTAGAATCATTTATTGAAAATTTATGGTAACCAGACCAAAGATCAATCTTCGAGAACCACTTCTCACCCCTTAAATTGGTTAATAGATCATCAATCTTTGGAAATAGATACTTTTTCTTTACCAAAACTTGATTTAGATTCCGGTAATCAACACAATGTCAAAGAAAACCATCAAATGTTTTAGTAAATAGAACATACACCTCCCAAGGTGACACACACGGGTGTATAAATACTTTCTCTATAAGATCATCCAACTGGGACTTCAGCTCTTTCAACTTATCTAGAGCCATACAATAAGAATAAATAGAAAATAATTGAGTACCAAGCACCAAATAAATAGTAAAATCAACCTCCCTTACTGGTGGAAAACCAAAGAAGACTAAAGGAAACATATTGGGAAAATTGATGATCACTGGAGGTAGATCTTCACATGAAGACTCTCATTCTAGATCAAACTTAATCAAAAATATCACTCTCACAATATCTAGATAAGTAGCTCCGACTCCACTCGACCTCGGGTCCCATTCTTCTTGAAAGACACAGAAAACCTCATCGGGTGTAGTAAGGAGACCCTTCTAAGAAAATAATAAATCTAGGATTCCTCAGAAATGATCCAATCCATCTGGAATATTACATCAAGAGGTTCCATTTGGAGAATGAGAAAACTCTAAGCAAGCTCAAAATCTAATAGAGAGAAAACACAAGCGGGACTAAAGAGACCCTCCTCTCTCTTCATATCAAGGACTATAGTAATGTCTGTTACATAAGATAAAATCTACATAAGATGATTTAGAAGATTAACAATATGGGCTGAAATAAATGAATGAGATGAACTAGTATAAAAAAGAGTAATCACTAATGATGAAAAAATATTAATGGTACCTATCATAGTTTCTAGACTCATATCTACTTCCTCTGGATACTTTTCCACTATGTGAAGAAATTTTTTTTTCTGGACACCTATGATTGGAACCCTTTTATCCTAGAAGCATATGATTGACCCACAATTTTAGGAAGATATGATGATATCGTTCCACTACGCGGAGTGGAATAAACATGGAAGAACTTCTGTAGGTGAACCGAGCATCTGAAGCTTCCAAATATCTTGGGTGCCTCAGTGAAAACCCTCTTTAAATTCATAGTCTTTCCACACTGGTAGAAAATCAACTATCCTTCTCCAGGTACTACAGGAGGTATAGAATTACCTTATTGTCATGAACTACCATGAGAATCTTCATGCTTCTTATTTCCTTATAAGGAACTCACACTGCCACTAGGAGATAAAGAAACTCCTGATAACCCTGACTTACCAGCTAGTTCCATTTAGACCATCATTGCTCTATCCATCAAATCATCATAAGAAGGCACTTCAGTAAGAAAACCTGAGAATAAATATCTTGTTGAAGTCCAAACTTGAACTATCAAGCCTTCATCTTCTCATTCTATACTATCTATTGTGAAAACTTCATAATCGCAACAAAATAGTTTGCATATTCTATCACAGTCTAGTCAACCTACTGGAGTTTGAAAAAAATAGTAGTCTTGGCTATAACCTTTGATTCGAGATAGAACTGGTTGGTGTAAAGAACATTGATGTCTTTCCAATATAAGACCTTATGCTTCTTTTCCATAACCATTGTATCCCACGAGCTTCTGATCAGTCCTTTTAGTATGAAGGTGGTACACTTCACCTCGATTTCATCAGGTGACTCCAAGTACCCAAACAAATGTTCCATCCTACTCAACCATTACTAAGCCTCTTGAGTATCATTTGAGACATTGAATGATAGTGGCTTTTGGTGATAGAATTCCTATGAATGATTCTATAGATCATCCCTATAAGGATTCATAGCTAGAGCCTATACAGGAACTAGAGGCGTTTCTTGTACCAATTCCTACACATTACGCACAATCACCTCAACAAGATGTGGGTTCAAAAGAGGATCTTCTCACCAAGGTTCAACGAATATTCTTTTTGGATATGTTTCTCATGCCTTCATAGAGTCATGAGGATATTCAACATTAGTAGATAACAAAGAAGACATCATATTAAAACTCAATAGATAAATAAGAGAAATTAATCCCAAAATATAGAACAAAAAAGTTTTGGATTTCAATCTATCCAAATAAAAAATAGGAAAAGACTAGAACTAATCATCAAGATTCCTTTCCCCAAACCACACAAGGTGACTTAAGGTTCATTACGGTGATAGCTGGCCAGACACTCAATCGTAACTACCTCCTAAGTCTTGAAAATATTTCAAAACTATATATTGACTTCACGAAAAAATCTCAACCTAGAGCTCTGATGCCAATTTTTCATGAACCATCCTAAGAACCTTGGTAACCCGATAACCGAACCAATCCTTACATAGCCCTAAGGGCGTTCATAATCCCCATGGGTTGGAGACTATCACCTGGCATCATACAAAATTAATGTGGGAACAAATTTTCCACAGACATTGTTGAAGAGAGATAAAAAAAATAAGTATGCATACAAATCAAATTCCATTGGTAGAACTATACCAGAAGTCAAACAGGTATAAACAACCCAAAGTACTACAAAAAAGTACCAGAAACAGGATAGAAACCCATGTCCCAATGGACACCACTCCAAGTGCACATATCAATAGTATAACAACCTTTAAGTTTTGATTTTCCCTTGATCAAACCTAGAAGGAGATAATCTACAAACACCTGAAGGAACAAGTAGGTTGTGCGTTAAAATTATAGTAGGGTCTCACCTTGGATTCCATAATAGATGCTAGCATTTAATTAACCAAATAGAACTTTAAATTTTTAATAATCAATTTTGGTATTTCAAAAGAATAATTAAAAGAATTTATGCTTTATATTTCAAATGATAAAATATTTTAAAAACAATGTCTTAAATATTTTTTACATAAAACAGATTTTGAAATTTAAGAAGGCATGTAAAATAGTTTACAAATATTTCCATACATTTATATATCAAATATAAACAAGCAATCAGCATGGTTATATGCCTAAAAGGTATGATATTTCAAGACTATAGGACTCCACATACTCAAGTTGACTCGTTAATATGTGTATACACATGTCCCTTTGACAATGGCCAAGAGGACTTAATCACCCTCCCATTGAGGATGTGACATTTTGCATTTATGTTTTGGAACATTGTAAAACCATAGAGTGTTTCCCAAATAACTCAATAACAGCCTAAGACTTGAATGTGGTCTAATGAACAAAAAATTATGGTAAATTAATTCTGAAAATACTTTATAATTCAATTCATCCTATTCTACCATTTCAAACATTCCAATTTTCCATTTAATACTTGAAATGGATTTTTAATAAAAACAAGAATTTTCTCATTATAAAACCCAAAGTATTATATCAAAACCATTTTAATCAATTTCAAAATTTAAATTTAATATTTTAAATTCCACAATTTTCCATCAAACCATAATTAAAATTCAATGATTTAAATCTCCACAATTTTACATCAATTTCATAATTATGCCACAATTTAATGGAATCAAGTGTTTTCCTAATTTCATGCCAAAATACAATTTCCAAAAAACCTAATTCAATGGAACTGGGTTTTTAATCAACCAATTTAATGAAATTTAATTTATAATAGTAAATGAATTCAAATCAATAGTCATGAAATTTAGGGTTAATAAAAATTGGGCATCATGATGAAACCACCTACCTTGGGATCAGTGGATCTCGAAACGCTAAGCCTTAATTGGGATTTCCTGATGAAGAATGATTATAATGGAAACCATGAATCAAACCTAGGTTTAAGATCCCAAAAATTGGGTATCTAATCTAGAAATTAACACAAGGGTCCAATAAATCCTATGAATTAAAAGAGAGATAGTAGGAGATAGAGAACGGTAGGAGGAAACTAACCAAAAGATTATCTACCACCATTTTTCTAGATTTAAATCACTTCTGGGAGGGTTTTGAGGGGATAATAACTACTCTAGGGAGTCACCAAGAAAGGATAAATTGGTTTGGGGTTATACTTTTCCATTGAGGACCTAAAAAGTAGGGTTTGGGATTCTAAAACCTAATATCAGATTAAAAAATCATGTACGCACAGTTTCTTGGGAAGAGCTACACAGTCTGACAAACTGTGAAGACTAATCATGCACCCCTTTTAATTGAATACACAGTTTCTACAAAGATTGTTCACGGTTTGAAAAAATGTGTTCTAACCATGAAAAACCCCACTTCTTGGGTTTGCATGGCTTTCCTTGAGAGGATGCACAATTTGAGAAAACCATGCTCCAACCATGCCGAAGCCCAAAAATTTTCAAAGCATTTAAAATGTCACCCAATTCACCCTGATACAAAATCCAAGAAATGCTTGGTAAAAAAGATGGGGTTTAAGAATACATAAAAATAGTAATAGGATGTTACATTTTCCACCATCATATTCTAATGACCATTTATCCTTTGAAATCATTATCATATAATCATACACATCATCATTAGACCTTCTAATTTTTTTAAGATGTTGATCAAACCATTCTTGTTGGGGCTCGAATTTTGTAACCATAATTGAATAATGTATTTAAAATGATATTATATTTTCTTTAAAAAAAGTAAGTTTATAAAAAAATACCCAACTTGATGATCTCCATCTTTGTTTCCTTGTCTCTGAATTGATTATAAAAATTACATGCAATATGTCTAATGAAATATCGATGATAGGCAATCAATTCTCTCCATGAAATTCTATCACTATTAATAGCCTCTATAATCACTTGATGATGATCAGATATTAGACACATTCCTTGGTTTATTATGACATGAATGCATAACATTCCAAAAACCAACTCCAGGATTATCAATTATTATTTTCAATAATAGAGAATGAAAGTTGTAAAGGAGCATGATTTCCATCATGTGTGGAAGAAATATGATGAACACCTGTATAATTTCCATAAATGAAAGTTAAATCAACCTGAATGAATGGTTTATAATAGGTAAATGTAGTGATACATGGCCTAAATTCCCAAAACATTCTATTGAACTTTAGTTTTGATTGATCAACTCAGTTATTTAAGAATACAACCTCAATAGTGTCCAAATGATAAATAATATGATTGTTGAGAGGCAAAAATTCCATAAGTTGTGGAAAAATTTCATATTATTCATCCCAATCACCATACACTTTTATAATTTCCTTTTTTTCATTCCAATATTTGTTATATGATATCTTATAGTTAAAAAACTATTGTATTCCTTCATGAACAAGGAACATAGCAACATCCTAACGCATTCAGATCATCTCTATAGTTATAGTTGATATATACCCTACATCAAGTGAAGAGTTATCCTATGATAAGCTTGTAAGTACACAAGTGTGTGGGCCTTCTAATTTTATTATCTTCAAACATGCAAAATATTTATCATATATTTCATTCAATCGTGATTTATATTCTAGCCCATATTTTTCACATTGAATGAGATATTTTTCTTTCTTTGAATCATCATGTAACGACCCAAAAAATGTACTTCTTTTATTTATGGATCTCATTTTACCCAATAAATTTTTATTATGTTTTATAATTGAAGCATATAGAAAGAATTTTTATTTAATTATAACATTATAATTCTTGCATAAATTTGGACTAGTACAATTATGAACAATAATGGGATATATACATTAAAGAATAGTTTTTCTTAATAGAATGTATGTTTAATTTGGATGAAATTTGATAAATTCATTTTTTATGAATAATTTGTACTTTTATGTGGAAGTATTAAATAAAATTAATTATTATCAGATAATAATAATAAATTATTTCTAAATGATATTATATTTTAATGAATCCTGATGTTGTTTTATAATGGTCCAAATGTTCATTATCCTATTAAATTGTTAATTTTCCTTAAAATAAAGATTTATTTATAATATATAAATTATTATATTAAAATAATGTTGTATTAAAAAATATTATTATAATTAAATAGTGTTATAAAAACACTCCATTTTATTTATAAGTGATAAAATAATTATATGTCATAAATATTACTATGTAGTCACTATGCATTTTATGTCCGATATTATTCTTAATAAATAACTATTTTAGAGTAAATGGTTAAATTTTTCATATTTATAGATTTATAATGATAAAATAAATGTCATTTTTTAATTCTGAATATTGATACTAGGTTAGGGTGAATTTAAGGGAATTTTATAAAATACTTTAGTTTTTCATGAATAGTAAAAACAAAGTTTGAGTTTTTCACTAAGTTTAATGAAATCATAATTATGTCATAATGATGTAATGAGTAATATAAGATGATGGTAGAATCTTATTAATTAAAATATTATTTTAAATGTCCTAATTGGCCAATACCAGGTGAAAATACCATGGTTAAGCCCATGGTTTGCAAATACCACTACTAAGGGGTCCTCAGAAATTAATAATATATTCCCTCAAGTTTACTGCAAATACTATAAGGAACCGACCTTAAAACATTACATATTCTTGAATTAAATAGAATAATTCACATTGAAGATCTTTTCAGGTTTAGAGTTTCAGAGAATTATGACTTAACTATTACATCTCAAAGATTACAAAGTAAACACATCTACTCAGTTTCCATTTTTTTCACAAAATAAAAAATCTTGAACAAAAGAGTCATGTATAGTTCCTTGTTTTAGACAACATGAAATTTCCTTGATCCCATCCTTGACCCTATTCCACTTTACATCCTTTTAAAAACATTTAAAAAACTTGGGATGAGCATAAAAATCTCAGTAAGGGTTATAACAATACGGAAAGAAAACGTTAGTTCATGTATACATAAGAATCAATGAAATCATACTTTACTCATAAAACATAATAAATTTAACATACCTCATGAAATCATAAGATTTATTCATATCTTAATAGAAATCATAAGACATAAAGGTAACTTGAGGCATTCATAACATTCTTACGTAGGGAGTAACCCTCATGGTTACATTTGGAATACCCATCACAGTATATTCCCTAAATCTCTTCAGAGAAACCTTAGCATTTAACCCCATCTCATTACCCAATGCATTGAAGAGCTATATCAGGCTCACCTGGCCTTAGTTTATAATGGAACCATCCATCTTTATAAACAATTCCCAAGAACCTTAACATAATCGTTTCACATAAAACATGCATAAAGGAAAAATAACATTTCCACATTTCAATCACAAGATATCAATAACACATTGATATAATAAAAACATTATCAAACCCATTTTAAATACCGAAATAAAATAAAATTAAAACATGGTATTTATTTTTCATTTAAAAAAGTTATTGCTTGTAGAGGAAGTCGAAACTCAAATAATGGTCACGACGGCGGAGAAGTCGTTGTCACCGCATACGTAAGACAAAACATTACTTTTGTTGTTTAGTAAAAATGCTTCGTATAAAAATATTCCTTTTGAATAAAAGTAAAATTCAAAGGGGTTTATACAACATATAAAATAAAGTTGTGTATAAAACAAAATATGCCTCAATGAAAGGAGATTGAGATGAAGTCCGTTACAAAGATGGTATCCTTAGTTTAAGGTTAAATCAATTAAATAATTATCTGTGACAAATATAAATACACCCAATATAAGTGGATATTAAGTGTAAAAAAATCAGAGTCATTCAAAAATATTTATAGAATGACATATTCAATAACTACAAGCTGAACCCAATGAAATCGAAATTGGGTTAAGAAGTTCCCTTGTAAAAATTCGACAGCCTAACGGTGTCACTTTATAATTCAAAAAAAATGAGTTGATGAGACAAAAAGGATATCTCATCACTTGGAAATAAATTTTACAATAATAAGGATATATAATAACATATCCCAACATAATATTATGTAAATTAAAAGACATAACAAGAGAAGTCTTTTCAAAAGAGGAGTGTGAAATGTTCCATTACCGATTTGGGTAACTTTTGAAATGTACACCCCATGAAAGAAGGGTCATACAATGAAAATTTAAATACCCAAAAATGATATTATATTACACAAATATTAAAATAATGGGCAGTAAATACACCACACAAAATGAAATAGTGGCAAATGTAGTGTGAATCTTACGGGAATAAAAAGTGAGATAAAAACCCCTTACCTTGCTGTAATCAATCGAGTCGTATGACCGAAAGATAATAACCACCAAATTAATTACATAACACCATAAATATAAATAAAATCACGATAATATATATAAAATGAAAATACATAACATGCAATAAATAAGTGGAGAACAATGGAAATCTCACGGAAATAAAAGTGAGGTAAGAAATCCCTTACGAAATTTCAGCTGCCTAATGGTGCCACTTAAAGCTTCCAAAAAAATGGATTTATGAGATCAAATAGGTTATCTAATCATATGAACATAAAAATTACAGTAAGAAGAATATAAAAGAACATCCCCCAACATAATAAATAGGAGCTTAAAAGGAATGACATAAAAGAGAGAACTTAAAAAGAAAGAGAGAGGTAGAATCCCTTACCTCGTGTCAGACTTGATTCTATCATTCTTTAATCTCCTGAATAATAAACCAGAGTTAATTTATACTTTCTTAAGAACTTTTTTTAAGTTAATTATTCCTTTTATATAACTTATTACCATTTTATGAACATTATGTAATTATTTAAGTTAATAACAGTTGTTTTGTCAATCATTGGAACTTGTGTCAAAAATAAACTTCTTATAATTACAAGTTGTTCATGTGGTAAGATATCCATTATATCCAGAATTATATTCATGATTTATATAACATATATATCATAAATATTCAGTATATAAATTCATTTATAATATTACATAACATTTAGAGGTAAGAAATTAAATGCACCGTTCATGGAGACGGTAAGCCATACGTACGCATGAACGCTACTTTCATTTCTATTTCGAATTAAATGGAATGAAATCATAATGATGCAAAGTTATATTATAATTCCAGTATAATATCATATATATAATATCATTAACTACATCCTTTACACATCCCACGTATGTCATTAATGAATCAAATCACGTTGAGGGGGAGGTAGTCCGCACTTCCTAAAATGAAGATATTGCGTTTACCCATAATGGAAACCATAAAGGTATTCCATAAATGAAAAATACAGAAGCATAAGGAAAACATAAACATATTATATATCATATATAAATATAGTTACATCTTAATGGCCACCTTTAAAGGTGTTAAAATAATATTGAGCAATCATCATTTCGTGAGGCAGTAATTCGCCATCCAAAGAAACAGTATGTTCATTAACCATTAGACTGAGGTGTGTGTAAGTGTAGCTCGAATCCTTATTATAAAAAACATCCTAGTATACTGAAGATACTGGTTTTGTTACAAAATATAGGAATAAAAAGAGTTTATGGGGTTGTAGAAGCAAAATAAAGCAAAATAACATTAGAGAAGACTTTGCCTTTAAATCGGGTAACTCCCCTTGGTTTGAACCAAAAGGGTTTCTTGAAGAGCTTTCTGCCTAAGATAAGGCTTATATGATGAAAATAGGGATTTGGAGAGATAAAAGGAGCATATTTTGGACGAGAAAATGGCTTGAGTGGTGTGGGTAAGGAAGTAGTGGTGGGGGCCTTTTATAAGAGGGACGAGGGGCACTCTTGGAAAGTCAAGAAAGGTTACATTATAATAAAATGAGTTTCGGATTTTAAAGGTCCCACATTGATATATTTCGAGGATAAGGTGGTAAGGGTACTAAATATACTCATCCAATAGGTTTTAGGCAAGTTTATGTCTTATATTTTACATTATAGTTTCATTTTATTTAAATCCTTTATTAATAAGATAATCGCTGCATCATCATGGTGTCATAAATAAAATAATTTATATAATGTCTAAAAATTATAAAAAATATACTATGATGTAGGAAAAATTTTTAGATCTCTAATTAATATTTATAGTCTAATATTTCATTTCAAAATACAAAACTAAAATTTATTTATTTGGGTGATACATACTTTGGTTATACTTTCCTTTTAAAAACATAAAATTAAAAAGTGTCACTATTACCCCAAAAGTGATTCCATGGGGTCCCAAAGTTTGGTACAGGGCATCCCATGTTCGGCCATGACACAAACAATAGAATTAGGACATATTTTGGTGTCATTTTATATTATTATGATATTATTTTATTACCCTTAACTAGATGATTACTAATTAATCACGTTAATTAAAGATAATTACCGTCATTACTATTCATAATGTCCAAAAACAAAAGCATCTTAATTACATAATTTGGACCTTCTGATTCAAAATATGGAATCCATTTTATCAAATTCAAAACACAAAAATTTCATTAACTAATTTAAAATAATTTCCATTGTCAAAACCAAAGACGTGTTTTTAAGAAGTAAAATCTATCAAAAGATTGATTTGTTTTAACATCCAATTTAAAAGTGAAATTACATAAAATGACCAATATTGTAATAAATTATAAAAAACATAATTAAATTACACCTTAAAACAAATTAAAATGACAATCTACCTATATAAATAAATTGGATGAAAAGGCAGTTTTGAATTAAAATGATGTATTTTCACTATTCATTGAAAATGAACATTTGTCAGAAAAATACCAAAAATTCACCTTAATTAATATTTGATATTCCAAATTCAAAAATTATATTAATTTTACCAAATTAAAAACATATAATTTGAATTAATTAATTTTATAATCAATTCTCGCTGTCAAAACAAATAGCGTGTTTTTAAGAAATAATATCTTTTAAAAGATTGACACTTTTTTATATCCAATTTCAAAGTGAAATTAATTAAAATGACCAAAATTGGCTTAAATGGTAAAAATATATTCTAATTATACTTTAAAACCAATTAAAATTATAATCTAACCATATAAATAAATTAGATTAAAAAGAGTTTTTGAATTAAAATACAACATTTTAAAAAAATGAACTTTAACGGAGAAATACCAAAAATTTACACAAAGTAAATTTTGATATCTTGATTATAAATAAGGATTTTATTTTTTCAAATATAACACATAAAAGTTACAAAAAGTATATTTAAAAATTTCATCATCAAAAGGTGGTTAATCGACCTTTTAAACAATATTAGAATTTTCATTCTTAAAATTGGATTCATTTGAATTTTAAGCCTCTAAAATTTATTGAATAGTGTAAAAACATTTATCAAACACATATAATCATATTTTAGTTAGTTATGTTCATTCCTACTATTCCAATGGCTATACGTTATCTACCATTTAAAATAATATTATTATATTGTTAGTGTGCAACGTAAGATTTCAAAGAAACTCTTTGTTGCGTATTGGGTACGCCATCAAACATAGCATCCCCTTTTAAGTAATATTAATATTTTATTCAAAAATATTAATATATATTAACATTTCATATTAATTATTTATCTTGGATTTTACATCCTTCCCCCCTTTTGGGAATTGCGTCCTCGCAATTTTAAAATTGGGCTTGGAAACTTTATTGAAAGCCCCACATCGGAAAAGGAGTCAATTAAAATGTCACTTTTAAATAAAGAAAGGGAAGTACAAAGGTCACCCATGTTAACCCATACAAGGATTCCATGTAGGAAAACATGGACATGGAAGACAAAACAAAGGGTCATGTTCGGATGGAGAGTGATGGAAAACATGATTAGGAGAAAGTTAACCACAAGAAAATCACAAACTTGTGATGGGTTAAATGGTATTTGATTCCCCAGTAGGAAAAAAATAACAGACAACATTTTGTTTGAGTTAATTTTCATTGAGGAATTTATTTATGAGCTTAACTAAAATATAAGTAAATATACTTACTTGTCATGTATACTTTCAACTTTTACTAAATTTCTAACACAAACTCGTATTTTCTCCAAATGATGAGTATTTCAGGATGACTTGTTTACGTTAAGAGCACTATAATCAACATCTATAGAATCACCTAATCCACAAAAGATAACTATATATTTACCATGTCTTTAGACCAAAACCAAAACCAAAAATTGTTAGTACGAGATCAGATAATTCCCAAAAAGGATAATCCTTTATAAAAAGAAAATCTATTCTTAATATCCAAAATTTGTCCAAAAAAACCCAAAGTTCAAAGAAGACCATTCGATAAAAAAATTTCCCATAGAATTCTTCAAAGTAAACCAAACTAAGATTGAAACACAAATCTTTGAAGGATTTAATAACATAGTTATTTAAGGTAAAAATTAACATTTATCTCCAAGTAACATTAGTTTCTCTTAAAGTCTCATACTGAAAATTAATTATCCTAATCACATATCCTCCATGATAGGTCAATATTTTCCTAGATAACCCAAAATCAACTTATTATTGATTCATAAAATTATATAACTAAAAATAATTTGTCGTACTAACTAGGGACTTCACATAGTCCAGTTCTAGGTGATAAATACCAATCGCACATTGGTTGTGGGTTTGATTCCCAAATCTTTGTCCCACGTGATGGGTTGTCACATGGTCTGCGTGTTGTCCTTTTTCCAGAACTATATAATTCGTAAAAAATTCCCCAAAAAGAGATAAAATCTTCAAAAATAACCATAACATAATTTAACCTCAATTTTATCTCATGCCTTTCATTTTCCAACATAACATATAGTAACCCATAATTACCTCAAAAGTAAGGATCATATAAACCCTAATGGTTACCTTTATAATTATTACCTGAACTTCCAAATCGAGTTGGTCATATCATACATGATGTATTAGAGAACTCACCCATGGTTCAAGTGGGTAATAATGACTCTTGATAGTTGTTTTAGAATAACCACGAGATTTCTCATTGAATCCCTCATTTCATCTAGTCTCTTAATCAGAGAACCACCACAGTTTCCTTCAAACCCGTTGTCTCTTTGGTGCCTGCTATATCCATCCATTTACTAAACCAAAAAGGTTAGTGTGAGTATATCACTATAATCATCATATAATACTAAGATATAATTATTAATGTTATCTTAAACTCTTTCACTTTATCTAAAATTATGACCCTTTCTGAAATCCTAACCATTACGGTAATGTCACTTGTGCTTAAAGGATACCCTAACCTCTAAAGTTATCTAAATCTCCCTCTGATACCAAATATAAGGACCCGGCCTTAAAACATTACATATTATTGAATTAAATTGAATAATTCTCATTGAGGATCTTTTTAGGTTTAGAGTTTTAGAGAATTAGGACTTAACTATTGCATCTCAATGATTACAAAGTAGACACATCTACTCAGTTTCCTATTTTTTCACAAAATAAAAACTCTTGAACAAAAGAGTCATGTCTAGTTCCTTGTTTTAGACAACATGACATTTCCTTTATCCCATCCTTGACCCTATTCCACTTTACGTCCTGTGAAAAACATTTCAAAAAACTTGGGATGAGCATAAAAAGCTCAGTAAGGGTTATAATAATACGGAAAGAAAACATTAGTCCATGTATACATAAGAATCAATACAATCATACTTTACTCATAAAACATAATTAATTTAACATACCTCATGAAATCATAAGATTTATGCATAACTCAATAGAAATCATAAGAGATAAAGGTAACTTGAGGCATTCATAACATTCTTACGTAGGGAGTAACACTCATGGTTACGTTTGGAATACCCATCACAGTATATTCCCTAAATATCTTTGGAGAAACCTTAGAATTTAACCCCTTCACATTAAACAATGCATTGGAGAGCTATATCGGGATCACCCACCCTTAGTTTATCACAGAACCATCCTTCTTTATAAACAATTCCCAAGAACCTTAACATAATCATATCACATAAAACATGCAAAAAGGAAACATAACATTTCCAAATTTCAATCACAAGATATCAATAACACATTGATATAACAAAAACATTATCAAAACCATTTTCAATACCAAAATAAAAGAAAATTAAAACAAGGTATTTATTTTTCATTTAAAAAAGTTATGGCTTGTAGAGGAAGCTGAAACTCAAATAATGGTCACGGCGGCGGAGAAGTCGTTGTCGCCACATACGTAAGACAAAACATTCCTTTTGTCGTTTAGTAAAAATGCTTCGTATAAAAATATTACTTTTTAATAAAAGTAAAAGTCAAAGGGGTTTATACACCATATAAAATAAAGTTGTGTATAAAACAAAATATGCCTCAATGAAAGGAGATTGATACGAAGTCACTTACAAAGATGGTATCCTTAGTTTAAGGATAAATCAATTACATAATTATATGTGAAAAATATAAATACACCCAATATAAGTGGATATTAAGTGTAGAACAATCAGAGTCATTCACACATATTCATATAATGACAAATTCAATAACTACAAGTTGAACCCAATGAAAACGAAATTGGGTTAAGAAGTTCCCTTTTAAAAATTCGACAGCCTAACGACGTCACATTATAATTCAAAAAAAAATTAGTTAATAAGACAAAAAGGGTATCTCATCACTTGGAAATAAATTTTACAACAATAAGGATATATAAGAACATATCCAAACATAATAAGATGTAAATTAAAAGACATAACAAGAGAAGTTTTTTCAAAAGAGGAGTGTGAAAGGTTCTCTTACCGATTTGGGTAACTTTTGAAACGTGCAACCCATGAAAGAAGGTTCATACAATGAAAATGTAAATACCCATAAATGAGAGTATATTACACAAATATTAAAATAATGGGCAGTACATACACCACACAAAATGAAATAGTGTAAAATGTTGCGTGAATCTCACGGGAATAAAAAGTGAGATAAAAACCCCTTACCTTGCTGTAATCAATCGAGTCGTATGACCAAAAGATAACAACCAAAAAATGAATTAAATAACACCATGAATATAAATAAAATCATGATAATATATATCAAATATCAATACACCACATTCAATAAATAAGTGTCGAACAATGGAAATATCACGGAAATAAAAGTAAGGTAAGAAATCCCTTATGAAATTTCGGCAGCCTAACGGTGCCATTTAAAGCTTCCAAAAAATGGATTGATGAGATAAAATAGGTTATATCATCATATGAACATAACAATTGAAGTAATATGAATATAAAAGAATATTCCCCTACATAATAAAGAGGAGCTTAAAAGGAATGACATAAAAGAGAGCACTTAAAAAGAAAGAGAGAGGTAGGATCCCTTACCTCGTGTCCGACTTGACTCGATCATTCTTTAATCTCCTGAATAATAAAGTAGATTTAATTTCTACTTTTTTAAGAACTTTTTTTAAGTTAATTATTCCTTTTATATGACTTTTTACCATTTTATGAACATTATGTAATTATTTAAGTTAATAACGGTCGTTTTGTCGATCATTGGAACTTGTGTCAAAAATAATCTTCTTATAATTACAAGTTGTTCATGTGGTAAGATATCAATTATATCCAGAATTATATTCATGATGTAGATATCATATATATCATAAATATTCATTATATAAATTCATTTATAATATTATATAACATTTAGAGATAAGAAATGAAATGCAATGTTCATGGAGACGGTAAGCCGTACGTACGCATGAACGCTACTTTCATTTCTATTTCATATTAAATGGAATGAAATGATAATGATACAAAGTTATATTATAATTCCAGTATAATATCATATATATAACATAATTAACTCCATATTTTACACATCCCACATATGGAATTAATGAATCAAATCACTTTGAGGGGGCGGTAGTCCGCACTTCCTAAAATGAAGATATCACGTTTACCCATAATGGAAACCATAAAGGTATTCCATAAATGAAAAATACAGAAGAATAAAAAAAACATAAAAATATTATATATCATATATAAATGTAGTTACATCTTAATGTCCACCTTTAACGGTTTTAAAATAATATTGAACAATCATCATTTCGTGAGGCAGTAATTCACCATCCACAGAAACAGTATGTTAATTAACCATTTGACGGAGGTTCGTGCAAGTGTAGCTCGAATCCTTCTTATAACAACATCCTAGTATATTTAAGATACTGGTGTTGTTACAAAATAGAGTAATAAAAAGATTTTAGGGGTTTGGAGAAGTAAAATAAAACAAAATAACATTAGAGAAGACTTTACCTTCAAATCGGGTAACTCCCCTTGGTTTGAACCAAAAGGGTTTCTTGAAGAGCTTTCTGCCTACAGTAAGGCTTATATGATGAATATAATGATTTGGAGAGATAAAATGAGTAGAGTGTGGCCGAGACAATGGCTTGAGAGGTGTGGGTAAGGAGGTAGTGGTGGGGGCCTTTTCTAAGAGGGAGGAGGGGCACTCTTGGAAAGTCAAGAAATGTTACTTTATATTAAAATGAGTTTCGGATTTTAAATGTCCCACATTGATATATATCTAGTATAAGGTAATAAGGGTTATAAATATTCTCATACAATAGGTTTTAGGCAAGTGTAAGTCTTATAATTTAATTTATATTTTCATTTTATTTAAATCATTCATTAATGAGATAATCGCTGCATCATCATGGTGTCATAAATAAATTAATTTATTTAATGACTAAAAATTATAAAAAATATACTATGATGTAGTAAATATTGTTAGATTTATAGTTACTATTTATAGTCTAAGATATTATTTACACAGACAAAAATAAAATTATTTTACTTGGGTGATACAAACTTTGGTTATACTTTCCTTTTAAAAACATAAAATTAAAAAGTGTCACTATCACCCCAAAACTGATTCCATGGGGTCCCAAAGTTTGGCACAAGGCATCCCATGGTCGGCCATGACACAACCAGTATCATTAGGACACATTTTGGGGTCATTTTATATTATTATGATATTATTTTATAACTCTTAACAACCAGATTACTAATTAATCACGATAATTAAAGATAATTACCGTCGTTACTATTCATAATGTCCAAAAACAAAAGCGTCTTAATTACATAATTTGGACCATATGATTCCAAATATGGAATCCATTTTATCAAATTCCAAACACTAAAATTTCAGTAACTAATTTAAAATAATTCTCATTGTCAAAACCAAAGACGGGTTTTTAAGAAGTAAAATCTATCAAAAGATTGATTTGTTTTTACATCCAATATAAAACTAAAATTGCATAAAATTACCAATATTATATTAAATTATAAAAAAATAATTAAATTAAACCTTAAAACAAATTAAAATGACAATATAACTATAAAAATAAGTTGGATGAAAAAGCAGTTTTGAATTAAAATGCTGTATTTTTTACTATTCATTGAAAATGAACATTTGTCGGAAAAAATACCAAAAAATCACCCTAAGCTATATATAATATTACAAATTAAAAAATGATTTTAATTTTACCAAATTAAAAACATATAAGTTTCATTAATTAATTTTATAATCAATTCCCGCTGTCAAAACAAATAGCGTGTTTTTAAGAAACAATATCTATTAAAAGATTGACACTTGTTTATATCCAATTTCAAAGTGAAATTAATTAAAATGACCACAATTGGATTAAATGGTAAAAATATATTCTATTTATACTTTAAAACCAATTAAAAATATAACATAACCAAAAAAATAAATTATATTAAAAGGAGTTTTTGAATTAAAATACAGCATTTTTTTAAAAAATGGTCTTTAACGGAAAAATACCAAAATTTACACAAAGAAAATTTTGATGTCTTGATTCTAAAGAAGGATTTTATTTTGTCAAATATAACATATAAATGTGACAAAAATTAGATTGAAAAATTTCATCATTAAAAGGTGGTTAATCAACCTTTTAAAGAATATTAGAATATTCATTCTTAAAGTTTTATTCATTTTCATTTTAAGCCTATAACATTTATTGAATAATGTAAAAACATTTATCAAACATATATAATCATATTTTAGTTAGTTATGTTCATTACCTCTATTCCAAAGGCTATATGTTATCTACCATTTAAAATAATATTATTTTATTGTTAGTGTGCAACGTAAGATTTCAAAGAAACTTGTTGTTGCGTATTGGGTACGCCATCGAACATAGCATCCCCTTTTAAGTAATATTAATATTTTATTCACAAATATTAATATATATGAACATTTCATATTCATTATTTACCTAGGGTGTTACAAATATCAACCATTTACTTCATTTTATTTTATTAAAAAATAATCTTCAATGAATATATAGTATTTATTTACATCCCAAGGAGTCGTCCCAGGGTGTTAACAAGCCCCCAAGGTCCAAAACTTCATGTTTTAGGTATCACTCTTCAAGGTATGGGAATCTACCACCCTTCTCTTTTTCAAGCACTCCTTTTATGTTATTATTTTTTAATTTTCATTTTATTATGTTGGGATATGTCATTCCATATCCCCTTTAATATCTATTTTTTGTCCAAATTATGATATACCCCTTTTTTATCATCAATGCATTTTATGAATTTATAAGTGACGCCTTTAGGTTGCCAAATTTTCATAAGGGAAATCTCATCTTCTTTTCCCTTTCATGTTTACTTTTTTTCTGTGTTATGTCATTAATATTACCATATAATGTGGTTATTCCCATGTAACTATGTCTCTCTACTGTATTATGATTCTTTTATGAATGGGTGACCCTTTCCCCCTCTCTTTTTACTGTTTTCTAAAACCATGTTTCATACCCATTATGCTGCAGAATTTTCTTCTCAAAATCACTCTAATTTTCTCAAGAAATTCTTTTATTTTCTTTATGTGAATACCCAAACCTCTTTCTTTTCTAGCTTTATTCACCAAGTTGTAAAAAAAATTATTTTATTCTGGAATCTACATACATAAAACCCTAATTCTTTTTCTATCAGTTTAAAATTACATAATGATCTTGTTTTTAAAGAACTTTTTAAAATATCATTATTTTGATATGATGCCCATTTATTTTAGTGTTTGATGATGATATATGTGGATCACATGAAAATAAAGACATATTAAGGGTTTGAACTAATAGCACTCCAATACATTGGGTAAATTATTTAATCTCTAGAGATGACAAGTTTTACGATACCTTGGTCAATAACTTTGGTAAATTGTATGACATCGTGGGGATAGTCCTTGGTGATATGTTTTTGAATATTGTAGCCACATATTCAAGTTATGATTCATTAACTTTTTATTATGATATTCCTAATGTTCTTTTTCTCAAGACATTATGATATTCCTCAAGTTATTATTGATAACTCTCAAGTTCTCCGGTAAACGGATTCCCTTGATTTCCCTTACTGGGCCTTTCGCTCACCCTTTTTTTGATGTATGTCCACAGATTATGATTTGGAATAATTATAATTAGGATGAACAAATTAATAAGCCTTTCAAGTGGTTCAGAATATTTTTTAAGTTTTCCTATATTAAGAACCTCATTTCCAAGACACTAAACATTAAAGAACCTCTTTTTGTATAATTTAACAAAGGTTATGTAATAAAAAGGTGGGATGTCATAATTGCGATCAAAGGATGGTTTAGTTATTTTTGGAAATTAGGATTTAAAAACTCTAGGAAAAACATAAAATAAAAGTTTATATATATGAAAACAACCTAGCATTTTGGTGAAATATTATGTAAGTGGAATCCAAACAATGAAATATTTGTCTAGATATGAACAAGTTGATGTGGATATGACACAACTGTATCTATGGGAAAAACTCGAAAACACCTCTTTGAGCTAGACTCAAATGAGAACTGGTGCACAACAATAGGCCTTGCTGCACTCCTGGGTTGACACTCTTTGAGGGATGTTTTTTTTAATCCCAAGATTTGTATAAACCATTCTGAAGGATGTACAGATAATGTAAAACTTTTATTAATGGTGTCGATCAATAAGATTAAATTGCGAGGACATAAGTTCTTTAAGGGGGGAGAATATAACGACCTGAAAAAATGTACTTCTTTTATTTATGAATCTCTTTCCACCTAATAACGTTTTATTATGTTTTACAATTGAAACACATAGAATGATATTTTATTTCATTGAAACACCATACATCATGCATAAATTTGGACGTGTACAACTATGAACAAAAATGGGATATACACAATAAAGAATAGTTTCTCTTAATTAAATGTATGTTTAATTGAGACAACATTTGATAAATTCATTTTTCAGACACAAATTTTAATTTTATGTGGATGTATTAAATAAAATGTGATATTATATAGTAATAACAATAAATTTTTTCTAAATGATATTATATTTTAATGATTCCTGATGTAGTTTTTATAATGGTCTAAATGTTCATTATCCTATTAAATTATTCATTTTCATTAAAATAATGATTTTCTAAAAATTAAAAAAATTAATATATTTAACTAAAGTTTTATTTAAAATGCTTATTATAATTAAATAGTGTTATAATTTTTTTAATTTATAAATGATAATATAATTTTATGTCTGAAATTTTACTTTGCATTAATTATGCATTTTCTGTCCGTTATCATTTTTAATAGATAAGTATTTTTATAGTTAATGGTTATATTTGTCATATTTAGATATTTATTATGATAAAATAAATTTCAATTTTGACTTAATAATATCAATATTAGGTTCGGGTGAATTTATGAGAATTTTATAAAATATTTTAGATTTTATGAATAGTAAAAATACAGATTCAGTTTTTCGATAAGTTTAATGGCAACATAACTATGTCATAATTATGTAACGAGTAATATAATATGATGGTAGAATATTATTGATTAAAATATGATATTAGGAGTCTCATGTGGCTAATACCATGGGAAAATACTAAGGGCAAGCCCATAGTTTTGTAAATACCACTACTGAGGTGTCCTCAGAAATTAATAAAATATTCCCTCACTTTTTCTATAAATACCAACAGATTACATCATTTTAATTCATTCAAAAATCATCCTAAGTGAATATATAGTATTTTTACCTACAAAAAATTCATCCTAATGTGTTCTCAATCCCCCAAGTTCCCAACCATTGAGTTCTAGAAGTCACTTTTCAAGGTAAGGGAATCTACCACCATTCTCTTTTTCAAGCACTCCTTTCATTTCATTCCTTTTAATTTATATTTTATTATGTTTGGATATGTCAATATGTTTCCCCTTTAATGTCCATTTTATGTCCAAATTATTAGAGACCCCTCTATCATCAATTCATTTTTTTAATTTTTAACTGACACTATTTGGATGCCGAATTTTCATAATGGAAATCTCACTTTCTTTTCCCATTCAAATTTATTTTTTATGTGATATGTCATTCATATTTACATACCATGTTCTTATGTACATTTAATAATATCTCTCTACTGTATTATGCCTCTTTTAAGAATAGGTGACCCTTTTACCCTCTCTTTTTAATGTTTTCTAAAACCATGTTTCATACCTATTGTAACGTCCCGGACCCAGGTGCCATGCAATGGCTGCCCCGAATCCGGTTCTCCACATGACCTCAAGCGTAGTTCCCCAAATTCTAGAGGCTACCAACTAACAGCGAGGGCCCAAGTTTGATAGTGGGGAAACTATGCCCTTATTTTTCAAATTGTAGCGCAGCGGAATACAAAATAAAACATACAACAAACAGTGGAAGTAGTAACCATACACAACTGAAGTAATAACAGTATATAAATAATGATGCTAAATGTCTCAAGTTCTAAGAAAACATCCAGAACTTGTTATACATCAATACAGTACAACTAAATGCAGAGTACAACAAAACAAAGTAAAACAGCTCGCAGCGGCATCGCGAGCCTAGGCTCGGTCCCATGCCCTCCTCCTCCTCAGCAACAGTCAAGTACCTGTATAGGGACTCTTACCCCTATCCACACCTACAGAAACGTAATCTGTTTGGGCCGAAAAGCGTGACCCAAACAGGGTGTGAGAAATATATCTCAGTAGGCACCCACCAAAGGCTCGTGCCAAACTGCGTGAAAGCAATCAACAACGGTGTGCAATAGTAAAATGCAATAAAGTAAGTTGTACTGAAAAGTAACTAACTCCACGAGTCATATTTCCATATAAATATTATTTTTAATCATTTAAATTAAAATACCACCACAGTGAATATTCTAGGTAAATATCCAAATTTCCACAGACACGTAAACTCCCACCCTCGGGTAAAGTGAAACCAACACAGGAAATTTCCCACAGGCATAAATAGTGTCACCCACAGGCACAGAATCATCTGCCCATAGGCACGGAAGAAGTTTCCCACAGGCTAAGTAGAACAATGCCTATAGGCTAATCACAACACTGCCCTCAGGCTAATAGGTAAACGGGCCATGCCCAACATGTAAATATACAGTAAAAAAGCAATTACTCTCGAGGAAATTCTATAATTACTACTTTTAAGGCATACCCTCGGGTATCCTGGCCAAACGGCTAAACAGTGAAACACACCCATGGGGTGGTTCTGGATCCAAGGAATGATCCCAACTAGCATTTTAATAACATAATTAAATACCTAATAAATTCTAGGTGTTTAATATAGAAATGGCCTCAGCCACACGACACCCCAACATCGGTTCGAGGCACAAAACGCACAAAACACACGACAGTTGGAAAAACAAACACCAAGCCACCTACCTTATACGCCAACGAGTGGAATACTCGAACGTCGACTCCAGAAACGCCCAAGAATAGTGTAGATATGACGAAGAACAAAACTTTATAAACCTCAAATAACTCCCGTTTGGAGAATAATTGGTATGCAACACGCTAGGAGAAGAGAGGGCTTAC
Organism: Viscum album; assembly: GCA_963277665.1. Classification (NCBI taxonomy): domain Eukaryota; kingdom Viridiplantae; phylum Streptophyta; class Magnoliopsida; order Santalales; family Viscaceae; genus Viscum; species Viscum album. The sequence continues at coordinate 431,352,397 of OY728139.1, forward strand.
CCGCACGGTTCCAACGAGATCGTCCGAGGTAGAATCGGATTCCAGACGCTCGATTGGTGGATCTCCAAAGGTCCGGTCATCCACTCCTGCTCCTTCCTTTGGTTCTAATCCTTCCCTGTGAATAGGGGAGGCTACTTCCCAATTTAAGCAAAAAAAAAACAAAGTACACGGCATGTACATCCAAGTAGACGATGTGTACTTACTTCATTTAACTGTTCCTCTGGCGGCACTGCCATACTGTTCACCCATCGACATGAGTACACGGCATGTACTCCTGAGTACACGGCGTGTATTGTCACCAAGCTGGCAGCTACTCCACCACCTTACTATTTTGGCCTGCTGACTGACTACACAGTGTGTAAAGGACCACTAAATGACGTGTTGTTGGTTCCTACACCCTTTGTCACCGACATGGCTACATGCCCCGTGTACTCATCCCTACATGGCCAGAAGTACACGCCGTGTGGAAAAAGTACATGGTGTGTAATTCCAAAATTTAGGATTTTCCCCATTTTCCATATTTTATTTAAAACACTTAATGAAAAGAGAAAAGAAGAATAGTGTACCTAAAAGATAAGAACCAGGTTCTTATAAACTTCCCCCATTATAGCAATTCGTCCCTGAATTTCCCTTCCAAGGGTGTAGAAGATATAGCCGTGAAAAACTCTGGCCACTGAGCACGTATGTCGGCCTCCCTCTCCCAGGTCTTGTCCTACAGTCAGCCATGCTACCATATCACCCGTACGAGAGGAACTGACCGGCCTTAGAGAACCTCCATACTCCTGTCAACAATATGAATCAGATGCTCCTCAAAGGATGCATCTTCCTCCAACTCAACCTCCTCGGGCTGAAAGACGTGAGATGGTTCTTATAGGACCACGGGAAACCCTGAGAGGGGAGGGGTGAATCCGGGTGTCAACTTTTTCTTCTTAAAGTTTTGGATCTTGTTCCCATGTTGGTAGGAACTCGTTAAACCTGTATGATGGATATGATTAGTAATGAAACATTCACATGCAGAGAGATGACACAGCTATTTTTACTTGGTTCACCACTAAGGGCTATGTCCAAGGAGCATACGCTGACAGGTTGTTGGTCATACCAAAATCCACTATGCTTCACTAGCTGTAGATTACAAATGTTCGGGTACAGCCACTATATCCCAGGCTCACTGCCTTTACAAAAGTTTAGGGATAGCTCACTGCGTCCCTCGGGTCACTCCCGTTGACTCCCCCTGGGTCACTGCCGTTGGTGAAGTCCCACTCAGTTTATAGAAGTGAAGGTCTCTTCAATAGATGTGCATTGAAGTTCTTTGTCTCCTGTTCAGCATGAGACTTTGCTTGCATCAGGGATCCGAGTTGATGCCCTTTTTAGTTCAATCCTTCTTCTTTAGTGAAATGACTGAATTCACTATATCCCCTTGTCTTCGTTTTCCTAAATCACAATCACTTATGTGATTGCTCAATAAATGATGCTCAGCTTACTTGTCATCATCATAATCATTTCACCATGTATGTATGAGATCATGTATGTATCATTTAGATTTCTTCTTCAATCTCACTTTTCACTAAAGTATCAGGCAATCTTTCAGCTCTTTTCAAGCTCCAGAAAGGCGGGTGCACTCCAACAACACCTGGCGCGCTTCTCTAAACCAGGCGTGCAAGTCCCAATATGGCACGCAAGTCTCACTACGGCGCGCAATTCTCTGGCGCACAGGTCCAAACTGGCGTGCAAGTATCACAAAACCACCTGTGCGACACTGCCTTCCTCAACTTCTAACCTACGTGACTTACTTCCTTTCTCTCCCAAACCGCCTTAGACGCGTAGCCAACAACCGGCGCACAACTTTAGATAATGGTGCGCAAGTCCACCTACGCAGCCACACATAATACTTGTGCGACTTCCACACCTGCGCGATAGGAGCTCTGATTTTTCTAAGTGTTGAACTCCGTGAGAAATGAGGAGGGGTGGTCCAGTATTTATAGGCAATTTGACCACCCTGCACGATGGCGTGCAAGTCAACCATCGGCACGCAAGTCTCGGTGCGCAGGTCTCTTCCCCTGCAATTCACTTGCGCGACCAACTTCTAAACTTGCACGAACCTCTTTCCTTTGCCAAATTTCGATCTTCTGATCTGGAAAAACCATAGGCACTCAAGTTATCATGCTTCCAAGGCATCAGCGTGCAAGTCTCTTCTCGATGTGTAAGTCACCTGCGCGACCTCACCAAAACTTACGCTACCCTTATCCCTTTTCCATATTTTGATGATTTTATCTTCAAAAACATATGGCGTGCAAGTTTTCTATCCTCAAAGACCTCGGTGCACAAGTCCCTTTTCCAAAAACACTTTTCTTTATCTGTCGATTTTCAGGCCCAAAAATTTGGCAAACACTGGGAAACAGCGCCACCCTGTATCTGCTCCTTTTGTACCGCCTCCAGATCATCCATTCCTATATCGACGTTCTTGAATCAAACATAGATCATTGACCACAACTCTTGAACTCGACATGCCATCATGAAACCCCTTTTTTCAACAAGTGTGCATGTCATTTGTTTGCTTTTTCAGCAAGAACAATCACCTCAAAAACACTTCTTCTTGGTGATTTGAATCCTTCAACAACTCTTCTGTTTTCATCACAAACTCCACTATCGTGATATGTATTCTTTGAAGGAACATCTTTAGAACCATCATCTTCTGATACAATTTGATGTGCATGGCCATCTCATAATTTCAATCTCCGAATGGCCATCTCAGAAGTCTGATCCCTTGCACATTGTCTTCTTCTTCAGCCATCATTATCTACTTCATGCAAAGCATATGAGTCAATTCTTCATGAAGTCTCTTGCATGGTTCTCATGAAATCCTGAGTAATTTCATGGTCTTCATCAAAAACCCGTGGGTCTCATGCAATAATGAGGAATTGCATGGTCTTCATCAAAACCCATGGTTCTCATGAAATAAGGAGGAATTGCATGGTCTTCATCCAAAAACCCCATTCTTCATTAATCATCCTCAGATGGATTACACCTCACATTCTTCATGGTTGTAAACATTGTATCACCTTTGAAACATGTTCTTTGAACTTATGATCAGTACAACAATCGTCTGAATTATCATTCCTCCACATCATCAGAGTACTTCTTGATCTCTTTCATTTTGATCTTCATTGAGAATTATTGACAACAAATACAACCGTATACACAAAGTGGTTCCAACAGTTCTGAATGATAGTGATGCAACTGAGATATGTGGAAGACGTCGTGCATGGCTCGATACCGCTGCGGTAACCACAACCGATAAGCAACCATTCCAACTCTCTCCAGAATCTCAAATGGCCACACATACAGCGGTGAAAGTTTACCCTGTATCCTGATCCGCTTGTGTCCCAGCCTTGAAGAAACACGTAGAAAAACCTGATCCCCGACCACAAACTCCAAAGGTCGTCTACGGAAATCCGCATAAGACTTCTGACGAGACTGTGCAGTAGCCATCCACTTATGAATCAACTGGACCTACGCAGAAGTCTCCTGCACGAGTTGTGGCCCTAGTAAAGTTGCATCACCTGCCTCTATCCAGCACAAGGGTGAATGGCATGGCCTACCGTATAAATCCTCGTATGGTGCCATTTCAATAGTCTCCTGGAAGCTATTGTTATAGGAAAACTCGACTAAGGGTATATGCTTCTCCCAAGAGCCCCCAAAGTCTAGGAAGCATGCACGCAACATGTCCTCTAGCACCTGTATCGTACGCTCTGACTGGTCATTAGTCTGAGGGAGGTAGGCTGTGCTCAGAGGCACCTGTGTACCCAGTTCCCTCTAAAAACTCTGCCATAAATGAGAGGTGAAGCTGGTGTCCCTATCATAAATGATAGAATGAGGGACCCCATGAAGACATATGATCTCTCGAATATACAGCCTTCTAGATCATCAACACCAAAGGTCTCCTTGATCAATAAGAAGTGAGCTACCTTCATGAGTCTGTCCACAACAACCCACATGGCATAATTTCCATGAGGTGACCTCAGCAAACCAGTCACCAAATCCATCGCGACATCATCCAATTTCCACTCCATAATGGGTAACTGCTGTAACAGCCCTACTGGTCTCTGATGCTGTGCCTTCACCTACTGACAGGTGGAACACCTCGTAACAAAACCAGCTACACCTCTCTTCATACCCGGCCACCAGTACTGACCTCTCAAGTCACGGTACGTCTTGGTAACCCCGGGATGAACTGCCCAAGCTGAAGCATGAATCTCTCACATCAATTCCTCGTGTATATCCCATGTAACCCATACTCGTCCATGGAAATGAAAAACCTCATCATCGCCTGTCATCCAACCAGGAGAAGGGTCCTCACTTGCCACCGACTCCCATAGAACTAGGCCTTCTGGATCAAATAGTTGTCTCATACTTACTCTTTCCAGGAGGGTAGAAGTCACAGCTAAAGATAAAAGATAAGTCTTCCCCTGACTGTCATGCACCTCCAGATGCATCTTAGAGAACAAATCCATGAGCTTCCACTCACCACTGGCCTCTTTCACTGCCTGCATCTGATTCTTTTTCTCAGTGCATCAGCTACTGCATTACCTTTACCAGGTGTATAGGCAAGCTCAAAATCGAAGGACTGTAGGTATTCGACCCACCTCCTCTGCCTCAGATTCAAGTCACTCCGAGTAAAGATTTACTTGAGGCTTTTGTGGTCGGTGAAAACCACTAAATGCACCCCCAATTGATAATGTCTCCAACAGCGCATCACATGTACAACTGCAGCTAACTCAAGATCATGCATTGGGTAAGTCCTCTCATGTGGCCTCAACTGCTGAGACTCGTACACAAAAACTCGGTCGCCCTACATCAACGCTGCTCCCATCCCAATCCCTGATGCATCATAGTAAACTATATAGCTCTTCCCCTGCTCTGGGGGTATCAGGATCGGTGTTGATGTCAACCTTCCTTTCAGGTCCTGAAAGGATGTATCACAAGCTTCTGACCAAACGAACTTCACACCCTTCTTAGTTAAGCCCTTCAACGGTGCTGCTAAGTGGGAGAAGTCCTGTATAAAGTGTATGTAGTAACCATCCATCCCTAAGAATCTCCATATCTCGATCACGTTCTTAGGCTGCTTCCAGGAAACCACTTCTCTCACCTTCTCTGGGTCTACTAAAACTCATGACTCAGAGATGATATGACCCAGGAAGTGAATTTGGTCCATCCAAAAGTGGCACTTTGAGAGCTTATCATATAGCCGATGCTCCCTTAGTGTACTCAATATGAACTCAAGATGGGTGGCATGGTTGTGTCGAGTGTGAGAGTACACCAAAATGTCTTCCACGAATACTACCACAAAAGAATCAAGATACGGATGGAATACACGATTCGTCTGAGCCATGAAAACTACTGGCACGTTTGTGAGTCCGAATGGCATAACCGTATACTCATATAGACCATACCTACTCCTGAAAGCCGTGAAAGGTATATCAGATGGTCTCACGCGCAGCTGATGATATCCTGATCTCAGGTCAATCTTCGAGAACACTTGTGCTCCATGAAGCTGATCAAAACGATCATCAATCCTTAGTAAGGGATATCGGTTCTTAATTGTCAACTGCTTTAGCTTCTGATAATCCACTAAAAGTCTGAGGGTACCGTCTGCCTTCTTCGCAAAAAGGACTGGAGAACCCCAAGGAGAAGTATTGGTTCCGATAAAGACCTTTTCCTGTAACTCCTCTAACTACATATTGAGCTCCTGAAACTCTGGTGTAGCCATCCTATAAGGTAGAATGGACACCAGTGCTACTCCTGGCACAAGATCAATGGATAAATCCACCTCTCGCTCCGGAGGAAGACCTGAAAAGTCATCCATGAAGACATCCCTAAAATGATCAATAACTGGAGGGAAATCCGTCTGACAAGTCCCCTGATCATCCAGATATAAACTCGCAATCTGGGCTGTGACTCCACCTCGCCCACGATGCTCTGGTCCAGCTCGAATTGCCTGAACATCCCACTCGCCCTTTTATAGAAACTCTCCACCCTCTGGTGATGTGAAACGCACCCTACGGCGATAGCAGTACACAAAGCCTCGAAAGGGAACCAACCAGTCCATCCCGAGAATGAAGTCATAAGCTGTCATCTCTAAGACAGAGAGGTCCCAAAGGAAGTGACACCCACCAACCTCAAGGGGGAACTCCTTGCACTAATGCACACCAGTCGTTCAAGTTCCCAATGGAGTTTCTAACATCATGATATCAGAAGATGAAGAAACATAAATCCCAAGGCTCTCCACAACGGGTATAAATATAAAACTATGCATAGCACCCGTATCAAAAAGTACTGAAGATATGACAGAAGCTACTAAAATAGTACCTATGATTGTAGAAGGTCTGTAATCCTGCTCCTGCTGGGTCTGTTGCACTGCATATGCTTTCCCAGTGCCACGGCCCTACGACAAAGCCTAGCTACCCTGAGCTATCCCACTCTGCTGCCTCTGAGATCCTGGTGTCTGGCTACCACGGCCACGACCACCATCTTTGCCTGTATGCCCTGACGTATTCCAATTTCCGGACTGGTAAGAAGCTGCTAGTTCCTCTCCCGCTCATGGAGTCTGCACAAAACCCCTCTCACTAGCCATCGGTGGAAATTCCCTACAAAAGAGCTGCAGATGACCCATCCTGCCGCAAGCTAGGCGCTCTACTGGGTCTCGTGGACACTGTGGCCTCTTGTGCCCCTCTCTACCACACTGGTAGCACATAACCTGGCCACCTGAAGCATTCTTCTGACTGGTACTGCTGCCCTGAGAGAAGTTCGCCTGTCTCTTCCTCTTGCCAGCAGAAATTGTACCAGTAACTGGTGCTGAACCACCCGGGCCCACACCACTAGATTCCCGAAGGTTCCCCTCTGTGATTAGTGCCTGGTTCACAATAGTGTATACAGTAGGCAACCTGAAGACATTCACCAATGCTCGGATTTCATACTGAAGACCATCCTCAATATTTCTGGCTCTCAACATCTCATCACACACCAGCACAGGTGAAAAGTGCTGAAGCTCAGTGAAATGAGCAGAATAGTCCATCACTGACATAGCCCCCTACTACAGATTCATGAACTCTCAAGCTAGATATGCCCTCAGTGTCTCTGGGATGAAGAAGTCATAGAAGACTTCCTGGAAATCATCCCACACCATGTCTCTATGATGCTCTGTCTGGGTGGTAACATCCCACCACCTCTTATCAGAATCACACATCATATATGTCACGAGCCTGACCCTCCGCCCTGGAGGCATCTCAAGATGTTAAAAAATAGTTTGCATAAACCCCAGCCAAGACTCTGTAGCTTGTGGTCCACCATCCCCTGAAAACGTAGGCGGATGGTGCTTCTGGAAGATACGTGTTAGCTCGGCCATAGATGTGGCAGCCTGCGGTGCTCCCTGAAAGGTCAGAATGAACCGCATAAAGCCTTCACGAAACTGCGCCTCTACGCCTGTTTCCGGTATAGCAGCTGGCGCCACATCTGGCTCTGTTGGAGGATTAACTGGTAGCCCATGGCCCACTATCTCTGGAATATTCTGGTTGCCTCTCTCCAGGCGAACAAAGCGTGGTCTTCTAGGCGGCATGACACTACAAGGTCAAAATCACGCATTAGATTCAAGATTATTAAGGCTGAAATGAAGAAACCAAAAAGGGAACAAGAAGAAGAGGGTATTTCAAAATTTACAAAACAAGACTACACGGCATGTATACTGACTACCCGATATGTACTTGACTTCCCTTCCCCTGCCCAGGTCCTTCGACACGGCTAAGACACATGGCTCCCATTAAACAGAACTACACAGCATGTAAATAATCTACATGGTGTGTATGGTGTTATTTCCCAACTGCCCGTGTCGTTTGTGACACGACCGACTACTCAGCTTGAAACTACACGGCCTGTTACACCCGCACATGGTGTGTACACCACCTCGTTTCCCTAGCCACATGGCTAAGTCCACACAATCTGTCCTCAGACAAGACTACACAGCGTGTCCCTAAAGGTACACGGCGTGTTCAAGGAATGGTGACATCGACCCGTGTTATTAGTTACACGGTCGAGTCCCCATGTCGCACTACAGGGCGTTTTCATAATTGACATGGCGTGTTCTGTAAAGGAGTTCACTGACCTGTGTTGTTAGTTACACGGCCGGACTCCGAGTCAACATTACACGGCGTGTAGATCTGCTACACAACGTGTTTTGCCCAAGCACTTCGCTACCCCGTGTCGCCGCCCACACGGTTTGTGACATGGTAAGAGACTACATGGCGTGTACTCAGAGTACACGGAGTGTACTAAAAAAGTTTATTTTTCTTCCTGAATAGTAGAACATACACAGCGTGTCTACATTACTACACGACGTGTATACTGGGTTTCTTGACAGTATGCCTCAGAAACTTCTCTGGAACCCATAAAACACTGAAAAAAATACCTAAGTGTCAAATTCTGATCCGTGAGGGCCCGTACTCCCCACGAATCAAAGTTTGATAGCTTATCTGTGTTATAACATAATAAACAGTCAATGATCCACCAAATTCTGGTCAATGGGGGCCCGTAATCCCCAATAACTAGAGTTTGGTGTCCATTTTACAAACAGGGTCACATAAAATTACCCTATCACAGAGCATGTATTTTATCAAGCAGTTATCACAATAGCATGCTTTTCTAGCACAACAACTATCACAACAGCATGCAATTTCTAATGCACCTACATGGCAGGTAACTATGTATGACATGTGATTTCTAGCATGTGCCTAAATGATGCATGAGATGGCATACCCTCATCTCATTGCGTTGCAGCTAAATAGAACCCATAGATAAAATACAAACAGCACAATCCAAGTGCGTCCCCCAATGGTGAAAACATTTCAACTGTAAAATTTTCAAAATCGAAATAATTACAAAAATACAAGGTAGATAGGATTTTCCTTGTACATGGGTTAGCTATGCCCGGGCACAGCTTATTACCAACTAACATTCATCCTATCCCGGACTACGGCTCCAAATAGTAAGTCAAAGAAAAGAACCCCTTTGATACCTGTTGTAACGTCCCGGACCCGGGTACTATGCAACGGGTGCTCCGAATCCGGTTCACCATGTGACCTCAAGCGCATTTCCCCAAACACCAGAGGCTTCCTACTAGCAGCATGGGCCCAAGTCTAATAGTGGGGAAACTATGCCCTCATTTTTTAAAGTGTAGTGCAGCGGAATACAAAATAAAACATACAACAAACAGAGGAAGCAGTAACCATACACAACTGAAGTAATCAACAGCTATGGATATAACCAACAGTATATAAATAATGATGTTACATGTCTCAAGTTCTAAGAAAATAGCCAGAACATGTTATACATCAATACAATACAACCAAAGGAAGCGTACAACAAAACAAAGTAAAACAGCTAGCAGCGGCATCGCGAGCCTAGGCTCGGTCCCATGCCCTCCTCCTCCTCAGCAGCAGTCAAGTACCTGTATAGGGACTCTTACCCCTATCCACACCTGCAGAAATGTAATCTGTTTGGTCCGAAAATAGTGACCCAAATAGGGTGTAAGAAATATATCTCAGTAGGCACCCACCAATGGCCTATGCCCAACTACGTGAAAGCAAGCAACAACGGTGTGCAATAGTAAAATGCAATAAAGTAAGTTGTACTGAAAAGTGACTAACTTCACCAGTCATATTGCCATTTTAATATTCTTTTTAATCATTTAAGTTAAAATACCACCACAGGGAATATTCTAGGTAAACAGCCAAATGTCTATAGACACGTAAACTCCCACCCTCAGGTAAAGAGAAACCAACACAGGAAATTACCCACAGGCTTACATATATTTCCCACACGCGTAAATAGTGTCGCCCACAGGCACAGAATCATCTGCCCATAGACACAGAAAAAGTTTCCCACATGCTAAGTAGAACAACGCCCACAGGCTAATCACAACATTGCCCTCAGGATAACAGGTAAACAGGCCATTCCCAACATGTTAATATGCAGTAAACAAGTAATTCTTCTCATGGGAATTCTACAATTACTACTTTTAAGGCATACCCTCGGGTATCATGGCCAAATGGCTAAACAGTGAAACACACCCATGGGATGGTTCCGGATCCAATCAATGATCCCAACCTACATTTTAATAACATAATTAAATACCTAATCAATTCTAGGTGTTTAATATTGCAACAGTCTCAACCACATGACACCCTAACATGGGTTTGTGGCACAAAACGCACAAAACACACGACAGTTGGAAAAACAAACACCAAGCCACCTACCTTATACGCCAACGAGTGGTATACCCGAACGTCGACTCTAGAAACACCCAAGAACGGCATAGATCTGACGAAGAAAAAAACTCTGGTAACCTCAAATAACTCCCGTTTGGAGAAGAATTGGTAAGCAAAACGCTAAAAGAAGAGAGGGCTTACCCGCGCGGTTCCAATGAGATCGTCCGAGGCAGAATCAGATTCCAGATGATCGATCGGTGGATCTCCAAAGGTCTGGCCGTCCAATCTCGCTCCTTCCTCTGGTTTTAAGCCTTCCCTGTGAACAGGGGAGGCTACTACCTGATTTAAGCAAAAAAACAAAGTACACAACGTGTACTTCCAAGTACACGGTGTGTACTTACTTTATTTAACTGTTCCTCTAGCAGCATCGCCATACTGTTCACGTGTCGACATGAGTACACGACATGTACTCCTAAGTACACGGCGTGTACTGTCGCCCAGCTGGCGGCTACTCCACCGCCTTACTGTTTTGGCCTGCTGACTGACTACACAGTGTGTAGTCAGTTTCTACACCCTTTTTCACTGACAAGGCTACATGCCCCATATACTCATCCCTACATGGCCAGAAGTACATGGCGTGTGGAAAAAGTACATGGCGTGTACTTCAAAAATTTAATATTTTTCCCCATTTTCCATATTTTATTAAAAACACTTAAGGAAAAGATAAAATAAGAATCTCGTACCTCAAAGATAAGAACCGGGTTCTTACACCTGTTATGCTACAGAGTTGTCTTCTCAAAATCTCTCTCTTTTTCTCAAGGATGTTTTTTTTCTTTGTGTGAATACGCAAACCAATTTATTTTCTAGGTTAATTCACCATGATGTAAAATTGATTTATATTATTTTGGAATCAACATATATAAAACCCTCATTCCTTTTCCATGGGTTTAAAATTACATAATGATCTTGTTTTTAAAGAACTTTTTAAAATGTCCTGATTTTGATATGAAACTAATTTCTTTTATTCTTTATGGGTTATTTATGAAATTTTTTATGATGATCTATTTGGATCACATGAAAATAAAGGAATATTAAGGGTGTGAAAAGATAGCACTCCAATGAATTGGGTAAGTAATTAATCTCAAGAGATGATATGTTTTACGATACCTTGGTGAATAACCATAATAATTTTTATAACTCCTTGGGGATGGACCATGGTGATATTCTTATTAATGTCTAAATTAAATGATGTAGCCACATTTTAATGTCATGATTCATGTTATTTTTATTATGATATTCCCAATTTACTCTTTCTCATGTCTTTATGATATTTCTCATGTTCTTATTGATATCTCTCAAGTTTACATGTAAACTGTTACCCTTTCTTTCCCTTACATGGCCTTTCACTCACCCTTTCATTGATATATGTCCCCATGTTATGAGTTGGAGTAATTGTACTTAGGATGAAAAAATGAAGAAGCCTTTATAGTGATTTCGAAGATTGTTTTGTGTTTTCATGTATTAAGTACCTTATTCCCAAGACACTAAACATTAAAGATCCTCTTTTTTGTACAATGCAATGAAGGTTATGTAATAAAAATGCAGGATACCATACATTAACCAAAATTGTGAAATGAATACCTATGTGGTATTGTTTTATCATGTTTGTCATGGAAAATTTACATTCAAACTCCTACCCAACATAGATGGTGTTATCAGTTGATGCAGATTTATTCCCTATAATGTTAGATAATTCTATAGCTAGTGTAATGACATCCCAATAAAAATGTTGTTCACGTGACATTACTTCAACTATGAAAGTCAATATTGAATGATGATTACCAATAACTAGTGGTCGCCTATTTATCCTAGGAACCTCAAAAGGTTTATTCTCCACATCACCCTCACTCACATCATATCCTGATGCCTCAGCAGATACTTCATCCTCAGATAAAATATCATTAAATATATCATGAGTACACAGAGGGATGTCCCCAAAATTTCCATCCAAATAATGATAATCTTATTCATAATTTGGTTATATCACAAGATTCATATGAACATAAATTAATGTGAGTGTTTTTATGCACTGACTACTATAAATATCACAAAACATGGTTCTATAGTAGTAGGTTGCACCACATCAATATTATAAATCACAACATATAATTCCATTAGACCATCACTAAACTGTTTCAAAAATAAAAATAATTCATCCATCCAATCCTCATCATCAATTAGAGGATACATAGTGTTCCAAAAATGTTCATGATATTGATGACGTCGATATGTTATTGAACTAATTGATTGATCATCACTTGGTTTTAAACGACTATGAATCTTCTTGTGAAATTCAACCAATCTCAGACAATCACAAAGATTTTCCACTATTGTATGTGGTAAACATAGCAAAAACTCTGATTAGTATAAATTACCTCACTATTGAAATATATTTTCATAGACATGATTACTTAGAAAAAAATAGTTAATAAAATATTATATAGTACATAATGAAATTTTTAAATTATTTAAATTGGTTATAAATAAGTAATTAACTTGATCTTGAGACTTATTATATAGATTAGTTTATTATTACCTGATAAAATAACCAAAAACCAATGGGTGAAATCATAGAGTCTCTATTATTTCATATTCCAGTAAGCACTGGTCTCCTTTCAAATAGCAATGCCTCTTGTCGAACACCTCTTGTCAAACACCTCTTGTAAAATTTCTTTTTATTACAAAGATACTCACATGCAAGTAACGGGGTCTAGGGGTATGAAATACATAACACTTTTTTGGAGGACGCACAGGTCCTTACATACTTAGAGATAGATGACTCGCATTTCATCAATGTGGAAAGAAAAATGGAATTATTATAACTTATATTACCACATACAAAAAAAATACATGCCATTTCAATTATGCATTGGTCGTCCATCTGAAGAATAGTCATCACACAATATTTAACATGTTTGTTGGTATACGTATTATGTTCTACATGTATTATCACTTTACCTATAACTATATATAATATATAATAAATATCTACATCTGTTTTCCACGATTTTTAATTTTCCATGTGTTCATGTATATATATATATATATATATATATTTAACAATTACTTTTATTAAATTTAATTAATAAAAGTAATATAATTTTCATTTACATAATAACCATTAAGATACTGTAAACTTATGTTATTTTCAAATTTATAAAATTTCATACGTATATGTAATATTTTTGTTATTCTTATACTTTCCAAAATATAAGTAATTAAATTTTATCCTTCTTTACTTGGAAGAAAAATTGTTTATAATTTATAAAATAAAAATTTATTAGTAAAAATTATTATTTATAGTAAATAAAAGTAATATACATTACACTTCTATAATAATTATTAAAATACTTTAAACTAATTTTATTTTCAACTTTATAAAATTGCATATGTATATATAAAATTTCTGTCATATTTCTACTTTCCAGAATTTTAGTAATTATATTTCATACTTTATTACATGAAATGATAATTTTTTATATGTAATATTATTTAAAATTATAATTTATATTTAACATTTTTCTATACCATTAACAAAAATAATATTATATATATGGTTTTAATAAATTTAAATATGATAAATAATATAACTAATATATTTTTAATTATATATTTTAAATAAGATATTTTTAATAAAAAAAATATCTAATTACCTACGTGTAATTAAATTTATGGTACATTAAATATAACATATTTTATATAAATATAAATCTATCCAATCCAGTTACTCAATATTTAAATTACAAATTTATACATTTTTAAATAAAATATTATTTCTCTAAATATAAATTACATTTTATAGATAAAATTTCAATTATATAAACACCATATTTAAATTTCATAAAAATTCAACATAAATTATATCATACAACAATCAATAACTCATTCAAAAATCAAATCCTACAAAAGATAATAATTTATACATCCATACATTCATGCATCCGTACATATAAAGTAAATAAATTATACAAGAAAAATAAATAAAAACATTAGATAATTAAAATTTCAAATAAAAATTTTAACATCTTAAAAGCTAAAAAAATACGATGAGAAAAAATTATTGATGGGCTTCGCAGCAAAAACCACAGGAGATGAACTACATTTGGAGTGGGAGAGGCACCTATTTTATAGATTTTGGGCTGGCAAGAGGCATGAAAACTGTTGTCACTTCCCTAGTGGCAGAGGGATAAGCGTGAATCTTGTTCATTATTTTCTATTATAATGGAGAAACATGAAGACTGTTCACATTTCTCCAGACCCTATTTTAAAACATCTCGCAACCCTATCTCTTTTTCTAAAAAAAGAAAATTTTAAAACACATTTAAAAAATTTATCCATATTTCAATCCCCCCCCCCCCATCATCATCCTTGGTTCTGAAATAGATGAGCTCAGAATTGGGTTACAAACATAATGTCGGTCTTCTTCACTTAACACTGATGTTGGCCTTGTAAGAATGGCCAAAACTCATGATAGAGGCATATTATCAGTGCTTGGAGGCATCTCGATTATGTGGCTTCTACAAAAATCTTCATTGACATTGATTCAATAGTGGTGGAAACTGTTTCATTCAAAAGGTGAGAGGCAGTCACATTCCATGTAAATAAATGCTTAGACAATGTTTCTTCAGTGGCAGTAACATCTCACCATTCAATAGTTTGAGCTTGGTCGTAACACTAGAAATGCTTCATCGACAACGGTTATTGATCGGAATATAAATCCTCATATATCTGATTTTTTTGGGTGGAATTCTTTATATTTGATTCAAGAAGATCTATATTGACCAAGAATTACCTCAAAAAACAAGATTCAACTTTTTAGGTGATGATATTCCTTTTTCGGCCTTAATGGTAACAACATCCATAAGTTAATCAGCCAAGATTCAGATAATTCATAGTGGCTGTATCTCAACTTGATAGGTGGGCTCAAAAGTGGTAGCTTGGTATTATCTTCAACAGTATATTGGTATTCCTTTGTTGTAAAAAAATCGGGTACGTGAATACCATGTACCCGATGATATAGATATGTGCTGGCATGTAGAAGATCATTTGGCTATGTGAGGTATATTGCAGAAAACAGTTATATGGTTCTGCTTTTAAAAAATGGATACATGGACTAGTTCTATAATTAGATACATGAGCAGCTGCTTGAAATCCGCTACGTCAGCGTTTCACAAAATGGATAAATTTCACTCCTTTGGAAATACCCTACAAGATACGTACACCAAAAATAAAAAAGAGAAGATTTCAAAAAAAAAATAAACAAAATATATTAAAATTTCATGATATGTACACCAAAAAAAGATGAATTGAAATAAATAAATAAAAAAAATAAATTAAAATGAAAAAAATTACAAAATATGTTAAACAATTTAAATGAGTATGAAAATATAAATATAAATATAGATGTTAATACATTAAAAAATGAATAAATCTATCATTAATAACAAAATGAAAATTCAACGACCAAAAAAATATATAAAAAATATAACATAATTAAATAAATCATAAAAAAAGAAAATTAAATATTTAAAATAAATAAATTCAAAGTCTCTTTTTTAAAACAAATAATGGTCAAACATTTGAAACAAAAGGCTTAAATTAAATAATTATTTATTAATTAACAGATATAATAAATAAAAAATCTAAACGATTAATAATTTATTGTTACTAAATAAAAAATTATTTAAATAGTAGTAATTGAACACTAATATGCACCTAATTAATTAAATAAAATAAAAAAGTGGCAATTGAATTAACATATAACAAAACTAAATAAAATCACTTAAATTACTATTTTAAAAGAAACTACAAGATTAAATAATAAATTCAAAGTTATAAAACTATAATTAAACATAACAGAATAATTAATTAATCCTAAAGACATTATTTAAATAGTTTCATTATTCAAACAAAAAATTAACTGCAGAGTAAATTAACTCATTAAAATATAATTTTAACAAAAAAACTAAATTATAGAAGTTATGTGGAAAAGATGTATCAAAATGCACCCACATCAGGCTAAGCACTCATGTAACTTCTCATTAGGGCTTAGGATAACTACTCATGTACCCTTTGAGATCATATAAAATTGATATTTACCCAATGCATTGGAGGGAGATACAAGTCACACCCATCACGTAGTTAAAACTATGCATACGTGTGCTACAAATTCATAAACCATTCATCTTATCAGAACCCATGAAAATAAATGGGTTTCATAAACATTTCATCATCAAAAAAATAAACCATTACAATAAAAAATATTAATGGTATCCATGGATCATATTCCCATAATATTATATGAAAAAATGAATGTTTATGTCATAGATAAATTAAAAGATCATTAAAACATTATTAAGGATGATATCCTTTCCATTTTAAAACAAAATCACTTTTCAAAATCTAGAAACTGTGAACATAATAAAGAAACTATTTTCTTTAAATTTAAAATTATAAAATTATAAAGAAATGTCCAAATATTTGAGACATCATGATGGAGAGAAATTTGTCTCGCGATGTATAAGTTAAAAAACATTTCTTTTAGTAAAAGTCAAAAAGTACCTTGTTTGGAAAATCGTATAATGATTCCTTTAAAAAAAATTGTCAAAAGTAGAACATGGGTAAAAATGAAATTAATAAATCATAGTATAATAGTGGAGACCTTTTTAAGTTTTTTAGAAAATATGGACATAGAAGAGAAATATTCCCCAATAGAGACTTAAACAAAAACAATACCGAATAATGATGAGATTGGGAAATAATATCTTATCACATTACTAACTTTTGAATCATATGTTCCATGAAGGAATTAATTTCAAATGATACTTTTAATACCATAAATATAAATAGATTCATGATATAACAAATCAAAAATGTTATTATATGTACTACACAAATGAATAAGTGGTGAATATGGCATATGTCTCACAGAAGTAAAAGTGAGACAAGAAACCTTTTCTCTAAGTATTTCTTTTAATTTTCACATTAAAACCTCTTATATAATAAATATATACTAATTAACCATTTATTATACAACCATACTTATTTTTATCACACCATATATTGTTTACTTATAGTTTCTTGTCAAATTTTTCTTAACAATTCCTTGTTAAATTCAATGTTCTGGGTGGTAACTACTTCATTTTTCATGTGTCTTTTGGTTTGGTAGTTGTGGTCCTTGTGATATAATCATGGTTAAATTATATAAAAAATCTTAATCATGATATAACTATAATATATATTCAGTATATATTTATAATAGTAATCCTTAAAAGGTAGAAACATAAAAATGAATAACATCGTTCATAGAGATAGTTGGCCGTACGTATGCATGAACGCTGCTTTCATTTTCCGAAGGATGGAACATATCAAATATGCATAATAATTCACCAATAAAGAATATTTTTTATATCATATATATCATATATAATCATTAGATCCATATTTCTAAAAATCCAAGTACTGTGGTGATTAAAAACAAATTACACTACTACATAGAGATGGGCAGTCGTGCTTACACACAAGTGATGTTTTCGATTTCCATTGGATAGATACGAGATATAAAATGGGTTTTCTATAATCATAATAATATATAAATATATTTATTATAGTTTATTTATTATATTAGGATGGGTACAACACAGAAAGATGAAGTAAAATAGGAAATAAATGTGAAAGATTCGATAAAGACGATTACCTCTCCTTTCATAGATATCCTTTTGTTATTCTCTTGAGGAACTTAAAGTTGTAATATTTTAAGTAAATAAACATATAAAACTTGTATGGAAATGTTTATAAGATAAATTTATAAGTTTTGGTTGAGCTTGATGTCTTAGAGTGATGTAAAGAGGGGTGGGAGAAGGTGCCCGTTTAAAATTGAGGTGAGGGGCCCTTTTGAAATTTTTCAAATGATTGAAATATAATATGAATATTATAGAGCCAAATTCATTAAAATGTCCTAAAATGAATATGGGATTAAATTTTGGATAATATATTATCCCTTCTGTCCTAATATGGTATTTTTATAAATTTTCCATAATTTAATAAAATGTTTTCTCATAAAATATTGTTGTTATCAATTTTGACACAACTCATTTATTTGACATAAAATAGACCAAGGCAAAGGGGGAAATTGAATATAATTCTTTCAAACCACTATAATATGTCTTATATATCTATCAAAGTTTTTGTTACATTATCTCATTAAAATTATATCAATTTTAATATTTTTAAAATCATTTATTGTATTTTTTATTAAATTGAGAAATACTTCATCAGTATTGAATAAGAAATTAAGGCCATTATATAATTATTATAAAATAAATATAAATTTATATCATAAGAATAAATTTATTAAAGTCAAAATAGACAAATATTTTTGTTCATAACTAGATTTTATCCCTATATGGAAATATAAGAGATAATAAAAATAGAGTGAAATTTTGGAACATTATTTGTTTTAAATAAAATATATTTCACTTTTATGGGAAAGTGTCCATTAAACAACTCAATTTTAAACCTTAGGTTTGAAGGGTCAAATTTACTTCATTTAACAAAATTTAGAAAAGTTTTTACTGTAGAACCCTGAGATTTTATAAGATTTTTTTTTAATTTCTTTAATTTCTTCTGTTGTATACTACACCAAGATAATCTTGCACTACATACCACACCGTATTAGCTTTTGGTATACACAAAACTATTCTTGGATTGTGTTAGACAAAATTTCATGTTATTGTGATAGATGTTATTTCACAGAAGACTGAGTTTAACCAAAAAACTTAATATTATTATGTTACCTTATAACTTAACCCTTATAATGGTGAGTATGAATAGTATTAACTGAATTATGAAACTATGATTTATAAATATATAAATAATTAATTCTTTGTTGACTAATTAATTAAAAATAAAAATAACTCTTTTTAAATAAAGGGAAATATTATTCATAAAAACTATTTAAATGAAAATAAGTGAGTTTATAAAATAATAAAAGCACTCTTGATAGATTTTATTAATTTAATATATACTTTATATATACAATAAAATGTTTAATATTCACTTTATATGTTTTTTATATGTGATATAAGAACATATTTAATTTTTGGATAAAAGAAGTATTTTTCAAAAAAGATTGCAGTTTTGCCGCATTTTAATGGAGAACCCATTTTAAGTATATTTTTTGACACTTTTATATATTCTATTTTTCAAAATAAAATTCATCTTTGAAAGTGGATAATAAAAATTTACTTTGGTTTAATTTTTTTGTATTTGTCTGATAAATTTCAAATTTTAATGAATAGTGAAAAATACTACATATTAATTCAAAACTAGTTTTTCATCTAATTTATTTATATTGATAGTTTATTATTTTAATTTGTTTTAAAGTATAATTACATTATTTTTTATCATTTAATACAATTTAGGTCATTGGAATCAATTACACATTGAAATTGGATATAAAAACAATGTGCACTTTTGAACGTTTTACTTTAAAACCCCGTTAACGGGATTAATTTTTAAATAATTTCTATAAATTATGTGTTTTGAATTAGGAAATATATATTTAATATTTGGAATCATAATTTAAAAATTATTTAAATAGGTCGCTTTTATTTTTAGACATTATGAATAGTAACTTTAGAAAAAAAACCATTACCACATTTATTGGTAAAAAGGGTAATTAAAGGTAAAAATAATATTATAATAATATAAAATTAACCTAACACTTTCCATAATACAATTTTATGAGTGTTGTTTGAACAATATCATCCTTGTGTCAAAAAAATTCTATTAGAATCCACTTGGATGAGATTAGGACATTTAATTTTTTTTATGAAGAAGAGTTAAATATGTCTCACTCAAATTTTAATAACTAAATAATTTTTTATATAAGGTTATATGGAAGATAAAATCAGTTATAAATACTAATTTGAAGTATAAAATTCTTTTATTCATCGTGTTAGTTTATTTTTATTTTTTATTAAATAAACAATGACCTTAAATAATTATACTTTGATCATGTAAAAATTAATTAATTGATGAGAAATAAATAAAACAATTTTTTTAAATACTAATAACCACTAAAAGGCCCCAAAACATGACCAAGTCATATTTTTAGAGTATATATAGACCATAAGAATATAAGGGTCTTGTTAGCGACCATTTTGATCCTTATAGAAGAGATTTTGACCCTTGTATTATTTTATTTAAAGTGATGTTAAAGTTGTAACATTCAAAATTTAATCAGTATAACATTTTTAATATTGGATTTTCCAGAATATAAACTCAACTACAAGTATTATTATAAAATATAGTACATTTATATTCATTATAGTATTTTATTTTTAATTTTTATGCAACAAATAAGTATTTTAAATAATTACACACAATTGATGTAACACCCGAGACTTTTATGTTATATAAATCATCAAAGGAATCTTTTTCTACACAACACTTGCTTGGCTTGCTTTACACGCAATCGCGACCTTCCTCGATAGCTTGCGTCGTACGCAATACCGAGTTTCACTAAACAACAATATGCTATTAAAACTAGCCGTTATGAATAGTAATAACCACTTTTTGAAATTTTATAAATTTTATTTTTCAAAATGGACTTCATTTTTGGACTCAGAATATCGAATTTAGCCTAGGGTGAAATTTTGGTATTTTTCTGAAAACTTTCAATTTTTGATGAATAGTGAAACCACTAAGTGGTAGGTTAAAAACTGAATTTTGCATAAAACTTAATTTTACCGCTTCTGTGAATGGAATTTCAAAAATCCGACAGACACGGTTGATGTCAGTAAGTAAAATGTGGTTCAATGAGATAAAAATAATTTTTTGGTGAATAGTAACTTTTTACTATTTTTACCGCGGTTAATAGTAAATAGGGTAACTAAGGGTAAATATGATATTACTATTACCCTAACACATGTCCTAATTCTATTGGACAAGTGTAATGCGACCAAAAACAAACTTAGGAATAAAATATGACCATTTAGGCCCACGTGGATTAGATTAGGACATTTATTATTAATTTATTTAAAGAAGGGTTAAAATAGTTAAAATCAAAGTTTAATAAGTAAATCATTTTTAATATGGGGTTATACATAAGCTAAATTCGATTGTAAATATTCATTAGAAAGCTAAAAAGATTTACTACATGATGGTATTTTATTTGTAATTTTTAGACATCAAATAATTTAATTTATTTATGACACAAAGATGATGCAGTAATTATCTTATTAATGAAATATTGACAAAATTGATAATATAAATACCAAAATAAATGTAATTTGAGACTTTTTATGAATTACACTAATTTTATAGGTTACTATGATATATTATTGTTGATTTAATCAACTTGGTTCGAACATATAATTCTGTTATGACTTTCACAAAAATCATATATCAAATAGTGTCAAAATTGACACAAAATAGTTTTTAAATCAAATATTATATTATTAATTGTTATTTTATTCCTAAAAATCTAAGGTTCGGCCAAATGACTTAGATAAGGATATATATATTAATAATAAACAATTTGGGGTTCGTTTTGCATGTTATAGTAAGTGTATTAACCATATAGTGAAAGAAAACAAAAAGACACGGTAAAAGTTAAACTAATTAACTTAGAGTTAAATCTAATTGATAAGGTTAAAATAATACCCTAAACTTGTCTAAATCCTATTGGTTGATAGGGTTTCGACCCATCCCCACTTTAGCTTCGAAATAAGACCCTTTGGAACCATTATAAACCGATTTTGACTTTAATATAAAATAATATTTTGAGATATTCCTAAGGTTCCCCTCTCCTCCCTTATAAAAGGGCACCTCCTCCCCCTCCTCCTCACACCAATTTGAGCACTCAAGCTCGGCCAACCCCTACCAATTTCTCCTCTACACTTCCCTAGAATAATCCCAGAGGTCCTGGTCTTCTCCAAAGACCAATCTTAGTTCCTTAAGTGGAGGATTCAAAGAGGCGTTCCAAAGAAGAGGTAATATCCATTACCGATCTTTTCAATTTCTTTCTTCTTCAACTTCTTCTTCTTTAGTTGTTTCATGATAAAGTAATAACATCAGTATTACTTAAATACTGATATGCTATTATAAATATGAAACAACCCTAATTCACCTTCTATCCATCCTACGGAAAAATGAAATCACCGCGCGTGCGTACGTACGGAATACCGTCTCCACGCCGTGGTGTAATCTATTTTCCACCATCACCTTACAAGGATGGGTATAATGGTGTAATGAGTAACTATATATGATTATTATTAATTAATATTGATACTGAAATAATATATATATATACTCCAATACAATTCCACGATCATAGGAACGATATCATCACTGGTGCGTACGTACGGAATACCGTCTCCACGATGTGATGCGACTCGTTCTACATGATCTTCATTTCATAATGATTATATAAATGAATTGAATGAATGAATATGGTATATACTACACTAATACCATTCTGGAAATTAATTATCTATAACCTAAAGATAAGAATAATAATTTATTCGACAAAACACGCATAAGAACAAAAAGTTATAAAGACCCGAGTAACAAGTAACAATGAAATATTACTAACAAGAAGCTAATAATATGACCATATATGATCTCATATCAATATTTATGATTATGGAATAAGTCAATAACATTATTTAAACCATTATACAGGAGCTTCGGACACGAACAAAGCAAATCGGACCTAAGGTAAGGGAAATATCACAATCTCATTTTTATCCGAGATTGTTTATTCGTAAGTATTTACTGGGGTGTATTTTATCATCCACATCCATGTTTCATCAATATGTAATATTATTTCCATCCACCTACAATTGTTTAAATCCATTTTTACCCTTCGGTGAGTTTTTAGTAATATGTATGAAAGGAATCTTTTGTCGTACGAGGTACTTTTTGACTTTTCCGACAAAAGTACGAAGAATGTTTTTTTTTAACTTATACGGCTTGAATGGATTTTTAAAACATTATTTCCAAGAAACTTCCTTTACAAGTTTTCAAGTTTATTTTTAATCAACTTCTTTTATTTTAAAGTTTTATGACATGTTATGAAAGGAAAAATGTTTTTGAAGAAGAAAGGATATTTTCCTCAAGAATGGAGTTCAAGTGTTTTATCAAAATTATTTTCCATCTAAGATAATAAAGGGTTCTGTTTCTATCCATATTTTTCCATTGATTTGACTATGTTGTGATGGAATTATGTTTATGAATTCCTTTATCTTATATTAATGGTTTTATGATGTCATGTTGTTTAAGAATCCCATTTTTATTACATGGGTTATGCTATGATGTATGTTTTATGATTATGTGGCACACATAAGAAAGGATTCATTATAAGATGGGTGGGACCTATATCTCCCTCCAATGCATTGGGTAAAGATTTTATATCTCATGAGATAGACATGGCTGGAACGGAAGGTTATTTCGGTTCAGTGATACAGGACTGAAACGAGGAGTGAACTCGGTTCAGAAAGGGACTTTGTCCACTAAGATAGTCTTGGAAATGAGTCATGACTAACAAGAAATGATTTTCCATGATTATGTGTGCATGCCACAAAGTTTCAAGTTTTATGTTATGATTATGGGGATCTCATTTTCACTTCTATGATTTATTCCATGTTAAGATATTATGATCTCTTTTGCAGGTTTGATTTTCATAAAGATATGATATGATTTTTATTTCCTTTATTTGCCCTTGCTGAGCATTTGAGCTCACCCTTTTATGTTTTCTTTTCCCCAGGTCAGGAAGATGGATATTAAGTAGAATATGCTAAAAGGGACCCTAGATATGATGAAATAAATGGGAGACACTGTAGAAGATTTATGAACCAGTAGTTTATGTTTCCCAGTTTCTAAATACACTATACCTATACGGTCCTTTGTGGTTTTGTCATATGTTGTAATAAGTGTACTTCAATTTTGAAGTATTAACAATGTATGTAAAGTATGGGTCGTTATAGTTGGTATCAGAGGAAAGGTATAGTCAACCTTTGGAAACTAGGATGTGAAAGCCTTAGTAAGAACCCTAAGGATAAGTCTAAGCATAGAACACAATCTTAGAAATGGCCATGAATAACCTAGGATAAGACCATAAGCATGAAATTTTTTTTTTTGAATTATGTGGTTTCCTATTATAATTAGTGTTGCTCACACTATTCTTCTTGGTTTTAGTCAATGGCTGGAACCCGAAGGAACCGTGTTAATGCGGAATGCGATGGGCAATGCAATGATTGTCCCCCTGAGCAACCAAACGATATGGGAGCTGGAATGCAAAATCTTGTAGCCATGCTCACACAACTTTCTCAAGCTATGAATCATGTAGGATTTCCAAACGAACAAAGGAGGGAGCAACATTCTGTTGAATCCTTCATGAGGCAGCGTCCACCTTCTTTCAGCGGGTCTACTGATCCATTAGTTTCTGAACAATGGATTAGTACTACTGAAAAGATATTTTCAGTTCTTCAATGTTCTGAGCATGATAAAGTCATCCTAGCAGTGTATCGTTTGGAAGGAGATGCAGATCAATGGTGGAATCTTGTTAAGAATACAAGGCAAAGGGATGAAATTGAGTCTATGGAATGGGACGAGTTCAAGAACTTATTTTTCAATAAGTACTTCCCTCGTATTCTCCGAACAAAGATGGAGAAAGAGTTCCTTGAACTGAAGCAAAGGGATGATGAATCTGTTGGTACCTATGAAGCAAATTTTACCAGACTTGCAAGGTACGCTTCTGGTATTATTATCCAACCTGAGAGTAAGATCGATCGATTCTTTAGTGGCTTAAAACCAAGTCTTCGAAGGGCGTTAGCCATAAGGGACTTCAATAGCTACGAGGAAATCATTCGATGTGCTCTCAAAGTCGAGATGGAGATTGGAGTAACCCATCAGTCACATGGGTTTGATAAGAAGAGGAAGATGGAATTCAAAGAAAAATCTAAAGAGCACACGGAAAAGAAGATGAGCTTTTCCTTATGCTCAAAGTGTGGAAAGAAACATGGAGGGAGTTGTCTTAAAGGGACAAGTAAATGTTTTAAATGTGGAAAAGAAGGTCATCGGGCATTTGAATGCCGTGATAATGGGAAGAAGATGTCTAATGACGCAAACAAAGGAAGGGATACACAGAATGAACCTACTACACTTCAATGTTTCAAGTGCAAGGAGATGGGGCATTATGCCAATCAATGCCCAAATCCAAGGGTTGATGATGATGGTCGACGTCAACAAACTCTTAAGGCTAAAGACAAAGGAAAGTCACATGCAATTTCTATCAGCGATGTGGAGTACGATAACGATGTGGTGAAAGGTACACTTACCATCCACTCTAAAGTAGCAAATGTTTTATTTGATTCTGGATACACCCACTCTTTTATTTCTGAAAAATTTTCTAAGGGTATCACCGTATTACCTCAACAATTAGATGTTGAGTTAGCTGTGACAACACCTAATGGCACATCAATCGCATCAAAAGTTTATAATTCTTCTCCGATCGAAGTTTGTGGGAAAGCGCTTCCTGCAAATCTTGTGATCCTTCCTTTAGTGGAATTTGATGTGATTCTTGGCATGGATTGGCTTTCTCTACATGGAGCTCATATCAATTGCCAAAGAAGGGAAGTCACATTTCATATTCCAGATCAATCTACGATCGTATACCAATGCAAGGATGAACATAACCTTCCAGTGGAAATTTCTTCCATCTTATGGGTATTGATTCCACTAAATGAAGGTTATTTATCTCAAATGGTTGGTGAGAAACTCACGATTAAGAATATGCCCATTGTACGGGAGTTTGATGATGTCTTTCCGGAGGAATTGCCGGGTCTTCCACCAAATCGTGAAGTTGAGTTTTCAATAGAACTCGTACCGGGTGCTTTGCCTATTTCAAAGACACCTTATAGAATGGCCCCAATTGAGTTGCAGGAATTGAAGAAGCAACTCCAAGAGAATCTTGATAAGGGATTCATACGCCCTAGTGCGTCACCTTGGGGAGCACCTATTCTATTTGTTAAGAAGAAAGATGGATCAATGAGACTCTGCATTGATTATCGAGAACTTAACAAGATCACTATCAAGAACAAATATCCTCTCCCACGCATTGATGACTTATTTGACCAACTACGCGGAGCTCAATACTTTTCCAAGATTGATCTTCGTTCAGGGTATCATCAATTAAGGGTCAAAAGGGAGGATATACCAAAGACGGCTTTCCGTACAAGGTATGGACACTATGAATTTATAGTGATGCCATTTGGTCTTACTAATGCCCCTGTTATCTTCATGGATCTAATGAATAGAGTCTTTAGAGACTATCTTGATCAATTTGTGGTAGTCTTTATAGACGATATTCTTGTCTATTCAAAGAGCAAGGAAGAGCATGAAGATCACTTGAGAATTATATTGAAGACCCTGAGAAAGGAGAAGCTTTATGCCAAATTTACCAAGTGTGAATTTTGGCTTCAAAAAGTTGCATTTTTGGGTCACATAATCTCAAAAGAGGGGATATCTGTGGATCCAGCAAAAACAGAGGTTATCGAAAGATGGTCAAGACCAACAACAGTAACTGAGATCCGATGTTTTCTTGGTTTGGCTGGATATTATCGACGTTTTGTAAAAGATTTTTCATGATTATCTAATCCACTCACCAAGTTGACTCGGAAAGGAGTTAAGTTTGTCTGGACAGAGGAATTTGAAGAGAATTTCAAGGAGTTGAAAAGAAGGTTATCCAGTGCACCTGTGCTCACACTGCCTTGTAGTGGAGAAAGGTTTATGATCTACAGTGATGCATCCAAGAAGGGATTGGGGTGTGTTCTTATGCAAAATGATATGGTGATAGCTTATGCCTCACGACAGTTGAAAATCCATGAGCAAAATTACCCAACACATGATTTGGAGTTGGCTGCGGTAATCTTTGCATTAAAGATTTGGAGGCATTACCTTTATGGTGAAAGGTGTGATATTTACACTGATCATAAAAGTTTAAAGTATATTTTCACACAAAAGGAGCTGAATATGCGCCAAAGAAGATGGTTGGAGCTGATTAAGGATTATGACTGCTCAATCCATTACCACCCTGGGAAAGCAAACAAGGTGGCAGATGCATTAAGTCGACAAGACCATGCTAGTTTATCCATGATGAGGATCACAAAAGATCCAATATTTATGGATTTACAAAGGATGGATCTTGGAATTATAATGGAAGGGGGAAAATCTTATCTTTCTCAAATGAATGTTCAACCATCTATACATGTGAAGATTAAAGAGGCACAGAAAGAAGATGCCGAGTTACAAAAGAAGGTGAGAAATGTTCCTGAATTCAACCTTGATCGTGATGGGATAATAAAGTTCAGGAATCGGGTTTGCGTTCCTCCCATCCCCGAATTAAAGAAAGAGCTGCTGGATGAGGCTCATAGTTCTTCATTCTCTATTCATCCTGGAAGCACGAAGATGTATAGGGACCTGAAAGAGTACTTCTGGTGGGATGGCATGAAAAGAGATGTTGCTGAATATGTCTCTCGATGCTTGGTTTGTCAACAAGTTAAAGCTGAGAGACAGAAGTCTAAGGGGATGTTACAACCATTACCCATACCCGAATGGAAATGGGAAAACATCACTATGGACTTTGTCACAGGACTTCCTAAAACATCAAAAGGCAATAATGCTATCTGGGTCATAGTTGATCGTCTTACAAAGTCTGCACACTTCATTGCTATTAGAAAGGATTTCTCTCTAGATCAGCTTGCCAGGATATATATAAAGGAAGTGGTAAGATTGCATGGAGTACCACTTTCTATTATATCTGATCGAGATCCGAGATTTACCTCGAAGTTCTGGCGAAGTCTTCAGCATACTCTGGATACAGAGTTGAGTTTCAGCACTGCTTATCATCCCCAGACAGACGGTCAGTCTGAGAGAACAATTCAAACCCTAGAAGATATGTTGAGAGCTTGCTCTATGGATTTCAAAGGAGGTTGGGATCAACACCTACCTTTGGTGGAATTTTCTTATAATAATAGCTTTCACTCCAGTATTCAGATGGCTCCTTATGAAGCTCTCTATGGAAAGAAATGCAGGACTCCAACTTGCTGGGATGAAGTTGGGGAAAGAAAGCTATTAGGACCTGATCTCATTGATGAAATGGCAGAAAAGGTTAGATCTATTCAACAACACATAAGAGCAGCTCAGAGTCGACAGAAAAGTTATGCCGACAACCGAAGAAAAGACCTAGAGTTTGAAGTGGGCGATAAAGTGTTCTTACGAATATCTCCCTGGAAGAGGGTTATGAGATTTGGAAAGAAGGGGAAGTTGAGCCCTAGATATATCGGTCCTTTTGAAATACTGGATCGTGTTGGGAAGGTAGCTTACCGATTGGCGCTTCCACCGAATCTCTCTCAAGTTCACGATGTGTTCCACGTATCTCTCCTGAGAAAGTACATACCAGATCCTTCACATGTACTCAGCTCAGAAGTTGTACCGCTGGAGCAAGATCTTTCTTATGAAGAACAGCCGATAGAGATTCTGGATCGTAGTGAAAAAGTACTACGAAACAAGACCACTCGCTTGGTGAAAGTTTTATGGAGGAACCACCAACTTGAAGAAGCTACATGGGAGCTTGAGGATATGATGAGGGAGAAGTATCCTCATTTGTTCGTTACAAAGTGACGAATTTCGAGGGCGAAATTCTTTTTAAGGGGGGTAGAATGTAACACCCGAGACTTTTATGTTATATAAATCATCAAAGGAATCTTTTTCTACACAACACTTGCTTGGCTTGCTTTACACGCAATCGCGACCTTCCTCGATAGCTTGCGTCGTACGCAATACCGAGTTTCACTAAACAACAATATGCTATTAAAACTAGCCGTTATGAATAGTAATAACCACTTTTTGAAATTTTATAATTTTTATTTTTTTCAAAATGGACTTCATTTTTGGACTCAGAATATCGAATTTAGCCTAGGGTGAAATTTTGGTATTTTTCTGAAAACTTTCAATTTTTGATGAATAGTGAAACCACTAAGTGGTAGGTTAAAAACTGAATTTTGCATAAAACTTAATTTTACCGCTTCTGTGAATGGAATTTCAAAAATCCGACAGACACGGTTGATTTCAGTAAGTAAAATGTGGTTCAATGAGATAAAAAAATTTTTTTGGTGAATAGTAACTTTTTACTATTTTTACCGCGGTTAATAGTAAATAGGGTAACTAAGGGTAAATATGATATTAATATTACCCTAACACATGTCCTAATTCTATTGGACAAGTGTAATGCGACCAAAAACAAACTTAGGAATAAAATATGACCATTTAGGCCCACTTGGATTAGATTAGGACATTTATTATTAATTTATTTAAAGAAGGGTTAAAATAGTTAAAATCAAAATTTAATAAGTAAATCATTTTTAATATGGGGTTATACATAAGATAAATTCGATTGTAAATATTCATTAGAAAGATAAAAAGATTTCCTACATGATGGTATTTTATTTGTAATTTTTAGACATCAAATAATTTAATTTATTTATGACACAAAGATGATGCAGTAATTATCTTATTAATGAATATTGACAAAATTGATAATATAAATACCAAAATAAATGTAATTTGAGACTTTTTATGAATTACACTAATTTTCTAGGTTACTATGATATATTATTGTTGATTTAATCAACTTGGTTCGAACATATAATTCTGTTATGACTTTCACAAAAATCATATATCAAATAGTGTCAAAATTGACACAAAATAGTTTTTAAATCAAATATTATATTATTAATTGTTATTTTATTCCTAAAAATCTAAGGTTCGGCCAAATGACTTAGATAAGGATATATATATTAATAATAAACAATTTGGGGTTCGTTTGGCATGTTATAGTAAGTGTATTAACCATATAGTGAAAGAAAACAAAAAGACACGGTAAAAGTTAAATTAATTAACTTAGAGTTAAATCTAATTGATAAGGTTAAAATAATACCCTAAACTTGTCTAAATCCTATTGGTTGATAGTATTTCGACCCATCCCCACTTTAGCTTCGAAATAAGACCCTTTGGAACCATTATAAACCGATTTTGACTTTAATATAAAATAATATTTTGAGACATTCCTAAGGTGCCCCTCTCCTCCCTTATAAAAGGGCACCTCCTCCCCCTCCTCCTCACACCAATTTGAGCACTCAAGCTCGGCCAACCCCTGCCATTTTCTCCTCTCCACTTCCCTAGAATAATCCTATAGGTCCTGGTATTCTCCAAAGACCAATCTTAGTTCCTTAAGTGGAGGATTCAAAGAGGCGTTCCAAAGAAGAGGTAATATCCATTACCGATCTTTTCAATTTCTTTCTTCTTCAACTTCTTCTTCTTTAGTTGTTTCATGATAAAGTAATAACATCAGTATTACTTACATACTGATATGTTATTATAAATATGAAACAACCATAATTCACCTTCTATCCATCCTACGGAAAAATGAAATCACCGCGCGTGCGTACGTACGGAATACCGTCTCCACGCCGTGGTGTAATCTATTTTCCACCATCACCTTACAAGGATGGGTATAATGGTGTAATGAGTAACTATATATGATTATTATTAAGTAATATTGATACTGAAATAATATATATATATACTCCAATACAATTCCACGATCATAGGAACGATATCATCACTCGTGCGTACGTACGGAATACCGTCTCCACGATGTGATGCGACTCGTTCTACATGATCTTCATTTCATAATGATTATATAAATGAATTGAATTAATGAATATGGTATATAATACACTAATACCATTCTGGAAATGAATTATCTATAACCTAAAGATAAGAATAAGAATTTATTCGACAAAACACGCATAAGAACAAAAAGTTATAAAGACCCGAGTAACAAGTAACAATGAAATATTACTAACAAGAAGCTAATAATATGACCATATATGATCTCATATCAATATGTATGATTCTGGAATAAGTCAATAACATTATTTAAACCATTATACAGGAGATTCAGACACGAACAAAGAAAATCGGACCTAAGGTAAGGGAAATATCACAATCTCATTTTTATCCGAGATTGTTTATTCGTAAGTATTTACTGGGGTGTATTTTATCATCCACATCCATGTTTCATCAATATGTAATATTATTTCCATCCACCTACAATTGTTTAAATCCATTTTTACCCTTCGGTGAGTTTTTAGTAATATGTATGAAAGGAATCTTTTGTCGTACGAGGTACTTTTTGACTTTTCCGACAAAAGTACGAAGAATGTTTTTTTTAACTTATACGGCTTGAATGGATTTTTAAAACATTATTTCCAAGAAACTTCCTTTACAAGTTTTCAAGTTTATTTTTAATCAACTTCTTTTATTTTAAAGTTGTATGACATGTTATGAAAGGAAAAATGTTTTTGAAGAAGAAAGGATATTTTCCTCAAGAATGGAGTTCAAGTGTTTTATCAAAATTATTTTCCATATAAGATAATAAAGGGTTCTGTTTCTATCCATATTTTTCCATTGATTTGACTATGTTGTGATGGAATTATGTTTATGAATTCCTTTATCTTATATTAATGGTTTTATGATGTCATGTTGTTTAAGAATCCCATTTTTATTACATGGGTTATGCTATGATGTATGTTTTATGATTATGTGGCACACATAAGAAAGGATTCATTATAAGATGGGTGGGACCTATATCTCCCTCCAATGCATTGGGTAAAGATTTTATATCTCATGAGATAGACATGGCTGGAACGGAAGGTTGTTTCGGTTCAGTGATACAGGACTGAAACGAGGAGTGAACTCGGTTCAGAAAGGGACTTTTTCCACTAAGATAGTCTTGGCAATGAGTCATGACTAACAAGAAATGATTTTCCATGATTATGTGTGCATGCCACAAAGTTTCAAGTTTTATGTTATGATTATGGGGATCTCATTTTCACTTCTATGATTTATTCCATGTTAAGATATTATGATCTCTTTTGCAGGTTTGATTTTCATAAAGATATGATATGATTTTTATTTCCTTTATTTGCCCTTGCTGAGCATTTGAGCTCACCCTTTTATGTTTTCTTTTCCCCAAGTCAGGAAGATGGATATTAAGTAGAATATGCTAAAAGGGACCCTAGATATGATGAAATAAATGGGAGACACTGTAGAAGATTTATGAACCAGTTGTTTATGTTTCCCAGTTTCTAAAGACACTATACCTATACGGTCCTTTGTGGTTTTGTCATATGTTGTAATAAGTGTACTTCAATTTTGAAGTATTAACAATGTATGTAAAGTATGGGTCGTTATAATTGAGGCAGTGATTATTTTATTAAGGGAAATATAATATATAAGTTATTAAAAATTTTAAAATAAATATAATTTTGGATAATTAATATGTCCAATAAATTTTATAGATTAAATTTACCTCATATTAATGTAATATAATAGTTTTTTAGAAGTTAACTTGTTATATTAAATTTTTAAAAAATCAATAAATTCAATAGTGTCAAAATTGACTCTATTGTTTGTTTTTCAAAATAATGATTTATTAAATTATTTAAAAACCATAAAACATTTAAAAAAAGATAGAATAATTATTAAATGGTATAAAATGTTATAAGTTACTTATTTATGGTTTAATTAACATTTAATAATTAAATATTGTACCCTTTTAATTGAGATATTTGTTATCTTAATTAAAAATTAAATAGAATAACTAAGTGTTAATTAAATTTATAATGTTTAAATTGACATAAAAACTTTTCTAGAATTTATTGTTTGATGATATTACAACCCTATATCATCTCATTTTTGAAATTGGGACATTTGTTATGTTTTTGGATGGTGTTTGAGTTTATTATAAATTATTATTTTTGGAGTTTCCAAAAGTGCCCCTCAGATAAATTATAAAAGGGAACCTCATCCCTCACATCATCAAATCACTTTGAGTCTAAAATCTCATTCATACCCAACCAATTTCCCTTATCAACTTCTCTAGTAACATTCTATAGGTTCTGGTCTTCTCCAAATACAAACTGTAGTTCCTTAAGAGGTGATCGAGAGGAAGCCCGTCGACGAAGATATAATTTCCTCTACCGATTCATTTATACATCTTTCTTCTTCTACATACTCTTCTTGAGTTGTGTACATTATAAATAATAACTCTAGTATCAATTATTTACTTAGATTTTATTATGAATATGTAACAACCATATTCCACCTTCTATCTGTAACACCCCGAGATTTTATGAAAAATATTCTTTTAAGTTCATTAATGTCTTGTGTTGTACGCTACACCAAAAAGAGCTTGCACAACACGCATCCTTGACTTTCCTTGCATTACACGCAATCGCGACCTTCCTCGATAGCATGTGTAGTACGCAATACCGAGTTTTACTAAACAACGATATGCTATTAAAATATTCTTAAAACTAGTTGTTATGAATAGTAATAAACACTTTTTGAAATTTTGTAAATTTTATTTTTGAAAATGGACTTAATTTTTGGATTCGGAATATTGAAATTAGCTTAGGGTGAAATTTTGGTACTTTTCGGATAACTTTCATTTTCTGATGAATAGTGAAAATTACTAAATTTTAAGTAAAAATAACCTTTTTAATCGAAATAATTAATAGTGATAAATTATTAATTTGAGTGGTTTTAAAGTATATTTAGAATATTTTTTTACAATTTAATACAATGTTGGTCATTGGATGTAATTTCATATTTAAACCAGACATAAACAAGTGTCAATCTTTTGATAGTTATTATCTCTTAAGAACACGCTATTTGTTTTGACGACGGGAATTAATTAATGCAACTGATATGTTTTTAATTTGGTAAAATAGACATCATTTTTGAGTTCATAATATCAAATATATCTTAGGCCTAATTTTTGGTATTTTTCTGGAAACTTTCATTTTTTGATGAATAGTGAAACCACTAAGTGGTAGTTAAAAAAATGAATTTTTCATAAAACTTAATTTTACAGCTTCTGTGAATGAAATTTCAAAAATCCGAGAGACACGGTTGATGTCAGTAAGTAAAATGTGGTTCAATGAGATGAAAATAATTTTTGGTGAATAGTAACTTTTTACTTTTTTTACCACGTTTAAAAGTAAATAGGGTAATTAAGGGTAAAAATGATATTTGTATTACCCTAACACATGTCCTAATTCTATTGGATAAGTTTAATTCGACCAAAAACATCCTTAGGAATAAAATATGTCAATTTAGGCCCACTTGGATTAGATTAGGACATTTATTATTAATTTATTTAAAGAAGGGTTAAAATAGTTAAAATAAAATTTTAATAAGTATATCATTTTTAATATAGGTTTATACATAAGATAAATTTGACTATAAATATTCATTATAAAGATAAAAATATTTCCTACATAATGGTATTTTATTTTTAATTTTTAGACATTAAAAAATATAATTTATTTATGACACAAAGATGATGCAGTAATTATCTTATTAATGAAATATTGAAATAATTGATGTTATAAATACCAACATAAATGTAATTTGAGACTTTTTATGAATTCCACTAATTTTATTGATTAATATTACATGTTAGTATTGATTTAATTAACTTTTTTCGAACTAATCATTCTGTTATGAGTTTCACAAAAATCAATTACTAAATAGTGTCAAAATTGACATAAAATAGTTTTTAAAACAAATATTATATTATTAATTGTTATTTTATTCCTAAAAATATAATGTTCATCCAAATGACTTATATAAGGTTATATATATTAATAATAAACAACTTGGGGTTCTTTTGGCTTGTTATAGTAAGTTTATTAACCTTATACTATAAGAACACAAGAAGACACGGTAAAAGTAAAATTATTTAACTTAATGTTAAATATAAATGATAAGGTTAAAATAGGAACCTAAACTTGTCTAAATTCTATTGGATGAGATTATTTCTACCCATACCCACCTTAGATTATAAATAAATCAATTTGGAGCTATTTAAAACCGAATTTGGCTTTATAATAAAATAATATTTTTAGTTATTCCAAAGGTGCCCCTCCCCTCCCTTATAAAAGGGAACCTCCTCCCTCTCTTCCTCACACCACTTTGAGCCTTCAAGATCGTCCAACCCCTGCCAAATTCTCTTCTCCACTTCCCTAGAAACATACTAGAGGTTATGTTCTTCCTCAAAGACCAATTTTAGTGCCTTAAAAGAGGTCTCAAAGAGGCGCTTCAAAGAAGAGGTAATGTCTGTTTCCGATTCTTTCAACTTTATTTCTTCTTCCACTTCTTCTTCCTAGGTTGTTTCATTATGAAGTAATAACATCAGTATCACTCATATAATGATATGTTATTATAATTATGAAACAACCCTATTTCACCATCTATCCATCCTACGGAAAACGAAATCACCACGCATGCGTATGTACGGAATACCCTCTCCACGCCGTGGTGTAATCTATTTTCCACCACCACCTTACATGGATGGGTATAATGGTGTAAATAATAACTATATATGATTATTGTAAAGTGATATTGATTCTGAAATAGTATACATACACTCCAATACAATTCCATGATCATGAGAACGATATCATCGCTTGTGCGTACGTACGGACTACCGTCTCCATGATGCGATGAGATTCATTCTCCACGTTATCCATTCATGAATGATTATAAAGTATATATAATAAGTAATCATGAAATATATGAAATAATAATGATACTTGATTTATGTGTATATATATGTATTTCATCTACTTAATTCCATTCAACTCAATAAGGAAACGAAAACAGCGTTCATGCGTACGTACGGCCTACCGTCTCCATGAACGATGTATTTCTTTCCATTTACTGATCTATTATTTATATTTATATTCTGAATATATATTATATATAAATCATGTTTTATATTCTGGAATTAAGTAATCATGATCTAAGTAATCATATGAATAATTACATGTCAAAACACGGACAACAAATGAAACAATTTTACCCAAAACGCTCTTTAACATGGAATTTACAAAAGAATGGTTAAAATAAAGTCATAAGTGAACCATATATGATATCATAAAAATATGTATGATTCTGGAATAAGTCAATGACATTATTTAAATCATTATACAAGAGGTTCGGACACTTACGAAGAAAATCGGACCTAAGGTAAGGGAAAAATCACAATCTCATTTTTATCTGAGATTGTTTATACTTCTGTATATACTTGGGTGTATTTTATCATCCACATAAATGTTTCCTCAATATGTAATATTATTTCCATCCAAATACAATTTTTTAAATCCAATTTTACCCTTCGGTGAGTTTTTAGTAAAAGATATGAAAGGAATCTTTTGTGGTTTTTCACATGAGGTACTTTTTGACTTTTCCGACAAAAGTACGAGAAGAATGTTTTTTTTACTTATACGACATGAATGTATTTTTAAAACATTATTTCCAAGAATAATTATTTACAGGTTTTCAATTCTATTTTTAATAAACTTCTTTTAGTTTAGAATTTTATGACATGTTATGAATGGAAAAGTTTTTTTGAAGTAGAAAGGATATTTTCCTCAAGAATGGAGTTTAAGTGTTTTATCAAAATTATTTTCCATCTAAGATAATATAGGGTTATATTTCTATCCCTATTTTTACATTGATTTGATTATGTTATGATGGAATTATTTTTATGATGTCCTTTTATCTTATATGGATTATGATGGCATGATGTTTAAGATTCCCATTTTTATTACATGGGTGATGCAATAATGTATGATTTTTGATTTTGTGGCACACATAAGAATGGTATCATTATGAGATGGGTGGGACCTATATCTCCCTCCAATGCATTGGGTAAAGATATTATATCCCATGAGATAGACATGGCTATAATGGCAGGTTAAACCGGTTCAGTGAAACAAGACTGAAATGAGGAGTGAACTCGCTTCAAAAATGGACTTTGTCCACTAAGATAGTCTTGGCAATGAGTCTTGACTAATAAGAAATGATTCTCTATGATTATGTGTGTATGACACAAAGTTTCATGTTTCAAGTTATGATTATTGGGATTAAATTTCACTACAATGATTTATCCCATGTTATGATATTATGATCTCTTTTGCAGGTTAAGATTTCTAAAATGTTATATTCTTATGAATATGATGTGATTAATATTTCTTTTGTTTACCCTTACTGAGCATTTGAGCTCACCCTTTTATGTTTTCTTTTCCCCAGGATATAAAGAAAGGTTTTAGGTAAAAAAGGAAGATCTTTATGGGAGATGTTGAAGATCTTTCACCACGATTAGAAGATTATATTCCGAGTTTCCAAAGACACTAAACTATTACGGTCCTTGTGTGTGTGTTTTTGTTATGTACTAAGTATTCCGCAAAAGTAATTTAATGTCCATGTACGTTAAGCTTCGGGTCTCTACAGTTGGTATCAGAGGAAAGGTTTAGTCAACCTTTAAAAACTGGGATGCGAGAACTTTAGTGA
This sequence comes from Viscum album, assembly GCA_963277665.1. Lineage (NCBI taxonomy): Eukaryota > Viridiplantae > Streptophyta > Magnoliopsida > Santalales > Viscaceae > Viscum > Viscum album. The sequence goes on from OY728139.1 coordinate 431,390,205, forward strand.
GATCCCTATAGATATTTATAAGGTATGTATAGGGATGTCTCTAAGGTTAAGTATAAGTATAGGTTATAGTACTAGAATTACGGTAACCTAAGATGTTAGATATTTACGGTACTCCCCCTTTATTATGTTGTTTTCCCTAGCGTGATTTTTGCCTCTCACACTATTCTTTTTGGGTTTTAGATGATGGCTGTAACCCGAAGGAACCGTGTTGATCAATGTAATGGACAATGCAATGATTGTCCTCCTGAATAAACAAATGTTATGGGAGATGGAGTGCAAAATCTTATTGCTATACTTACACAAGCTATGAATCATTATGGACTTCCAAATGATCAGAGAAGGGAACAATATTCTATTGATTCCTTCATAAGGCAACGCCCACCTTCTTCCAGTGGGTCTTCCGATCCACTTGTTGCTGAACAATGGATCAGTATCACCGAAAATATATTTTCAGTTCTTCATTGTTATGAACATGATAAAGTCACCTTAGTAGTATATTTTTTGGAAGGTGATGCTGATCAATGGTGGAATATTATCAAGATTACAAGGCCAAGAGATGAAATTGAGTCCATGGAATGGGACGAGTTCAAGAACTTATTTTTCAATAAGTACTTCCCTCGCATTCTTCGAAAAAAGATGGAGAAGGAGTTTCTTGAACTAAAGCAAAAGGATGATGAAACTGTTGGTATATAAGAAGTGAACTTTACAAGGTTTTCAAGGTATGAATCTGGATTTATCATCCAACCTGAAAGTAAAGTTGATTGATTCTTCAGTGGCTTAAAACCAAATCTTTGAAGGGAATTAGCTATAAGAGACTTCAGTATCTATGAAGAAATTGTGTGTTATGCTATCAAGGTAGAAATGGAAGTTGGTGTTACTTATCCATCTCATAGTTTTGACAGGAAACAAAATATGGAGTTCAAGGAGAAATCTCAAAATAATGGTGAAAAGAGGATGAATGTTTCCTTATGCTCAAAGTGTGGAAAGAAGCATGGTGGAGATTGTCTTAAAGGGACTAGAAAATGTTTTTAAGTGTAGAAAAGAAGGTCATCGAGTAGCCGAGTGTCGAAGTAATGAAAAAAGGGTTTCTAATGATGTGAATAAAGAAAAGACTGCAGAGAACGCACCACCAATACTTCAATGCTTCAAGTGCAAGGAAATGGGGCATTATACTAATAAATTCCCTAATCCAAGGGTTAGTGATGATCGACATGAGCAACTACTTAAGGCAAATGACAAAGGGAAGTCACATGCGATCACTATTGGCGATGTTGAATATGGAAACAATGTGGTGGAATGATTAAGTGATTATGTAATGGGATTCCAAAATAATGTTCTATATAGTATCGTTGAATATTGGAATATTTATGTATTGGTCTATTGTGGTTTTCAGTGGTACCGGTAACCCTGGAATGTGATTGAGATATTTTTGGAAAAAAAGATGATATGCTTATAATTAAGGGAAAATGAGAAAATGAAATGCTTGACCGTATTCATGAGATCATGATTGATATAAGGACTAAGTGATATCATGGTTTGAGTATATAGAATTTTGAGGATTTTGGTATATGGAAAGTGTTAACTTTTAACTGCATTCATGTTTTCACTAAGGTTTAATGGGTATTCATTTTTCAAGATAAGACATGATTAAGGTATTCACATTACTATAATGTGACCAACAAGATATATGGGGGATAAATGATGGTATTCACATGCTTGGTTGATGACATTTCAAGTAATCGTTTTCTTTTACTATGATCTTGGACCGAAGTATTTTAGATAAGCCTAAAGAATGGAATGGATTATGTTGGACATAAGTTAGTATTGTTTAAGGATAGAACTTTTTTTTGATATTATTTATGTGATGTTATAGTAATTTAGTTTTCGAAAAAGGACAACCTGCAGGATGGGCGACAGCCCATCGTGTCGGACAAGGCTATGGGAATCGAACCCACAACCGAAGTGAGACTGGCCTTTATCGGCTACCACTGGCCTACAGGAAGTCCCTGTTTAGTAGAAACTAGTTTTATTATATTAAGTAGTATGATATATGAATTATAAGTCCATTCTATGAACCATATATGATTAATCTCACTATAGATGGACTTATGTAAGTTTTGTTAACTTTTCTAACCCTTTTGTTTGAGACAGATGGAATGACCCATCATTCTATCACATGATCTGCTAACACATCATGAATGACTAATTCAACTTCATTTCTTTAAGAGATGAAGTGGAAATTTTATAAAGAATGACCAACGGTGAGACTATACCAAAATCACGAAAGTATTTCTTCTAATTCCAATTTCATTAACTTTAGGGAAATGATCTTGAAAACCAAAAATGTTGTCCTAGTGCTCTTATATCTGATGAATCATATGGTACCTTAGATCGTCACAAATTTATGGCTTTGTGATTGCTGGCTTTTCCATAGCCATGTTCTCTACCACTCTCCATCAGAACATGATGGTTAGATTTCTCTTCCATATCCATATTTTCACCTATGTGGAAACCCAGTGATTCGTTTATTTGGGTAACCGTTACGTTTCATACTTTTGTTTTTAAATATTGGTTTTGGTATTCCTTTTTACGATGTGGGTTTTTATTAAATAAACTTTTGAGTAGTAAACCATATATAACCCCGACGAATTTTGAGGGAAAAATTCATTTGAAGGGGGGTAGAATGTAACACCCTGAGATTTTATGAAAAATATTCTTTTAATTTCATTAATGTCTTGTGTTGTACACTACACCAAAAGGAGCTTGCAAAACACGCATCATTGACTTTCCTTACATTACATGAAATCGCGACCTTCCTCGATAGCGTGTGTAGTACGCAATACTGAGTTTCACTAAACAGCGATATGTTATTAAAATATTATTAAAACTAGCCATTATGAATAGTAATAACCACTTTTTGAAATTTTGAAAATTTTATTTTTCAAAATGGACTTCATTTTTGGATTTGGAATATCAAAATTAGCTTAGGGTGAAATTTTGGTACTTTTCGGAAAACTTTCATTTTCTGATGAATAGTGAAAATTACTAAATATTAATTAAAAACAACCTTTTTAATCGAAATAATTAATAGTGATAAATTATTAATTTGAGTGGTTTTAAATTATATTTATAATATATTTTTACAATTTAATACAATTTTGGTCATTGGATGTAATTTCACATTTAAACCAGACATAAACAAGTGTCAATCTTTTGATAGTTATTATCTCTTAAAAACACACTATTTGTTTTGACGACGGGAATTAATTAATGCAACTGAAATGTTTTCAATTTGGTAAAATAGACATCATTTTTGAGTTCATAATATCAAATATAGCTTAGCCCTAATATTTGTTATTTTTCTGGAAACTTTCATTTTTTGATTAATAGTGAAACCACTAAGTGGTAGTTAAAAAAATGAATTTTTCATAAAACTTAATTTTACAGCTTCTTTGAATGGAATTTCAAAAATCCGAGAGACACGGTTGATGCCAGTAAGTAAAATGTTGTTCAATGAGATGAAAATAATTTTTGGTGAATAGTAACTTTTTACTTTTTTTACCACAGTTAAAAGTAAATAGGGTAATTAATGGTAAAAATGATATTTTTATTACCCTAACACATGTCCTAATTCTATTGTATAAGTGTAATTGGACCAAAAACAAACTTAGGAATAAAATATGACCATTTAGGCCCACTTAGATTAGATTAGGACATTTATTATTAATTTATTTAAAGAAGGGTTAAAATAGTTAAAATCAATGTTTAATAAGTATATCATTTTTAATATAGGGTTATACATAAGATAAATTAGACTATAAATATTCATTAGAAAGATAAAACAATTTCCTACATAATGGTATTTTTTTTTAATTTTTAGACATTAAATAATTTAATTTATTTATGACACAAAGATGATGTAGTAATTATCTTATTAATGAAATATTGACAAAATTGATGTTATAAATACAAAAATAAATGTAATTTGAGACTTTTTATGAATTAAACTAATTTTATAGTTTAATATGACATGTTATTATTGATTTAATTAACTTTTTTCGAACCAATCATTATGTTATGATTTTCACAAAAATCAATTACTAAATAGTGTCAAAATTGACATAAAATAGTTTTTAAACCAAATATTATATAATTAATTGTTATTTTATTCATAAAAATCTAAGGTTAGGCCAAATGACTTAGATAAGGTTATATATATTAATAATAAACAACTTGGGGTTAGTTTGGATTTTTATAGTAAGTTTATTAACCTTATAGTATAAGAACACAAGAAGACATGGTAAAAGTAAAATTATTTAACTTAATGTTAAATCTAAATGATAAGGTTAACATAGGAACCTAAACTTGTCTAAATTCCATTGGACGAGAGGATTTCGACCCATCCCCACCTTAGCTTCGAAATAAATCAATTTGGAGCTATTTAAAACCGAATTTGGCTTTATAATAAAATAATATTTTTTGTTATTCCAAAGGTGCCCCTCTCCTCCCTTATAAAAGGGCACCTCCTCCCTCTCTTCCTCACATCACGTTGAGCCTTCAAGCTCGGAAAAACCCTAAAAAATTCTCTTCTCCACTTCCCTAGAAACATCTTAGAGGTTATGGTCTTCCTCAAAGACCAATTTTAGTGCCCTAAAAGAGATATCAAAGAGGCGCTTCAAAGAAGAGGTAATGTCCGTTACCGATTCTTTCAACTTTATTTCTTCTTCCACTTCTTCTTCTTAGGTTGTTTCATTATGAAGTAATAACATTAGTATCACTCATATACTTATATATTATTATTATTATTAAACAACCCTATTTCACTATCTATCCATCCTACAGAAAACGAAATCATCGCGCCTGCGTACGTACGGAATACTTTCTCCACGCTGTGGTGTAATCTATTTTCCACCACCACCTTACATGGATGGGTATAATGGTGTAAATAAAAACTATATATGATTATTTTAAAGTGATATTGATTCTTAAATAGTATACATACACTCCAATACAATTCCACTATCATGAGAACGATATCATCCCTCGTGCGTATGTACGGACTACCGTCTCCACGACGCGATGAGATTCATTCTCCACGTTAACCATTCATGAATGATTATAAAGTATATATAATAAGTAATCATGAAATATATGACATAATAATGATACTTTATTTATGTGTATATATATGTATGTCATCTACTTAATTCCATTCAACTCAATAAGGAAACGAAAACATCGTTCATGCGTACGTACGGCCAACCGTCTCCATGAACGGTGTATTTCCTTCCATTTACTGATCTATTATATATATGTATACTCTGAATATATATTATATATGAATAATGTTTTATATTCTGTAATTAATCAATCATGATCTAGGTAATCATATTAATAATTACAAGTCAAAACACGGACAACAAATGAAACGATTTTACCCAAAACGCTCTTTAACATGGAATTTACAAAAGAACGGGTAAAATAAAGTCAAAAGTGAACCATATATGATATCATAAAAATATTTATGATTCTGTAATAAGTAAATGACATTATTTAAATAATTATACAGGAGGTTCGGACACTTACGAATCAAATTGGACCTAAGTTAAGGGAAATATCACAATCTCATTTTTATCCGAGATTGTTTATACTTCGGTATTTACTGGGGTGTATTTTATCTTCCACATCCATGTTTCCTCAATATGTAATATTATTTCCATCCACCTACAATTGTTTAAATCCAATTTTACCCTTCGGTGAGTTTTTAGTAAAAGATATTAAAGGAATCTTTTGTCAGTTTTCGTATGAGGTACTTTTTGACTTTTCCCACAAAAGTACGAGAAGAATGTTTTTTTACTTATACGGCATGAATGGATTTTTAAAACATTATTTCCAAGAAGATTTATTTACAAGTTTTCAGGTATATTTTTAATCAACTTATTTTATTTTAGAATTGTATGACATGTTAAGAAAGGAAAAGTGTTTTTGAAGTAGAAAGGATATTTTCCTCAAGAATGGAGTTTAAGTGTTTTATCAAAATTATTTTCCATCTAAGATAATATAGGGTTCTGTTTCTATCCCTATTTTTACATTGATTTGATTATGTTATGATGGAATTATTTTTATGATGTCCTTTTATCTTATATGAATTATGATGGCATGATGTTTAAGATTCCCATTTTTATTACATGGGTTATGCAATGATATATGATTTTTTATTTTGTGGCACACATAAGAATGGTATCATTATGAGATATGTGGGACCTATATCTCCCTCCAATGAATTGGGTAAAGATTTTATATCTCATGAGATAGACATGGCTGGAACGGCAGGTTAAACCAGTTCAGTGAAACAGGACTGAAACGAGGAGTGAACTCACTTCAGAAATGGACTTTGTCCACTAAGATAGTCTTGGAAATGAGTCTTGACTAATAAGAAATGATTCTCTATGATTATGTGTGTATGCCACAAAGTTTCATGTTTTAAGTTATGATTATTTGGATTACATTTCACTACTATGATTTATCCCATGTTATGATATTATGATCTCTTTTGGAGGTTAAGATTTCCAAAATGTTATATTCTTATGAATATGATGTGATGGATATTTCTTTTGTTTACCCTTACTGAGAATTTGAGCTCACCCTTTTATGTTTTCTTTTCCCCAGGATATAAAGAAAGGTTTTAGGTAAAAAAAGGAAGATCTTTATGGGAGATGTTGAAGATCTTTCACCACGATTAGAAGATTATATTCTGAGTTTCCAAAGACACTAAACTATTACGGTCCTTATGTGTGTGTTTTTGTTATGTACTAAGTATTCCTCAAAAGTAATGTAATGTACATGTACGTTAAGATTCAGGTCTCTACACTATCCATCCCATGAAAAATGAAATCACCGTGCGAGCATATGTATGGCGTACCTTCTCCACGCCATGGTGTAATCAGTTTTCACCATTTTACTTGGATGGGTATAATTATGGAACTAATAACTATATATGATTATTCTAACATGATATGGATTCTGAAACAAAATATATACCATTCACTTCCATGACATTTCAGGAATATTGGAATAATATCATCGCTCGTGCGTACGTACGACCTACCATCTCTACGACGCGATACGATTCATTTTACTTATTCTCCATTAAATATTGACTCTATAAAAGTATATAATGAATAATATTATATATATAACCTTCATATCATTCTAGAAATTACATAAATATACTTTATTTTCATGAAACCTATCTTATACGACAAAACATGCATTCGAAAATAAAGCAATTAAGACCCGAATAACGACTAACAATGAAATGTTACTAACAAGTGGATGATAATATGATAATATATGATATCATAAAAATGAATATGAATCTAGAATAAGTTAATAAAATTATTTAAATAATTATACAAGAGTTCAAGATACATACAGAGGATATAAGACCTAGGGTAAGGTATTTTTTCTCTTACTTTTATTTCTGTGGTACATATGCTTTATACACCACCTATTTCTTTTGTGTAGTGTTTATGTTGCTCATGAATGTTTTTATGGTTATCATTATGAAGTTCATGGTATTTAAATATGAATATAATTTTATTTATTTTATGATACATATAATTTTTCTTATTATAAAGTAAGGGATAATTTCAGAATCCCATTTTTATTAAAGATTTTTTATACATAAGTATTTACTAGGGTATATTTATCATCCATGTCTCTATTTTCTAAGTATGTATTCTGAAATATTATTCCTATTATTATACTATTGTTTAAATTCAATTTTACTCATCTTTGAACTTTTAATAAATTGTGTGAATGGAATCTTTTGTCATTTTTTGAATGAGGTTCTTTTGACATATACAACAAAAGTACGAGGAGAATGTTTTAATTTGACATATACGTCACGAATAGATTTTTATTATTTATAATATCCTTATTTCCATGAAGCTTAATTTACATGATTTCATGTTTATTTTCAAATAAATTATTTTCTTTTAAAATTACATGTCATTTTGAGAAAAGGAAATGTTTTTTGAAGAAGAATTTATATTTTCCTCAAGAATTAATGTCTAGTGTTTTATCAAAATTATTTTACATATAAGATGAAATTATTTAATAATGATATGTTCTATGTATAATATACCAATTATTATTATGGTTATATTTTTTATGATGGAATGTTATTTATTAAATCCATTTGTTTTACATGGATTATGTTGTGATGGAATGATTTTTAACGAACCCATTTTATTTCATGGGTTATGCTATGATGAATGATTTATCTTTTTGTCGACACATAAGAATGGTTTCATTTTGAGATGGTTGAACCTATATATTCCCCCCAATTCATTTAGTATATATTTATTTCTTATTAGATTGATAGGACTAGAATAACAGGTAAATCTAGTTCAGGAATACAGAGTTAGAACAAAAAGTAAATCAGGTTCAGTAATACAGGTCTAGAATGTGGAGTGAACTCAATTCAGAAATGGAATTTGTCTATTATGATAGTCTCAAGAATTATCCTTGGATAATATGGGGAGGATTTTCAATGATTATGTGTTTACCACAATTTCATATTTTATTCCAATGCTATTTTATCACGGTTCATGATTCCATTATGATTTATTCCTTATGAAAATCCCAGATTTATTTCATGACTCAAGATTTTGATTTATGTTAAATGTGGTATGGTTTTCAAAAGTTAAGATCATGTTTTTATATTCTTATGTTTTTGTTTTGTATTATACTTTCCATGTTTACCCTTACTGGATATCTAAGAAGACCCTTTTCATTTATTTTCTTTTCCCAAGGATATAAAAAACAGTTATAAGTAAGAAATACAATGGGGGAGATCATTATGGAATATGTTGAATTTATTTCACCAAGTTAGAAAAATATGTTCCATGTTTCCAAAGACACTAAAATAATATTATATTTGGGAGTTTTCTTGTTTAACGTATTATGAATTCTGCAAAAGTAATGAAATTTCTATGTACGAAAGCTTGGGTCTTTATATTGACTATGTTTTTAACCTTATTTTTAGTTTTAATCCCTTATTAACCTTTTTAAAAAATACCATCACAACAAGGATCTGTACACTTTGAGAGTTAATATAGTTACTATAAATGGAAAAGAGGCTAATAAATGGACGATGGTCGATATTTTCAACCTTATACTAATCACTTTTCTATATATATGTTTTTTATAAATTTAATATCATTTAATAAAAAAAATTTATTAAATATAAATAATGTCAATTGTTTTAAACTATTCATTTCTTTGAATTTAACAATATAAATATTACACTTATAATTCAAGAAAATTATTTTATTATATCTCTTTTATTTAAATGGCATTTAGAAAATTCTTGGATTACATTAACTATCTCATCAAAGATTTATTTTAACATTTTTAATGTCATTTATTTGATTTTTCCATTAATTGAATAATTATTTTGTCAGTATTCTGTAAGCATTTGAGGTAGTTATTTATTCCCTAAAAAATAAAAATATATTACCATGAAGATAAATATTTTTGATTTCAAATGGATTTTTATAGTCAATCATATCCTCTAGATAACCCCATATTAAAAATATTATAATTATTAAAAAGTAGAGTATGACATATTTGGATTTCTTTATATTAAACATTATAAAGGTAAAAATAATGTTTTAATGGGGAAAAAATCCATATATTCAAACATGGGTTGATTTCGGAAGAAATATATTCATCCAAAACAAATATGGAAAGTTTTAGGTTCATTATTTAATCCTTCCCATTTTATTTTTAACTTTAATTAACCGATTTACCCATTACCATGGAAATAAAAATTACTTTGTTTACTATTCATAATGCCCAAAAATAAAAGGGGTATATTTACTAAATTTGGGCCTCCTAATTGAAAATATGGAATCCATTTTTCTAAATTCAAAATACATAAGTAGAAGAATATAATTTAATATTAATCTAACATAACCCAATAAAAAATAGTTTTCTTGAAAAGTTCTTATTAAGGCCAAAAATATACTTGTACTAAAAAAATATAACCACCATTATTTCATTGCGGTTATCCTAAACCGCTGCTATAAAACTGATAAAAAAATAAAATAATTAATTAATTAAAAATAAATAAATAAATAACACAGTTAATGGTGATTTTAAGAACTACTTATAAAAACCACCAATAAACCTTTTTTTCTTATAGTGAATCATAAAAGTTACAATTCATTGTAAAGTTTTACTAATGTTTTAGTGGCACCGATAGAATGATAAAAAAATATTGGAAAACAAGACTGTAACAAGACTGATACGTGTATTATTCTTATTGAGTTGGAAGAGAAATAAAATATGATGGAAATAGAAATTTAAGGTCATTATGGATTATTTCTGGACAGATAAGAATAGAAATCTGGTAGCAATAGTGGAAAAGAAGAAGACAAAAGAATTTTTACTTAAATCGGAGCAGAGCGACCTAGGGAAAGACCGGGAGATATTTTATCAAGTTTGAAAAAGAAAAGTTTTCAATCATGTATGTGAATATCGAAGGCCCATAATATTTCACAGATATTATCCACTAATTTTATTGTGTTTGAAACTTTCTATTTCTTCTTTTGAATTCATTTTGAGCTTTTTATTTCTTTCAATTTATAATTTTCTCCAGATTTACAACTGTTGAATAATCAATTGATGTTTGATAATTTCTCTTGGGTCATTTTGTTTTATTTTCTCTTAAATTCTTTGACTGGTATATAGCCGATCAGCGTGTGATTTTCCTTGAGTGTAGACTATTAGATCAATCTAGTTATGAGTTTATTTTTTCATTTATCTTTATTGAAAATTATCAACCCTTGATCAGTAATTGTGAATACAATGGTTTGATTCTGTCATGATGTTTTACAATCATTGAATGCTTGACTATCTCTTGATGAAAAGAGGTCGATTACTGGTATCCCATTTGTTAGATTCAACTTATTAGTCTTAAGGTGACATACAATTTAGATATTTAAGAATTTTTATTGAGGGAATTATATAGTGAAATATTTTTAAGCAATGAAGAATGGATAATCTAGTAGAATATCATGGGAAGGCCGCTGAACCATTTTTGACTTCTCTCCAGTTTTTTTTCATTCCTAATTGTTTTCCACTATTTTTATGCTTTTCTATTTATAAATTAGATTAGATAAATTATTATCTTAGAACCCCATAGAAATTTATTCTTTAGTTAATAATAATAAAAATCGTGACACGAAAGATCCTTAAAAGGAGTATCATTTGAGAGACACCCTTAGTTCCAACTATATTTCATTAATTAGTAGAAAAAAATATTGAAGAAGGTTAAAAATGAATGAAAACCCTTCTCAATAATTTTAGTTTGTATTTTAGTGGAATTGGAACTATAACTTAAGGTAACATGATGTTTAAACCTGAACCTAGTAACTTAGCTTTGGAAAACTGGAACACCTTTGAGAGGTAACTTAATGAAAAGTAATATAAATCCTTTTAATTTATAGTAAAATAGACATTTGAGATCCCATTATAAATCTCTATGACATGGACATTGGGTGCATTTTTGTAATCAAATAAAATAAATACTCAATAAGTTTTCTGCACTGTACTCTGGACAAACCTTGTCTGGAAAACGTTTTAAATAAAAGTGCCTAAAAATGATTTCTTTAAAGTAGGGGAATACTAAACCCAAATTAATAAGGATATAATTGATTTAAATTAAAAACTTTTGAGTTGTATCAATAAAGTGTAAAATGGATCTTTAGTGAGAATAACTTGGGAGAGATTGAAAAATGATAGTTATTTTGGTTATAGATTTAATCAACTTGATCTCTCGAGTTAGCACACACTAAACTGGAATCCAAACTTCGGTTGAAGTGTTTTAGTGAGTCAAATATACATAGTAGGAATAAAATTTTAAATAAATGGAATAATTAGTGGTTTTTCTTAATTCAACCTGGTTATTTGGAACCTAGGAAGGATAACCATTCCCATTTTTGAGTCTTTTTAATTAAATTACATACATTTAATTTCCCTAGAGTTAAATTGATTAGTGTGGGGGAATTTTTGTGGCTATACTTTGATACATTTTTTCCACATAACTTCTTTAATTTAATTATGTCTTTGTTGTTACAATTATATTTTAATGAGTTAATTAACTTTGGTGTTAATTTTTTTTATAAATAATAAAATAGTCAAAATAATTTTTTTATGATTAATTAATTATTCTTTAATGTTTAATTATATTTTTTTATCTTTGATTTTATAATTTAATCTTGAAGTTTATTTTAAAATATTAATTTAAGTGTTTTTATTTAATTATGTTATCTATTAATTCAATTTATACCTTGTTTTTGTATTTTATTAATTACATATAGATTAGTGTGAAATTTCTATTCTTCAAATAATTTGGTATTTTGTAATAATAAATTATAAGTCTTTTATGATTTTTTTTTCATTTCTTAATTCTGTTAATTAATTATAGCCCAATCCCAAATAATAGGGTACATGGTTTGTTAGTCCATGCCTGGATAAGAAGGTACACGAGTGGTTAACCTAATCCCAAAGTAGGTACATGGGTGTTTATCCTAAGCCTATCATTTTATGAATTTCTTGATCAGTTTACTAAACATAAGGTTTTATTTTATTATGTTTATGCCATAAATCCATGTCTTATGACTATGTTATTCTCTCATGGATTGTGTTCTTTGGTTCCTTTATGATTCATGTCATATGAACTGCCAGTCTTTACGCCATGCATCAAGATTATGATATTTGATATTCAGGTCGTTATTTTCAAATGATATTCTCATGTTCTCATACCTATATACTCATGTTATGTTTATGTGATCATTGATTTCTTCTATTATATGCTTACCCATACTAAGTTTCTAAGATCACCCTTTCTTATGTATATTTTCCCCAAGATTCCATGAAGTAATTTATGAATGATATGCTAGGATAGGCTAAAGGGAATGATATTGTTCTCAAAGAAAATTCTATATTGTATTTTATGTTTTCAAATGTAAAATAGATGTAGGTATGTATCTAGTTTACCAAGACTACTAAACTCTTTGGCCCTTCAGAATGCGATACCTTGTATCTAGTGCCCAAGTAATAATGTAACTACTGACTCTAGGTTACTAGATTTGAGGACTTTATATTCACTTATTATTTGAGTTCATTCCACTTTGAATCATCAACTCAATTATATTTTGAGTCCTATAGGTGTATGAACCCATCCCAAATATAGTTCTCTCATGTTCCTTTGTTTTGTATTGTTTATATTTTTATTGAATTTTCTTTAGTTTGATTTATTTTTAATAGTAGAACCTAGTTACCCTTCCCTGTGGATGTAGGAAAATAGGATAAACTACATAAAAATAACACTGTCCTATTTTCAGCTTTCATTACTTTTTTATGTCAAAATTTTTTATTGTTGTCCACTTATCTCATATCCTTAATGAATCTTGTTTTTTTGTTTTTTCTAGAATATGGTTATTGTTTTTATAAATCATTTTGAGAATGTTTTATTTTGCTACAAATGTTTACAAGAATCTTTAATTTGTAATCCAATTTTTTTTATTCTGGTATCATGGAATCATATGTATTTTCATCCACTTTTGAGAATTCTTCGAAATATGTATTTTACTTATGTGTTTCTACTACTATATATTTTAAAAAAAATAACATATTCATGATTATGTTAGGAATTTTATGAACAAAAAGTAAACCCATATATCTATTTAGGATATTTAATGGGTTTTATATTATACCAAAACACCCAAAAATTGGTATCATAGCTAATTTTAAATTAAACTTTCATCATAAAATTCAATGTTTAATCATTATTTGTTGTGGCATTTTTACATAGAATGGTTGATTTTTTCATTGATATGCATAGTCAAATGTAATGTTTCTATGACTTCCTCTGTTTTATGTTATATTGATATGAATATTCTTATGCATTTTCATTCTCCCTATCATTCCTTATTGTGATTTGAGTATTTGGGTAGCTGGTGTTTTTTCTGGCATTGTAGTAGTATGGTTGAGAGCTGGTGAGGTGGTTTACTATCTATTTTAGGAATTTTTTTCATTATACTTGAGCTGGGATTATGTTAATGAGGTTATTCTATAGGGAACCTACTTTTTGATAGAGCTTCCTTTAGGTGGTTTGTAGCTTAGGTATAGTGTTATTAGTGGGTGGATATGTGTATGAATTAGACTCGATGAAGATTCATTTTTCCATTAAATTAGACTTCATTTGGGTATAGATTTTCCTATTTTATGGAAGGTGTTTACAAGGCCATGTATCAATATTAGTGTATTATTAGTTTCTTCCTATTATATTGTTTTTATAATCATAGTTATAGATGATCCAAGGTAAAGGATGGGCCTATGTGGATTTTGGGTGAGTGTTTCGGTGTTTTGAATGCTTAGAGCCAAGTTATTTTGGATTTTCTAGGTTACTATGTGAATTTATTCTATTGTGTTTTTCTTTTTTTACTATTGATGTTTTATTTTAAAAAGATCATGTTTTGAGCTTGTTTATACCTTGTATTGTTGTAATTTATTGTTTTCTTAATGTGTGATGATTAATGCACTTGTCTAGTTTCTTTATGATCTTATAGGCACATGATAGCTTAAACAATACCTTTGAGATAATTTTTCTACCTAGGTTGTAGGGATGTGATGATTATGGAGGCTTGGGTATATGAAGGTATTAATATAGTAAATTTTATTTATTAGTTCAAAATATTATTTGAAGCATGTTTTAAAAGTTATCATTAGACATCATTGGTTGGGTTTGTGTGTATTATTGTATTGTACACAGAGGATACACTAATTTAATCTTATTTGGTTATGATTTCATTTTTACAATATCTATGTGATAGTTTAGGTGGTGTAGGGACATCATCTCTTCAGGTTTATGCATTTAATTTTAAATATGGAGATTATTTTATTCACTAGATTTTTTTCAAATGAAATTAGTTTATATGAAATTTTTAATCCAGATATTTTTTTCATTTAATTAATTTTTTTACAAGAAATTATTATATGATATGGTTTTTTCCAGGTTACCCTTACATGTTATTATTTAATACCCTTACTCATTTTTTGGCTTACCATTATGTATGTATGTAGCAGCTCGGGAAAGATTTTACTCATGGGGACTGGGGACCCTTACACAACTCTTAATCACACCTTTACACATAGTCATTCACATATAATTAAACAATACTACCAAATTCATGTGGAGCTAATACATGTCCCTATTTAGTTTTTCATTGGTTTTTTTGGATATTTTATTCCAACCACATGTGGCTAGGATCTCTGATTATTGCAGCATCCCCAATTATTTTTGTTATCTATATTCATATCTGTATTTCTTGGTATCTCTCCATTTATGGGTGTTGAATATGGGGCACTAGTTTTTTAGATGGGGGGATCACAATGTGACTATTTTTCCTACCATAAATGAAGAATGAAAAGGAGGTCAAAAAACTTATTCATCACTGGAGGGGCATCAACAAAGGGGTAGAGTCAATCATACCTGGTTCTTGGTGAGGATATCTAATGAGAATATATGGTTTCATGTATTATTATTGACCGAACGATGATGGTGATGATAGATGGAATTCTTGTTGAAAGTGACCACTAATGCCTACATCATATGGGAACATCAACGACACATAGGTGAGACCAATCCTGAGTAAGAGGTTCTCAATATACTATCTTTTTTATTCTTAATCCATGTATTTTCAATTATTTTATTTTATATTATGTCACATATTGTTTTATTTCATCCATTTTTTGAGTTATATTCTACACCGTTAACTTGATTTAATTTCACTTCCTAGATCTAAAAGATCATAACCTTCATATTGTATTCTTATATTCCTTTGTTTTCTATAGTTTTTATTTTTTGCTACATTTTAGGTTATACTTCTATTTATATTGCATCATGTACCATGATACCAATTATCTTTGGATGTAGGTCGTTATTTAAGTATATAAAAATCATATTTCCCTCTTTTGAGATTTTGATACTACTTTCAATCGACCATTTCTACTTATGTTTTACTAACTATTATCCTTGATGTCTTACTATTTATTTTTTTGATCTATATTAAGTTTATTGTTCTTGTGATGTGTTTTTACTATATTGTATGGTTTTTTAAATGTTTACATGAATATGGAATTTTAATTATCATTTTTTCATTCTAGTTTGATTGATCATTTATATTTGATTCTTCTTATAAGAAATCAATTAAAGATGTATTTTATTCAGATGTTTCTTTTACTTCCTATTGTGTTCAAAATATTAATCATGTTTATGATTGTGTGTGGAATATTGTGAACCGAAATTAACAACATAGATCAACTTGGTATTTTTAATGGGGATTCCAATTATATCATAGCCTCTAAAAAACATATATTTGGATGCTAGACAACTTGGGTTTTCGAATAGAGGGACCAATCACTGGTTAAGCCATGGGTTCCACATTATGACTTTTGATGTGTATAGTCGGAGCTCTAAAATGAGGTCGTTTTTGTGGGCCCTATATCCATGCCAATATATAGTGATGCATGGGATAATTATTTAATATTAAGGGATATTTGGATTCATCCTTATAATGATGATGAATGATAATGGCGGGGAAGAAAAGAATATAGTAAAGGAGGTGGGAATTTAGTTAGAATCATTAGTTTTAGAAAATTATAATCACCGTGATGGGTGGGTGGGTATGCAATAAAAGGCATGTATATAATGTAGATTTCTCCTTACATACCCTATAAGAGATAAAAGTAACACTGTGTGGACACACCCTCATTTATGTGTATAAAGTAATTTCTACAATCAGTTTCACAACTTGAAACACAATCCTCCAAATGCCTAATGGATTACATCGATAGACCATCACAATCATTATTTTTTGTTCAAATTGCCATCTATGGATCCTTGAAACGCAATCCCATTCATGTCAGAATAATATAAACAATTTAATGGATGATAGATAAGATGACATATCATTTTTTCCATTTTTTTCTTCTTCTCATCATCCATTACATCTGGGTTTTTTTATTTTATATCAATTTACCATGACATGGATTCAATTTTGGATTATGTTGATAGACCAAATTTAAATTATTTTTGTAATTTATTTATTTATTTCAAATCTATCATTATTTTTTATATTCAATGTTAACATGTATTGTTTTGTATGATTGTTCGTTATTTAAATTCTATAGTAATATCATTCCATATTATTTTGTATTCACTATAAATCTGTTTATTCATCAATATTATAGAAAATATTAATAAAATTTTATGGTTAAAATTTCCATTTTTATGTATTAAAAATTTATTCTATCTGATAATTGTATATTTCATGTTTTCAAAACATTAATATTTAATACATTCTCATGGTTTGTTTCAAATGAAGGGAAATTATTCAAGGAGTTGGATGATGGTTTAATGGAACTAGGGATGTCCAAATCCAATAGCAGGTGGAAGTAATGGGGATGAATGGATCTGGATGATGGAAGTATGGGTGTAATGATTGGCTTATGTAGTACTAACACTAATGTAAAATAATAATAACTCGATGAACATAAAATCATATTTAACTACATCATATGCCTATGTAATAGTACAATTTACTAAGCTCACTATTTACTATGGAATAAAAGTTAAATCGATGCTTTAGATGAAGACTTTTTCCAATTATAAAAACATCTTTGAAGATAATAATTTTATGGACCCAAAACAACCAGTTAATCCCTACTACAAAAAGTGGGATGGGATCAATTATTTTGTAATAGTTTATTTGTTCTCTTCTTCTGTGGTTAATAATGGAACCCATGGTAAAAGAAAATGTTTTAAAACATAAATTCATTTTATACTCTATGTGATTGTGATTTCATTTATTATCTAATTTTTGTGTCTGTTCTAAAGTATATATTGAGGTTATATTGAGTTCATGTGAGATGTTAGAGTGTAGTTACATCATCTAAACATCGACATCAATATTTATCACTTTTAGAACATCTAAAATTTCTTATATAAAGGATACTCTAGAAGAAATCATCAAGAACTTGGGGGCGTTCAACACAAAAAAAAGTAATCAAAGCATAAGAGTTATCTTGGTTTTTCTATGTTTTTATTTTTGAGAGATATTACTATTTAAGAAGGAATTTAATTAGAAGAAGTTAAGGTACCAATTGAAAAAATCCAGAGGTTAGTCTATGAATTTTTGAGGTTATAAATATAATATTATTCACACAAAAAATAGATTGATATTCAATTAAATGGGATCATAATTGAATTAATTGAAAAAGAAGAATGGTAAATACTTCATAAGAAATCACTTGGGAGTTTTTTGGATGATGTTTTCTAAGAACAAGGCCCTGATCATTTTAGTGGTAATGAATATTGAAAAAATGATGTCAATTCATGTGAACACATGTGGGAAGTATTCCACTAGGAATATTATGTTTATATTGCAATGATTATTTGATGCGAAGATATAAGAATAAAGTGTGATGGTTTATCATGTCAATAATTTTAATGTGTCTTGGAGTCAATTGGAGTCCATTAGAGAAAATGTTATTGAAGGTGAATGTGAATTGATTCTTCTATCATTGCTTCTATAATATAGGGATGTTATGGTTACTAAAATGATTAAAACAAGTGGTAAGAATGAATTATAATTTGAGGAGATCTAAAATTTGATTCTGAATGTGGTATTCATTAAAAATGTAGTCTATGGTGCTACTAGAATAGTAATAATTTTAAAAGGTTGGGGATATTCAACTCGAAGGGAAAACCAATGTTCAATAAAGTTCATGGAGACAATAGAGAATAACTAATTTAAATAATCCTTCCAATATCCATATGCAATACATTTAGGAAAATGGGACACTAAAATAATTATTAAAGAGATCTTAGATGAGTTCTAAAAGGTTTACATTCAAAAATTCTTCTGAAAATATCATAGTTTTGGGGGTACAAACACTATGTTTGATATTCATAAAAAATAATATGTATATAATTTATATAGCTTAAAGATATAGTGAAACTAATGTATCCTTGAGACTAAGATTGATATTAGTCAGTCCCAAAAAAGTCCCGTTTTAATGTGATATAACCTGAGAATACATTACACCCAACATATCATACATGCACTCAATCATGTCTTCCCTCTATGGTTTCATCATTTATGAACCAATGTGTTTGTTCATAGTGGATTAAATTCGTTATAATATTTAAATGAATAAATCCAACATGAAGTAATGTTTGTTGATAAATCACATATTATTAATGTTATTTATTAAATAAAAAGCATCAATGATGGCTATATATGGGGGTATGGGACCAATTATTGATGATAACTACTATCAGAAATGCCCTCCCATAATCATTTTCACTAGAAAAAAATTCATTACTAGGTGAAGGAAGAATAACCCCATCTATCCCCAAGAATTGTTCTAGGATTAAAAATTAGTTGTAATTCCTTTAATATTAAGATTATTTTTTGCGGCTAATGTGGTAATTATAAAGTACACAATGCATAGTAAAATATTCCTAATTTTTCAATTCAAGTATGGATGTTTATGTTCTTTGTTACTAAATGATTTTTTTTATCACTGAGATGTTTAGAATTTATGGGTTTGCTTCTGATTCTAGATTTATGAGATAAACATCAACAACTCATTAAAAGCTTTAGAGCTATATTGTTATATAGATCAACATTTTCATTTCATATTTTAGTGAAGAAATTATATAATATAATGAAAATATAATCCCCTATAAGAAATTATGTTTTATGATAATGTAATGTCCATAGTTCTTCTCTGACATTATGCTAATAATGAACATATTGTCAAGAAGTCTATGAGGATATGTTTCCATAATATTTTATCTTGTTTTAGGTCTTGAAACTATGATAAATAGTTAAGGTAATTTAAATTATGAGAATATGATTCATTATATGGATAACATAGACTACCTCTACGCTATGAAATATAAAGTTCATTTTTCATGTTCTCAAAAATATTTTGTATGAAAATATATTATACATTGTAAACATGAAATTACATTGAGTGTCAATGTAATTTCATATACTATGTCTTGAAAATAAATTGAGTTTCAATATAATGACAAGAATTTATCATGTTCTATAGATTAATAAAATATTAAAAGTTCAAATATATATCCCAATGTTTGAAAAATAAATACAATTTTAATTTATTAATTACATTTATTTAATAATAATGGTTAGTATGTTGTTTAAAAATTTAAATATTTTGTGTATAAAATTTATTTGATAAATTTATTCTAGAAGATATAGAATTACTTTATAAGTTATGTGAAATTCTATTAGATTAATTTTTCATCTACCATGACCGTAATGTGTAATTAAAGTTATTATTTGGAATTTAGTTATTGATAATAGTTTGTAAATAGTCAATTTTAGATTTATTATGAATTACATTCTCCCTTGAGTAATATTTCATATTGTATAGAAACATTGGGTCATATTTTATATATTCATGTAGATTTATGCATTCTTCTAGAAATAAAGATTTTGGATATTTATGATTGTAGGGTTATTCATGTGTATATTGAGAATATCATATTATTTTAAACCATTATATAAAGAGTTCATTTACATTATTCTTAGTATGAATTAGGATATATATGAATATGTTTGGATTCTATATTTAGGTGATTAACATAATTTTTCAGTTGTGTAAAGGGTTACACTTTAATATTGCGTGAACACATTAATATATTGGAAAAAATAGGGATTCGAAATAAATAATTACAAGAATGTATATTAAAAAAGGAAAAAATGAGAAGATTAAAATTGGATATGATGAAATAGTTAAGAATATAATATAAAAATGATGTATATTAAATTGTTGAGATATTTAAAGAAAAACCTTCAAATATTTTTTGTGAGATTTTTTCCAGATAAGAAATTTTCAGAACATTGATCATCCAACCGGGTAGGTCTTGCTAAATTTAGTTTCCCAAGATTTATCAAGTGTAATAAAAAAAATTAATAACTGACAATGTATTTTACTACTGGGTAAGTCATGCTAACAAAGGGTGCCCCAATATTGTCCATTATTATCATCTTTTTTTAAATTTATTTGGATTCCATAATCCCAGAGGACCGAATATCATTAGGCTATCAATGAAATAAATTTGATTATATCCATTTAATAGATTTGGATAATTTTTTTCTTCTAAAATATCAAATAATTATAACTATTATGATTGGAAAGTTAGCCTATTTAATTAGATATGTGTCTTTTGAAATTCTAAAGTTAATCAATAGTAAAATAAATATGTATCTTGGTCTACTAAATGTATATAATTTAGGGTTCATCATTTTTTATGGTAGTACATTCATTACATTGAGTTGATGAATAAATATAAAACATGGTACTCATCCAAAAAGGTGTCTTTTTAGTAGATTATGGATTACTTAATGATAATAATATTGAGATACATTTTAATTATGACCTATAACATAGTTAAAAATTTGTATACATTATAACTGAGAATAATTTAGATATTGTAAATTTTAGTGGTATAGAAATCAATTTCATCGACTCTGGTTTAGGGGTATTCGATACCAAGTCAGTGTCAAACATTTCTGTTGGAAAATATAAGATAACATATAGAAAGGAATTGAGAAAGGGAAAGTTAGATCTTATTATAAATTTTAAAGAAAGACTTTCTACATTAAAATTCAATACATATGATCTAATTCTAACTAGTTGATGGATTGTAGAATTTATGAACTTTTTTTATATTCCCACAAAACGTTGGAATTTAATTTTTATATTGTTTTTAGATAAATGGGATTTTAATTCATGATTAAGAATAATATTTATATATATATATAGGAATACAATATTTTATGAAATTATGGATAAGATTATTGGTTTATATATTATAAATATGGATAATCTTATCAATAATGTTCAAAATAAGATATTTAGGGGTTATTCTAATCCAAACTAGAATTAGAATTGTTTCCCTAGACATATAAATGAGAATCACATCCAAAGAATACATATAGATGGATTTTTGGAATCATTAAATTATACATCAGTTGATATATATAATTATCATTTATTGAGAAAAGTAAAAATGGAATCTTTTGAGTTAAAAGGTTAAAGGGATAGTGATTTTTTGGGTCTCGTACAAAGTCATATTTGTGGATGAGTGAGTAAACAAGTAATGGGTGGTTTTAGGTACTTTGTTTCCATTACTGAAGATTTAGTCAGTATGGTATTCTCTTTCATCAGAAACAAAAGTATGAAACCTATGAAAAATTTAGTGAGATATATAATGAATTGTAGAATCAACTGGGAAAATGTATTATGATTCTCTAATCAAATCAGGGTGGTGAATATATTATCCATGAATTTCTTGATAATCTGGTATATTTTGGGAAGTGTTCCAAAAATCACTTCACATTAAACTCCAATATTTAATGGTATGTCTGAGAGGTGGCATCAAAATCTTTTGGACATTGTTTAATTGATGATGAGTTACTGTGACCTTCCTATAAAAATATGGGATTAAACGCTAGAAACCATTCAATTCTTACTAAATTGTGTTTCATCTAAAGCTGTCATGGAGATACCATATGAGAAATATGAATGGAAATATATATAAATGTATTCAATAAGGATTTGTGGTAGTGAATAACTCATAATATTATTGTATTCTAAGAATATTAGAAATAAATTTGATAAGCTCTAATTTATTTTTTATCTTAAGGAAACAATGGGATATGTTTCTATAACCTTACTGAACACAAAGTGGTTATATACCAAATTGGTATATTTAAGGAGAAGGTTATATCAATCTTTGAATTAGTGGGAGGAAAATTGAACATATGGAATCTTAATAACAACAAATATGAAGTGTTTTTGATATATAAGTTAATCTGATTGATAATTAGTTATGGGAACCAAGCTACCCAAGAACCTCTATTGTCTGATAGAATTCATCCGGAACATCAGAGATATATATTTTTCTTATAAATTTATGATTATGAAACATTAATAGGATATTAACCTACTTCCTACTAAGAGGATATTTAGAGTTATGATTTTGATAAATGGTGAATTCCATGGAATTAGAAATAGACTACATGAATACTAAACAGAGTTTAAACATGGTGGATCCTCTAGATGTTTTGAAAACAAGAGGGTAGATGTGGGTTTTTTATATGAAAACTAACTTCTATGGTATAGTGTATACCTATAAATGATTATTAATAAAAAAGGTTTATAATAAAACTCATGGTATCGATAATGAAGAAACCTTTTTCACCTATTATGATGATAACATTCATTCAGATATTCCTTTACATAGTAGATCCTTTTGATTATGATATATACCATATGGATATTAAAACCACTTTCTTTAATGAAGGATTTTGTTAAGGAAATGTATATGATATATCCTAAAGGTTATTATATGCTAAATGAGTCATATAAGGTGTGTATGCTAAAACACTCCATTTATAGATTACATAAATATTATCTCAGTTGGAAGATCTTATTTGATGATTCAATCAATGATTTTGTTTTTACCAATAAAATTTATGATTATTTTTTATAAATGTCGGTTAGTGGGAGTATAGTGATGTTTTTGATATTTTATTGAAATGATATACTCCTTATCATAAATAAAATGATGAATCTTCACATCATGAAGGTGTGATTAGGTAAATTCTTCTCAATGAATGTCATGGGTAAAGAATCCTAAATATTGGTTATGATGATATATAAAGATACATATATAAGGATACTTGGAATATGCCCAAACATGTACATTAGTATAGTGATAAAGTGGTTTAGCAAGTATAAATCCAAGAAGGATTCTATATTAGTGTTACATGGTATGAATCATGGATGACTAGGGATTCATATAAAGAGTTTGAAATAGTTGATAAAATTAACTATGCACCCTTCATAGGCTCTATCCTGTATTCTATGTTCTGGCTTAACCTGATGTCAAATATGCTCTTATATTACCAGTAAGTACCAATTAAATATAGGTAAGAGTCACTAGCATGTTCTGATGAACATTCTAAGTACTTAAAAAAGTATATATTATTAATCTTTTGAGGAGATAATGATATTTGTTTAATGGTTTATACAATTTCTAGTATCCAATCCATTATAGATGAAATGAAATATTAGTGTGGACTTGTGTTTTACTAAAAAAATGGGATTATCACTTGTAAGAGTTGTAATCAAACCATCATAGGGGACATGAAAAGTAATGTAGAGTACATCATTATATTAGATGATGTGAAGGAAGATTTTTGTATCATGAATTTTTATATAAATAACGAGTGGTTCATAAAATAAAGAGAGTAATAGAGATTTACTATACAAATAATGGAGATATTTCTCATGATAAAGAACCATAGTGTCACTAAGGGACTAAGCAAATATTTTGAAAATACAACCTCATACTATTGATCAATAATAAGGGTAAAGTAATGATTTTATATGAGGTTATAGAGGATAATGTATTAATTCCATTAATGAAGTTATTACCATAGTACTTACATATGGGTAATTATAGATAACTTAGTTTATGTTTAATAATTAATTGATTGTAATGGTTTTAAAATATGTCATGGTTTTATAATAAATGAAATATCTATTTATAATTCATTCAAATGTGCAACAATTTAGTCAATATGAGTAGTTGAATGATAATATTTTATGAAGGTTAGAAATTCATTTGTCCATAATAAATTATCATCCCATTGTATTATTGGATGTGATGATATAATAAGGTTATCATGAAAAGAATCCTGTAATAAATTAAAATGTTTATATGTGGGATATAAATAATGGCTTCATGTGGCCATAAGTAAAGACATATCACATGATTTTCCCACTAAAGTATATCTCCTTGAATTTCATACAATCATTTATATACTTAAGGTTGTGGGATTATAATCAATCCTCATTATCTATGGTTGGATAAATATATATATAAATAGGTCATTCTTTCTATGATAGATTACATATACAATTCAATATAAAATTATCTATTAAAGGGGTGGTTGTGTATGATTCTTATAATTTTTTCTATTGGAGCCCTACCATGATGGTATTTGTCCACTTATTGGAGTTGTTAAGGCATTTTTAAATTAACTGATTTATACTGAGGGAATAGATATCCATTTTTATTTGATTCCAATTAGATGTGTTCAGATACTTGTATGAATGACATGTGATTTTCTCATTCATTAGATAAAATACATGTGGTTTTTTCATTGACCTAGCCATTATTTTTTAGGGAATCAAGAAAAGATGAGAAATCCTTTACTGGATTTACCTATTCCATGTTTGGTAGTAACATTATGTAAAGGGAAAATGATTAAAAAGACTTGAATAAGATATATATGATATATTTTGTGCTAGAAAATATTATATAGTGATATTTATATGTTTATTAAATGTTATTTAATAGAAAAATGTAGGTCAACCCATAACATTACCTAAACTCTCCCACCACAAAGCCCGAAGTGCATTCCCAATTTCCAAGGGTTGACATCAGGCACCTGGGTATTATACAAAGAGAAGATTTCAATTATTTCACCCTCAAAAAACATATGATATGATATATTAAATCAGAGTATCACATTAGAAATCCACAATATATCATTTTATAAAACAATAAAACAAAAAGGTCACATCCAACATCTGGATAACACAGTCTCAATAGAAAACCAAAAGTACATAAAAACATGTAACTTGAAACAAACCATGGGACTATCCCTATGTCCTCATATATCTCAACCATCCTAAACCACCCTAAAGGAAACATGGTCTAGAAGATCCATTATCTACATGATAGTATTCCCACTATAAGTATCCTAAAAAATCAAGTCTAAAAATGCTCAAAGGAAAAAAGTAGAGTGTCAAAAATAAAGCTTAGTATGATACCACCAAAGAATCCATACAATGTCTATCCATGTGAATCCTTTAGTTCTTAATTAATAAATATTTCTAAAACATTTCAACAGAAATCATTTTCTATTTTAAAACAACCTTCGAGTTTCCTTTTCAAAAACATAGAATTCCTTTCAAAATCCTACCTTATTCAAATAAGTAGAGAAATATGAAATATCACATATCGAATGTAATAAATAGAAAAATAAAAAATATCAAGAATAAAAAATTCATATTAATATAAAGTGTTAAATAATCATATCAAAAGTTAATATTGGTAATGTAATCTTTAAGAATCTAAAGATGAAAATCCAAGACATAATGATGTTCAAAACTACACCATAAAGACACACAATAGAACACTTGCAACATTTTTTTCTCCTAAATTCTAGGAACCTCATTCCCTCTAAAATGGTACCCCTAGACTCCATGGAATCAAGGGTACATACCATAGTGACAGATCACTCTACTATGGCTCATCCATATTTAGTTTCCCCCCAAAGCCCATGGTCTCCCAATGTTCTTTATTTCATCATTAAATTCAATGAAAAAACTTATTTCACAAAACAATTCGAATGAAAATAAATTTCCAATGCCATACAAAATTTAATAAAAACATTTCTATAGTTTTAAAACACCACTCCCATTCTTGAAAAAACCTTTCCTTTTAAAAGTAATCTTTGAGGCATTTTTTATACACAAAAGGGCACTAAATTATTTTTTAAAATCAAATCCATTTATAAATAAATGATCCATTTCCCCCAAATATTAAAACCATTTTTTATATTTTAATTTATAGGAAATAATAATAATAACACAAAGGTATCCAAGGTATTAACTATAGGACTGAGACACCTACCTCCATAACAATGAAAATGTCAATTCCTTTTCATGTAGTGATGGAAAATGATGAGATAGGGTCCTCATAAACCTTGGTTGAATAAAATATCAATAATTACTCATGAAAAACTATATATATGACAATCACATCCCATTAGGGTATTATCCAAACAAGGGTAAGAGAGATAAAGAGGATATTTGGAGAAGATATAGGAAACCAAAAGAAAAACTGGATGTACCTCGATGAGATCCACCCAAAATTTCAAGGGTCACCAAGGATTCGATGGGAGATTCCTATAAAGAATCATAGAGGAGATAGTTCTAGATAATGAGGGATTATGAGGTGATTAGAGGTTAAAAAATAAAAGGTAATCTAAGTATATTTAAATTTTTAGATGTTCACAAATTAGGGCATGGTTTGGCCACATGGTTTTGACAAACTATGCACCAACTATATGGCAGTCTCTATCCTATAAAAAACTGTGTTACATGATTACCTAGGGAAGAGCCACATGTTTTGATAAACTATAATTAATACCTGTAAAAACCTCAGAATAATCATGAAAAAAAGTTTATAGTTTTTTTTATGACTCACATAGTTTAAAAACCCATGCTCAAACTATGAAAAATTCTATTGGAACTCACAGTTCCCTATAACATGGTTACCACAAGGTTAGTACTATATGTGCACCTCAATCATGTGTCATGAATATTTTCATTGAAACAACAAAATTTAAAACCTCATCTCCTAAAAGACTCTATAAGGTCACAAGGGATAAAACAAGCTAAAAACTAAACATATTTTTGACCTAAAGTAAGTCACAATTATCCCCACCAAAAAAAACTTTCTATCCACATAAAATCTCAGGATCAAGAACTTGAAAAGAGATACGATATTTTGGAATCAGTAAGGCCTCATGTTCCCATGTCTCATGGTTATCTATACTAGACTACCATATCACACAAACTAATGGAATTTTCTTTATACACAATACCATATCATATTAATCAACTATCTGAATAGGCCTTCCCACCATTGAGGAGTCAGGTTTAATCTCAATATCCCCTACATGATCATGTGGGATGGATCTGAATGATATTTGTTTAGTTGGGAAACATGAAAAACATTATGGATAGATTTAAAATGAGTAGGTATGTATCAATGAAAATCCAACTTCCTAAATCTCTCCACAATCTCAAATAAGTCAACAAAATGAGGTGATATTATACTCAGATTCCTTAAAAATCAATCTACTAACTGATGTGAAATTTTGAGAAAAACATGATCACCTACCTCAAATTACATAGGACAATGATGCTAATCGACATGAAATTTTTGGAGTGTATGAGATATCACCAGCATTATGCAGATAAATTTCATAATATATGTCATATTTTTAAGGATATCTAGTCCAAAGAATGACCACTATCCAAATTATTCTAATAAAAGAGAAAAACTACAAGGCCACCTATAAAACACCCCATATGGATCCATATGATTCGAAGCTTGATAACTATTGTTATAGGAAAAGTAAAATAAGGGGAGATGTTTCTCTAATGATCCAATAAATTCAAGAGAAAATTCCTCGAGACTATTTTGAAGAACGTGGATGGATCACTCAGTCTGGAAATCCATCTTCTGATTATAACTGAAGATCAACTTTAACTATGAATCCATCTCTATCCGTAATCTAGTATATTATCGGGATGGAAAGAAAGGGTCTCCATTTGAAATGATTATTGATGACACACCATAAATCCTGATAATCTCCCACAAAAAAAAGTTCATTAGATCATCCATATTTATTGACTCTTTACTAGGTAGAAAATTAATTGATTTTATAAGTCAATCAATAATCACCCATATCAAATCCTACCATTAGAAGTCTTGGGTAGACTAATCACAAATTTCCTAGATATCTCATCCCTTTTTCATGATGGAATGAGTAAACAGTGCCACAATCCAGTAGGCGTTTGATGTTCCACTATAATGACCAAACATTCTTGTCATCAAGAAAAAAACCCAACAATCAATCATCTCATTCCCAATAACCAAAAATGACATCTCATATCATGGTATATCTAAATAGATCTTGTATTCACATACCAACACAATTTCTGTACATTATCCAAAAAATCATGTCTAAATTCTAACAGAACAATTATCCATCCTCTGTAGTATAAAAATTCATAGGGAGATCAAAACCACTCACCCAAAGTCTTCCCACCATAAATATCCCTACTAAAATACTGACACGATGAATCCTCAAACTATATAATCCAAATTTAATCATCCATAAGTTATCATTATCGATTTAAAACTAGGAATACTCATCGTTTCTCTCTCCTTTCATCAAAGTGAATCTCTACAAACAATCTCTTCAAGCACCACTCTTCCATAGATTCCTTTATAGCCTGAGGTGGTAATTTTATTCTTAAAGAATATATGACCACATTAATGTTCTCAAGGGTGTAAAATTTATATCCAAATCAATATTTTTAATATATTCCACCTAGTTTATTTTCCATATATTTAGAATCCTATGAGCGATGGTATAAATCATACTCTTATGGTCAGAAAACACTATGACCCACTTCCCAATGAGGTATTTACACTAAGTATTCAATGAACGCATCACTACCACCAACTCAAGAGCATGAATGGGATAGTTATTCCCATGAAGGTGAAATTTGAATGAGACCAAATCTTTTATCTTTCTATACTACATCAAAACATAACCCAAAATCATACCTCGGGTGTCATAGTAAACATTATATCCAAAACCTATTTTTTGAGGGATCAAGACTAGATCTGATGTCAATATCACTTTAAACACATCAAATGATCTCTAGTACTGATCATTCAAAAACAATAAACTCTTAAGGGTCAATGTTGTAATACATGATGAAATCATGGATAATTATTGAACAAATCATCATTATTAGCAATATAGTCCCAATAAACTCTGGATCTCAATCTCATTTTTGTGTTTCCACAAATACATAACTACTTCACTCTTTTTAGGATCTAATAATACATCCTTTTATGATGTTTAATATCCTAAACTTTTCACTTCTTGAATCTAAAACTAGTATTTGGATAAATCTATATATATATGATGTTCTCTCATGATTCTGAGGATGATACTCAAATTCTTAGCATGATCCCTCTCTGATCTAGTGTATACATGAATATCATCTAAAAAACATCATTAAAGGAATCCAAAAATCAATGAATGATTCAATTAATTTAATCCGTAAATACTATATGAATATTATTAAGGCCAATATCATGGAAAAACACCCATCATTCCCATACCTGATCTTGAATGTCATCTTATGGATTTCCTCCACTAAAACACTCATCTGATGGTACCCAAATCTCATATAAATTTAAAAAAAAACTGACCCCTTAAATGGATCAAAAAATTTATCAATCCTAGATAAGGGTTATTTATGCTTCATCGTCACATGGTTAATTGTTTTGTAATAAAAAAAAGTTAGATATTCTAATATTTCATCTTTATAAAGAGAATTAGTGATTCCTAAAGTTAAATGATATAATGAATAAATATCTTAGCATCAATTTCCTCAATCTGAACCACTAATTATTTAAATTCAATGGGTTCTATATAGTAAAAAGGTAAAGAGATTGTCCTTTTCCCTATGAGTAAGTCTATGGAAATCATAACTTCTTTGTGAGGTGGTATCCTCGAAAATCATCTAGAAAAATATAAGGATACTCTCTCACCACTGCTGGAAGAGAGAAACTATGGAAAGCATCAATAACATCAATGAATATATCTAATAGATGTATTTTGATGAACTCGTCACTAGGAGAAATGGGACCTGATCTCTTTATCTGAGGATCCCACCCACCCTGAAAGACATGAGTGACTCCAAAAGATGAATGAAAATGCACAAAATCATAATAAAATTATGTGTGGGATTTTTTTATAATCATCCAATCCAATATAATGATAGAATCAGTGATTCCAAGACAATGAACTAAAATGTTCCTTTTAGTTTCATGGTTGGAAATCATCATGGGACACAAGGTACATTTAATTCTCTTCTTTGAATTATATCCCAGAGGAGTGGAAAGAGTCACCAAAAAAGGAATAACCACCAAACTTAGGACCAATATATTGATAATAATAAATTATATAAAGGATTGAATTTCACGTATATCAAAAACATTCATAACCATAGATGATGCAATAAAAACTTCACCTCTCACAGTAGTCGGTCCAGCCAATAACACATATAGAGCAGACTTTATTATGTATAGACATTCAACCTTATCTTGCCCTTTTATCACCACTTAAGCATTAACTATGGAATGAGGTTGAGATCCCACCCCTTTAGTTGTGTCAGGTCTAAAATTATATCCCATAGTGAAGGTGGATACATCATTACTTATCTTGTATTCCCTATCACAAAAACAATAAAGATGACTAGATTAACCACATTTAGAGAACACCCTAATTGTATCCTCAGAATTAGGCTTAAAGTGTACATATTTCTCACACCAATAATAATCAACCATACTCTACCTATTTTTCTATTGCACACACTTTCCATGACCTTGGAATTGGTCATACTACTTCATTTTATGACTAGGAATTGAAATCTAGCTACCTCCTTCTATCACTAATTCTACAAAGAGTTATATATTCTAGTTATTCACACACCATCTATAGATACCTTTTCCAAAACCTATACATAGGTTGGTAGGCACAAAATAATTATCATAGATTGAATATATACCCTCAAACACAATTTGAACCTCAATGACTTGAGATAATAATTACAAAAAAAACTCTAAAGATAGATCAAACAACTTGGAAAACTAAGTAACATACCCACATGAATGAATGGTCACTCTATTTCAATGTAATGAATTCCTTATCTTCACCACTCTTAGTGTATCATGATAGAACATTTGAATAAAGTATTTCTTTAAGGTTTTCCAAGTGTGGTTTTAGTGCATCATGGATTGTAGAATTGATTACCACTATATCCTTAATATCCCTTCAAGCATATATTTGGTGAATCCAACCTAAGATTATTTTAGAGTTTTCAAAAAGTGGAAAATTATCTCTATCCTTCCATCCATTCTTCTATATCCAATGGACATTTCTAAGGGCCCAATACTTTTTAGCTCTTTACCTTTGTGTTTTTTGGGTGTCGGAGAAACCTAGAGGAGGATCCAAGTTGTTTGGAGGCAACTTGGGGAAAATAGGGGAGTCTAATACCATATTTGGCTATGATGTAGTGTGGATCCTTGAGGTTGTGTCATCTAGTATAGATTCTATGGTGTGGTATGGACAATTGTGGTGTAGGGAAGCTCATGGAAGAAAACAAGGCCACTGCCTTTTCCGACATGGCTATGTCGTAATGGTTTTCTATGGTGTAGGCCCCTATTTAGCTATCAAGTGTTTTGGTGTGGAGTAAAAAGGTTGTGGCATAGTAGGATTGGAGGCTAATTCCAAATCAATGGTTGTTTTACCATGTGTAGTGGACTGTGGTGTAGTCTCTTTCAAGGTTAAGGGGGTTCTAGAACATTGGTTCTTAAGGCTGCACTGCATCACCAATATCCCCTTAAATAGGATCTAGCAATGGAACTCGAAAATACCTTTGACCAAGGTTTGATATGGTGTGGTTCTTCTTTCTACCCCATAGAATTCCCTATGTCGGTGATGGCTATGGCATGGTCTATGGGGCTGCACAATTGTCTCTTAAATTTTTCTTTATCTATAAATACACCAAGACCCCCAAAACTAGACATTCTCTGACTTCTTCCTCTAAAACCCTAGGTACCCAAGGTTTTTTTAAATGTATTCAAATCTTTTTTGACAAAGATCAACCCTAAAATTCCAATGACCAATTCAAGATGATCAGTGTTACATTTTACATCCCCTTTCTAGCAGTTTCTCAAAAGTTGATATTGTTTACGCTCATTCCTTCTTTCCATATTGTAGAATATGATATCCATCATTCATAATGGATTTTATTTGTCATTTTATAGTGTGTTAATGGAACAACATATTTTGAGATCTTAGTTTCTTCATGGGAGTGGTGGTGAGAGAACCATGACATTACTCTGTTCTCGTGCAAAGAACATTGACTCTTTTAAGGTAGGGGATTCATTGCCTTTCCTTTTATTTATATACAATAATAAAATTGGAATGATTTAGTTTCTTTAGATGGAAATGAAATCAACCGAATAAATAATAAACCATATTAAAAAATTAATGTTTTCTATACATATAAATTGCATATTGTTTCTTTCCACTATAATAATAGTTTTCCTCTTGATTTTCTAGATAGTGTTATATCTATACTATACTTATTTATCATGTTTCTCATGATATGATTTATCAAGTTGTTGATGAAATTGGTAATTAAATTAATTATGGAATTAATTTATTAATTTTATTTATAATTAAAGAAGATAAATTTTTATAAATTTGGTTTATCTTTTAATTCGATGAAAGTAAAATTAATTATAAAATCATGTTTAATTAAATTTTTTATACCATGTATTGATGGAATTGATAAAGAATGTGAATATATAATTATTATTGTTGATAATATAATTAAAATTTCATGTTAATTAATTTTTTTCTT
Organism: Viscum album; assembly: GCA_963277665.1. NCBI lineage: Eukaryota > Viridiplantae > Streptophyta > Magnoliopsida > Santalales > Viscaceae > Viscum > Viscum album. The sequence continues at coordinate 431,423,706 of OY728139.1, forward strand.
AAATATTAATAAAGATGAAATAAATTCTTGGAATCATATTAAATAAGGATAGATCGAGATAGATGATTCATTAGGATTCCCATAATTGGAAACAATGAATATTGATTCAGTTAATTCAAGATAGATTAAAAACTGGTTGTTTGTTAATGATAAATTCTCGGGGTTATGACTTTACATTACTTATAAAGGCTAGATTCCTTGTGTTTGATGCCATGAGATCCCATTTGTACGTGAAGTCTGAATGCCTTGTTTTAGATCCTAGTTTTCCTTTTTCATATATTTGATGCTCGTTGTCATTTTGGGTGCCTTTATTATAAGTCTTTTTATGAGCAAGGGATGGTTGATCCTAGGATTCCTGTTGATAAGTGGGTGGTGAGTCCAGATGTTGTGGTGAAAGATGGATGCTTGGTCTGAATCTATTTAATGGGAGGATAACCAATATAATTTTTTATCTGTATTTATTTACCTATATCTTGAGGAAACTGGATGTGCTTGGTTCTACATACCTTGTTGGTAGCATATTATGATTACCATGAGTACCTATAATTTATGGAATGATAATTAGTACTTAATAAATGAAATAACCCATTGGTTTAGTTCTTGGAATGCAATGTTGATCATCTTTAGAAACCATGAACACAATTTGTATTATGGTTAGAGGGAAAGAACATCACCTTAATAGTTAATGGATGAGTAATTTGAGTAATGTTAAATAATGTATTATGAATTAATTAATGAAAGTATATTTGTTAAATAAAAAATAAGTAATTTAATATATCTATTTTAACGCTTGTGTTCTTATTGAATATATAGTGCTTAATAGGGGTATGTGTGTTTCTGAGCAACGGTGGATGTAGTTGAGACTATGACTAGTTTATTCCCACAGTGTGGTTGTGATAAATATTGTATCTTATATGTTTTTATTCTTTCATATGTTACCCCACCGATTTTGATTAGGGAGACTAACACCCAATGGACTTTTAGAGGGTGTGTTTTCCAATATCTAGGTTGATGAGGAATTGATGGCTGACTACCCTCTCTTTCCTCGCTCTCTTATTATGGTAGTAAATTTTTCTAGTATATGAAAAGGTTAGTTTCTCCATATCTGTGTGTAGTGGGTTGTGGTGTCTTGTGGTTATTTTAGACACATGTATCTCTAGAAATAGTATCCAAAGGATTATTTAACGTATTAAAAGTATAGGCCACGATGGCTTGAGGTACCTTAGTTGCTTGATGGGATATGATATATTGAGGTATGATAATCGATGTATTCATGCTTCATTTTGTGAGAAAACAAACAATATTTATCCATTATATTGTCAAAAAAACCCATGATGTCTTTTCATTATTTTATGAACAAACCCATAATTTCCATGGTTCATGTTGTGAAAAAAAACTCAGGATGTCCATTGTTATTTATCACATGAGATATAAAGAATTAACCGATGTGTTGTAGGTTGATATATGATTACAAAAATAAAATATATATTCATATGTGTTCCATAAGATAACAATAATTCATTATATCATAATGAACCCATCAAACAATAATTAAATTCATAAAATTTCAAAATGGAATCAAATAATATGACTTCAAGAATTATATTTGTCGTAAATAATTTCTCCATCATCCAAGAAAAAGTACTTCACAGTGGAATTTATAGGGTTATTCATAAAATAAACTCCTAAAATACATAGATATTTTGGAGTTAATGAGGAAAAATTTAAGTCAATATAAAAGGAGACTTTATAACACACTTCATTAACACCATCTTAAAGATATGATGATACAAGGCAATTTAAAAATTACTTTTCACAAAAGTGAAGTAAAAATCCTTGAAATATATTAAATTTAAATGAATCTCCATTAACAAATAATTGAATGACAAAATGTTCATCGAATTAAAATGTGGATTAGAAGATAAAATATATAATCATAAATGGAAAACATTTTTAATATTTTTAAAATACCTATGTCGTAAAACCACATTATAGAAAAGAGAAATAAAAAAAAATTGAAAAGAGTTTAGAAGAAGAAAGAATAACCAAAAATATAAAAAAAAAATTGGATTAAAAAATAATAAGTGAGGATATTGGAGGTAATGAAAACATGGACATGGGTGATAAATGACCCTTAATAAGTTTGAGAATTATTCTTAATGAATTATAATTTTATAAATAAAATTTCATTAAAGAAAGAGACTTTAATGAAAAAGTCATATAAACTATAGTGGATATGAAGATAAAATATGATAGATTTATTTTTTGGAAACACCTAATAATATAAGAAATAATTTCAAGAGAAAACATTATAACTCAGTGAAATGAAATTTGAGTTAATAATGTCCCTTATGGTTATCGTAACACTTCTATAAAAAACCATGTTTAAGGGAAAATGTGATAAAATAATAAATCCCATGAATTTCTTGAATTTTTTAATAAAATTCATCCTTAATGATTCATATACACTCTATAAAATAAAATAAGTGGTTAATATAGCTTATGTCTCATGGAATGAAAATCGTGACAAGAAAACCCTTTACCATTACCGAAGACTTCAATGAAAGTTCCTTAACCTCTTACACATTATAAATAAAAATCATAAGAAATTATTTTATAACTATAATCATATATATGAACATATATATATTATTCAGTTAAAATTATTTATAGTAAATTTACTAGTTAGTGATAGTTTATTATCATCACCGGATGTTAGAGACTTCGATTGTTTCATTCATGTTTTCAAATCTTGATATCAACAGACATTTGTAAAACAAATTAAATAAATAATATATCATTTAAGGTACAACATTATTTTTTATTATTATTATTGATAATGTTTTTATTTCCTTCAATGAGTATTTTAATCCGGATTCATGAATACAGAATCAGTGATGAGATTGTTTCGGTGATTTCTAACCAACAAAATATAGAATCTTAACAAATGAGTTAACTATTTATATTTAAATTAGAGATCCAAAAAATATTTAATCACTTATTAATATCTAATATGACCACTTTTTATGTTTTTATAGTCATCCATGTTCGAAATTTATAGTATTTTTCATATATATTGTCAATCCAACCCAAATAAGAACATGATTTAATTAATAAACAAGTGGGATTATTGAGTGATTTATATATAATATCAATATTATAGATGTATAATGACCTCATTTAGGTTTTAATAATGAGATAAATAATAATTTTAAATATTTAGAATAATCACATAATCGATGAGAAACTATTACAAAAAATAAAGAAATCATTTTTTCTCTTAGTATGGCTGTTTAAAGTGGTTAAATTTACAATAACCATTAATTATTAATATTGTTTATAGGATTTCATATTAATATTATAATAAAATAAATAGTGGTATCAAATTAATTTTAATTAATTAGATAAATCCATGAAATCATTTAAACAACTTGGTGATGAAAATGAATTAAGTCATTTCTTGGAGGCGGTAGTCTACACATACACATGTATGACGTTTCGAAAAAATAAGAAGGTGTCTATTTATTTATATTATAAAACTCCTAATAATTTTATAAATACAATATTTAATCCATAATAACTCCTTTTTTACTATCCATGTAAGGCAGTGATGGAAAAACACATCTCTTTCTAGAGGTGGTAGTCTACATGTATGCATAAAGGGCATTTTCATTTTTCTAATCGAAAATAAGGGAAATGAAGATAATGACTATTCCAAAAATAATAATAAAATAAATTATATTAATATTACTAATTTAATTATATAATAATGAAAAAATTATATTTTTAATACAAATATTGAAAATAAGTGTGGTTAAGAAGTGATTAGTGCTCACGATGAGAACATGAGCATTCCCTTGGATGACTTCTTAGAAATAAAGGACTTAGGAATATTTCTTATGAACGTATAATTTTGAACATGGAAGATAAAACTATAGAAATCACAATGGGTTTATTTATAAGATTAAATATAATTAGTATAGTATCCTTGAATGGATGGTGGAAGGCCCCTTTTATAATTGAAGGGAATGACACATTTGTAAATATAAATTCATAATTTAAAGAGAGAACATGTTTCAAATGAGATGTCGAATCCAAATTAGAAAATATAGAGATGAAACACTTATTTTCATTCCAAAACTCAAACATTCAGTTTAAGACACATTGTTAACATGTTTCAGGTCTTTTACCTTTAGTTAAACCCTTTTTACCATAATTTACCATTGCCATGGTAGCTCCATTTTACCTCAATAATTTATTTTATATGCAAAGAAATAATATATAACCAATTAAATTATTTTAACCATATGATTAAAAATATGAAAATAATTTGTTCATGTTATATTTCTATTGTTGAGAAAAAATAATTTTAATATTGGGGCACAAAACACATAAAAACATTTTTTAAACAAAGTGTGTTTTTTAAAACAATATTTATGTTTAGGATAACATTATAAATATTGTTGATTTATATAGAATTAATTGGTTCATTATTAATAAAATATTTATGTGAATTTAAATGAAAAAAAATCATTCCACCTTTTGAATATTTAATTAAAATAAATAGATAAAAAAATTTATTAGAATAAAATATTACGTTAAGAAAAAATGTTAAACATTGGATTTCTAAATTCAAAATAATTAATTAAAATTAATAAATTTATATATTAAATACATATTATGTTATTAAAATGGTAACAAAAATATTTAATTTAGAATTATATTATTTTATTTCCATAAAAGATATGGTATTTGTAAAAATAGTATTTTCCCAACTGACATAAATTAATTATTTTTTGAAAATTACAAAAATTAATCCCATGATAATATTTTTATCCTAAATCAAAAAAGGAAGTTTTTTTGAAACTAAAATTATATCATTTTATAATTTAACATAAAAAACATATTATATAATAAAAACTTGTTTTATAGGAAAATGGCATTCTCAACTATCAACTATTATTATTCCGATTTCTAATCAAATAATAATTAAATTTGTTATCATATATTATTCATATAAAATATATATTATCATTATGTATTAATAAAATTTTTAATTTCCCGTAATAAAAATGAATTATAATTTTTTTAGTAATCTAAATTTTATGGAATAAAATGATATTATTACCTATTTAGCTACACTAATTGAATTTTATCAATAAATTTGTATTTAACATAAAATGTATTTTTATTTTTATAAATATTTCATTATGAATTTTCCTTTATTTATATTCTCCATCATGACAACTATATTTTAAGGTTTATATTTACATAAATATCAATTTATTTTAATAAAATTTATTGTGGTTTTTCTTTAGTTTAGTTTTGAATTTGGAGAAAGCTATAAAACACATATAATTTATTTAAAGGAATGATATATAGTAAAATCTTAATGTGTTACATTTAATTAATGATATATTGACATTGTGAATGTGTATGTGGATTGGGATGACACTATCGAGTTTTTCCATAGCTTATAGATCTTTTCTATCACAAAAATTACGTTGTCTGCCGATTATGCCCAATTGATTATTTTAGTTAACATAGCTATTTTGATTTATTGATTAGAATTTTTGATGGATTTTTTTGGACATTAATTCCTTGTGTGTATTCTTTAATGAATTTTAGTTATTTTATCTATATCAATAATAAATCTCTCTATTGAAAGTATCTTAAAATGTTTTCAATTTTCAGTGCAGAGGATAAAAAACATGCCCCTATACCATTTGAATTTTGTATGATTAAGAAGGATAAATTTACATCTTGTAGTAGATTCATGGATTTACTCTTAGTGTTTTTTATGTTCATTGAATGAATTTTATTCATTTATGATTGGTATTGAGTGATAAGGAGGAATTACAGTCATAGGGCCATGCATGAAACCACTTTTAGGTTATCATCAATAATATATTAGACACTTTATATGAAATGTATAGAATAATTTCAAGGATAATTCCATGAATAAAGTAATAAAATATATATGTATGCAAATTTTTTTAGTTGATAATATATTTTAGATATATATTATGTTGTTATATGTGTTCTTATTTGTTATTATTTTTTTAGCATAAAAAATTTAATAGATGTAGGGTATTTTAAAGGAATTCATAGAGCTAATCAGGAATCCTATGACAACATAATGAAAAATCCAATGTATAAATAATATTTAGAATATGATGGTGGGTGGATATGAAGAAAAATGATGACCAATATCATAGAATACATTAATGAATTCCTCTATGGAGTTTGGATGCTTCCCATTATAGGTAATTATAAATAATAGCCTACAACATAATTAGTAACATAAAATATTAATTCAATTAATATATTTTTTTTATATCTATAGTGTGAGAACTATGGGTGGATTGAAATCACATTGGACCTCTTCTGTACCAATATATAAACTTCTCTTTAACTAAGACTGGAAGGATGTATAGTGCTTACTCCAACATACTCACAATAATTAAAATCATTAGTAGTTAATAATTCAACTTAACATAATTAAAAATAAAACAATATCTTAATTAATAGATTCATTTTATGTACAGTGAGTGAAAACTATAGGTACTGGGAATAACTTTAGACCTCTTCTATGGTGACCTGGGGGATTTTCCCAAACTAAGACTGGAAGGATGTATAATGCTTAATCCAAAAAGTCTCACACTAGGTAATATCATGTGAGGTTTTTAATTAAGAAGACTCAATGTTTATAAATTTTCATATAATGTTTTAAAATTTAAATACAGGTCTAGTTCAGGAAACATTCTATTTCATAGGGAAGTATTTTATGGAAAGTGGGAACCATGCCAAAGAGGGTCTTTAAATAGGGATGTGATATGTGATCTAATTTCAGTATGATATAGATTGGTTTCTATAGAAGGGTACCACCTTTCATGTATTGTTTCCATGTTATGCATAGATTTGAGGTCACTGAGTTTGATGATCCTCTAACTGGTAGCAGTAGACATGTTCTGGTGGGTTTACTATAGTAGTGTTAATAGGATTATAGTAACTGATATTCATTGTAGAAATATAGTGAATGTGTGATACAAATTTATTCTTTGGTATTCTTATCTAGGGATAACTACTTTGATTAGGCACATTAACTATAAAGTATTAATGACTGCAATAGTTATTTATGGGTTCATATAGTTGAATATTAGAAAAAAATTATTCCCATTGAACCTAAAATATTAATGAACATGACTACACTATTATCAAGAAAGGCCCTAATGATGAGAAATATTTAGAATGATATGTATTATCCCTAAAAATATACACCAACATGGAGGTTTTGTTTTTTTAGCTAGTAAGGTCACACCCAAAAACATTTCCCTATACATATAGATAAATAATCAAATAATACACATGAATGAGGTTATACACTAGTAGTTAGTAAAAAAATATTTATAAGAATCAAATTGATTTTTGTTAAAATATCATCATATACTTTATTATTATTATTAACTAGGTATGGAGGATTATAAAAAAATTAAACACACTCTCATGCTATGAACCCCATTGGGTCTAGCCTCACCCCCTAGGAATAGAATGCATCCATTAGATATATTTTAAAACACATGTTATGTTTTATGAAGGCATGTGGATCAATACCATTACATTATTGGGAAAAAATGTTAATACATTGGAAAATATAATGTATTTAAAAAATAATTCATCTTCATTTAATTTTAGGATATTTAAAATTTAGGGTTTTAGAGAATAAGGTATAACACTTACATAACAAACCCATTTATTACAAATTAGACACTTCTACTTAGTATCCATTTTTTCCACAATATAAAACTTTTAAAATAAAAAATATTTTATTTTTATGATATATCTTCATAAATTTCAACTTGTAATTTTATTTTTCCTTACCCATCATTAAAACCATTCAAAAATATTTTAAAACAAGGCCTGAGAAATCAAAGCTTAGTAAAGGATATAAAATAAGTAATCTATTAGTCAATTGAAAACTATTAAAACTTATAAAGTTATTACCTCTATTATAATATTATTTTATAATTTCAAATAAATTATATCCACTTGAAAAAGACAAACTTTTTTCTCAAATAAAACCATTAAAACCCACAGGAAGAAAATACAAACAATTTTTGGAAACTTGAAGAATTATATTCATAATCCTTGTCATAAGTAACTAGATCCCAATTAAAACCATAGGATAAGACTTCCCAGTTAAATCACATATTTATTATATATACAATAATCATTTCCAAATTCATCAAAGATCTATATCGGGCTCACCCTTTGTATAAGTTATATAGGAATCACTCCTCAAATAAGCTGTATCGGGCTCACCCGTTATATAATATATATCAGACTCACCCATTTTATAAGATGTATCTGGCTCAATCATTACTAATATATAATTATAAACTATAAAATCATTAATAAAACATTTTATTCCAGAACATTTTCATCATAAATCACTTGAAAACCATATTTGAACCCATATGAAAAACAATTTCAGATATTGAAATACACTATCCCTTTAAAACACCATTATTAAAACTAAAATATATTGAACAAATGGAAAAGGGGTTATTCATAAATGAAAAAATTAATTCTCATAATGTTAAACAATCATCAAATAATGTTTAAGACCATATGAAAAATTAGTGATTCCATATATGTTAACATAAAACATTCCTTTTGTTTTTTTGTCAAAACATTCCAAAAAAGTTTCTATTTTAAAAATCATTGAAAGAATGTAAAAAATTAACAAAAAATTACATTTATAATCTATTAATTTTTATATAAAAACATTCATAAATATATTTTTATGAACATGGACATTGAACAAAAATATTTAGAAAATAAACCATGGTAACATTTAAAACAAAGTTTTTTGTTAAAGTGTCTCTTGCCTTGAGTCTGACTCATCGCATACATTCATTATCATCCTTAATAATAAAATTATATTAATTATAAACTTTAATAAGAAAATTTTTAAATATTAATAGTCCTTTTATTTTATATAATACCTAGTTTTATCCAATTACTTATTCAATTATGTTCACATCAAATATTTTGATGATATTTGGATCATAAATCTAAAATGTAATTGGTATGTTGAAAAAGGTCAAAGAAGATATTGATACACCATATACAGAATAATAATAATGAAATAATTATAAATTTTTACATTAATTATACTTTTAAAAACTATCCATGATAGACGGTTATGAAAAATAAACCTTTTTTCAATCGTGGAGATGGTCGGTCGTACGTATGCATGAGTTACATTTCTATTCATCAAAAATCATGATAGAAAGAAGGAAAGTATCATTATACTATTAAAAAAAGATAATTATATCATTAATACCAAATTAATTGTTGAAATGCACTTATATATATCATCCATGTGATTTGGTGATGGAAAATTAATCATATCGCTTCATGGAGGTGGTAGTCCACACATACGCACGAATGAAGTTATCATTTTTCAAAGAATTGAAATAATATAAATTAGATGATATATTGCTTTTAAAAATGATAAATATATCATTAATATCATATATATACATTAAATAAATAATTATGAGAATCCATGAGTGGCAGTGATGTAAAATGAATTACATCAATTCACTATACGATAATCTTCCTTATACATGAATGGCGTTATCATGTCCCATTTAATCTAGAGGTGATGGATATAGATTATTCAATCAAAATAATAACTTCTAAATATATGGAAGATATTTATGTTATTATTTAAGCATTGTTGAAGTTTATTTTAAAGGGTTAGAAGAATACAAAATGTGATAATTGTTCTTTAAGGACTATACCTCTTCTTTAGATGATCTCTTAATGTCTAGATCAAAATCTCTCCAATGATGATTTATGGTGGAAAAAAGGACACTTGAAAATGAGAAGGGATGTAAGGAAGTGATTTGGGTAGATCTTTGAAAAACCAAATGGCTTTTTATGTGTTAGTAAAAGAGGAAAGGAGGTTCCCTTTTATAAGTGAGGGGAGCAACACTCTTGGAATTACTTAAAATATTAATTTAATATAAATTAATTTTTAGGGAAAAGGCTCCAAATTGTTATAATTATAATATATAATGATTATGGTTGAAAATACAATTGTTTTATTTTTTTAACTTTGTTATATTATATTTTTACCGTTATCTCATTATTTAAAACCCTCGTTAACTCCTTGGACACTTTCCTCGATATAAAAAAATTTTACACTAAATAAGTAAAGAAAGATTCCATAAAATGAAAAGTGATCCATAAATAGACCATGGTTTATATTATCAACCATATTCAAATCACTTGGCCAAAGATAATAATTTTCTAAATTTTAAATAATTTAATAAATCATTATTTATTATAAAATATCATTAATGTCAATTTTAAACTATTTATTTAATTTTACTTTGAAAAAAACATGATAGTAAAAGAAATAAAATATAATAATTTCACACATACCTAATATGCTATATTTATATATTCATGGAAAATAATAATTCTTTCAAGTAATATTTCATTTAATATTTTTAAAATCATTTGTTTTATTTTTCTATTAATTTAATATATACATTATCATTTTTGTGTATTCATTTAGGTAAATTATTTCATGACTAAAAATTAAAAATAAATTTCCATTATAAAAAATCATTTACCTTTTAAATAATTTTTTATAACTAAACATAACTTATGTATCCTTGTCAAAAAAAATTTATAGATATTAAAATCATGAGACTCGCATTTTTGACTTTATCTTTTACATGATTATTATAGCGGTCAAAATCAAAGTAATATAGAACGAAGTGGCCATATTTATGAAACATGTATGGACATGTAAAAACGTTACTCATAAAATTGGGAAAAGGCATGTGTTAAGGTAATTTTTTAATCCTTATCATATTAATTTTAACTTTAATCACCTGATTTACCCTTACAATGCTGACAATAATTTACAATAGTTACTATTCATAATAACAAAACAAAGGGACCTATTTTGAGAATTTGGATATCATAATTTGAAATATGGAATCCATTTTTCATGATTCAATTTAAATAAGTTCAAGAATTAATTTTATATTATAACCGAAAAAATGATGAAAAATAGTTTTCACAAAAATTCTTTTTTAAGCAAAAAATGTTTTTATTACAAATTCAAGAATAAAATATATTCCAAATAAAAAAATATATTATGTTTAACAAAAATAAAATAATCAAAATTTTAAAGTAATATAAAAATATATGTAATTTTTAAAAGCATTAAATGGAAATACAGTATTGAAAAAATTCAGTATTTACAATATTGAATGAAAAATAAATATTTTTAGAACATAATAAAAAATTAATCCTCATATAATTTTGACATGTTTAAATAAAAAATGAAATTAATTTCATTAAATTAAAATTATCAAATTTGAGAATCATGATTTTATATAAAAAAAATATAATATATAAAAACCGAATTTGGTTAGAAATAAATCTTTTTTCCTTTTGACTGATAAAATACCTAATACTTTTTTAATGAATATAACACTAAAAGTATAATTAATAAATACATCAAAATGAATAATCATAACATTAAAATTTTGTTATATTCCTCCTCACTTTTTGAAATTGGGTCCTTGTAATTTTATTCATTACTTGAACAAGTCGAGATATCATTCCCCCATAGCGTATCAAGATTCACATGTTTCTTATTCAACCATATAGTTTTTCCAAAAATCTATAACATGATGAATTTCATTTTTTGAAACACATGAAGTTGAGAATTTGTAATAATTGTTTTTCATAAAAACATTTATCTTTTAATTGATCTACATATGGGCTCAAAACATGAGATGAATCTGGAACAGATTTTCATAACATGAAAACATGAAATTTGTTGTGTATCTGGGATAAACTTAGATTCATTACCACTTGGTAGGAAACTGGTCCAACTTTCTCTAGGATTTCATATAGCCCAATGAATGATAGACTTAGATTTCATTTTCTTCCAAAATACGTAACAATTTTCCATGGAGATACTTTAAGAAATACATTATCAACAACCTTGATAGAAATATCTTTCCTCTCATTATCTATATAAACATTATACCTTCTATGATCCATTGAAATATGTTTTTGAAGCATCTTTTCCATGAAAAATATTTCTTCTACCAATTATAGTCCCAACAAAATTAATTTTCTTACTTCATCCCAAAAAAATATGTCTAACCACTCCATCAATATATTTCCTTGAAATGCACCATTTTTATACTAGAATGGAAAATATTTTAATAAGAAAATTCAACTAATGAATGATATTGAACCCAACTTCCCAGTAATCCATTAAACAACAACAAATCATGTCTTAAAAAGTCTCAATATTTCACTTGGAATTTTTATCACATGGAGGATGAAAAGCTCTATTGAAATTTAATACAGCACCCAACAACCTTTGAAGCCATTTAAAAAAATTAGTTGTTATTCTGGGATTTCAATCATATATAATTGAAAGAGTAATTCCATGTAATATAACTTTATCCTTGATTTATAGTTAGTAATAATGATCTAAAGACATAGTATCTCAAATGGATGTAAATGTGAAGATTTAGTTACTCGGTCAACAATAACCCAAATTGCATTATTAGTACAAGATGCCTTTTACAATCCCAGGATGAAATCCATTGATATATTTCCTTATTTCCACTTCGGAACTAGAAAAATCCTAAGTATCCCCTTCGATAATTATCCTTCTACATTAACATTTTGACATGTTAAACATTTCATGGTAAACTAATAAATATCTATTTTAATTCCATCTAACCAGTAATACTCATGAATATATCTAAACATATTAATGCATCTAGGATGAATGGAAAGTGGAGAACTATGACCTTTATTCAATTATTCTATCTTTAATTAAGAATCACAAGGAACACAAAATCTTTTCCCAAATATGATAAAACTATATTTTTAAAAATTGAACTATATAAACATACCAACCATAATAGATTCAACATTTTCATGTAAAATATGATCCTCTTTCTGAGCTGTCTTAATTATTTTTGACTAAAAATACTATACTAACATCTGAAACAAAACAGTGGAAGTTCCTACATGCATAATGTCCATGAAAAAAATCATTAAATCATTAAGAAAGTAGTTATTATACAATTGTGACATAGATAATGTAGTATTATCTTTCTAACACAAAGAACTGACTACTTTGTTTTCTTTTCCATAATGGTAATGAATCATGTAATCATAATCCTTAATCTCATATAACAATCATCCCTACCTCATTTTCAACAATTTTTATGTGAATAATATCATAAAACTATTATGATATATATAAATTTAAAACATTACTCCATATAAATGATGCCACCAATTTGTTTAAGAAGAAACCACAACAGATAATTCTAGATCATGGGTTGGATTATTTACTCATGAGGTTTTAGTTTTCATGAATAATAAGAAATTACATGATCATTCTACATCAGGACACATCCATGTTTTTTAATGAGGCATCAATATAGATGATAAAGTCACCATATCATGTGGTAAGGTCCAAAATATGATCATTAACTAATATTCTTTTTATATCCTAGAAATAATCATCAAATAATTTTTTCCAAAAGAATTTAACTCCTTCTTGAGTTAACTTGGTCATTTTGATAGTTAACCAAGAAATGTTTTTAACAATATTCCATAAGTAACCCACTAATCCGTAAAAAATAAAAATCTCTATGATATTTATATTACTTGGATATTCATCAATAACTTTAGAGTCTATAGGGTAAATGATTATTCCATATTTAGAAACAATATCCATGTGGAAGTAAATTTGTTGTAAACAAAATTCACACCCACTAAAGTTTCCATATAGCCCTTTCTCATTTATGTTTTGCAAAAAAATCCATAAATGTCTTTCATTATCATCATGAATTTTTTAATATACTAATATAACATTAATAAAAAACCAAAAAATATATAAATAATCCATGAAAACCCTATTCATAGGATCCATAAACAAAGCTGGTTCATTAAATAACTCAAATGGTATAACTATAATATCATAATGCATTTATCTAGTCATAATAAATGTCTTTTGAATATCATCCTCCTTTACCTTCAACTAACAATACCCTAACATGAGATCAATCTTAAAAAATAACTATGCTCCCCTGATCTGATAAAACAAACATCGATATGAGAAAATGGATTATTGTTCATAATAGTGACGTCATTAAAGGCTCTATAATCAATTAAAAGTATTAATAAACCATAATTATTTTTAACAAATAAGATAGGATCACTCTATGATTAAGTACTACGATAAATTAATCATTTACCATTAATGAACGGAGGAGATGAAAAATGTAGTACAATACTTCGCAAGGTGGTAACCCACACATACGTATGATCGATGATTTTGTTTTCCTTTTGATGGAGAAGGAGTTACATAAAGATTGAAACATTGAAATAATAACATATTAGTATATGATAGATAATATACCATTACTTAATCATGTTTTTTGTGTAAATTAAGGTGGTATAGGAGGAAATAATAAGAATGTACTTAGTTAAGAGCTATGCCTCTTTTTCAGACAACCACCTTTGGCCTACAAATTAAGCCTTATATGGTTGGTATTATGATCAAAACAGAACATCTAGGACATTTAAAGTGAATTAAAGAAATTATCTGGATATGGAAAGGAAAATATAAGAGGTTATTGATGTTTTAATAAGAGAGGGGAGGTGGTTTCATTTTATAAGTGGTGGAGAGGTAACACTTGGATTTTTTTCAAAAGATTAAAATATATTAATATCTTCCTCAAGACTAATGGATTCATAATGGAACATATTAGATTTTGATAAGGTTAAGTTCAAAATAAAAACAACAAATGGGTTTTAAACAATTGTTTTGTTTTATCTTGAGAATTATTTATTTTTATCCCATTTATCCCATTTTACCCTTAACCGAGGTGAAAAATATTAACGGAGATGTCAAGGGTTTTCTTCTCAAGGAGAGTTGTGATGCCTACCTCTTCTCCATGATGGAATCAACCTCTATGCCAGTCCCTCTCCCCCTAGAGGGGGAGGGACCTTCGATGTCCAGCAAGGGTGCAGAATCTTCTTTATACCACTTTTCTAACCCTGACCTTATTTCCCCCTTTTTCTTAAGCACTGATATGTCTGAAAATTCCGGATCTATTCGAAGGGTGCCCCAATCTTCCATTCTCCCTATAGGAATTTAATGGTGCCTCTTTCCTACGTAATCTCACACTAATTTCTCAGTTCAAGAAGCATCACCCCTCAGTTGACTCTTCGATCGACATGTATTTTCATTGCGGGGTTTATAGGAGCGAGAAGCGGTGGGTTTGATTGACAACAAGCATTTCATGATTTTATTTACGTCAGAGGATGATTTAATTAGATCCTCGTCCAGGGCTCCTCATAGATTCAACGAAACCTAGTTCTACCTATTTCAATGGTCTTACAACATTCATATGTAGCACGATTCCCCAAAAGTGGTGCTTTGTGTGAGTTTCCCTAACCTTCCCTTTCTATTTCAAAACCCCTCAGGGATTAGAATGCTTGGTAATTTAGTGGGTAGATACCTTTGTTCTGATAGTCGTATTGATTCCCTTTTCCACCCCATAAACCTGCGTGTATGTGTGAAAGTGGATGTGTCCAGGGTGCCTTTTGAGTATGTCTAGATTATAGTGTGTGAGGAGTTTAGGTGCAGGTACCCGGTGGTCTATGAATCTTGGTATGAGTTCTGTCCAGGCTATAAGCTCTTGGGCCATTCATTGGAAATATGTTGACAGGGGGCTACAAATCTCTCCAAGGAGATTTCTATGGATTGAGGTAAGGGAAAAAGGGATCACAGTGAGTCCGACGTGCCTCATCAAAATCCGATGGGTGAGGATTTTTAGTGTAATGCTGAAAGGGGAGTAATGAGTGGATCAGAAGAGGGGAATCCTTTAGTGTCTGCAGTGTTTAATCACTTTCGGAACAATTTGAGCATACCTCAGCTTTCTTCCCCTACTACGTTGGGCCATGAGGGCTCTGGTGGGGAGGAATAATGGGCTGGCAGCGACATCAACCTGGTGGGTCCACAATCAGTGGATGAGTGAGTTTCCAAGCTAACTGGGGTGGCTTCTTATGTTGATGCAATGAGCTCAGGTGGCGTTAAGAGTGAAAAAAGTCAGGGCCATCCTTCCAATTCTAGGTTGGGGAAGGTTATGGGTGGCCCTCAGCCTACTGAGAAAAATTCACGGATTCAAAGGATCTTGGATGAGGAGTCACTTGTTGGGGATTTGGACCCCACTCCCCCTAAGGGTATCCATGGGCTCAATCAGGATGGGGTTCTAAAGAAAGTGGATGAGTTTGGACTCAGGCCTCCCATGGATGTCACACTACCTATAGGTGCCAAGGTCCTGGAACAGGTTGAAGAGAGTGAGGATACATTCAGGGAAAACTCTAGGGAGGTTGAAGGCAATGAGATGGGTAATCGGATTGATGTTATGTCATATTAGGATCACATCCAATATGCTAGAAATGACCTAGTCAGAGACTATGTGAATGTGGAGACGACAACTGAGAGAGATTCCAATGATGAACATTCAAGCTGCTTTGTAGGCGATACAGAGGACGTGGCTCAGGGGAGTAGGTATCCATGTCTGATGAAAAGTAAGAATAAGAGGGGAAACCAGAAATAGAAAAAGGAATACTCATATTTACCATAACCAATGGATACCAGATCGGAAAAAAATTCAAAGGTAAAGTAGAAGGATTGCGGGATCCACCTCTCCAAGGTGGCCTTCGAGTAGCGGGAGGTGCCCAATAATCTTTTGGAATTTATTTTGATCTCAAAAGAGGTTATGATGGAAACTATCCTGACAATCTATGATCTTAATGATGATGCAGAAATAATAATAGGGAGGGCTCTTAAGGTGGCCAAAAATGAGTAATAGAACGCCTGAATCGACAAGAAGGACCTGATTCTGGATCGAGGTTTCCACAACAAGAAGATCAATGTAGAGGAGTACATCCAATCCTGGGATAAGATGGAATTTAGGGTTAAAGACCTTATGGTGGAGGAACCAGACATTTAGATAAACAATATCTCATGGAAAAAATTTAGAGATATTAAAATTGGTAGGCTGTAATTTCACTTTAATGGCTTTCTACTCTCCTTATTTGCTTGACTTGGTTTCTCACTTTTTTCCTTTAAAGTGTTCGATAATAATAAATTTAATTTTGAGTGAGGTGATAAATATTTACCATGGTCACTATTCAATATGACCAAAAATTAAGTTAAACTTATTAAATAAAAATTATTATTGTGATTCCAAATATAGAATCCATTTTACATGATTCAACACCTAGATGTGAAAAAAATCACTTTTAATATAAGTTCACAAAAATTAACGATGTTCATTTTTACAAATATATTCGTTGTAATCATAAAAATTATTAAACTAAAAAATAATGTATATTTTTGTTTGAAATTTAATTAATTAGATTATTTTAAATATAAAGTGACTTTTTTATTTCAAATAATCCCAAAGAAAATGGTACCTTATAAATACTTGATTAAAATAGTAAAATAAATCTTATTTGAATAAAAACATTAATTAGATTTCCAAATTTGTATACAAATATTTATAAATTAAACATTGAATTTTTATATGAATTATAATCCATATATTACACATTTTTGGTCTATAAAAAGGATTCATAAAACATGAAGTTATTATTATATCATTATAATGGTGTAAATGTTATATTTTTCTAAAATCATTGTTATTCACTATTCACCTAAAAATCAACTATTTCTGAAAAATCATAAAAAGTCATCATAAGTTTTTTTATTATGATAAATTAAAAAATAAAATTAATTTCTGAAAATTCAATTTATAAAACTTTTAAATCAATTTTATAATCATATTCATGAATAATGCTATGTGCATTATGTTATTGTTTCATATGAAAGAAAAACATACGATAATTGAATATGGTGAGTTGCATAGTGTGTGTAGTTTCCAGGAGATGTGTGACTCTTTATATCAAGAGAGTGTAGGTAAAAAAATTTAATTTTGATTTAATAAAAATTAATTCTTTATTATAATTTGATATCATATTGTAATTATAAAATAGTTATTTTATACTACTATTATTCCAATACTTTATTATGTTGTCATTTCATGTTTCAGGAACCACATAAATTGGAGTTGATTTTGAATTTATTCCATTATACTGCACAACAATGTTTGGAAACTGTAGATAAGTGGTTCACCTTATTGACTTAAAAATCATTCATTATAACCATCCAAATCATGTCGGATGACAATTTAGGAGTATACATCACATCCCCACTACACCATAATAGGTTTTTGAATTGCATAGTATTAAACTGATAAGTATGTAGGTGATTGATTGGTCACACTATCTTACCAGTTACATTAAGTGTTGGGATATTTTTACCTAGTACAATATCTTTTAAAAAACTTATCCCATAGCATCACTCCTTCTATCTGATTAGTGAGAGTTCATGTATTTGTACATTTGTCACACTATTATATACATTGCATTTCATGATATAGGATTACACCATTTGGTATTCTTACTACATTTTACTATTATTTTTTAATTTAATATTTGATATTAACATGATTGTTCTTTATTGGTTAATACCTTTATCGTTCTCTTGTAGTAACCTTTAGTATTTCTTCTTCACATGACCCTCTATACCACAGTGGTGGCATTTTTATATTGGAATCCTTCAATCCAATAACCTTCATATATTCTTAATTCATCATCTTATTTGTACTTCTTATACACCAGCTTATTTTATCCTTTTTTTATCTATGCTGAGAGATTTCATTTGCTCATAAATCATGTCATTTTTACAAGACTCCTATTTAAATACTATATCCATTACCTTTTTCATGGTATCTTTTGATTCTTGTACTAAATTGATGTGAGTGAATGCCAGTGTAACTTAGCTATCAAGAAGCATTCAGGGAAGGTATTTTTCTGGATTTTCATCATTCATAGTAATACTTAAAGCCAAAAAATGATTTACTATTCTCTTTAACTAATTTTTGTGTTTGGATATAGAGAATTCAAAATGTAATTAATGATTTATTAGATAATTTAATATGAGGATATTATTTTGAATGGACATAAAGTGGTATAAAATTTTCAACTTAAACCTATGTTTTCATGATCCAATCTCATGATAATTGTGGTAATAAATGTTTTTTTAATCATTTGGAATATTTGGTTGATTATTTTCTTATTCATCTTCTTCTAAACAGATTCCTTGAGGGCTCATGGTTGACTCTCTTGATTTCAATTAGATCTAATATATCCTTAGTATCATGGAGATCTTCTATTCAAGGATTCAAAATATAGCAGTTTAGGGAAATCCATATGATCATCCCTCTTATGGATGGTCATTCAATTTAAATTAAATTATGTAAAGATAAAAGTGAAATTTTGGAATATTATTGTGTATACTTGTGTGTAGAATAGTTGAAAATGGAGGAATAAACTCTTAGATCATCTAAAATTTAGTATGATAGATCAATATATGATCAGAATAGTATAAATGGTCAATATTTACCAAGAACACAGTGTCACGAACCAACTGGGGCAACCCTTGAACTAAGCATGAATGTTGACCTATGGTAAGGCCTAAGGGATGTTCCCAATCACCCAGGGCTACCAAATAGTTCTATGGTTTCAAAATATAAACACTGAGAAAAATTTCACCATCACAATCCAAATAACCACAACATGGATTCCATTAGAAATATGGAATGACCCATTCATGTATCATACACTATTCTTGTTAACAAATACTTTGAAAATAAATAAAGTACACAAACATATTATAACAATGTATGAATAAAATAAAACAAAATACCATAGTGACATAGGGGTTTAACAATTTCTACCCCTAGGATAATTGTTTCCCATATAAAGTCTTAATTATAAGTATAACCAAACATATTGAAATTCAATATCACTTCGTAACATGTGGTGGGTAGGTAAGGTATCAACTGTGTGAGTCCAAGGAAGGAAAGGACAAAGAAAAAACAACTCCTCTAAACCACAGAGATATGTTCATGGTTACTAAAGAATGACTCCAAGAAAAAAACAACCATGACCATAAATATAAATTATTAAGGAGATATGAGACCTATCAAAGGTCTCCACAAAATTTAGAAATCATCTAAAATGTAGAAATTAGGGAGAGGTGTACCTCTAACCATGGTATCACTAAAAGAATCATGTCTTCATAAGGCTCATAGAAATGATATATCTTTATAAACCATAACAGTCGCTAAAGAAACTAAATTTGAATCCAAAGTAAAACACAATCATACGACTCCTAAGAAACCACAATACAAGATCCATCAAACCCTTCAAACAAAAGGTAATTAAGAAACTCCTCAAACACGCCTCTTTACAAAATAAAAGGTGATCTAAACTCTAGTCACAACACTCAATGAGGTTAAATTAGAGGATCAATTCCTATAAACCCACATAATCATAATCATGCACTATCACATCCCAAAATAAAATAATGCATCACCCATCCTAGTTTCCTGATCATGTACCTAAGTATCTCCCATGTAAAACCCTTCAATAATCAAATCCCAACACAACCAACATCATAATACACATCATAGTAAAATAGAAAAAAATCAATGAGGAATTCACATAAACAATATAAATTCCCATCTATAAAGTAATAATCTATGAAATTCCCAATATATAGAAGATAGAATCGAAAAAATAAATTGCACCCAAAACCTTATTTAACCAAAGACGTCTTCATTAGATAATTCTACATACAAATAATTTAAACATGACCAAGGTAGCCACACCATATGAAATATCTCAGAGCATTCACAAAATATGGCTTGAAATGTTTAGGTACTCAAAAAATGAATCACATGAGAGATATTTCCTTTAAGAGGTGACAATTCCCTGAGATGGCTAGCCCTCCTCATGCGACCCATCCAACTCATGTCTATCCAAACATTTATTACTCACCAGGTGAAATGTCTTTAATTGTAAATACTAAATCTTAGGCCTCACCCATGAAATGTTTTCTAACCTAATATACTTCCACTAAATAGGACCTTGAAATGAAATTCTTAAATTTTTTCAAAAAAAATAACTAACACCATAGCTCTATAGTATGGAATGTGTCCTGTTTTAAAGAAACAAAATTCTTAGGTGTCATTGTTGAGTAGCTCAAGAGAGTATATGATAATAACTGATTAATAAATGAAAACCTCATTAATGAATAAATTGTGATGATAAATACTCCCTAACTTAATAACCCTCTCTGTTTTCATATACTCAAGATAATTTCATCAAATAAATATTTTCCTAAAAAATTCCATAGTCATGCCCACAAGCAGTTTAGAAGGAACCATCATCTCTAAACACACTCATTTGGGTCCTTCTCAAAGATATCTACCCAAAATATAATTTATATATAATGTACCTTGGGAAGTCATTTTTACAACTGAGGGAAATCATTTTGGATGTTAACCTACATATAATGAATGATTGTATTATATCCTCTATTTGAACCAAATTAAAGGTAGCGGTGTGCATGAGATTTTTCCTCACATTTCAAGAGATTTTCCAACATTGGATATCATTTAAGGAGTATTAGATATGGTATAATGTATAGGTATAATTATTTATACGATTAATTCATTGACTAATTTGTTAACACGTACATTTTAATAAATGAGTTAATAAACATAACACCAAAGGAGAATCCTCATGTTGCCTATAAAAGGATCATTTCCATGTGATGGTGGGTTTGTATGAGGTCAATTACTTAGTCAAAAATCTCTAAAACCCAAAGCTATCATCATCTTATTCCATATCCTTATGAGGTGATAGCATGTCATAGAGGTTAGTTCTAACCTACTGAGAGTTTACTATATGTTTTACTTTAAATATTAATTAAATAAATTGTTTCACAAGAAACATTGAAACAAAATGTATTATGATAGATTTAAATATAAAATAAGAAGTGAATATAACTGTTATAATGTAGTTTTTAATAAGGAAGTTATAAATAGTGGTAATAACATTATGTTATATATGAATAAATAATAATATAATTAAAATTTTAATAGTAATTTTTTTAAAAAAGTTCACTTAATGTAGATAAATAACTAATAATATCATTTTATGAGTAAAAGTGGAACAAATTTATTTTATACACTATGTACTTTAATTTCATAAAACAAAATATATTATGGATAAATTATTAAAAGATATAATATTGATATAAATAATGGAATAACATTAAATTAATTAGAAATTAATAGGAAGTAAGAAAAAGAACATTTAATATTTTAAAAAAGTCACTTACTGATGAAATTAGTTTTTTATTTTATTCATCGTATTTATATAAATTTGAACATGTCAAATTTTAGAATTTTAATTCAAGAAAATGAAATTCAATTTTAGATTCCTCATTATAATATTAGAGTATGATGTTTTTTTTAGATTTCTTTTGTGAAGACTAATTTTTATGTGACTAAAGAAAAAAAGTGTTTTTAATACCATAACTTTTATTACATTGTAATAATATAAACATTAAATAAATATTTATTTTTTTTACCTAGACTTTCACTCCCATATAAGTTTCTAGAAAAAAAATACTTTACATACATGCTTTTATACGAGCTGTAAAAGCATTGATATAAACTTCATAAATTACAAAATTTGTAATTATTATTGCATCACTTACATCTCAAGGATATTTTCAGGTTTAGAGCTTCAGATAATTATAACACATCATAAAATAATAAATCCCATGTTATTTGTATCAAGAGGACATTTCATTTTATTATATATAAAAATACATAATCTATAATGATCCTTCAACATCTATAATAAATTCTTATACAAGTTCTATCCTTTTATGCATGTCAAATGTCCTATTTTTCTTCACAGTTAGGGGAAATATAAATATACAGAGGGGTGAACTCAAATTCTCAATAGGGGAAAACATACAATTAAAGTAATAATACCATAAAAACAAATAAATGTTATAGCAGTTGTAAGTAAACAACATGAAGACATAGTCATCATATAAATGGGAGTATTCCATATCCATGAAAAAAACAAAAACACATATATCAATAATATTACTCTTGTACTAATGTAACACATAATGTCAGACATCAAAAACCTATTATCAAGGACTTTATCCATAACACTATCATGTTATGGTAATATTTATATATCAAAACCCAATGTACGTTGTCTCATGAGACTTATTAATGCATCAATGGGTGATATAATTTTGATCCCCAAACATTACCTAATTAAGTCCAGTGCATTCAGTATAAGTTTCTTCACGTATTTTCATAAAATTACCTAAATAACCTCTTAATTAATAAAAAGATAGCCTTCAATATATTTTATGATATGTAATTTAAATAAATAATCAACCTACATTATTAGTCTATATTCATCAAGACTGTAAATACTTTTCTCAATTTTAATAAAAAAGATATCATGATCAGAACCCATCTAGAGAAAAAGGGTTGATGGCCAAATAATACATAATCTAAATTTCTATAATCATATATATTGAAATAACTATATACAGAATTCCATTACTTTTACCCATTTTATAAAAGTGAAAAAATGATCATGACCTATCAGAAGGAAGAAGGTATATGGTTAAATAGTCACAATAAAAATACCTGAGTAATATATAAACACCCATATCCAAATAAAAAATATATGTTTTTAAAAATATCCTCATTCAATAAATGGGATTACTTTCTATGTAAGTATCACTCAATATAAAATTATATTGATTTTTTGTACACAGTTAAGTCAATGATGGAATAACATGATCATATTTTGTATAGATAATGAAGGTCTTTGTTTTCAAAAGAAAATAACCCTAGTGTAATAAAGGAAACATAAAAGGTTGTTGAGATAAATCTAAAACACCCTCAAAAAATAATTCTTCAAATTGTTTAAAAACAATAAAGGACAATGAATTGAATTGTTTGATATTATGAGTTAAATCACCCAAATGATAACGTATATATATTAGAGGATAAATCATAAAACATAAATTCCATTACTGTTAATCCTTTTTAATATAAATTAAGAAGTAAAAATTAAAACATAAAATATATTTTAGAAAACATATTTAACATTGATGTAAAATAAAAGATTTTATCTCCCTTTCAAAGATATCATTTGAAAATTTGACATGTAAAATTTTGAAAAACCATTAATTTAAAAAATAATGTCATATAATAGATCCATGAAAAGATATAAATGTTATCTTAGAGAAATAGGTTGATGAAGAAAGAATGTATGAATGTGAAAAAATAATCCTTTTATATTATTTTCAAAATATCGTTGTTTGAAACTCACACTATAAGAAGTGTAACAAAAATTCATTTATTTTAAAACATAATTATCATAAAGAGGTTTATAAAATAACATATAATAAAGTATCGGGGTGAGAGTACCCAAATATGAAAGGATGAAGTTTATGATGAAGTAATATAACTCAAGGAATGAATACTTGAGTTACATAAATCCTTTACGGGAAACATACTCCATGAAACATGAATAATTTGAAAAGGGTTTTGTATAGAATAAAATACAAATAATTAGAGAAAACAAAAAAATGGTTGAATGTAACCAAATTATTTGAAATATGTTCATGTGAATGATAATATCTTAATGAACAAAAATAGAGTTACCAAAAAATATTACGACTGGGTTAGCACTTAATTCAAAATACAGTTCATGAAAAGAAAATGATATAGCTTAGTTCATCCCATGAATTACAAGGAAATATAGTATAAAACATTCATGGGATATTCAATCAATAGAGTAATTTATAAATTTCTCATGGTGTTCTTCATGTAACATGTCTCAAAAATTAAAATTGAGACTAACAAGACACTTACATCTTGAGTAACACGTTAACCAAAACAATTTTAAGTAGAGGTCCTATGATTGAACTTTATATTCAATAATTAAAATATAATTCATGATATGATATCTAAAATTTGAAATATATAAACAAAAAATGGAATTAGGTTCATGATAAATAATATTTCTGAAAGATATTAATTTAAGAGGAAAACCCTTACCTCGGTCCGAATTTGTTTTTCAATTAAAAAAATATGTCTGGAATGATTATATTAAATTCATTAAATACATAACCATGAATATTATTCATTACTATAACCATTTTTATTCATATATTAAAATATTTCTATGAATATATATATTTATATATATATATATATATTAGTCAGTTTTTACCTTTTTTCATCACCATGTTTATGCAATGATTTTCACTGTGAACTGGTTTCATATATGTGGTGTTGGTATATATTATTTTTCAAAGTTACAACATTATTAAAACATATATGGTACTATAATAGATTTTCATTGATATTTATAAAGTTATAATTTCATTCCATGATTTTTTTTGTTACAAACCATGAAGTTAAAATCAGAAATGACATTGTTTTGGTGATCCTATAGGAACAAAAGGCGTTTTCATAATTAATGTGTTAAATATTGATAAAACCATACAATAACCCAAAAAAACTTATTTACATATTTATATCATATTATAATATGAAATAAGTTCTCATATTTATCCATGATATAAATGTACAATATTATTCAACTAGGTGGCTAAACCAAACCAAACATTATAATAGGTTGGGATGAAGGACCCTTTTTATTAATGAAATAAATACCTCTTTTTATCAAGGTTGAGAGGTATGCCTTACATGAACTGAATTCCATGTGACCCATAATCCCATTACAATATGATAGTTCTAAATCCATGTGGCTTGAAAGACATTTTTTCTAGTCCAATTAAACCATTTTTTACCAAATGGCTAAATATAATATGATTGTTCGATGGCCCTTTGGAATGAAAGCACTTTTTTAAGCACTAAGTCATATTTTTTACCAAAGTCAGCTTATTTAAATAGTATCTTTATAGTATCCTCTATTATTATAGTACTTACTATAGTACCCATCGCCGCTACAATACCTACTACAGTACCCATCTATGCTACAGTACCTTCTATAATAACCTAAAAATCCCCCCATTCATAAGGGCCATAGTGTGTTCTACCCCTGAACTCATGTTGTCTGTAAGGGTTAACATACCACTTGGCCAACCCAAAAATGAAACTACGAATATTAATGAATGATTATAAGGTGTCTTATTTGTAATATTATTATTCTAGAGGCATAAAGATATTATTTAATTCATATTATTCTGATATGTCAAGATTTTAAACGTTTATAATAAAAATATAACTTATATAATTTCATTACTTAGAAAGAGGAGATCATTTTCCTATTAGTTCTCTCATTTTAAATGATTGAAATGATGATAATCCTTTGTTGATCATTCTATTAATAGGTTCTTCAATTTTTCATATCATAACCTTAATAACATCATAAACATCATATTTATCCTTTAATACAATCCTCATGATAATACATATAATGAGGTGATGATAATAAAAAACAAAAATCAATCATTCAGTGGAGGTAGTAGTCCACATGCATGCATGGTTGGAAATTTATTTTTCTATAGAATGGAAGTAAGTAGTAAAATTTTCTTATTTATTTAAAAATAATAATAATTCAATTAAAATAAATATTTATTGAATCCCCCCTATTGACCATTCTTGTAAGGTGGTGAAGGGAAGAAAACACATTGCATCATGGTTGTAGTAGTCTGCACACGCACATATTAAAATTTTGTTTTTCTCGATATAAAAGGGAAATGGTTATAAACAATAATATTTTCATAACATTGGTATTTGAATATTTTATATGGGAAATAAAAATAGAAATGAACAATTTTATGTAAAAATATTTACTCACATTGAGCACTTTGAGATTTCCTTGGAAGATCCCTTGCAAATGGAGGCCATATGATACTATCATGTGACTAGAAGCTCAATAGTGTGAGATAATATCATAAAGGAATGAAAAATAGTATGGTTTTATTTGGGAATAATTTTTTTGGAGCCCCTTGAAGGGGTTTTTAGTGTCCCCTTTAACAAATTTTGAGAATGGAATTTTTTTAAATATTTCAACAGAATACAAACAAATCACATGTTAAACATGTCATATGGAACCAAAATTGTGAAATAATATATTTTAGAATTGAAAATTTATATCCACACCATATTTACTCAATTATAGAAAATATTTTATCATTTTTCAGGCCCTTTACTCCTTCAATTATTACTTTTACACATTAAGATTTTTCTACAGTAACTAGTTTTTACCAAAGGTAACATAAACATTATACCTAAAAATAAAGTGGTTCCTATTCGATAATTTCGGCCCATTGATTATAAATTTTTAATACATTAAATTTTATTCAATTTATAATAGTGATAAAATTAATTTTCAAGTAAAAATGAAAAATTTATAAAATATTTTTGGAAAATATTACTTATATTCGAAAATATCAACTATGAGACTCAAGATTTAATATTTTTTAAAATTATAATGTAATATATAAAATAAATATTAAATCATAGAAAAAAGTTTCATGAATTTTCAATTCATACTTATGTTCTAAAAATATCATAATGTTATGTTATTTGTAAAAACTGTATTTTTAAATATTCACTAAAAATCATTCTTTTCATAAAAATACCAATATTTTTTCTTCAGATTATATTATTGTGATTAATCTATAAATGATGGTAATTTTTTAAAATTAAATTTTTAGAATTAGAAAATTCATTATTTAAATAAAACTAATAAATATGGTGGAAAATTGTTAATATCAAAAAATAGAACTTTAAATTTCTAACTGTTATTTATTATTATTATTATTGTCAATTACTCATTAATTTATTTGTAATATATTATTTATGTTATCAATACATATCATTATTCTCTAATCATAATTTTTATATCCCATAGTAATGTAACATCAATTTTTAAAAAGTATATTTTTAAGAATAAAATAAATTTATTTATTGTTTTAGCTATTCTAATTTTATTTTGTCACATTAAAAGTAGCCATTATTTTTATTCTATAATTTTTTAATAAATTGGTTACTCTTATTCAATCCCTCTAATTCAATGTCTAGGTTTGAACGGGCATACAAAATATTTACATTTTTTACTAAATATATCATAGGTTTCTTTAAGTTTGTTATTGTGTTTGTAGTGAGTTATTGAACACAATTGAATCATTTATAGGTAATCATAAAAAAAAATTTCCATGTAACATTCCCCACAACATAAAAAATTATGTCCTTACAATTTTAATTATTACTCATTGAAGAAATCTGGTTAGGGTAAACTTAATATATTCATCATTCAGGGTGTAACCTCTAATATGACATCTAAAATACACTCTATGGATATATAAAGTTACATATATTTCTTCAAACAACATTATTATTTCATATAATAATATAAAAAACTATGTATAAACCATAAAAATATATTATACCAATCATCACTTTACAAAAACCATTTTAATTTTCCAAGATAATGAATAACAATGAGGCCAAATAATGCTTCAGAATTTATCACTTATATTCAACCAATAGTTCATAAAGTCACTGTCACGACCTTTACCCTGGGTCCTGAACCATGACTACCCCAAGCCCACCTCCCATAGGAATGAGGCTCGCGATTAACACCAAAAATTAATATCCCACAAGTCGAAGGCATTTTCCAAAGTACATGTACACAAACACCAATCCCCCATACAAAAGTACTGAAAAGTGAACACAAAGTAAAAAATGCATGCCACTAAGACAACCCTTGTGTGTAACAATAAAAATAAATATAAAGGAGCTAGAATGAAATCCCAACAAAAAGAAACACTATAAACAATTGACTACACAAGCCCCCGGAGTCTGTTCGCGAAAAACCCTACATGAAGGGTAGGTATAGATGATTGTATGAAGTTGTAGAAGTGGACCTCGTATGTTGGGTCTCCCTCCAAGTACCACCTGGAATAGTCCCACCAAGGACTTCATCAAACCTATCTATTGTCTACACAAGACACAACATGTGTGGGAAAAGCTCATGCAGGGGTGAGTAACACAATACTCCGTAGGGACCCAAAACCATGAAGGTATACCACAAAAGAAAAAGACCACAAAGGAAAATACACATGAAGAATTGTCATCTCACATAGGCATACATATAATATATGAAAGGTAATACTACCATGTGTAAACATAGAACACTTGTACTGCCGAGTCACTCCGACCTGCTCCCATTGAGTAACCTAGAGTCGCTTCTGATGAGTCACCGAGACAAGCCCCTACTGAGTCTCCTAGAGGCGTGTCTGATGAGTCACTGAGACCCTCCCCTACTAAGTCACCTAAACCTACTCTCTCTAAGTCACCTATACCCGCTCATATTGAGTCACCTAGACCCATTGGGTTATGTCCTTCTTGTCAAAACCAACCAAATGAGTCCCTCTCGTAGTGTGCTTGTTGAGGGAGAACTTCTCCTCAAGCCAAAAGTCATAGGTAAGCTTCAATGAAAACAAAATTAGAGTATCTCAATAGGAACTCCTCTTCGTGAGAGTCTAAATTCTACAAACGGCTCATCCATCGGACGCACGGTTCTAAAGTAATTGGAATTTTAGTAAAAAGGGGCCAATTGAGACTATGTCCAGTTTTACTCGACTTGACCCACCTGACCTAAACCGGCTTGACCTACGACCCATGTGTACGACCCGACCTGCTGGGTTGACCTTTCCCACTTAGCCCGGCCTCGAGCGGCTGGGCCTCGCCCGACCCACTGTGCTGGCCCGAACCGGCCAGTTGCACCAGCCCGAACTTTCTTGGTGGCCAAACCAGCATGCTGAAGCGGGCCGGTCCTTCTCCACCAGACGTGGCGGGTTGCCGCGTCCCTCCTTCTCATGTATCTATTTGAACTAGAAACTCTACCTTGCTATTGTAGCCCACACTAGCCATAGCCCCCCACCCCTTGGTGTGTGACGCAGCCTATTGTCGCGTCCTCTGCGACCCATTGTCAGGTGCCTGCTGGAGGCCTCCTACTCGCTGCCTGTGGCCACCGCTGCATGTCCAATTCCACCTAGGATACATGACGTGTCCCACCTTACACATCCACCTTGACCTTCTGTTGGTAGCCTCCTACTCACCACTCACAGTATCCACCCTGGGTTCCATCAACGCTAGCCTCCGAGCTAGGGGACTCCATCGCCGTCACCGCCCACCTAGCTGCAGATTTCTTTCGATGCTCGGCCCGCCTGGATGCATCCCTTCCCGCTTGGTGCTAGAAAATCTTACCTAGAACACAGATCATCATCATCATCAAGTGAAATGAGGCAAGGAATTATTGTGCCATAATGAATGAGGAGAAAACAAATCAATAATGCCCAATACGGTTGGATCGGGCCTTGTTCATGTCATCCCCAATCCATCCACATTAGAAAGATAATTGGTGGAAGGATTTATTAATTCTAACATGGATCATATAAAACATGGTTGATCCTAATTTAAAACCTTGAAAATGAGACCCTCCTGAAAATGAAAATGATATGTGGGTCAAACTGTTCGTGGGTTGATCTGTAATCATCGATCCACTAAGAAAATAGGAAAAGAGGAATCACTAAGAAACAAAACCCCTACTTTGGAAAGGATCAATCATCAGTGAATAATGGAACAGCCCCACATTTGTTCACTGATTCTAGATCTATAATTCTTTTTTCATTTCTGTTCGTCTTTCTTGAGCGATCCTCCCCGAAGATTTAGTGTCAACTCCCCCCTTACATTTCAGTAAACCCATTAAATGGGGAAACACATTTCAGAGTTTCTGTTATGCTGATTCACAATGTCGTTATACTGTTTCATTTCTAAAATAAAACAGCTTAGGTTCGTTTCATCGCAGAGATACATTTCAAAATAAAATACACTTTTGAAGTTTATTTTATTCTATTAAATTTTCTTAAACATCCAAAAATTAACTTTTACCCTCAGCATGCGTCGGTCGAGGTTAGGTTCTTTTCTTAGGAAAATTCACCATTCCAAATGCAATGGTTCCCACGTAGTTTTAATCTGGGAACCCATTTGAAGGTTACTAAAACCACATACGCTTTCTAAGTAAAAAGTTTAAACAAAAATTCCAGACACCCTGGGCCTCAAAATTACATTCCATCTCAACACACAGTCTCATAATTTTCCCAAATAATTTATAAAAATAATTCTGCAATAAATACAAGTCATTAAATTCTCCCCTCCTTAGGGATTTACGTCCCTAAAAGCTGAAAAAAGGGATACTAACCAATTACATGTGGATAATAAGCATGAATCTGAGCCTCTCGCTCCAATGTTCTCTCGTAGAGATCCCCATGATGCCACTGAATGTGCACCATAGGAATCGACTACCCATGAAAGACCCACTCCTGTCGATCCTCACTCTCCACTCGGTACTCTACAAAGTTCTCCCTATCATTAATGTCCAGCTTCCCCAGTCGATGACGTGTGATGGGTCATGCATGTACCTCCTTAGCTGTGATAGGTGGAAAACACTATGCATCCTCTCTAACTCTAGAGGTCGAGCCAAGAGGTATGCCGCCAAACCCACTCTACTGAGAACAGAAAGGGCCGATGAACCTTGGAGACAAGATGCCACCCTGGCCAAATCTCTGCAATCCCCGAAGAGGTGAGACATGAAGAAAAACATGGTCTACCTCCTTCAACTCTGGAGGTCTCTGCCGCCTATCAGCATAGGACTTCTATCAGCTCTCTGTAGTCTTCATATACTCCTGGATGATCTAAAACTTCTCACTAGTAGCCCGTACCAACTCTGGAACCTTGAGTACTGACTCCCCTAGGTCTGTCTAGCATAGCGGGGACCTACATGGTTGCCTGTACAAGGCCTAAAATGGTGCCATCCCTATGGTGGAGTGGCAATTGTTATTGTAGGAAAACTCCACCAGAGGCAGGTGGTCCTCCCAACTATGGAAAAAGTCTATGATGTAAGAATGTAGCATTTACTCTTAGACCTGAATGGTCCTCTCTGTATGGCTGTATGTATGGGGATGAAACGTTGAGATCAATTGCAATTGGGTCTCAAAAGCCTCCTACAATCCCTTCCAAAACTAGGATGTGAAGTGGGTATCACGGTCTAAAATGATAGTCGAGGGAACCCAGTGGAGCTGAACTATCTTCTTTACATAGAGGTGTCCCAATCTCTCTACCAAACACTTCTCTCAGATCTGTAGGAAGTGGGCAGACTTAGTGAGTTGGTCAACGGTCACCCGGATAGTATCATGCCCCCTTCATATTTGACGTAAACCTATCAAAAAGTCCTGTTGAGTCAATAAGGTTTTCCTTATGACTTTTCCATTCCTTCTTGTTTTGAAAATCACAAACACCTTATCTTTAAGGAAAACCTCTTTTATAAGGAAAATTTCTTTTATAAGGAAAATCTATTTTATAAGGAAAATTTATTTTATAAGGAAAATCGCTTTTATAAGGAAAATTATCCTTATCATATATTCATCCATATATTTCTTAAGTATAAGAATCAGATTCATTTCTATATTCTCGGAATCATTTAAAACTTTGATATGAAGCATTCTGTTTTAGGCTCCGAATTCTGGATATGAACTCTAATAAATTTCCACTCCGAATTCTGGATACGAACTTTCATGAAGTTCAACACCAAATTCTAACGAAAAATTCTGATTACAAATTCTCATTACGAATTCTCATTCTGAATTATCATTCCTAATTCTCCTATTAAACAGAATCTGATTATCTTTTCTTTATACACTCCGAATTTATTTAGACTCTGAATATTATTTGTACTTAGACTCTGAACCTTCACTCCTAACTTTTTAGTTAATCTTAAAACGATGTCACACTTTCTGTTACACTTGTTTTGTTATAAAACGATGTCATCCATTCCGTTATAAACTAACCGTTGGTTAAGTTACATGTGTACAGGTCCCTCCGATTTTTAAGGAAAATATGGTCGTTGGAAAGGAGGCCGACCGAGCCTATAAATAGGAGCTCATTTGAAAGAGCTCATAACAACAATGAATTTGATCGATCTAAAGACCACACACTGCTAAGGTGATTTCTAGAGAGAGAAATCTTTTCATGCCTTGTGCATACTGAACCGCTCGTTCAGTTTTTGCTTCGTGCGACTCTGAATGTTGGTGATTACATTCGAGGACTTCCAGGGATAGGAAGACAGAGGTGCCGACTACCTTAATGTTCGAGGGCTTCCTTGCTGAGGAAGACAGAGGTTCTAACTACCATAAAGTTGAGGTCTTGCGGGGATAGAAAGACAGAGATTCCGATATTCGTATCGAGGGATGACCCTGGTGTGGGTAAGACAGACTTGCTTGAAATTATAAATCAAGGTACCATTATCCAAGGTTGTTGGATACCCTTCTCTTTGGGTTAAAAGACTTATATCTTGTTACTTGTAGTTTTACTACTTTTTTGTTTCCGCTGCACTTTTGTATTGTAAGGAAAGTATAACTTTCTTATACTTTCTTACTTGTACTCTGATAAATTTAGATTCTATATGCTTTAAGGTAGAATCTCATATTTTGATCTTTAGTTAAGTTTCAATTTCTGGATCCATATTTCCGGAACCTACTTTCAAAATCTCTTTCCAGTTTTAAGAAAGTACATAGAACTTGAATTTTATAACTTCATTCGTTTTTTTCCAATTTTTCAATTGGTGTTAGAGGTGTTGTGAATGTTCTTAGTTTAACTTTGTTAAACTTAGCTATTTCCTTTATCTAAAGGAAATTTTTAAAGTGTACAATTCACCCCCCCCCCCTCTTGTATATTGAGAATCTACATCATTATTTTGATCATATAATTGGTATCAGAGGAGGTTTCTGAAATACTTATATCTCACGTATAATTTTTTCTTGCTTATTTTCTTATTTCTTCATACTTGTTTAGAAAGTTCTTTGTCAGTCCGAATTTTGTCATTCTGAACTTTTTCATTCCGTACTTTGTCATTCAGAATTGTCATTCTGAACCTTGTGATTATGAACTTTTACTACTAACAAGTTTTTGTGCCAAAGGTTATTTTAAGTATGGCAGGAGTCAATGTTGGTTCCATTGATAATCTAAATCCTACAAGACCACCAATATTTGATGGTAATGACTATGAGTACCGGAGAGATCGAATGCAGACATTTTTTATCAACACTGGAGTGGACAACTTTGTTATGCTTACTGAAGATTATAAATTCCTGATAAGGAAGTTAGAACTTTCACTAACCAGGAAAAGCAAGAGTATCAACTCAATTACAAGGTACGCAATACTCTAGTGTGTTCAATGACCAGAAATATATATAGCCAAATTTCTTCTTGTGAAGCAGCTAATTGTATCTAGAAGAAGTTAGAGGTTACACACTTTGGAACTTCTAAAGTGATTGAGACTAGGAGAGCTATGCTTAGAGTTGAATACCATGGATTCAGTTTTCCTTATGGTGAACCAATCTGTAAAGTTCAACAGAGATTTATGACTATAGTCAACAGCTTACAGTCTATGGGAGAGAAAGGATTATATGATGAAGCACTTGTGGATAAGATAATCGATATCATGCCCAATGAGTGGGAATTCAAAAGAAATGATATAGATGAGAATAGGAAGGTCACCCAAATTTCTCTTGATGATCTATTTGGAACTCTTCATCAACATGAGATAAGAATGAAGAGAGATGCTGACAACATCAAGAAGAAGAATGGAAATTGTACTGTTGCTTTTACAACAACATCAAATCAGATAAAATCTAAGACTCCAGAGAGAGTAACCAGATCCAAATATAAGAAAGTTATTTTCCAATCCTAATCTAGTGAGAGTGAAGTCTCTAAAAATGAGTTAGAAAATCTTGCTCGAAGGATGAACAAGATAGCTTTCCATAGAAGTTTCCAATCCAAATATAAGAAAAAGGAAAGTAAAGATAGAAAAGATGGAGAAGTCTCTTGTTATGAATGCAAGAGAGCTGGACATATTAGACCAGATTGCCCTTTGCTCAAAAAGAAAGAAAGGAAAGAAAGGCATTCAGACAGGAACAGAAAGAAGTATTATAAATCCAAATCTAAGAAGGTTTTGAAAGCTAGTGATACCTGGAGTTCCAGTGGTGGTGACTCTTCAGATGAATCTTCTGATTATGAATCTTCAGGACAGAAGAATCTTGGTCTTATAGCCAGATTACCTATTAACAATCATTGCTTTATGGATAAGGTATGAAATGCTGAATCATTGACCAATGTATCTTTAAATTCTAATGATAGTAATTATTATAACTCTCTTAATGAAGAATCCTCTTCTGATGAAGAAAATACTTCACCTACCTATGAAGAAGTTTCTAGGTTTGCTGAACTTCTTGGAATTGATAATTCTAAACTCAATAAGAAACTTGATAAGGAAAGATCTAGGAATTCTATTCTTACGAAAGAAATATCAGATCTTTATAAAGATCTTGATAGGAAAAATACTTATTTTGAAAGTATTTAAAACAATATTGAGGAAGTAAGTTCTAAGAAGAACAAACTTGCTAAAGAGTTAGAAAAAGTAATTTCTATGAAAAATGCTTTCGAGCCTAGCTCTAGTTTTAAAACTAATGATTTTGAGGATAAAAACTTGGTTATAAAACTCAAGTATGAAATTTTCTCCTTAAAGAAGTGTTTATCAAACTTTACCCGTGGTAAAGAAAATTTTGATAAAATGTATTCCCAAATACGACCTTTAAGAAATAAATCTGGATTTGGTTATACCCATGCAAAACCTATTTTCAGTAACAATTATTTTTTTCCTCAATGTGCCCCATTTTGTACCAAGTGTCAATGTGGTGGTCACTAGACAAAGAATTGTTCCTTAAACAAAACTCAATCTTTAGGTTTTCATAAAGCTTACTTCTCTAAGAAGATGTGGGTTCCTAAAATTTTGTTGTCGGGAAATCTCGGATCCAAGAAAGTTTGGATTCTGAAAGTCTAATTCTTTTCTTGTTTTTAGGAAAATAAAGAGAATACCAACAACAACACATGGTACATGGATAGTGGATGTTCCCGACACATGACTGGTAACAAAATCTATTTTGAAAAGATTATCAAAACGAAAGGAGGAAAGGTAACTTTCAGAGATAATGCTAAGGGAGAAGTTGTTGGTATAGGTAATATTGTTCTTCTTGGTAAAACCTTGATTTCAAATGTTCTTTTTGTTAAGGGTCTTAAGAACAACCTCATTAGCATAAGTCAGTTATGTGATGAAGGATACCTTGTGAATTTTAGGAATGATAAGTGCTTAGTTCACAATTCCACGGAAGAATTTATTCTCTCGGCCAATAGGCAAGAGAATGTTTACACATTAAACTTAGAAGACCTCAGGTGTCAAGATTTACCTTTGCCTAAGGGCAATGGAAGATCATTCCTGGTTATGGTCTAGAAGACTAGGTCACTGTAACCTTAGGAACTTATGAAAACTCTCTAAGAAGAAACTAGCTAAGGATCTACCAGAGCTTAGATTTTATTCTTCTAAAGTTTGTGATCCTTGTCAATATGGAAAGCAACATAAATCTAGTTTTAAATAAATCGATGAAGTTTCAACAACTGATGCATTACAGTTAGTGCACATGGATCTTTTTGGTCCAACAAAAACTGGAAGTATTGTAGGATAATACTATGTGTTTGTTCTAGTTGATGATTACACTAGATTTACTTGGGTCTATTTTCTAGAAAAGAAGTCTAAAGCTTTTTCTTATTTCAAAAGTTTTAGGGCTCAAGTTAAAAATGAGAAAAACCTTCCATTGAAAACTATTCATAGTGATCATGGAGGAGAATTTTAAAATTCTGATTTTGAAACTTTTTGTAGTAGGAAAGGTATTACTCACAATTTTTCAGCACCTAGAACTCCTCAACAGAATGGTGTAGTTGAAAGAAGAAATAGAATTATTCAAGAGATAACTAGAACCATGTTTAGTGAATATTCTATAGCTAGACATTTCTGGGATGAAGCGGTATGTACTGCTTGCTATACTATAAATCGAGTTTTAATTAGACCGTTTCTTAATAAAACTTCTTATAAGTTATGGAACGGTAGAAAACCAAGACTTTCCTACTTCAAGGTTTTTGGTTGAAAAGTATTCTTTCTGAATACTAAAGATAACATACATAAATTTGCACCAAAATTTGATGAAGAAATTTTCTTAGGCTACTCCACAACTTCTAAGGAATATAGAGTTTTCAATAAGAATACTTGTACTGTTGAAGAAACAGTGCATGTAAAATTTGATGAGTCAGATC
Source organism: Viscum album (assembly GCA_963277665.1). Taxonomy (NCBI): domain Eukaryota; kingdom Viridiplantae; phylum Streptophyta; class Magnoliopsida; order Santalales; family Viscaceae; genus Viscum; species Viscum album. The sequence goes on from OY728139.1 coordinate 431,461,058, forward strand.
CTTTTATTTTTAAACCATCCCAATCTACATCCTCATATGTGTTTTCAAAAACTGATTTTCAACCATTGATAGAAGAACCTTCTGATAAGGATAATGTTCAAGAAGATACTTCTGAAACATTTACCCCAGAAGACTTTCTACCCTATGTTGATGAACAAGTTTTACAAAACCCAAATCAGGTGTTTCTTAAGAATCATCCCAATGATAGTATCATTGGTGATGTAAATCAACCTTTAAGAACTAGAAGTTCCTTGAGAAATGAAGTAGAACATCTAGCATTTCTTTCCCAATTAGAACAAAAAATCACTGATAAAGATTTAGGTAATGATGATTGGATCAAAGCTATGCAAGATTAACTAAATGAATTTGAAAGGAACAAAGTATGGATCGTGGTTGAAAGACCTAAGGAAACTTCTGGTATTGGAGTAAAGTGGGTCTTCAGAAACAAATGTGATAAAAATGGAGTCATAGTAAGAAATAAATCTAGACTTGTTGCTAAAGGCTATAATCAGCAAGAGGGAATAGACTATGAATAAACCTATGCTCCTGTAGCTAGACTTGAATCTATCCGTATTTTACTTGAATTTGCAGCATTCTTTAATTTTAAACTTTTCCAAATGGATGTGAAATGTGATTTTCTTAAAGGTTATGTTCAAGAGGAAGTTTTTGTGCAACAACCTCCTGGCTTTGAAGATACAAAACATCCTGATCACGTTTTTAGACTTACCAAAGCTCTGTATGGTTTTAAACAAGCCCCACGAGCCTAGTTTGATAGACTCACTGTATTTTTGCTTCAAAATAATTATGTTAAGGGAAATGCACATCGAACCCTTTTTATAAAGAAAGATAAGAAAAATGTTTTTGATTGTTCAAATTTATGTTGATGACATCATATTTGGTTCAACTCAGTAATCTTTAACTGACTCCTTTGCAAGTCTAATGAAATCTGAGTTTGAAATGAGTATGATGGGTGAGTTAAATTTTTTCCTTGGTTTTCAAATTTCTCAAAAACTAGAAGGAACCTATATATCTCAACATAAGTATATTAAAGTTCTTCTCAAAAAGTATGGTTATGACAATACTAAAAGTATAAGTACTCTCATTGGTACCCCAAATTATTTAGATCTTGATGAAGCTGGGAAACCAGTAGATCAAAAATATTTTAGATGTATGATAGGAAGTTTACTTTACTTGACGGCTAGTCGACCAGACTTAATGTTCTCAGTATGCTTATGTTCAAGATATCAATCCAATCCTAAGGAATCTAACTTAAAGGTAGTAAAAATAATTTTTTGCTACCTTAAGGGAACCATGGATCTAGGATTATTTTATACTTCTAGAAATGATTTTGTTCTAAAAATATTTTCTAATACTGACTTTGGTGGATATAGGATGGATAGAAAAAGTACATCTAGAACTTGTCATTTCTTGGGAGATTCTTTAGTTTATTGGTTATACAAGAAGAAACATTCTGTAGCACTTTACACTACTAAAGATGAATATGTAGCAGCTGGAAGCTGTTGTGCTCAAGTGTTGTGGATGCAACACACACTCACAGACTATGGCCTGAGTTTTACTAAAACTCAAATTTTGTGTGATAACACAAGTGCCATTTCCCTAAGTAAGAACCCTGCACATCATTCTCGTGCAAAACACATAGATATTAGGCATCACTTTCTTTGGGATCACACACAAAAAGGATATATTATTCTTCAGTTTATCGGAACGCAAGATCAACTTGCTGATATTTTCACAAAATCTCTACCCTCCGATAGATTTTAATACATTAAACAGAAGTTAGGAATGATAACCGTAAGGTAATTATTCTTCATTAACTTCTTGTTGAACAATTATCCTAACATTAATAAACTCATTTTTATAGGGGGAGTACATTTAATTGTTAGAGTAAATATTTATTTTTCTTCTCAAAGTTAGTTTTTCAAACTTTTCGGAACTAAAATTTCTGGTATGGGACTTTCGGGAACTGAAATTTTCCAGAATGGATATTTTCATATAGAAAACTTCTTGAATGGAAATTTTCGTATTGAAAACTTCCGGAATGGAAATTTTCGTACTGGTGTTTTTGTAATGATATTTTCGTACGGAGTCTTTCAAAATGAGCTTTTCATTTTCAAAATTTTGTAATGAATTTTTCATGCTGAAAATCTTGTAATGAATTTTCATTTTCTTTGTTGAGTTTTTCGTAGAGAATCTTGTGAACTATGTCTTTTCGTAATAAAGATTTTTCATAGTCAATTTTTTTCAGTATGTTACCCATTACGAATAATCCTCCTAACCTAATATGAAAGGTATGATATCCTTACTCAAGTTTTCGTAATCATACTTTACTAGCTGGTATTTTCTTATGTTTTGATTTCGGATTATATTTTTCTTAAATCTTTGTTTTATTAAAAACCTCAAAAAGATCGGATTCAAGTTTTCTTCAGAATTGGTTTTCAACCGTCAGATCTGATCTCAGTTTTTTCAATCGTTCGATCAACCGAGGAAGATGAACCGTCATATCATTTCCTATATAAAGGGGACCCCAAGTGGTCATCCCACATCGTTTTTTCAAGCTCCAGCATCCCAAAGCTCTACCTCTCCATTTTAAGGTCATTCCGATCTTCAGCAATCTCCGTTTTGAACTCCTTAGATGTCTTCAGATCCGAATGTATGTGGAAGAAGCTTCTCAAGACATGTCTTACTCTAAGGTGATTTCCAAGTGGTTAGTATATAGAGAAAGGCTGGTTCATCCTAATTTCTTCAAAAATTATGATTCTCTTATATCCAAGAACATAAAGCTTAAAATAAGGGAAGATTTTGTTGTGTCTAAGCCTGTGAATCAAGATGAAGTTTTTTCAGACGTTCTTGTTGAGTTCTATGATACGGTTTCCTTCTTTAAGGAAAATGATAGGGAGATATTTTTGTTTAAGTCTTATGGCAAGACTTATAAGCTTTCTTATGTCAAGTCAGCTAGCTTGGTATTGATGACCTATGAAGGAGAAGCCGAGTTCATCTCTCATGTTTTACCGAATTCAAAAGGAAGATTCAACAAGGAAAAGGCATTGGAGACTCTCAGACTGGCAGATGACAAGGATCTGAATATTTCTCCTCTGTCTATGAATTTTCGGATTCTAGAATTATGGGTACAAGGCTTTATCGTACCGAGAAAGGGTGAAAAAGACAGTTTTAAGAAGAGCGAGATCTATATTCTAGATTTTCTGATAAATCTAGGGAAGTTTATTCTGATGAAACACATTCTTGTTACCATTGAGAATGTTAAGAAAGGGAATCTGAGAGCTCAGATCATAATGTATCCAGCAATCATCTCGAAGTTAATAGTTCGGTGCCTTGAGTCTTTCAAGGAGGCTTGCAAGTCTAAGCCAAGAGTTTTCAAATTTACATTGGTGAGTGATGGTACCCTCAAAAGGATGGATTTTTCCTTCGACAAGAAGACTTGTGAGTTATTTGATTTACCAGTTCAAGAAGAAGCGGTTCCGAAAGTTGGTGAACCTGAATCTTCTAAGCCAGTGAAGAAGATAAAGTTGAAAGAAGTTGAAGTTGAAGTAGTGAATCCCAAATCTAAGGAAGTTCATTCCGCACCTCCAAAACCTAAGAAGAAGAAAGATTACCTTGATGAGGTAGTTTCTAAGTGGAGGGAAGTAAAAGAGAAGAGAGTGCAAGGGGAGCCTCAATTTGGCTTGGATCCTGCAGAGGCTAAGGCCTTGAAGGAAAGGACAGCTGCTGAACTAGAAAAAAAGTAAACGAAAAGAAGCTTTAGAAGAAGATGTCTGAAGCTGAGGTTTCTCAGGCTTTGTTGAAGTTTAATGAGATGACTTCCACAAACATTCCAGTTCTGAGATCATTCTCTGTGGAATCTCTACCTGAAACTCCAGGAAGAAACTATGTCGCTCAGGAAGAAGCAGTTGCTAAGAATGTTGAGGAAGTTGAGAAGTTTGACGAAGTGCAAGAGGAAGAAGCAGTTGCTGAAGGTAGTGGTGAGTCCGGAGATCTTTTGAAACAAATAGAAGATTATAAGGAGACACCTTCGGAACATTTGTTGCTCTGAACTTCAGAAGTTGAGTCTTCTAAGATAGTCACTCCAGGAAAGGATGAGGAGAAAGGAGAACAAGAAGTAACTTATCATGCAGAGGAAGAACAACTTCTACAAGATATTGCTCAAATGGAGAATGTAGAGGATTCTGCTCAAAAGGATATTGATGATGAAGAAAATGTTGTTCAAGTATCTGATAGTGGGCAGAGAACTCCGGAACAGGAATCTATTCCAAAAGTGGACAAGGGAAAGAAACTTGTTGTTGATACCCCGAGCTCAGTGGCTGTAAATAGAAGGGAAGTTGGTAGTTCTTCTAAGAAGAAGGATGAGCAAAATGAAGAAGAAAATTCTCCAAGAAAATTCTCATATTCGGAGTCATTTTCGTTGGGGCCTGACTTTTTTGTTCAGTAATTAAAGAAGTTGGTGGGTTCCATTCTGACCTTCTCAAGTATTGATTCAAGATGTCAGATGCTTCAACATACTTTGAATCAGAAAACAGACTCTGTATCCGTGGTTATGGAAAAATGTGTTGAGATAGAGGCTCAGTTCAAATCCTTCATTGTCGGCTATGAAGCCCACAAAAGGTCTTGTAAGAAAATGACAAGTTGGTCGAAGAAAACTGTAGATGAGATGAGGCTCTTGGATGAATTACAAGATAATGTTAAAGATTCATTTGAGGCAGAAGACAGGAAGTTAAATGAGCTTACTTCTTCCTTTGAAGAAAAGTTGACAACTGAGAAGAATTACTGGATTCAAGAAGATAGTGATCTGAATGGGAATCTGAATTCTATTGCTCAAAACTGGAGGAATGAAAGGGATCGTCAGATTGAGTTTGAAGAAATTTTGTTAAAGCAAGAGCAAGTTTTGAAAGCTCAGGAAGAAAAGCTTCAAGCCCAGGAAGAAAATATTGAAGCTCAAAGTGCAAGAATAGTTGTGTTAGAGAAGCAAGCTGAGGAAGATCATAAATACTTGAAGAAGATATAGACTATTCTCAAGGGTTTCATGGCTAAGGAAAAAATATTCAAAATAGACAAATCCGGTCTTTTTTTTTGTATCTTAGCCTTTTTGTTTTTCAAACTGAATGAAAATTTTGCTTGCTCGTTTCCTTTGTTGTTATTACTAATTTATCAGGTACTTTGTTATATTTTCCATTCCCTCAAATTCTTTTTTAAAATCACAAAGGGGGAGAAGGAAAAATAATCCTAATAATGGGGGAAAAACCTTAACAAAGGGTGAGAAAGAAAAATAACTCTAATAGAGTTTATCTAAGGGGGTGTTTTTCATTAAAGAAGGATTTCTTATTCTTAATGAAATACCATTCCGGAAATCTAGAATACAATCCTTAGAGTTTCAAAGCCTAAGGGGGAGTTAGTCGTATTCATCAAAATCTATAAGCAAAGGGAGATAAGCCTTAATGTTTTTTCTTTTCTTAGTCTTTCTTTTTCATAAGGATGTTTGTGCTTTCCAAAAAGGGTGATATTGTTGAGTCAATAAGGTTTTCCTTATGAATTTTCCATTACTTCTTGTTTTGAAAATCACAAACACCTTATCTTTAAGTAAAACTACTTTTATAAGGAAAATTTCTTTTATACGGAAAATCGCTTTTATAAGGAAAATTACTTTTATAAGGAAAATCGCTTTTATAAGGAAAATTGCTTTTATAAGGAAAATCGATTTTATAAGGAAAATTATCCTTATCATATTTTCATCCATATATTTCTTAAGTATAAGAATAAGATTCATTTTTATATTCCCAGAATCATTTATAACATTGATATGAAGCATTCTATTTTAGGCTCCGAATTCTAGATACGAACTCTAATAGAGTTCCACTCCGAATTCTGGATACGAACTTTCATGAAGTTCGACACCAAATTCTAATGACGAATTCTGATTACAAATTCTCATTACGAATTCTCATTCTGAATTCTCATTCCGAATTCTCCTATTAAACAGAATCTGATTATATTTTCTTTATACACTCCGAATTTATTTAGACTCCAAATATTATTTTTACTTAGACTCTGAACCTTCACTCCTAACTTTTTAGTTAATCTTAAAATGATGATGTACTTTCTGTTACACTTGTTTTGTTATAAAACGATGTCATCCATTCCGTTATAAACTAACCATTGGTTAAGTTAAACGTGTACAGGTCCCTCTTATTTTTAAGGAAAATATGACCGTTGGAAAGGAGGCCAAATGAGCCTATAAATAGGAGCTCATTTGAAAGACCTCACAACAACAATGAAGTTGATCGATCTAGAGACCACACGCTGCTAAGTTGATTTCTAGAGAGAGAAATCTTTTCTTGCCTTGTGCTTACTGAACCGCTCATTCAGTTTTTGCTTCGTGCGACTCTGAATGTTGGTGATTATGTTCGAGGACTTCCGGGGATAGGAAGAAAGAGGTGCCGACTACCTTAAAGTTTGAGGGCTTCCTTGCTGAGGAAGATAGAGGTTCTAACTACCTTGAAGTTGAGGGCTTGCGGGGATAGCAAGACAGAGATTCTAATATTCGTATCGAGGGCTCACCCTAGTGTGGGTAAGACATACTTTCTTGAAAGTATAAATCAAGGGACCTTTATCCAAGGTTGTTGGATACCCTTCTCTTTGGGTTAAAAGATTTATATCTTGTTACTTGTAGTTTTACTACTTGTTTATTTCTGCTGCACTTTTGTATTATAAGGAAATTATAACTTTCTTATACTTTCTTACTTGTACTCTGATAAATTTAGATTCTATACGCTTTAAGGTAGAATCTCATATTGTGATCTTTAGTTAAGTTTCAATTTCCGGATCCAAATTTCTGGAACCTACTTTTGAAATCTCTTTCCAGTTTTAAGCAAGTATATAGAACTTGAATTTTATAACTTCATTCATTTTTTTCCAATTTTTCAATTGGTGTTAGAGGTGTTGTGAATGTTCTTAGTTTAACTTTGTTAAACTTAGCTCTTTCCTTTATCTAACAGAAATTTTTAAAGTGTACAATTCACCCCCCCCCCCTCTTGTATATTGATCATCTACATCATTATTTCAATCCTACAAGTACATCAATATCCCATCCCTCTTCCACTCAGGTACCTCTAGGGGTTGCATCAAACCTGCTGGGACCTGGTGCTCAGCCTTTACTTACTGAAAAGTGAGGCATTAAGAAATGAACTCCACCACTTCCTTCTTTATCCTAGGCCACCAAAACTGATGTTGGAGGTCCTGGTACATCTTCGACACACCTGGATGTACCACCAAGGGGGATGCATGTAAATACATCAGGAACTCCTCCTACAACACCACTGGCACAACTGTGCGGCTTCATAAAATGATGACAATCTCCCCACCTATCAAAAACCCATCTGGGGTTTTCCCTGATGAAAAGTGAGCACATCAGGACTAACATCCGATATCTCAAAGTTGTGCTTCCCTAAATCGCTATAAGAGTGAATGGGTGATAACCATAGACTGGAGAAAAGAGATTTCAAAACCATCCACATTGGATGTCTACACCGAGGAAAACTACTTCATTGCCGTGTTCAGCAAATGCGAACTGGATCTCATGCTAAGAGAATACACTACCATGTTCCCCTTCCTAGAAGTATATACTATCTCAAAGTCGTAGCCCTGGAGGAAATCCCACCATCGCCTCTATGTCAAGTTCAACTCCTTCTGAGAGAAGACATACTTGAGGCTATTTTGGTCAGAATAGATGGTAAATTGCTCGCCCATTAGGTAGTTTCACCACATCTTCAAATTGAAGACAATTATTGCTAACTCAAGATCATGGGTCGCGTAATTCTTCCCGTGCTTCCTCAATTGGCACAAACCATAAGCAATCACTGCTTGTACCTGCATCAGGACACAACCTATCATGGTCCATGATACATCACAGAGCACTACGTAGATGATGCCTTCCTCTATTAATCTCAAGATTGGAGTTCTTGTCAACATCTATTTCATCCCCTAAAAGCACTACTGACACTTCTCAATCAACACAAAGGGATTCCCCTTCTGTTTCAAATCCATAAAGGGTGTTGCTACCCTGGAGAGGTCAGGTACAAACCTCTAATAGTACCCAGATAGACCTAGGAAACTCCTCACCTCAGTCACATTATTTGGTGGCTCTTAGTCAAGCACTGACTCAATCTTCGCCTGATCTACTACAACTCCATCTTTAGAAATGATGTGTCCCAGTAAGTAGACCTCTCAAATCTAGAACTGACACTTCATGAGTGTCCCATTAATATGGTGATCACGGAGTGTATCTATAACCATCCTAATGTGTATCACGTGATCCTCCTCAGACACTGAGTACAGTAGGATGTTGTCAATGAAGATAACCACAAACCAGTCTAAGTATGGCTAGATGATCCGGTTCATGAGTCCTATGAACAACACTAGGGAGTTCTTTACACCAAACAACATCATCAGGTACTTGTATTTTCATGTACAGACACCAGAAAGTTATCTTCAGTATATACTTATCCCACACACAAAGCTGGTGATAGCCAGACTAGATGTCAATCTTCGAGAACCACCTCAATCCCTTTAGCTGGTATAAGAGATCATAAATCCTTGATAGAGGATATTTGTTCTTCATGATCACCTATTTTAGTCATAGGATGTCCATACATAACCGTAAACTCATTTCTTCCTTCTTGGAAAACAAAACTGTGGCCACCCATGGTGAAATAATTGGTTGCACGAAGCACTTCCTCTGCAAGTCCTCCAGTTGTACCCTCAGCCCACAAAGTTATGTAGGAGCCATCTGATAAGCATGTATATATATTGGTGCTATACCAGGGTACAGATCAATGAATAAGTCTACCTATTTGTGGGGAGGTAACCTTGGGGAATCCTTAATAATGGCGTCCTTATATTCTGCGACCACTACAGGAAACTGAGGACTCCCATTATCCACTATACCAAGGGTGAGGCTATCCAACAGATGTATAATTGGTTTCACCCTCCTATGTGTGAGTCCATCCTGTACTATACACATTTCCTTTTCACCAATAAAGAAACACTTGTCCCCATATTCATGGAAACACCACACTCTATGCCTATAATAGTCTATCTGAGCATGGACTATGGATAGCTATTCCTTACCCAGGATGGCATCATAATGCCTCGACACCACTAATAGATGACACCAGTCAAAGCTCCCACCTCCAAGAGTAAGCTCACACTACCGACACCAGTGTTTGATCATCGAATCCCCTCTCATGGGAGTCTAAAAATGTAAGGATCAACCCAATGGCTCCACCAAAATCTTCGAGCCCTGAACAAGGTTTATTGAAAGGAAATAGTGACTAGAACCTATGTCAATCAGAACTACATCTTGGGTGGAGAAGACACAGATCATACCTCTAATCATCTCTAGAGCACCGGGGTCATAAGATACCATTAACTGAAGCTGGCCTTGTCCCTATCCACTAGCTCCCAGAGCCTGTGGTGGAAAACTTGGGGCCGGTGGAGGTAGTACCCTGAACCTATGCCCATTGACTGCTACTCTACCTACACCCCTTTCATGTCCTCCACCCTTCAAACCACCCTATAAAACCTCTACCTTTGCAACAAAGGTCCCTTGACCGTCTACTGGTCACCAGTACAACGAGTCGGACAATCGCAAGCCATGTACATCTGACTGCCGCACGAATAGAACAAAGTTTTCTTCAACTGACTCCCTCTACCCTGGAAGCCTCATACAGCTAATCTTAAATCCTAGGGTCATCCCCCAAACTGTCTGGTCTTCTTGGAAACCCGAGTCAGCTGTCAACTACCAGCTACTGAAAACATGGCTATCTGACACCCAGTGGAAACTCTCCCCACGGGTGCCTACTCTGTGAGAAAGCTCTTCACTAGTAGAGCCTCCTCCAGCAACCCAAAATGCATCAGTATGCTAAGTCATATCATCGACGCCATGATCTATTGACGTAGTCCCAGATCAAAGGTACGGGCCTTGAAAAAATATGGTTCCCACACCATGTCGGTGGAGTAGCGAGAAAGATCAATAAATCTCCTAGAGTACTCTACCACCGTATGGATGCCCTGTTGCAGATGCAGGAGCTCATGTATTTTCACTGAGCATAACATAGCTAGAAAGAACTCCTCCCAGAAGAGTTGCTCGAAGCCTATCCAAGTGAGGGTCTACTAGTCGTGTGTATGGATCACTAAGCTCTACCATCTCCCAACTGCCACATGTAGAAGGATCAGGGCGAGGACCTCCATCTAATCGGAAGGTGTCCTCACTAGGGGGAATACATGAGTCATGGACTCGAACCAATCTTCATCTACCTTGGGGTCTGAGTCACCCCGAACCATTTATGGTCGCTGCCTCTAGAACTCATGCAATGCACTCAGTCAGCATGCATCCTCAGCTGAAAACGCTTAAAGTACCTGATGCTCTCCGGGTGGTGGTATCTTTGGTACACCCCCTGGAGGTGTTACCTCTTACAATGACCCCTGTACCAATACCTCATCTCTCGGTGAACCATCATCGTGGTCACAAAACGGAATCCTGGATGGATTTCAATGTGGGGTCATCTTGAAACAAATCAAGATGATCCACAATTAATAGAGTATACATGGTGAGCTAACTCTGACTCAAAAAGGACATGTGAACACATTCAATCCAATATAATGCATGCAACCAGTTTTTTTATATACCAAGTCGAAAATCAGAATTTTGAGTCCTGGTGTATGGATATGTTGGCCACTGCACCAACATTGGGTTCCCTGGTATGATGTTCAAACTAGAAACACTCGACACTGTTTCCCCAAACCAACTTCACCGAATCACGGTCCTAAGGTAGAACCAACCTCCCCTTTGATTCAACTTTGTCACGACCCGTCCCCTGAGTCCAGAACCGTGACTACCCCAAGCCCACCTCCAATAGGCTTGGGGATGGTGACTAAAACCAAAAATGGATATTATACAAGTGGAAGAAATTTTCCCAAGTACATGTACACACACACACCCATACCCCATACAGAAGTACTAAAAATTGAACACAAAGTAAAACATGCATGCCACTAAGATAACCACTGAGTGTAATAGTAAATCCAAATGTAAACCAGCCAAAATACAAGGCCAAAAAAAAGTAAATCTGTAAACAATCAACTAGAAAAGTCCTTAGATTTTGTCCACAGAAAACCCTAACTTAAGGGTAGGAATAGATGGATGTCTAAAGTTAGAGAAGTGTGCCTCATCTGTCAGGTCTCCATCCAATAACCACTTGGCCATGACCCACCAAGGAACCCATCAAACCTCTTGATCATCTTTACAAAACAAAACATGTGTGGGAGAAGCCTGTGCAGGGGTGAGTAACACAATACTCAGTAGGGACTCCAAACCATGAATGTATACCACAAAAGAAATAACACAAATGAAAATAATACAATGGAATGTACAAACAAATAATTTTCATCTCACACAAGTATATATATAAAGTATGAAATTTAATACTACCAAGTGTAAACATAGAACACATGTACTGCTGATTCACTCAGACCCGCTCCCACTGAGTCACCTAGAGTCGCGTTTGCTGAGTCAACAGGACCCTCCCCTACTGGGTCACTTAGAGTCGCATATGCTGATACATCGAGACCCACCCCTGCTAAGTCACCTAGATCTTCTCCCGCTGATCCACCTAGACCTACTCTTGTTGAGTCACCTAGACCCGCTGGGTCATAGCCTTCTTATCACAACCAGACAAAGGATTCTCGATCATAGCTGGAATGTTCCAGGAGAATCATCTCCTCAAGCCAAAAGTCATAAGTATACTACCATGAAAACACACTTGGAGTATCTCAAGAGGGCCACCTCGTCATGAGGGTCCAAATTCCACAAATGGCTCATCAATCAGACACACAGTTTGAATGTTATTGGAATTTTAGTAGAAAGGGGTCGGTTGAGTCTGGGTCCGGTCTGAACAAGTCGGGCTGACCCGACCCAACCTCAGCCGACCCATGGCCTAAGGGTCCGACCTGACCCATTGGGACAACCCGGCTCACTAGGATTAGCCCAAACTGTTGCACTGGCCCGAACAGCCCAGCTGTGCCAGCCCGAACTGGCCGATTGGCCAAACCGACCTGCTGAAGTGGTATGGTCCTTCTCCACAGGATGCAGTGGGTCATTTCATCCCACCTGATCATGATGTCGGCTGAAGCATAAGCTCTCTCTCACTACCACATTCCCCTCTGGCTGCCCTCCCCCCTTGTCTCATCTGCCACCGGCTGCCTGCTGATGGCCCCCTGCTCTCCGCCTATGGTAACCGCCACCAGCCCCATTCCACCTAGGCCATGTGACGCAGCTTTCCTACCACGTCCACCTCAGCCTTCCATCGGCATGCTGCCATCGGCCTCCTGCTCACTGTCCTTGGCAGCTGTCATGGGTTCCCTCGCCGCCAGCCTCTAAGACGGAGGCCTCCACCACCTCTACGGCCGGCCTGCCCAAATATTTATATCGATTCCATGACCCACCTGGTTGCAACCCTTCCCACTTGGTGCCACCAAATCCTACCTGTAACACGAATATTCATCGTCGCTGCATGCGACGTGGAATGGAATTATTTCACCACTAATAATGAGGCGAAATCAAATAAAGAACACCCAATATGATTGGATCGGGCCTTGTTCATGTTGGCCCCGATCCATCCGCATTAGAAAGAAAATCGAGAGAAGTATTTATTAACTCTAACATGGATCATATGAAAAATAGTTGATCCTGATTCAAAACCACGAAAATAAGACCCTCCCTAAGATGTGAATGATCCATGGGTCAACCTATTCATGGTTTGATTTTCGATCGTCGCTCTACTAAGAAATGGGGAAAAGTGGAATCACTAAGAAACAAAACCCCTACCTAGAAAAGGATTGATTGTTAGTGAAGAGAGGTGCAGCTTGACATTCATTCATTGATCAAAGATCCGTTGTTCATCGTTATTCTCCACTCGTCGTTCGCCAACGATCCTCCCACAAGCTTTAGTGTGAACTCCCCCCTTGTATCCTGGTTATCCCCTTAAATGGGGAAACACATTTCAGTGTTTCTGGTATGCTGATTCAAAGTGTTGTTATGCTATTTCATTTATGAAATGAATCTTCTAATAGTCATTGCGTCGCAGTAAGATGTTTCAAAATAAAATAAACTTTTTATGTGTATTTTATTCTATTAATTGTTTTAAACGTCCAAAATTTAACTTTTACCCTCGTCCTATGTTGGCCAAGGGTTAGTCCTTTCTTTGGAAAAGTCTCTATTCTAGATGCAATGGTGCCCTTGGATTTTTAATCTAGTCACCCATTTGGAATTTACTAAAACCACGTACGCGTGCTATGGAAAAAAGTTCAAACAAAAAATTTTGGCACCACGGGCCTCAGAATCAAGTATCGTCCTAATTCCCGGTCTCATAATTTTCCCAAATAATTTATAAAAATAATTTGGTGAAAAATATTGAGTCATTATAGTCACACTATAGTATATATATATCACAATCCAAAAATTAGATAAATATCACCCCAAATATAACGTATTTTCTTTTATTTAAAACAATTATCAATTACAATTATATCTGACTCGCTTTTCTTAAAATCAACCCTTTATTACATCAATATCAATCATATACCAAACCCAAAACTTATTCATCCCTCTAATATGTGTTCTCTAATAGATATCAACAAAAATATAACTCTGTCATGATATCACTATTCAATTTTATTGATACTGGATATTATATTTTTATGTCCTTCAAATTAGAACTACTTAAGAACAATCCTTTGAAGTTTCACATAACCATCAATTACATTTACAAGATACCAAAATATCATTAATAAATATAAATTTCTAATGAGAATAGCTAAGATATTCCACATTTAATTTCTATTAAAATATCAAGCTAATGACCACATTTAAGACTAGAAAACTCACATTTTCCCTCATAATAGGAAATTACTTATTCTTTTACCATTAACATATTCTCTTTTATTCAGTTATAATATATTGTGTTTTCCAGGTACATGAATTTCTTATCTTCATTTCCAAGATCCAGTTTCAACCAAATACTGAAACCAACATGCTTATTATAAAATCAAAAATATGAATATGAAAATTATAATTTGAATGTGACTTCCTTTATGACACCTTTATTCTTAACATATGATACATTCAGGTTAACTTATAACTCTATTTTTTCAATCCGTGGATATCTATGTCCATTTTTCTATTTGGATCATTAACCTAATGAGATAAAATAATTCTTAAATCCTTTATAATGGTTCATAAAGAGAATTTTATTAACCAAATCATATCCCCTAGGAGTGTCTATCGATGTGTATAATCTTAGGAAGCCTCATCATGTATCAGAGTGATGATTTATTCAAATATCAAAAAAAACATTTTTAACAAGATTACCCATAGGTGCATCTATGTCATAGTCAATTCCACATTCTAGTATCCAACTAGGGATTTATTTCTAGAAAAAACATCAAAATATCTATTTTACAAAAAAATCATGATGTAATTGAATATATAGAATTATTCCTATGGTTTTCAATAAATATATCTCATCCTAAACCAAAAATAAATGTTTATTATTGCATTAATATTAAATCATATTCTATTATAAAGGTTTATCTATACCTTTAAAAGTTTGAACAAACTTATCTTATAAATCCATATATTATTTTGGACAAACATCTTAATCTCTAAATATATCTAAACCTTCCCTTTGATACCGATTACAATGAATTCGAATCATTCTCCTAAATATAATGTAAAAAACTATACATTACATACTTTCATTGATTCTAGTTCTAAAATCCTGGATTTAACCATCCATAATTAAAAAATCAATAAATATTATTACATCTCTTACATTTAAATGATCTTTTCATGTTTAAAGCTTTATATAATTAGGAAACATCATAAAGTAATGAATACCTTGTTTTTTGTATCGAACTGATATTTTTTTCAACTATATATAAAGCTACTTAGTCTATAATGAGAGTTCAACATATACCATAAATTCATCAACATGTTCTACAATTTTAAACATATTAGGTGTAATAATTATCATCATAACCTATATAAATTAAAATATAAAAAGACCTGAGATCAAACAATTAGAAAAGGAAAATAAAAAACTAAGGCAATCATAGAAAAAATTTGCTTAAATACTATGGAAGGAGTATATAAAAAACATGAATCTGTAATCAATATTAAACATGAAGCATTTTTTATCCATGAAAATAAATAAAATCAAGGGAATAAATAATAGAGGTCTCATACATATGGAATACAAAATTCTAGACATTAAAAACCAATTGTCATAGCCTTATCCTATTAAACTCTAAAGTTATGGGAAGAGGCATACACCAAAACCTAACATCTATTGTCTCATGAGGCCTTTTGATGCATCAAGGGGAAATATAATTTTGTACACCTCCCATTAACTATTTTTTCCAATTCATTAACCATATGATTCATCAATACTTTTCATACCATTTCCCAAGGAACTACTTACTAAATAAATTCATATCTATCCATGTAATAAAAGATATGGGATGTAAATACATAATCAAACAATGTTATAAATCAATAATCAACAATGATGTTAATACTTTTACCTATGTTAGTAAAAGGAATGACTTGGACATATCTAATCAAGAAAAAGGTGGAATATATTCAAACAATGCATAATCAAATTCTCAATAATCATCCATATAGAATTAACAATATAAGGAACAAAAATACTATTCCATAAGTCAATTATAAGAAAAAATGATCATATCCCATCGAGAGTAATAATTTTGATTGTTAAACAATACTTAATCAACATGGATGAGTAATTATTAAATATTCACATCGGAATGAAAAATATACAGATTATCAATAATTCTTCAATTAGTAAATGGAATAGATTTCTATATAAGCTCCCCTCAAGATAAAACCACAAGGAGTCATGGTATAGAGTTAAATGAACACTATAATAACATGATAATAATCCATCTAGAGAATTGAGGTCAATTTTTTCAAATGTAAATTTACCTAGTAAAATAAATGAATCCAAGAAATTTGTCGACATAAAAGAGAAACACCCTCGCATAAAATAATACTTGGAATAATTAAAAAAAGAATGGATCAAAAATTGAATTGTTTAACACCATGAGTTAGATCTTTCAAATTATAACACACACACACAAATATATATATATATATATATATATATATATGTATTAGAGGATAAATATTGAAACATAAACTCCATTAGGGTAAATCCTCTTGAAAATAAAATGGGAAGTCTAAATTAAACCATAAAATATCATTTAGAAATCATTATTAACATTTATGTAAAATATAAATGTACATGTCTCATTCAAATTTATTTTTTGAAAAGGTGAGATTAATGATTTTAAAAAAAATTACATTGAAAAATAATATCCAATAATGTATCTTTAAAAAGGCCTAATGTTTTTCTTTGATATATTGGAAGAGGAACTCAAAACATGTGAAAGTAAAAGGAAAATCCCTTTTTACTATTTTCAAAATTCTATTATTTAAATCCCAAATTTTAAAAAGAGTAATAAATAATTAATTTGTATTAAAACATAATTTTCACAAATAAAACTATAAAATACCATAAAATAAAAAATTAGGGTGTTAGAACTGAATCTTGGAAGGGAGAAGTTCATGATGAAATAATATAACTCAAGGAAAGGAGACTTGAGTCCTCAACATCCCTTATGAGAAACATATTCTATGAAGATTGAATCATTTGAAAAGGGGTTCATGTTATAAGAATTTAAAAAATAGCAGAATACCAAATAATACAATGAATGGGGATATTATAAACAACTTTACGAAACATGTTCAAAGGATTCATAAAATCCCTTTAGATGAAAATATAGATACTAAAAACACTTACGACTAAGAAAACAATTGAGTCAAAAGGAATTTGAAAAATGAAAAATATTGGATTTAATTCATCCAATTAATTAAAATGAAATAAATTATGAAATTTTCATGGGATAAAGAATCAACTGAACACTATAAAATGTAATCACGAGGCATAATATGTAATATGTCACAATAAATCAGAATTAAGACCAAGAAAATCCTAATGGATTAAGTAAAAAATTTATAAAAACCCCTTGAAATATTGGGCATGTATTTGATCTTCAAATACCATGATGGAAATATAATTAACGATATGATATCTCAAATTGGTAGTATATACACCACATAAACGAGGTTTGCTAAATAATACCAAATTTGTCGTAAAGAGAGAAAATTGAGATGAAAACCCTTACCTCAGAACTGATTCATTCTACACTTGACCTAAATTTATGAATTAATTAAATCAAGATCCTTAAATACATAATCAATAACCATATTCATAACTATAACCATTTATTATCTTCATTTAAAATCATTCTACGCATATATATATATATATATATATGTTGGTTTTTACCTATTTTCAATACAAGGTGTATATAATCATTATTGCTTTAAAATAGTTTTGTAATAGTGGTATTGGTATATTTTTTTCCCAAGTTCATTAATTATTAAGATATATATGGTACTATAATAGATGTTTATTTTTTTTTTGAAAGCTGTAATTTCATTTAAGGGTAGTTTTGGTCACAACCCATGAAGATGAAATCAGCGATGATAATGTTTCAGTGATTCTTGACAAACTAAAGTTGTTTTCTTAATCGATTAGTTAAATGTTTATTTAACCTTAACTGAACTAAAAAAAATATTAATTAAATTTTTATATCATTTTATAATTGTATGTATGTTCTCATATTCATTCATGATATAAATGCATAGTATTGTTCAAGTAGGTGGTTAAACCAACCAAAAAATGAGCCTAATATTATTAATGGATAATTATGAGGTGTTTTAGATGTAATATCATTATAATAAAAGAATAATGATTTTATTTAGTTCTTATTGGTGTGATGTATAAAAATTATAAAATATTATAAAGAGAATATAATTTATATAATTCCATTACTTAAAAATAAGAGACCATTTTCCTCTTAGTTCACTAGTTTTAATTTATTAAATTAATGATAATAATTTTTTGGTCATTTCATAAATAGGTTCATTAATTTTTCATACCAAATCCATAATTACACTATAAACATCAAATTTATCCTTTAATCCTATCTTCATGACCATTCACATAAGGTGATTGTAACATCCTGTTATTTTTTTTCAGGTATTCCTAAAACCCTATTCTGATCATGTCTTGGTTGGTCTTTGTTTGGGGTTTAAAATGGGTGAAATTTTTTAAATTTTAAACGTATTTGAGATAGTTCCCAGTTAGTGCATGGTTTTACCAAATCGTGTGCCATTCTAGAGAAATCCATGAAAACCCAGGAAGTGGGGTTTTTCACTTTTAGAGTAGGGTTTATCCGGTTATGCGCCACCTAGAAGAAACCATGTACCTAGAAAAATGGGACACGTGGTTAATTTTCATGGATTGAAAATATATGTGGGTGTATCGAGGAAACCATACTTATGGGTTTTAATTAATCTAATTTTTTTATTAAAAACTATTGATCCCCCCATTAAGGTCCCTGACAGACCTCCTTCAACCCAAACCGATTTTTACCTTCCTTATAGATCCCAAGAAAAGTTCTTGGCCCATTGGACCCCTCCTATAAGTAATTCAAATCGGGAGGAACACCATTTTATCTTCACCTGATTAGTTTCCTCACCCCGATCTCTATCTCCTGTGATCTATCTAGTCATCCCTAGTATTTCGTGGTTCCCCAATTTGTTTTTGGGATATTATACCCTCTATTTTTTATTATAAATGTAGGTTTTATACTTTTTCCTAGTTTTGGATGTCTTCATTCATAGTTTACAAATCCTGATTTGGGTTTGGCATTGCGAGATCCATTGATCTCGAGGTAAGTGGTTCCGTTATAATGACCAAAATTTATTAAACCTAAATTGAATTTTTAATTTCAATTGCTTGATTAATATGAAATTTCTTATTTTAAATGAAATTTAATTCAATTGTTTGATTAAAAACCCAATTCCATTGAATTAGGGTTTTTAGAAATTGGATTTTTCATAAAATTTCAAAAAACTCCAATTCTATCGAGTTGGGGTGTGCTTATTGAAATTTTAATTTTTTTAATTTAAATTTTTTATTTTATGGAAATTGTTTCAATTAAATTTTTGAATTTAATTATGGAAAATGGATTTAATGGAAAATTGTGGAAAAAACCCCAATTCTATTGAATTGGGGGGTTTATTGTGATATTAATGGATTTTGTGAAAATTAAATTGTTCAATTTAATTGTGAAGGTGAATTGTGAAATTAGATTTTGAATTTATTTAAAATCCCTATTTGTGAAAAAGGATTAAAATGGTTTTGATAAAACCTTAGGGTTTTATCTTGGAAAAAAGAATTTTTTTTATTAAAGTTCCATTTTTGGTTTTTAATGGAAAATTGACATATTTGAAATGGTTAATGGGATTTAATTGTAATATAGGAAAACATAAAAAAAATCCCCTCATTGTTTTATACTAGAGAACATGCATGCCTTAGGTAGTTAGTGAGTTATTTAGAAGAAAATTTACACTTTAAAACATTCCAAAAACAACAGTGTAGCACATCACATCCATTAGGTGATGATTATGAGTCCTCTTTAGCCTAAGTCAAAAGGGATGTATGTACATATTACCATGTCACCTTGAGCGAGGAGTCCCTATAGCCTAGACCTATCGTACCATCTTAAGAATACGACCATGTTGCTTTTTTTATTTAAAATGATTATATTCCATTGTTGTAAACTATTTTACATGCCTTCTGATTTATATAAACTATTTTACATAAAATTGTTTATTTTACCAATTTGCAAAAAGTTCCATTTTTTAGAAATACTTCCATCTATTTAAATCTGATGATTTTGTTAAAAATAATATCCATCATTTAAAAAATATTTGTATTATTTAAAATATAAGTCATGAATTGTTTTATTTATGATATTTGAAATTCCAAACCAATTTTATTTTTAAAATTAAAATATCTCTTTGGTTAATTTTATATTGACATCTGTTATGGAATCCTTGGTGAAACCCTATTGGCATTTTTAGCTCACGCCGTACTTGTTCCTTTGGGTGTTTCTAGATTATCTCTTTATTGGTTTGTGAAGGGGTAAAGTACCACTTGGATGTGGTTCTAGCTATTGACCAATGGACTTAGGGAGTGGTGTTCATTTGGAATTGGGATGTTTCTTTTTATTTTTATAGTACTTTGTTGTAATAGTTTTTCTTTTTTATGCATGTTTGACTTCTGTTAAAGTTATCCTTGGGGAGTTTATTTTGTATGAATTACTGTATTTTCTCCTTTACTTACACAATTTTTAAGGCAAAAACATTCCCAAATTCATTTTTTAGGAATCTAGGTGCTTGTTGTCGACCCGTGGGGATTGAGAACGCCTTCGGACTATGTCATGGCCAGCTCAGTTATCAAGTTACCAGGGTACCCGGGATGGTTCATGACAAAGTGGTATCAAAGCTTCGGGTTGATATTTTTTCTTTAATTCAGTATACATTGTATAATATTGTTGGTACAAAGGAGGTAGTTACAATTGAGTGTCTGGATATCTCTCACCGTAATAAACATTAATTTTCCAGGGGTGGTTTGGGAAAGACATATTGAGGATTAGTTCTAGTCTTTTCCCTATTTTTTATTTTGATATATTGAAAACAAAATCTTGCTTGTCTATCTGTTGGGATTAATGTTTTCCTATTACTCTGTTTGAGTGTAAATCTAATATATTCAATGTTATCTTCTAATTTTGTTTATCATAATGCCTCCATGAATATGTGAAAATTGGATCTAAGAGGAAGCTTCTAATGAACCTCAGTGAGTGAATCCTCTTGTGGACTTGAATCTGGTTGAGGTGATTGTGCACACTGTCCAATATTTGGGATAGGCACCACCTCTAGTTTCTATTCATGATCTAGCTGAGGAACCATGGAGGGACGTTCTTTGTATTTTTTTCTCATGATTTTATTCTCCATGAATCTCACCCCATTTGAAGGGTCAAATGATCCTCAAGAGTTTGAGGAATGGTTAAACAGAATGGATTATTTGTTTAGGTTCTTACACACACCTGACGAGATAAAGGTGATGTGTGCCACCTTCATGATGGAAGGTCTAATCAGGAGATGGTGGGACATGATAATGATGGTGAATAAGCTCGAGGGATTTGAGTGGAAAGACATCACGATTTTTTTCACTAACTAGTTATATCCAGAGTTGATATTGATGGGCAAGGCCACTAATTTATTCAAACTCGAGTAGACTAATAGGATTGTGATAGAATATGAAAATTATTTTTCTAATATTGGGACGTTTTCACCAAATATAGCATCAAATGAGAATATGAAGGCTCAAAAGTTTGAGTTTGGACTATGATCTAATATTCATTCTCATGTTTTCTTGCTGAACCTTCCCTCTTATGCTGATGTGCTAGATAGAGCACTAATGGTTGAAATAGGCATGTCATGAAAGTCAGGGTTATCATGAGCTTGTTTAACCCCTAGTGGTAGTGTTCATTCCTCAAAGGGAAAGATGAAGTGTGATGATTCTCATGGTGGTTATCGACAGTAGGGTCATTCTACACATCATGTCATGCCTAGAAAAGGTCCTTTAGAATTTTACCATTGTGGCTAGTTGAGGAATTTAAAGAGGCATTTCACTAAAGAACCAAATAACTATGGCTCATTAAGACACATGGGTCACTTGCAGATATTCTTCCATGTAATTTCCATTTCAGGTAGTGGCATATGATAATATTCACCTTCTAATACTGATGTGTAATCAAATACTTCACATACAAAAGGGTTACAACCATAAGAATCTAGAATAAAGCTTCTTCATATAGTGGAAGAGTCTCCAGAGGAAAGGGATATGGGTCCAGTGACTGTGAGAAGTATCATTACTATAGCTTCATTATTATTGAATGATCTATTTGATACAAGTGAATCTCACTCATTTATTTCCACCCATATTGTTAATCTTCTAAATCTACCTATGGAGATTTTATCTTTTGAAATGGATATTACTACACCCCTTAGTATGAAGATATATCGGGGTCTCTATAGTCCCACTTGTGTTTTCTCTCTATCAGATGTTGAGCTTTCTTGGTGTTTTATGGTTCTTGACATAAAACCTCTTTAAATCATTTTCAGGATGGATTGGTTCATTTCCAACAAATCTCAAATTGATTATTAAATTCTATGGGTCTCCATCACTAAGCCTGATGGTGTGTGTTGCATCTTTTGAGGATAATGGGACCCAATGTTGATTATAATCGAACATTCCTATCCAAAGTTGTGGAAAGTGATATCAAAGATTTTTTTTTGATTTGGAGTAGGAATATTTGAGTGGTGATATCCCTCCAATCATCATTGATTTTCCCAACGTGCTTCCTTCAGACTTCTCTAGTTATCCCCTAGTTAGGGAGGTAAAATTTTCTATTTACTTAGTGATTGGTACTCAACAAGTTTTAATTCCCTCTTACCACATGGCTTCAGCTAGATTGAAAGAGTTGAAGTCCTAGTTGGATGATATTCCTGAGAAATTATTTATATGCCCGAGTGTGTCATCATGGGTAGCACCTATTCTCTTTACTTCAAAAGATGATTGTTTAATTAACCTTTTTTTAATTATCAAAAACCAAATTGAGATATGGTAAAGAAAAAATATCTATTATGTCTTATGTATTATCAGTTTGATCAGTTGAAAGGGGAAAAGTTGTTCTCAAAGATTGAACTTCGATCTAGTTACCAATAGTAGAGGATAAAGGAATCTATCATTTATAAAACTACCTCTTAGAGTAGGTATTTAAATAATGAGTACCTTGTCCTGCCCTTTCGTCAGACCAATGATCCTTCAATTTTCATGGCTTTAATAAACATGATTTTTTATGAGTATCTTGATACCTTCATGGTTATCTTTCTAGATGAAATCATTGTTTACTCTATGTCCTAGGAGGATCATGTGCATAATCTAAGAACAATTCTATGCTTGATAAGAGATCACCAACTTTATACCAAGATATCAAAATATGATTTCTGGATCTGGGAAGTGAATTTATTAGGACACATGGTGTCGAAAAAAGGAATATATGTTGATCCTAAGAAGGTGAAGGCTGTTATGATTTTGGAATAACCATAGAATGTTTTCAAGCATTGAATATTCTTGGTTTTAGATGGGTAGTATCATCGGTTCATTTAGCACATCTCAAATATGGCTTCTAAGATGACTTCTCGAACTCGGAAGGGAGTAAATGTTTCTTGGTATGAGAAATGTCATAATTATTTTGTTGAGATAAAATGTCTTTTGACTACTATGATAGTGTTGACTCTTTTAGAAGCCAGTAGGGCTATGTGGTCTTTTGGTATGCATCAGGTTTAGGCTTGGACTATGTTATTATGGAGGGTGATCATGTCATTTCTTATGTGTCTCGTTAGATTAGGACACATGATAAGAATTATCCAACCCGGGACCTTGAACTTGTAGCTGTGAGGCACGCGCTTACAAGTATGTGGAACTACCTTTATGGATAAAGTTTTATCATCTTTTCAGACCACAAAATCTTGAGTTACATCTTCTCTCAAAAATATTTAAATCTCTGCCATAGGCATTGGGTGGAATACCTATAATATTTTGATTTCAACATCGCATATACCTTGGGGAAAGGGAATGAAATTTTCAATGCATTGAGTAGGAAGCTTTCGACCTAGGCCATGAAAGAATCATTATAAGAGTAGAACTTGATGGATCTTTTTGCACAGTTGAATATTGGAGTTCAAGAATCAGCAACTGAGATTTTCTTGTCTAGTGTTCTGTTGACATCCACTCTTCTCAAATTGATTCTTTAGGAAAAGAAGCTTGATGATGAGTTCCATAGAATAAGAGACTCTATGAATGGTGGGGAGATCATGCTTGATTGGTCATTCTCTAAAGAGGGAATTCTATTCTTTCAAAACTATTTTGTAGTCCCTTCTTCGACAAGAAAATATGTGATAGGGGATTTCCATAGTTCCCAGTGGGTAGTGAACCCATGAACCATGAAGATGTTCTATGAAATGCAGAAGTAGTTATGGTGGCCAGGTATGAGATGGGGAATTTTTGAGTTTGTCTCTAATTATTATGCATGCCAACAGGTTAAGGATGAGAATAAGAAACTGTTGGGTTTTCTTCATCCACTTCTAGTCCCTAATTAGGAGTGGGATGATATCTCTATGGACTTTGTGGTTGGGTTTTCATGTACCTAGAGAAAGAAGAATGTGATTTGGGTTGTGACGGACAAGCTAACTAAGATAGCACACTTTATATCCATTCATGATACGACCAATGTTGAGAATTTGGGAAATATCTATGTGAAATAGATTATTTATTTTCATGGATTTCCTTCTGATATAGTCTATAATAGGGATCCTTGGTTCACTTTACACTTTTGGAGAGGCCTTCAGGAGGCACTGGGATCTCATGTCCATTTGGGTATGGAATACCATATATAGTCGGATGTCCAAATAGAAAGAGATATTCAGATTCATGTGGATATGCTTCATGCCTGTGTTCTCGTATTTGATTGGGCTTGGGATGATCACTTGGGGATAGTTGAGTTTTTTTATAACAAAAGTTACCAGTCTACAATCAGAATGGCTTCTTTTGAGACCTTATATGGTAGGCCATGGAGATCATTGTTCTATTTATCAGAGGTTGGTGAGGGTCCCATTATTGAACTGAGCATGTTCTAAGAGACAATAACAAAGATTTAGTTGATTTGTCAGGGAATGTTAACAGAACATAACTGGTATAAATCTTATGGAATTAATCATTATAGACCTTTGGAATTCTCAGTTGGTGACTAGGTGTTCTTTAAGGGTTCACCTTAGTTGGTTCAACGACATATTGGGAGTCAAGAGAAGTTTTCCCCTCATTCTATGGGACTTTTTGAGTTTATTGATCATGTGTTTAAAGTTTTATATTTCTTATAAATTAAACCATAGCTAATGTAAATATATAAATTTTTTCATGTATCATAGCTACGAAAGTATCAATCTGATTTGTCTCATGTTCTAAGCTGGACTGATCTTGAGGTCGAACCTGATTTATTTGGTAATAAATAACCATTCAGGAAAGTTGATTCTAAAACCAAGGTACTTCATTTAAGGATGATACCTTTGGTTCATGTTCTATGGTATCACAATTCTAATTCTCATGAGACATGGGAGAGGGAGGCATTGATGAGAGATCAATGGCTTCGTCTTTTTGGCATGGAATGTTCTGAGTAGGATTTATGGGGGGAAAATTTCAATGGTAGGGTGGTTGTAACATCTTGTTACTTATTTTTCATGTATTCCTAAACCCCACTTTTGATCATGTCATGTTTGGTCTTTCTTTGGGGTTTAAATGGATGAAAATTTGTAAATTTTGGAGTTTTCTTGGATAGTGCATCGTTAGCATACGATTTTCCCAAACTGTGAACCATTCTCGAGAAAACCATGTGAACCCAGGCAATGGGGTTTTTCACAGTTACTATATGGTTTTTTAGGCCATGTTCCACCTAGTAGAAACTGTGGGCCAAAAAAATGAGTCACACGGTTAAGCCCCGTGATTTGAAAAAATATAATGGTCTGCCCAGGAAATTGTGCGTATAGGTTTTAATTAATCCGGTTTTTTTATAAAAAATTTATGAACACCCCATTTTGGTCCCTGATGGACCTCCTTTTTCCCAAACTAATCTATACCTTCCTTGGAACTCCCATAAAGTGTTCTTGTCTCTAATAACCCTCCTGAAAGTGATTCAAAGCTGGAGGAACATTATTCGATCTTCTGTAGGTTAGTTTCCTCGCGCTAGTCTCTATATTCTGCAATCTATCTCCTGCTTCATAGAGTTTCATAAATCCCCATTTTATTTTATGGATCTTACACCCTCTGTTTTGTATTATAAACCTAGGTATGATCCCTATTTCCCAATTTATGAGGTTTTTGTTCTTCATCAACAAATCCTAATTTGGTTCTGGCATCTGTTGATCCCGAGGTAGGTGGTTCTATTATGATGCCCAAACCTTATTAACCATAAATTTTTATTTTACTTTAAATTTCATGATTTATATAAAGTTTATTGGTTTAAATGAAATTCATCTAATTGTTTGATTAAAAATCCAATTCTATTGAATAGGGTTTTTTGGAATTTGGTTTTGGAATGAAATTAGGAAAACCTTCAACTCCATTGAGTTGGGGTGTTCTTATGGAAATTTAATTTTTTTTAATTTAAATTATGGATTTGATTGAAATTTTTTCAATTAATGTTTTGAATTTATTTGTGGAAAATGTATTTGATGTAAAATTTTGAAAAACCCCAATTCCATTGAATTAAGGGTTTATTGTGAAATTGATGTATTTTGTGAAAATAAAATTATTGAATTTAATTGTGAAAGTGAATTGTGAAATAGTATTATGAATTGATTTCAAATCCCTATTTGTAAAAATGGATTAAAATGGTTTTGATAGAAACCTTATGGTTTTATCTTGGAAAATTCATGTCTTTTATTAAATATTTGTTTTAGTTTTTAAATAGAAAATTGGTATATTTGAAATAGAGAATGGGGTTTAATTGTATTTTAAGCAGTCCAAAAATAAATTGACCATAATTGTGTTTTACTAGAGTATATGAAAGACTTAGGTTGTTAGTGAGTTCTTTGGATGACACTTTACACTTTACAGCATTCCAAAACAATAATTCAACACATCAAATCCCTTAGGTGATAGTGATGAGTCCATTTTGGTCTGAGTCCAAAGGGGTGTATTGTCATGACCTGCCCTAGTGGGGACCATGCCTTAACTCTCCAAGAACACCTCCAATAGGCTAGGGGTTGGTGACTAGAACCGAGTAGGCATATCACTAACATGGGAGGCATTGCCTATAAACTTGTACTCACGCACACGTCTCCAAGCACGTGGATACTGAAAAATTAAAAACTACTAAGAATGGAAATGCACACATACACTATAATCCAAACCAATAGAGTATGACAAGAAAGTAAAGTACAGAAATGTAAACCCTGGTCTAGAATGCAATCCCACCAAAAGAAAGTCTGTAAACAAAAATTTCAACCTGTAAAGAAGGTACTGGGATAGCAATCTATGGTCGTAAGAACATGCCTAGACCTATCTGATCCCACTAAGCACCATCCAGTCTTGTTACAACTTGAAATTGGTCAAAAGGCCTCTCATCTGCATAAGACATGACACGTATGGGAAAAGCCCATGCCGGGGTGAGTATAACAACACTCATTAGGACACCCGGAAAACCACAGAGCAATACGAAAGGGGAAAATATACATTTAGCACCACAAAGTATATGTCTACGGCACATATAACAAGAATATTTAGATATACTCATACAAGACATTACTACCACATACCCACCACTAAGATCCAGCTCGAACATTCTACAAAGCACTCATCTGTGAGAACAGACTCCTGAGTCTGTAGAGAAAGAGAGATATGATATATCATATGAGGGTCACAACCAATGCTATGTAGTGATACCAACAACCCAATCTCAACATTTCTGCTAAGAAGAGGATCGGTGCTCGGGTAAGGTAGGTCATGTCGATACCAAGAACTCCCCCTAGGGTACCAAGATGGAATAAAGGATCCTGCTTTAATTATCAAAGAGAAGATTCCAACAACTCTTTCCATAAAGTCCTACTAATAGGATCATACTCCTGTATTTAGGAAATGATACCTAAAAACCTTCAAGAGAAAGTTCAAGGGAAAAAAATAACAAAAATAGTCCAAGTTACAAAGGAAAGATGGCTCAAGCCAAGTAGACAAGAGTACACGGCGTGTATTAGGGTCACACACTATGTCCCTTGACCCCAGGTACTACTCATGTACAACTACCGGTGTCACCAAAAATTTCATGTAAAAAATGATATACACAGCGTGTAAAAGGATATAAAGGTCGTGTCGTGTCATCTAGGATTCGCATGTGTACACTGGTCGTGCACCCGTACATGGTGTCAAACCGTTCCATCCTGCCTGTGTACCAGTGCACAAAGTATCTCATGTACTGGATATGAGTTTGGTTGTGTAGTAGAGTACATGCCATACAGGCTACCCGTGTACTCCACACGTGCTTGTGTACTCCTAGAGTACACGCCAAGAAGTTTACCAATGAACACATGCGGTGTAGCCCATACTAAATTTTGTGTTCATTGGGTTTTTCTAGAAACCATCTCATTCTTCCCGCTCACGTTGTCGAACTCACGGACTCAGTTTTATTGATATGTTTGCCTCGAAACTCAGGATCGGGGGTCGTCCCAACACCCTAACACTATATCCAGGCATTTCAGGCCTTTAATGGCCTTAGAGAAAAACTTATGAATATCTGATGGAAATCCTCTCGAATAATGATATCTTCCAAATTAGTTCAATCTTCTTGTCACCATCGTTTTTGTGCCTTTTTAGGTTCATCCCAATGTCGGATCTACGATTACAGATCATTTTACCAACAATCAAATGCACAACGATCAATAGTTCGAGAAAAGTCGAACCGCAGGGAAGAATGAAATAAACACCCTGAAGAATGGATAAATCGGTGAATGAAACACAAACCAAAATCAAGAGGGATGAACCTAGATCGATGTTCGTTTCCATCTTGGTTCATCCTAGTTAGAACAAAAACGAATCAATCAACTAGTTTAAACAAAAAGATTATAATTCCCCAAAATCACTGAAATCATACCCATATTACATATCGAGCAATCCGAAGGATAATATATTCTTGGATTAGTCTGTGTTCATCACAGAACTCAAGAATGAGAAATCTAATCAAATCAGCACATCATAACTGGATTCATGTCATCTGTTGGTGAGGATTTGGTCAACACGTTGTTGCCGCTAAGAGGTTTCTCCAGAGGTTCTCCCCAAGGTCTCTAGGGGGGTTTTAGGGTTATGATATCTCCTAAATCCCTACCTCAAGAATTATTTTTAATAGAAAAGAACATTTCATTTCCACGTTAGCGAAAACAAAATAACTTATTTCAATTTATTTTTTTCTTTGAAAAGTCCCAAAAACTACTTTTAGTAGCCGACCCATGTCGAACGATGTTAGGCCTCACATAAAGTAAACTCGCCGCTCTGAACACAATTGTGCCCTCAGATTTCTGATCTAGGAAACTTCTTAAATGTTATTCCTATTTTTCAAAAAAACAACATGTGTGTGGAATTTAATTATTTTATTAAATTTCAAACATTTGTTCCAGGCTCACCGGGCCTTGGAACTACACGTCGTCTCATTGTCTGGTCTCGAAATAATTCCATATAATATTAATAAATAATAAACAAAAATTATAGGAAAATACATTCTCCCCACCTTAGGGATTTACATCCCCAAATCCAAAAAAAGAGCTACTCAAAAAGATGTGGGCACTGTTCACGAATCCGAGCATCCTACTCCCACGTGCTCTTCCGGAGGTTCTCGTTCTGCCACTGGACATGCACCAAGGGAATCACTCACCCACGAAGGATCCTCTTCTACTTATCCTCAATCTCCATTGGGTACTCAGCAAAAGACGCTCCATCATCGATGTCCAGCTCACCCCAGTCAATAATGTGTGATAGATCATGCACGTACCCTCTCAGCCATGACACATGGAAGACGTCATGTACCCGGTCCATCTGGAGAGGTATAGATAAGCGGTATTCCACCTCACCAACTCTACTTATAATCTTAAAAGGAATGATGAAACTCGAAGATAACTTGTTGCCCCAGCCAAATCTCTGCAATCCCCACCGAGTCGAAACCCATAGGAACACATAATCTCATTCCTTGAATAGCAGGGATCTCTGTCTCCTATCATCATATGACTTCTGTCGGCTTTGTGTAGTCTTCATCCACTCCTGGGTGACCTGCACCTTCCCAGTAGTGGCATGCACCAACTCTGGGCCCATGAGTGCTGACTCACCTGGGTAAGTCCAGCAAAGTGGTGACCTACAGGGTCACTCATACAAATCCTTGAATGGTGCCATACCAATAGTGGAGTGATAACTTTTTTTGTATGAAAACTCCAATATTGGTAGGTGATCTTACCAGCTATGGCCGAAGTCAAAAATGAAATCATGTGCATGTCTTCCAGAACCTGAATAGTCCGGTCTGTTTGGCCATCAGTTTAAGGATGAAATGTCACGCTCAGGTATAGCTGAGTCCCAAATGCCTCTTGCAATCTCTTCCACATCCGGGATGTGAAACGAGCATCATGATCTGAAACGATCATCTTTGGAAATCTATGGAGCCGAACTATCTCCTTCACATAGAGGTTCCCCGAGATCTTTACCAAACTCTTCTCCTGTATACCTAGTAAGTGGACCGACTTGGTGAGATGGTCAACGATCACCCAGATGGCATTGTGTCCCCTGGGCTTAAGTGGTAAAACCTTCATGAAGTCCATAAATATTCCATCCCACTTTCACTCTGTAACTTCAAGGGGTTGAGTCAAACCCACTGGAACCTAGTTCTTAGCCTTCACTTGCTGACAAGTAAGGCATCGATAAACAAACTCTTCTACACTCTTCTTCATTTCTGGACACCATAACTGACGTTAGAGGTCCTGATACTTCTTAGACATGCCTGGATGTACCACCAAAGGGGATGTATGGTGCTCCCTCCGAACCTCCTCCTTTAATGCCACTTGAACTACTGTTCATCCTCTAAAAAGAGAAACATGCTCCTCATCTTTCTAATATACATCAGCAGCATGACCTGTGGATATCTGAGCATATAGTGTATCATAGTTGGCATCCTTGAGCTTTGTGTCCCTGAATCACTGTAAGAGAGGAGTGGAAACAACGATCGAATAGAGGTAACCTCCCTCCTCTCTATCCACAAAGGATAGCTATGAAGAGGCCAACTGCTCTGACGCCTCATCCAGTAACTACGAACTGGATCTTCTATTGAGAGCATCTATCACTACATTCACATTCTCTCAAGTATAGACAATATCAAAGTCATAATCCTAGAAGAACTCAAGCCACCCCCTCTGTCTCAAATTCAGATCCTTCTATGAAAATATATATCTGAGACTCTTGTGATCGGAGTATATGATAAACTGCTCACCTATCAGGTAGTGTTGCAACATCATCAATGAAAATACTACTGCTACTTACTCAAGATCATGGGTCATGTAGTTCTACTTTTTTGGACTCAACTGGTGTGATCCATAGGCAATCATTGCTTGCCTCTACATCCGGACAAAACCAAGCATAGTTCCGAATTCATTTCAGAACACTACGTACTCGTCACCCTCCTCTGGTATTCTCATGATCAGGGCGCTTTCCAGACTCTGCCACAACAGGTGGAAGTCTTTCTGGCATTTCTCTATCCATATAAAAGGCTACCCCTTTCAAGTCAAAGATTTCATGGGTGAGGATATCCTTGAGAAATCAAGGATTAATCTTCAACAGTAGCATGCCAACCCAAGGAAGCTTCGCACCTCTGTCACACTCCTAGGTGTCTCCCATGCTAACACTGCTACCACCTTGGCCAGGTTCACTTTCACTCCATCTTCAGAGATAACATGTCCCAAGAAGTGGACCTCCTATATTAAGAACTAGAACTTTGAGAGTTCTTCATACATTTGGTGCACTCCGAGTATGACTAGAACCATCCATAGGTGTCTCTCATGCTCCTCCTCGGACGCTGAGTACACTAGGACATCTTCGATGAAGACTACCATGAACCGGTCTAGATAGGGCTGGAAGATCTAGTTCATGAGTCCAATAAACACTTATGGGGAATTCACCATGTCGAAGAGCATCACCAAGTACTCATATTGATTGTAATGGAATCTGAAAGTCATCTTTGGTATATCCTTATCTCGTACTCGCAACTGTTGATAGCCTGACTGTAGGTCAACTGTGGAGAGCCATCGTGCCCATATCAACTGGTCTAAGAGTTCATCGATCCTAGACAGTGGATATTTGTTCTTTACGGTCACCTGATTCAAGCTCCGATAATCTATAGACATCCCCAAGCTCCCATATTCCTTTTAGAAAACAACACTGGGGCCACCCATGGTGAAACACTAGGTCTCATGAAGCCCTTCCTCTACAATTCCTACAACTACACCCTCATCTCATGAAGCTCTACAGGAGCCATCTGATATGCTGAAGCTGATATCATTGCTATATTGGGTTACTAATCAATGAAAATGTTTATCTCCCAATGAGGAGGTATTCTTGAGACATCTTCTAGAAAGACGTCCATATACTCAGCCACTACTGCTGGAAACTGAAAAATCACAACATCTGCCATGCTGAGAGCTAGGCTAGCCAACTAGTGAGTAATCGGCTAAATCCTTTTGTTCACGAGTCCATCCTATGTTATCTGGGTTTCTTTCTCACTGATGAAGGAGAACCTTGTTCCATCACAGTGGAAACACCGTACCCTTCGCCTAAAATAGTCGATCTGGGCATGAACTGTGGATAACCAATCCATACTAAGAATGAAATTGTAAGGCCTCGATGCTACCACCAAGAGGTTCCAACCAAAACTACTGCCTCCAAGGGTCAGGTCACACTATCTACAAAGGTGTGTGATCACTAAGTCTTCCCCAGTCGGTGTTTCTAATTATAAGGTCCAAGTAAACGGTTCAACCAAAATCTCAAGGGCTCGAACAAGATAATTGCATAGAATAGAATGACTACCACTTATGTCTATCAGTATGACAACCAATGTTGAAAATACATATATTGTACCTCTAATAATTCTTGGAGTACCTGGGTCATATTCTTCCTCTAAAAGTAGTTTTCCCTGACTCTTTCAAGAAGCTATCAACCACCAAAGCTCACTCAAGCACCCTATCATAGGTAGGAATGCTCAGAGAGATGATGCTAGATCAGATATCTTTGCGTATTCCCCGCACTAAGGTCTGAGATCTGAAGTACTGATCCCTGAACATATCCATAGAGTACTGTGAGAGGTTGGTGAACCTCTATGAATATTCAACTACTATCATGGTCCCCTACTAGATCTGAAGAATCTTCTGTATTGTATAGCACTCAGCATAATGGGTGAGAAATATTCTCTGAAGAGGTTTTCGAAATCTGACCATGTGAGAGTCACCTCTTCGTGTGTCTGGATAGTCAAGCTCCACCATAGCCCTACTAAGCCCTGTAAAAGGCTCACTGCTAGGATCACCATCTAGTCTGCTGGTGTCCTGACTAGACAGACGAATCGGGTCAATGCCTCAAGCAATTCCTCAGCCGCCTAAGGGTTAGGCTCACCTTGGAACCTGAGGGGTCTATGTCTCTAAATCTCATGGAGTGCACTCAGACTATGCTACTCGTCTAGTAGTACAACAGGTACCAGAAACTGCTCTACTAGGGATGGGATAGTTGGTGCACCACCTAGAAGTAAAACTAGGGGATCTGGCCCCTGTATCGAAGCCTCATCACTGAGGGATTCATACTTGTTATTGATCTGTTGGATCCTAGCAGTTATACACCACAGAGGCTTCCTGTAAAGAAACAAGATGTATCACAGTCAATGAGTATATTTGGAGAGATGAATCAAGAAGGACATGGAACTATAACCCCTTTCTATATGATGCATGTGCCATTATTTTTCCCCACAAAAATGGTCTTATGTACCAAGGTGAAAATAAAGTTATTAGAGTCCTGGTGTATGGACACGTCGTCCGCCCGTACCAACACTGGGGTCCGTGGCTTGAAAGTCTAAGTCCAAAAACATAACATTTTTGTCCCAAACTAACTCATTGACTCCTGATCCTAAGGTAGAACTGACCACCTATGATACCACTCCATCACGACCTATCCAAGTGGCGCCCATACTGCAACTCCCCATGCCCGGCTCCAATATGCCAGGGGATGGTGACTAGCACCGAGTAGGAATATCACTAACATAGAAGGAATTTACTATAAACCTATACACAAGCACATGTCCCAAAGCCCACAAATGTTAAAAAGTAAAAACTACTTAGAATGTAAATGCATGCATACACTATAATTCAAACTAAAAGAGTATGACAAGAAACTAAAGTACATAAATGTAAACCCTTGTCCAGAATACAAGACCACCAAAAGAAAGTATTTAAACCAAAATTAAAACCTATAGAAAAGGTACTGGGACTGCAATTCATGTTCATAAGAACACACCTCAACCTGTCTAATCTCACTAAGCATCGTTCGGTCCTGGTCCACCTAGAATTCTTTCAAAAGGATGCTAATCTGCAAAAGACACAACATGTGTGGGCAAAGCCCATGTAGGGGTGAGTATAAAAATACTCAGTAGGACACCCTGAAAACTACAAAGAAATATGACAAGGGAAAAGATACAGTCATCTCTACACAGTATATCTCTACAGCACATATAAAAAGAATATCTAGATATAATCATATAATACATGACTACCGCATACCCGCCACTAAGATCTAGCTCAATGATTCTACAAAGCACTCATCCGAGAGAACACACTCCTAAGTCTGAAGAGAAAGAGAGATACGATACATTAGATGGGGATCACAACAAAGGCTATGGAGTGATACCAACAAACCAATTTGAACATATCCTCTAAGAAGATGATCAATTCCTGGGTAAGGTAGGTCACGTCGATACCAAGAACTCCACCTAAGGTACCAAGAAGTAATAGAGGATCCTGCTTGAAGTCTCGGAGAGGGGATTCCAACAAATCTATCCAGAAAGTCATGTTGAAGGGATCATACTCTTGTATGTAGGAAATGATACCAACATACCTTCAAAGGAAAGGTCAATGGCCCAAAACCTAACAAAACTAGTCCAAGATACGAAGACAAAATGGTTCAAGCCAAGTAGAAGAGATTACACGACTTGTAGTAGGGTCACACGTTTTGTCCCTAGACCCCGAGTACTTACAGTGTACAATGGCCCGTGTCACCAGAAATGTCGTGTAGAAAATGATATACACGGTGTGTGAAAGTCTATACATGTTGTGTCATGTCATCTAGGGTTCACTTGTGTACCCTGGCCGTGCGCCCATACACGGTGTCAACCCGTGTCATCCTTCCAATGTACCAGTGCATGGAGTAACCTGTGTACTAAGTCTGAGCCTGGCCTTGTAGTGGATTTCATGTCGTGCATGCTACCTGTGTACTCCACTCATGCCTGTGTACTCCCAGTGTACATGCCAAGAAGTTTACTGATGAACAAACACTGTGTATCCCATACTACATGCTGTGTTCATTGAGTTTTCCCAGAAACTGTCTCTTTCCTCCCACTCGCACCGCCGATCTCACAGACTCATTTTTCATAATCCATTTTCCATAAAACTCAGGATCAGGGGTTTTCCCAACACTTTAACACTAGATCCAAGCATTTTGGTTCTTCAATTGGATTGAATAAAAACTTATGATAATCCAGGTAAATCTTCTCAAAGAATGATATCTTTCAAATCGCCTTGATCTTCTCATCGCCACTGGCGTTGTACCTCCATAGGGTGGTCCCGATATTGGATCTACGATTATAGATCATTGTGCCAACAATTGAATGTGCAATGATCAATATTTTGATAAAAGTCAAACCATGGGGAATAAAGAAATAAACACCATGAAGAAATATTGAATCAGGGAAAGAAACATAAACCAAAATCAAGTGGGACGGATCTCGATCGATGTTCATGTCGATCTTGTTTTTTCATTGTTAGAATGTTATCAAATCAATCACCAGGTTTAATCACAAAGATTAGAATTCCGCAAAATCTCTGAAATCATAACCATCCCACATATTGAGAGATCTGAAGGATAATATTTTTGTGGATTAGTCTGCATTCATTACAAAACTCAAGAACGGGAAAGAAAATCGAATCAACACATCCTACCTAGATTCAGGTCGTTCGCTAGAGAGGATTTGGTCGATGCATCGTCACCATCGAGAGGTTTCTCCAGAGGTTCTCTCCAAGGTCTCCAGGGGGTTTCAGGGTTATTAGATATCCTGACTCCCTACTTCAAGAATTATTTTTAAAAGAATAGAACATTGCATCTCCGTGTCAGTGAAAATGAAATAAATTATTTTAATTTATTTTCTTATTTGAAAAGTCCCAAAAACTACTTTTAGTAGATGAACCATGCCAGCTGATGTTAGGCCTTTTCTAAGCTAAAATCTTCACTATGAACACAATGGTGCCCTCATATTTCGGATCCGGCAACCCATTTAAACGTTAATAAGCTTTTTTCAGGAAATCTACGTGTGCATGCAATTTAATTATTTTATTAAATTTCAAACATTTGTTATGGGATCATCGGGCTTCATAACAGCACATCGTCTCAACACCTAGTCTCAAAACAATTACATATAATATTCATAAATAATAAATCCAAATTCTAGGACATTAAATTCTCCCCACCTTAGGGATTTACGTCCCTAAAATCCAAAACAAGAGTTAGTCAAAAAGATGTGGGTACTGTTCACGAATCTGAGCCTCCCGCTTCAACATGATCTCCTAGAGGTTCCAATGCTTCCACCAGACACACATCAAGGGAACCACTCACCCAAGAAGGATACACTCTAACCGATCCTCAATCTCTACTGGGTACTCAACAAAAGTCACTCCATCATCAATGTGTAGCTCTCTCCAATCGATAATGTGCGATGGATCATGCACATACCTCCTCAGTTGTGAGACAAGGAATAGGTTATGTACCCGGTCCATCTGGGGAGGTAGAGCTAAGCAATATGCAACCTCTCCAAATCTACTCAGAATCTGAAAAGGACCGATGAACCTCAAAGGTAACTTGTCGCCCCATCCAAATCTCCGTAATCCCCACCAGGGTGAAACCCACATGAACAAATGGTCTCTTTTCTCAAACTCCAGGGGTCTCTATCTCTTATCAGAATATGACTTCTATCAGCTCTGTGAAATCTTTATCCACTCTTGGATGACCTGCACCTTCTCAGTATTAGCTCACACCAACAATAGGACCATGGGTTTTGTCTCTCCTAGGTCAGTCCAGAAAAGTGGTTACCTACATGGTCTCTCGTACAAAGCCTCGAATGGTGCCATACCAATAGTGGACTGATAACTATTGTTGTATGAAAACTCCACTAGTGGTAGGTGATCTTACCAGCTACAGTCAAAGTCAAAAATGTGAGCCCCTAACATGTCCTCTAGAATTAAAATGGTTCTCTATATCTGACCATCAGTCTTAGGAGGAAACATCATGCTCAGACAGGGCTAAACCCCAAACACCTACTACAATCACTTCCACAACCAGGATGTGAAATGAGCAACAAGATCTGAAATGATCGTCAATGGAACTCCATGGAGCCGAACTATCTATTTCATGTATAGGAACCCCAGTATCTCTACCAAAATCTGATCCTGTATAGCTAGAAAGTGGGCTGACATGGTGAGTCGGTCAATGATCACCCATATGGCATCGTGTCCCCAGGACATACGTGGTAAACCCATCACGAATTCCATAAATATTCCATCCCACTTCCACTCTGGCACCTCAATAGGTTGATTCAAACCCGCTATAACCTGTTGCTGAGCCTTCACTTTCTGACAAGTAAGGCATCGAGAGACAAACTCTTCCACACACTTCTTCATTCCTGGCCACCAGAACTGGCGTCTGAGGTCCTAATACATCTTTTCCACACTTGGATGTACCACCAAAGGGGATGTATGGAAATCCCTCAGAACCTCATCCCACAAATCCACTGTCACTACTATGCATTCTTTGAAAAGAATAATGTGCTCCCCACTATTCAAATATCCATCAGCAGCATGACCTGTGGATATCTAAGCATGTAGGGTCTCATAGCTGGCATCCTCGAGCTGCGCCTCCTTGACTTGCTGTAAGAGTGAAGCGGTAACAACCATCAACTGGAAGTAATCCCCCTCCTCTCTATCCACAAATGATAACTGTAAATAGGCCAACAACTATGATGCATCATCCTGAAACTGTGAACTGGATCTCCTGCTGAGAGCATCTGCCAAAACATTCCCCTTCCCAAGAGTAAAGAAAATATCAAAGTCATAATCCTGGATGAACTCAATAGACCACCTCTGTCTCAAATTTAGATCCTTTTGAGAAAAGATATATTTGAAACTCTTGTGACCAGAGTAGATGATAAACCACTATCCCATCAGGTATTGTTTCCACATCTCCAATGTGAAAACTACCGTTTCCAACTCAAGATCATGGGTCGTGTAGTTCTGCTCGTGTGGCATCAAATGGATTGAACCATAAGAAATCATTTCTTTTATGTGCATCAAGACACAACCAAGCCAGGTTCCTAATGAATCTCAGAACACTACATACTCAAAAACCTCATCTGGTAATCTCATGATCGGGGTGCTCGTCAGACTCTACCTCAATTGCTGGAAGGCCTGCTGGCATTTTTCTGTCCATATGAAAGGATGACCCTTTCAGTTCAAACCTATCATGGGAGATGATATCTTGGAGAAATCAAGATTTAATCTCTAATAGTATCCTTCCATCCCAAGGAAACGTTTCACCTCTGTCACACTCCTAGGTGGATCCCATGTTAATACTGCTTCCACCTTTTCTGGGTCTACTGCCACTCCATTTGCTGAGATAACATGTCCCAGAAAGTGGACCTCCTATTTCTATAACTGATACTTTGAGAGTTTTCCATTCAACGGGTTCTCTCAGAGTATGTCTAGAACCATCCTAAGGTCTCTCACATGCTCCTCCTCAGACAGCGAGTACACTAGGATATCATTTATAACGACTACCACGAACTGGTCTAGATAGGGATGGAAGATCTAGTTTATGAGTCCGATAAACACTACTGGGGACTTCGTCACACCAAAGGGAATCACAAAGTACTCATACTGACCGTAGAATAATATGAATGTTGTATTTGGTATATCATCATCTCATACTCGCAACTGGTGATAGCCTGACCATAGGTTAACCTTCGAGAACCATCATTCCCCTCTTAACTGGTCGAAGATGTCATCGATCCTCGTCAGTGGATATTTTTTATTCACAGTCACTTGATTCAAGAACCAATAATCCTTACGCACCCTCAAGCTCCTGTCTACCTTTTTGGAAAACAACACTGGGGACACCAAGGGTGGAATACTAGGTCTCACGAACCCCTTCCTCTGCAAGTCCTCTTGTTGTACCCTCAGCTCGCAAAGCTCTATAGGAGCCATCAAATATGAGGACACTGATATTGGTGTTGTCCCAGGTTTCAAATCAATGCAGAAGTCTATCTCACGGTGAGGATCTAGTCCTGGAGCATCTTTCGGAAAGACATCCTTGTACTCAGCCACTATAGCTGGAAACTGAAAACTCACAACATCTGTCGTTCTGAGGGCTATGCTATCCCACTCATGATTAATTGGCTGCACTCTCCTGTGCATGAGTCTGTCCAGTGCTTACTAGGTTTCCTTCTCACC
The DNA here is from genome assembly GCA_963277665.1 of Viscum album. NCBI lineage: Eukaryota > Viridiplantae > Streptophyta > Magnoliopsida > Santalales > Viscaceae > Viscum > Viscum album. Next base: position 431,500,587 of record OY728139.1, read on the forward strand.
GATGAAGGAAAACCTCGTTCCGTCTCTACAGACACACCTCACCCTTCCCCTAAAACATTCGATTATGGCATGAACTATGGATAACCAATCCATACCAAGAATGACATCATAAGTCCTCGATGATACCATCAAGAGGCTCCAACTAAAAATCTCACCTCCAAGGGTTTGGTCACACTGTTTGGAAAGGTGTGTGATCACTGAGTCTTCCCCAGTATATGGGTCGAGTCAATGGTTCAACCAGAATCTCAAGGTCTCAGAAAAGATAAGTGGAGAGAAAAGAATGACTAGAACCTATGTCTATCAGTACTACATCTAATGTAGAAAAGTCATATATTGTACCACTAATCATTCCTGGAGTACCTGGGTCATATGATTCCATTGCATGCAGTTGTCCCTACTTCTTTCAATAAGAGCTTGACCACCAAAGCCTGCTCAAGCACCCTTCCATAGGTAGGAATTCTTAGAGGGATGATGTTGGTTAAGATATCTCTATGCAATCCCTTCTCAAAATTCCGAGCTCTGAAGTACTTATCCCTTCCCATATCCATCGAGTACCGTGAGAGGTTGGTGGACCTCAATGAATAGTCAACTACTGTCATGATCCCTTACTGAAGCTAAAGAACCTTTTGTATACATATAGCTCTTAGCGTAATGGGTGAGAACTCCCCTCTGAAGAGGTTCTCGAACTCTGACCATGCGAGAGTCACCTTGTCGTGAGTCTAGATAGTCATGCTCTACCATCTCCCTACCGAGTCCTGAAGAAGGCTCACTTCCAGGATCACTATCTGGTCTGATGGTGTCTTGACTAGATAGAATACTCGGGTCACTGCCTCAAGCTAGTCCTCAGCCGCTTGAGGGCCAGGCTTGCCTCAAAACCTGAGGGGTCTTTTTCTCTGAAACTTTTAGTGAATTATCATCTTGTGATCCTCATTTTCTAGTACAATAGGTACCAGAAGCCGCTCCACTGTGGTGGGATAGCTGGTGCACCACCTGAAAGTTCAACTGGGGGATCAGGACCCTGTATCGAGGCCTCATCACTGAGGGGGTCATCCTCATGATCGAACTCTTGGATCCTAGCAGGTATACATCTCAGAGGCATCCTATAAAGAAACAAGATGTATCACAGCCAATGTGTATATCTGTAGAGATGACTCAAAAAGGACATGGAAACACAACCCATTCCTATATGATGAATGTACCATTATTTTTCCCCACAATAAATGTTCTTATGTACCGAGTAAAAAAGCATTTTATCAGAGTCCATGTGTATGGAAACGTCAGCCGCCCATACCAACATTTGTTCCCTGGCATGAAATCCAAACTCGAAACACTTAGCATTGTTTCCCCTAACCAACTCAAAGACTACTAGTCCTAAGGTAGAACTGACCACCTATGATACTACTCTGTCATGACCGGTCCCAGTGGGGCCCGTGCCGCAACTCCCCAAGCCTGCCTCTAATAGGCCAAGGGCTGGTGACTGGCACCGAGTAGGCATATCAATAACATGGGAGGAATTTCCTATAAACCTGTACACACAGTCACACATGTCTTGAATCCTACAAATGATGAAAAGTAAAAACTACTAAGAATGGAAATGCATGTATATATTATAATCTTGACCAACAGAGTATGACAGGAAAGTAAAGTACATAAATGTAAACCCTAGGCTAGAATACAAGCCCACAAAAATAAAGTCTTTAAACCAAAAGTCCAACCAGTAAAGAATGTACTGGGACTACAATCCATGGTCGTGGGAACACACATTGACCTGTCTGACCTCACTAAGCATTTTATGGTCCTACTCCACCTAGAAATCTTTCAAAATGTTTCTCATCTGCACAAGACATGACACATGTAGGAAAAGTCTGTGCATGGTGAGTATAACAATACTCAGTTGGACACCCTAAAAACCACAAACATTACGACAAGGGAAAAGATACAGTCATCTCTACACATTATATGTATACATCACACATAACAAGAATATCCAGATATACTCATACAAGACATGACTACCGCATACCTGCCACTAAGATCCAGCTCGAAGATTCTACAAAGCACTCATCCTAGAGAACACAATCCTGAGTCTGAAGAGAAAGAGATATATCATACATCAGATGGGGATCACAACCAAGGATATGGAGTGATATCAATAACCCAATATGAACTTATCTACTAAGAAGAGGATCAATGCTTAGGTAAGGTAGGTCACATCGATACCAAGAAATCCACCTAGGTTACCAAGAAGGAATAGAGGATCCTACTCTAAGTCTCACAGAGAGGATTCCAACAACTCTATTCAGAAATTCCTACTAATGGGATCATACTACTATAATTAGGAAATGATACCTACAAACATTTAGGGGAAAGGTAAAGGGAACAAACACTAAAAAAATTAGTCCAAGATACGGAGTACAAATGGATGAAGCCAAGTAGAAGAGAGTACACATCGTGTAGTTGGGTCACACATCGTGTCCCGTGACCCCAGGTACTACCCATGTACAATGGCCTGTGTCACCAGAAATTTTGTGTAGAAAAGTATATACACGGTGTTTAAAAGGATATACATGTTTTTTCATTTAATACAAGGTTCACCCACGTACCCTGGTCATTTTCTTATACACGGTGTCAACTCGTGCCATCCTGATCATGTACTAGTGCACAAAGTAACTCGTGTACTAGGTCTGAGTCTGGTCGTGTGGTGGAGTACATGCCATGCAGGCTACCCATGTACTCCACTCGTTCTTGGGTACTCCCAGAGTACAAGCTAAGAATTTTACTGATGAACACACACCGTGTAGCCCATACTACATGACATGTTCATCGAGGTTTTCCAGAAACTGTCTCTTTCCCCCCGCTCACACCGCTGATCTCACAGACTCTATTTTCTTGATCTGTTTGCCTCAGATCTCAAGATTGGGGGTCATCCCAACACCCTAACACTAGATCCAAGCGTTTTTGGCCTTTTATTGGCTCAAAGAACACCTTATGATCATCTGATGGAAATCTACTCAAATAACGATATCTTCTAAATTGATTTGATCCTCTCATCACCATCGTCGTTGAACTTCTGTAGGGTTATCCCAATGTCAAATCTACGATTATAGATCATTACGCCAACAATATAATGTGAAACAATCAATAGTTTGAGAAAAGTCGAACCATAGGGAAGAAGAAAATAAACACCATGAAGAATAGTTGAATCGGGGAAGGAAACACAAACCAAAATCAAGAGGGATGGACCTCTATCAATAATCATGTCAATCATGATTTGTCACCATTTGAACGATAACGAATCAATCACCAGTTTTAGTCACAAAGATTCGAATTCCCCAAAATCCCTGAAATCATACCCATATCGAATATCGAGAGATCCGTGGGATAATTTTTTCATGGATTAGTCCACGTTCATCACAAAACTCAAGAAGGGGAAAGAAAATCAAATCAATACATCCTACCTGGATTCGGGTCATTCCCTGGCGATGATTTGGTCATCGTTTCATCGCTGTTGAGATGTTTCTCCAAGGGTTCTGCCTAAGTTCTCCAGGGGGTTCAGGGTTATGAGATCTCCTGACTCCCTACCTCAAGAATTATTTTTAAAAGAAAATAATGTTGCATCATCGTGTCAGAGAAAACAAAATAAATTATTTTAATTTATTTTATTCTTTGAAAATTCCCAAAAATTACTTTTAGCATCTGACCTATGTCGGCCGATGTTAGGACTCACCTAAGGTAAACTTGCCACTCTAAACGCAATGGTATCCTCAGATTTATAATTCGGTCACCCGTTTAAAAGTTATTCCACTTTTTCAGGAAAACTACACACAGGTGCAATTTAATTATTTTATTAAATTTCAATCATTTGTTCCAGGCTCACCGGGTCTCAGAACTATGTGTCGTCTCAACACTTTGTCTCGAAATAATTCCATATAATATTCATAAATAATACACATAAATTCTGGGGCATTACATGTATGTACATATTGTTGTGTCACCTTTTGTGTGGAGTCCTTATATCCTATAACTATCATACCTTCTTAGGAATATGACCATGTTGCTCTCTTGCTTGTATTTAAAATGATTATATGCCATTTTCTTAAACTATTTTACATGCCTTCTGATTTTTTATTCTCTATGTTATATAAAAGTGTTTATTTGAGCCATTTGTGAAAAGTTCCACTATTTATAAATATTTCCATCAATTGAAATGTGATGGTTTTGTTTAAAAGTATTTCCATCATTTGAAAAGTATTTCCATTATTTAAAATTTAATGCATGAATTGTTTTATTTATGCTCTTTGATTTGTCAAACCTATTTTATTTATAAAATTGAAATATATCTTTGGTTAATTTGATATTGGCATCTATTATAGAATCCTTGGTGAGACCCTACTGGCTATTTTAGCTCACACCCTACTTGTGCCTTTGGGTGTTTGTATATTATCTCCTTTTAGGTTTGAGCGAGGGTAAAACACTACTTCGTGGTGGATCTAGCTATTGACATGTGGACTTAGTGAGTGGAATCTATTTGGACTTGGGATGATTTTTTGGTTTTATGGTACTTGGTTGTAGTACTTTGGCTTATTTACACCTATTTGACTTCTGATATAGTTCTCCCAATGGAGTTTCTTTTGTATTCATTACTGACATGTCTCTTTTACTTTTGTATTGTTAGAAGAAAAATCTTTCCAACTTTCATTGTGTATGATGCTCGGTGCTTGTCGTCGACCCATGGAGATCAAGAATTCCCTTTAGGATATGTTAGGGCTAGTTCAGTTATCTAGATACCAGGGAACCCATGATGGTTCATGATAGTGATGATGAAGAGAAAAATGAAAATCAGTTACTTCTTGGAGGCGGTAGTCCACACATACGCATGATTGATGATGACATTTTCCATAGAATGAAAGAAAGGTGTAAAATAGTTTATTGTTTAATTAAAATAAAAATGATATAAATATCATAATTATTTATCAAATTAAACTTTTATAATAGAATTTTATGGAGGTTAAGGAAAATAAAACATGTTGCATCATAGAGGAGGTAGTTTTCATATGCAAGAATTAAAATTTCGTTTCTCTTTATAGAAAAGTAAAAATGTGATTACTAATTATTACCAAATAATAATAAATTTAATTAGATAAACATTAAGGAATTCATTATATAGGTATTTTAAAATTATAATTTAAAAATAAAAATATAAGGGAAAAATGTTATGTAATATTAATTACTAACATTGAGCGCTTTGAGATTTCCTTGGAAGATCCCTTGGAAATTGATGGCATAGGCTACACTATTGTAACCAGAATCCCATAATAGTGAAAGATTATTTTAGGTGAAGGGAAAAAGGAGATATATTCAGTAGTAAAATATTTTTTTGGGATTGTCCTGATGAGTGGTGAGTGGCCCCTTTTATAAATGGTGAGAATGACATTTTCTATACAATTCAACTTAATAAAAAATGAGAACATTTTAAACTTCTAGAATGACTCTTAAATTAATATATAATTATGTTTGGAAGATATAAGGTGAATATAAATATCATCCAATCAATTATAAACATTTTTTAATCATTTTTTATATGATTTACCCTTTGAATTGTTACTTTTACCCTTTTAGTTGTTACCACGATAAACAGTTTTTACCTAAGGTAAATTACAATTTATACCTAATAATAAAGTGGTAATTATTAGATAATTTTCAAACACTGATTCTAAAATTTAAATCTATTTCATTTTATTTAAATTTTAACATTTATAAAATTTAATTTTAAAATAAAAATGTATAATGTATTAAAAATAATTATTGAGAAAATATTTTTTTGGTCTATAATATCAAACATAGGTTTGTAAATTAAAAAAGAAATTCCTAAAATTATAGTCACATATAGAATATATTTTTTAGTGTATAAAAAGTTTCACCAATTTCCAATTCATTATTACATCCTAATAATTTCCTATTTTCATGTTATTTATAAAAACTCTATTTTAACCTATTCAACAAAAAATAATTGTTTTTAGAAAAATCATAAATAGTAAACTTAATATTAAATAGTTATAATTAATCCAAAAAGTGGTATTAATTTTCAAAAATTAATTTGATAAAATTTAGTAATTCAATCTTTAAATAAAATCATAAAATATATTGGAAAACCATTCACATCGGAAAATAGTTTTTTGAAGTGTTAACAATTCTTTATTATTATTTCATATATGTCACTACCTAATTTATTGGTAATATAATAATTATATTATAAATATATTTTATTGTTATCAAATATTATTTTATATTTTTTATTGAAATAAAATACCAACTTTAGAAAGGTATATTTTAATCATAAAAACAATTTCTTAGTTGTTTTATCTATAATAATTGAATTTAATTCATATTAAATGTATCCATTATTTTATTTATATATATTTTTCATAAAGAGGTAAATTCTATTCATTCACACTAATTCATTGTATAGGTTTTAATGGTGATACTTGATATTTATATTTTTAACTAAATATATCATGGTTTTGTTTATGTTCATTGTTACACGTGGGGAAAGCTGTTAAACTCATTCGACTCATTTAAAGGTAATCATATATTAATGTCAAGGGGGATATATTTTAAAACCATTTTCATTTAAATTGATGCATTTAATAAATCAAATTATATTTTTTAAAATTCTATTTCAAGTTTAAAAACATATGTTTAACAATTTTGACCTGAAGTAATATTTTATTCAGATAAAAATAAATTATTGTTCATTTTATTTTAATTCTGTATTCACATGGTGGTATTCTATTTTTTTATAATTATAAATAAAAATATGTTTTTATTACCTAAATAATCCTATTAATTTCATAAAAATTAGAAACATAGATAATTATATCTAAAACAAAAACTTTATGCTTAAAAACACAATTTTAATAAAAATGGTCTATAAGTGTTATGTTCTCTAATAAAAAAATTAATTTTTATCACCATTAGAATTTTTATTTTAAAAAAAGGTTTAAATAATTTTAATCATATGTTCTAAATTATTTAATATGTTCAAATTTATTTTTACGTATAAAAAATAAATTACTTATGTAAAAATTAGTTACCACCATAGAAAACAAAATGTTAAAAGGGTTAACCAATGGGTAAGAGACTAAAACATGTTTAAAACATGACTTCAAAACAATTTTTGTTGGATTTATCAATAATTACATATCCCCTATACATTATTTTCCACATTTAGAGATACATTCCTTTGATAGTCTCTTTCTATTATTATAATGTTATGGGAATTTACAAAATTCAACCTCTCTTACATATAAAAGGCTCCTTTCAATCCCCATGTATCCTCACACCTCAAGCCCTATTTATATAACTCAAATCCACCCAAATACCTCCAAAAAACTTATATTCACGTCCTAGAGGTTCTTATCTTCTAAAAATACCAACTATCAAACGCTTAATACAATTTATAGAGGACTGTTTCTAAGAATTTATATAAAAATTAATAATCACTCCTTTTTCCTTTATATTCCTATCATTTATTTCAAATTAATCCAAAACCAAATATATTATACCCATGATAAAATAACTAAATTGGTATCATAATCGTAGTAACATTTTATTATGTTAATAGATTAATCATTATCTACCTTCCTCCTAACTTGTTAAACAAATTACACTTTCCTTCTTCAAATATGTAAACCACTGCCTCTAAGAAGTAGTGTGTTTCATTTTTCATAACCATAAAAAATGGTTGGTATATAAAGAGTATTTCTTAAATAAATATTATTTTTAAAAAAATTATTAATATTCTTAAAAGTTAAATTAATTTCTAGTATTATTTTATTTGATGGAACAATATATTTCATTTTCCATCACCATCCAATATAAATGATTATAAGATTTTATTTAAAAAAATTATGACATTATTAATTTGATAGGATGAAAAATTTGGCATCTTATTAAAAATATTATTAAGAAATGAATAATTTAAATTTAACCTCTTAAAATGAGCAAACCAAGAGGAAAAATTGATTTGATCTTTCTAAGTAAAAACTTTGTATAAAGTATCTTCCCCTTATAAATATTCCAAACAATGATATATCACATTAATAAAACATAAATATTATCATGGTACTTCTTGAATAATTAATTATAACTAAATCATTCAATAATAATAAATACCCATTAATTATAACATTTTCATTTTTTTTTTCAATTTAACCACCTAAAACATCGGTGATATAAATTTATATCATGTATGACTATAGGAATTAATTATGGGTTATATATTATTTTAGTATGTATATAATTATTTTTAACATTTATTAATGGTAATATAATTAATTAACATATTAATTAAGATATTGTTTTTCATTGAATATATATGAAACTATCTCATCACTAATTTCACTTTGAATAATAATAACTAAAAATGAAATGAAATGATTTTAGAAAATTAAAAATCTTCTTGTAACATGGATAATCTAGTAATAGTTAACTTATTATCAATGAATGGGGATCGACATTGACACTTAATTATATGTACAGGATAATTAGAATCATTAATTTCCAGAGATTAAATTAAACAATATCAAACTTATAAATTTATAAAAAAATTTATTATAATTTAATATAATATAGGGTAATAGATATTCATAAGGTTCATAAATAAGTAATTAATGTGGTTATGATTATGATATATTAGGATAGGGAATTTTTGTGGAAGTTGAGAGTAATGGTAAGGGTTTCCCTTCTCAACATTCTATCCTATAGACATATATCATACTCACCAATTGTTTCTTTTATTAATGTTTATATACCACCCTACAGATTTATTTTATCATCTATTTCATGAAATTCAAGGGAATTAAAAATCCACTCCATGTTTTGTAATACCTCATCCTTCTCTTAAGGCACCTTCCTATTTTTTTACTATACCTCATGTACTATGTTTATTTAAGTGTGTTTTAGAAGTGGTTGGGTGTCGGGATAATACCTAGGTCCTGGAATTAGGAACCATAGGTAAAGGTCCACCAGATAGATGGAGGTTTATTGAGTAAACCTATAGAGTAGTTGGGTTCAATGAACAGTTAGTGACCCCACCCATTCCTGCCACCAGACCACCAGCTAGCCATTAGTGCCCAGTGGCTCCCTAGAGACCTCTAGTGTGGTTTTCCTTAAAGAAGGTAATATTTTTCATTACACCCCCTTTATCCATATTTATTCTTACCCAAATTATACCCTTTACCTCCTAACAACATCTCCCATGATTACCATCTTCTTCTCCTCTTCCTATGGGTTTCTATATTCCTTCTTGGCCTGATTCAAATGAAATTTTGTATGATCAAGGCCCTATGGTAATTAAATGACTCCTTTATCATCAATTCAAGTTTTATCCCACTATATAGAGGCATTCTACCATGGTTATCTAATATTCCCTAATTTTATGGTTTTCTCTTCTTCTTTGATTTCTCATATTCTAGCTTGAATTGGAAACTGATATCTTGTTATAGGACACCCATATACCTATTCCAGATAGTCCCCAAGTATTTACCATAGTCTCTCTCTATTATTTGTTATACATCATGAGGTACCACCTCAATGTCATTTGTTGACCATCAAAAAATATAATTCATTTTTTTATATTAATTTCATGCTCATATACCCTTGATAACGTGTAAAATCCAACATGTAATTTGATCCCAATGGTATCCCTTAATTATATAACATCATCCATGTCTTAAATAATGAAACAATGATATAGATTGCCTCATATTGAAATAAAAAGTAAATTATGACAATATTTAAATGAGGTAATTTTGAAAAATTGATAATTATATGGTAGATACCAAGGAATGATATGACCCTTTCAAATGAAGAAATAAATATCCATGTATGAAATTAATTTTAAGTGATCAAGTTTTCATGTTGAGAACTAATGGTAGAGTGGTGAATTATGAATTTATATTTCAACTATAATTTGAAAATCAAACCTAAATCACAAAATTAAATGTAATTATTTGGGTAACATGGATTTATGTAATTGGAAAATTCCCATGATGAGGTATTCACAAGCTTTCAGTGGTGGCTTGACATAATTCAATTAGAAAATACCCATTAATAAATTTTCAAACTCCTTGAGTAATAGATTAATATAATAGAATTGGAAAACTCCCATGAGATAGATTGTAGATGACTTGAGTGGCAGTTTTTACATTCCTTTAGTGGTGGTCATGATAATAGAAAATAGGTTATTGGGGTAAGAGACATCAAAAACTAGCTTTATATTATTTGGTATTGGATTTTATTTTTAGGAAGGTCTAGGTTTCCCTATGGTCTCATGAGGAGGAATGATACCATGATGTGCAAAAAAGACACATGACACTGTTAAATACATGTATACCCAAACTAGGGTGTTAGCATGGATCTTGAGCATCAGTGAGGATTAGTGTACCTTATTAACATTTAGTAAATTAAATTACATGATTTTTTTCACCTTTAATACACATATATCTCAGACTGGTTGTATTTAGGGATTTCATTAGTGTTGGTCTACTGAGTTGTACCCACACTATGCATAGGTCATTGTTTTGTACCCAAAAAGACATTGTGGATATAGGTTTGAATAGGACAAAGGGGTCAATGCTCGAGGGTTCATTTTGATTTTCTAGGATTGTGTCTGGATGAGGAAAAAATGTAGGACTCAGGACCATCTTGATGAGTTTTTTTCTCTATATTAGCTACTCTTGTTCTTTATTACTATTTTTATATGATCTAGCCACAAGGTATCTCATCACCTATATAAATCCTTACTTTTTTATAATTCTTTTATTCCTATTATTTATTATCACTTTCCATGTCCTGATTATGATTACATCTGGATACTGTGATATGAATGATATTATTTTGATATTATTTCTACTTTGGTGAGAGGGTATAGTCTTCGAGAGGTATCCTCACAGACCATCACCTCTTATCAGTGGCCTCCTGCATATAAGGAGGCATGCTTGAGGTTATGTAGAAACTCATAATGAAACACTGATTAGTGGTCTCTGGAAGGGTGTTTTATAAAGTTGTATCAATGCATCATTTTCTTTATTATTCTATTTGGATAAGGTATATAAGATAATATGATGTGTTGGGTCTTTTTAATGAGCTCATTCCTTGAAGTTATAAATCTATGTATATGGGAAAATCCATGTTACTAGGGGTGGGATCATTTTCCTTGGATTTAATTTTATTATTAGGACAATATATCAAGGGAATGTGTGTGCATTCATGCATCAAGATAGGCCCATAGGGATTACATGTCATCGATGTATTATCTATGATTGATTGGTTAATATATATATAAATATATAAATATATATATGTTTGTGTGTATGTGTGTGTGTGTTTGTGTCTATGGAAAAAAGTTGAGTTGACCATTTAAGGTGTTAATAACAACATATATGGTGTTTCCCATATAAGGCTATTATAGTATATTATTTGGCCAATTATATGGATGATTCCTTGATATAACTTCATATTTTAATGAATTATTAAACTATGGGTTTGGAAAAAATAAGTACCAATAAGAAACCTATATGTTTTTCCCCTCATATATTTTCAATGGAACCATATTTAATCAGACCATGGGAATCTAAATACTTGAAGAAAAGTCTAAAAATTAATCTGAATATAGATCTTGGAATAAAGGGTACCTTGATGAGTATTTGGATATCATGGTTACCATGTTTTACTTGATATTTGATAGTTGAACTTTTATCTTTTTTTGAGATGTTCATGTTGGCATTATAGAGACATGCCTTTTCGGATATAATGAGTGTTGTGCTAGGAGGAAGAGGGAAATATTTCCCCACTTGAGAGTGGACCAGAGATTCTAGTAGATCATGGCCCATCCATGGATGACCAAATTCATTAGATCCTATAGAGGTTAGTGAAATAGATGGAGAGGTGGACTCTGTCGATGGTTCCATCTTTGTCTAATTTGACCCATCAGTTCTATTTTTAGGACCCTTTGTAGTTTATGGGAGAGGGTGGTCCACAAGCAGTGGATCTATAGAAAGATTCAATTCATACCATATTTGATCATATAGAGACTCATAAATAATAAAGAGTAATTCTAGTAGTTTATATGTTAAATAGATCAGTGAGGAGTGGGTAATATGTAATTGCATATGATGAACATCATATTGGGAAAGCCTTGTGGGAATTTCTGGCCAATTTCATCAGGAAATTCATCCCAGAGACCTTGAGGTTACACATGGTTTTATAATTTAGTCATTTAACCTAGAGAGGTATGTCTATTATGGAGTATTACACTTTCTTAAATTAGCTACAGTTCCTTTAATCAGCCATAGCATGTTATAAAGTATCTTGGTATAAGAAGTTTGAGGATTTCCTATGTCATGAAATCAGAGTATTGGTGAATTTTTCAAGAATTTCTTATTTTCCAAAGATTGTTAAACTTGGTCTCATCACTAAGAGAAATATCTTGGCTGGATTTTATATTGGGAAGTCTTCCTCCATCAGAGTCAATATTGGTTATTTCTCATGTTTCTGGAAGAATTACATAGAGTAGAACCATTAGGGATATAGTGTGAGGTCAATCCTATGTATCAATTCATCTATTTCTTCATAAGGTGTAGGTAATGTGAAGTGTATTTAGTTTGATAATAAAAGGAATTCTACGCAATAGTATACCTGAACACCCATTAAGTTCCACTATTATGGGATGTTGGGGGCATCTATGACACGTTTTCAAGACTTCTTAGTGGGATGCTAGTAGTAGGTGATCTAGATTAGTACAAGGTCCTAAGTCTTGATTAACGATGCCCCAGAAGAATAGAATATAAATTTACACTATCCTTTCAAGTTGAGGTGAAGGATGTAGGGGTTATGGATAAAGATAGTAGAGCCTAAAATGGAATATAACCTAGGAGAGTCAAAATGGAGTACAAGGTCATGGGATAGACCAGTTACATATCATAGAGTCTACCCCAACTAGATGTAAAATTGGGATATCATTAGTATGATTTTCAATTCATATATCATATACTAGGGTTTCTAACTTATATACATGGGACATAAATTATATTTTCATTTCATAGTAAATGGTATATTTAGTCAAGTATGTGTAATACCTCAATGTAGTGTTGTGGATTGATTCTACCTTATGTATGTGATTAGTGGGGATCCATATGTGAGAATATTTCACACCTATGGTGTCTAATTATCAATTCCTATGAGACATTTTTATAATAGAGATGGGTGGTTTCAATGTAATCCTCTGAATGGATTGTCTCATTTCATATCAATCACAGATAAATTGTTATCACCGATGGGAATTGTTTACAACCTTAGAGGGTGAGAACATTACATATGTAGATTAATGGGATACTCTAAAATTTCATGCAGGAAATGATCATTAATAATTGGGAGGGGTCATAGACCAATTTCCATGTCATTTATTCAATAAGAGAGGGATGCACCGACCATTATTTCTTCCTGTGGTTGATCTATATTAGTATGTATTCATTGAGGAATTTTCAGGTTTACCACTTGACCATGGGGTCGATTTCATATTAGTACTAGTTATATGTATAGAACTTATTTCTATTTATCCACATAATATAATGGTTGAATTTTTTTGAGAATTTGAATCTCAGTTAGAGGACTTAGAAGCAAAAGAGTTCAACTATCTGAGTATGTTTCCATGGGGTGATACAGTTTTATTTTCTTAGAAGGTGGATTGATCATTTAGATTATGTACAGATTAATGGATGTGGGACTAGGTAAAAGTTAAAATTTGGTATCCACAATATCAAATCAATGGATTATTTGGCCAGTTGAATGTATCTCAAGTTTTCTCAAAGATTTATTTTCAGTCGGGGTACCATCATGTGAGAATACATCCTACTGATATTCCTTCTATGACATTAAGAATTATGCATGATATTTATGAGTATATTTTGATGTCCTTTGGATTAAATAATGAGGAATAATTATTCATGATGTAATAATCTAGATCTTTTATAAATCTTTATAATATTTTTTAGTTGTGTTCATTTATAATATTTTGGTCTACTAAAATTTAGGGGAATAGAATGCTCCAAATATGGAGGTGGTTTTGGGTAAAAATAGCACCCATCAGTTTTATGAAACGATCTTAATGTTTTTGTTCTAGATTGATCAAGTTAAATTATTGGTCCATGTGATATAGAAGGAATGAGTTTCGGTAAATCCTAAGAATATGGAGGTTTTGGTTTCTTAGGAATAACCCAAGAACATCTTTGATATTCTTAGCTTCTTAGGGTTGGTTGGATATTATCACAGATTTATTTGTGACTTCTCATAATAGGTTATTCCATTTATGGTCATAACCATGAAAGAAGTGATATTTTAGTGGATTGATTCTTGTGAGGTATCCTTTCATGAAACAAAGAAAACATTTAATTTTTTACAAGTTTTTAAATTACCTAAGTGAAGTAATGATTTTACTCTGAATTTTTTTTCCTCTGGTAATATCTTGGGTAATTTTCTTATACAAAATTGGAGGGAAGTTACTTACTAGTATAGGTAGATCAGGTCAAATTAGTGTAACAAATCAACCATGATTTAGAGTTTTCCTTGGAAGTATAAACCTTTTGGTGGTGGTGACATTACATTCTAGGTGATATTATCATGGTTTACAATAATCATAAATTCATGAAATACTGCTTATCTCAACATGATCTGAACCTATAATAGTGGTAATATTTTTAGTACTTATAGTCCTTTGACATCAATCTAGAGTAAACCCTTAGGAATGGGAAAATCATTATGGGTGTCCTGAGGAGGAAGACTTGCACCCAGGTGTTCTATGAGTATAAATCTTAGTCGCAGGTGATGACCATTTTTTTTAAACTACATCTCCATGTTTAGAAGTACTAGGCTCAAGCCTCTATTACTTTTTTGAGTATTTATTCTTAAATTTTTTAAAGGTTGATGGGGTTACATCACTCATATTCATAATTCACAATGATGAGGGAAAACTTATATGGTGGGGAGATACCATTGGACTGGTCTTTGGATGTTTGTGAGGTTTTTTATATTGGAGGTCATGTGGTAGTTCTTATGTGTATGTGGGAGGAGGTTATCTAGGAATTTTCATGCCTCAATGTGTGATTCACATCCAAGACTTACAAAGTTGAATCTATATGTAAATACAATGTATTTGAGGTTAAAAATAAAAAGGTATATAGTAGGTTTCATTGTTCTTTACTTCAAATGTCAGCAGGAAACATCTGAGCACCACTAACATGATGGTCTCCTCTAGTCTTTTCCATTACTAAGTAGAAATGAGACGATGTGATGATGAATTTTTAATGGTTTTTTGTATGTATCGAGGTCATGATATTTTTTATGTCATCATGGTTTAGTTGAAATAAGTGGACCATTTCATACCAATTAGGGAGACTCTCTCTATTCATAAGCTCAATGGTATATAATTCTAGGAGGTGGTACAGTTATATGGGGTTCCTCAGAGCATCATCTCTGATAGGGTAGCCCGTTTCACCTTGATATTTTTTTAGGTCTTTCAAAATTTTGTGGAAACATAGGTATAAAGATAAATGACTTACCACAAACAAATGAATAGGAAATCGGAGCATACTATATAGGTTCTAGAGGTCATGCTCTTAGATCATGTCCTCAATTTTAGAGTCACTACGGATAGAAATATAGACTTAAAAGTATTCTCATATAATAATATATACCATGTGTCTAACCATATGGATCCATTAAATCATTATATTGGAGATTGTGTTGATTTCATCTATTGTAGTTGGAAGCTGGAGAGTGATTGTTACTTTGGTAGAGTCACTTAAAGTTAACTAATAAACTGATTAAGTTAATTCAGAATGATCTAGTGTCTACTAATAATAGTAAAAAATATTTTGTGACCTATAAAATCATCCACTAGAATTCGATAAGGGTGAAAGGGTTTTTTATTGGTGTCTCCAGGACTTGGAAAACAATGTATTTAGTGAAAGAGAAATTTTTCCTCAAGGATTGTAGGACTGCTTGAGGTGATTGTCTCTTCTACTGATGCATGCATCTATCCATGAGATGTTCCATATTTATAGAATACAATGGTATCATCCAGACCCATCTCATGTTTTTTATATTTTCTTCTTCATACTGAACGCCTACTCTTTTTTTTATGATCATCCAATCCATATCATGGATTGTTGTGAAAAGACCGTCTATGTACATATAATTACCCTAGTATACATGTTTTGGAAGAACATTAACAATTAGGAGGAGACATGTGATAAGAGTCTTACATCTGAGACCAGTGGCTAGATTTATTCCTTAACGAATTTCAATGATTCTCTAGATCTCCACTTGGTGCTGAGATGATATTTGGAGGTAAGGTTATAAGAAATATTATTTCTATTGACATATATTCCTCATTAGTTTTTTACTAAACCAATGGTGCTATGTTTATTTAATTATGTTTTTGATGTGTGAGGGGTCTAATAAGTAAATTAGGGGCTCAAGAGGAGGATCCATCACTACAGTATGCAACTGTAGTCCCACCGAATAGAAGATACAGGTCTATTAGAAATTTGTGGGCTAACCAATGGTCTTAAATAAATACATTGATCACCAGCCAGCTGGTGAGAATTATTTTATTTTTGTTGGACCACTATTTGGTCAGTAGAGGCCAGAGGATTTTCTATTTATTTTAGGTTTATTTTTTTTAAATGGGGTAAACTTGGACATTTCACCCCTTTCCACTATTAATTCATACCCAGTCTTAACCCTTTTCTTCATCCTTATAGAAACTCTCATGATGGCCATATAATTCCCCTCTCTGCTATTTTTCCTCATTCAACCAAGGAATAATTAAATTTCTTTTTTGATTGATAAAGTCCTTACAATAAGTCTTTGACACATTTCACCTCTTTTATTGTTTTCTCTCAATGTCAATAAGTGTTCGGACATGGTTATCTATTATGGACTATTTTCATGGATTTTTTTTTCATTATTTATTTCACCCATCATGGCTTGAATCAGTGGCTTATATTTGGTGAGTGGACTCCCCTAAAACTAAAGTAGGTATTCCCTATGTATTTCCCACACTCTCACTCATTTCTTTATAATACATCATGTGACAACACAATCATGTCGTGGGTTGAACTTCAAAAATTAGATTTGGCTTTTGTTAAATTAAATTCATGATCAAATTCTCTTGATGAAGTGTAAGATCCTACATGTAAGGCGATCCTAATGGGTTGCCATTATTTTATCACGTGGCCCATGTCTTAATAAGTGAAACTTTGACTTAGGTCTCCTCATAATGAAATGAAAAGGGAATATTATATGATTTAAATGGTTTAATTTAAAATAAAAGATAAATTTCAAGTATATCCCAATGTATAATATAGACCTAGACTGGGAAGAGATAAATTTTCATGTACAAAATGAATTAGAAATGATCAAGTGGTCTACTTGTGACCTAAAGGTAGATTGGTGATTTTTGAAATGATATTTCCATTATGATTTGAAAGTGTTTCATAAGTCACCCAATATAATATTACTAGTATGGTAACACATATTAATTTAATTGGAAAACTCTCATGATGTGGTTTGTAGATACCTTGAGTGGCAGTTTGACATAATAGAAATAGAAAATACACATGAGGTGGTTTTCGCACACCATTAATGAGGGTTTAAGATAACAAAATTATAAAATTCCCATGAGGTTATTTTCAAATTCCTTTACTAGAAGTTTCTATATAATCATTTAGCGGTGGTCTCAATATGAGACAGTTAGGTCTTGACTTCAATGAAATTTGGAAATGGCCAAATAATGTTTGGTATTAGGTTCTAGTTCTAGGATGGGCATGGTTTCCTCGTGGTAACTTAAGGAGACCCAATATAACAATATCCTTTGAGAGATCTAGAACTAGCCAATAGATGTATGACTAACCCTAGGTGTCACCATAGAGGCCAGTTATTAGTGAGGTTTTATTTACTTTATTAAAATTTACTAAATGAAATTCCTTAATTATAACACATTTTATACACTTATCTCTCAAACTGGTTGTAATTAGGGACACTATTGGTTGTTTCATACTATATTGTACTATCACCCTTCCCAGGATTCCAATTGGTACCTAGGAATAATTCATGACTATATGTTTGTATAAGGGAAATGGTTCAATACTTGAGGGTCAATTTTGACTAGTTAGGATGGTTTTGGATGATGGGACTAGGTAGGAGTCATGAGCAACTTTGGTAGTTTTTTTCTACCTTGGTTACTTTTATTCCTCTATAAATCTTTCATAAGATTATCCCTGATGGGATCTCATTATATATATGAATCCTTCATTCTAATATAGAATATTTATTTCAATTAATTATCAATACATTTCATGTCCTGAATATGATTCTATTTGGATGATGTGATGAGTTTGATATTATTCTAATTTCATTGCTACTCTGATTAGTGGGTATGGACTCCCTATGGTATCCTTACATACCCTTTGCTACTAGTAGGTTGCCTCCTGTATATAGGGATACATGCTTGTGGTTAAATAAAAACTCCAACCAGGACACCGATCACTAGGCTTTGAAAGGGGGATGTTACAGTTCTCTTTTCAAGGGATTCTGATTTATGTGTTACCTAATATGTAAGGGATATTGAAAACACAAATTTCCATTATTTGAGTTATATTGTATCTTATTAAACTTATTTATTCTATGCCTAGGTTATTCCACCATATGATTTTATTATATTCTACATTCTCTTCCACTCTACAGATAAATATATTTTCAACTCCACACTTCTTTCTTAATGTTTTTATTTCTCATAAAATTATACTATTTTTATGAATAATTCCCATCCATTTTAAAGGATCTTTTATATTTATTTCTGTTTTTTTCTCTTACCTCAAATGTTATTCTCTCTTATTTGGACCCTTAAATTTGTATTATTTATGGTGGAATTTATATATTTTGAATTACCCATTTTCAATAGGACATTTTTTTATGATTTTTATGATGTGGGTTTCAATAGAGGTATTTTAAAATATTATAATGATTTTTTTATAATAATATGTTTGTTCTTATACTCTAAATTTCCTTTCAAAATAAAATTATATATTTTCTAAGGCTCTAGTATAGATATTTAATTCCAAATAATTATTTAAAAATTTATTTATGTATACCCTTTTTATGTAAAGTGGCCTATAATATTATCTTTTTATGATAATTCTAAAAATATTTTTAAATTTTTTTGTAAAGTTTTTTCTTTTTCAAAACATTCATTTTTAATTATAACCATTCTTCTCAATGGAGATTCCTTTTAGTAATTCAATATGGTTTTCCAAATAAACTTAATTTTAAATTAATTTTCTTAAAAAGTGATGGGGAATATCCTCTTAATTTTATAATTGATTTACACAGTGGTTGTAAAAAACATTTTTCATCTATGTGTACATATTTAAATCTTCTTATTTTACACTAGGTATATGTTTTTATGCCACTTTCCACAAAGTTTTTTAGGATGACTTATGAGATACTCAATTGATGTTTTCATGTAACTCATATCTTTTCTGTGGGTTATTTAGAAGTTGATTGAATAATAATAGTTTTCTTGTTCTCTTGGTACACATATACTATATGATTATTTTGTGATGGGTGGGGTTCAATATCACCCACCAATAAATTTGTTGATGTTTTATATCTCATGAGCTCAAAAATAGTTCATGTGTAGTATCCCAATCCCAAAAGGGTACAAGGTTTGTTAGCTTAATGCCAATAAGGTAAATGGGTTGTTAGACCATTCCCAAGTGGGTATAAAAGATGTTATTTTAAACCCAATTAAGTACTTAGTTTTTTTTCCCATTCTTATCTGGGTACATGGGATGATAACCAAAGCTCTGAAGTCTAAACTAGTTATTAACTAAAGTCCATGGAGGTACATAGGTTGTTATCCCAAGGCCACTGTGTTATGTGATTCATATTAAAACATCTAATCCATAAGATTATGATTATACCTCATTTTATTATTATATGCCTATGTTATTTCCAACAAAACAAGTTTATTATCACATGTTTATATTCTTTTATGACATGGTAGTTGTTTTATGATGTTAATAAATATTATTACTACATATGAGTTTAATTATATACATCTCCCATGTCAATGTTTCTTCACATGATAATTATATGTCCCTCAATGTAATGTTTGCAAGTTTTTCCCTTAAGAGGAATTTGAGATCATGTGTTCTAATATTTTCCACCCCCAGGTTATGAAGATGAATATAAAATATGTTATTTCATGAATTAGGGTCTAGGGTGGTTAGATTATGAATAAATATTAAAAATTATTTTAAATTAATTTTTTAATGTAGCTAATCCTCAAAGATAGAAAAACATTGGTTCTTAGGATTGTGAAATTATATTGCGATGTAATGTTTTAAATTATAATAATGATATTAAATATATTTAATCTTCTGTTGGATCATCCATATTGGTAATTAAAAAATTATTAGATGTTTTTTGGGTTTATTTAGTTATATTTGGGGTTTAGGATAAGAGAACTTTTGTACAAACACTACCGATAAGTCTAAGTAAAGGATGATATACTGATGTTTTTTTTAATGGAGAATGTGTGGGTTTTATATAATGATGTAACTAAACAGATAATATAAATAGATAAAGTCTATAACACATATACAACTATGGATAATAATCCTTAAAATGGTAGTTGGGTATATACCCGGTCTACACCTGGTTCATGACAAAGAGGCATAACTGCACCCCAGGGTTGACACTCTTGGGGGATAAGATTTGGTTATTCACATGTTATTTATGGATAATTATGATTTATTTAAAAATAATTAGGTTATAAAAAATAATAATAAAATTATCATGGTAAAAATAGATTAAAACCATGAGATTCAAAAGTTAAGATATGCACATTGATTTTGTGTTATTTATTTGATAAATTTCTTTCTATCCATATAATTAAATTATTGTCACCATTAAATTTTCCATCATTATTGTTATGGATAAATCAAAGAGGAACTGAATTAAAAATTCATCTGATGGAAAATGTGGTGATTATTATAATGAGTAACCAAATGGGATAATTTTTTGATTGAATAATATTATGATTATTACTATTAAACTATCATGAATTATGGTTAAAAATCCATATTATTTGAATATATAAAAACACCAATGAATGGAAAAATGGAGTGTTATAAAATTACATCTGATGAAGATGATTAATGTTACACCCCATCTTCAGTTTTAATTTGTTTCTTTAATTTTTATTTGCTTTTGGATTCTAGATATTTTCTATTGATTTTTAGCTCAAGGTTCCTATGAGTATTTATTTTAGTTTTGGAGGTTTTGGGTGGTTTTGGCCTTATTCATGTTTAGTGGGAAAGGTCTGGGGATAATATTGCATGGTGGGTAGTTAATGACACCCCTAGTTTCACTTCTCTGTTGGATGTGTTTTTTGGGTGGTTCATCCCTTAAGTTGGAGGAGTTTTGGGGGGAAGGGGTGAAATTTAGGGACATTTTCCAGGTCTCATAGTTAAGGTGCATGGTTAGTTTAGCCAGGCAGCAAAGGTCACATGATTAAGTCGCATTGTTAAACTAACCATGAAGCCTATGTTTATAGCTTGTGCAACTCTTGACAGTGGGTAATTTCATGATTTTCACACGGTGTGTTTAACCATGTGAGATAACCATGCAACCAACCAGAAGAAGGGTATTTTTGACATTTATCCTTCTTTTAAATTGGGTTTTATTCCCTTGGCCTTCCCCATTTGAACCCCATGACCTGGATGCTTCCCATGAAGCTTTTTTTCTCCTCCAAGCTCCTCTAAGTTAATTTCAAGGTGGTTTTTTGGTGATTCATCTGCTGGATTGAAAGTTTATCGATCCCCTATCTTTCTCCTTTGGTTTTCATCCATATACCCTTTCTCCTCTATCTCTAGTGGCCATGTTTATGTGATTTGGATACCTAAGGTGGCATGAAATTGGGGTTTTTTCCTTCTTAGGTTTATGATCCACGATTGGAATGTCTTTCTGGTGGATTTCATCAAAGTCAACATGATTATTTCACTATAGATAGGTGTTTCAAACCATTTCCTTTCTGACACATTCTGTTGATGTTTTAACATTCTTTTATTTCGTTCTGAGGGTCATAATCGTGATTTTGATGTCTTAGTATAATTTTTTTAGTTTTTCCAGGAAGAAAAAGTCATGCAAATTTGTTTTCAAAGGTTTTTCTTAAATATACCTAAATATATATGTATGTGAAATATTTGATGAAATGAATATTTGACATTTATAAATGAATTTGGGTATTTCTAGAGTGTTTTAGGCCTTTTATTTTATTTGGTGTCTTGGTCGAATTGTGATTCAAGCCACATGAGTGATTTATGGTGACTTTTGTTGGTTGGTGTTATATGTTTAATGCAAGTGGTGTTTCTTGGAATTGGTTTTTGATTATATCGATGGTTTACGAAGGATGTTCCATCATATGTGGACATATCCATGTGTTCATGGAGTGTACACATGTATAGGTGCATAAATGATGATGGCTTACTTTAAAAATATTCCCTAGACCCCAAATTTCAAAAGAACCCCTTCCCACTCCTTTTTCTTTTCTTTATCCACTTTATTTCTCAAATGTTTCATTCAAATCCTTGTTTTTTTCAAAATGGTTCCTTAGAGTCTAGATAGTGTCTTGGTATTTCAAGTGAATTTAAATGTGGTTTCAAATGGGTTATCTAAGGGTTGTATTTTTTGGAATTTTGTGATGTGGGTAGATTTCTAAAATGACATAAATTCCCATTTGAAACCACTGAGAGATTTTAAGGTTTCATCATGGTTTTGGGAATGGTTTTGGAAATGAATTTAGTGTTATGAAAAATGAAAGGCCCAATTGGAATCTTAACATGTTTTGGAAATGGATTATAATTGGATTGGATTTGGAAATTTAAGTCACGGTTGGAACTTTGAGATGTTTTGAAGAATTTTTTGTCAACTCATATGATGTGACAACCTGATTGTAACCTATGTTTGGTTATGGATAATCCTATGAAGAGAGGAAAATCACATAGGTGTTGTTGGTGTTTGGGCTAAGAAATCATGGTGGCTGTGGGTAATTGGATTAAGCCATGAATGTGAGGACCTCCCCATTCACTTTATACTATTATCATGGGATTCATGGGAATCATCTAGAGGATCGAGTGATAGATTCTTATTAACCCCGATTAGACGAGTTGGTAACCCCTGGATTATCTGAGAGGGTATGTGGGATGTTCCACAGGATTAGTTAGTTTATAATAGCCAATTGGTTATTGACTATGTAGATTCACCATATCATGGTAGGTGAGTCCGATTTGAGTACATGCAAATATTTCTTGTAGAGTTTTTTAGTAAATTACCATGATTAACCATCTATATGTTCTTTTTTACTTCTACCGCATGTTGGTTATTAACCCTAATAGTTTATGCCTAATTTTTTTTCCTTTATAGTCATTATATCCCTTTTTGATCACATATTATCTATTTTAAATTGTTTTTTGGTTTTGAATTGGGTTTTGGAATATAAAAATATTTTTAAATGAAATTTGTCTATGTTGTTTCAAAAGGGTAATTTTTGGTATGTTGTGGTTGGTTCATTGAAAGGTTAAAAACCTATTTTATTAATGTATTTCAAACCAGTGTTTATGAACTATTTTTTTAAAGGTAATTCATGGAAAATGTGGTTCTTACCTACTGGGATTTTTATGCTCGCACCTTACTTATTCCACTTAACGTCATTAAAACCAAGCTATTTTGAAAGTTTAGGTTTCTGGTTTAGGTTTTCCTTTATAGAATGCTTGTTTAGTGGATGGTGGTGACTAAGAGGTCACATGGATATCATGAAGTTCTGGTTTAGATTAGTTCTATCTTGTAGATTCTATTTTGTACACCCGGTATTGTATATGGATCTAGTTGTATTTTTTATGCCTGGTTATTAGTAGTTTTTTCTACATGCTCCATTTTCGTTATTTGATCTGAGTTTTTTTTTTGCCGATATTTTTCCCACTTGGTTTATAATTGATGTTCGGTGCTAGTCGCCAGCCAGGGAGGATTGGGAATGCCACTTGGGCCCTGTCTTAGATTGGGTCAGGTATCGGGTTGGATAGGAGCCTGACATGGTTTGTGAAAAAATGGTATCAGAGAAACCCATTGTTATTTGGGTCATTAGGTAGATTGAATATTAAGAATTTTGGGACTCAGGAGTTAGGTGCAGAAAGAGTGTTGCAAATTTTTATTCATTCTAATCATCTAATTTCAAGGGGTAGTCTGGGATTTGAGTCTTTTTCTTTGGTTTCTCGGTGTGAGAATGGGGAGTAAAAATAGAATTGACCTAGTGTTTTACAGTGGTCTTATGTGAATTAGTGACCCATGTGGAGCCTATATTCATGGTTCAAGGTATTCCAAGTGGTTGTTTCTCACTTGGGTAATGGTCCACTACACCATGTCTTTGTGTTTTTCGTTATCACTAGTTCCCCATTCTAGGTGTTTGGTCTGGGTTGTGTTTTATCTTGGGTTTGGTTGGTGTGAGTGAATTTTGAAATGAAAAATGGGTTTTTTGGAAAACATTTTTTCCAAAAGAAAACTAATTTTTGGATTGGTTTTATTTAATAAGTGGTATTGGGTGTTTAAAATTTTATCTTGAAGAAGATTTTGGTCATTGGAATACGGCCATGGAAAAAGAATGTTATGAAATTGAAATAGAAAATGTGGTTTTTGAATGATAATTTTGGGTTTTTTGTGATGTTTGGTTGGATTTTTGCATGGATTTCTCTTTTTGGTTGAGTTTTGGTGGGATGGTTATCTCATATCTATGTTTTACTTCATCTTATTATATGCTACCCAGAAAAGTCCCCAAGGTTTCCAGTGAGTTTTGTTTAGTGGTTTCCCCTTCCCAAACTCCCCGTGGAGTGGTGGGATCATGTTCTCCTCCATTTTTTCCCATAATCAATTGAGATCTAGGTTAATTAATGTTTTATAGTGGCTTGAGGAAGTTTAAGGTGTCTTCAATTCATTTGGAACTTCCAAAGTCACTTGGGTGCGTGTTGTTTTGGGTTTACTTGAAGGTCCTACTTTGGACTGGTGGAAGGTAATCGTCCCAACATCATTTCAAGTTTGGATGTATTGGTAAGTTTTTAAGACCAATTTTTTCAATGGTTTATACCTAGGGAGGTGAAGACAAGGAATGCGGCAGAGCTCATGAAGGTTAATCCAGGTTAGAAGACGGTGAAGGCCTATGTTGACAACTTTAAGGAGATGGTTTCCTTTTCTATAGAGGTAGTATCACAGGATCAGTTGAAAGCTCCTATTTTCATTTGGGGTCTTTGTCTAGAGATTAAGGATAAATTTCTCTCACATGTTGAAGTTATATTTGAGAATTTATGGATGAAGCATTCATATCTGAGTTGGTTTTTGGATTCCAGGCAGTTAGAAATTTGATATCTCTTCCAACATATGAGGGTTATCCATCTAGAAAGAGGTGTATTCATGAGGAACCTATTCATGAGGAGTCTCTTTTAGTGTTTCCAAATTCTCACTCATCGAACTAGTCATTGGTATTCTTCCAATGTGGCTAGTTTGGGCATTCAATTCCATCCTTACATAATCCTATGATGGTCTGTCATCGATATGTCCAGTTGGGTAAAATAGAGAAATTCTGTAAGAATCATTGTCATAAGAGGAAGTCTCAATCAAAGGATGTTAGTACTTAACTATGGGGTAGTGGATGCTTCAGTCATCATGGATTCAGCCATAATCCCCGGAGTAAATCTTGAACATACTTAGGAATCATTTGATGTGATGTTAAGTCCCATCTTTTTTCCCAAATGTCGGAGTAGAAGGTTTTATGTCCTCTTTTGCAGCTCCCTTAACTATTTTAAGTTTTCTTTATTGTAAAGGGCTTGGTGGTTTTGTTTTCTTTATAATTATGTGGTTTTTTAATGATTATATTTTTATATTAGTTTTAGTTTTGTGTTATTCCCATTGTGAAGTTTTGTGCATATTTTGGAAATAATGAATTCTATTTTGGATCAAGGATTGGTATTGTTCTCTGGTCGTTCTTGCTTTGGAGAAATTATTTTCTTAAGGAAATGATGGATCATGCTTGGTTTAATTGTTTGTTTTGAGAAAACTCTATGGGTTTTCCCTATTTTAGGGTTCTTTGGTTTATGTTGGGTGTTCCTGTATTAGTGTTGGGGAGTGGGTTGATATTTGTTGTGGGGAGAATTTTTCTCTTCTCCCTATAGTTCATTTTTGTTGTGGGTTTCCCTACAACTGGTCTAGTGTGACTTGTATATTAAAGGGTCAAACTAATGTTCATGATTCCATTTTCCCTTGTTTAGCTCTGAGTTTGAGTTTTTGTTCTCATTCAACATGGTGAAATTCTAGGGAAGAATGTTTTTCTGGTGGGGAGAATTATCACACCCCGATTTCAATTTTCATTTTTATCTTTTATTTTTATTTTCCTTTATATGCTTGTTATTTTTTTGTTATGATTTCGTATGAGGTTTAGGTGGGAATTTATTTGAGTTTTTTACGTTTTGGGAGGTTTTTTCCTTATTTATAGTTAGTGTGAAAGGTACGGGGAGAAAATGGTTTGCTGGGGATTATGTGGTACACCTACTATCACTTCTCTATGGGGTGTGTTTGTTGGAAGGTTTATACCTTCAATTAGTAGAGTTTGGGGGGGAGGGTAAAGTTTGTGAAATTTTCCAAGGTCGCACTGTTAAAGTGCATGGTTATTTTAACCATGTAGCCTAAGAATGCATAGGTCACATAGTTAAGTCATATGATTAAACTAACCATGCGGTCTCTATGTACAGCTCGTGTAACTCTTGATAGTAGGGAATTACATGGTTTGTGCATGATTTGTTTAACAATGTGAGTTAAACATGAAAACCCACCAAATAAGGGTATTTTTTACTTTTTAAATTCTTTTTAATTGGGTTCTCTTCCCTTGGACTAACCCATTGGAACTCCATGACCTGGATACGTCCTATGGAGCTTTTTAAATCCTCTAAGCTCTTCCAAGTGGATTTCATGGTGGTTTCTTAGTGATTCTTCACCCTGATTGAAAGTTTAAGGATCCCCTCTATTTCTCCTTTTGTATTCTTCCATCTTACCTTTCTCATCTAAAACTATTTCCCATGATTGGCCAATTTGAATACCTAGGGTGGTGCAAAGTTGTGGTTTTTTCTATATTAGGGTTCCGAGCTCTAGTAAGAGTGTCTCTTCGATGGATTTCGTTAAAGGTAACATGATTCTTCAACTTGAGGTAGGTGTTTCTATCCATTTACTTTCTAGAACATTTCATTGATGCTTCAACTATTCTTCGATGCCTTAAAAGGGTTATAATATTTCTTTTTATGTGTTAGCATAATTTTTTTTGGTATTTTCATGCAGTAAAATTTGTTCTAATTGGTTTTCAAAGGGTTCTTTTAATATTCCTATGTATATAAGTATGTGAGGTGTTCGATGAAATTCCAATTGTCCTATTAAAATAGAATTTGGGTAATTTAAGAGTGTTTTAGGCTTGGGTTATGTTTTTGTGTCTTGGTTGAATTGTGATTCGAGCCTTGTGAGCGAGTTATGGTGACTTTAGTTGGTTGGTGTTATATATTTAATGAAAGTGGTGTTTCATAGAATTTTTCTTATTAACTTGATGTTTTTTAAAGTTTTTTCCTTCATATGTAGACATATCGATTTGTTCATGGGGTGAACACATGTATAGGTGCACAAATGATGATGTCTTGCTTTAAAAATGTTCCTTAAACCCTGATTTTTAAAAGAGCCGCATCCCTATCATTCTTCTTTTCTTTATCCCCTTTCTTTCTCAAATTGTTCATTCGAAACATTATTTTCTTCAAAATGGTTCCTTGGATTATAGATAGTGTCTTTGTGTTTCATGTCAATTTAATGGTGGTTTCAAATGTGTTATCTAAGGCTTGGCCCATTTGAAATTTTGTGACGTGGCTCGGTTTCAAAAATGAAATAAGGCTTATTTGGAACCTTTGAGTAAGTTTCACATTTCATAATGGTTTTGGGAATGGTTTTTGGAATGAATTCAGTATTGCGGAAAATGTAATGCCCGGATTGAATCTTAGCATGTTTTGGAAATGGTTTTGAAATGGATTTGATTTAGAAATTTAAGGCTTGATTGGCACTTTGAGATGTTTTGGAGATTTGTTTTGAAACTCATGTGATATGGCGGCCAGATTGGCACCTGTTCCTGGTTGATGTGTGATGGGAACCTCTACGGTGGATCCTCTAAAAAGTGGGTCATCACATATATGGTGTTATTTTTTGGCTAGGAAATTATGGTTTCAGTGGGTTAATGATTTGAGCCACCTGTATGAGGACCTCCCCATTAATTGTATACTATTATCATGGTATTCATGGGTGTCATCTAGAGGTTTGAGTGATAATCTCTTATCAGCCTCGATTAGATGGGTTATTAACCCCAGGATTATCTGAGAGGCCATGTGGGATGT
This sequence comes from Viscum album, assembly GCA_963277665.1. Taxonomy (NCBI): domain Eukaryota; kingdom Viridiplantae; phylum Streptophyta; class Magnoliopsida; order Santalales; family Viscaceae; genus Viscum; species Viscum album. The sequence continues at coordinate 431,529,173 of OY728139.1, forward strand.
ACCACTAGATTGGCGAGTTTAGAGAGGACAGTTGGTTATTGACTATAGAGCTTCACTATACGTCAACTGGTGAGTCTCATCTAAGAATGTCTAGGGATTAATTCTAGTGATGTTTAGGAAATTTCCATAATTAACTATCTATGTGTTCTTTTTTATTTTTACTGTATATTGGTTATTACCCCTACTAGTTTATGCCACTTTTTTTATTTCATTTGCATTCATCATATCCCTTTTTGATCATCTGGTATGGATTTGTAACTATGTTTTTGTTTTGAACGGGGTTTTGGAATATAAAACCTTTTCTAAAGGAAATTATTGCATGTTTTTAAAAAAATGATATTTTTGAAAAATTTTGTTTGGTTAATTAAAATGATAAAACCCAATTTTATTAATGTATTTCAAACCATTTTTATGTACTGTTTTGTGAAAGAAAATTCATGGACTCTATGATGCTTTCTTACTAGGATATTTATGCTCACACCCTACATGCACCACTCAACATCGGTATACCTAAGTTATATTGTAGGTTCAGGTTTCTAGTTTGAGTTTTCCTTTAGAGAAGGCTAGTTTAGTAGATGGTGGTGACCAAGAGGTCACATGGAGATCATGTTTTTCAGTTTGGTTTAGTTCTATTTTGTAGATTCTATTTTGTTTTGTTGTTATTGTATCTAGATCTGGTTATATTTGTTTATGATTAGTTATTATTAGTTTTTTAAATCCTCTATTTTAGTTATTTGATCTAGGTTTTTTATTAGGAGAAATCATTCTCACTTGGTTTATCCTTATGCTCGGTGCTAGTCGCCAGAACAGGAAGATCGAGAACACCTCCTGGTCCTTATCTTGGACTGGGTCATGTGTCAGGTTGGATGGCAGCCTGAACTGGTTCGTGGTAATGAAAGAATGAATATTCATCATTTAATGTTTCAAAAATAGTGTAATAGACTCTCAAGGGAATGAATCAATGGAAAATGAAATTGTTTCTTGTGTGTAAGGATTGGACATCATTCTCATGAATGTCATGGATAGATAACGAGGTTGGCTAATAAAATGGATGGTATAAAGGTTCCAACTAATTCTTCACCTACACATAAATTTTTCAAATATAAGAAACATGGGAATTATTAAAATTAAAGCCCCAATATAATTTGCAACAATGATGACAGGCCTCTTTAAAACCATTGAACTTGGGAATAAGGGAAAGTATATGCATTGACTACTAATGAAGTGAATCATGATGAATAGGGAACACTTATCGTCCACTCTAAATTTGAGTATATCTTGTTGAATTCTTCTCTAGACACTCTAGTATATCTTTGGATTATTATAAGAGAACAAAATCACCACCTCAAAATATTTGATATTATTTTAAGAAACATCTATGGTTATTGTCTCACAAATTTAATATTGTAAAATGAAAAACATTTAAAATATAAATATCATATTAATTAGCGTGTATGAAATGAAACAATAAGTATGGAATGAAATATAATATCCCAATACTTTATAATATATTTATTATTTTAAATAAATTCAATCTATGATATAGCTTGCAATGCACACAATATTGAGTTATCTTGTGTTACACACAACAATGACTTTCGTTGATAGCCTACGTTACATGAAAGACTGAGTTTTACTGAATACTATTAATATTATTATTTAAAATGAAAATTATTACATAGTAATTAAATTTATGGTTATTAATAGGATTAACTAAATTTTGAAAATATATCGTTTAATTCATTGGTTACCATTTTATTATAAATGAAAATAAAAATCAATGGAATATAAAGAAAATTCTTTTATAAATAAACTATTTTTATGCTCCCAAATGTGATTTGTACTAAACTATTAAATTAATTATTATAATTGATTTATATTACTTAATTTTATATTTTATATATTCAATCAAATGTTTTTGCATTCATACAATATATTTTATAGGCATAAGATAAGATCAAATCTAAATTTATGCATAAAAATCTGTATTTTTTTATAGGAGGTTTTGTCACCTTTTAATGGGTCACCTATATTAAAAATAAATTTAGACACTTTTATAAATTTTATTTGGAAAAATAAATTTCAATTATGGAATTATAATTTCAAAAATATTTTAGGGTGATTTTTTTAATTTTTCTAGAGATGTTTAATTTTTTTATGAATTGTGAAAAATATCGACTTTTAATTGAAAACTAAATTTTCATAAAAATAATTTATAATGTTAAAATATATTTTAAATTTGTTTTAATTAAAAATAAATAAATAATACACATATTAATCCAATTTAGGTCATTGGAATCATTTTTATATTGAATTTAGATATAAAAACATAGTAAACTATTGAACATTTTCAATTTAAAAAAATATTTTCCTATTGCATCTACGTGATTAATTTTTAATTAATTATAGCCACTTATTTGAATATAATTTGGAAAAATGGATTCCATATTTGTAGCAATGATAATTTATAATGTCTAATAATTTCAAATTACTTCTTGACCAAAGTTATTAGTGAAAATAGTTAAAATTAATTACAATGATTAAATGAAAAACGAGTTTATCGAGGGACTCAACTTTAAAATTAAGATACCAAATGACCAATAAACTTTTCTAACACCCATTTTAAGACCAAATTTAAAATATTTTTTCTTTAGGATCTAATTTTATGAGTTCTTAAGACAAATTTCAATGAAAGTGACACATATAATAAGTTAAGTTAAGAAAAATACAAAAAAAATATTTCCTCATACTTTTAATTTCTATAAAGCTTCTGGATAGGGAAAAAAATAAATTAGTTTCATTATATATATAATTTATAATGATAACTTTTTATCCTAATAATTTATATTTAATTTTTATAGACGAATTAGTTACTTAAAATTCTTAAGAAACGCCAAAGTAGTGATTGTTTAGTTAATAATAAAATAAAATAAATAATATTAAAAATATTAAAAATGAAGAAAATTGAATAAATTATTGTGTTAACTTATTTTTATAGATAAATATGTCATTTTTCATATCCCGTAACTTAAAATATTCAAATTAAATTATTTTATTGACATTTTTAAAATTTAAATTAAATGAATAATGTCAAAATTGACATTAATACTGTTTTATAATAAATGATATTTTATTAATTGATTTTAAATTAAATAAAAATATTATATTGTCTAAAGTGATTTTTAAATGTTAATTAATATCATATATATTCCATTAATGGACCAATTTTACTATTATAATGACTATATTGAATGTTTAATAGTAAAAAACTATGTTAGCACGGTTACGGTTTAAGTATTGTTTTTGCCTATTACTTGAACTTGTGTTAAAATTAATTTTCATCACTCATACGATTTATATTTTATAAATTAAATATAATTTTTAGAATATTTTTTCCAAATTATATATAAAGTATCATTCTATTTTACTCTTAATGGATAAAATACTTAGGTTGGAATACTGGTAACCATAATGAAAAACCAAAATAATAAAATAAGGAAACTTAGGAGTTAAGGAAAAATAGATTAAATTTTTTTTCTATTGCATGGGTGAGTTCAAGATAGAAAAAATAATGTATAAACCCCATTATTTATAAATATTTGTCCCATCTGAGGTAATATTGACCTCTCAATAGTGAATAATTTTGAGTATTTACAAGAATTCCACTCCTCCTCAACTATAAAAAGGAACTCACTCCCACCACTTATTCACACCTATAAATCCATTTTTATCAACCAATAGCTTCCCAAATAATTATCTAATAAACCTCAACTAATTATAGAATCATTAGTTTTTGTATAAGGAAAACCATTCAGGGTTTTAGTGAAAACCTAAGGAGGAAACCTGTGGATGAGGTAATATTCTTTTAAAAGCGTTTTTATTTTATTTCCTTCTCCACCCCCTAAAATTTTTATTATACCATGATTATATAATAACCTAATTATAATACATATACTAAGATGTTTTGATTTTAAGGTTAAGACCTACAACTTTAGACACTTCTGTCAAATGTTTTATGAAATCATTGTTTGTGTGTACAACAGACTACCACCTCGTGACCCGATGTCATTTTTTCCATTACCACCTCTTAAGGTTGAGAATTATGATGGAAACACTATTTATATATGATATTTATGATACTTATAATATTTTTCTGTTTTTTAATTATTATATAACACATACCTTCATGATTTCCATTATATGGGAATACGATAATGTCACTCATGTGTACAGTGGACTACCACTTCATGAGGTGATGTGATTCATTAACAATTTACATGGAATGTATTAAGGATGGGTTTAATAAAAATATGAGATATATATAACATAAAAATGATAATAAAATGATAATATATATAAATATATATATAATTTATTTTTTTATTTCAATGTTACAAGAAAATGGAAACAGTGTTCATGTGTACGAATAACCTACAATCTCCATGAACAATTTATTAATTTATCATCACCAAATTTTATAGATTAATCAAAATACATATATATTAAATAGCTATTATATTTAAATCATGGTTTAAATTCTAGTGATGATTAAATAATGATTTAATTAATAAGAACAGAGAAATAACACATAAGGACCCAGCCTTAAAACATTACTTAATCTTGAATTAAAGGAATAATTCACATTTAGGATCTTTTCAGGTTTAGAGTTTTAGAGAATTAGGCCATAGATATTTCATCTCAAAAGTTAAAAAGTAAACACTTCTACTCAGATTCCATTTTTTTCATAAAATAAATACTCTTGATAAAAATTCATGTCTAGTTCTATGTTTTAGACAGCATGACTTTATTTGATCCCATCCTTGACCCTATTCCACTTTATGTCCTATGAAAAACATTTCAAAAACTTGGGATGAGCATAAAAAGCTCAGTAAAGGATACACCAATAAGGAAAACTTATAGTTTTTCAAAACAACAAGTAAAACATGAATAATTTATCATAAGTAATACTTTTCACCTTTATGAAGTAGTAAACACTCTTCACTGAATAAAATATAACTGTTTACCCTTTTGTAACCAAAAGATTACTATAAACCCTATATAAAGAACACATAAGATATAAAGGTTACTTGGGACATAAACATACTTAAATGGAATAACCATACAGTCGAATTCCACACATATCACTAAATAGAATAGCCATATGGCCGACTTCCATACCCAATGCATTGGAGGTTATAACGTAACCACCCATCCTGGTTTTCACGGCACCACCTGTCATTTGGTTTATCACGTAACCACCCATAAAATGTCCAAGTACCATTATAAAATCATAACATATACAATAAATATAAAGGAAAGAAAACATTTCCACATTTCAATCACAATATATTGACATATAAAATCCATTATCAAAACCATTTTCAATACCAAAATACATAAAAGCATATATGGTATTTATTTTCCTTTTAAAAACATTACGGCTTGTTAAGGAAGCTAAAGATCAAATAATACTCACGGCGGCGGAAAGGTTGTTGTCACCACGTACGTTAAAAAGAAACATACTTTTTATCATTTAGTAAAACATTTCATAGAGAAAAGATTCCTTTTGTATAAAAGTAATATTCAAAGGGTTTTATACACTGTATAAAAGAAAGTTGTGTATAAAACAAAATATTCCTCAATGAAAGGAGATTGAGACAAAGTCCCTTATCTTGTGTCTGACTTGACTCGATCATTCTTTAATCTCATGAATAATAAACTAAAGTTAATTTCTACATTCTTATGAAACTTTTTCAAGTTTTTTATTCCTTTTACATCACTTATTTCCATGTTATAAACATTATGTAATCATTTATGTTAATAATGTTCATTTTGTTGATATTTGGTACTTAAGTCAAAAATGGATTTCTTACAAATACATGTAGTTCATGTGGTCAAAGGTTCAATATATACAAAATTATATTCATGAATTGGATATCATATATATCATATATATCCAGCATATACATGTATTTATAATAGTACATAACATTTAGAGTTAACAAATGAAATGCACCGTTCATGGAGACGGTAAGTCGTTCGTACGCATGAATGCTACTTTCATTTATATTTTGTATTTAATGGAATGAAATCACAATGATATAAAGGTATATTATAATAATATTATAAAATAATATATAATATTATTAACTCCATCCTTTATACATCCCACATATGGCATTAACGATTCAAATCACTTTGAGGGGGCGGTAGTCCGCACTTCCTAAAATGAAATTATTGTGTTTATCCATTATGGAAACCATAAATGTATGACATAAATGAAAAATAAATAATCATAAGGAAAAAAATAAACATAATATATATCATATATAAATATAGTGACATCTTAATGGCCACCATGAGAGGCGGTAGGAGATAATTGAACAATCATCGTTTCGTGATGTAGTAGTTCGTCGTCCACAGAAACAGTACGTTCTTCACCCATTAGATGGAGGTGTGTGTAAGTGTAGCTCTAATAAATCTCATAACAAAATTATAGTATATTGAAGATACTGGTTTTGTTACAATATAAAGGAATAAAAAGATTTTAGGGGATTGGAGAAGAAAAATAATACAAAAGGACATAAGAGAAGACATTACCTTTAAATCGCGTAACTCCCCTTGGTTTCAAACAATAGGGTTTTTTGAAGAGATTCCTACCTAAAGTAAGGCTTCTAGGATGAATAGAGGGATTTTTAGAGATAATATGAGAATGTTTTGGACAATCTAAGGGCTTGAGAGGTGTGGTTAATTGGGTAGAGGTGGGGGCCTTTTATAAGATGGAGGAGGGGCACTCTTGGAAGGTCATGAAATGTTACTTTATTATGAAATTATTTTCGAATTTTAAAGGTCCCAAGATGATATATTTCCAGGATATGGTGATAAGGGTTCTAAATCCACCAATCCAATAGGTTTTTGACAAGTTTATGTCTTATATTTTACCATATCTTTTCATTTTATTTAAATTGTTCATTAATGAGGTAATCGTTGCATCATCATGTGTCATAAATAAATTTATTTATTTAATGTCTAAAAATTATAAAACACATACCATGATGTAGAAAATGTTTTTATATTTCCAATGACTTTTTATAGTTTAATATATCACTTAAATAAACAAAACTAAATTTTTTTTACTTAGGTGATACATACTTTGGTTATACTTTCCTTAAAAAATATAATAAAAGGTCACTATCACACTAAAGTGATTCCATGGGGTCCCAAAGTTTGGAAAAATGCATCCCATGGTCGTAAATGACTCAAAAAAGGATTTGGACACAAGTTGGGGTCATTTTAAATTATTATGATATTATTTTAATACCCTAAACTACCCAATTACTAATTAATCCGGATAAGTAAAGATAATTGTCGTCGTTACTACTCATAATGTCAAAAACAAAAGAGTCTTAATTACATAATTTGGAACTTATGATTTCAAATATGGAATCCATTTTACAAAATTCCAAACATAGAAATTGCAGTAATTAATTTAAAAATAATTCCTGTTGTCAAAACAAATAGCGTGTTTTTAAAAAACAATATCAATCAAATGATTGACAATTGTTTATGTCCAATTTCAATGTGAAATTAATTATAAAGACCTCCATTGGATTAAATGGTAAAAATATATTATAATTACACTTTAAAACCAATTAAAAATATAATCTAATTATATAATTAAATTATATGAAAAAGAAGTTTTGAAGTAAAATGCAGTATTTTTCACTATTCATTAAAAAATGAACATTGTCAGAAAAATACCAAAAATTTATCCAAAGTAAATTTCAATGTCACAATTATAAAGAATAAGTTTATTTTGAAAAATAGATCTTATAAAATTGTCAAAAGATATATTTAGAAATGGTTCGCCATCAAAAGGCAGTAAAACAATCTTTTAAAAATATTAGACTATTCAATGATTAAGATTGGATTTATTCTAATTTTAAGCCTCTAAAACACTATCTAATTTATTAATAGAGATAGATATGAAAATATATTATTATTTAATTACTTTGGATGTCCCATACTTCCCCCATTTAGGCAATTTCTTCCCCATAATTTATTTACTTATCGAATAAGTGAGGTTATTTATCCCTCATTGCATTTTCAGATTCCCATGTTGCTTCTTCAACTATATGGTTTTTCCATAGAACCTTTACTTGATGAATAACCTTATTCTCTAACACTTTCTCCATGTGGTCAAGAATCTGGACTGGTTGTTCCTCATAAGATAGATTCTCATCCAACTAAACTACCTCTAGACTCAAAACATGAGATAGATTTGGCATGTACTTCCTTAACATTGAAATATGAAAAACATTGTGTACCTGGGATAAACTCAGAGGTAAAGTCACTCGGTATGCAACTGATCCAACTCTCTCCATAATTTCATATCGTCCAATGAACATTGGACTTAGCTTTCCTTTCTTACCAAAATACATCACACTTTTCCATTGAGAAACTTTGAGACAAACATGATCACCTACCTCAAAAGAAAGATCCTTCCTCTGGTTATCTTTATAACTTTTCTTCCGACTCTGAGATGTTCTCATGTGCTTCTGAATCAACTAAACTTTTTTTCCATCTCTTCTACCAATTCTTGTCCCATCAGCTTCCTTTCCCCTACTTCATCCCAAAAAGTTGGAGTTTGACACTGCTTCCCATATAATGCCTCAAACGGAGCCATCTGTATACCAGAATGAAAACTATTATTATAAGAAAATTCAACCAAAGAAAGTTATTGGTCCCAACATCCCTGGTAATCCATCGTGAAAGAACGTAACATATCCTCCAAGGTCTGAATTGTTCATTCTGATTTCCCATCTTATTGCGGTTGAAAAGCTGTACTAAAATTTAATTCAGTACCCAACGACTTCTGAAGGCCTTCCCAAAATTTAGAAGTAAACCTATGATCACGATTAGATATAATGGAGAGGGGAACTCCATGTAACTTGACTATCTCTTTAACATACAACTGAGAAAGTTGATCTAGAGAGAAGGTATCTCGAATAGGAAGGAAATGAGCAGATTTAGTCAATCGAGCAACATTAACCCAGATTGTATTATTACCTAGAGATGTCTTTGGTAATCCCACAACAAAGTCCATGGATATATTTTTCCATTTCCACTCTGGCACCGGTAAATACTGAATCATTCCTTTCAGTAACTACCACTCTGCTTTAACCTTCTTACAAGTCAAGCACTTCATAGTAAAATCAGAAATATCCCTTTTCATTCCATTCCACCAGTAATACTCTCACAGATCTTTGTACATCTTTGTACTGCCAGGATGAACTAAAAATGGAGAACTATGAGCTTCCCATAACAACTCTCTCTTCAACTCGGAACCACAAGACAGACACAATCTCCTCCCAAATATCAAAACACAATCATTATTAATGTAAAATTCAGGAAACTTACCCTTCTTAACTAGCTCTACCTTTTTCTGCAACCCACTGTCTTCCTTCTACACTTGCTTAATTATGTCTGATAAAGATGATATCACTGACACCTGAAACAAAACAGAAGAACTTCCTGCACCAACAACTTCTATTCCAAAGTTCATCAGATCAAAAACGAAAGGATCTCATTCCAAACATAGCATGGTTAATGAAGCATTACTCTTTCAACTCAAAGCATCAACAACTTTATTTTATTTTCCCGGATGGTAATGAATTGTACAATCATAATCCTTGATTAATTAAAGACATCTCCTCTGTCTCATGTTCAATTCTTTCTGAGTGAATATATACCTTAAACTTTTGTGACCAGTATATATTTCACACTTTACACCATACAAATTATGCCTCCAAATTTTTAAAGCAAAAACAACAGCAGCTAATTCCAAATCATGTGTAGGGTAATTTAACTCATGAGTTTTCAACTGACATGAAGCATAAGAAATTACCTAATTATTCTGCATAAGGAAACAACCAATTCCTTTCAACAAAGAATCACTATACATAAAAAAACTCACCATTTCTGGAAGGAAGTTCCAAAAATGGAGAATTCACCAATCTTCATTTCAATTCCTTAAAAAAACCATCACATTCTTTTGTCCAGATAAACATAACACCTTTTCGAGTTAACTTAGTCATTGGACTAGATAACCATGAAAAATTCTCAACAAACCTCTAGTAATAACCTGCCAAACCAAGAAAACTATGGATCTTAGGTATATTTGTAGGTCTTGGACATTCTTCAATAACTTTTATTTTAGCAGCATCAACAGTTATGAATTTTTTTGAAACAATGTGACCAAGGAAAGAAATTTGTTGTAACCAAAACTCACACTTTTTGAATTTTCCATATATTTTATTTTCTTTTAAGGTTTGCAAGATAACCCTTAAATGACTTTCATGTTCCTCTTTACTTTTGAAAAAAACTAAAATATCATCAATGAAAACAACCACAAACTTATCCAAGAACTCATGGAAAATTCTATTCATAAGGTCCATGAATACCGCAGGTGAATTGCTTAACCCAAAAGGTATAACTACAAATTCATAATGGCCATATCTATACGAAACGCGGTCTTTGGAACGTCTACCTCTTTTACCTTCAACTGATGGTACCCTGACCTCAAGTCAATCTTCGAAAAATAATTAGCTCCATAGAGCTGATCAAACAAATCATCGATATGTGAAAAAGGATGTTTGTTCTTAACAGTGATGTTATTCAATTCTCTATAATCAATGAAAAATCTCATTGAAACATATTTATTTTTTACAAACAAGATTGGTGCACCCCATGGTGATGTGGTAGGTCAAATGAAACATTTATCTAATAACTCCTGTAATTGCTTCTTTAACTCTAAAAGTTCAACTTGAGCCATTTGATAAGGGGATTTTGAAATTTGATTAGAATCAGGAACTAAGTCAATAGTAAATTCAACTTATCGATTAGGTATAATACAAGGAAACTCATCAGGAAAAATATCAAGACTCTCATTTACCACTAGAACATCATTAATATGAACAGTTCCTTTGTTTTCAACAATATGTGCAAGGTAACATTAATTTACTTCATTTACTAGTTTCTCAACTTCCTGATATGTTATCAAAATCAAGGGTTCATTATTGTACACAAACTGAAAATCTTTCTGAAAAGAAACCTCTTTAGCTCTGCAGTCAATCATAGCATGATAAACAGAAAGCCAATCCATGCCCAAAATAACATCAAACTCTTCTAGAGTCAAACCAATAAGGTTTGTAGGTAGATTCTTTCTGCACACAAGGACAAGAATGTTCTTATGATTTCTTTTTGTCTCAACATTTCCAATGGGTGTTTTTACCAAAAGTATAGGATTCATATCTTGTGATGGAATTCCAAATTTACTAGAAAACTTATCAGAAATGAAATAATGTGTAGACCCTGAATCAAACAACACATTGGCATAATCTGAACAAACAAACAGTTTACCTGATACTACTTCATTCGATGACTCCACATCTGTTGATGTAGTAGAAAAGGATTTCACCACCCCTTTCTTCTTGTATTCGGGCTTCTTTCCCTGAGTTTATTTCTTCGTTAGACACTTATTTTCATAATGTCCCATTTCATTACACTTAAAACATCTTACTGCTGGCTTTTAATTTCCTGTTTGATCATCATCCTTACAGTTATGAGAAATATAACCAGACTTACCACACCGAAAGCACTTTCCAGACTTGGATAAACATTCTCCAGGATGCATTTTACCACAAATCACATAGTATGGATATTTGGTTTTCTTACCTCCAGGCTTCTTTGATGAATTATTTCCTTTTACTAGCCTACTGGACCTCTTATTATGTTCTTTTTCAAAGAACACATGATCATCGGAAAACTCCATTTCCAACTTCTCTGCACATCGAACAAGTTTTTCATAACTTTTGAACTCATGAAAATCTAATACCCTTTGATATTTTTCCTTTAACCCTGAGTAAAAACGGTTGATTTTATTATTAAGATCTCATATGAAATTTGGGGAATACCTTTCCAGTTGAGTGAACTTTGCTTTATAAGCATCCACTGAGTCATCCTCCTTCCTCAATTCTAGGAATTTTTTTTTCCATCCTAAGACAAACCACCTTAGGAAAATATTTCTCAAGAAACATACCTTTGAATTAATCCCAGTCAAGATCATCAATCTCCTCATTATCCCTGATATTTTTCACCATTGACCACCACTGATCACCTTCACCTTCAAAACAGTAAACAGTGAGACTAACCTTTTGATGTTCTGAATAGCCCATGACATAAAAATTTTTCTCCAGTGCTTTAATCCACCCTTATGATAGCATATGGTCAGATGATCCTCTGAATGATGGGGGATGTTGCCTCATGAAATGCTCCACAACTGAAATGTTCCTCTGTGGTTGATCTGGCTGTTCTCATGTATGGATACCACAACCATTTATATCTTGAGTTAACTATTCCATCACTGCAACAAACTGTTCAGTTCCGATTCTGACCATCTCAGGATACTGATTTGGAGGGGTTTTTTCCTCCTAATGTTGTCCCAACATAGCTGCCCTATTTCCTCTGTGGAAAACTATTCTGAAGATAGAAATATCTTAGGCGAAGCAACATGGTAATCTTTAAATTCTATATCATTTCAATCATACCATAAATTAATTTATGGACATGAATTTAACAATATCCTAACTCCTAATGTTGTCTAAACCGACCTTTGATACCAACTATAAGGACCCGGCCTTAAAAAATTACTCAATCTTGAATTAAATGAATAATTCACAGTGAGGATCTTTTCAGTTTTAGAGTTTTATAGAATTTGTCCATAACTTTTACATCTAAAAAGTTATAAAGAAGACACTTCTACTTAGATTCTAGTTTTTTCATAAAATAAAAACTCTTGATAAAAGGTCATGTCCAGTTCCATGTTTTAGACAACATGAATTTCCTTGATCCCATCCTTGACCCTATTCCACTTTATGTCTTGTGAAAAACATTTCAAAAAGTTGGGATGAGCATATAAATCCTAGTAAGGGATACACAAAGAAGTGAAACTGTTATTTTTCCAAACAACAAGTATACCATGAATACTTTATCATAAGTAATACTTTTCACCTTTATGAAGTAGTAAATATTCTTCACTAAATAAAAAATAATTTTTTACCATTTTGTAACCAAAAGATTACCAAAAAACCTATATAAATAACACATAACATATAAAGGTAACTTGGGACAAAAACATACATAATGGAATAACCATATGGTAGACTCCACACATATCACTAAATGGAATAGTCGTAAGGCTAACTTCCATACCCAATTCATTGGAGGTTATAACGTAACCACCCATCCTGGTTTTCACGGAACCACCCATCATTTGGTTTATCACCTAACCACCCATCAAATGTCCAAGTACCATTATAAAATTATAACACATACAATAAATATAAAGGAAAGAAAACATTTCCACATTTCAATCAAAATATATTGACATATCAAATCCATTATCAAAACCATTTTCAATACCAAAATACATAAAAGATAATATGGTATTTATTTTCCTTTTAAAAAAATCTTGGCTTATTAAAGAATCCAAAGATCAAATAATACTCGCAGCGGCTGAAAGGTCGTCGTCACCGCGTACGTTAAAAAGAAACATAATTTTTTTCGTTTAGTAAAACGCTTCGTAGAGAAAAGATTCCTTTTTAATAAAAGTAAAATTCAAAGGGGTTTATACGCTGTATAAAATAAAGTTGTGTATAACAAAAATATTCCTCAATTAAAGGAGATTGAGACGAAGTCACTTACCTCGTGTCCGACTTGACTAGATCGTTCTTTAATCTCCTGAATAATAAACTAAATTTAATTTCTAATTGCTTAAGAGCCTCTTTCAAGTTTTTTATTCCTTTTATATAACTTATTTCCATGTTATAAACATTATTAAATCATTTATGTTAATAATGTTCATTTTGTCGATATTTGGTACTTAAGTCAAAAACGGACTTCTTACAATTAAATGTTGTTCTTGTGGTCAAAGGTTCATTATATCCAGAATGATATTCATGATTTGTATATCATATATATCATATATATCTAACATATACATGTATTTATAATAGTACATAACATTTAGAGGTAAGAAATGAAATACACCATTCATGGAGATGGTAAGTCATACGTACGCGTTAACGCTATTTTCATTTCTATTTTGTATTTGATGGAATGAAATCAAATTGATATAAAGGTAAATTATAATTCCCATATAATATCATATATAATGTTATTAACTCCATCCTTTATACGTCTCATATATGGCATTAATGTTTCAAATCACTTTGAGGGGGCGGTAGTCCGCACTTCCTAAAATGAAATTATCACGTTTATCCATTATGGAAACCATAAAGGTATGCCATAAATGAAAAATACAAAAGCATAAGGAAAACATAGACATAATATATATCATATATAAATATAGTGAAATCTTAATGGCCACCATGAGAGGCGGTAGGATATAATTGAACAATCATCATTTCGTGAGGCAGTAGTTCGTCGTCCATAGAAACAATATGTTCTTCACCCATTAGATGGAGGTGTGAGTAAGTGTAGCTTGAATAAATCTCATAAAAACATATTAGTATATGGAATATACTAGTTTTGTTACAAAATAATGTAATAAAAAGTGTTTATGGGGTTGGAGAAGCAAAATAAAACAAAAATACATAAGAGAAGACATTACCTTTATATCGGGTAACTCCCCTTGGTTTGAACCAAAAGGGTTTCTTGAAGATATTTCTGCCTAAGGTAAGGATTCTAGGATGAAGAGAGGGATTTTTAGAGATAATATGAGCAGGGTTTGGATGATCCAAGGGATTGAGAGGTGTTGGTAAGAGGGTAGAGGTGGGGGCCTTTTATAATAGGGAGGAGGGACACTCTTGGAAGGTCATCAAATGTTACTTTATTATGAAATGATTCTCGGATTTTAAAGGTCCCACAATGATATATTTAGAAGATAATGTGATAAGGGTTCGAAATCCACCCATTAAATAGGTTTTTGACAAGTTTAATTATTATATTTTACCTTATCTTATCACTTTATTTAAATCATTCATTAATGAGGTAATCGCTGCATCATCATGTGTCATAAATAAATTTATTTATTTAATGTCTAAAAATTGTAAAAAAATACCATGATGTAGGAAATATCTTTATCTTCACAATTACTATTTATAATCTAAGAGATCACTTATATAAACAAAACTAAATTTTTTTTACTTAGGTGATACATACTTTGGTTTTACATTCCTTAAAAACAATAATATAATAAAAGGTCACTATCACACTAAAGTGATTCCATGGTGCCCCAAAGTTTGGAACAAGGAAAAAAATGTTCGTCCATGAATTAAAAAAAAAGTATTTGGACACAATTTGGGTTCATTTTATATTATTATGATATTATTTTATTACCCTTAACTACCCAATTACTAATTAATCACGATAATTAAAGATAATTTTCATCATTACAATTCAAAATGTCCAAAAAAAGTCTTAATTACATAATTTAAACCTTCTGATTCAAAATATGGAATCCATTTTACCAAATTCCAAACCCATAAATCAAAGTAATTAATTTAAAAATAATTCCCGTTGTCAAAACAAATAGCGTGTTTTTAAAAAAAATATCTATCAAAAGATTGACAATTGTTTATGTCCAATTTCAATGTGAAATTAATTCTAATGACCACCATTGGATAAAATGGTAAAACTATATTATAATTACACTTTAAAACTAATTATAATGATAATCTAACCATATAATTAAATTAGATGTAAAATTACTTTTGAAGTAAAATGCAGTATTTTTCACTATTCATTAAAAATTGAACATTGTCAAAAAAATACCAAAAATTTATCCAAAGTAAATTTAAATGTCTCAATTCTAAAGAATAAGTTTATTCTGACAAATAGAGCTTATAAAATTTTCAAAATATATATTTAAAAATGGTTTTCCACCAAAAGGTGGTAAAATTATCTTTTAAAAATATTAGAGTATTCTCTGCTTAAGATTGGATTTATTCTCATTCTAAGTCTCTAAAACACTATATAATTCATAAATAGACATAGATATGAAAATCTATTATTCTTTAATTACTTGGGATGTTACATAACAAGTTGAAACATACTAAGAAAAAGGCAATTAACACTAGAAGTATTGAAAATAATGAGAGATTATTAACGAATGGGTGATAAGATGTTATAAAGGAATAATATATGATATTATAAATATTAATATGGTTTTTTTATAAGTTAATAACATTCTTAAAACTATTATATTAGAGGTTAAATATCATTCAACCAAAAGGATGTTCAATGTAAGGGATTTCATCTCAATTCACATTCCATTGACAGTTATTTGATTTTTTCACCAATTGACTTTTATGTTGTGTATATAAATCCCCTTAGACATGTAATATCATGATTAATTCATAATTCATGGTATTTTAAGTTTCACTTTAAATTATCTCATCCAAGGGAATTTGACTTGAAAATTTATATGTGGTAAAAGTTACTGTACAATCTCAATTCCTTTTGTGATTGTTAACTTTCTCTTTAAACGATAACTTTCTCATTATAAATTTTCATTAGAAATTATATTTATTTTTGATATCCATATTATTTCTGAAACCTTATACCAGTTTTACATATGGTGTTTACTTTGAATATTATATGATTTATTGGGGAAATATTGATAAATCTGAATCCTTTACTCAATACAGATATTTGATAAGGAATATTGTTTATAATATAAATAAATTGATAAATATTTTAGTTATGTTTTGAACATATAGTACATGGTTTGGGGACTAGTTAATATAAGACCCTCGATGCATCAGTACTCTCATGAGTGAAATCAGTTGGCCAAATCATATGGGTTTCTACCCATGTACTTAAACTATCTTGATGATAGATCTTGACAATAACTATCTTGAGTAAATATATTGATAGTTTAGACATAAAAAATTATGATTTACATAATTATTGTTATTCCATATTATTATTTGATTAATTATAATATCCATGGTCAAGTCTCAAGCTAATGAGATTATTTATATGGAATTATTGGATCATCTTTTATTCTTTCCACGTTATGATCAAGTTATTGATTAATTAGAATAAATTTGATCCATTTACCTTTCCATAATGATTATTCTTTATTTATTCATGATATCATCCACTATACTTAACCCTTAATAAGAATTTCAGTTCACCCTTGTTTTGGTTCCTTTCCCCGAGATATGAAGTTGAATTCCTGGAATGAGTTTTCAAGGATATTGAGCATTTTATTTTTTTTATGTACTTTGATTTATTTTCAATTCCCAATGTAAAATGGGTATAATGTATGTAATATTGTTTACAAAAATTTATAAACTATTTAGTCCTTTGGGATTTTAATATTATATCTATTCTAATATAATAAAGTCAGGCACCAGCTCCTGGCTACTGGGGTCAGGGTTGTTCTAGTTAGTATCAAAAAAAGTTTAGAAGAAACCTTGGGAACTGGATTTAGGAAAACATATATTAGGGAAAATAAAAATATGATTGAATTTGATTATATTTATATAATAACATCCTAATGTTTTGGTAAGTTATAGATAATATAGGTCTTCCTATAAATACATCCATGTCTAGATACTACAAGTGGATGAGGCTCGGGCAAATATGTACCTAGAGATAATAACTCTGAATAGGGTTCATTGGGCTTGAATTGAGCATGACATGGTACATGAAAATGGGCCTCATTACGCACTAGGATTGACACTACCAAGGGATATACTTAGGATAATTCAAATTTTCTTTGTAAACCATTATTAATGATTGAAAAAAATATCCTCAAGGAAACCAATGTTTATGATTTTGAGATTAATAATGCATAAATTTTAATTTATGTTTAGTGTTAAAATATATTTGGAATTATACATTATTCATAATCTTATGAGATATTCTCATATATTCCATTTTTTTAGTGATGTAACCTGGAATGAAGAGAGGTATCAATACTCATGGCCAAATAGAGGTTTCCCTATTGAGGGAGCTAATATAGCTATTATTTTAACTTAGAATGTTATGGATATATTAGGGTAGATTACTAAATTTATGACAAATATCCTTTCCTGGATGGAGAAACTTGTTCCACAATGATATGATCTGATTATTAATAGCTTTATGCATCGTCGGGCCAAATCATTTAGTGGGACTATTGATCCAATGGCATCTAAGAAGTGGATTAAGTATTTAGAGAATATATTTATGTATTTGAGATGTTCTGAAATGGAAAAGGTTACTCTTAGAATGTATTATCTCAATAGTGATGTTGATCAACGGTAGTCGTTGATCCAAAATACTAGGGAGGAAGAGGAAATAGAACTCATGGAATAATAAGATTTTACCAAGACATTATTTGACAAATATTTCTATCATGAGAAACAAAATAATATGAATAAAAAGTTTCTTATCTTTAAACAAAAGTAATAAGAAAGTGTTGTAAGTATGAATCTACTTTTAAATGGTTAGCAATGTATGCTACTGATTTTCTATGAAACATAGAATGAAAGATTGACCATTTCATTAAAGTTATTAAGACAATTCTCTAATGGGTACTACTGTATAAAACTGTTTCTTCATATGATTAAATATTTTTATGTTATATGAAGAGATAAAAATAATTATTCATTTCATATGGCTTAAAATGGAGGCATGAGAAGAAGTGGACAAAAGAGAAATCCATGGATAAATGGAATAAGGGAAAGAAGGATTTTCCCACATGTGATAACTGTGGAAATAATCACCATGATAAATGCTTGAAAGGATTTAGAGTTTGTTATAAGTATAGAGAAAAGGGTCACTGGGAAAAATAATTCAAAGGGAAGAAATAAAAGTCTTATATTTAGTGTTTTAACATTAGTGAAATGGGTCACTATGCAAATAAATTCCAGAAGCATCAAGGGAATATACCTTAGAAGAATATAATAGATTAAGGTCAATCTTATGCTATTGATACAACTAAAGTAGAATGATTTATATTGTTGTTGTGTATTTAGATCCATGAAATATGTTTTAAAATTATTTTAATGATGATATTATCATCAAAATAATTTTAAAATATATAAGGATTGTACTATAATTATATTTCTTAAAGGATTTGAAAGAATATGTTCAATTGTACCAAGAAAAGTGATTCAGTAAGAAGTTTAACTTTTTTGAAAACACATGGTTAAGGTAAAGATAACACTCAATATGTTCCTAATGTTAATATGATAATGGTTTGAAAATGAGATGATTTATATAGATAAAGTAAACTAGATACTACTAACTAACTTGGAACTAATTAATTATAAGATCATTTTGGAAATTCCCTGACCTTATTTATAAATTTTTGGAACATAATCTTTTATAAAGGTTAACCATTTATGATATGGTTTAAGTTGAACTTTGAATGAGATTTTAGAGATTAATTTATTAACTCACCTTATAAATATTTATGTGATAACTATATTGGTTTTTTGAAAAAATATTGAGACAGATTGAAACAATTTTCACTCTTTTATAGATCTTTAGATCCGTTAGAATTTAATTTTAGTGTTTCAGGCATAAAAAGATTCATTTTTGGATATTCGTTTCTTGGAGTAACGGATAAACTGTAAATTGATCAAATCACAACCAAAGGAT
Organism: Viscum album; assembly: GCA_963277665.1. NCBI lineage: Eukaryota > Viridiplantae > Streptophyta > Magnoliopsida > Santalales > Viscaceae > Viscum > Viscum album. The sequence continues at coordinate 431,548,853 of OY728139.1, forward strand.
GAAATTGTTCTTATAAATTAGAAACATATCATGTAAGTATATTTTCTTATATTATTAGATAGTAAAATAATTATTCAACTTTTGGAAAAAGGATCTTGAATTAAAATATTATCTTATTACCATCATTTATGATGATATCAATGACTATTTTCAAACATATTTAGTTTATCATTCTCCAGTAATTAACCTTCTCTGGATCACCAAATTTCTTGTGACCAATGTTCACTATCATTCTACATCAGTATTTTTGTGTTAGTTTTCTCTTCCTTGTCTATGTTTCCACTTTCCATCTATGTTATCTTATCTGGAAACCTAGTTATTTGATTATTCCAGAGGATTAATTATAGTTCTCTCTTATTAAGATGATATTTTATTAACCCTTTTATGACGTGGGTTTTTCCAAAAAAATAACTTCCAAATATCAAACCCTTGAATACCGAGATCACATTTAAATTGCAAGGATACAATTTATTTAATGTGGGGAGAATGTAGCACCCTGAAATTTTAAAATATGATTATCATATTCGAGGGCATGTATGAAACACAATAATAAGAATAGAAGAGAATATAAAATCCTGATGGTTTAAAATATATTTAATATTTTAAATCAATTAAATCTATGATATATCTAAAAATACATACAACACAGAGTTAATTTTCATTACATGCAACAACGACTTTCTTGGATAATTTACGTTACATGCAAGACTGTGTTTTACTGAATACTATTAATATATTTATTTAAAATAAAAAGTATCACATAATATTTAAATTATAGGTAATAAATAGGAATAAATAACTTATGAAAATATATGGTCGAATTTATTGGTTTCAAATTTATTAGAAATGAAAATAAAAATCAATTGAATATCAAGGAAATGTTTATATAAAAAACTATTTTATGCACCGAAAGATGTTTTATCATAATGAATTAAATTAATTAATATTAGTTAATGATATTAATGAATTTTATATATTATATAATCAATAAAAAAAATTTGACATTCATCCAATATATTTTATAGGAATAAGATAAGAACAAATCCAATTTTATGCATAAAATACTATATTTTTCTAAAGGGAGTTTTTTCGCCTTTTAATAGTGCACTTATTTTAAAACTAAATTTATACAATTTTATAAATTTTCATTGAAAAAATAATATTTATTTTTGTAATCATAATTTTAAAAGTATAATATGTCAATTTTTTGGTATTTTTCTAGAGAAGTTTCATTTTAGATGAATAGTGAAAAATATTGAATTTCAATTTTAAACTAACTTTTCATCTAAATAATTTTTAATATTAAATTATATTTTAAATTGGGTTTAAAGAAAAATTAGATGAATTATACATTCATTAATCCTATATAGGTTATTTAAATAATTTTTATATTGAATTTATATATATAAACTAAGTAAACATTTGAACATTTTCACTTTAAAAACACTCTTTCTTGTCCCGTCAATAGGATAAATTTTATATTTATTTTATCCACTTATGTGAATGGAATTTAGAAAAATGGAATATATATTGGAATTATAATAATATAAAATTTATAATAAGTTCAAAATAATTCTTGAATATATTGATTAGTGAAAAAAGTTAAAATTAATCACAACGATTATGAGAAAAATGAGTTTACGGAGGGACTAAACTTTAAACATAAGGTGAAATTTTGCTATAAATTTTTATAACACAAATTGTATGGACATATTTAGAATATTCATAATTTAGGATCTAATTTTATGAGTTTTAGGGACACATTTACATGAAATTAATCCAAATAATAAGTAAAGTAAAGAAAAAAACAAAAAGAGATCATTTTCTCACTTCTAATTTATATAAATATTTGGGATATGCAAAAACACATTAGTTTGGTTATATATATTATTTTGAAATTAAATTTTTTATTATCATAATAATTTATCTTTAATTTTTAGAGAGGAATTTATTACTTAAAATGCTTAAGAAACTCTAAAGTAGTGATAATTTTGTTAACAATAAAATAAAATAAATAATACTAAAAATATCAAAAGTGAAGAAAATTGAATGAATTATTGTGTTAAATTATTTTTTAGATAAATATATCATTTTACACATATTTAACATTACAATATTAAAATTAAATTATTTTATTAATATTTTTTAAAATCAAATTAAATGAATAATGTCAAAATTGACATTAATGCTACTTTATAATTAATGATATTTTTTTAATTGATTTAAAATTAATAAAAATCATATCTTCTGTAAAGTGTTTTTTAAATGTTAATTAATATCATATAATTTCTTTTAATTTACCAATTGTACTATTATAATGACTATATTGATCGTTAAATAGTAAAAAACTCATTGTGGTGATGGTTTAAGCGATGTTTTTGCACATTGCATGCTCTTGTGTTAAAATTAATTTCCAACACACATATAATTATTATTTTAAAAATTAGATATAATAGTTTTAATCATTGGTTCTATATTATATAGAAATTATCATTTTATTTTATACTTAATGGATAAAATACTTTGGTTAGAAAACTAGTTACCATAATGAAAAACCAAAATGATAAAATAAGGAAACTCATGAGATAATGAAAAAATGTTTACAAAATGTGTTATATTTTGTGTTTGAGGTGTTTTAATATAAAATAATCCCTCAAAACCATTAATTATAAATCTTGTATCTAATATAGGTAATATTGACCTCTCAATAGTGAATAATTTTGAGTATTTATAAGAATGTCACTCATCCTCAGTAATAAAAATGGCACTAAATACACCGACTTATTCACACCACTCATGACATTTTTATTGACCATGATATACTAAAATAAATACCCAACATCCCTCCCCTAATCTTAGAAGCATTATTTTTGACATAAAGACAATGTTTCAAGGTTTTTGTGCCAACTTAAGGAGGAAACCCGAAGAGGATGTAATGTTCTTTTAAAAAGTGTTTTTATTTTATTTATTTATCCACCCGCTATAATTATTGTTATACCATGATAATATAATAAAAATATTATCTTCAATATACTTATTTGTTTTTATGTTAAGGGTATGACCTTAAAATTCACACACTTCTACCATGTGGGTTAAGAAAGCATCATTTATGTGTATGGTGAACTACCGCCTCATGAACCGATGTTGTTCATTTTTCAATTACCACATCACAAGGTTTGGAATAATGATATAAATACTATTTATATATGATATATGTGATATTTATTATATTATTATGATTATATAATTATTATATCACACATTCCTTCATTCTTCCCTTTTTGTTGTAATATGATAACGTCGCTCATGTGTACGTTAGACTACCGCCTTGAGAAGTAATGTAATTCATTCATGATTTACATGGAATGAATTAAGTATGGGTTAAATAAAAATATGTGATATATATTAATTAAAAATTATAATTAAATGATAATATATATATATATAATTTAATTTTCATTCTTTCAATATGATAATAAATTGGAAATAATGTTCATGGATATGTATGACCGACCATATCCATGAACAGTGTATTTAATTTAACATGATCAAATTTTATGGATTAATATAAATACATATATAATTAATATATATTATATTTAAATCATGCTTTATATTTTGGTGATGATGAAATCATGATCTAAGTAAGAGGAAAAAAATAGCAAGTCAAAACATACTTGAAAAACAAGGCAATTAACACTAGAAACATTGAAAATAATGAGCGATTATTAAAAAACATGTGATAAAATGTTTTAAAATAATAATATATGAAATTATAAATATAAATATGATTATATTATTAGTTAATAAAATTATCCAAACCATTATATATGAGTTTAAATAATATTCAACCAAAAGGAAGTGTAAGGTAAGATATTTCATCCCAATTCATATTACATTTATACTTAATTTTTTTTATGCACCAATTCACTTTTATGTTGTGTATATACTTACCCATATACATATAATATCATGATTAATTCATACTTTATTTATTTTAATTTTCATTTCAAATTATCCCATTCAATGAGATTTTGAATAAAAAATTACGTAGTGGTAAAAGTTATTGTACAAACTCTATTTCTTTTGTGATTGTTAACATTATCTTGAAACAATAAATTTCTTGTAATATTTTGTCAATGGAAATTATATTTATTTTTCATACCCATATTCTTTCCAAAATTGTATACCATTTTTATATATGGTGTTTACTTTGAAGGATATATGATTTATTGGGGAAATAGTGATAAATCTGTATCCTTTACACATTATGGATTTTTTATAAGGTACATTATTTACAATTTGAATTGATTAATAAATATATGAGGAATTTATTGTAAATTTAGTACATGGGTTTTATACCAGTTAATGTAAGCCACTCGATGCATCAATAGTCTCATGAGATGATTTAGTTGGCCAAATCCGTTAGGTTTATACCCACAAAATTATACTATCTTGAGGATAGATCATGACAGTAACAATCTTGAGGATATATCTTGATAGTTCATAGGTACAAAATTATACATTCCATAATTATTGTTATTTCATGTCATTATTCAATTATTTATAATATTCATGGTTAATTTTCAAGCTCATGTGATTATTTATATCAAATTATTTTATCATCTTTTATTCCTACTATATTATTCTCAAGTTATTGATTAATTGGAATGTGTTCATTAATTTACCCTACTATGGTGATTATTATTTATTGATTCATGACATATTCCGTTATACATAACCCTTACTGAGAATTTGAGCACGCACTTATTTTGATTCCTTTCCCCAATAAAGAATAAATCTTGGAATTAGTTTTAAAGGATGTCGAGAATTTTATTTTGTTATGTATTATGTTTCATTTTCTAGTCCCAGTGTAAAATGGGTATCATGTATGTAATCTGGTTTCCTAATACTACTAATATTTTTGGTCCTTTGGGATTTGAATATTTTATCAGTGTAAATGTAATAAAGTAAGGCATTGACTCTAGTCTACTGAGGTCGGGGTTGTTACAATTATTTTGGGAATATACTTCATGAAATTCTTAATATTCTAATTTTATATTAGTTTAATGTATTTTATATATCTACATAGACTCTATATTTACAACTAAAACTGGAAAATCGCATTTTATTTGCTAAATCATCTTATGATCCTTTATCATTGAAAATATGACTATAAAATATCTAAGAGAATTAATTACATATTTACTAATAGCCAATCATGAGGGTTATTTTGATCAAATGGATGGGAAGAAACTAAATAATTAAATATACCTATTTTGAAATAGTAGATGATTTTCCTAGTCTGAACCAAGTTAGTAATTTTAATACCTTATTATAAATGAAATCTCGATTCATGTGTACCTTATGGACACCCTTTTATATTTTACATGTGAGTAGTGATTAAAATTGTTAGGATGGAAAATATTCTAAAAGAAAGAATTTAACATAATAAAATTTAACTATATATTTTCCTTAAAAAACTATGCTGAATAATTTTTTTTACATGAAACACCAAACCAATATGAACCATGATATATTTTATGATAATCCTATAAATATTAAATATAATCTATATAATTTTGTGGTTTAGGTTGAGGGTATAAATATCGGTAACCACATTATGAAATATTTTTAGAAAGAAAAATAAAGGTTATTTTAAATCTATTTCACTGATAAATATCAATTAGAGTAGACAAATAACTAATAAGATAATTTTATGCTTAAAAATATATATTTCTAAAAAATTCCTTTTATCCACTGTGAAGTTTTATATCAGGAAACTAAATATATTATTGTTAAATTATAAAATTCAAAAAATTTAATTTTAAAAAATGAATATCATTTTTGTATTCACAAAAACAATATTATCTTAGGAAAAAAATTGGAAATTTTATAGAAAGATTAATTGTTAGGTGAAAAGTTCAAAATAACATTTTTAAATTATTACAACTTTTATTGCATTGTCCTAAAATAAATATGACATAAATATTTATGGAACCTTTTTTCTGAGGAAATATGTATTTATTAAGTTTATTTATATATTTGAAAATAATATTTTTAATTTATAAAACACGTGTTTTATAATTTGAAATTTTAGTAATATTTTATTGAATAAAAAACTATTTTTGGTCACTTTCATTTAATTAAGTACTCAAAAGGTTAAATTATGAATTTCTTTCCTTATAAATACACAAAAAAATATTATTTTTATAATGATAGAATTAATTTCCTAAAAAATCAACATTGATATTTTTATCCAAAACATAATTTTTGTTCTTGAAAATTCAATTTTTCTAAATAAGTTTTTTACATGTTATGTGCATTAATATTAAAATTAATTTTTATCACACATAGAAATTTTTGATAAAATGTTATTAATATTTATCATAAAAATTTTAAAATTATTTAGTAATTCCAATTTTAGGTTTATGCTTAAAAAATAAACCAGTTTTGTAATAACTTGTTACAATGATAAAAACCATAATAGTAAAATGGTTAACCAAAGGGGTAAATGAAAAAAACTTATTAAAAACATGTATTAAAAAGAAATATTAAGGGATTAATCAAATAATAATAACCCCTATCCATTATTTTCCACATTTGGATCCATGTTCCATTGAATTTGACAAGACATTATTATAAATTTATGTGCATTTAAAAAAGTTCCACCAAGTTTACTTGTAAATAGAGCCTCTCACTCTCTACTTCTATTAACACCTAAATACCTCTAGGTTAGATTTTTTTACCAAAATCCCTCCCCAACATAATTATACAGGATTAGACTTTTTTTCTTCCAAAAATTCTTACCCTAGGAGGCTTAATCCAATTTACAAAGTGGTTATTCCAAGAAGTAAGGCAAAAAATACAAATCACTCTTTTTCCATTTTTATTTAATTACTTCTTTTTATAGCACTTAATATTATATTATATCACTGATAAATTAATTATTGAAGTATCATATGTATACTGAATTTTTATTATGTAAATTAAATAATAAATTTCTACCTTCTTCCCAACCATTTGAAAAATGTAATCATCACTCATGCGTACTTTTAGACTACTGCCTCTATCAGGTGACATGTTTTATTTTTTATCACTAAATTACATAAGTGGATAAAAATTAGTATTTATTAAAAAAAATTATATTTATATAATAAATAATATTCTTAAAATATAAATATATTTCGATGTTCTTTTTGCACTAGGGAAATGGAAACATTTTTTATGTTTATGTGGTGACTACCTCCTCCATTGAACAACATATTTCATTTTTCATCCCCAAACTACATGAATAATACTATGAATATTTTTAATAAATACAAATTAATCTTATGAAATTATTAAGGTTATAGAAAGATAAATTGAGAATCTTATTAAAAACATTATTAATAAGTGATATTTGAAAATTTCACTGTGTAAAATTGGCATTAAAATAGGAAACAATTATTTATTATTACTAAGTAGTAGAATTATATCAAGTGTCTTTATCTTATACCTCAACCCAACCTTGATTTATCACATTAATAAAACCTAAATTGCATTATTAAACTTTTATAATAAGGTTATTATAATTAAATCACTCTATAATCATACTTACCAATTAATTATAACATGTTCTTGGTTAGGTCTGTTTAACCATATACATAAAAGTTGAAATAAATTTATTTCATGGATGACTATATGAATTTAATTAATCATGATATTTTTTACTAGTATGTAAATAATTATATATTATTTCGCAAATGGTAATATACATTTTTAAATTATTAATTAAGTATAACCACTACAACATATTTTTTGTTTAGTAGCATTTTTTTAGGTGGTTTACTATACTGTCGCTAAAAAAGTTATCTTATTTCACCGTGGGTTTTTATAAACTGCCTCTAAATTTTATGTTTTTATTAAAAAACACACTTTTTCCTCCCCCCCTAACCCCTCCCATGATCTCTCCTTCACCACAGACCCCAAACCCTTTCATGTCGATGTTCTCGGGCCCTCAATCATGCCCCACCTTCTCCCCCAATATCCCCTTCCCCCTAGACCCCCAAACCGTAGCACCCCCGCACACTTATCAGTGCTCATAAGGCCTCCCTACTCGGCACCAAACCCTAACAGCACCCCCCCCCCCCTGTCGGTGCTCTTGAGCCCTTCATTGCACCCCACTCTTCTCCCCCAAGCTCCCCTTCCCTGCCAACCCTGAACCATAGAACCATTTTGTTTCACCCCTTGTTGGTGCTCAGGAATCTCCTGAGCCCTCCAAACACATGCCCCCTAATCCTTTATAAGAATAATGATCATATTCAGGTGCCCCCTGATCCTTTTTCAGCACTGCGATCATAGACCCTCACCCATTTTATTGCTTGAGTCATCATCCTCACCTGAGCGCTCTCTCTGTCATCCTTTGCTCGATCCCATGCTAGTGGTGAGGTTATATAGGTTTGATTTCTATCTTTATCAGGAATCTGACATTGTGTCATTAGAATTGTAGACTTATGTAGTGTATTGTTGACTACTGATTGTGATATTATTATTTTCTATTGGATTATGTTATTTTATATCAAGAATTATATTTATTCGTTGTATTGATTTTGGATGTCTTGTTCTATTTGGTTCATATATGATGTTAAATCATCTTACAATGATATTGTAAACCCTTGGAATTTATTTCCAACTTTTGGTTTTCAGGGGATGCACCTATGGTTAGTATCATTCAGGTCTATCCCAAAAAATGGGTCAGGGTCAGGATGATAGTCATGAAGATAGGATATTTCAAGATTGGAAATGTATAGTTTAAAAAGGTGTAGATAAACACTTTATACTAAACATCAATTTATAAGGGTGGTCCAGGTATGAAATAATTTTCTAATAATATTTAATGATATATCCATGTCATTATCGTGGGTTTAACTGATGATAGTTGGGTATCATGCATTAATAAGGAAACTTCCCTCTAGGATTATAACATTCATGAGGTGTTATATGTCATATGCATTGGTAAATGATGAAATTATTTTTTTCTTTAAATTTATGGGACTACTTGTGGATGAAACTAATAGTTTATAATGAATAGTTTCATGAACATGGTAAATAAGATTTATGATGTGTACTGAATCATGCTTGAATTTTGTTTTGTTTATCCCTTACATGTGATTTATAGATTACTAGAATATGAAGATGGTGTGGAACGAGATGATAAACTAGAAATGTCTTCAACTGGAAATAACTAACTAACTGCTAATCAGAATCCAATCTATTTTAAAACAAATGTCAAGAATTATAGAATGGTACTCAAAATTATAATAACATGTTTACTTTCTTACTTTTATAACGGTATATGTCATATATATAGTGCATAGGGCCCATTAAAATGATGGAATATGTTTTTTCATCATCTCGTTGATAGTTTTCATGACATGTCATGCCTTCACCTAAATTACATGAATTAGAATTATATGTCATAATTAATAATATTAGACAAAAAAAATTCATAAGGTGGTTTTTTTATTTTGGGTTAATTTTTAAACATAATAAATGATTATGTTTGTTATTCCAGTTTATGTATATATTTAGAAAATTAAGTCTAGTATAATGAGTATAATAGAAAATAAAATATAAAAATGGTAGAATGTACAGCTGACATTAATTTTTAAACTATTTTATATTCTATCAATTATTAGATTATTGGATATGAGAGCATGTGGAAATATATAATATCATTTTTCAGTTTTTAATCCATGAATTAATTGAGAATGATGGTTTGAAATAAAAATAATTTTGGTAAGATGTTTAAGTCTTGAGAATCTTGACATGGAATATGACTATAGATGATAAGTCATAAAAAAATTTCTCCAATTTTGAAAATAATAAAAAATTATTTATATTTAATTAGAACATGATGAAATTATTTTTTGTGTTGAACTAGTTTATTGGAATGTGTTACTGATGAATTTAATAACATTACATGTAAATGAAATGATCAGTGAAAATTGTTCAATTTTTTTATTGCTAGTTACATGTTTTTTACTAATTTTTATGTGATCAACTTTGACGATCCATATTTTTTTTTGATAATGAGTTATTTAAATTAAATAATATCATTGTATGGGTTTTTAAATTTTATTTGGATTTAAGAGAAGTTTTACAAAATTTATTATTATTGATTTTCTATAATATATTTTTGGTACTTATACATGATGAAATATTTAATGAGTTCTCATTTAATGGTCGATGGGAGAAATAGTTTCTAAAAGGAATCCTCAAATTGATTTGAAATATAAAATTTTATAGTTTTTAGTATGTTTTATTATAATGGGGGAATTTTTTCATACGAGTTTTAATGGGATGTCATTAAAACATATTCCACAAAATGTTTCACTACTGTTATCTATGATTGATTTGAAATATTTTTTTTAGTTTTTTTTTGTATTATGAGTTTGTGGTTAGGAAAATATGGATCAAGGTTTGATTTGATCCATAAATTCTTTTTCTAAGGTACGTTTTACCAAAAACCAAACCCAATATAAAATTAAAATTTTGATTATTTTTGTTTTCTTGAGAACCAAATACCATATTTCTCAATTCTGGGTAACTAATCACTATCCAACAACCCTTTATATTACCAAAGATTATCTATTCATTCAAATAATTCTAATTTTAATTAAATATTGAATCTATTTAATTCCAACTAATACCACTTAAAAAGATTTTACCATTATCTTTTTTCATACTTAATAATAGTTATGTGTTTTAATTTTTTTAATAATTTGTAGGCACATTGTGATATATATGGATAATAAATGGATTACATTACTCAGAAACACACCTCAGTATGCTAAGGGTTTGGAGGAGTTTGAGATTTTTCAATTTGCAATAGATCTGTTGATGAATGAATAAGATTTCCATGTCTTAAATGTAAATTTATAATATAGTTGAAGAGATATTAAGTTTATGAAAACTTGATATTGAATAAATTTTCTACTCAATATTTATATTGGATTTGGCATCGAGAATTGAATTTTACCAAAACATTGACCACTGATTTTAATCGACAGAATGAGCCCCCAACTTCTTCGACAATGGACAATGAAATGAAAAATTTTATGAATGATTCATTAAGCATTTCAAGACTCCAACATCAACATCAAAACAAATCCAAACAAATAGTTTAAGGTACTACAAGTAGAAACATTAAAAGTGATGTTTTTAGGACTATAGTACAACCATATCAAGATTGTAACATATCATTAGATCCTCATTTTTATTTTGTGGGACCTAATGTGAGAGAAAACTTCACTGAGTAGATAGATTCATTTCATGGTTTAGTTAAAGATGAAAATCAAGAGTTGTATAGTATATGTTTAAAATATTCTAAACGTTCTATTCTGCTGTTTTTGTACCATATCAAATTCCCATATGGAATTAAAAATAAGGAAATATTCATGATATTCGAATTGTTACATGATGAATTTTTTGAAGCAATGATCCCTGAGTCTTTTTATGATATGATAAAAGTTGTTAACAAGATTGGTATGAATTATAAAAAATACATGTGTGTCCCTATGATTTTATGATTTATTGGGGAGAGGATTCAAGAAAACATGATTGGAAAAATGTTCTTCTTCTATATGGAAGTCAATGAGTGATGTTGGAATTCTGAATCAATATATTACTATGAAGAAGAAGTGGAGGAACACACCTACCAAGGTTTTGGGTTGATTTCCTTTAAATCTTTGATTGAAAAGATTATTCATGTCATCGAAAACCACTAATCACATGAAGTGGAATTATATAGATAATAACAATGATGGGTTAATGTGACATCCAAGAGATTCACAATCATGGAATAAATTTTATTCATTACATCCAGATTTATCATATGATCTTTGAAATGTTCAATACTGATTGGATGTTGATGGATTCAACCCATTTGGGACTTTGAGCACCAGTTATAGAATTTGGCCTGTTGTTTTGACCACTTACAATATGCCTCTCTGGATGTGTATGTAAAAAAATGTCTTTTATCATTTTGATGATTATCCATGGAAAGAAAATTCTTGGAAATGGTATTGATGTCTACTTTAAACCTCTAATTGAATAATTATAGGAGTTATGGAGAAATAGTGTTGACACATATGATGCATCTTCTAGAACAATGTTCAATATGCAAGTTTCTATAATGTAGACCATTAGTGACTTTCTTGGACTTGGGAATTTATTTGGTTATAACATTTACATGGTTTTGGCTTATCATGTATATATCATTGATTTTGAGCTTCAATGACTACCTCACATTAAAAAAATGGTTCTTCTTGTATCATCGAATATTTCTTGATGCATCTAATAGATTTTAGAAGAACAAGTAACAATTCGATGGTTATAATGATTTTAGACCACCTCCAAAGTTGTTTCCAGGTTCTGAAATGTTGGCACAACTTAGAAATACTGAAACAAAATTTGGGAAGGTGCATCATTTGAATGATAGTGGGAAATAAGTTCAAAGTGTATCATCAAGTGAAATCAGAACGGAACAATGGAAGAAAAAAAGTATATTTTCAAACTTTCTTATTGAGAATTTAAATTTTTGTAGAATAATCATGATGTTATGCATGTTGATAAGAAGTTTTGTAAAAATTTTATGTTCACATTGCTTAATGAGCATGAAAAATCACAGGACCATCACAATTCTTAGAAATACTTACAAACAATGAATATAAAGCATGATTTATAGCCATATGAGAATGGAAACTATGATCTGATAGTTTTTTAATGAAAACTAGTGATAAAGATACATTCCGTCAAATTTTAATATATTTAAAGGTATCTAATGAGTATTCATGTATCACCTCATGGTATTTTGACTTAAATAAACATAGTAAATATAGATTGAAAACTCATAATTCACATATTTTGTTACAGTAGTTTCTACCATTGGCATTGCGTACATTATTACATGAAAAGATTACTACTGTTATACTCCAATTTTTCACATTCTTTAGACAAAAATGTGAGAACACTCTATAACTATTTGATCTTGAAAACCTTTGGGAGAGATTTGTATTGGCACTTTTTCCAATAGAGATTATCTTTTCTCCATCTTATTTACTATTATTATACATTTAACTGTGCATTTAGTCGAGAAAGCTAAATTAGGAGAGTCTATACTTTATCTATGGATGTATCCAATTGAGATACACTTTATTTATATGTTTTTCATTTAAGTAAAAAAATCATATACTTTAATAAATACGCAATTATGTTTTCTTATTTAATTTCATAGAAGTATTGGGAATTTAAAATCATATGCGAAAAAAAAAGCTTAACCTGAAGGCACTATTTCTATGAGATATTTGGAAGAGGAGTGTATTACTGTTTTTTTTAGATAGTTGGATGATATTGAGACAATATTCAATCGATTTGTATGTGTTGATGACACATCGACTCAATCTCAACTACATTGGAAATCAATAATCTTTCCTGTTATTGGATAATTAGATGAGAGGAGCTCAAATATTACACTAACAGAAATAGAAATATTACAGGCACATAGATATGTGCTGCTGAAAAGTGAAATTTCAGATCCATTTATTGAATTATTGAGGATTCAAACAAAGAGATTAATTAGAGTCCGAACACAAAATGAGAATGATATAACAAAAGTTGTTAATAAAGATCTTGTAGACTGGTTTGCACGATGTGTAAGTTTATAAATATTTCAATCAATATGGATATTTGGTTGACACATATATTTTTTAAATATAATAATCTATATTACATTTTGTAGATCAAGATTATTGATACTCGAGATGAGTTGTCAGAAGATTTGAAGTTTTATGCTCAAGGTCCTCTAAAATATTTTAGAAAGTTTGACGCTTACAATGTAAATGGGTTTAAATTTCATGTAGTTGGTCAGGAAGAGGGTTTGAAAACATATAATAGTGGTATATTTAAATTTTCCAAAGTGGGATACTATGGAAAGTTGAAAAATATTATCAAATATAACTACCATAGGAATTTTTCATTTGTTTTATTCTAATAAAATTGGGAAAATATTATCAGGGGTGTTAAAACAGATTCCTTGCAATTTAATTCTATGAACTTCCCTCGCTTGGTGGTTGTTGGTGAAAATGAATTACATGATCCATATATCTTATCATTGCAAGAAAAAATGGTATATTATGTGGAATATTTCATGGATTAAGGGTGGAGTTTAGTTGAGCATGTAAAAAAAGAGACTTGTATAATATGGGTGATGAAGTGAAATATTTTACCTCTGATATTTAATCCCATCAATAAAAATAAGGGAAATTATCTGTCCATCATGATATTAAAAATATTATTCTTGCAAGGTTAGATGAAGTAGATGAAGTAATGATGGAGCAGGAAAATGACATGATTTAAGAACAAAATGATTGTATGTTCAGTAATACATTAATTTATCAACCACTTATGTTATTTGTGAAGTCATTAATTATCATAGCTATGTATATTTTGATTGTTTGTACTGTAAATTTGTTATCATTTCTATTTTTTCTGCATGATTTTTTTGAAATATATTATCTGAAGTTAATTTTATTTTATTAAATGATAAGAATGAAAAATAGGGAGAATTATACTGATTCTAGTCGACTCTCAGTCGATGTTCCCTCAACCAAACTGATAGATGATGACCCATCAATCTCCATCCCAATAGTATCTTAGACACTCTCTGTTTTCCCCCCTGCACTATCTCTCACACCCTCCATCAACATCCCATAAACAACTTAGACAATTCCTCCAAATTCAGAAGCCTTAGTAGCGAGGAAGTATGACACCACTCCTGGTTATTCATGGGGATATTAGAGTGTTAAAGTTATAGGTACAATTTTTAATACGAATAAAGTTATTGCACTTTTTTATAGTACTAACTATTTTTTTATAAAGTATTGAAATAATGATACTACGAAGAGAAATATAAAAGGTTCAAATATCTGAAATCTGAATGGATTGAAGATAGTTGTCTCATTTGACTACTATGGGGTCCCTACGTATGACATTGAATGATTATTTTTCTAGATTCTAGGGTAGCTGGAAGTGGAGCCGATAACCCTTCTGATTACGTATGCTAATTGAAGTCATATGCCTTTATCTTAGAAAAAATATGTTTTCAATTCACAGATAAAGGTAGTTTTAATACATTATGGTGAAACTGAATGTCATTATGTTATTCAATTCTTATATTTTCAAAATGAATCTCTTTGTACATATGTTTTTTCACCATCCCATTACTAAACTTATAGCTTGAAAGTGGATATTGAAAATTTTAGGTAAGAATTGGAAGGATTTTAAATGGAGATTACAGAACAAATTCAATGATACTTTATTGAGAACCCTAGAACTATATGATAAGGTTCCCAATGGGGCACCAAGATATTAATGGAACGTTTTTGTTGATATCCATCGACATGAGGAGCATGTGGTATTTAAATATATATTTTTATATTAATATCATTTTACATTTATATATTCATATTACAAGGATATGACATTGCATACATTACTATTAAATTACATGTTATTTATTTAAGGATATTTCAAGGAAAAATGCATTGAGTCGAGCCACTCAAGTCATCCCTCACAGTGCCGGGTCAAAGAGTTTTTCTAGAAACTGGATGACTCTAGTAATATTTTAATTAGTTTAAATATTTATATAAAATTGCCATTTATTTCATATGTAATATTATTGATTTATATTTGTTTAATGAAGTCATGGAGATTAGGGCACCAAGTATCCCAAACAAAACTGTGGTTGGATGTTCATAAAAAATCTAATGGGAGTAATCTTAATGATCCTACCAAATAAGTTAAGGTATGAATTAATTTTTCATTAGAATAACATATTTTTATTTATCACTATGTTAATATACCAGAAAATCCAGGAGCTAGTGGAAGACGGTCCTAATAAAATTAAATAAATAAAATGGAAAGGGTCAAGCATACAAGGGATTATTACACAAACGAGTGTGCATCACCCCATACCTATCTACCTCCTCCAATGAGAAACAATAATCTGGGGTCGTGAAAGACCACATCTCTCCAGTATCAGTGAGTTCCCACTTTGTCAATGCATCTGCCACCTGATTTGCCTCTCGGTAGACATGTGAAATGTCCACACGCATCTGAGTAATATCACTAAGGCAACCAACCCACTTCGGTAGCACACACCAAGGAACCTGGCGCGTCTTGGTGCTCAAGGCATGAACCACGGTATGAGAGTCAGACTCAATCCATATATATTTCCAATTAAACCGGACAGCGTACCTGATGGCATAGATCATTTCCCAAAGTTCGTCTTCAAAAGTGGTGTCAGTTCCAACGGCATGGTGAAAGCATCCTTTAACAAACCCACGGTAGGTGCGGAACACTCCCCCAAAACCCGATGGGCCTGGAGCACCCAATTCCACCCCATCAACATTTACCTTGAGGCAAGGTCTGATGGGTGGGATCCATAAAATATGCTTTAGCATCTGAGGCTTGTGTGGCCGCACTGAAACACCAAGCGTTTGAAAAATTTGAAGATCTACAACTGCATTAGACATGGCACCTCCTGCATAAGATAAGAAGCATAAACATCTCTAAATCGCCATCATTCCTTGCTGAACTCTGGAGCACACACCAGTGAAAACAACAGCATTCCGGTCTTCCCAAAGGACTGCAATAGCAGTAGCAATTGCGGCCAAAAACAGGTTATAAATCTTCTCACTAAATCGTCCATGAGAAGAAGTAGATAACAGTTGTATAACTAATCCATAGAAGTTAACATCCACCCCAAACACAGAACCAATATATGCCCACAGTTGTTTGGTATGAGAACAGCCCATAAAAATATACTGAACAGAGCCCTAATCAGTTTTTCACATGGAGCACAGTGATGCCATCTGAAACCTGGCCCTCTTGAGAGCATCAGTTGTGGGTAGTTGGTTTTTCCAGATCCTCCAAATCCAAGAAAATCTGTAGGGTCTAATGAATCACACTATGAATTTCATCATCCAAGAAGGTGTAAGGGATTGACCCCCACAAAGGGTCATGTAGTAATCCCTACTATTGAATTGCTCGGTTCTGCTATAAATCCAGATCAGAGTATCATTCTCCATAAAGATATAATTAGTGATTTCATTATCCACCTGCAAAGGAACACTAAAATAATCGGATTGCATCTATGAGAGGAAGCTAGAAATTGACAAATTGGCTGCCTCAGGTGGCACATTTAATTCACAAATAGGTTGTGTGAGCCACTTTGTGTTCCAGCAATTCAGTGTGGAATACCTACAAACCCGACATCAGGTATCGTTCATGATTCTGACATATTACTTCTTGATAGAGGCCCACACCGATGAGGCAAGGTACCATTTGTATCTATTTAAGAGCCACCTTGTGATTCTGTTTGAAATAAAATCATCATCAGATTCATGAGAAATCAAGTTCCAAGTGAACTTCCTAATCAATCAATAATTAAAGGTCCGAAGATCCTTGAGTCCTAGACCCCCCCCCCCAGCTCCACAGGCTTGATGCACTCCTTCCATGCCACTGTAATTAGCTTCCTCTCATGTGGTGACCCCGTCCATATGAAATTATGTACCATGATTTGAAGTTCCTTGAGAAGTCCCCTCAACCATCGATAGATGGATAAGGAATAGACAAACTTTGATGTGATTACTGAGTTCACAAGGCAGACCCTCCCAGCCAGGGACATAGCTTTCCCTTTTTAGCTGGCCATATGATGAAACATTCCAGCAGATCTTCCTTCCAAGTGCTGTATTTTCACTTTTCCACAAAACAATGGGACCCCAAGGTATTGGAATGGTAGAGAACCCCTCCTAACCCCAAGAAGTCTGACAATTCTGTTTTGTTTCCCAACTTGAATTCAATTTCCAAAAATAATGGAAGATTTTCCCCAACTAATGGCTTGTCTGGACACCTCCTCATAATGACTGAAAAGGTCTTTAATGGAGGAGATAGTTTTCCTTGATGCCTAACCAAGAAGCAAGATGTCATCAGTATACAATAAATGAGACGGGGCATGCTCACTCACACCATCCCTAATTCGCTTCTAAAGTTCCATTTGAGAAAGATCATTAATACACCTAATCAGGTAGTCTTATTCCATGGATAAAAACAGACCAGAGAGTGGGTCACCTGGCCGCACCCCCCTGGTTCAAGGAAAGAATCCTCTCGGGGCACCATTGACAAGAACTGATAACCTGGAAGACTCCAAAATGATACGGATCAGGTTCACGAAGCCATTTTAGAATCCATACCTTCTAAGAACATCAAGGAGAAATCTCCACTTGAGAGTTTCAAAAGCCTTGGATATATCAATTTTGATGGAAAAATTCCCATCCTTTGTCTTCCTTCCCATAATATTGACACTCTCAGAGGCCATAAAAAGACACTTTTGGATGCTCCTCCCAGGGACAAATCCAAATTGATTCTCCGTGATTATGCCATCAACCAACCCACTCATCCTGTTCACCAAAAAAATGCTAATAAGTTTGGGTATTGTGTTCCCAATAGTAACCGGTCTGAAGTCCTTGATGTCAAGAGCATTCTGTTTCTTGGGGATAAGAGTAATGAAACATGAATTTATTTCATGGGGCATATATGAGTGTGAGAATAAATCCTTAATTCCATGCACAATTTCATTCTTCAAGATGTCCCAATAGAACATAAAAAAATTATTTGTGAACCCATCAGGACCTGGGGAACTCTCAAGATTGAGAGATAGGAGGGAATATCTAATATCCTCTTTGCATGGGGGAGCAAGTATAAGCTGATTCAAGTGACCATCAATACAAGGGATGATGTTATCAACCATGAAGTGAATGTTGGACTCCCCATTATCAGAATATATTCCTTTTAAGTATTCAACAACAGCCAAGGAAATCTCATTTTCTTCACTATAGAGGTTCCCATCAATGATGATCACCCGATTCCTTGCATGTGCCCTCTTTTCCTTATGTAATCTACTGAAGATCTTGGAGTTCCTATCCCCATCCATTAACCATTTCACATTCAGTTGATTTCTAACCAACCTTTCCTTTATCATTAGAAGATCATCCAGCCTATTATGGGCTATTATTTCCTCTCTAGATAAGGTAGGATGTTGATGATGACAAATCTGAATCCTGGCCAGCTCCTCCTATGACTTCCTAATGTCCTCATCAATTTTTGAAAAATATTTTTTACTCCATTCTCTTAGTATCCCCTTAAGTTCTTTGAGTTTCATAACAAGTCGTTGAAGAGAAATCCCAATGACTTCATAATTCCATGCCACCAAGACAATATCCATATATCCTGGAGTCACAAGCCATCCATTTTTGAATTTGAAGGGAATAGGGGCTGACCTTATGAACTGGGTATTGACATCAATAACCATCGGGTTGTGGTTAGAATGATGCTTAGGGAGAATGAATCCAAAAACTCCATGACCCGTATCATGATCACTAATACAGACGAAACATCTATCAAGCTTACTTGCTTTCTTCCACTCCCACGTGTACCTACACCATGTAAAATCTAAACCAGCTATGGTAACTTGTTCCAGATTACAATAGTCAATGCATTCAGAAAATTCAGCAGCAGCCACCCTATTGAAGTTTGTTCTAGTTTTCTCCTCTGGCTTTAGCACTGTATTGAAGTCACCAATAATCACCCATTTTTTCTCCATCTTCCTAGAAGTGGCTTTAAGTTCCTCCCATAATTCCCTCCTCTTTATATAAGAGTTGGAGGCATAAACAAAAGAGACTGATAAATCCTTCCCAGCAAAGATGTAGTTAAACAGGACACTTTGAGTCCCATTAGAATAGGAAGTGATCTTAATGTCATCATTCTGTAACACCCATAAGTGGTCTATATGAGATGCATGTAGATTATTAGAGACAAAGTTGTATCCTAAAGAGTCCCATTTGAATCCTTTCTAGATTTCAAAGAGGATTTTTGGATCTGTAATGCTAACAAACATCAGTTTGTAGGTCATGAGATAATGTCAAAGGGCCCTGAACATTTGGGATTTTCCCAGCCCTTGACAATTCCAATAAAGGATATTATTTTTTACCGGCCATTCCTTTTTTCAGAGGCCCCGATTTTCTTTCCAACGGTATTTATTTCTGCCTTTTCTTCCCCAGACCACTCTACCCTTTCTGTCCAGAGGCAGTAATTCTATGAGTGTCCTTGGTCGCCTGGCATGCCCCACTGTCCCATTTCTTCAGTGGGACAGTAGTAGCATTCTGCTCCAAACCTGGGCCAGCTGAAACCTGATCTGCACCTTGGTTCCCTTTCACCAGCTTGTCCTTGCTGTGATTATTCACCTGCCCAATCAGTTCATCACTGCCACAACCACGGGATGAAACATCATTCACTTATGGGCATGTTGTGTCTTCATTATGCCTAGCACCGTTGTCATCAACCAGTCGCCCATCCGATTCACCGCTGGAGGCAGCAATGTCACCCCATGTAATGGGAATAGCAGATTTATTAAGACCTTCCACCTCATCAGCTTACAAACGGCCACCCAGGGGAGTGAAATTATTCCTATATTTGAGAGGGGGTCACTGCCGACCGAAAAACTTCTTCGGGTAGCCTTGGAGGGGTAGATTTGGATGAAACTCCCTCCGAGATCAGAAGCCGGGTAGCAGCTCAAACCTCTGCCAACTCCTTCATATTTTTCTGGATTCGGTGATTTATCCCTCGTCCCATCAGGTGCACCCATCTCTACAGTGGCACACTGAGGTAAGGTGGCTGGCCCAACCACCACCTGACCACTATAGGGGGGATGTGCCATCTGATTCTCCTCAAATATGCCCTCCCCATCAAATGCAGATCGAACTTGTGCCCCTTTTCTAGGAAGATCATTCTCCCTAGCAGCAAATGAATATCCCCCTATATTTAGAGCTTCATGCTGCCCAGGTCCAACTCCTTGGTCATCATCCTTGCTCTCAAAGGGCTCCAGAGAATTTTTCTCCTTCCCCTTCCTTCTTCTGCACATGCTCCCTTCATGACCATTCATCTTACAAACATTGCATTCCATGTCCCATTTACACTGAGACGTCATATGCCCTAAGAATAAGCAGCTCATACAAAACTTGGGTTTCCTTTCATAAAAGATATCAAGCTTCATGTTATCATCTCTTTTTGTGAGAATTACCTCCTCAACCAGCGTGATCGACATGTCAACTTCCACCAAGATTCTCGCATAGTGTCTAAGCCTCAGATTATCTGTCTGTCGGTCCATGTGAATGGGATTTCCTATAGAGGATCCAATGTCCCATAGGATCCTTTGGTGCCAATACTGCCAATTTAGCTTGTAAATTTAAATCCATAATTGCGTATGAGTATTTTGAACATTCATGGGGTCACAATTCCGATCCCATTCCTGCACATTCAGAAAGCCAGGGTTCAAAGAGACTATGCACTTGCTCCATGATTTCTGCTTACCTTCATCTATGGGGAATACCACATGGTAATATCCCATTTCTATCGCAATCATTCTCCAATCATAAAATCCCCAAACCTCCACGACCCTCTTAGTCAGATCCTGAAATTTCCATAGACGATCACCCTTCGGAGTAATGACTCTTGCGATAATTGAATACCGACAGAGATTTACCTATTCCTCAACTACTTCCTGATTGGCCACAACATGGGAAATCCTCCCCTTCCTTATCACTTTCCTAGGTGGGGGTTCTTCGAAATCCGAGAAGGATGGTCCCGCCGCATTGCGCACTACTTCTGAAAAATTCCTCTTAATACTCGTAGGTTCATTCGAAGAGACCACATTGACAGTCTCACCCTTCTTTGCAATTGAGAACATCTCCCTGTGACTGATCAGCTCAACACATGGCCTCTCATCACCAGCATCATCTATGCGCATCCCCTGGTTGGGATTTGAGAAATCATCTTCGTCATCAGGCCCAGGGTTTTCACCCGGTTCCCCTTAGGCCATCCTTTCCAACTTGTATTTTATTTATAGGTAAAAATTAAATAACTATGAGATTTTAATCTTGTACAGTCCTTCTAAGTCTCCTAGGATGACCCAGTTGGTAAAGTTTCTTGGAAGGAGCATCCTGGTAAATGCATGAGATGGTTTTGGGACTATTACCATTTGAGGTCTTCAGTAATCCAAAAGGGATTAAAGCTACGTCTAATCCTAGTTTTAGTCACTCCCTACCCTGAGATGTTAGGAGAGAGTTTTTTTCTATGTAATTAAAAATTCAAGAATAGGTGGCTCAGATATCCAATTTGAAAAAATAGTTGGTTGGTTTATATTAGAAGATGACTGGATCTGTCCCCGGTGATATTGCATCGATGAATAGTGGTGAGTAGGTAAATGACACAACTTCAAAATCATTTAGTTCACATACTATTATTGTTTTTAGGTTAAAATATAAATATACAAAACTGTTTAATTTTCAATATAATTATATTGTAGGTTCTGGTAGTAGGATGTAGAGACGGACAAGGAGAGGGTGACAAATAGAGTTCATCATCAGGTAGTGTTTATTTTTCTATTTGATCTCTTATACCAATATTAAATGAGTGGGTGTGTTCATGTATCATTTTTGGAATAGATTATTCACATGTAACTCTTATGACATCCCATGTTTGAAGAGGCTGAAACCATTTATACTATGTTTTTTGGTATAATTGTATGGTGGAATTTTCTGGTTCATGTAAAACGGGAAGGTGTAAATATTATTTATGCCTTTGTATGGAATGTTCTATGCATTTCTTGTTTTTTTTTCAGGATTGTTTTGGGGATACATATTCTGTAGCTGTGTGGATTGATATAGCTATTCATGAGTGTGGATGAGCTTAGACGAGGCTTAAAAAACATAGCAAGGGGTTAATACCATTTTGAAGTAGGTGGTCTATAAAATATAAATTAATATAAATGTTTATATATGATTACATTATTCATTCATGTTTTAAAGGATTGTGTAGCTGAATATTGTCTAGAAAACTATAGATAAATACATAGGATTGTTTTGGGACTCTAAATATTAGAATAAGATCTCTTTAGCACTATAGATAAATAGAATTATCTGATGACCATGTCACTATGGTTAGAGGGTAGTGTGTAAGTTGAAAAGAGTTGTTGGGTTGTATCTAGATATTAGACTTAATGTGTGTATCCTTGGTTAGTTTCCCTAAATCAAGTCTGATATGTATGACATGATTAAGACCAGTAAAATAATGGGTGACATGACTATATAGATCAGGATACATGAGAAACACCCTCGTAAGTGTGGGTTGAGGCTTAATGAGTACTATGTGTGGGATGATTCCTTTAGGATGAGATGATTTACGATATAGAATGGTTCTAACCAGGTGGAAGGTTTAAATATATTCCTTAAGATATGGGAAATGGATCCCAAGTGTAGGTTATTGGAGTTTTTTGATACATGGAATTATGTTTCCTAGGGCAATAGAGCATGATATGTTGGGATGATACTTGGGTAGTAGAAACATGAGAGATAAGGGATTTTGTATAGTTGGACTAGGACCTAAGGTTTGGCTTAGGGGAGATTGTGGGTAGTGGTGTGGTTGATAGGTGATAGGTATGAGATCATATCAATGACCTTATATTATGATGGGTATGTGGGATCTAGTTGGCGCCCTAATAGGAAAGACATGCTTTATGATGGGGGGCTGGGTCTCAAGTGACTAGCACCATGGGATTTGTTAGTGAGCTATGTGATTGCATTCATTCCATATTTTTTATTTCATGTGTGTGATTTTATGTTTTTATGATAGGTGATAGACCTAGTGGGGGAGAGGATCCTAAGGCCAGCCTCGCTATGAGTGAGATGGATATGACTAAACTATCAGGAGTGATATGGATTCTTTATATTCATGATGTAGTACCTTTACCTGAGTAGTCTTTTGTTGGGATATTGGAACTTTCCTTGAGTAATATTGGGTTGTGATGGTGGACATTGGCGAGTGATATGGTTGGTTCATGGTATAGAGAGATTCATGGATGATAGACACTACCTTGATTGATGAGGTAGTGGGTTAGGATTCAGATGTAATATTTTATCATGATTTTTTTGTTAGTGAGTCAAAGACGTAGACAATGCCCACCCTCAGTCTTCAAGTGTCCACTAGGTTATGAGTATGATGGCACAAGGGGAGGGGATGATGATATTGTGGCATAGAATCAATGTAGGTTTGATAAATTATAATAGTGTCCAAGTTAGCACATAATGACGTAATGAGAATAGAGTAATGGTATCCAAGTTAGAAAATACCATTCAAGATCTTATGTGATCTTTATTTTTACCTTGATCATACATGTATATGATGGTGTATCCAATGTGTGTATTTTTTATCTTTTTATTATATTTTAGATGGGATCAAGATAGCAGGTGACCTATGTATGTTATGTATAACCATCTTTCTATATGATGTGTTTCATTAGATATGGAATTATGTTATTGAATTATTTTTTACTATGGTTATAAGCTATGTACATTTTGTTTGTTTTTTTCAAGGGTTACTCTAGGGTTGTAGATTCCACAGTCTTTTTTTTGTAAATCATCATGTATCAGCTGTTTAAACCGCAACTAAATATGCCTTTTTTTGTAGTTGTTTAAACCACCACTATATAATTATGTTTTTTTTGTGGTTGTCAAAACCTCTGCTAAATACACCATAATATTATTTAGGGGTAGCTTTCATTATTTTAGCAGTGGTTCTGCAGTCAAAAAAATATTTAAGATTTAGTGGTGGTTTTAACCACTTCTGAATCTGGAACATTGTTTTTTCCCAAAAACCACCACTAAATATATGTTCTATGATGCTTAACAGAAACAACCACTAAATGGAAGGAGCTTCCACATGTTGGATATAGACACCAACTTTATTTGTGATTTTTTGAAACTGTCACAGAAACATTTTGTGGTAGTTTAATCTACTGCCAAAACAAAAAATAACTGCCACAAACAAGCAATTTTCTTGTATTGAACCATTTATTCATTGAAAATTCCCCAAAAAAAGATTTTCATGAATTTTATATTCATGAATAATGAATAGAAATCTAATGGAATGAAATTATAACATGATAAATACTTATAAATAATATAATCTAGTACCTTGGATAATATATTATTGGAAAACTTCTTATCAATGATTGGGGGTTTTGTATATATTTTAAATTATGTATGAAAAAAATTAAAATTACAACATCAAATGATGAAAATAAACTATAAAAATTTAGTAAATGTATAATATAATATTATTATTGAATATTATTTGGGAAATACATATTTATAAGTTTTTGAAATAATTCATTAATATGGTTTTGTTTATGATACATGCGGCTAAGTTACTTCTATGGAAGTCAAGAGTAATGTTAAGGGTTTACCATATCAACTTTATTTATTCAATATAAATTCTATACATGCCACTAGTTTCTTTTTGTATGTTGTATATAATAACATATGGATTCATTTTACCATAATTATCATGAAATTAAATGTATTTACAAATCCATATTATGACATATTTACAATATATTGTGACTCAGATGTTACCCAAGTCGTAAGTGACATTGATAACTGAAATATATTTTTTTTAATTTACAATATTTCTTCATGAAATTCATTCTTCCATTATTGGGTTATTCTAAAAAAATATTTTGTTATATATCACTTTCTCTTCCTTTTTATATAGAAATAAATTTTAATTTAATTGTTCGTCCTTCATTATTTTCATTATCATAAAATAATATTTCATTATAAATAATTTTCATTCTTTATAAATTCTCTCTTTCTTCCATGTCCATGTTTTTCTAAAATTTCCAATGTTCTATTTTATAATTTCAAAACTAAAATATGAACTATTTTTTGTGGAAATTATATTTCTAATTAACACTTTTCCAAATAAATTTTTTAATCTTTTTTAGGATATGGGTTTCAATAGAAAAAAATTTAAAATATTAAAAATCTTTTTCCTTTAATGATAATATGTTTTTTCTACAACTCCAAATGACATATAGAAAGTAATTATTTATTTTTCAGTTTATTTCTAAATAATGATTGATAATAGTCTTAATGTCAACCCCATGAAAATAAATTTTTAATATTACCCAAGTTTGATCTTTTTATGATACTATTAAAAATGATTTTTGAGATTTATCATAAACATTTTTTTATGTGTGAACTTTATTTTGCCATTATTATCATTCATCTAAATGAATTTTCCTTCAAATGTTTTAAAATGGTTTACCAAAAAATTTATTTTTATCGATTTTCCTTAAAATGTAAAAAATTGGTTTTTCCCATTATTTTTTAATTTGATTTAACCAATGATCTTAAAAATGTATTCATAATCTATGTAAAAATCATTAATGATAAATATGTTTAACTGAGGATATATTCTTATGAATATATAATCATTTCTTATATATATGTCTTATAAGATTTGAAATAGAAATTTTTTATAAACTAGTCTCTTTTCCATTAGTAAATTGAATCATTTTTTGAAATATTAATGTTTTTCAATTAAATTAGAACACATATGTGAGGTTGATTTTTATATGATGGTTGGGGTCCTATATCAATCTCCAAAGCATTGTTTTATTCCTTATTTATCCCAAGCATAAAAATAATCCATAATTATTTTTCCAAGCCTAAGAGGTCACATGAGTTGTTATCCCTTGACCATGATGGTGCCCCGATTTGTAGCACAAGCCGATGAGGTTACATGGTCTATTTTTCAATACCTAAATAGTTAAACATGTTCCTATGACAACCATAATATTTAACACGGGTTTTTAGACCAATCCCATGGGGAAACAAGTGTTTTTATCCCAAGACAACATTTTTACGGGAACATTATATAAATTCATGGTCTATTATATTATGATTATGATACATTTCTTTACCATGTTCCAATATTCTATTCCACATATCATGTTTACAATCTCATGTTTCTGCACACTTATGACATGGAACATGTTTAATAATTTTAACAACTCCTATTATTCCAAGGTATTTTAATCAGATATGTCTTTTCTATACATTTTTTCTCACATGATAATGATATAAACCTTGAAGGAATATGGATATGTTTTACCTTAATAATCATTTGATTCAACACTTATATTTTCCACTCCCCAGGTCATAAGGATGAGTATAACATATGATATGTCTATAAGGGGGTATATTGTGGAGATATTAGAGAGAAATGTTAAAAAATATTTTATAATAATTTGTTTATGTTGCTAATCCTAAAATACACTAAACCATTGATTCATGGGATTGTATGATTATTATAGGTATAATGTAATAAATTATGAAAATAATGTGAAATATATGAAAATTTAGCTCGGGCCATCTCAATGGTGAATCCCATTCCAATATCAAAGGATTTAGTTTTAACTTTATATAACTCTGGAGGTGGTGGGTTTTCATTTACTAAGCTTGTGATAATTATCAACCACATTGGATAAAGATCATGAAAAAATAGAGGTTTCATAGTTGTATGGTATGTTTTGTTCTACAATGATTATTATTTACAAAATTTTATACATGATTTAAGTTTATCATAGCATGCAGATCCAATTTTATGGTTTTTAAATTTTTTTTATTGCTATAAATATTTTCCATTAATCAATATGAATCATTACAATAGTTTCTAATTAGCCATGCATTTTTATTCTTTGAAATCTCGATTTAAAGATTTAAGAACAAGATAAAAATTGAGAATTGTGTTTTCTCCAATACCATAATGTAATTAAGGCTTGGATACACTATAGATGGTTCTACCATAAGAAACAATTTCCACCTGGTTTGTATAAAAATAAGGAGTCAGTTATTTTAAACAAATATGTTAAGTGTTAATGCATATAAAATGGGAAAAGCGCTCCAACACACAATGATTGGAGATGTGGTCTATTGGAAATATCAATGCTTTATGTGGTGGTGGATAAGACATAGTATAATCATATTAAATTTTTTATAGAACGATGGGGTTCTCCATATTTTTGGACTACATGGATCTCAATTACAAAGAATAAGGCCTGGTATGTTGGATAATAAAGAAAATAATTTCTTCAAAAATTTTAAATTTTGAATTGATTTTATTTTCTTATAAATGGATTCAAAATAATGGAAATGTTATTTTAAACTATTTGTAAATTAAGAAAAGTGTTTTATAAAATAACTAATCATAAACTATAATAGATATACAGATTAAAGGTTTTACAACAATTATTTTAAATATTTGATTATTATTAAAGTTTTAATCTTAAGAATATAATTTTCAAATATTATATGGAATTCCTTATGAATTAAAAATAAATTTTTTATTTAAAAAACATTAGGTTTATTATATAAATAGTTTATAAATTAGGAAATATGGCCAAAATATAATGTTTTTGTATTATAGAATATGAATTGTTCATAATACATTAAATGGAATTATTAAAATTAAGGGCCTTATTTTAATAATATTTAAACCACATTAGTAAAATTTTTGATAATAGATAGATTATGTAAAGTTATTTACATGATATTCATATTATATAAAATGTTTTCATTATAGAATTTGAATTAGAAAATATTTATAATTTACCAGATCTGATTAATTTAATGATAACTTCTATATATTGGATAATATGAAATTTTATCTTATTATTGAATATTTAATTGTTTATATTCAAAATCAAAGTGTCCATAAATAAATAAATAATTATAAAACATATATAGTTAGTTTTATTTATGAATTGTTCATTAACTTTTATCACATGTTTAAATTTTTGAAATGTTCATTTATTTAAAATTTATTCTATACTTCATTATTCTATATAATATTTTTATATTATGAATATTATGTATGATTTTTTTATGTGATGACTTTAATCTTGAAGATAGATCCTTACATTACTTTCTAAGTTCCATATCATAAGATTTAGTTTCCAAAAAACTTGACCATAGTAATAATTGAAGTTATGTGATTGATTTATTTATAGAATATAGTTCATACATTTTTGGTATTAGAGTTGTGATGAATTATATTCTCTTGATTAAAGTATCCATGGGTATAAGGACTTTGAGTTAGACTTTCCACTAGAAAAGTGGTTTATACCTTGTACAGAAAGCTGAGGGGTCGATTATACATCAACCTAGGCATACTTATGTAGATATCATAAATATCATATAAATATATTCCTTTACATTAAGTGTTCATGTACCTTATGCATAAGATATATAATGATATTTATGAATATTATTGGCCTTAATTTTTTAATAACATAATTTGAGGGTCTTGTAAACAGTTACCCATTAATGTAGTGTGAAACAATTATGTTTCTTTATGGAATAGATATTATAAAACTAAATTTTAATAATTATGCATACATAATGGGAATAAAATAAGATAATACTATGATTTTAAATTCCAGTCAATTACTAATTGTAAGATTTCATTCAACTAGAATCTTGTTATGTCCTTGATAATATAACAAGGTAGGTCATTATAAAGTCAAGTGCCCCTGGATTATCATATGTAAGGATAAAAATTGATATGCGACACTGGAACATCCTTGGGTAGGTCATTATAAAGATATGTATATATGGATTATCATTTTTGAACTTCTTCTTAGAATTTTCATTGAGTTCAATAGGTTAGCATACCCAAACCTTTAGAATACTAGGGGAATAGAGTTGGGTTAATCCATAAGATGGATTGAACAAAGATTTATCTTTCTAAGTGTTAAAGATTCTTATATGATATGATAAAAAATAATTTTCTACTAGATATAGTCATGGCTTTCATAAATGATATCTAGGGTAAGTGAAGATGAAAAATAGATCTTGACCAAATAATCGTTATTAGGAAGTTTATAATGTGTCAAAAATTTAGTGGGTGAACATTTAATAAAAGTCCTAATAATGGTTAGGAAAACAAGATACTCATATAAAAAAATTCTTTTGTAGATAATTTAATTATCATCACTAGAATGACCTTTACACTAGTTTTTTAAAATAGAAAACTAAATTTCAGTAACATCATCGACTTGTTTCAGAACTTTAAAATAGTTCTCAAGCAAGAAGAAAAATTCTATACATTGTAATAACCACATCCAATTCATAAAATTGGTGAATCCATTTAATATATTATTTTATATACATATTATATTCATTTAAAAGTTATTTTACTATTACTTATATATAAACTTGTATCTATGGAACCTATGTTGAAAAAGAAACATAAGACTATGTAATCCAATAAAAGGATAGATAATTGAAAAGCGATCTATCTGGAGAAATATGGGCATTAAAGGTACATATTATCTAAAGAACTATTTTGGTGTATAATTATGGTATGAAATTTAGTTTCAACTAATTTAGTTTATATAAGTTGGTACTTAAATGATTTGTAGAGGATATCGTAACCTCGTTAGCTAGAACTTGCTATAAAATTCAATATAAAATAACTACTATAATGATTCTAGTTGTTTATTCTTAATTATAATTTGAATAAATTATTTAGGCCTTTACATAATCTCCTAAAAATATTAATAATTATAGAGAAGGTATTGGGTGGTCCATGTTCAACCTCTATGTTGGGGGTATAAAATGGGAAAGGTAAATATTTTGGCAAAAAGTGGATACAAATGGGTCATGGAAATTCTACACTATCAACAAAGTCGATAACAAAAAATTAAGGAAAATACAGTCATTATGGATATATAGGCCATTGGGGAAGAAATTTTCATGATTAACTAAATTTTATTAGAAGACTAGTTGAGAATCTAAAAAAGGTATAATTGTTATATAATTCAATACTATTATTCTTAAAGGTATATGATTCTAAGAATATTTTTCACAAAATATATAAATATACATGATGATATATGATAAAAATTAATTTCCTATTAGCAATTAAATATTTCTTTAATGTAATGGAGATAATATTTTGATTCAAAGACAATTCCACTTATTCTGTTTTTAAAATTACAATACACTTTATTTAAACATGAATTAACTTTGAGTTTTTTCTTTGAGTTTTTTTGTTTCATAGTTTTAGATATTTATAATCTTAATTGATGTTTGGAAGCATATTTTATCTTGATTTTCAAGATATATAATTTTTATTGGTAGATAAATAATAATTGTAGAAGTTTCAGAAGACGTCATTTGATGATGTAGTGATTTAATAAGTTCATCAATAGAAAAAGATGGATCTTCCATTTTTGTTATAAATAATCTCAAAAAAAAATATAGAATTGTTATGATGAATTTAGTTAAAATATTACCTATAAATAGAGCCATAATATAATGGAGATTATGAGATTTGGAGATAGCTCTCTATCTGATTCTGGTCATTTTGATGTTTGAATCATCTCATTATTGTGAGTGTTTTTGATAAGGGTAATCTTTTATTTCTTATTATTATCTCTAAGTGATTCATATTGTGTGAGGTATGAATTGTAAAAGCTCTAAGTTTCCACTACAATTATTGTATTTTTAGACATATAAATGAATGTATTTAGGGTTAGGAAGACATGTAATCAAGATTTTGGGAGAAAAACTATTTTTGATCAGTCTAATTGAGGGATTCTGATGATAGAAAGATAGAGGATATATTTTTTTT
Organism: Viscum album; assembly: GCA_963277665.1. Taxonomy (NCBI): domain Eukaryota; kingdom Viridiplantae; phylum Streptophyta; class Magnoliopsida; order Santalales; family Viscaceae; genus Viscum; species Viscum album. The sequence continues at coordinate 431,580,491 of OY728139.1, forward strand.
CATGTGAGAGTGATATGATACTGACTGGTTTAATCAGAGGCTTCTAGGGATAATAACAAATAAATTATAAATGATTTAGATTCAGGGATACATAAAGTCTGGTTTAATGTATACTTTATTGTTTCGGGTGAAAGCGAGACCTCCATAAATACATGATGTTTCGTTTGTAATAATATTATTTTAGGAGTGATTCATTAGTAAATCAAAATTATGGTTTTGATATATATTTATATTGAGATAATATTTTTACCTATTAAATATATTATCAAGAGTATAAAGCCTTATTGTTTTGATTATTACATCAATAGATTATTTAAATACTTGATAGTTTTTATTTCCACTACATTTATCTTTTATACTGATAATGTATTAGTTTATCAATAATTCATACATCATATCATTACAAAACATAAAGAGGTTTGAAATTATTTAAATTTTAAACTAAAATTCAAACCCTCCTCTTATAGTTCTCATGCTTATACAATATCAAAAAACAAAGGTTTTTTTCATTAAATATATGGATACATCAATCCTGGAAGATATTTTTATACGTTGTGCATTTTTTATCTCAATTTTCTCTTGAGGAGATATTATAAACTTTTTTTCCAACAAAATGAGATGGGTGTTTTTCTAACACATAGTATATCATTTTTTTATTATATAACATGTTTTATGTTAAATAATGGTAGAAAGAAAATGGTCAAAGGAATTTAGTCTCATATATTAAATATGATCAAATATATTAATGACCTGGGGAGACTAAATATTTATTATATAGATTTTTCAAGTTAGGGAATTCATCCTATTGACATTTACGGAATTTTTTCAAAAATGTGAAGAGTTCATGAAATTTTTACTTGAAATTATCAAATTATTGAGAATGTATGAAATTTACACATGATTTATATTTTTTAGTGATGTGAAGACAGTATAAATGGGTAAAATATTAAACCAAAAAAATAAAATTCAGATAGATAATGTTTCTTTAATTATCCAGTAAGGGTTGTTGAAATATAAATGCATCATCGGGATAGAGAAATGATTCCAAAAAATGGAATTGAAAAAATACCTTAAAATGTTTTTGGAAATCCAAATATTTTCTATGTTAGGTATAAGAGTTGTAGAATTTTTTTTGGTTTTGAATGGTTTATGATACCAAATGCATGATTCAAAAGTGTTTTGTATATTTATCTAATTTATCTTATGTGGTAAGAGAAGTAATTCTATAACAAAGAGATATTAAGAAACAAATACATGGTTAAATTTATACAAATGGTTTTCAATTCATCATATTCTATAACATAATTAATAATCAGACAAGGATAAAACTATTTTATCCAAGATAAAGTATGTATCTTTATTTTTTTTAAATATTAGGGAATATGTTCCCACCATCCATTATAGTAATGTTTTAATGAAAATTCTTCTACTTCAGAAAAATTCTCCAAACTCATAAAATTATATATATGATATGGACCATAATTTACAAGTAAATTAGTCCTATTATAAGGAAAAGGTGAAAATTTTCTAAGCACAAAATAGTTTTTGAATCTTATAAGGTAATTATTAAAATAACATAGTATCATAGAGGCTATTATAATTATGTTTGAATATGATATTTTCAATTTTAATAATTAAAATTTTATACATGTATACAAATAAACTGATTTATCACTCAATATAATAAAGAATTCATGATATGTGATGCTAGAGGTAAATGAAAAGTGTTAAATTAGTTAGCATTAGAATATGAACACCACTATTTCCTGATAAATTTATACAAGTCAAAATGAAAAGTTTATTTCACTTCATATCCCAAATGAGTTTTTTTGGAATGATGTTAATGAAAAATGTAAAGAGTCACATTAAGCTACTATAACAATGTATATATCACATTATCCTAAAAAGGTTTAGAATTTATTAGTAATTTAATAATATAAATAGTTAAATTATAAATGAAAATATTTCATGGATAATGCTTAGTGGAATGGATTTAAAGGATGATAATGGTATACTTAGAATGTTTTATTAGTATAAAACAGATGTTGACATCGTAATATATGAAGTTGTGATGTTATGGTGTTTTAAAATGTTCAAGGAGTTAAGGACTGTAATATGATTAATAAATATCAACATTATTCAAACATTATTTCTTCATATATGTTTCTCATTATAGATTTTAATGGGTGGATTTTATCATATGATCACATAGGGATGTGGAATGAATTACATTGAGAGGTAATGAGTTAATAAAATCCTAGAAAGAGTAGAATACATAAAGGTAATCTAGTAGTCTATAATTTGTGACATGATAGATAGGTTCTTATGTTTGAATTTTTGTGTATACTTAATAAGGTTTTAAGGATATAAAATATATCATATAAAATGAAATATTCATTTTTTTATTCTTTCTTGTCAGTTGCATAAATGTATCTATATATATACATTTCATAGTATTTAAAGATAGTTGACCACTCAGAATATGACTTTGAGTTTTTACTAATAGAATGTCATCAAAGTTTATTATAGGTTACTATAAAGTTTTAGGGTTAGTTTGAGTAGGATTATCATATAGAAATATTAGAATGTGTTTATAAGGAATAATATAAAGAGGAAAAGGTTCATTTTTTGTGTACTAGATAACTCATGAAGTATACCACATAAAATTCATACACTATGTTATTAGTATACTATGGGTGCATTGATCATTTTTAATCACTACAACTTGATTTTGGTGAGATTACAAGCATAATAACCTTCATACATTGATACCATTCCTAAACAAGTAAAAATAAGTGTAGCTAATCAGGGGGTGGTTGGTTGTGTTACTTATCATTTTTTTAGTTGGAGCTTAAACATGATAGAATTTTTCTCCTATTTTATGAGTATGAAATCTGCACCATTAATTTAGATAGAATAAAGAACATGTGATAACACTTAGATTATATTTATGATTAATTTTTCTATTCAAATGAGGGGCATGTGATGGGGTCATCCATAAGGGTGAATAACATGTGATTTATTAATCATTTTGGTCTGTATATACTCATAGAATCAAGAATCCATGATTTGTATATAATAGGAATAACATAATATGTATCCAATAGTCACTCAATGTCTTAGATAGAGGCAATGTTTGAGAGTGAACACTTTCATGTTATTTAAACTAGTGGATAAAAGTATAGAGATAAATTTGTTTGATAAAAATCATACCAAATCAATTTGTATAGAATATATTCTTTCCAACAGGATTCTATTTGTATATATTTATAGATCTAGAAATCCATATTTTTTATAATACTATAAAGAATCATGGGGTAACACTTTTTGGTTGACTAAGAAGGGATTGAATTTGACACAAAGATTTACTATAAAAATGTATTTTTGTTAATTCAAAATGTGTTTTGGATTTTCATTCACAAGGTATTACATATGATGTGATACATAGTGAAGTTACTGATATAATTCCAAAATATTTTTTTAAGATATTCAAAGTTAGATTTTAATTTATTTTCACAATTTATTATATATGATATAGTCTATGGTGAAATGGCACATAATTGATGAGGTTCATTTTGAGTTGGATATTTATGGAGATATACCATAAAGATGATGTTAATATTATTAAATGTAGGCAGTTGTTTTTATAAATAGGGGAAATAATTTTAGGCCTTAGACTATATATAATGTATGGTTTTATCATGTAATTTATTTGGATCGATAATATGTTGTGGTCTTTATGAGACACTATTTCTCACATATCATGAGAGGTTCCCACGCGATCTATCATTTAAGGAATGTTATATATGAAATAACACATTGGAGGAATGTTTCATAAAATTAATTCATTGAAAAAATATTAATGACATGTAAATTTTAATGTAAGAGTCAATATGAAAAACGTCCTTGGATGATCCTTAAGGATTCTATAAAAGTAAAATTTCATGGAGATAATATGTTTTATGTGTTCTAGGGATTTTATGAAACACCCTAAAACCCAAATCCCCTATAATATTCCTCCTTAAACATGTAAGGCATTAGCACATCGTAGAGGTTGGTAAATAACCATTGTGTTTCGAATGATTTAGTTAAAACCCATGGATTCCTTAAGATGTGGGAGGATTTTTTCTATCAATCAATCAATATCAACAGTATCAAACCTATAACAAGTTATAATAGAGGAATATTTGATTTAAGGTAAGAAATGTTTTACAATTATCCTTTTTAGAGTATTTTATATACCAAATCTGTTTATCCTTATATTGATATCAATGTTTTTGGATTAAAAATTTCTTTAGCTATAATGAATAATTTTTTCTCATCCCAATAGAAACCTAACACCTCTAATCATGAAAATAATGTCCTTTATTCTTGAGGTTTTTAGAGTTTCTAGAGAACTGAAGATTTCATCAAGTCTAATCATTTACTCTTTCTCATGAGGAGGACCTTGATCACTATAGAAAGAGAATATGTTTACTCAACCACACTAGTTTGGGTTTAGGTTGAGTCAATAAGTATAGATTCCACTTATAAATAATAATAGGTATCACCCTAAGGATTATCCCAAAGAATGGTCATCCCAATTATCAATAATGATTTTCTAGGAGTCATACTCAAAATAACATCAATCATTAACTTGGCTGGTTCATGTATCATAAATAAAACTACACCACTCCATCATAAATAAAAAAACCCAATAACATAGCTCCCAAAAATAATACACAAGTAAAACATACCTATTTTATTTAGAAAAACCAAGGAATTACCTTTTAAAAACCTATCTCAAATTCAAATTTAATTTTTATTTACATTTTATGTCTGTGAATTCAAAACACCAACATTGGATGGAAATAAAAAAATTGTCTAGAAACCACAAATCTCACTTCCTTTTCAAAATAATCCGAAAATTTAATTTTTAAATGAATTACCTTTGAAAATATAGTACAAAACAAATTTAAACCATCCCATGTATGTTAAAAAAGTTCACAAGAAAATCATAAAATTCCCTATTTTTTCTATTCAAATCAATTTTTTGAAACATAAATATAATCAAATTTATATAATCACTAATCAAAACCACATATAAAAGTATAAATTCAAATAAAAAACTCCCTTTATTAATCTCACACCAGAGGAAAAAAATCAGATCAATTCAGAATGAATGGGTGTTGAAACAACCATGTTAAGGGAGGAATAGAGCAAAGCACACCACAGACACTATCCTAGAAAACCATGTGAAAATATTAAAATATACCTAATATGATTTCTAGAATCTATCCAATGTTTTGACATTCTGTATGAGAAAACAATAAAGCTCAGGTTATTTATCTATGTTTACCAACAAGACACTACAAGACATTAAAAATCACTCATATTATCAATAGGGATCAAAATACCAGCATAACATATAAAAATTCATCAAAGATAATCAAAATGAACCTCAAAATAATGGATTGAATCTTGAAATCCGCATGTAACTCATAATTTATCCTAAAATGTAGTGATCAGGAACTTACTAATGATCTCCATCTTGACTTATGATGATGTTCTTATCTCTTTTAAACTATGAAACACTAAAAAATAGCAAGAGGGAACTTTGATACCATTTTTTTATAAACCAAAATGGATCACCCCTGAACTAAGAACTCAATTTAGGCTATGGGAATTCTTGAGGACCATTACCAATTACCCCAAGATGGAAAGTTGTTCCAAGGTAATGATGAATAACCATTAGGAATAAATTCACCCTCAAAATCTAAATAAATACATTTAGATTTCACCTAGAAATTTAGAATGATTCATCCATTTATAGGATTACCATACATGTTAATAAGGTGATTTAGAATAAATGAAGAAACTAAAAATAGTATAACATATCATGAATAATCAAATGAATTTAATAAAAATGAATATAAATCATAAGAATAAAATAAACCAGAAAAAGGATTCAGGCCAACAAGGCTAACAGAAATGCATCAAAATACAAATAAACACATATAACTACAAACTATCTCTACAGGACACATGGTCACTCACCACATACAATGTTGCTTATTGATAGATCAACATAAAACCTATCAAAATCAAAAACTATAAAAATAAACATGAAAAAATAAAAGGGAACTACATATACCATGTGTTCTATGTAGGTTATGAGAAAAACAAATCCTAGAAGGATTACAATAATGATATTGTGTAATTATTTTCAAAAGACAATTCATTAATGAAACATTGAAATATAATTATAAATGTGTTTTTCATAGTAAGTGATTTACAATGATAAAAAAACATGTCATAAACCATTGAGGTAAACTAACTACTTGAATTTACCACTTTAAACTCTTATTATAGAAGATCTATGTTCCAAAACAATAAAAATATATAATTTTAAAACTAATAAATATGCAAATCCCACACCATCATTTTAATACAGAATTTTTAAACTCAAATTGGAAATAATTATTATAACATTCTTATGAATTTGACCTTTAATTTTTTTTAAACTAGTTAGATTGCATGATAGAAAATAAAATATAACATGGAACTATATAATTGATAGAATAAAATAAAACAATGTAGAAAAACATACCAAAGTGTCATATAATTCAATCAAACTAGGGGTTATAATGAATTAAGAGAAGATAATCCCTTATATGATTTCATTAACATGAACTAGAATCACTAGAAATTCAATATATCTTATTTTGAAACAGTCCCAGATAATGTGATAACACAAGACCTACTACCGGCCTATGTTTCATCCAAAAAAAATCAGAAACCACCTTGTTTACTCACACTAGAGACACTTTGGGTACTCCCCTAACCTGGTGAATGTCACACAAGAGGACACTAGAAAGTGTACAAACTGAACAAATGTATCATCAATATATAACTCTTTCTCAATATCAAGGACTCCAATGAAATAAATCAACCAGTGGTGAGAAATAATGATTCAAACAATTATTACATATCAAAATAATAATATATCATTATATTTCATGTAACCTAAAATTATTTCCCCATGAAACAATTTTTTTACCCCATTGATATCAAACATAATATGGAAAAACCCCCACATGGTCCAAAATTCCTATCAAGAATAACAAAAAACAAAGGGCCACAGACAAGTGTCTTATACAATGAAAATTCATTTATAATTTTCCAAACAAGACATTTCAAAAATCTACCTAGGATTATATGTTATTCCTTTCCATATCTAATTCCACTTTAAAAATTATTTTAAAATAAAATCATGGGAATACACATTTTAAATCCCTCAAAACATAAAGTCTGTTTTTCATTGACAACAAATTGAGAAAACAAAAAATTTATTCTCATTCAATAAATTTCATGTAAACCTCACTTTCATCCATTTTCATGACCCATATGTGGTCAAAATTTTTTATTAATTTAAATTCATATAAAATAATCCATATATATTTTTAAAACTATATAACATTCAAATATTTCATTAAAAAATAAAAATACATGAAAACACCATTTATTCTAAGTGATGAAACATTAAAATCATTTATAAAATCTATTATGTTTATCACATATAGGGATAATTTGGTAAACAAATAATTAGAAAACATATAAAACATTATGACATGTCTTTTAATGAAATTAAAAAAACACTTGCATCAACAATGTGGGAATCAAATCTCAACATGTCACATTTGATGATGAATTCAAAAATGAGAAAGAAGAAACCCTCCAAAATCTTTAAACAACCAAATTTAAAAATAAGAAGCAAACCAAACCCTAATATAGCCCAACCCATCCTCTATGGTTTGTAGAATAGAAACAAAACAATAATTAATGGGTATATGGAAGAGGGTAAAGGAATAAAATGAGGAAATAAGGGTTTTACTTTGTGAAACCCCAAAAAATCCATGGTTTATAGGCACAAAATCATAAATAGAGGGAGGGAGAGAGCACCATGTTTATAGAATTGGTTGTACATATGAGGTGAAGAGGAGATGGGTTTGAAAACCCCTCAAACTAAATAGGGGAAAAATAGTAACTCAAAATTTTAAAAACCTAGGTAGCTCTCACATTCAGGCTGCAAAAAATGATAAATCATTCAAAAGACTTGCGATAGGTATTTAAAATGAAGTATACTCCTATAATATTGGGTATCATAGTTTCCCATGTCATGCAATATCCATGTAGATGGCATGAAAATTATTTGTAACACTATATACAAGTAGCCCCCACAATTTCCTTTAACCATGCATTAATCATGAAACACCTAAAAATTTCTAAAAATCCAAATTTAATACATTATATTCCTATAAAATTAAAAATAAACTTAAATAATATAAAATATAATTAAATTAAACACCATAGCTAAACAATGGTCTTACTTGTAGTGCTGACATGGAACACAAAAAAAACATGGGAAAGTTGCCAAAAATTTCACAGCCACTATAATAGTGTATTGTTCTCTAGAAATTAATTATTATAGAATCAATAGTTGACCCAAACTTTTTTCGCCTTTAGAAAGCATGTTTTAAAAAATATTTATTTTTTATATATTTTGAATTTTTTTGAAATGAGCTTTTAGAATCGACAATTAAAACATAAATATGGGAAATATTAAATTCGTATCTATGAAAAAAAAATTATTTTATACAATGTTTTGATGCTAATCAATTTGATACCACTTGTTATGATTCAAAATTCATCTTGAAAGAGCATCATGGAATAAAAATAGGGGTAATTGGGGTTTCATTTTTCAAGATTATAGTTGTATAAAAACTCCCTCAATTTATACCTCAATCCCACTATATGGAAGTCTCCCAACTCAATTCAGGATACATAAAAAAGTATTTTTTTTTTCATGATGTTGGAAGGTTATGATGGCCCTCCATAAATTCCTAATATGGGAGGAGAAAAAAATTGGCATAAATCTAACATAAACATAACAACACCCTTATAATTTAGACTTCTCTCATCATTGACAAATGAATAGTTCCTACATGTGAAACAACCATGGTTGAAGTCAATCAGTTAGTGGGGCATATTTTTCATCCTATAAAAAATCTACAACATGGTCATTGAACGACTCCATCATTTTCTTCCTATGGTCAATTATTATAGGATCATTGTAATTTATATTTTTTATTAATAATATATTACGAAAGTATAAATAAAGAGTTCACTACTACATATTCAATAATAATTTGTGATACCCTTTTTCAGTGTTAATAAAAAATGATTATTAAAAGGGTACTTTTATCAGCATTAAATAAAGTGCTGATAAACTGTTCTTATAAAAGTGCTAAAAAAGTACTGATAAAGGCAGACACTTTATTAGTATTTTTCTAACATTTAGAAATATTATCCTTTAATAGTGCTTCAGTTCTCTTGACTAATATGTGACATTTCACAGTGCCAAAAATAAACAAAAAAATGGCAACGTGAATGATTTAATTTATATATACATATTTATATATTTTTAAAATATAAATCATATAAAATAATTATATCTTTATATAAATACATTATATATTAATATGATTTATATAATAAGAGGTATATTTTTTTTGATTATGATATGTATAACTATCAATCATGTTTTAATAATTTATTGATAAGAAGTTATCAAATATATATTAATCAATAAAAATATTAAATAATATATGAATGTATTTTAAAAAATGTATATGTAAAATAATATATTTAAATTTAATATAAATAACTATATAAATATATAAATTAATATATGTTTATTTATTTGTATTTATAATATAATAATATATATAATATATATTTAAATATTTTTACATACAAAAATATGATTTATATAAAAAAATATAATTATATGAAAATATATATATATATATATATATATAACTAATTATACTTTTTTTATTTTATTACAGTTATTTAAAATTGTATATATAATTATAATTATACATTTAAATAAGTGTGTATAACATTGAGGTATTAATATATTTTATTATTCAATATTATTTTCATATTTTTGAGTCTATAAGAGTTTTCGACTATAAATTTTGATTTTTGATGTTTTTAAGGTTGTGCACGGTTTGTGATAACCATAGAACAACCATGTGTTTTTTTGCCACTTAACAGTTCCATTTTACATGGTATGATCATAGTTTCTGTAACACCCTAATTTCTTATGAATTATTATTTTTTCAATAAATAAAATTTCAGTGATATCCTGGATTACATGCAATACTGAATTTGGCTTTTGTTACATGCAACACTGAATTTATCTTGTGTTACACACAACAACGAGTTTTGACAAACTGCAATAGATTGTTAATATTATTAAATTTATGTGACTATTATAACCTAGCTATTAAACATAGTGGTATGAATAGTAATAAATACTTTTTGAATATTATATATAATGGTTTTAAATAAAAAAATATAGATAAAGAATTACATAATTTTTAGAAAAGACTTTATATTTTTTGAAAATACTATTTTCTCAAAACACATTTTTATTGCATTTTTTGAATAAATAAGAAAATTAATTTTTTACACTGTTAGAAAATTTACTTTAAAAAATGAACTACATTTTTTAAATCAATATATAAATATTAACTTAGGGTGATGTTTTGGTATTTTTCTCAAATGTTTCATTTTTCGATGCATAGTGAAAAATATTGGTTTAATTAAGAATTTTCTTTTCTATTAAAGAATTTAAAGACATATAAATTATTTTGATATTTTTTAAAAAGTAAAATTAATAAAATTATATATTTATTAATCAAATATAGGTCATTTGAATAAATTTCATGTTAAATTTTGATATTAAAATATTCTACACTTAGGGGAAATTTCTCTTTAGAAAATCACTTTTTCATCGTGTTTGTGGGCTTAATATTAAATTAAAATTTTACACTTATGTGAATGGAATTTGGAAAAAAGGATTCCATTTTTTTAATCATCATAATTTAATTTATCTTATATGTTCAAATTAATTTTTACAATAATGAATAGTGAAAATAGTAAAAATTATTTATCACGGTTAAAGTAAAAACAGGTTTACTTGGGGGTTAAACTAAAATGATTAGAGTTCAAAATAAACTAAAACATGTAATATTCTTATTTTATTTCCATATTTACACCTTATAACTTCTATTATTGTGCATGGTTTATTTTTAATCCTTGTGGCATTAGAAAAATGTGGGTACACCTTTTTCTTTTCAAAACATCCAAGTGTGTACTCTCCCCCACTTATAAAAGGCCACACCCTATACTATCCTCATAACACTTACAAAACCATTTGTTTATTATAATAAATAACCAAATACCATATATAATTCCCTCAACTCATCATATAATCCTTGGCGTGGTCATAAATCTAACCAAGGAATTCCTTCGGTGAAAACCAAAATAAGTTTTCTGAAGAAGAGGTAACATTCTTTGATGAGCATTTTTATATTAATTTTTAATCCATATCCTTAAATTATTATTTAAAAATGAACATATAATAAGATAATTATATTAAAAATATTTATATGTTGTTATGTTAAGTGAATAACCTATATTCATCTCATCTTTCCTCAAATTAGAAACGAAATCGTCTATCGTGTGTACGACGGACAACCACCTCCCAAACTGATGTTGATCGTTTTCCATCACCTCTTCTCATATATTGTTATAATGATGAATTTAAAGTATATATATATATTATATTTTTAATATTATTATACTTATTTAATTGGAAAATCATATATACTTTTTACTTTCTATTCATTGAGGTATACAATAACATCACCTGTCTATACGACGGACTACCGTCTCGCGAAGCGATGTGATTCATGATTCACATGCACTTTAAATGGTATGTAATAAAGATAATGTTAATGAGAATATATTATATCTTTTAAATAACCATAGTTATGGAAATATAATATCACATATAACATCTCACCTTCCAACCTGTCAGAATATAATAATGTCTCTTCTGTGTACGGTGGACTACTGCCTCGCAAACTGATGTGATGTGTTTTTAATTTCTATTTTATTTATAAGTTAATAAGGATATATTGAATTAATATATATGATATATATAACATAAAAATTATTCTTTATGGTTTATTTATTATTTACCTTTCTTATATTTTATCCATCAAGAAAATGGAAACAACATTAATGTGTACATATGGTTTACCGTCTTCGTGAATGGTGTAGCTCATTGTCTATCTCTATCACTAACGGATTACTCAAATTATATATATAATGAATATATATTATATTTATATAATTTTTAACATTTTTTAAATTATAGAACCATGATCAATGTAAAAGGACCAAAAATACCAAACCAAAACATATGTGAAAAACCGAGCAGTTATTACCTGAAATGTAATTTTAATAAATGAATTGTTAATAAACTACTAATAAAACGTCATAAGTAAATAATATATGGTATGATATATATGTAATTACCAGTAATAGATATATAATAAATCTATATTTATTATACATGAGGTTCAAATATGTATAAAGGATGTTGAGACTTAAGGTTAGGGGATTTCTATTCTCACTTTTATTTTTGGGAGACTTATTCCATATTCACTACTCGTTTATTTTGTGTGATGTATATACTACCCCTTTGAAATGTTATATAATGAATATAATTATATTTATTATATTTAACATTTCATTTGATGTTATTATTTAATGGGGCTAACAATTCAAAAGATACCATAGCGGTATGAGATTTTCATCTCACTCTTTTTATCTACAAGATACATGCCATATTCACCACTTGTTTCTTTTGTGTGGTGTATATACTACCCATGAAATTATTTTATGATTATTATCATAAAAATTATGGATATTTACATATCCATTTGTGGAAATCTCTTTCATGTGTTTTATTATTCAAAAGTAACCAAAGTGTTAAGGGTTTGATGTAACAATCTCATTGTTTATCGAGATTATTTATGATTATGCATTAGTTGGTGAAATATTCCTCAAGAAATTCATGAATTTTCTTATCCTCTATTTATTTCTTTAGAATAATTGTTTTCCCTTCATTTTCCTCTCTTTATGTTCTCAATATTCAAAAAACAATTAATAGAAAACTGGATTTATTTCTCTCTTTTATCGAAAACCATTTTTCTTCCATATCCATGTTTTCTAAAAAAATTTAAAAAAAAATTAATGTTACTTTATAACTATATAAAGTCATTTTTAGCCATTTTTTACTTTTTAAAAAACATTTTAAAATAAATATTCATGTTGTTTTCAAAACATGGCATGTTTGGATTTTATCAAAAATGTGAAAGGAATCTTTGTTTTAACTTGTACAGCATGAACAGAATTTTCCATCATCATGAAAAATAATTTATTCAAATATTAAATTAAAATAATTCAAGGTTATTTTAAAATAAAGGGATTTCTAAAATGTATTGTGAATTTTTAGTTTTAAAAAGTGGTTTTCAAATAGGAAGGGCTATTTTCCTCAAGAAATGTTCCAAGTGATCTTTCAAAATCATTTTACATCTATTGATACATCCTTGGATATTACTTATGCTTCACTGGGTATATGATCCAAGTATACCATTATTATTATTTATCTGAATGGTTTATATTTTTGTTGACAAGATGTTTATGAAACCTATTTCTTTTTATGGGTACTAATATGATGAATGTTTTGTGATCATGTGGAACACATATGTATGATTTCCATTATATAAAGTGAGGGACTAATATCTACCTCTAATGAACTAGTTAGAGATTAATGTTCTATGAGCTCAAAGGGTACATGGGAGGTTATCCCAAGATTGAAAAAGTGGGTACACAGGAGGTTATCCCAATCTCAAATAAGAGGGTACATAAGTGGTTATCCCATGCCTGAAGCAGGTACATGGGTAGTTAGCCCAAGATTAACATGTTATGAGTGTATTGGTAGGTATCCTCGAAATAAGGTTTTATATACTTATGTGTATGCCATAATTACATGTCTTATTACAATATTATGCTCTCATGTATTATGTTCTTTAATTCCTTTATAATTCATGTCATATGAACTGCTATGATTTATGCCATGACCCAAGATTATTATCTTTGTTATACAGGGTATGATTTTAGAATGTTAATATCATGTTCTCATACTGTTATGCTCATGTTATGCTTATGTTTTCATTGATACCTCCCTTTTATAACCTAATTGGGAATCTGAGCTCACCCTTTTTTATGTTTCATTCCCCACGTTATGATGAATGGTTCAAGCAGGTTATGCCTAAGAGGAGTACTATGTGGGAAGATCATTATGGATTATATTGAATATCTTTCACAAAATATGAAAATTAAATATCGAGTTTTAGAATACACTAAAATTTTATGATTCTAACAAGGGTCGTTATATAATATATTGAATATTCATATGAAAGATGAAATATTTATATATGAGAAATTTTGGTCATTATAGTTGGTATCATTTATAAGGTTTAGTTAACCTTTAGAAACAAGGATTATAAAACATTAGTTAGATCCCTAAGGATATCTCAAAGTAAAAGACTAAGGATAAGTAAAATTATAAGAAAATGTCCTAGGATTTTGGTAAAGGATAGAGTGAGTGGATTCTGTGAAATTACATCCCTGTCTAGATACTAAAAGTGGATGTGGCTCTAGAAAAGTTTTACCTAGTTGTAATAACTTTGAAAATGGCACATAGAGTTAGACTTGATTGTTACGTGGTGTATGAAAACAGGCCTTACTACACACCTAGTTTGACACTCTTAGGATATATTCTTTAGAAATTAACAAACTCTTTACAAACCATTATAACGTATTTACATAGATGATAATCATTAGTGACCTTGGTTAGAACTATGATTTAATAGATTGAGATGTTATAATAATAATTTTCATGATTATGTGGTTTTACACTATGATTGGTGTTTCTCACACGATGATTTTTAGTTTTAGTCCATGGATGGAACCCAAAAGAACCATGTTAATGCTGAATGAAATTGACAATGCAATGATTGCCCTCCTAGGAAACCAAATTTTATGGGAGATAGAAGGAGAAATATCATTTATATGATCATACAAATTTATCATGCTACGAACCATGTTGAACATCCAAATGAGAAAAGGAGGGAACAATATTATATTGAGTCCTTCATGAGACAACACCCGCCATCTTTCAATGGGTAAACTAATCCACTAGTTTCTAGGCATTGGATCAGTACCACTGAAAATATATTTTCCATTATCCAGTGTTCGAAGCTTGAAAAAATCTTTTTGGTCATCTATCATTTGGAAGGTGAATAAGATCAAATTGGGATCATTATTAATAATACATGCCTAGAGGAGGAAATTGACTCCATAGAATGTGAAGGGTTGAAGAGGATATTTTTGGGTATGTATATACCTTATATTATATATTAATGAATGAAGAAGGAATATCTCGATGTAAAATAGAATGATTATGAGTCTATTGGTGCCTATGAAGCTAATTTTACAAGACTTTCAAGGTATTCTTCTAGTTTAATCATCAGCACTAAGAGAAAAATTGATCAATTCTTTTGTGGCCTAAAATCAATTCATCGAATTGCATTGGATATAATGGAATTTAGTATCTATAAAGAATTTATTAAATGTGAACTAAATATAGAAATGTAAATTGTAGATTTCAACCATTACCGTGGATATGATAAGAAAATGAATATCGTGTCTCATGAGAACTCAAATAAATCACATGGTGTAATGAAATTTCAGTCGCCTACATTACAAAAAAGTTGGAATAATCACTCAAGTAAATACCTGAAGGTTTTTACAAGTGTGATAATCTTGGACATTGAGAAATATAATTTTCAAGTGATATGAATATGTCATCCAATGAAATGAAGAGAGAGAGAGAGATCTCAATATAATGAACCACCTACACTATAGTGTTTTAAATACAAGGAGTTTGGGAATTATGAAAATAAATGTCCTAATCCAAGTGCTAATGAGGATGATATTCTGCAACACCCTCTGAAGACAAAGGAGAATGAAAAATCTTAGGCAATCATAACAACTAAAGTGATTTATGGTAATTAGGGTACTCCATAGTAGAGAATTTCATGTTGGATTTTGTATGAATGATCTCTATGAAAATTTTTTTGTGCATCTTTTAGTGAAATTTGATGTGATTTTGAGAATTTATTTTCTCTCTCTAACTTAATTCTAGAATGAAGAAATCACATTTGATATTCTAAATCAATTTCTGATCTTCTATTGGTACACGGATGAACCCACATTTCCAACTGAAATACTTTTGGTTAAGATAAGATCATATTTAAAGAATAAAAGGTTAATTGCATTTTGGACACATCTATGGTTTTATTGTGAATTTTTGGAAGTGATTAAGGTATATATATTTTTATGAAACTTTATGGGTGATTGGAATTATTGTTAAGTTGATCATGGAATGATATGAGATCAAATAATTCCCATATTTGGGATTCAATTTTGGTCAGACATATTTTTGAGGTGCCTTAAGGATATCTATTTATGGAATGGATTAAGTTGATTTTTTGATGAATTTGGATAACCAATGTTAATAATTTTAGTTTTGGTAAATATATACAAACAATATGAATGAATTTTCATTTTTTTATGGATATAATAATCTATTAAAAGTTAATTTTAGTGCTTTAGGCATGGAAAATTCATCTTGAACTCTCATTGTTGGGAGTAACAGATTAGACTCTTGTGAAAGTTGATTAAAGGATGAAATTATACTTGTCAATCTAGTATATTTCCTTATTTTATTAACCTAGGTGGTAAATAAATCCCTCAACTTTAGGAAGATGATCATAAGATAAAAATGATATACTTTTACCTTCAATTTTGATGAATCAATGTGCTTTTCACTAATCGCATATTTATGGTTTTGCGGTTACTAACATTTTCTTAACCATGTTCTCTACCACTCTTTATTAGTCCTTGGGGTTAGTTTTTCCCCCATGTCCATATTTTAATTTCCCACCAATTTTCTCTCTCTATAGAAACCCAGTTATGTGTCACTTTAGGTAACATTTAAGTTTCTAATTTTTCCTTTTTAAGGGATGTTTTATTATTCCTTTATACGATGTGGGTTTAAAAAAGGAATTTTCAAATGTTAAACCTTTAATGATCGAGAATAATTTCAAAGGAGAAATTTATTTTAAGTGGGATAGAATGTAACACTCACGGTTTTATGAATTAGAGTTTTTTTAATAAATTAAATTTCATCAATATCTTGTCTTATACGCAACACTAAATTTAGATAGAGATACATGAAACACTGAATTTAGCTTGCGTTACACGTAACAACCCATTTCAATGAACTGCAATATATTATTAATATTACTATTTAAACACAACCATTATAAACTAGATGTCAATCTTAGTGTTTTGAATAGTAATAACTATTTTTAAAATATTAAGTAAAATAATTTTATATAATTAAAACATATTGATAAAAAATTACTTAATTTTTAGAAAAGTCTATATATGTTTCAAAAATACTATTTTCTCAAAAAATGTTTTTATTACATGTTGTGAAAAAATAATAAAATTAATTTTTTCCACTTATAGAAATATTATTTTAAAAAATGATATAAATTTTTGAAATAATCATATCAAAATTATCTTAGGGTGAATGTTTTGGATTTTTCTGAAATGTTTTTTTAATGAATAGTGAAAAATACTTTTTTTATTAAGAATTGTATTTTATTTTAAAGCAATTAAAAACAACCATTTTTTATGGTTATAAAAGTAAAATTAGTAATATTATATATTAAAAATCCACTTTTTGTTACTGAAATAAATTTCATATAAAATTTTGATATCAAAACGTTCTATAATTATGGAACTTTTCTCTTTGAAAATCTGCTTTTTTGTCGCGTCTATGGGTTTAATTTTTAATTAAAATCATCCAATTATTTGAATAGAATTTAAAAAAATGGATTTAGTATTTGGAATAATCATAATTTATATTATCTAATAAGGTCAACTTAATTTTTGAACATAATGAATAATGAAAATAATAAAACATATTTACCGTAGTTAAGGTAAAAACAGATTTACTTGGGGTTAAAATAAAAAAAGATAAGGGTTAAAAATTACTTAAAACATTTAAAATTATTAGTGGATGGAAATATTTTGACCTTATAATTTATATAATAAATAACAGTCCATTTTTTATCCTTTCTTCATGAGAAAAATGCAGGTATAGCTTTTTATTTTTAAAAATTCCATGTGTGTCATCTCCCCCACTTATAAAAGGCCACCACTTATCCTCTCCTATTAACACTTTAAACCCAATTTTTTTCCAATATCTCACCAAATACCTTCTATATATCCCTACCATCATCTTATAATCCTTGGTTTGTTCATAAATCCATCCAAGGAATTCTTTGGTGAAAACCAAAAGAAGTTGTCTGAAGAAGATGTAATGTTCTTGGATGAGTGTTTTTATTTTATTTCTTATTCCATATCCTTAAATTATTATTTAATCATGGTCATATAATAACCCTAGTATCTCACATATAATAATTTTTTTTTATGTTAGGTACATGACATATATCCAGCTCATCTTCCCCCAAATGGGAAACAAAACTGTCAATCGTGTCTATGGAGGTCTACCACCTCGCGAACCGATGTAGTCTGTTTTCCATCACTGATTCTAATGGATTTTTATAATGATGAATTTAAAAGATAAATACATATATATATATATATATCTGTGTGTGTGTGATTTTTTTAAAATTATTCTTCTTCTATAATTATTAAATTAGATACACATTTTTACTTTCCATTTCGTGAGGGATATGATACCGTCACTCTTTTGTACAGTGGATTATTGCCTCACAAAGCGATGTGATACATTCTTCACTTACTATTTACATGGGAGGAAATAAGGGAAAATTTAATGAACATATAAAATATATATAACCTAAATATACTTATAGAAATATAATATCACATCTAACTTCTTACCTGTAAAGACCCATAAATTCTGTGGAATGGTTTTAAAAAAAATACATAGGAATTTTACGGGTCTACGAAAACTGACAGAGCTTGATTCTGAGGCTCGGTGTGCCTGAAATAAATTTCTGAAGTATTTTTTGGGTACGTACGGTAATTGTGTGAATGAGAAAACCTATATTTTGAATAGCTTCTAGGAACTGAAATCTAAGGACACCGTTGAAATCGTAGTGCCGATATTCATTTAAGGAGACCTTCGCCTCAATCGCAGTCGAGTCGGGGTGAAAGTTGGTTTTCTGAGGTCTCTTGGGATAAAAATAAAATAAACTTATTATTTAATTTTTATTTTAATTTTGAATTTTTGAAACTCATGGGTGGTGGGGACCACCCGAACCCTCATAATGGGAGGAATCCTCCCAACCCCCCCCCCCATTAATGTGTTCATCCTACTGAATTACTTTAATTAGGGATTTGGTGAGATCCATTCTGGGGTTGACAAAGAATGGTTCTCCAACGACAGATCTCCCATGAAGAATAGACCTTTGACGAAGAATGACCCCTCGATGAAGAACGGATCCCCGAAGAGACTCTGACGCATGAGCTCGGATCTGATGTGCGAGGCAGACATGATGATCGATGTCAACCCCACCTTCTTCCCACGATGTCGTCAACAAACAATGAATGAGGTCGGGGTTTTGATCATCTTTGTTATTGATGTTTCTTCCCTTCATTCCATTCATTTCTGAATCCTAACGATGAACATGGACCAGCCAATGAATAGGATAATCCGCGGTTCGAGCATTCTTCCAGGAAAGGGATTTTTCATTCGGGGTTTAGATCTAGGTTAGATCTAGCTCAGAGATTGCAACCCTTTATAGATCTGTTATAAACTACTAATGCAGAGGGCGCGGGCCAACCCGAACAAATCTTTACCCCCTCCAAAAATCTTCTTTGTTGTATTCTTGGTGGGAATCAGAACAAAAATGGCGGCAGCGCAACCCAGAGGGTCCGGCGCTGAGTATGGCATTCCGGGAGGACCCCCGACGCAAACAGATCCAAAATCCTTCCACCGGAGCGAACCTGGTGGTCCGAAGAATGCGGGTCACAGGGCGGTGGCGCCAATGACCGGAGGCGGTGGCGATGGCCCCGTTAAGGGACCTACAGCCCGCGTCGGGCCTCCCGGTCCACGGAACAACCTACCGGCCAAGTCGACCGGTCCGTGTGGAAGAGTCGCGGTGCCAGAAGGCGCCGCGTGGAAGAATATGCGGCCTGCGTCCGCGGGCCGCTCGGCTGGGTGAACCATCCAGCCACATGCCGGCTGAGCTGGAGAACCACGACACCCGCAGGTGCCGCATGGGGAGAACTACGGCCCGCAGCACGAACCATGTGCGTTGGACAGAACCGGCCGGCTACGGTCGGCCGGGCAGAGGAGAAGGCAGCGCCGCATGGAGCCACTGGGCGATCCAAACTAAACTGGACCACGTACGTGTTCGGCCCGGGTCTGCGGGTAGGTTGCGCCCCACCGATCTGGGCCGACCCCCAGCTAGGTCAGACCCGCCGGACCGGATCGGGCCAACCCGCCATCCCACTGGGCCTTGCGGGTCGGGCCCCGTCTTCGCTTAAAGGAAAATATCTTCAAGACCATGAATCTGATTGACATGTTGTCTGCGTCACTGGGCCCCTCACGACGAGGCAGTTGTTTTGAGATACTCTAAGTGAGTTTTAGACAAATTTGGAAAATGGTCGGTTTTGGATCGATCGTAAATCCAACAGGGCCCCTGGAATGGAAATGCCAATAACTCTCAGACTGGGCGTCCGATTGACGTTCCGTCTGTTGCGTTGAGTTTCTTATGGTGAGACGGATCTTCTGTAGACATCAACTCAAGGATTTGTGACAATTGATGTATCGAACCTTGGCTTGAGGAGTGGAACCTCCTGGAATCAAGCATGCTTCTTGTGTAACCCTATGGATGGCTGTGCACTGACGACTGTTCCTGGATCCTCTGTGGGTTCGACAGGACCGACGACTATTCCTGGATCCTCTGTGGGTTCGATAGTTCTGACTACTATTCATGGATCCTGTGTGGGTTCGATAGAGTAACTGACCATGGATCCTTTGTGGTTTCGATAGTTCTAGTTTCTCCTCCTGGATCATGTGTGGGTTTGACAGAATAGATGATTCAGTGGCTACATCTGATCATCTCTATCACTCTGTTAAAGTTGTATACCTGGTTTGAGCTGAGTCAGTAAATTTGTGATTACCTTGTGATTGAGATGGGTTACATAGTGACTTAGGTATATGTATGGGCATATACCTAAGAGAGGATTACCTGTTGTTTCCATGATTTTTTGTTTATACTTGTTGGATTTTGTGAGACCTTGAGGGTCTTGGGGTCCCTACTGAGTATCGTTATACTCACCCCTGCATGGGATATGCCCGCACCTCGTTGTGTTGATTGTAGAAGACAGACATCACTGACTGAGGACCGGAGTAGCATGACTGGACGGTACCCAGATGTGGACCTTATGATGAGTCGGTACATGGAGGGACTGATAGACGTGGAGTGCTGAGGAGTACATCTATACCTACCCTTCAGGTAGGAGTTCCCGGTGGATGACCCAATAGCAGTTTTACTTCCTTTCTATTGTACTTTCTTTCAGTTGTATTTTCTTGTTGGGATTGTATTTCCGGCCTCTTTACTTTTCAGCACTTCTTATATCCAGTTTTATTTAGTGGTTTACTTCCAGTTTCGTACTCTATTTTGTGTGTTTTCACTTTTAAAGTCAATTTCTTCCCAGTTTTAGGGATTTATGCCTTTGATTCTAGTCACCATCCCATGGCCTATGGAAGGTGGGATTGGGGTAGTTACGGCACAGGCCTTGGGGGACGGGTCATGACAAATTGGTAATAGAGAAGTCGGTTCTACCGCAGAACTTAGGACTCTGATCTTTCTTTTTTGTGAGTGACAGTTTTAAGGGTACTAAGTGTGGTTTTCAGTTCAGGGTGTCTAGTGTTAGTGCGGCAACCGACACATCCATACACCAAGACCCTGAATTCTGATTTCCGACTCAATGCACGAAAACATTGGTTGCATGTGTATTATAAAAATTCTTTCTTGTGATCTTTTGAGTCAGCTCACCATGTATAACTTTTTGACCATGTCACACCTGTTCTTTTCCGGATGCCTCCACACAGACAGCTAGCTAGGGTTCAAGTTTTTTCATGAGATGGCTGCCCACCGAGCGAGGAGGCTTCGGTACAGGGCCCCCTTATAGAAGATGCACCAGCAGCTAGTGTACCAGCGAGACCACTACCAGTTGGGCAACCATTACCACCAGCACCACCAGCCCCACCAGTAGTAGATGCACACCGACTAAGCGCATTGAATGAGTTCCAGTGCCAAAGGACACACAGGTTCAGGGGAGAGTCGGACCCAAAGGCAGCTGAGGATTGGTTGGAGGCCGTGGTGAGAGTTTTCCGACTGGTAGGGACACCAGCTGACCTTATGGTGATCCTTGCCGCAAGTATCCTTCAGGGAGCTATAGGCAGATGGTGGAGCCTGATACTCCAAGTTCATGTTGTGGCGACACTACTTTGGAAAGACTTTGAGAGTCTATTTCGGGCAGCTTTTGTCCCAACCACTCTCTGTGTAGTACATATTTAAGAGTTACTTCATCTGTAGCAAGGCAGCATGACTGTAGCACAGTACTCAGCGAGGTTCACCGACCTCTTGCACTACTCCACAGATATGGTACAAGACCCATTCTTCAAGGCCTGGACCTTCGAGCAGGGAATCAGGAGAGAGATCAGGGCTTTGATGATCTCCTAAAGCATCCCGACGCAGGCGGGGGTGTTGGAGTGAGCCCTCTTAGTGGAGAGTTTCCAAGCTGAGAAGACACCACCAATGAGACCCACCACTGGGCATCACGTAGCAGAGTTTTTTGCAGCCGGAAGTAGACAGATGTCATAGAGGTCCAAGCAGACCAGACCATTCAGTGGATGACCTTAGAACATGGGTTCAGTTGTGAGAGGCACAGGAGACAGAGCCAGTCATTCAAGGAGCAGGAAGTGTTTCGCATGTGGCGGGCAAGGCCACATGGCTCGTGACTGTCTGATCCACTATTTGGATGACCATAAAATAGTTGAGGGGCCTCCCCGACAGAGGCAAATATTTGATCGAGTTGGTCTGCAGGGATCAATAATATGTGGCAGAGGAGATGGTCGAGCATCTGGCAGTGGACGACGTTTTGAGGCTTTACCACCACCACCACTAGGAGGTCCACCCCGACCACAGGGAGTAGGTGGACAGGCAATAGCTCAGCTTCAAGAAGCTGAGGCATACAACCATGGCACTCCAGAGATGAATCAGGGTATGATCTGTGTCTACTCCACCATAGTTACAGTTATTATAGACACATGTTCTAGTTACTCTTTCATTTCCACTGCCCTCGTTCGGAGCTCAGAGATTCCGATGGAGTCGTTGGCTCGATCCTTGCGGCTAGAGACTCCTATGGGATCAGAATCAACAATTAAGCACTGGTGCCGGTAGTTCGAGCTTACTCTAGGTGGTAAGAGCTTTAGTTGGGATCTCCTCATAGTGGCGTTGAGGCCTTACGATGTCATCTTGGGTATGGACTGGTTATCTACAGTCCATGCTCAGATCGACTATTTTAGGCACAAAGTGTGGTGTGTCCGCACGAATGGGACCAAGTTTACCTTCACCAGTGAGAATAGAGCCTTTGTAGCACAATATGGACTTACTTAGAGGAGGGTGCAGCCGATCACTCATCAGTTGGCCTGCCTTACCCTCGGATTAGTTGATGTAGAGATTCTGATCTATCCTGTAGACATGGACCAATACACGAATGTTTTCCCTAACGATGTCACAAGTCTATCTCCTCGCAGAGAGGTAGAATTCCATATTGACTTGTACCCCGGGATGACACTGATATCTACACCAGCATATCAGATGGCTCCCGTGGAGATTCGTGAGTTGCGGGTACAGCTAGAGGACTTTCATTGGAAGGGATTCATCTAGCCCAGTTTTTCTCTCTAAGCAGCCCCGATTCTATTTGCCAAGAAGGTTGATGGGATCTTGAAGCTTTTTTCGACTACTGTCACCTGAATCAGGTGACCATAAAGAACAAGTACCCACTCGTGAGGATTGATGATCTCTTTGATCAGCTAAAGGGAGCACAGTGGTTATTGAAAATAGACCTCCAATCAGGCTATCACCAGCTCAGAGTTCGAGAGTAGGATGTGCAGAAGATGCCCTTCAGGTGTCGATACAACCACTACGAGTTCTTGGTTATACCCTTCAGCGTGACCAACGCTCCTGCAGTGTTTATAGGGCTCATGAATAGGATTTTTCATCCATACCTTGATCTCTTTGTCATAGTCTTCATCGACGACATTCTGATTTACTCGACTATTGAGGAGGAGCTTGCCTACCATTTGCGTGTATTACTGGACACACTCTGAGAGAACCAGCTTTATGGTAAGCTCTTGAAGGGCCAATTATGGATTCGAGTTGTCCACTTCTTGGGACATGTCATCTTAGAGGCTGGAGTTGCAGTGGATCTAGGGAATATTGAGGCGGTACATTCTTTGGAGACACCCAGGAGTGTGATGGAGGTTCAGAGTTTCTTGGGTTTGGCTGGATACTACTGGAGGTTCATACTAGACTTCTCCAGAGGTGAAGTACCACTATCAGCCTTGAAAAAGAAGGGGAAACCCTTTGTGTGGTCAGAGAGATGCCAAAAAAGCTTTCAGAAGCTGAGGAAGAGGCTGAACAGTGCCCCTATCTTGAGGCTTCTAGAGAAAGGCATAGGTTACGTAGTCTACTGCGACGCATCAGGGACCTAACTCGGGTGTGTCCTGATGCAGGAGAAAGTAGTGATCACATATGGTTCTTAGCAGATGAAAAAGCACGAGAAAAACTATTCTACCCATGACCTGGAGTTAGCAGCAGTGGTTTTCACCTTGAAGATATGGAGACACTATCTAATGGGCGAACGTTTTACCGTATACTCTAAACATAAGAGTCTCAGGTATATCTTATCATAGAAGTACCTGAACCTGAGACAGCGATGTTGGCTTGAGTTCCTCCAAGACTATGACTTCAATATAGTTTATACTCCTAGGAAGGGGAAATTTGTTGCAGATGCACTCAGCAAGAGGTTTGGTATACAGCTTCTAGGTGAGGCCACAGATCAGCTAGCTGCTTTACAGATATCCTTTTTGGATAAAGATGGAGCATCCTTTCTGCACTCTCTTACAGTCACTCCCCCACTTCTTCAGCGAGTCAGAGAGGCACAACTTGGGGAAACTGAATGTGAGACATGACATGCTCAGATATCCATAGGGCAGGCACCATATGGATTTTCTGAAGGTGGGAAGCATGTCATACTTTTGAGAGGACGTACCATGGTGCCGGTGTAACTTCAGGAGGATGTGTTGAGGGAGTTCCACACACCCCCTTTAGCAGTACATCTAGGAGTGGCGAAGATGTACCAGGACCTTCGATTTTAGTACTGGTGGCCAGGGATAAAGAAGGCAGTTGCAGAGTTTGTCTCTCGATGCCTCACTTGTCAGCAAGTGAAGGTGGAGTATCAGGTACCAACAGGCTTGGTTCAGCCTCTAGAGGTCCCAGAGTGGAAGTGGGATGGGGTATCCATGGACATCGTGACGGGTCTTCCACGTACACCCAGGGGTCATGACTCGATTTGGGTGATCGTTGACTGACTCGCCAAGTCTGCCCACTTCCACTACCCCAAAACTAGGCAATGCAGGCGCCTACCTTTGTCAACGCTATAGGAAAAGTGCTGATAAAGGGGCAGTCCTTTATCAGCACTAAAAAAAGCACAGCTAAATTTACCCTTTATCAGCGCTAAAACAAGCACTGATAAATGCTACATTTACCAGTGCTTTAATTATCCCTTTATCAGTGCTTTTCTTAGCCCTGATAAAGGTTACATTTATCAGCACTTTACTTCATATGAAATTATTATATTTATAATAAAAAATAATGTTTATTGTATACATTAAATAAAAAACACATGTTATAACTATATATATATATATAATTAAATAATTATAAGATTAATAATAAATATATTTATTAGATTTATAAGATTTATTAGATTTATTAATTCATTATATTTATTAGATTTATTAATTCATTATATTTAATATATATATATATTACATTTGTTTATATTTAATTTATTTGTTTTATTTATAAATATATAATAATTTTTAATACATATGTGTAATTAAAATTATTGAAAATATATGTACTGTTTTCCAATGAATTGGGAATGAATTTATCATGTGTTTTTGTTATGTGATCATATATATGCATAAATAATGTTCATTTATAGTTTATAATTACATATCATGTTGATGTGTTATTGATTTATAATTCATTATGTTACCCATATAATATATATGTTCTGAAAATTGTACACTTATAATTAAAATTACATTATATTCAAAAAATAAATATATATTTTATAATATTTTCAATGATATATATATAAATATACCTTTCAAATACATTTGTAATTATAATTATAAATATAATAACTATATTTCTTATAATATTATAAGTATAAATAAATATATATTTATTTAGAGTTATAATTATTAATATATATATATATATATATCATAAATATCATTTTAAATAAATATATAATAATATAAACAAATTATTAAATTTATACATTTATCAGTGCTTTTATTAGCGCTGATAAAGATACCCTTTATCAGTGCTCTTCATTTTAGCACTGATAAAGACCCCCTTTATCAGCACTAAAAAAGAACTGATAATGGGGGTCTTTATCAGCGCTTTTAATTTTAGTGCTGATAAAGACCCCCTTTATCAGCGCTTTTTACGAGCGCTGATAAAGTTATACGTGGGATTTGTAAATGACATCGGGTCCTCCTCCTCCTCCCCGCACCCTGTCATGGTTTCGCGGAAGCCCTACCCTGTGCCTTTGCCGCTACCTCATCTTCGCCGCTGCCTCCTTCTCCTCCTCCTCTGCCACGACCGTCACCTCATTCTCGCCCTCCGATGCCTACTTCTCCTCCTCCTCCTCCACCGTAGCTCCTCCTCCTCCTCCTCTGCCACGTCTCTTCCTCCTCCACCGCAGCCTCCTCCTCCTCCACCACCACCACCACCTCCTCCTCCTACTCCTCCTACTCCACTTCCTCTTCCTACTCTGTTGCCTCCGCTTCCTCCATGTTACCTCCACGCTGCCTCCGTGCTGCCTCTGTACTGCCTCCATTGCCTCTACTGCACAGTTTAGGTACATTGTTAATAAGTAGTTATGAATACTCTTAAATCTAAGTTGTTTTTAGTTCATTTTAAACTTACAGAGTTTGAGTTTCATGGGTTATACACAGTTTTATTCAAACCATGTTGCTCTAAGGTGGAATCATAGAACTCTTTATGAATCAATAATTTCTATCTTTTCTAACCTTACATGGATATTAATTTGTGATGTCTTATTTTTGGTATTATTGTTTGATATGAAATGAGTTGTTTTCCTTCTTATTTTGATTTATATGGCATTGTTTTGTAATGATATGCACACCAAGTTTTTTCCTGGTTATATTGAATGTTATAGGAGGCCCTTGAATGGGGATTCTTCATGAAATATTGGTTAAAAGGCAAGGGATGCTTCCTTGGGGTGATTTGGAGTGATTCTTGTGCGTGATGCTTGTTTGTGTGACACATGTATATGTGGTTGGTTAATTTTTTTGATCTTTATTAGATCTCACCACTATATCCTTGTGAAAGAAACCTGAATGGAGAGAGTATTTTTTGTGAAATGTTGTTACACTAGATTACGATTTCACTCTGTCTAGTGGCCCTTAGTATCGATCTTTTTTTGATTTTGGATATTACCCCATAGTTAGGCCAGGTAGGGTTTCAACCATCCGTGTTGGTGAATTCATGTCATCAGGTGAGGCATGTCAATGGGATGAGACATATGTTTAGTATGTTATATATTGTACACTATTCTAATTGGGTTCAAAAAAAACGAACCTTAACAGGGTTTCTACCAATTCCTGCCCACTACCCACTCTCTCTAGGTTGGGTCATATACCATTTTAAATATCACATCCTTTCTTATAACATAACAGTGCCACCAACCTCTCACATTGGGTGTGATTCACATATCCTCTAATTCCACAACATAGTAGCTGCTCCCCTCTCACTTACGGTGGGTCTCACCATCACATCACATAAAAAACAATTTGAGGAGGGAATATTTATAGAAAAACTCTCACAAAACTACTCCAAACCAATACTAAGTGATCCCCATTTCTATATCTCACATCATATTATCATACAAAAAATGATCTAAGGAGGGAATCACAATATCTAACCTCTATCACAAGTCAAATTGAACCATCAATAGGTGGATCCCAAGGAATTCACACACCAATCCCCTTTGACCAATGCCTTCTCACTCAAATTAGGGTCCTCCCAACAACTTATCACTTAAATAAAGGCCATACATCTTGTATCATGCCACAAAAAATATAAATAGTAATCTAAGGAGGGTGTCTAGATGGCCAACCTCTTGTACTAGCTAAACCACATCATCAATAGGTGGGCCCCATGGATGATCATACTTCAACTAGGTGAAAGTCATATGAAGTCTCAATCTCTAAGTCGGTCTGACCATAAATGATAAAAGTCACCATCAATTTAGCCTTGCATAATAATCTCCTTAAAACCATCTTGGTTATACATGAAAATTATTCCCAACCTATCAACATTCTAATTCCACCTATAAGGGAATCTACTAGGTTCTACAAACCTAACCCATATTTACTCATTGATACCAACACACACTCATCTCTACATGGTAATCTCATAACCCACATTCTATACTTGATATAGGCCTTGATAGTATAGTCTATATCATCTTGTAATTCCCACATTAAAACTCATTAAAACTAAATAATGACCATCCTAAGAAACTCACACTAAGATCCTTGGATACCCTATGCTAAGTCATCCAAACTATTACCATGACCCTCACTTAGGTACCATATCATATCTCCCCTTGGAGATATATTAATCCAATTATAAGGAGGAAATCCTCTATGTCACACTTCACCAATCCCTATATGGAATATCCTACTCATCACACACACCATGAATATTATATATCTTTAAGAGGGTGTTCCTCATCATAAAAGAGATAAAAAAACAATATGATCCATCTTATTTAGGCCTAAGACTATAATACCTACTCAAATAGCCTTAGAAAACCTAACTAGGCTATAAAAATCTCATAACAAACCCAATCCTCTCATAAACACAACTAGAAACCTCACCTCCATGGAGACATAATATCTGGATGATCACAAAATTACAAAAAATCAATAGAACCCTCACTCTATCTCTTGGTGGATCAAAAACACCCTATTTATTTACCTTGGTTGCTCTTGATTTCTATCCTTTTCGTTAGAACACATATACTCATGCATGAATGCACAATCATGCATAAATTGGAACATGGTTTTGTATTATAGGGTCCTCCTACCTCAAAAAATGGAGTAACCCCCTCACCAAGATCAACTCATCCTCAACCAAGACTATACATGCCTTATCTAATCTTGTACCAATGATTGAGACCCAATCCCAAGGCACAATTCCCAAATAATTAATTATATAAACTTATAATTAATTATTCACCTTAATATAATTAGGAATAATCTTTTAAAAACTCACTAGGAAAAACAACACCACCTAAACCACACAAAACATGGTGAATTCATCATATGAGTATAACCTCTAGCCAATACAAACAAAACCTACATCACCTGAATTGATTTTAAGATGATATAGTGAAATCATCACACAAATCCTAGTTAAAATCATCCCAAATCATAAGGACATAAAGGAAAATAGTAATATAGGAAGTATGAGGGAATAACTCACCAACTCTCTATAAAAAACTCACTAACTCTCTATAAAAAACTCCCAAAAACCACCCCACATCAAGGGGGATCGAAGAGAGGAAGAGAATGGATGAATCCCAATAACCACAAAAGATTTGCTATTAATGAGAACGTCCCCCAGCCATTTTTGAAGTATCTAGTTTTTTATCTAAATTATACTCATATTCATTCTCCCCTAACCTATATACCCATCCTATGTATTTCAAATAGGGTGAATATAAATAAAGAATGGATGAATGACAATTGGTTGAAAAAAGAGTATGAAGAAGTCGTGCAAGCGTTTATAATGTTTGGAAAAGATCATGCATATAACCCCTCTCAAATCTTTTGTTCATGTTTACGCTGTTGTTATTTAAAACAAATTATTCCAGAGGAGTTGGAAGAACACTTGATCTGTCATGGTATTGATCATAGTTATACATGTTGGAATAGACACAGGGAAACAATGAATGTAGGTAGTGGTTGGGATAACACTGCATTTTATGGATCATCTGATATGATTACAAACATGAACAATTAAGATGACCGTATGGAGGATGTGATTACATATGTGAATGATGATGAAGATCTTATTGAGTAAATGACAAGGACCGTCGAAGATGAACTTCGTGATTGCCCAAAATTGTTTGAGAAGTTAACAAGTTGGGGAAAGACGCCATTGTATGCTGGTTGCACTAAATATACAGCACTTTCATTCATACTGAAGTAGTATAATTTTAAAGTAGACAAGGGGTGGAGTGATGCCAGTTTTACCAAACTACATTCTATTCTGAATGACATGCTCTCAGAAGATAATGAGCTCACAAGCCAAACATACGATGCCAAATGAATTATATGCTCGATGGGTATGATATCTGAAAGAATACACGCCTGCTTGAATGAATGTATACTACTTCTCAAGGACCACAAATCACTTAACGAATGCCCAAAGTGTGGTTTTTCTCAATACAAGAAAGATGAATCTAGTCCTGCTAAAGTTTTATAGTACTTTCCAATCATTCCATGGTTTAGGCGCTTATATGGAAGTGAGGAGACTAAAGGACAATTGACATGGCATGCAGATACAATAATTAAAGATGGGATACTACGTCACCTGGCAGACTCTTCTCAGTAGAAGAGAATTGATCATGAGTATTCTGAATTTGGAAGCAGGTCGAGAAACCTTCATCTTGCGTTATCTATAGATGGAGTGAATCCTTTTGGTTTTAAAAGCAACAGTCACAGTACATGGCCGGTTATGTTGGTAAATTATAATGTACCATTGTGGTAATGCATGAAATGAAAATAAATCATGTTATCTATTCTTATATCAGGACCAAAATAACTAGGTAATGATATTGATGTTTATTTAGCTCCATTGATCGAAGATTTGAAATTAATGTGGGATTCATGTGTTACATTGTATGATGCTTACAAAAAGGAACATTTCACTTTGAGAGCCATGTTGTACGGGATGATAAATGACTTCCCTGTTTATGGAACTTTGTCAGGATCAAAAATTAAAGGAACTCAAGGGTGTCCCGTTTGCGAACAAAGTACACAATCAATTAGGTTGAAACATTCATCGAAATCCATGTTTCTAGGACATCGCAGATTTCTACCCCAACAACATAAGTCTCGATCATGGACGAAATCATTCTATGGAATTTTAGAAGAACGTAAAACACTGTCTCCACTAATAGGCGATCAATTGTTTGAGAAAGTTAAAAATGTGGACACTACTTTTGGTAAATCGGCTTTGAAAAACCTTATGAAAATCAGTTGGAAAAAGAGATCAGTTTTTTTTGAATTACAATACTAAAATTGTATGTATGTCAGACATTTTTTTGATGATATTCCTGTAGAAAAAAATTTATTTGATAGTGTCATCGGAACGTTGCTAAATACATCTGGAAAAACAAAAGATGTAATTAAGGCTAGGTTGGACATGGTTGAGATGGGAATATGAGAAGAGTTGGCACCAGTAAAGGGTGAAAATGAACATTTCTTCCTCCTACTTCTTACACCCTTTCCAGGAATGAGAGATATCTATTTTTCATCTTCATTAATGACGTAAAGTTTCCATAGGGGTATTCTTCAAATATCAGGAACCTCATGTCAATGAGTGACTTGAATTTAAAAGGTCTGAAATTACTTGACTGCCATGTTTTGATGCAAGATCTCATTCCTATTACTTTACGTTGAATTTTTCCCAAGAATGTCCACCATACATTAATGAAAATGTGTTTCTTCTTCAAAGATATATGCATCAAAGTTATAGACCCGGCGAAATTGCCAACTATGGAAAGAGAAATTGTCGTCATATTATGTGAATTAGAAATGTTCTTCCTACCTTCATTTTTTGATATGATGGTTCATTTGATGGTCCACTTGGTGAGAGATATTCAACTATGTGGTCTTGTACAATAGAGATGTATGTACCCCATTGAACGGTATATGATGATTTTGAAAGGGCATGTCAAAAATCAAAGTCGGCCAGAGGGTTGTATTGCAGAGCGATATATTGTTGAGGAAGCTGTTGAATTCGGTACCGAATACCTGTCTGGTGTGGAAATCATTGGCCTACTGAAATATTTTCACACTGGGCGGCTTGTGGGTGAAGTAAATTCTAGAAGGCAGGTTGTCACAATCAATATTACAGTTCTAGAGCAGGCCCACCTTTGTGTTTTGTATAATAGTTTCAACGTTGATCCATATGTTGAAATCCACAAAGAAATTATTAGGAATTTGAATCTATCTAGGGATGAAAAATTGATATCAGATACACATAATCAATAGATTATGGAATGGTTTCAGGACCATATTTTTAAGAAGTCAGATAAAAATACATAGTCAATTTTAGAACGACTTCGATGGCAAGTCGGAGGACCAAGTGTGTATGTATTATCTTACAATGGTTATACATTTTATACTAATGAACATGATGAAGACAGTACCATGTAGAATAGTGGGGTTACACTTGTGGATGAAGCGATGCATGTTTTCGGTGTTAAGGACAGAAATCCAATTTATGCGAATATGTCATACTTTAGCATCATCAAACAAATATGGGAATTGGATTATACGGAATTCCAAGTTCCGATATTTTAATTCAAGTGGGTTGATAACATGAGTGCTATTAAAATAGATGAATCGGGATTCGTGAAAGTTGATTTCAGTAAGGAAGGGGAGAAAGAAAAACTGTTTATAATGGCATCACAGGCAGAGCAATTATTTTATGTTCTAGATCTCACAAACCAAAACTGGTCAATTGTTCTATTATCGACCAAAACAACTGAAGGGATAGATGAAAATTCAACGGAGGATGACCCTTTCACTGGGACTTCGCAATCATTTCTCATTGGTCCGAATGTAGACGATGTTTTGAATATTAGAGGATACCACAATGAAGGGATATGGATAGACCCATTACTTTTTAAACTCTCATTCAATAACATGAGGAGGGAGCCTCGGAGCGGTGTCAGGAATTCTCCATGCAGAACCTAGGGTTTTCACCCTTTTTGATCTTCCTTCCCCCTTCGGGAAAGGATTTTCTCATGGCGACGGTGGTTTTCAACTCGGTGTGGGATCCGTTGATGTACGGCGGTGTCCCTTCTTGGAGGAGGTTCGACGGCTGGCTTGGCTCGGTTCTTAGGACAATGATGATGATGTGTTGGCATCTCCTCCTCTTAGTGGAGCTTTGGCGGTCAAATCGGTGGTTTCTCTCCTTCCGGTGGCAACGAGGCTGGGGGTGGCCCGTTCTTGGTTCAGGTTGGTCAGATCTTCCAGCGCACACAGTCGATAGAGAGGTATGGTCTATCGACTGTCCGGCATGACCAGGGTTATTTTCCCTCTTCCTCTCAGCTGGTTTCTCGGCTGTCTGACTATCCGGCATGATCAGGGATTGCTTCCAGCGATTTCTGGCATAGCTTAGGGTCATATCTGTAGAACTCCAAAGGGGGGAGGTCTTCGGTCTCTGTGAGTTATTACAAGATTTTAATTTGGAAGAGTTTTGGTTTAGTTCTCTAGTTGGTTTTGGTTTGGGTTGTCCTGGTTCGACATCGATGGTCGTTCGTTCTGGATTTCTGAATTCGTGATTGATCTTTCGCTGCATGCTTGATGAATCAGCTACTCTTCATGAATTTTCTATGGGAGAGTTTTATGAATTTTATGTATTGGTATGAAATGTTGTCTAGATGTGAAATATGGTGATGTGATGATGGTGAAGGAGGAATTTTGGTTTAAGGGAAAGATGGATCTTCTGAGTTGTCTGCGGATTAGGGTGCTAATGGCATCAGGATCTGGTCATCTCCAATATGGTTTCTTTAACGTCCTTTGTGGATGTATTCTTCTTGGAGGTCCATTTCATTTTGCTTGAAGGCTGGGTGAATCTTGATGGAGTTTTCCGACTAGAGGATTTGGGCTGGTGTCAATGGTCGTGCCGGGGGACGTTCAAGGTAACCATTTCTAAGGTTTGGCCAGCTTTTCTGATGTTCTTGTGCCATGGTTCGTGGTTTCTTGGACATTTCCATTGGTTTATGTTGTTTTTGTGTAATGGTGAAAGTTTTTGTATTGGAATCATGTAGTGGGGAACCGGGAACCCATAAACCAGATTTTGAAAATGAAAAAAAATGATTAGCAGCCGAAGGGATAAGGATAGCCGATAGAGGGGTAAAATCCCTTCATCCTTAAAAAAAGAGAGTTCAATAATCAGGTTATTTTTTTATTGTAATATAGATTGTGTTACATTATATTATTATCTATTCACTGTTTCTTTTATGTGATCTAAATTAAATGTTAAACCACTTCTACAGATAATGACTTATGTACCTGCTGATGCACCCAATCCCGAGACACAATAGGTTTCTCAACCTGTTATAGTTGGTCCCACTATTGAGTTACAACAGGTCTCTCAACCAATTGCAGCTGGTCCCACTACTGAGGTACAACAGGTCTCTTAACCTGTTGCAGCTGGTCCTACTGCTGTGGTACAACAGGTTTCTCAACCTGTTTCTGTTGGTCCCAGTGTCGTTGCTAGCGCTTCAGAGGAACATAATGATGATGCAGAAACTGATGAAATGGTAGGAAATGAAACCCCAGTGGCACAAAAAAAATAGGTGCGCTGTAGTTTGACAGTTTTAGCCAAAATCATTAAGGCAAAACCAAAAGGAATAAAATATGAGGTGGTATGGAAGAAGCGATACCAGCATGTAAACCCCAACAAATCCATGTTTAGTAGCTACATTGAAATTGTCACTCAACAATGCGTGCCGATTGATGTAGATTCGTGGCACCATGTTCTCAGTGGGATGAAAAATTTAATGTGGTAAAATATTACGGTAACATAACGATATCATTTATTTAATTTATTAAAATAAAATAAAATAAAATACTAAAATATTGACTAACTATTCATCATCTCTTACAGAGTGCATTTATAGTAGATGTCTCGCACAAAGAATATGTATTAAGACTGTAAGGAAGTGTTCATAGAGGCTTTCACACCATTTTAACAAAATGTCATCTGAAAGATGCTGAAGGGAAAATCAAGTCGTACCCACCTCCCCTTTATGCACACTTGATATCCCAAGGAGCGTGGGATGTGTTTTACAACTGTCGTGCGGAGCAGACTTTTCAGGTACATTGTGTTTGGAAACATGTTGTTTAACATTGCTTGCATTCATCACTTTGATTGATAGTTTTTTATTTATGAAACAACAACTGAGTGCTGAAAATAATGAACGGGCAGCAAAACCATCGTACCCCTACCGTAAAGTAAGGTCAGGGTACGCTTTAATTGAAAAACAATTGGTACTTATTTTAAAAGTATTGTAATACTTTTATATGACATAAAACACCACTGTAACCATGTTTCACTATTTATATAAATATTTATGAATCAAAATCCCAAGCCACTTCCATCCCACGCCATGTGCTCTGGAAGGAGGCTCGGGTTAAAAAATAGGGGAAACTAGTAGATGAAAACACACAAAAAGTGTGGGAAATATGTGTAAGTATGACATAATATAAATTTTTTTTTCTTTAAATCACTATTACATAACGATGATTAATTATTTTCCCATATTTTTTATTTGACCTAGTCACATGAATCAACAACACCTGCACTAGATGCAGACATACTTTCAGCGGCCTTGAAACAGCCAGAACAGTATGGCCGCGTCAGAGGTGTGGGTTTTGGGGTGACACCCCAGACATATTTTCATAAAAAAAACAAGAGGATGAAAAAACTAAAGAAATAAAAATGATGAGAGATAGAGTATCTACCATTTAAGAAACATTAGAAAGTCAGGGAGAGTTGCTAGCAACTTCAATGGGGGAGAGGAGAAGAGAATAAACAACTCAAGAACAACCCATGCAAGAAGATCCCGCCCCACCCCACACCAGCTTTGAGGCGAGCCATTCCCCTCAAATACCTAACTTAATTGAGGTAATCAATGTTCTAATATTTGTTTCTGTGAAATTTGAATCACATAGACACTGGTACCTTTCTTGTAATGATATTCTATAGGGTGAAAATGACTGTGATTTATATCTGTCAACTCCCACCCATCGCCTTGTAGCGAGGGCTATGTTGTTCAATATGCAAAATGACATGCTACACTCTAGACCACTTCCAATCGGTCATGTCAAAGTGTCGATTAACATAGATCATGAGCCGAGCGCCAAGCTACCCATTCCAAATGATGATGACGACATTCATATGGTGAAAAAAGCAGTTGGAACATTCGTTTCATGGCTGTTGAATCTTGTAAAAAAACATGTCGACCAAGAGGTATTCATTTCCAATTCATCTTTCAAGCAGAAACTTTAACATTTAATTAGAAAAGGGCTGAACTAATGAATGTTATTACTGAAGGACAAAATGAAGGAGCCAAAACGAAATAGCGTCTCAAAAGGATCAACCAACCGATCAAAATGATCTACTGAGAGCACCTTCACCCCGCCCATTCTATATCCACATTTAATATCATTGCAAGCTCATGTGGATATGAAAATGAAAGGCGGAAATAATCAAAAAAAAAATTGTGAAAAATATATGTATGGAGAGGATACATTAGATTTCGTTAGTGATGAATCTGTATTAGAAATCATCACATACGACTGGCTAGGTGCCTCAGTTATAAATGAATACATGAGGTATGTTTTCATGATTTGATTTTACAGAAGCTGATATATGGTGATAATTATGGATAAATGCATTTCATAATTTTAACAGGAGTATATATGAAAAAAAAATTGAAGGGATTTTCCCATGAACACAAATTTGGACTCATTAGTCCTCACACCATTTCTACACAACGGAAAGAAATAGATTCTGATTTTCAGGCTGAATTAATGTCAAACCTGCTCAGAATGCTTCAATGCAAAATTATGACTGACAGACTCTTTTTAATACCAACGATACAGCGGTAAAACTCTACATTTTAATCATATAAATTATATTTTCATTTCTATCAGTACTTATTTCTTTTTGTGTTTTTAGGAAACATTGGATGCTCATTGCAGTCAATTTGGATACTCCAAAGATTTATTTTATGGATTCACTACATGGATATCCAACAAACCGACCACACATGATAGAGATTGTCAATTTTTAATACACTAGATCTAACATTTTAGAACAAAATATCTAGTTATATAATTTATATTATCTTTTAATGAGGATTCTGTTATGGTAGGGTGGTGTATGAATATCGTCTAAAGTCTAGAATGAATTTAGGGCCTAAGGATGACAAGATGCATAAGATATACAAATAGAGAAGTATCAGGGTATATATAATTATATTTCACTATCCAAATACATATCAAAACGAATTACTTATTTTTTTCGATGTTTCTGCAGTGTCTGAAACAAACAAATGACAAGGACTGCTGTTATTATGTTTGTAAATTTATGAAAGAGAACATATTTCATGAACAAACTAGCATCCCTGAAGAGGTATTTTTGAAAATAATTACTAGTTAATTAAAAATAATTATTAATCTTTTGTGTATTTATATTTTTTCATTACTACTATGAATATTGCAAAAACTCATATTCACAAGATGATATAGATGTGTTTAGAAACGAATGGGCATCATACCTGATGGAAGAATGTAAACAAATAGGACAATGAAGGTGAATTCCTACTACTTATGTTATCTTTATATGATCATTGATATCTCCCTTGTTTACACTTATTGAGAATCCATGATCACCCTTTATTATATTTCATATCCTTATATTAAGAAAAATGGTTTTAGAAATGATTTGAGTTTCTAGTAAAGAATAACTTAATGAGAGACTCTTCTGAACTACTGACATACCGAATACTGATAAAATGCATTCGGATTGTTTTAATACTTTAGGAAAACAATCCATGAGTCATTTGTGATGTGTACGAATCAATCACACCTCAATCCGATGCACGGTGTGACTGGTATGGCTAAAAGTGTCTGATATCAGTTTAAAATTGACATTAACTTTAGAAAACAACACAAGTGACATACGGAAAACCCAAAAAACATGTTTGGATTGTTTTTATACTTTAGGAAAACAATCCATGAGTCATTTTTTACATGTACGAATCAACCTCGCCTCAATCTGATGCATGGTGTGACCGGTATGGCTAAAAGTGCCTGATATCAGTTTGAAATTGACATTAACATTAGAAAACAACACAAGTGAAACAGGGAATACTGAGCAAATGTGTTCAGATTGTTTTTATACTTTAGGAAAACTATCCATGAGTCATTTGTTACGTGTGCGAATCAACTGCACCTCAATCCGACGCATGGTGTGACTGGTATGGCTAAAAGTTCTTGATATCAGTTTGAAATTTACATTAACTTTAGAAAACAACACAAGTGACATATGAAATACCAGGAAAATGCATTCAGAATGTTTTGATACTTTAGGAAAATGATCCATGAGTCATTTTTGATGTGTAAGAATCCACCACACTACAATCCGATGCAAGGTGTGACCGGTATGGCTAAAGGTTTCTGATATCAGTTTGAAATTGACATTAACTTTAGAAAACAATACAAGCGACATACGGAAAACCAAGAAAATGAATTCGGATTATTTTTATACTTTAGGAAAACAATCCATGAGTCATTTTTGATGTGTAAGAATCAAATGCACCTCAATCTGACACACAGTGGTACTGGTATGGCTAAAATTGTCTGATATCAGTTTGAAATTGATATTAACTTTAGGAAACAACACAAGTGGCATACGAAATACCGAGAAAACGCATTCGGGTTGTTTTTATACTTTATGAAAATGATACATGAGTCATTTTTGACATGTACGAAGCAACCGCACCTCAATCTGACACACAGTGTGACTGGTATGGCTAAAAGTGTCTGATATTAGTTAGAAATTGACATAAAATTTAGAAAACAACACAAGTGACATAAGGAATACCAAGAAAACACATTCAGATTGTTTTGATACTTTTTGAAAATGATCCATGATTCATTTTTGATGTGTACGAATCAATCATACCTCAATATGATGCATGTTGTGACCGGTATGAAAAAAAGTGTCTAATATTAGTTTGAAATTGACATTAACTTTAGAAAACAACACAAGTGACATATAGGAAACTGAGAAAATGCATTCAGATTGTTTTGATACTTTATGACAATGATCTATGAGTCATTTTTGATGTGTACAAATCAGCCTCACCTCAATCCAATGCACAGTGTGACCGGTATGGCTAAAAGTGTCTGATATCAGTTTGAAATTGACCTTAACTTTAGAAAACAACATAAGGGACACATGAAGTACCAATAAAACGTTTTCATATTGTTTTTATAATTTAGGAAAACGATCCTTGAGTCATTTGTGACTTTTACGAATCAACCATACCTAAATCCGACGCACAGTGTGACCGGTATAGCTAAAAGTGTCTGATATCAGTTTTAAATTGACATTAACTTTAGAAAACAACACAAGTGACATAAGGAATACTGAGTAAACGTGTTCAAATTGTTTTGATACTTTAGGAAAACGATCCATGAGTCATTTTTGATGTGTACGAATCAACTACACCTCAATCTGACACACAGTGTGACCGGTATGGCTAAATTTGTCTGATATCAGTTTGAAATTAACATTAACGTTAGAAAACAACACAAGTGACATACGGAAAATGGAGAAAACGTGTTCTTATTGTTTTGATACTTTATTAAAATGACTCATGAGTCATTTTTGACGCGTACGAATCAACCACACCTCAATCTGATGCATGGTGTGACCGGTATGGCTAAAAGTGTCTGATATTAGTTTGAAATTGACATTAACTTTAGAAAACAACACAAGTGACATACAGAATATAGAGAAAACGCATTCGTATTGTTTTGATACATTATTAAAATGATCCATGAGTCATTTTTGATTTGTATGAATCAACCGCATCTCAATCTAATACACAGTGTGACCGGTATGGCTAAAAGTGTCTGATATCAGTTATAAATTGACATTAACTTTAGAAAACAACACAATTGACATACAGAATACCTAGAAAATGAATTCGGATTGTTTTTATACTTTATGAAAATGATCCTGGATTCATTTTTGACGTGTAATAATCAACTGCACCTCAATCCGATGCACGGTGTGATCGTTATTGCTAAAAGTGTCTGATATGAGTTTGAAATTGACATTAACATTAGAAAACTACACAAGTGACATACAGAAAACTTAGAAAACATGTTCAGATTGTTTTGATACATTAGTACAACGATCCATGAGTCATTTTTGACGTTTACGAATCAACTGCACCTTAATCCGACGCACGGTGTGACCGTTATTGCTAAAAGTGTTTGATATCAGTTTGAAATTGACATTAACTTTAGAAAACAACACAAGTGACATACGTAATATAGATAAAATGAATTCAAATTGTTTTGATACTTTAGTACAATGATCCATGAGTCATTTTTGACATGTACGAATCAACCACACCTCAATCCGACGCACGGTGTGACCGATATGGCTTAAAGTGTCTGATATTGGCTTGAAATTGACATTAACTTTAGAAAACAACACAAGTGACATACGAAATACCAAGAAAATGCATTCGGATTGTTTTGATACTTTAGGAAAAATATCCATGAGTCATTTGTGACATGTACGAATCAACTACACCTCAATATGACGCACAGTGTGACCGGTATGGCTAAAAGTGTCTGATATCAGTTTGAAATTGAAATTAAATTCAGAAAACAACACAAATGACATACAGAAAACTAAGCAAACATGTTAGGATTGTTTTGATACTTTATGAAAAAGATCCAGGAGTCATTTGTGATGTTTATGAATCAACCGCACCTAAATCCGATGCACGGTGTGACTGGTAAATCTTTTCATTAGATAAAGAATCAATATTTATTATATGAGATAAATCATCCCAAAACATATTGATTTTACATTATTCCCTTTCATTGTTAAAATAATGAAAACATTTGAGTTTATCATTTTAATATTTTAGTTTCGCATTTCCATATTAATGTATTCTTTCATATTAAGGTTTTAATTTATTTCATTATTGTATTACTAACATAATATTTGTTTTCTTATATAGGTGAATTGTTTCCTAGAGTTTGGATGCTTTGTTCGGAAACAAATACCATGGACAACAATTTTTAAGAGGGGATCATGGATATCAAAGGATGAAACATTAATGTTTATAATTTTTGTTGGATAATTTTAATTGTAACCTTGTAAAATATTGTTTGAAATGTATATTGTTGTGAGTTGTTTTGTATTCATGATGTTAAGTAAATGTATATAACATTGTTTGTCAAAATATTGTATGTGATATGTCATCATTAGGTTCTTGGTTGGTGTGCATGTGCTATTTTGTGTAGGTGTTCAGGTGATGGTTGTGCAGGTGTAGGGGTAGGTGCTTTATCAGTTCTTTTTTAA
This sequence comes from Viscum album, assembly GCA_963277665.1. NCBI lineage: Eukaryota > Viridiplantae > Streptophyta > Magnoliopsida > Santalales > Viscaceae > Viscum > Viscum album. The sequence continues at coordinate 431,622,355 of OY728139.1, forward strand.
GCACGGAAAAAGGATTCCTTTAACAGCGCTAAAAGAGCACTGATAATGGGCCCCATTATTAGCGCTCCGAAATTCGCTGATAAAGTATGCCTTTATCAGTGCTAGAAAATCACTGTTAATGTCAGCATAGATAAGGGGGGTCCCCTTTATCAGCGCTCAGAAAATCCCTGATAAAGGCTGCATTTATCAGCGCTAAAAAAAGTGTTGATAAAGGGTGTCCTTTATCAGTGTTTGTTAGCATTGATAAAGGAGGCCTTTATCAGCGATTTTCAGAATGCTGATAAAGGGGACCCCCTTTATCTATGCCGGCATTAATAGCTCTTTTCTAACACTATTAATGTCGGTTTTTAGCGCTGATAAATGGCCATGTTGTAGTAGTGTTCCTACCGATCAGAGAGCAGGGTTCAATTGAGAGCTTATGGTGCCTTTATGTAAAGGCGATTGTGCGGCTACATGGAGTACCTTCTTCTATTGTCTCTGATCGTGATGCACACTTTACTTGCCGGCTATGGAAGGGGTTGCAGGAGGCTTTTGGGACGCAGCTCCGTCTGAGTACCTCCTTCCATCCTCAAACAGATGGTCAGACTGAGTGGACCATTCAGTCCCTTGAGGACATGCTACGTGCTTGTGTCATAGACTTCAGTCGCAACTGGGAGGATCACTTTCCTTTGTTGGAGTTTGCGTACAACAACAACTATCACTCCACCATAGAACTGGAACCTTACGAGGCGTTGTACGAGTGACCTTGCAGATCACCCTTCTGCTAGACTAACCCTGGGGAGTCAGCACTAGTGGGACCAGAGATGGTATAGGCTACCACAGTGAAGGTGCAGATCTTCCAGGAGAAGATGAAGACTGTACAGAGCAGGCAGAAGTCATATTCTGACAGGAGATGGAGACCTCTGGAGTTCAAGGATGGAGACCATTTCTTTCTACGGGTCTCACCTCGACGAGGTCTATGGAGAATTGGCCGAGGTGGAAAGTTATCTCTGAGGTTCATCAGAACTTTCCTAGTCCTCAGCAGAGAAGGCGAGGTGTCTTACCGCTTTTCTATTCCACCTTAGTTGCACTGGGTGCATGAAGTCTTCCATGTATCTCAGCTGAGGAGATACGTGCACGACCCTTCACATATCATCGACCATGGAGAGATGGAAATTGATGATGGGGAGACATTTGTGGAGGTTATAGTAGAGATTGAGGATCGATAGAAGCGATTCCTATGTGGATGGTTGATACCTCTGGTGCACTTTCACTGGTCGCAAGGGAACCTCCAAGAGAGAACATGGGAGCGAGAGGCTTAGATGCGTGCTCAATACCTCCATTTGTTTCCTTAGTTTTAGTTGTAGCTTGCATGGACATAAAGCCCTGAGGTGGGGAGAATCTAAAGACTTGGAAATTCTGTGGAATTTTTTTAAAAAAATACATGGGAATTTTACAAGTCAGTGAAAACTGACGGCGCTTGATTCTGAGGCCCAGTGTGCCCAGAATTAGTTTCGGAAGTTTTGTTCGGGTACGTCGGTAAACATGCGAGCAGGAAAACCTATATTTTGAACTGGTGCTCGGAACTGAAATATGAGGGCACTGTTGAACTCATATCATCGGTATTCGCTTAAGGAGACCTTCGCCTCGATCCCAGTCGATTTGGGGTGAAAGTTGGTTTTCTGAGGTTTCATGGGAAAAAATATAATAAACTTATTATTTTATTTTTATTTTTATTTTGAATTTTTGAAACTCCTGGGTGGTGGGGACCACCCGAACCCTCATAATGGGGTGAAACCTCCCAACCCCCCATTAATGGGGCCATCCTACTAAATTACCTTAATTAGGATTTTGGTGAGATCTGTTCCGCGATTGACGAAGAATGGTTCTCCAATGACGGATCTCCCATGAAGAATAGACCTTCAACAAAGAACGATCCCTCGACGAAGAACGGATCCCCGATGAGACTCCGACACACGAGCTCAGATATAAAGTGTGAGACAGACGCGACAATCGACGTCAACCCCACCTTCTTCCCACGACGTCATCAAGGAACAACGAATGAGGTAGGGGTTTTGATCATCTTTGTTATTGATGTTTAGTCCCTTCATTCCATTTGTTTCTGAATCCTAACGACGAATGCGGACCAGCCAACGAAAAGGCTAATCTGAGGTTTGAGCGTTGTTACAAGAAAGGTATTTTTCATGTGGGGTTTAGATCTGGGTTAGTTATAGAGGCAGCTCAACCCCCTCCACAGATCTGCTTTGTTGCGTTCTTGGTGTTAATCAGACAAAAAATAGAGGCAGCTCAACCCGGAGGGTCCGAAGCTGAGGGAGGCATCCCGGGAGGACCCCCAGCCTAGACGGATCTAAAATCCGAGCACCGGATCAAACCCGGTGGTCTGCAGAAGGCTGGTCGCCGGGCGGCAGCACCAGTGACCGGAGGCAGGGCGACCGCGTGAAGGGACTGGCGGCCCACGTCAGGCCGCTTGGTCCACAGAACAACCGACCGACCGTGTGTCGGCTGGGCTAGAGAACAGCAACACCCACAGAAGCCACTTGGGGAGAACCCCAGCCCGCAGCGTGGGCCGCATGTGTTGGACAGAACCGGCCTAGTCAGACCCGCCAGACCGGATCGGGCCGACCCGCCTGCCCATTGGGCCTGATGGGTCGGGGGCCGTCTTCACTTAAAGGCGAATATCTCCAAGACCGTGCATTCTATGGACGCGTCGTCTGCGTAACTGGGACCCTCATGATGAGGCGGTCCTTTTACAATACTCTAAGTGAGTTTTGGAGAAATTTGGAAAATGTTCGGGTTTGGATCGAGTGTAAATCCAACCGAACCCCTGGAACATAAATGCCAATAACTCTCAGACTGGGCATCTGATTGACTCGTCGTTTGTTGCATTGAGGTTCTTATGGCAAGAAAGATCTTCTGGATACATCAACTCAGGGTTTCATTAAATTTGATGTATCGACCCTTGTCTTGAGGATCAGACCCTCCCAGAATCAAGCATACTTCGTGCGTAACCCTATGGTTGGCTGTGCACCGACGACTGTTTCTAGATCCTCTGTGGGTTCGACATCACTGATGACTGTTCCTGGATCCTCTATGGGTTCGACAGTTCTGACTACTATTCCTGGATCCTATGTGGGTTCGACAAAGTAACTGATCATTGATCCTTTTTGGGTTCGACATTTTTGGTTTATGCTCCTAGATCCTGTGTGGGTTCGATATAATAGATGATTCATTGGCTACATCTGATAATATCTATGACTCTGTTAAAGTTGTATACATTGTTTGAGCTGAGTCAGTAAATTTTTGATTACCTCATGAGTGAGATGGTTTACTTGGTGACTTAGGTATATGTATGGGAATATACCTAAGTGAGGATTAGCTATGGTTTCCCTACTTTGTGGTTTAACCTTGTTGGATTTTGTGAGACCTTGAGGGTCTCGGGGTCCCTACTGAGTATCGTTATACTCACCCCTGTACGGGCTATGCATGCACCTTGTTGTGTTGGTTTCAGATGACATACAACACTGACTGAGGACTGGAGTATCAAGACTGGACGGTACCCAGAGGCAGACCTGATGACGAGTCGGTACACAGAGGGACTGAAAGATGTGGAGCGCTGAGGAGGCCATTTGTACCTACCCTTCAGGTAGGAGTTCCCGGAGGATGACCCAGTAGCTATTTTAATTCATTTCTATTGTAATTTCTTTAATTTCTATTTTCATGTTGGGCTTGTATTTACGGACCCTTTACTTTTTATCACTTCTTGTATCTAGTTTAACTTAGTGGTTTACTTCCAGTTTCGTACTCTGTTGTGTGTGTTTTCGCTTTGAAAGGTAATGTCTTCCGTGTTTTAGAGATTTACGCCTTTGGTGCTAGTCTCCAGCCCCTGGCCTATGGAAGGAGGGCTTGGGGTAGTTACGGAACGGGCCCCAATGGACGGGTCGTGACACTATCATTCATCTTTTCAAAAAACTGTAATGTCGCTCGTTTGTATGACAAACTACTACCTCACGAACCGATGTGATGTGTTTATCATTTTTGTATTACTTATATGGTAATAAGGATATATTAAATGAATATATATGATATATATATATATATTATATTATATTTTAAATAATTATTATTTTTTAATGGTGATATATTATTTAACTTTCTTATGGTTCGTCCGTCAAAAAAATAGAAACATCATTCATGCGTACGTACGATCTACCATCTCCATGAACAGTGTAGTTCATTTTCTATCTCTAACTTTAATGGATTACTATAAATACATATATAATGAATATATATGATATTTATATCATGGTTAAATTTTTTTAAATTTTGTAACCATGATCAACGTAAAAGGACCAAAATATACCAAACTAAAACATACAAGAAAAACAAAGCATTTATTACCCGAAACATAATTTTAACAATGAATCGTTAGTAAACAGGTAATAAAAGATCATAAATAAATAATATATGGCATGATATATATGTATTGTTCTATAATAGATGTATAATAAACCTATATTTATTATACAATAGGTTCAAACATGTACGAAGGAAGTCCAGACTTAAGGTAAGGTGATTTCCAGTCTCACTTTTATTTCTAAAAGACTTATGCCATATTCATTACTCATTTATTTTTTATGTTTTATATAATTCCCCTTCGAGATTTTATATCATTAATCTTATTATTTGAATGATATTTAATTTTTTATTTGTTGTTATTATTTAATGGGGCATGGGATTAAAAAGATACCAAAGCGGTAAGTGATTTTCATCTCACTTTTCGTATCTTTGATATGCATGCCATATTCATCACTTTTTCCTTTTTTTGATGTATATAGTACTCATGAATGTATTTTTTGATGATTGACATGAAAATTATGTATATTTACATATCCATTTTGGGATCTCTCTTTCATGGTGTTTATGATTCAAAATTTACCAAAGTGGGAAGGGTTTGATGTTAGAATCTCATTATTTATCAGGATTATTATGATTATGCTATCGATGATGAAATATTATAATATATTTCCCAAGAAAATCATGAATTTTTATATCCTCTAGTTATTTATTGACAATAAAATTTTTCCCTTCATTTTTCCCTCTTTATATACTCAATATTCTAAACTAATGTTTTAAAAAGAAAACCAAATTTATTTCTATCTTCAGTCGAAAGCAATTTTTCTTCCATATCTATGTTTTCTATAATTGTTTTCAAAAGAAATTAATGTTCCTCTATAAATTTTTAAATTAATATTTACCATTTTTTAATTTTTTACAAAAAAAACTTTAAAAGGAATCATCATGTATTTTTCTAAATAATGCTTGTTTAGATTTTATCAAAAATGAGAGAGGAATATTTGATTTAACTTGTAAGGCTTGAACCAAATTTTCTGAATTCATTACCAATCATTGATTTAGATTTTCCTTTATAATAATCATATATTATTTTAAAATAAAATGATTCTGAAATTGTGTTATGAATTTTTAGTTTTAAAATGTAATTTTCAAAGAGAAAAGTCTATTTTACTCAAGAGATGTTCCAATTGATCTTTCAAAATGATTTTACATCTAAGATGGAATCCTTTGATGTTACTTATGCTTTACTAAGGATATTATTTAAGTATTCAATTATTATTATTTCTCTAACTGCTTTATGTTTATGATGACAACATTTTTATGAAACCCATTTCTTTTTATGGCTACTAATATGATGAATGTTTTATTATATTTTGGAACATATATGTATGATTTACATTATGTGATGGGTGGGACCTATATCTCACTATAATTTTTTGGGTAAAGAGTAGTGTTTTATGAGCTCAAAGAGTACATAAGAGTTTATCCTATGCTTGAAAAAGAGGGTACATTGGTGGTTAGACCAATCCAAAAGCAGGTACATGGGTGGTTAACTAAAGCCTAACATGTTATGAATGTTTTAGTGGGTAACCTTGACATATGATTTTATATGCTTATGTGTATGTGACAATTCCATGTCTTATGACAATGTTATGCTCTCATGGATTATTATCTTTGATTCCTTTTTGATTCATTTCTTGTGAACTACCAAGATTTATCAATGAATCAAGATTATGATCTTTGATATATAAGGTATGGTTTTAAAATGTCAAGATCATTTTCTTATACCCTTATGCTCATGATATTCTTATATAATCATTTATATCTCCCTTTATTACCCTTATTGAGTATTTAATCTTACCCTTTATTATGTTTCATTCTTTAGGTTATGATGAATGGTTTAAGTAGGGTATGTCTGAGATAAGTAATATGTGGGAAGATCTTTTTGGTAGATGTTGAAGATATTTCACAAAATAATAACATTTTTTATCTAGTTTCTAAAGAAACTAAAATTTTATGATTCTGGTGTGTATCATTGTGAAATGTATTGAATATTTATCTAAAAAGATGCAATATTTATGTATGAGATGTTTGGGTATTTATAATTTCATTAATAATGTGGTGCCTCCCAAGTAACTGTGTAGAGTGACTTTGGGTATAGAATATGTGCCATGTGGTTTGTAACCCATACATGTTTCCTAATATATTTTAATTATCAAAATTTACAAAAGTTTTTGTTCTAATTAAAAATTGAAAACCCCTCTTTTTTCTCCTTTCCCATGTCATAAGACCACCCAACCATATAACTCCACGATATGCACCTCCTCTACTTTAGACCTCCCTTATAATGGAGATTTCAAAATTATTCCTTCATGTTTCTTATCCATATATTCAAGGTATACTCTCTTCTTATATTCCTTTTCTATTTTCTATTTTTTCATCATTTCTCTTATTTTTTACACCATTGAGTAAACTATAGGGTGTGGGGTTGACCTATTTTGTGAATTTTATTACTCTTATAGTGTGTGATGGGTGTGGGGGTTCTCTTCTAATTTTTTAGGTGTCTACAATTGACAAAAATATGTTTAATACCATACACCATTGATTTTGATGTTGTTTTTCTTATTTCCAACCTTTTAATTTTAGAACTATTTGTTACTTGGGATTTTAAATTCACGTTTTCATTTCCTACGGATGGTATGATACATGTTTATTTATTTTTCAAAGGGAAATTGGGGTTTCATATTGTTTTTTATAGAAATAGAAGAGTTTATTTATTATTAAATAATTGTTAAGATTGATTTTATGTTACCATACACACTATGTGTTTTTATAATTGATTGAATAGCCCATATTAACGATTTATTTGATTTCAATGGGTATTTTTGGTTTTCAAGGTAATTTCTTGATGGTTCTACATAGAATTTCTAATGATATTATAAAATGGTTTAATGAAATTTTTGAATAATGTGAGAGTTTTTATAAAAAAAATTTAACCCATTTTGGTCTTGGAATAAATTAAAGGGTGGTGTTTTAGGCTCTTCATGGTTTTAATGAAAATGTATTTATTCCTTAAATAAATTTCAAAATGGTATTTAATAAAGTGGGTTTGGTTTTGAATGGCCCTAAATATGTTTTTAAAAGGTTATTTGAAAGGATGATTGAAATGAGATTTCATGTGGTCTGTAAAAATTAGTGAAATGGATTTACAATATAAGAATCATGTTTTAAAGGCCTATTTGTTACTTAGTGAGTTTTCTAAAGTGTGTTAAAACCAACAATTAAGTCTATGGAAATATTGTTCTTATTTTGTATTGCAATACCCTTGGGGGATGTTTAAATTTTGTTATGTATTTTGTGATGCATATACTTGGATTCAATTAGGGATACTTCTTATGAAGTTGTATGATGTCTTCTGTATATTACCTTTAAATGTTTTCATATTCTTATATGTGATTATTTAATGCTCACCTCCAATTGATATTTATCAATGGATTATTTGTAGGATAATAGTGATCCATTTATTAGAAAGCCTTAGTGTATATTGATCTCTAACTAGGGATGGTTGTCCATTAGACAGAGTGAGAAAGAGAAATATATTGTGGCCTGATAAACTAAGTGAGCTAAAAGAATGTATTGGGGTCTATGGTATGGATATTATCTATGAATTTTTATCTATTTTTTTGTTTGATGGTACTACCGAGGATGTGATAGTATCATTAGTTATAGACTAGGTTACTTATTTTTAGTTTAAGATCCAGATACAAGAGTCTTAAGATGATGTTGATAATGCTTAGATTCTATTTTTTAGGAGATTTCATTTGTCTTTTGATTATATCCTGTACCCATTGATTGTTTATTGGAAACATATTCCCTTTAGACATTGTGTCATGTTTATGTTTAGTTGGTACCTAGAATTATATATTCAATTTTAGGGCTTTGATTTAATTTTCAAATTTCTTTGTGAAATGATTAGGAATGTGTGGTTGTTTAAAATGAAAGAGTTGTATTATTTTTAAAAAATCATTGAACAAATGTTACGGGAAGAGTGGATGAAATGGTATTATTTGGGTATATATTTTAAATTACCTCTTTATTTTGGGTAGTAATGAGTTGTAAAGAACAACCTTAATTTATGGATTTAATTGAAAATTATGGTTTTAGGTCATATAAAACTAAATTGGTTTAAGGGTTTTAACCCTGGTTAAGGAAAATATTTTTGTTCCTCCCTTATTTTATTTTCTTTATGAAGTAGATGTTTTAAAATAGGATGTGTGGCATAATATATGGTTTTATTTAATGATCATGTGAAAAGAATATTATTTTTTATCAATATTCATACTAAATTGAATTGGGTTTATAATTTATGGTTTTCCTACAGAAGGTTTGGTGGTTGGATACTATGAATTTTTTTTCTCATGCCTATATTATTATTTTTGATTCAGATCCTTTGTTCAACTCTTGGTCACTCATGGAGAATTGATTATTTTAATCTTGATTGGTCCCTTAGGATGAATCAGTGGTAAGTGTCTTTTAATTACCCAGACCTTCAGTCATGGTTTCAGTTCCATTGACACATACTCTAAAAACATTCATTGATATTATCTTTAAATTCTTGGATATAACCATAAATAATTACAAAATCAATAATGATTATTGGATATCTTATATCTAAATGATCTTCTCAGGTTTATATCTTTAGAGAATCAGACAAAATAATTACTAGAAATCCCATGTTCTTTATATCAAATATATATTTATTTTGATTATATACAAAACTACATTTTCCATAATGAGTCTTCAATATGTCCCATAAATTCTTTCAAACTTGTTATTATTATAAACATATAACATATACTACTTTTCTTCATAACAAACGGAATTAGAAGCATATCAAGGGGTCATCTAAAACTCTCAGTAAGGAAAATATATAGAATTGAAAAAATCATGGCATAAAAATGATGTAAATATTATGGAAGTAATAAGTACATACCAATAATCCATAATCAACTATATACTGAGATAATACATGATCGATGAAATTAATTGAAAACATGGTTATTGATATAATTGATCTCAAACAAATGGAATTTATAATTTTAGACATAAACAGTTGTTGTCAAGGCCTTATTCCAAGTCACTTTACTTGTCATCAAGACTGTAGATAACACATCTTGCTGAATTGGGCAGGCAAACACAAAATACAAAAACCTATTTTGTCTCAGGAGACATTTTTATGAATCAAGGATCTATATAATACTGGGCCCCATCACTCACATAATTATGTCAAATGCCTTCACCATAATATTTTGCAATACCTTTTCATACCATACCCCATAGATCCTCTTACTAATTAAACCTTAAAATTTTGTATAATGAAAAATATATAATTCAATACATAATAAACCAGCATTAACATTCATTAATCATAAAAAATCTCAAAACATTACTCCATTTTAATAAATGTGATAAAATGATTACAATCCATCCTGAAAAAGATGTTGGATGGTCAAATAATATATAATTAACTTTCAAATAATCATCCATATTGAAATAATAATATACGGTATGCCAATAATTTTCCCCATGTCAATAAAAAATAGAATGTGATAATAAATTATCCAAATAAAGAAGTTGGATGGTCAAAAAATATATAATCATGTTTCTAATAACAATCCATTTTGGAATAGCAGCATGAATAACACCAATACTTTCCCCATGTCAATAGAACAACATTCATTGTAGCTGAACAAAATCCAATATGAATTATGTAAAATGTGATGTTCACACCATATAGAGTGGTGCCACCATAAAAAATTAAATTATTGAATAACATGATCATAAAACATCTATAGGAATAATTTTTATGGTGTCAAAATAACATATCCTCAATGTAATAATGGAAACCTTGAAGGATGTGGATAGAGATGAAAATATCATTGAAGAAAAATGATTGAATTATACCACTCAAGAGGGGATCATGAGTTTTATTATTTTCTATTGTGGGGTAAGTCATCCAAATTATATTTATATATTAGAGTATAAATAGTGAAATAATAAAAAATATAATGGAAAATCCTATTGAAACTGAAATTGGAAATATAATTGAAAATTTAAAAGACCTTTCAAAAATCATTTTCAAAATTTCCCTAAAAGATGACGTTGTAGGTCACTTTCATAAGGATTTTTTAAAAGGTTAATTGAAAACACAATGAAAATAATTAATTTTAAAATAATCTATAATAAATAAGACTTGAAAATGATATAATAATTTATATAGGAAATGGGGATTCAAAACATTTGACTATGAAAGAGAAATTTTCAATACTTGAAATTTCCTTTTTTAAAATTACATATTATAAATATTGTAATAAAACTATCAATATATTAAAACATCACTTTCCCAAAAAGGATTATAAAAATAATATAATAATATACTATGGTGTGGGGAACCAAGTAATTGAGAATAATGTTGAAGATACAAAATTATTACTCAAATAAGGATGTTTGAGTTATGAATATCCCTTACAATAAATATACCATAAGAAGTGAATTTTTTTTAAAATGTTTGTATGTAGTAAGACAATATATCATCCAAAAAAATGAGATAATATGACACAATAAAATCATAGGGAATAATGTTCCATACATATAAGTTTAGGGGAAAAATCATAACTCAATGAATGAATGTTGAGTTTAAAAACGTCCTTACTACTGGGGAAACAAATGAACCAATGAACATATGAATAAGGGAACCTATTTTGTCTTGTAAATCCCATGAAATAAAAGTATTACGATAAAAATATGTCCACATGTATTTAATTCTCTTTAAAAAGGAAACATAAGGCACAAAATGAGTTATTACTCAAAGAATTAAAATTGAGACCAAGAAAACTCTTGCAGCTTAGTAACACTTTAATCAAATACATGTGAAATTGAATGCTTGTAATTTAATATAAAATTACTTTAATAAAATATAATTTATGAAATTATATCTCAAATATATAGTATATAAATCAAAAAAATTAAATTAGGCAAATAATACCAAAAATGACTCCAAAAGAGGAATTTGAGATAAAAATGCTTACCAGTTATCCTGACTGACACAAAAATACTTTCACCTCCTGTATCAAAAATGTAGGTATCTTAATTACATAATTAATAACCTTGATCATATAAATTTTCATTTATAACCTTCATAAATTGTCATTTTTCATATGAATTTACTAATTTTCCACATCAGGTGCTTATAGTTTTGATTATTTATACTATTTTCATAAAAATAATGTCCATGTTTATTATTATTTCATTTTTAATCATTACTAGATCATTAAAAATTCTATTATTGATAATTTAAAATTATCTATGATGTTTAAAATTTCTTTATTGAGTGTTTTATTCTATATACTTGATCCTGAAATCGGTAACAAACATGTTTCAGTGAGTCTTGATGATCGAAGTGTGTTATCTTAATTAATAAATTATATATTGATATAATATCTCAAAAAACAAAAACAAATTATTTAAAAAATTTTATCATATTATATTTTTAATTATGTTCCCATAGTCATTCATGATTACAATTCATAATATTGTTCAATTAGGTGGTTAAATCGACCCAAACATGAACATACCCTAATTTAATGAATGGTTATAAGGTGTTTTTGTTGTAATATCATTATACCAGAGGCATAATGATGTTATTTAGCATTTAATAGTTTAAAATATTATAATTTTAAGGAATTAGAGTAAGAAGGAATGGATATTATGAAATTATAAATTTTCAATGAAATATTATCATCAAAGTACCCTTATTTTACATGATTAAATTAACGATTATCATTTGTTGATCATATCATTAATAGGTTCTAAAATTTAACATACCCGAAAATTAATTATATCATAAAAATCATATTTATATTTTAGTCTCATCCCTTTATCCATCCATGTAAGGTAGTGAAATAAAATGAAACATGTCACGTCATGGAGGTGGTAGTCTATATAACGCAGGAATGGGAGTTTCATTTATCAGAAGTGAAATGGAAAAAGGAAGTAAGTGTTTATTTCCATAGTATAACAACATCAAATATACCTTAAATATATATTTCATAATATATTATTTATAAAATTAAATTTAATTGGAATGATAAAAGTAAAATATGTTTAATGAAATGATTGAACTTACTTACATTGAGATCGTTAGGATTTTCATGGAGTATTTCATTGATTGGAAGGGATTGGGATAATATCTATGGTCAAGAAGCTTATAATAGTGAAAGGATATGATATGGTATTGAAATAGGGTTGAGTTTAAATTGGAAAATTAATTTTACAGTGGTATAGAAAGGTGTTGTTAGAGGCCACCTTTTTAGGTGAAAAGGTGGGGTAGGTTTTTGGAAAAGAAAGTTCACTAGTGAAAATTGAGTTTTTCACATCGGTTTTATTGATTTTTAACATTGTCTATAGAGAAATTTTATTGCATGAGACATTATAAATAAATTTTTAATGTTAGTGAAAAAATTAGACATTATAAATGAATTGTTGTATTGGTTTTTCAAATCAGTTATCTCATAACTGACGTGGCCAATCGTAATGGGTTTTTCACATCAGTTATCAAAAAACCAACATGGAAAAACAATTATTCACATTGGTTATGCTATAAAAAATGTGCTGAAACATCATGATTAATGTTTGTTCATATCAGTTTTTTGATAACCGACGTAAAAAACCCATTGAGAATATTTTTCAGATTGGCTATCAAAAAACCAACGTGAAAACCCAATTTTTTTTAAATAATTTTTCATTCATCTCTCCTATCCACTATAGAAAAGAAAACAAACAACAACAAAAACGGTATTAATAGGGCATCACAAGGAGTAGTAAAACAACCAAAAAACCCATTTACGATTACAACTTTCAAAATTACAATTTAGAGTACAAAAAAACTAAAATCCAACCAAATATGTTCAATGATTTTCCCATCCATACACATTTAAAATTACAACATTCAAAGTTACAATATAGAGTACAAATAAAATAAAACTAAACAAAACCTATAAAATGATTTTCCTATTCAACTTGTAAGTGTCTAAGATCTTCTTCACTATAATGATGATGTTCATAAAAAAGATAAAAATTAAAAGGAAAAAATTTAACATGTATTATGAAAAAAATGAAAAACAAATTAAGGAATAGTTTATATGGAAATATATCCTACTAGAGCTTCATAACTATCCCAGTTGAGATTATTCCATATATAAATCTTAATACAAAATATCCTCATTCTTTTACACCTTCCTGATTATGAAAATTATGTTTAAATGATTTTTTCAATTCAAAATAACTTTATTAAGATTTATATAAAAAATATACTAATTATAAAGGAAAAATCACCTTTGCTTTTACATATTTGATCATGGAGCTCTTTTTCTTTGTGTTATCTTGAACGAAATTTCATTCCCTATCAGAAAATAATATGAATGAAATAAATATAAAATTAATTATAATATAAACATGTATTAATATATCCAAACTTATATGTCCAATACATCCTTAAATTTTTTTTCACTTCTCCATTGATAGTGAATAACTTGTGAAGTATCTTCTCCCATCGACATAAACCACCTAACATCCAATGTTCATTGATATAAAAGAAAATTTAATGTAAGGGTTTATTATGTTAAAAGATATTTAACACTTTTTTAGATATATGTTTCATACTATTGAAGATAAGTAAACATATAACACTGAATAATTACATCCTTTTGAAATCTTTCGGCAATATAAATTATTATTTCTTCTTCAGTCAATGTTCTCACTATAGGTTAAATTAATTGTGGGTCTATAAATACATAAAATTATTTTTTTTATGATCCTTACACATTATATAAATTTACCTAATACAAAATAAACATAAGTATAAATTTTCAATAAATTAAATGCATGGAAAGATTTATGTTAAGACTTACATGGGAAAAAATTGCTTTGTGTTGATTCCCAACTGATCTCCAGTTACAAGCTCCATGATATCATTTTGTCAAAACTTCCATTGTTATTTCCTTCCCACAAAAACCAAATTCCATTAGAATCTCATAAACACCTGACAAAAAATTTTAATATCTTGAAAATCTATCAAGACTACTATAATTTGTATCTGAAGTCATAACACTTCATATTTGTTGTTGTCTATATAGTATTTTTCTACATTTAAATTATTCCTATAAAAATAGATAAATATATAAACATTAAAATGTTATTAAAAATTTAATTTAAAATGAAATAAAATATAAAATATATACATACCTCTATTGTAATATGTTGTAGATGTATAGATGGCCAAAATAAAAAAATGGTTGATACTTTTTCCGACTGTACTCAACTCATCTGTATATAAAAATATTCCATATGATATATCTATAATATCATATACAGTGACTCTATGATTCTCTATCTTTAACTATTGATGATTAATGGTATCTTAAATATAAAATATCAGCCCATATGCAACAATATGATGTTTCGGATCATCTACATATAACTCACAATAATGGGGAAACTATGGAGGAGGGGGTGTAGGAGTAGGATAAAAAGTGGGGTCTGCATGCGGAGGTGGTGGAGTTGGAGATACTGGTAGAGGTGGTGGAGCAGTCTGAAACCGTCGTTGAATTTCTACAAACATCAAATGTACAGAATCACTGATCAGATTCTCTATTGTTACATGAATATCATGAAATTGAGACTCCAAATATTCTGTTTTTTTATAAACACCCTCCATTGTAGAAGCTGAAGAATGAAGAAACATTTTTTTCACTGATACACCTACCACATATCCTTGTACACAACCCGATTATTCAGGATTTCCCAATGTTGTAGCTAAAATATCGAGTCCACCATCTTATAAAAAGACCCCATGTGTGCTCTACTCCTTAAGATAATCCTATATGAATTATTAGAAAAAATCTATAATGAATAAAAATATATAAAGAATTGAATTAACATAAATAAATAAATAAAGTAAACATCTTACCATCCTCTCAGCTACAATTTTTTATTCTTATATAAGATATTGTCCTTTATTTCTTATTTGATCCGTCTTCCATTTTTTATGTCTAGCCGTGGGGGTGGAGGGGAAACATCTGAAGATATTAAAGACTCAGCTCTCAGTTTTTGAAACTTTTTAGCCATAATTTGTTCTTCCAATAATTTATACCCTCTTTGAGATAAAATATTAGGGTATAAGTTTCTATATTGGGTCTCTTGATTAGATCTCATCGATTGCTATAAATTATGAATAATGAAATCCTTAATAAATCATTAATATAAAAATACTTCTAAAAGGTAATATTTCCCTTAACAAAAATTCCTATTGTCTTCTACTTTCAAAAAATTTCTTCAATGTAAATTCATCTATAAAGGGATATATATCACTTGGATTATGATGTTATCTATTCCAAAAAATGAAATCTGATGTAAGGGTTGATTTAAAATCCCTCCATCTCCTAGTAGCCAAGAATAAACATTTCCTCCTGACTTATTCAGTGTCAAGTATATCATATTTCATATGATAAGAAGGGGGAAAACATATATTAATATAAATATTTCAAGATAAGTAAAATAATAACAAACAAGCTTACCAAAATGGTCTCCCACAAGTGAGATAGTGTTAATTTGTCAACACTTCTCGAATCCTTAATCAATATACCGATGTCTCTTTTAGCTTAAACTGATATAAAACACTTGAATTGTTTTGAATTAGGACCTCTTGGAATATCAATATCATTAAATTCTACCAGTATCCTCTAGTCCTACGTACATATAACAGTTAATTTTGGTAAACATATGATGTGATGTTTACCAACCCTCAAACTCTTCTTTGGCCCTATGGGAGTATGTGTCTCTTGTAAATAATTATTGGGACCACCAAGAGGAGAATGTGCATTTTATTCCATAGAGTTATGAGTACGATCATCTCCAAATGTATTTAGTGGATCAGTTAATTGATCTGTCATTATCCTACAAATCAACGAAATAAACAATTAGTACAAAAATATACAAATTCAACTATTACAATACCAATGTAAATAATAAATGAAAAATTATCAAAACAAAATGTAAACTAAATTAAACTTAACACATTTTTATTCAGATTTTTTATAGTTAAGTAAAATTATAACAATAGAAATGAGATATGAAATGTCATATAAATTAATGAAAACAAATTTAAAAAGGGTGTCAATAGTACAACTTCTCTAACCTAGTAAATCATTTTTTACGTAAAAAAGAATATTTTTTCAATATACTCTTATAAAATATTTTTGTTTTTATTTAAAATATTAGATTAAAAATAATTTTTTTTCAAGACAATCAAATAATATATTAGTCACATAAGGGAAAACATGGTAAAATAAACTAATTTAAACTAATATAAACAAACAATTTAACTTATTAGTTATAATATGTTTTTTAATAAAGAAAATAAAATTAAAATACCTAACATTTAATGAAATTTAAAAAAGTAAACAAGAAATAAACATACATTACCTCTAATATTAAGAATGTAATAAAGGATTATTTTACCAAATTTCTTTATCACGATCATTATGTATGGCACAAACCATGTATATGATGTTCTCATCAATATTATCTATTAATATTTCCATGGAAGAAGGGATCTCACGTAAATTAGCATCTTCATCAAGTTTATCATCACCAACATAGTCTTTTTTCCTTGTAAAACAATAGACCACTACATATGAAATTGATAAGGAATATAGAAAATATGTTTCTCATGTGTTACAATTATAAAGGGATCGTCTTTTTATTCCAATCTATTCAGATTAAAATGTTTCATTCCAAATTCATCAGGTCTAACACTATTGTTACTGATAAACCAATTGTAGTTAAACACTAGAAGAGGAAATTTAATGTAATACACTTCCCATATTTCTTTAATGACTCCACAATATACCATTGATGCGAAAATTTGGTTTTTTTCTTTAGCACTAAAAAAATGAATTGCTTCTATGAATACCAATACACAACTATTCTGAACTACACTTCTATTGTTCTGATCATTTGTATGAAATGAATATCCATTAATGTCATAATCAGACTATGTAATCAACTTCAAACTTGGACCACACACTAACCATATCAATTTTTCTGATGCATCTAATATACCAACCACGGTCTATTTAAACCATGGAAAAAAATTATTCTCATTCAAAATCCACATATCTTTCTTCTTTATATAACATTGTTTCTACACATTAATATAAAATGTTATATATGGTTGAGCATCATTTGTGTTATTAAAGATGTATAAATGTAACTTTTTTATCTATTAACCCGTCAATGATTTGAATTTCATGCCACAAATCCCCTTTCCCCAATAATTAACTTGTTCATGGTGGGTAGAGGAAAACAAATGTGCTCCATTGCAGACAAGTACCTTTTACAAAACTCGGCATCCTCCTCAAAAATATACTTCTCAATAATAGAGGCTTTAGGTCGATATAGATTCCTAACATACCCCTTCGATATATTCATATACCTTTCAAAAGGATACATCCAACATATATATACAGGTTCACAAAGCTTTAATTATCACACCAAATGAATCATTAAATGCACCATTATATCAAGAAAAGATGGAAGAAAATACATTTCTAATTGAAAAAGTATAGAAATTGCTTTTTTTCCAAATTCTTCAAGGCATTAAAATAAATCACCTTATTACAAATTGAATTGAAAAAATAAAACACCTTAATGATAGTCATTCTGACATGGATGGGAAATATTCCATGCAATGAAACTGGTAGGAGTTGTTGCATCATAGCATGACAATTATGAGATTTCATATATGTAAACATAAATTCCTTTAAAGACACAAAATTTTTAACATTTGAAGAATAACCCTATGGCACTTCAATATCTTAAAGACACAGGAAAAAAGAAAATTTCATCCCTCTTGGATAATTTAGGAAAAGTCGGGGGTAGAAATATTCTTTTTCCATTAGGAGTGGGATCTAACTCCAAATGTATCCCCATTGAGAGTAAGTCTAATCTTCCATTCAATCCATCTTTAGTCTTTCCTTTAATATCTAACAATGTTACAATCAAGTTGTTACATATATTCTTCTCAACATGTATGATATCAATTTTATGTTTGGTATTATGATATCTCAAATATGGTAGATCAAAAAATATTGACCATTTCTTCCAAATTTTTTGTATCATTACCAGATTTTTGTGTCTTTACAAATGTCACATCAAGGTTTTCACCCTCTCAAAATATTGATCAGTGGATAAATGTTTTTGGATCAATATAAAATTCTTATGAGCCATTAAATCACTTTTTTAATCTTTTATAAGAATTATCCATAGAAAAAAAACTTTTGATTACTCATGTATATTTTATTTCTCCCATGATGCAATTCAAAATATGAAGTTTGTTGTTCTCAAATTAGACATGCTTTATACCCCTTAACACTATATCCAGAAAAATTTCCATATGATGGGGAGTCATTTATAGTGAACATAATCGTTATATTCCATTGAAAATATTCCATTTTATAATAATCATACACCCTATTACCATCCTCCCATAAGAGTTTCAAATCAACAATTAATGGTAAAAAGAAAACATCAATACCATTTTTAGGATGTTTTAGTCCAGAGATCATTAAACTCAATATGGAGTATTTGTGATTCATAAAAAATTCATTAGATAATTTGTAAATTACCAATAAAATAGTCCATGAACTATTTGTGCTACTAAGGATTTGATATGGATTCATTCCATATGTTCATAGTCCATTTTTGAGATTTCTATCTTTATTTTTGAATGTAGGAAACTGCTAATCAATTCTCATCCACTTTGGACAATCAGCTGGATGCCATAATTTTCTGTCACATATCTGGTCATCTATATGCCATATTATCCTTTTTGCATCATGTGAAATTGCAAATAAACATTTCAAATGAGGAATTATATGAAGATACCAAAAATCCATGGTAGGGGTCTCTATAACTGCTAAATCAGCATGTGCATTTTCTTTCAACTTATAGCATGATGTCCCACATTTAGGACACTTTGACAGAAATTCATATTCCATCTTATATAGCACATAGTCATTTGGGAATACATGTATTTTTTTAACCAAATCCCATCGGGCATAATATTTTCTTCTCTTTATAATATGAATTAGGAAGATCATTATCTTTAAGAAGAATATTTTTCAACAATTGTAGCAATCAGTAAAACTTTTATCACTCCAAACATGTTTCACCATCAATTTAATCAATCCTATCACTGAAGATAAAACCATAAATTCCATACAACTAGAATACAATGGTTTTTCCGCATCACCATATAGATGCTCAATTGTCAGTTCATTCTCAATTGCCTCTTCTTCAATATCATGAATCATTTCTTTAATGTCATCAAAGTAATCATCTTGCAAAGCATCATCATTATAAGATCCAAAATTCTTCCCAATTTAACCATGTAAAATCCTAGGGTTGTAACTCGGATTAAAACCATGGAAAATTAAATTATCTTTGATCTCTCTGCTTTTCAACATACTCATATTTAAACATTTCAAGCATGGAAAGAAAAACATG
Organism: Viscum album; assembly: GCA_963277665.1. NCBI lineage: Eukaryota > Viridiplantae > Streptophyta > Magnoliopsida > Santalales > Viscaceae > Viscum > Viscum album. The sequence continues at coordinate 431,642,332 of OY728139.1, forward strand.
TTGTTGTTTGGAACATTTATTTTAGAAAATTACAAAAAAAACATCAATACCTACCACATATTCATCACTTATTCAAAATTTTGAAATCCAACTTTAACTCATTATTATCTATAACAAATATCAAAAATAAATATCTTTTCAAAAGAATATAGTGGTGATAAAATTGAGAAAAAATTATTCAGGTAAAAGATGTTTTAAATTTATATCAATGATTTCATAATTTGAAATTAATAAAACATTGAAATTTTAAAAAATTATATATGAATTTTTGAAAATAATAATTAAAAATTCGAGAAAATAATGGAATATAAATTTCAATGTAATTATTAAATCATAAAAATAAATGTATGGAAGTATTTTATAAAAAAATAGTTAGACTATTCTCTCATTTATCATCTTATTCTGAAAGAAATTAGATAAAACTTGAAATTGAATATTATTGACCAGAATCCAAATCAGGTGCACATTTTCCATTTTGATTGGAATCTTTATCATAAAATTTTTTAAGAAATTTTTTTCCCTGAAAAAACCATCAATAATTTGAATAAAAATTAATTTATTATATAATATAATCATATAGTATAGTTAAAACAACATAATGATGAATTTGTAATGATTTACAATTATAAATACAGATTTATTATTATATATTATTTGTGCCTAGTGTATTTTTTCAATTGTGAACATATATGTAAAGGAACCAATTGATAGTTTCTATTGTTTATTCACCAATAATGTCAACATTATAATGATTGTAACTCATAATATGAGGACTGCATATTTAATATATTATTTTTCAAGGTAAGAATATGCTCACATCAGACAAAAAGTGTTGATATGCATATAAAGTACTTATAGGATATTTCATATTGAATTGAATGAAAATTTCATTGTTTGTATACATTACATTTTAATAATACTAAGACACTAATAAATGCATAATGCTAATTATAATTTATCCATACACATGACATTCTATGCATAAATAATGATTGATTCAAAAACATATTCCAAATAAGAAACATTTAGAGATTCAATGATGAAATTTAAGATGAGATGTAATATAAAATATAGTGAAACAATTCAGTATAACCATATATCATTAAAATATAATGAAATTTACACTTTTCACATCAATCAATGGAAAAATAAGGTATATTAAGATGGTAATCCAAGATTATTTACGAACAAATATATATAAAGATGATAATGTGAGATTTGAGTAAATGAAATTGAAAAAAGAAGAGTCAGGGCATCCGCGACATTGAATGACTGAAAGAGAGGATTGAAGAGTGAGGCTTTATTGAGAGTTTAGATACGAGAAGATCGAATATGCCGAGGAAAAATATGGATGTATGAAGTTGTAAAACCGAGATTGGAGGCCACTGGATCAAAAAACAAGGTTAGGGCTTCCATGCATGAGAGAAATGAGTTTGCTTTCACCCGATCAAATAACACTTAAATTAGTCAAAATGGAAATTACTACAATTTTAAATGATATATCATGTTGGTTATACAATAAGTGATGTCATAGAGAAATTTTTATTACTTTATAACATTGTTTATATAGTAATCGACGTAAAAGATCAGATTTAACACATCTGTTATTTAATAACCTACCTGGTAGACCAGTGAAATTTTCTTTATCATGTCAGTTATTATATATAACTAATGTAGAAAAGACACTTTATCAGGTCAGTTATTATATAACTGATGTGACAAATAGACATATTTTCTTTATCATGTTGCTTACCCAATAACTGATGTGAGAATGCAATATACATGGCTTTGTCATGTTGGTTAGAAATAACCGATGTGAAAAAGCCGACGTGATAAATAATTTTTGTACTAGTGGTTAGTTAAGGGATAAAAATGATATTGTATAAAAATTAGGTGAGTTAGGCAGAGAGAGTTTAGGACACACATGTGGGTATGACATTCATAGCTAAAAATACTTTCTAAAAGGTGTATGTGACTTTTTACTTATTAAAAAACTAAGATTCCTTATTTAACAATTTTAAATTTATTAATATTGATTATTGATTAACCCAGTTAATTATTTTGTTACTAAAAAAATAATATGACCCTTCTTACTAAATTTGAGATTTTGAATCGTAATTTAGGATCCATTTAACATAATTAAATTTCTAAATATGAAAAAATTAAATTTTAAATTAAAACATAAGATATAAGGGAAATGGTTTTTAAAGAAAAAATAATTTTTATATATTAAGTGTTTTTTATTTCTATTTACCATTATTAATTTATTGATTGAGTGTTTTTATATTTTATTAATTGTTTAAACATTATATTAGTCATATTTTAATGAATATTTATTTAGATAAAATTCTATAACTCTAATAAAATTAATTCATTAAAAATAAATATTTCCATTTTATCGTGGAAATAAATCTTTATCCTGATAAATTTACATACAAAGCCTAAAAATAAGATTAGAATAGTTATATAATTAGGATATACATATTCTAAAAATAAATTCCATTTTATTTGATAAAATTAATAAGTGTAGGAAAAATTAAATTTAACTTATGTACATAGAAAACCTATTTTTTATAAAAAAACCCCAAAAATTAATCTTCTGCCAATATCAATATGAAAATTTCAAAAATGAGGTTTATTTTTTAAGAATAAAATTTTAACCTTCATTAATTAAACATTTAAATATGAATCTGAATAAAGGCTCCCAACATTCAAGATAAAATGTTTAAGTGCTACACCTGGTATCCTTAAATAAACTATGTACTCATATTTTGAATCATAATATCAATTTAATTTGGAACTCGTAACTAACTATAGAAATCTAAAAATGGATTTTTTTTCCTCTGAGAACACGCTGCATGTGCCCCTGGCATTCAAAATTTTTTGATAGTTGCCCTGTGTTCTCCGGTCCTAGAGTAGTCAATTCCTCCTTTATCCTCGATCACTAGCTCACACCCTTCTTCACCGACTCACTCGGTGGATACAACTTCAATTATCCCCGTCAGGTCACCTCCTCCACCGATCAACATGTATGTGAAATCCAAAACCTTAATCAAAGATGCCCTCCTTGGGTCTACATCTACCCAAGAAGTGTGCCTCCTAAGATTCCCTGAAATTCCGAGGGCAGTTCAGTGAGCATTCTTGGTGGAGGGATCTCTAGCGCTATAGTTTTTGGGTGTCTCTTTTTAAGGGGCGATCAACTTCCATGTGTGGAATTTAGTGGTTTTCTTCTACTTGGATTGTCCACCTATCCTGGTGTTTCAGCCCTTTGTTGGAACCATGGGTTGGCTTCTAATGATAGGGTATCCATGCTTCATCAGAAATACATTTGTGTGGTGCTTTCCTCCAATGATTCCTTTGTGAAAGCTTGTGTTGGGGCAGTGAAGGTGTGTGGTGATGATAAACACACAAAACATGAAGTAAAAATGGAAGAACATGAGATTTAACATGGTTCGGCTTGGTGTCTATGTCTATGGGAGAAGGGGGTCCTGTTTCTCTTATTCCTATCTTATCTTGACCAACTCACCAAAGGATCACACAATTAAAACTTACAAATTCATGGGATTAATTCCCATTTTAAAGAGTAACCAAAAAATCTTTTTTCTCTAATGGGTATGGGTATCTCATCTACCCATTTGGAAGTCTCCCCCTGCCGGCTGCTATCCTCCTTGACTGCCCACCAAAGGAGACCCGTCATTGGTGTTTTTTTACCAAATACCCTCTTATCTTACACCACAAATCAATCCCTAAATTGTGAGTGACCCCTAAAAATCTCCCCCTCATGACCAATTTGGGGTAAGAGCTAGACCTACAGTCTCCTTGCAGGCATTGAAAACATCACCAAAAATTTGAACACGCTTCTTCTTCGCCCCTCCTACTCTTTTCCCTTCTCCATCAACACCTTTCTCCCTACCATGTGATATATCTTCTCCCCCGGAGAACTTCTTCTCCATGAGTTCATCTTCTGACACCTTGAATCAGTTGATGAGCTCCCCAAATCCAACACTCATTCGTCTTCCTTTATATTTTGAGACCGATCATTCTTCCTTTTTAAACATTGACATTCTAACTTCATGTGACTGTATATTTTTCATCAATGAAACTGCACTTTTCCCCATATAATTCTCTAATATTAATGTGAGATTCCCATTTTCAGGCAGACATCATCATCTGTGATGTTCACAAATGTCTCTTTTACTTTCTCTTTCCCACCAACGTACCGTTTGTGCACTTCACAATCACTTTTATAGTGACCCTTTTTCTCACACCAGAAACAAGTGATTTTTCTAGGATCATGTCCCCTTGATTTCGAACAACATTATTTACCACCTGACCTCCGATATCTACTTCTCCCATGTTGACCATCTCTCATCACCATGATTTTCTCACTTAAATGTATCAGGGGTCTTCTAAATGCCTCTTAATCTTGAAGTGATGCCATCACCTCATCCAAGTTCAATGTTTCTTTCCCCATGAGGAATACATTCATAAGTCCATCAATTGAACTTGGTAGAGATGAAAAAAGAAAAATTTATTTGTCTTCCTCTTCAAACTTCACACCGAGCCCCGATAATTATTTTATGATTTTGTTGAATTTGTTGGTGTAATCCAAAAAATTCATTCCTTTTTCCATCTGCAACTCATACAATTTCTTCTTTAGAAATAATTTTTTGGTGAGAGATTTTTTCATATACCTCTACTCCAACTTCCTCTAGATCTCCTTCAATAAATACTTTTCCAACACCGAGTATTTTATGTTGTTCTCCAGACAAAGTTTAATTTTTCTAACAACCCACATCTCGAGATCTTTTCAATCATCATCACTGGTTCCCTCATGCTTTTTTTTAATCAACGTTTTGATCATTCCCCACTACACAAGAATATCATTCACTGTAATTTTCCATATGTTGAAGTTGTTCTGACCATCAAAATTCTCAATATCGAATTTTGGAAGCACTCTGTCTCCCACCATCTTCATTGTCACAAAACTTGATCACCGCCTTCAATGTAACAACCCTTTTAAACCACTTGATGGAGTGAAAATTTTGAAAAAATAACCAAATGGATGTGTCTAGAATGGTCAAAATAGCTCGAGTACACTCTTGGATCACTGAAAAAAGACTCCAATTGGCCGAGATATAGTCAAAATAATATCAATAATTTAGATCAGCCACAAACGTGGCGCTGAAGTGGCTCGCCAGAACAATCACTAAAAAAGTCACCAGAAAGTCATCATCAGTGTGAACAATATCATCTTTTCTGGAAAGGGGGTATTGTTCACCCACGGTTTGACCTAAACATTGACCGGCTCTACAGGATTCATTTCATCTCCATTTTTGATGCCGCTTGTGCCATTGGAATCATCTCGCCGATCACTTCACAGATCTAGCCTATAAAAAATTTGACCACTTCCAATTTTCCAATCACTAAAAAACTTCACTGCCACTTCCCATTTCGAACAACCTTCCTCTGATACCACTTATTGGGGCAGTAGAAGTGTGTGGCGATGATAACACACAAAACAGGAAGGAAAAATGGAAGAACATGATATTTAACATGGTTTGGATTAGTTCCTACATCGACAGGAGAAGGGGGATTGTTTCTCTTATTTCTATCTTCTTTGGACCAACTCACCAGAGGATCACACTATTACACCATACAAAATCATAAGATTGATTCTTGTTTTAAAGAGGAACCAAAAAATCTATTTTCTCCAGTTGGTATGGGAATCTCATTTATTCATGAGGAACTCTCCCGCTGTCAGTTGTTGTCCACCTTTACTTCCCAACAAAGTAGACCCACCATTGGAGTTATTGTTAACCAAATATCTTCTTCTCTTCCTCCACAAATCACTCCCTAAACTGGGAGTGGCCTCCATAGCTAGGTCTTGGAGCTCCTGCATGCATGGAAGATGGAATTTCACCCTCTCCAGGTGCTCGATGGAAGTCTATTCTGGCCTAACTCTCCCAAAGTGGTGGTTTGGTAGAAATCTTCAGGCCTGCCTTTCCCATCCTCAACCACTCTTTCCTCTAGAGAATCAGTGACGCTCTTAGGTCCCTTCTCTATGTTGACGATCATTATCTTTATCTACTAGACTCCTCAATTGCTTTCCTCACTTTATTAGATCTTCATGGAGATGGACCTTTCCAACACCCTTTCTTCGCATATCCTTTTTCAAGCTGGTGAATCGATCTCCAGGTGGAAATGGATTTTCTAGGGGAAATTTTTTTATAGTTTTTTGAATTTTTTTTCTAGATGGGATATGATTCCCATTATTTTCAAAAATGGGACCCGAGATGCGTGAAGCCCATTAACACATCTCCTATTTCTAGAAAGCATGAACGGGGTTCACGCTTCCTTTATAAACTTTATAAAGGAAGCATAAACCCCATTCAGGCTTCTTGGAAAATTTTTAAATAAAACAATCATCAATACGAATTTAATATATAGATATATATATATACTAATTAAAAAATCATCAATATATCAAAAAATATTAATAAATATTAATAAATATTAATTAAATAAAAAACTTTATGTAAAATTTAATAAATATTCAAAAATATTAATAAATATGAATTAAATAATAGTAAATATTAAATTAATATTCATAAATTTTAATAATTTTTTTAAGAGGTTGAGGTTGAAACCCTCTTATTAAGAATATAAATATTAATTAAATACTAATAAATATAAATAAATATTTATTAAATATTAATTGATGTTAAATAAATATTAATAAATGTTAAAAATTATTAATAAATATTTATGAATAATAGATATCACTTAAATAATTATTAATAAATATTCACGCTTCCTCCATAATTTTTAATTAAAATAAAAATCATCAATATTTTTTAATACCAATTAAATATAAATACATATTAATTAAAAAACATAAATGTGTATAAAATATCAATAAATATTAATAAATATTAATACATATTAATTAAATAAGCAAAAATATTGTTAATAGTGTTCATGGCCATTTTGATCAACTAGTCTGATTCTTGGTGCACTTCTTGATCACCAGTATCAGTTCATACTTAAGAAATTTTCCATCCATTATTTCACTTTAAGTCTACATGAGCCAAACTTGGTCTATAAAATAATAGGATTTGAGTTGGGAAATAATGTTGTCCTCTACTAACTGATCATGATACCACATGAAATGAGAAATCATGCACTTATCATCAAGGGTATTCCAATTTTATTTCAGGATAATGATATTAAATGAGATATGAAAATTTTATTAGAACAATCAACCTAAAACTCATGCACTCACTTTAACAAATAGATCAAAAACATTCAAGTGAAATAACAAGGATAAGAGGCCTTTGATCACACCCATTCTTCAACTTTTCTGATGTCATTGATTAATTCAATTATAACACTTTCTATTGAGTTTATTTTTTGTTAACAAAAGAAGAGAGATTTAAAAAAACATACCTATTTCAAAAACATAATCTCCCTGAACATTATACAATAATTAGATTTGATTCTAATTGATATACTAAATCTGGAAGTAAATTTATATTTCATCATTTACCTTCCACACAAGGGAAAAACTCATAAATATCTTTATAATGGTGAATCTCTTCAATAATAGTTTTCAAGATGTTACAATATATAGAATACACTCGAATTCATCTTTTACTTATGACTTTATAGATCTAAAAACTTATATAATTTCACCAAGGATGATCATCTTCAATACTTATTCTTTGGGATACCAAAAATATGATCAAACCATGATGATATCTTCTTTGTACTTATTGTCTTGGATATGCTAACACATTCATAAAAGTCATCAATGATGACCCTCTTCCTTACTTCATATGAAAAGATAAAATAAACAATGATTAAGGAAATATGATGGACCTTCCATACTTTTTAATGTGAATAGTAAGGTCAAGTATTTTTCTGAATGAAGTTGGTCCAGTTCCTATAGTATTCATGATTGTACATTTGAACATCTATTCTAATTTATATTGTGTAGCAGGGATCTCTTCACATTACATTTTGGTTTTTATGGCTTTTTTTTCTTTAATGGCCTTCATGGATGTTTCATTCTTAACCCTCTTAAAGATTGTTTCTTATTATTTAAGGATATCAAATAAATATTTTTCATAATGTCCATAATATTATCATATGATGGAGGTATTTTAATAGTAAAATCCTCCAATGAAGATTGTGTACCAATAGAAATGGTGTCCTTCTTTTATAATTCCTGAATATTTATTCTCTCAAAATTGGAAAAATGAACTTCTAATTCCAAACACCTAATATTGTGGTTTTTATGATATTCATTCATAATCATCTACTCTTCAGAAATATCTATTATTCATTAAAATTATTCTTCATGAAATTTAATTGTTTTAAACAAATATTCATGTTCCATGAATTTCTAGGATTCTACATCCAATTTCAAATCATTGAGATCAATAATATTTTTCAATATTTCTTCATTTTCACTTATCTTTTCATCCAGAGTATATTTAAATTAAAAATAATTAATATTATTAATATTTATTTATGAATTTAAGAATATTATTTATTATAAATATTGAGATAATAATACTAATTATTAATATGAATAGAAAATAGAAATTATTGATTTTGTAGATAATTTGATAACAATAAGGCACTAATTAAAAATTACAACAGGACTCTATATATGATAACAGTAAGGCACATAAAAAATGTATCATAAATCTAATATCAACCGAATCTATGAAATTATCGTGGATGCTGCTATGTCCCATAGCCAGGCGTATATTGGATGCATCCATGCCGTATTTTTCTATGTATGTGCTCTGGCGTGCACTGATCATCATTATCGGTAGCCACCTCAACATCATCCTATGTGACAGGCAGTGGATGTACAGTATCACCGCCTGTACCCTATCCTGCATCTAGGGATAGTGGATACTGGCTATGATACAGATGTATGAATATTAGGGAGTAATAAAGAATCCATCTCAATATAGTCAATGTCTATATCTACCTATGGTTGTGCCTAAGATGCTGGAGGAGCATCTGACTGATCATCATGAAAACCCTCCTCCTTTGGAACAACAACATCTGACTGATCATGTTGAACACCCTCCTCCTATGGAATAGCAGCATCCATAATAGGGTCTTCACTCCCTGGTAAATATATATATCAGTATTTTTAGGCTCCTCAACCTCCTCATTATGTGGCGGATCAAAGAAAATTCCATAATAAATCTCATTCATCGAAGGAAGCAACACTGCCAAAGCGCTGTGAAAATATGTCGGATCAAATTTGGATCTCTCTACTGGATCAAAAATGTGAAGTAGATGACTGATACGAGCATACAACAAAAACAAATTCCATTGTTAAGTAATATTAATAAAAAATCTTTTTAATAGTGGAATTATGAATGTATACCAACTCATGAAAGCCCCATATGCGTCGTGTCAGAAATCTAATTGGGGGCATGCAGTATCAGGACACATAATCCATCTAATTCAACAAATGAAAATGTATTGTCCTCACCCCTCATAACTAGGACTCTTATCATATATACCATAGAACATTATATGTGGCATGGTATCTCCTCCATTCAAAATCTATCTTCCCTAACATCTTTAGGGAATGCAGTGAATCTAACTGACTAGGCGGATCAAGAACAGGATAAAAGAACATGAACTACCTCATAACTCTATCGGTCTGATGCAACTCAACTATATGAAAATGAATCAATGAAAACATGTAGTAGCCGGTAGCAAGAATCGGTATAAATTACGGTGGAAGACTTGAGATGATATCATCTGTATATTACATCCATGTAATCTGAAAGAAAAAAATGAATAATCAATTAATATATGAAGAGATATACGGTAAAGAATAAATATTTGGCAATATAAATAATAATCACCTACATCATCTAGTCAAAGGTTATCCAAAATAATTATATATACATGGATGTTGTGTCTGGCAGAATTTGAATGCCGATGTGATCGACTCCACCTGAGATAACATTTTTATCGTTACTTTTCATAATATAAAGTTATACAATTAAGATATATATTAGAAGGAAGGAATAACATAGAATCATCCATGAGAAGCCTCTGCTACAATATCTAATTGCAATGGCTCACAAGCATGTGGAGCTAAATGAGGGATGTTCTCCCATGCCCACATTTGTGGAAGAACCATGCATCATGTGATCTGCATCTTATCGATGCGACATGTGATGGTGCATGTAGCCTAGTCTTAGTATTTTCTTACCTAAAACCACTTATTTTCACTATCAATGGCTAGAACACTCAATCTTGAAACCTCATTCAATATCTGATCAATATCACTTTGCAACTGATGTGTAAAATGCATTCTATTTTCCATCCTTTGATAGGATTTTTGGGACTAGTCAACAAAGTACATAACACCTCTATAAAATGTATCTTACACTAACCCTATTATTGGGACTTTGCGCACAACATTGAGGACCTCATTTTTGCACTCCCCTATATGAGTGGTCATATAGCCATATCTCCTACCACCATCATATGCTAATGACCATTTTCCCTTTGAAATTTTCATCATACATTCATACACATCTTCATTAGCACTTCGAATCACTTCAACACATTAATAAAAACTTTTCATATTGGGGATCATATGCTAAAACCATAAGAGAATAATGTATTAAAATGGATATTAAATTTTCTTAAAACAAGTTAGTTTTAAAAAACATACCCAACTTGAGTATTTTATTCTTTATGTCCTTATCTCTAAAATGATTATGTACATTACTTGAAATATGTCTAATGAAATATTGATGATAAGTATTCATCTCAGTCCATGAAAATCCATCACTATTTATAGCCTCTATTATCGCTCAATGGTGATTAGATATTAGACACATTCCCTGGTATTGTGTGACATGAATGCGTAAACATGCCAAAAACCAGCTCCAACATTCAAACTTTTCCATTTCAACAATAGCTAATGCAAGTGGTAGAGGATCACAATTAATATCCTTTATGGAAGAAATGGGTAGAACACCTGCATACTTTCCATAAATAAAAGTGGCATCGATCAGAATGAATTGTTCACAATAGGGAAAAGCAGTGATGCATGGCCTGAATGACCAAAAAATCATATTGAACTTCACCTTTGATCGATCAACTCGGTGCTTGGGGGAAACATACTCAATAGTGTTTAAATGATAAACAATATTATTATTGAGAGAAACTAATTCCATAAGTTGTGGAAACATTGCATAAGATTCATTCCAATCACCACACACTATTTCAATTTCCTTCTATTTTTCATTCCATGATTTGTTATAGGATATCTTGTAGTTATACAACAATTGAATTATTTCATGAACAAGGGGAATTGGAACATCCTGAAATGTTTGTACCATCTCAAAAATAACATATGATATAAACACTGAATCAAGTGAAGAGTGATCCTACGACAAACTTGGATGCACACAAGTGTGTGGGCCTTCTAATTTGGTTATCTTCCAAAATGAAAAAAAATATCAAATATTTCCCTTAATAGAAATTTACATTCTTGCCCATATTTTTCACAACAAATGATATATTTTGTCTTCTTTGACTCACCAACCACAAATGTTAAATGTCAATATATGTGGTATTTCTTTATCACATTTTTCATGGAAAGTTTACTTTAAAATTCTAGCCCTACATAGATGGCGTTATCATTTGATGCAGATATATTCTCTATAGTGCTAGTTAATTTAGAAGTCGGTGTAATGACATCCCAGTCAAGATATTATTCATGTGAGATTACTTAAACTAAGAAACTTAATACTGAAGGATGATTACCACTAACTAGTGGATGACGTGGATGTCTATCTCTCATAGGAACCTAAGAAGGTTCATTCCCGACATCACCCTATCAGGGATGCCTGTCTCTCAAAGGAACCTCAGAATGTTTATTCCCTAAACCATCCTCACCCGCATCATCTCCTGATGGCTCAGTATATTCTTCTTCCTTAGATAAACTTTCATTCACTATATCAGTAGTACACAAAGGGATGTCATCTACATTTTTTTCCAAATCTTGATCATCTTCTTCATACTTTGGTTCTATCATAGGATTCAAATGAGGAGGAGGAAATTAATAAGAATGTTGTGAAGGATTGAATTCTACATATCTCACAAAACATGGATATTTAGTAATTAGTTGAACCAAGTCAATATCAAAAATCACCACATACAATTCCAGCATACCATTAGTACATTGTTTCCTAAATAACATAGATGTGTCCATACAATCCTCATCATCGACCAGAGGGTACTAAGTGTGCCACAAATTTTCAAGATATTGAAGATGTTGATATGTTATTGAAATAAATGATTGATCAGCCCTCAGTTTTAATTGGATATGAATCTTATGGATAACTTCATCCAATAAAAGACAACCATAGATATTTTCCACTCTTACTGGTGAAAAATTATAGCTAAAACCCTGATCAGTGTAAATTACATCATCGTTGCAATATATTTTCATAGACATAATTACCTAGAAGAAAATAATTAATAAAATATTATATACTACATAAAAATTTTAAATTATGTAAATTGTTTATGATTGAATAATTGACTTTATCTTGAGACTTTTTTTATGTATTGGTTAATCACTATTGAGGTATAGTTATAGTGATATTATTAACAAAGAAAATTTAAAATAATGTTATATATTTTATACCACTTATCAAATTATTTATAAATTTTAATTACTTATGAATAAATAACCATAACTTGATCAGGACACTTACTATTGATTATTTTATCATTATCTGATAAACTGACCAAAACCTATGGGTGGACTCTTATAGTATCTATTATCAAATATTTCAGCAAATGTTAGTCTCTTTTCAAACAACAACGCCTCTTTTCGAATGCTTGTTCTCGAATGCCTCTTCAGGGATGCCTCTTTGGGGATGCCTTTTTTGGGATGCCTCTTGTTGATTGCCGTTTAATTGCAAATTTACTCACATTCATGTAAGGGGGTCTAGGGTTATACAATAGAAAACTTTTTTAAAGTGGACATGCAGCTCCTTACATACTTAGGGAGAGATGACTCACAGGTCATCAATGTGGAAAAGAAAATCCAATTATTACAAATTATATAACCACATACACAAAAAAATACATGAAATCTCAATTATGCATTGGTCAGTAATCTCAAGATCAGTCATCACACAATACTCTTAAGATGTTTTTTGGTATACTTATTATGTTCTATATATTATATAATTTTTTCTATTACTAGATGAAATATATATTAAATATCTACTCCTGTTTTCCCAAAATTTAACTTTTCAATTTTCATGTGTATATATATATTTAATAATAATATTTAATAAATTTAATTATAACTAATATAATTTACACTTACATAAAAACCATTTCAATACTAAACACTTATTTTATTTTCAATTTTATAAAATTGCATATATATATATATATATATATATATTTCATTCTACTACATTCCAAAATATAAGTAAATATATTTTATACTTTATTGATTAAAATTAATATTAGTAGTAAATAAAAGTAATATAATTTATACTTACTTAAAACCCATTAATATAATATAAACTTATGTTATTTTCAATTTAATAAAATTACATATATATAAATGTTTTGTCATTTTTATACTTTCCAATATTTAATTAATTTTATTTCATACTTTATTACTTCAAATAATTATTATTTACAGTTAATATAATTTAAATTATAATTCATACAAAACTATTTTTATACCATTAACAAAAAGAATTGTCTGTATATCTTTTAATTAATTTAAATATTGTATTTAATCTAACTAATATATTATTAATAATATATATATCTAGGGTATAGAATATTATAATTTAAATTAATATTAATTAAAAATAACATATTTTATATACATATAAATATATTCAACTCTATATTTAAATTAAAAATATATACATTTAAAAAAAAAACTATTTTCTTAAATATAAATTACATTTTGGACATACCATATTTAAATTTCCTAAACATTCAATATGAATTCATAAAAAAAATAACTCATTCAAAAAATAAATCATACAAAAGACACTAATTTACGCATGAATACATGCATGAATACATATTAAATAAATATACCGTACACCCAAAAACTAATTTCAACATACCAAAAATTAAATAAATAGATTATACAAATAAAATAAATAAACCCAATTAAACAATTAAAATTTTAAATAAATATTTTACCTCATACAAAAGACACTAATTTACGCATGAATACATGCATGAATAAATATTAAATAAATATACCGTACACCCAAAAACTAATTTCAACATACCACAAATTAAATAAATAGATTATACAAATAAAATAAATAAACCCAATTAAACAATTAAAATTTTAAATAAATATTTTACCTTCATAAAAGGAGCAAATATATGTTGAGAAAAAAATTATTTAGTGCTTCACAACAAAATTAAGAGGAGAAGAATGAGATTTTAGGGGGGTCTCCTTTTATAATTTTTTGTCAGGGAGATGCGTGAACCCCATTCAAGTATCCTTAATCCCTTTTGAGAAGGATGTGTGAATGGGGTTCACATATCTTCTGTTGTGCCTAAGAGGCCTGAACCTCGTTCATGCTTCTCTGATGGTAGAGAGATGTGTAAACCCCATTCACGCATCTCAGATCCCCTTTTTAAAAAAATCAAGGACACTATCCCCTTTAAACAAATGAAATTAAAAACCCATTTAAAAAAACACGGATTCTCTACGTCTCTCCAACTTGGTACTGCTCAGAATGTATTCTCCAAGGTCATTCACTGCCAGCCTGCATGAGGTATCGATTTGGGTGCATGGTATCTTACCTAATGGAAGCGGTTAACCCTGGTTTGGGGTCACCGGTGCCATGGAGTGGCATGCAGGTTATCACAGCCTCATCCAGTTTAACTACTATTGTAGGCTCTAATAGGTCAGATCCTCCTTCCACCCCTCCTCCAATGGTGCATGTTTCTTCTCTATGGTTTTATCCCTTGTATTATTTTCCAGGATCTCCAGATTTTTTTAAAAAATATCACTAAATATGAATATATAAATAGATATCTAATTAAACATTAAAATAAATATAAATAAAAATTAATGAAACTAAATTAAATATTAATAAAAACTAATTAAATATAAATAAATATTAATTAAAAATTCATCAACATTAATAAAATATAAATAATGCTTAATTTTTTATGAAATCGATCAAATGCCGATTGAAACCACGAAGCATTTCAAAATCAGAGATGTGGGAATGATCGTAGAAGAAGCGCATCGTTGAGAAAGTGAGCATCGAATTTGAGTACAACGATGGCGATGATAAATAGAAATACAAATACAATAGAAATACAAGAACAAGAGAAATAACACAGTGTATATGGAAATACCCAATCACATACCCCCAAACCATTCCATAAAAAATTTACTATATTTATAGATTAAAAAAGGTTTGATCCAATAGAAAAACATTATTTCAATGAAATATATCCAATGGTGGGAATACAAAAGGTCTTGGCCATATGAAAAGGCTTGTTGGGAAATGAATAGACCTTATTCATTGTGATTAATGACATCCACAATAAATGTGAATTTATAACACTCCCCTTTGTATGTCATAATCCAATGGAATCTAATATAAATCTTCACTTAAAATTATTATTGTCAGAAAAACAAGTGAATCCAAATTAATATGATTCCATGCTATGTTGCCTAATTAAAAACCATACCAGGATAACCTAGTGGGAAAAATCTGATGAAGGGAAAAAGTGTGATGCATTCCCAAATCACCATGATTATATCATTTAATTATGTCTTCAGGACATCAATTAATAATATTATTTAATTATGTCTTCGGAACATGGGAGGAATACCATAGGTAATCATGAATGGTCTCATTGAAAATTATAACTCTAGGAAAGGCCAATAATTACCATTAATTATAGATATCCATAATAATTTATAAAATTCCCTTGGATATCTATTAGGATGTATGATTGCCTCCTTAAAAACCTCATCATGGAAAAACCCTTCAAGAGAAAATTCTTCATTAGGGAAAAAGAGTACAATAAAATCAATTCCCTAGAGTGTTTCCTTGTTAAAAACCTTACTATTAAACCCCAGTGGGAAAAACTTGACTATGGGAAAAAGAGTACAACAGTTATATCTCCCATTCAAAATGATTATCATTTAACTCATATAATGTCCATGATCAATTCATAACCAAAACATTCGGTTTTGAATTTTGTAATCATAATAATTCATACCCTTTAGACTTTAATGAATTGGGAAGAACATTACCATGCATCATAATATGATTTATTTTATTTTCAAGATACATATGCACATGTATATGTATATCATTCAGGGATAAATAAAATATGCATTTATATTTAATCCTTCTAGGACAAATATATTCATTATCAACCCCTCATGTATGAAATATATCACTCTTGGAAGCAAGATATTTAATTATTCGTTAAGGTTAAACCATTCCAAAAATATAATATTTCATCTTCGGGATGAATAACTCAAAATACAAGGACATTCCATGTACGTATTTGATTTCAGAAAACTCTTGAAGAGTTTAGATGTTTTTCAAAATATCTTAATAATATTATGAATACAATGATTTATACAAACCGTGGATTGATAAATTCAATTTATATCCTTCCTTAATTTAATATAGATATATGAAATACATATTATTCAGTTTACCCCATAATTTATCAGATTGGGTGAAACTTTCCTAATTTTGAATATGCTTTGGGCATTTGGAACGCTTCTTGGATTCATATATAAATTTCCTAATATACAAGGAATAATACTTCTTATAATAAGATCACCAGTATTCAATAGTCATGGTTGTTTGGATAATTAGTCCAAAACATTATATGTTGAACATATCATCTATTCCTTTAAAAATTTTGGCCAATTATTTTTGATGTCGACATCTATCAAAATCCATTTTCATTAATGAGTTTTAAAAGAATTCAAAAAATATATATCATCAACAAAATTTGATTATGATCTCATAATTTTCCTTCTGGTACCAGTGTCACATTAGGGATAATATCTAAAAATATATAATGTTGTTGATATATTCATTTTCCTCATCAAGGGAAAATATATTTATTACTTTCTACTCATGATGAACAATGATTTTATATAATCATTTCAACCACACTTCGGGTGTGTATAATCAGACTATTGATTTCCAACACTTTACATCCATAGTGTTGTGAGCATCTTATCAATGGTTCTGCATGACCATTTTGTAATATATACTCACCAGTATAAAATAACACAAGTGATCATTTATTGGATGCATCTTTCATATAGAAGGACCTCATGGTAGGTGGAAACGCTCGTATATACTTTTTCATAAGTATATTTAAAATTTATTTACATAATAGTTGCTAATGGTATAAATAATTCACCTCAAAAAATGGGTACCTCAGGGTAAATTATTATACAGGGGGATTTCATAATAACTTAATGATAATGAATTCATTGATAATTTAGTAGATAAGCATCCATTAATTAAATTCATCATTCTCCCCCTAATGGATGTCTACCATGTTATCAATAAGTCAATGATCGTGTATACTTGAACCGATATCTTTCATTATAATTGATCCTAGATAGACTAAACCATCATGTCATGTATTTAAAGATCCAGGATCGATAAACTTTTGGTTTTCTGTTATTGATTCAATTGTACATAAAAAAATCTTTATAATCACCTTTTATGAATGCTTGTACATATCGAGGTACCTCTTTTATCTAGTGTCTCCATATGATAATAATTTTTAAGAATACCATTTAAATATCTCATCGAGACATCAGATATGATAAATCATTAAGAATTTGTACTACCATGTAGGAATATATTCTCTCTTCTGGAGTCGTTAATTAATTATCTCTACCAATAAATGTACTTATACGAGCATATACTAACTGAAATATGAGTTATTATAAATCATTTAATCAAAATAGTATTTATATATATTTTTCTTCAAGATCGACAAATATAAGATCTTTAGGATCTTCCATTGTTCATACTCATATTTGACATTACAATTTCCACTTATGGTGGTTGGTGAATTCATAATATAATCATAACGGGTTGAGCCCATCACCAAGCCGATTATTGCATATTTTAGAACTTCTGGACCAACTATTTTGGAACTTCAGGCCAAAATATTATTTTACAATACATCTGTCTGGGATAGATGCCCACACGTCTTTTAAATCTGACGAATGTAGTAGCGATAGCCAATGTTGAAGAATATTCTGGATACACAACAAAAACCTCATTGCCATCCAAAATTATAATTCATAAATAACATTCAATTTATCAAATTAATGCGAAATAAATTGATCAAACATCAAAAACCCTCAAATATTCATGATATCACAAATCATATCAAATATTTTATGAATAATTTCATTGACTTCAAGGAATGAAATATAGTAATTAATACTACATTCTCATCGGCGAGTGAATTTATTCATCAGATTTTATGATCCATGAATGATAATTTATTATTTTCCAATAATGATCATCTTTCATAAAATATATATTTTAATTATTATGATGATCATTGTTTTAACCACTTCATGTTGTAAAATACATTTCATAATATATATCAGATTATCAAAACTACATAATTCAATCATATCATTTGTGAACTATATGAATGGAAACATACACTTCGGGGGATAAATGAATTACATGTGATGATATTGATAATCCATAAGAATATGATAAATAATAACTTTTCCCCTTAATTCTGTTATTGTAGGAATAATAATTGATAAATGAACCTTAATTTTATTGTTATAGGAATAATAATTGATAAATAAAGATATCCTTCAATATAATGTCAAAGGAATTATTTTAATATCATCCTTTAGGGATTCATTATTTTATATTAATAAAATTCATTATGCTCTGTAAATATTTACTATCATCAAACCACTTATGGTGACTATATTATTATTATTTGGTATTAAGGAATACAAGACAATGATCATTCGAAAAACATAATATTCACTTTGAACTTCATTTAAAATAAAATCATATATATTTTTATTCACTTTGGGGAATAAAATAAATAATTTTCAATAAATATTCTCATTGACTTCAGGGAACAAAATAATATTATTTTTTATAGTGTCTTCAAGAAAATAGCATGAATATTCAATTCAGTAATTTCTTCAATTTCATCCACTTTGGGGGATGGATACATATAAAATATTTTTACGCGTGTTCGTTATGAACATTTAATTTCTCTAAAGTATTTTATAAGAAATAAAATCAAAGAGAAAATAAATAAAACAATATGATATTTTAAAATATTGAAATTATATATCATGTCCATTATAATCCTTTATGAATAATAATCAAACTTGATAGCTTGAGGGTGAATAAGGAATAAGAGAGATGAAATTTCATGGTTCATTGCATGATCAACAAACCTTGGATCGACATATGATAGGTACATGATGTTTACTATTGATTAACAAACCTCGACTCAATGTACAGTGGGTACGTGATTTTAATCATTTGACCACTCTTGGTGGTGGTGTTTTATTATTTTATTTGATGAATGATGTTTGTATTGACATCGACCACATCGATTATTAATCAAACACATTCTCTTCAGGGAATGGAGTGAAATTTATCATTCATGAGTCATTACAGATCTTCAAGAGCACATTATTTTTCTCGTAAGAAAAGATTAAGAAAATATTCTATTGTTTTTATATTTATCAAGAGGGGAAAAATAAATTTAGCAATATATTACATATAAAATAAGATTAACCTTTTGATGTAGCTCTTCGAATGAGAGGAGTCGATGCACATGTGAAAGAGTATATCAAAATAATAATGTTTATAAAAACATATGACATATCTTTTTCACATGAGATTTATTTTTCGCTGATGATGAGGATGACGACAGCATTGTCATGATGTGCAATGCGGATAATATGATCATGTTGATAACGTGTTATGAAATAGATCGAACGCTGATTGAAACTGTGAAATGTATTGAAATCAAAGATGTGGGAACGAACGTAGATGAAGCGGATCATTGAGAAAGCAAGTGTCGAATTTGCGTATGATGATGCCAATGACAAATAGAAACACAAATAAAATTGAAATACAAGAACAAGATAAATAACACAATTTATATGGTCACACCAAATTACACGCCCCAAACCATTCCATTAATATGTCATCATATTTATAGATTACAAAAGGCTTGATCCAATGGACAAAATTTATGCCAATGAAATAGATCTAACGGTGGGAATACCAAAGGTCTTAGCCATATGAAAAGGCTTGTTGGGAAATGAATAGACCTCATTCATTGTGATTAATGACATCCACAATAAATGTAAATTTATAACATAATTAAATATTTATAAATATTAAAAAATATTATTAAACATTAAATATATATTTAGAAATATCCATAATACAAATAAATATTAATAATATTGATTAAATATTAAATAAGTATTCCTAAATATCAATTAAATATTAAAAAATATTACTGAATATAAACAAATGTAAATATATATTAATAAATATAACTAAATAATAATAAAATATTAATAAAATATTGATAAATATTAATTAAATATTCAAAAATATTAATTAAATATTCATAAATATTCATAAATACTAAAAAATATTATTAAATACTAGTAAATATTAACAAATCATAATAAATATTAAATAAATATTCATAAATATTGATTAAATATTCATAAAAAGTAATAAAAGATTAATAAATATTCATAAATTCTCCTAAATACCAATAAATATCAATAAATATAAGTAGATACCAATAAAATTTAATACCTATTAATTAAATTTTCAAAAATATAAATAAAATAATAAAAAATATTAATAAATTTCAATGAAATATTTTTCAACATTTATAAATTTTTATAAATATGAATAAACATTAATAAATATTAAATAAATATTCGTAAATATTCATAAATATTAATAAATATCAATTAAATTTTAATAAATATTAAATAAATATTCATAAATATACATAATACAAATAAATGTTAATAAATATTGATTAAATATTAAATAAATATTCTTAAATATTAATTAAATATTAATAAATATTTACAAAAATATTTACTAATTAATAATTATAGTATTCTCCTTATAACTTAATTATAAATCTTTGTTAAATATATTGGTGATATAATTATTAGTAATTTTTTAATATGTAAATAAATTATTAATTATCAATTGTATCATTTATTTTTAATTAATAATATATTAATATGGTATTAATATAAATAATAACATTTTCGGTAATATTTATTATATAATAATGTAAATAAAATAATTTGTATTTAGAAAAATATTTACTAATTAATAATTATATTATTTGTAATATGTTATGTTGTATTCTAAATTAATTTCTAATATAAGAAATAAGGTAACATTTATTTTTAATATTAATAATACATATAAAATTCAAAATAATAATATTATTAATATTTAATAATTAATTTAATATAATTATTTTTTATATTAATACTTGGTAATATAAGTAGTTGGGGTTTGGCTAAGTGGTAAGCACCTCGTAATCCTACATGAAAAATGGGGGTTCAAAACCCATGGGGCGCAGGTACAGTAGTAGTACTGTAGCGGTACTATAGCAGTGGTGGTACTGTTGATTGGCGGGTACTGTAGCGGCGGCAGGGCACTGTAGCGGCGACGGTACTGTAGCAGCCAGGTTAATATTCACAGAATGGGTCTTATGCCAAAAATTTGGGCATACGGGCTATGTAATGGGCTACATGCCCACTGGGCCTTCGGGCTATGTAATGGGTCTCCCTCTACCCAGTTAAAAGAGGTCTTTACTTTGTTTTAATAATAAAATGAGGCTTCGGCCCCAACCTTTAAAAAAACTTAGTAATATAATCCATATTATATATAATATATAATCATCTTAAATTCATTACTAAATATTAATAACATTTTTTGAATTTAAAATAAAAACATTATTAATAATTACTAATAAATTTAATAATATTATTAATTATACATAATATGAATAATAATACTAAGAAATATTAATATGAATAAAAAATAGTAATTATTAATATTATGAATGTAGTTATTAATATTAATGTTTTTTATTTGTTCAAAATTATTTGTATGAATTTCCAATTATATCAATTAATTGATTTTTGCAACATTTTATAATATATTAGTATGTTTTAAAATAATGTATATATAAATATTTCAAAAACATAAAACATGTATCATTAATCTAATCTACGTTTATGGTCTGGATGCTACTCTATGTCATAGCTAGGTGTATATATAATGTATTTACACTATTTCTGTCTATGTCTCTGCTCTAGTGTACGCTGCTTCTATATATCATTGGCATTCATCGACACATCATCTTTTGTGGAAGGCAGTGGATGTACAATCTTGACTTTTGTACCTTCTCCTGCCTCTAAGGATAGTGGCTGGTGGGTAGAACTCTCACCAACATATGAACAAGATGGAAGATATTTTGCGAATGTCTTCAGATCAGAGGCTAATAAAGAATACAACATAGACCAGTCAGTATCTATATGTGCAAAAAAATCTGACATTCTAATAGCCTTTGTCTCTGCCTGTACCTCTGGTTGTGGTAGTGGCTCATATGCAATAGAAGCTAGAGGAGCATTTAACTGATAATGATGAACACCCTCCTCATATGCCACATCTGCATACATAACCTGGTCATCACCCCTTGTCACATCTATATCTGGATCAGCACCCTTAACATTTCCTGAAGGATCAAAGAAAATCCAATGATAAATCTCATCCATGGGAGAAAGTAACTCTCTCACAACTCTATGAAAATATGCCTAGTCAAATTCCTCTCCCTCTACCAGATTAGAGATGTGAAGGAGATGGGTGATACGAGTATCCTGTTAAAACAAATTATGATTTTAAGTAATGTAAATAAAAAATATGTTCAATAGTTGAAGGAAGAATTATTAACAAGTCGTGATAGCCTCATCTATGTTGCGTAAGAAATCTCACCGGGGACATGCGGTTCCAGGATTCATAATCCATCTGATCGAATAAACACATACGTACTGTGTCAGCCCCACATAATCGGGACGCATGTCATATATCCCACAACTCAATATATCCTCCATGATATATCCTCTAGTCAAAGCCTCACTTCCCTAACATCATTAGGGAATGATGCGAAGGTAACTGACAAGGAAATACAGGAATAGGCTGATAGAATCTGAACTGCCTCATTACCCTATCAGTCTAATTCCACTCAACAATATGAAAATGAATCAGAGGAACAATTCATGGGCCAATAGCAAGCATCAGCACACAATATGGTGGGAGTCTATGGATGATAGCCTTAGTATATGGAATCCCTGAAATGTGAAAAAATGAATAATAAATTAATAAATGAAAGCATATCCAAATATAGAATAATGATCTAACTATATAAATTATAACCACCTACATCATCTGGTCGAAGACTGCCCCACATAAGTTTGTAATTGTGGACATCATGTCTGGCTGTATCTGAATTTTGATGTGCATTACTCCACCTTTATATAACATTGTTATAGTAATATTTCATAATAAAAAGTTATAAATTTGATTTAGACATTAAAAGGAAAGAATATCATACTATCATCCACGTGAGGACTCTTCTACAATATTAGTAGGCAATAGCGCACGTGAATGTAGAGCTAAGTGAGGGATGTTCTCCCATATCCAAATATTTATAAAAAAACACTTCATGTGATCTGCATCTTATCGATGCGATATGCACTGCATAGCACCTTGTATATATATGCGAGACATGGAGACCCCTAGCTATATCATCTTGTCTGATCCATGTCCTCTGACAAAGGTAAATATATCAAATGTACAAATGTAATAGAATGATCAACGAATATTGTGCCACCGATTAGCCTCAAAATATATGCATGTGAAAATCGTATCACAGTGATCTCATCAGCATCATTGGATAGATGAGAGAAGTGATGGTCTATCCATGGAATGTGTAATCTACTACCAATGATGGACCTTCCATCGTCATGGGCCTCAATGCCGAGTAATATGTGAACCAGCTCAAAAAAATCTGCACTGACTTGACTTCTCACAACCACACCATCGATGGGGAGGCCCAACATAATGGACACATCCTAAAGTGTAATAGTCATATCCCCCTTTATAAAATGGAATGTATGTGTCTTTGGCCTCAATCTCTAAATCAGCATAACAATGAGATGATGATCAACAAATGTGAAGTCACACATCACTATGTCATAGAACCCAACACGGTGAAGATGAGGGATGATAGTGGGAGGTGGCATTGCATGATGGAAATGATGAGATCTCTATACACTCAAAGAAGGCACTCGACGTCCCTCAAAATCCAGTTGTGAAACATTCATATCCTAGAATGTGAGTAATAGATGACCCACCATCTATAAATTTTATATCATCATTAATTTTTTATAGTTAACCAAATAAAAATTTTAACTTTTTTTTAAAAAACTAAAAAAATAAAAATGATGTTGTCAATTAGCATGTATAATTCTGTATTATGCTGAAAAGAGAGGTAATCAAGTATATGTGACTGATGTTATTGGTTTAGTCTATCAATTTCCTTTTTTAATGATCTCCAACCATGTTTAATTTATTTTCAAATATTTTTATGTAAATAGTCTATGATGAAAACCTCACATATAACATGTGTCTGCATGATATATTCAATCGACGATGTGAATTTAAGGAAACATTTGAAGACAATTCATTTATATGATGAAATTATTTTCTTTAATTATGTTATTTTTTTATTGTTTTAATAGTTAAATTATCAAAAAATTCCTTCTGATTGAATCTAGAAATGAAACAAACTAGAGTTGAAACATGTAAAAAATGGTGCATGTCAGAAATAAAAGGATTCATTAATGAAATGCCTGCATACAAAAAAATATACAAAGATTCATCATAAAATACATAGACTTGATCATGTATTATGGGAAGTGGAGCTCTATCCTGCCACTTGGGGACATCTCTTATGAGTATTCCCTTCACCATGAAAAAATTTGCATCATAGTCCCCCTCCTTATTTCCAAGGTCATTCCTTCTCATTTCTGATTCGAGTAGACTTTGGTCTTCCCTAAGGGTACAACCTGGTAATATCAGTAAAATAATTGAAAAAAAAAATCATACATGAAAAGACCAAAATACAAAACCTGGAAATATCAGGGATGAAAGTCCACTAATCATCAGGAAAGGTGATAGAATGAAAGTGAGCAAAAGGCATCCAAGGTGCACTATAATAGTTAACCAGAGTGCTCACGTGATACACCAGGTCAACAAAGGGCTCCCATGATATGTTCATCAATGCACAAGCTGCAAAAACATGTGCATAGAGATATCTCAATGCCTGGAAGTTACTGTAATCACAATACATGTTATCCAACATGACCACCAGCACTCAACCACTATTTCTTGTAACCCAATCATTGCACTCTCTTACCTAAAAGTAGCTCTTTACCCAGTTAAAGTCTAGAACAAGAAATCCTGATGCATCATGGAGTATCTGATCAATGACACTTTGGAAAATTTTAGTAAAATGCATTCCATTTTGCATCTTCTGATAGGCTTGTTGGGACCATTCAAAAAAGTATTTCACACATCTATAAAATTTCTATTGCACTGACCCTATAATCGGCGATTTGAGCACACCCTCGAAGAACCCATTTATGCACTTCACTATATTAGTAGTCATATGTCCATATATTCTACCACCATCATATGTTAATGACTATTTATCCTTTGAAATACACATCAGATAATCATAAACATCTTGATTATCCATTCTAATTTTTGGAACACATTGATCAAAACTTTCTTGTTGGGTTTTTTATACTGAAACTATAAGAGAACATTGTATTTAAAAGGATATAAAATTTTCTATTAAAAAAATTATGTTTAGAAAAACATACCCAACTTGATGATCACCTTTTTTATTACCTCATCTCTGAAATGATTAAGAACATTACTTGAAATATGTCTAATGCAATATTGAAGATAAAAATTTGGTTCTCTCCATGAAACACCATTACTATTAATGACCTCTATAACTAATCTATGGTGATCATATATCAGACACACCACCTTATTTTGTGTAACATGAATGCATATACATTCCTAAAACCAACTCCAAGATTCAAAATTATCCCTTTCAAAAATATAGAATGAAAGTGTTAAAGGAGTATGATTATCATACAGTGTGGAAACAATAAGTAGAACACATGTATACATACCATAAAAAAAGTTCCATCGGCTTGAATGAATTATTTATAATAATGGAAAACAGCGATACAAGGAATGAATGCCCAAAACATTCTATTGAACTTCACTATTGATTAATCAACTCACTGATTGGGGGAGACATACTCAACAATGTCCAAATGATAAATAGTATGATTTTTGAGAGACAACAATTCTATAAGCTGCTACAAAATTTCATATGATTCATCCTAATCCCCATACACTTTTATAATTTCATTTTTTTTCATTACAAGACTTTCCATAGAATATCTTATAATTAAACAAACGTTGTATTCATTTCTAAACAAGGGGAACAAGAACATCCTGACACATTCGTATTATTTTTATAATAACAGTTGATATAAAATATGCATCAAGTGAAGAGAGATCATGTGAAAATATTGGTTGTACACAAGAATGTGGGCCTTCTAAATTGGTTATCTACCCACATGCTAAAAATTCATCCTATATTTCTCTCGATTAGAATTTACATCCTGGCCCGTATTTGTCACATCTAATGAGATATTTTTCCTTCTCTAGCTCATCAACCACAAATGGAAAAATCCACTCTTGTTTTATCACATTTTTCATGGAAAATTACCTTTCAAACTTTTGCTCGACATAGATGGTGTTATCAATTGATGCAGATCTATTCCCTATAATACTAGGGAATTATATAGCTGGTGTAATGGAATTCCAATAAAAATGTTGTGAATATGACATTACTTTGACTAAAGTCGTCAATAGTATAGCATTATTACAAATAATTGTTGGATGTCTATCTATCATATGAACCTCAAAAGGTTTATTCCCCATTCACCATCACCCACATCATCTCTTGATTCATCACCAAATACTTCCATATTAGACAAATCATCATTTAGCATATTAGGAGTACACATAGGAATATTCCCTACATTTCCTTCTAAATACTGATCATGTTCTATATATTTTTTTCCTATCAAAAGAGTTATATGAGAATATAATGAATGAGAGTGTTTTGAAGGACCAACTTCTACAGAGATCCGAAAACGTGGTTCTATAGTAGTAGGTTTCACCACATAAATATCAAAAATCACCACATATAATTCCATTATATCATTACTACACTTCTGTCTAAATAACAATGATGCATCCATCCAATCCTCATCATCGACCATAGGATACTCAGAGCACCAAAAAAATTGAAGATTTTAAATATGTCAATATATAATTGAAGTAATTGATTGTTTAACCCTCTGTTTTAGCCATATATGAATATTTTTGTAAACTTCATCTAATGTCAGACAATCATAAAGATTTTTTACTCTTGCTGGTGGAAAGCTATAGCTAAAACCCTACTCGGTAAAAATTACCACACTATTGCAATATATTTGCGATGGCGTGATTACTTAAATAATAATAATTGATAATATATTATAAACCACATCATAAATATTTTAATTTTTTTAAAGTGGTTATGATTAAATAATTAACTTGATCTTGAGACTTTTTCTATAGATTGGTTTTTCATTATTTGATAAACCAACCAAAACCTAGTGGAGTCCTAACACCTTTATTAGATAAGATTTCAGAAACCATCAGTCTCTTCTCAGGCATGGTGTAAAAATTCAGCTTCAAACAACAACACTTCTTGTCAAACAACCTTTTATTACAATGATACTCACATGAAAGTGAGATGTTATAGGGGTTTGAGATACATAAATTTTTTATGAGAACACACAGTTCCTTACATACTTAGATAGAGGGATGACACACAGGTCATCAACAAGGAAAAGAAAATGCAATGATTAAAAATTATATAACTAAAAAAATAGTACATTCAATTTCAGTCATACATTGATCGTTCATCTCAAGATCATACAATTATTACAAATTATATAATTGGATAAAAAAATACAACATGTAATTTTAATCATACATTAGATGGTAATCTCAATATCATTCAATATTCTAGATCACAAACATGTTTGTTTAAGATATTTATTATGTTCTAAATCTTGTAACTTTACTTATAACTATATTTAATAAATAATATATATATATATAAACTTCTATTTATATTTATACATTCACTTAGATTTTTCACTGTTAAATGTGACAAACTATCACTAAAACCTTGATCAATTTAATTAACCTCACTGTGGAAGTATATTGATGGGGATATGATTACCAAAGAAAATTTAATAAAATGTTATATATTTTTATACCACGTCATCCAATGTTTCAAATAATTTTATTACATAAAAACATATAACTATGAATTGATCTTGATACTTATTCAATGGAATAATTTATCATTATTTGATAAACTAACCAAAACCTAAGGATGAAATCATGGAGTCTATATTATTGTATATTTTGGAAACCATTAGTTTCCATTCAAATAGAAACACCTCTTGTCAAATGCCTCTTGTTGAAAAACTTTTTCTTAAAAAGTTACTCACAAGAAAGTGAGGGGGTCTAGGGGTTTGAAATACATAACATTTTTTAGGAGGACATGCAGGTCCTTATATTCTTAGAGATGAATGACTCATATATCATCAATGAGTAAAATAAAATGCAATTATTATAAATTATATAACCACATACACAAAAAAACATGAAATTTCAATTATGCATTGGTCGGTCATCTCAAGATCGGTCCTCACACAGTACTATTTACATGTTTTTTGATATACTTATTTTGTTCTACATATTATATAACGTTACCTATAACTTGATCTAATATATAATAAATATCTACACATCCTTTCCAAAATTTTAACTTTTCAATGTGTGTATGTATGTATATATATATATATAGGTAGATTCACTTTATTTACCTATGTGTATCAAATATTATAATTTAATTTTTTTTACATTTGATATAACATACAATAATATATACATATAGATATATTTAAATAATATAACTTATATATATATAAATTTAAATATATTCAACTTTATTTAATAATATTTTAATATATAATTAAATATACTTTTATAAACTATAGATTTCTAAATCTAAGTATTATTAATTTATACATAAATACTCTAGACATTATTGAATTTAATTAATAAAATTAATATAATTTATACTTACATAATAACCATTAAAATACTGTAAACTTGTGTTATTTTTAATTTTATGAAATTGCATTTGTATATATAATATTTTTTTCAATATTCCACTTTCTAAAATTTATGTAATTATATTTTATACTTTATTGCTTGGAATAATAATTATTTATACTTAATATAATTTAGACTTACATAATAACCATTAAAATGTTATAATCCTATGTTATTTTAAATTTTATAACATTACATATGTACATATAAAAGTTTTCTCATACTTCTACTTACCAAAATTTAGGTAATTATATTTTATACTTTATTGCGTGGAATAATAATTATTTATAAATAATATAATTTAAAATTATTATTTATTATAATTAAAAGTAATATAATTTACACTTACATAATAACCATTAAAATACTATAAAATTATCTTATTTTCAATTTTATAAAATTACATATGAATATATGTAATTTTTTCATATTTCTACGTTCCAAAATTAATGAAATTATATTTTTTCTTTATTACTTGAAATTATTATTATTTATACTTAATATAATTAAAATTTATTTTTTAGAGTTATTATTTATAGTAAAAATAATTATACCATTAACAAAAATAACATTATATATATTTTTAATAAATTTAAATATGATACTTAATATAACTAGTATATTTTTAATAATATATTTTTAAAAAAATATTTAGCTAATTATGTATGTGTATAGAATATTATAATTTAATGTTATGTTGCTTTGAATAGAATATATATAATATACATATAAATCTATTCATATCTAAATATTCACCATTTAAAATAATATTATTTACCTAAAGATAAATTATATTTTATACATAACATTTCAACTATATAAACACCATATTTAAATTTCCTAAAAATTCAATTTAAATTATATTATACAATAAATAATAACTCATTCAAGAAATAACTCATAAAAATGATAATAATTTATACATCCATATATTCATACATCCATACATATTAAATAAATAAATCAAGAAAACAAAATAAATAAAAACACTTAGAAAATTAAAATTTAAATAGAAATTTTACCTTCTTCAAAGTCAGACATATATGTTGAGAAAGAGTTCCAGGAGGGCTTTGTAGAAAAATATAGAGCAGAATAATGGAAATGGAGGAGGGAGGCACCTCATTTTAAAATTTTGGGTGTCCAAGAGTTGTGAACCCCATTCACACCTCCTTTGTAAAATATGCGAAGGAAGCGTGAACGAGGTCCACACTTCCTTCGTGGCAGAGGAAGAAGCGTGAACCCTATTCATGCTTCTCTCTTGAATTGGAAAAGCATGAATGAGGTTCACGATTCTATGAACCCATATTTTTAGATATAATAAACCCCATCCCATTTTTTGAAAAAAAATAATTAAAACCCCTTAAAAAATCTCTGGATTTTTTCCCTCCCTAGGAAAGGAAGTGTCATGCCTGGGCCTAGTTGTGTTTAAGCTGAGGTGTGAGTCCAACTTCCTAGACTCTCGTGGCTCCCTTTCTTCCAATCTCATATCCAGCTCCATGTTTGGATCTCCAATGATGAAACCCCATGATTTCTTCCATGTCCTCTTCAATAAGTTCCAAGGAATCAGGGCCTGTCACTTCGGGTAGTTCTCCTCTACATCTCTATAATAATTTCAAGTTTTTTTCTGTCCCTATGATATTTATATTTCACGTATACATTTTAATGGTATTTTAATGTATTGATAATTTTATTTAAATGAATTATCATGATTTTTTTTTGAAAATTTGACTTGTTTTGTGTTTAATTATAGGATACTACATATATTTAGAAATTTAACAAAAAGAGACAAATTAAGATGGAAAAAGACACTTCGCGCTGCGAGAGAAGTGGTATGACATAAATTTTTTAAGGATGTATCATAGAAATGGAACTAGAGCAGGACATTTACACATCATGTAATTCATTTACATGTCATGATTTCATCAAGAGAAGCATCCACCACCATTTAAAGTCATGAAATAATTCATGTTGTGAAAATAAGTTACGCATCGTGTACACTATACATGACATGAATGTTTAGGAAAGAAGCAAATAGGGAAAAGTTTCTATGAACGTGGATTAGACATAGTGTAATTTTACACATCATGTATGTTTTGATGAATATAAAAATAAAGATCACATTTAAAAGGTTTTGATGGGAGGGTTATAAAAATACACCCTTGGCTACTTCTTTGAGGCATCTAGGACCGAGATGAGTCACACAGACGACTTCATGTACTGATTATTCCTGCAGAGACTTACTTCACCGCTATTATTCACCACCATTATTCATTAAGTATCTATGTTTCTCATTATCACCATGCCTATCATGAGCGAGTAGTTTTCTTTGTGTTAGGTGACGTGATTATAGTGGGGAAGTTCTGTTATGAATTATTTCTATTTTCTATTGTTGTTTTAGATTTTTGCAACACCATTTATCAATTACAATCTTATTCTTTTTTCAATTGCATGAACATTGCTTGTGATTTGATGAGTATTATTTCATTGCATCAATTAATTGACCTATTTTGTGAACTAACATTATGAATTCTAGGTTAGTTATGTTTAAATAAGGTTTCATGTTACCTGGTTTTTTTATTACACCTAGTAGATGACTATTCCAATAGTGTAATCACATTTTTAGCATAGGGTACCCACACCAAGGTTCCCTACTGACCCAATTCCATCACAAAACATAAATTAAACCATAATTAGCTGATTACCTAGCACATGAACCAAAAAATCACTGATCCTACCATGCTTTTCTCTTGATATCAAACCCAATCCATGCTCCACTTTCTTTCTTTCTTCAAGTAATAAAAATTTTCAATTTCAATTTTTTTACATAATTTAGAACATACAGATCATCCCTGTGTGTTTGACACTCAAAGGTGCTAAATTCTAATTTTTTAGTTAGGTTTTTTGAGTTTAAAAAATTATTAAATTTTTGTATCCCTGTAGAAAATTAATGACACCCTATGGGCTATCACCCTACATATCCCTTAGAAGTTTTAGAGGCTTTGAATGTTAAAGAACCTTCCTATCTGATTCATTCTAGTACCATAAATATGTGATATCTATTGGAAAGTATCTTCAATAGAATACTATTAGTGGACCTACAAAATTGGGTCTTCGAGAAGCATCATGGGTTCATCAAGTGGCACTCCATTCAGAGTTTCATAGGGATTTATCTTGAAATGATTGATGATATTAACTTAATGTCTCCAGTTCCAACTTTTCCATCAAGGTTGACAAGGAAAAGGCATATGATATGTAATAGTGGAACTTCATTCTCAAGGTGATGAATTACATTAGATTATTCAAATGGATTACTGACATATTCTTCATATGCTATAGTTCCACTTGGAATTCTATTTCGTTTATATGTAGGAAGTTTTAATTTATGAAATATTTCAAGGGGATGAGGTAGGGTGATCTATTATACATAGACTATTTACTATGGTTATGGACGCTCTCAGTAGATACCTTGTACAAATCCTCCATAATGGGAAATTCATCCATTTCAATGAAGGGCCTAGTTCAATAGTTTCTCCCACCTTCTCATTGTTGGCAATATTGTATTCTTTTTGAATTCATCTAGGAGATATATTCAAGGATTTAACAATGACACAAAATAGTATTTTATATAGAGTGTCCAAATAATTAATCATTTCAAGAGAAGTGTTTACTTGTCAACAACCTCTTTGGAAAGGTATGAAAAGATTATTGATGGATCCTTTAGAATTAATAGGAGGTTCTTCCCCATGAAGTACTTAGGACATCCTATTTATATAGTTAAGATGTAAATTACTCACTTAATTGGGGTCGTAGATAGGATCTCTAACTGTATTAATTAACGGAAATATTGTTTTCTCTCTTTTAGTGGTAGGATTACCTTGTTTAATTGTGACATCACCTCCATACAAATTCATGTACTCTCTGTTTGTAAGGTTCCAATAGAAATTATAAGGTATATTAAAAAACTAATGACATATTTCATCAAGGATACCCACTCCAATTAAAGATACAAATGGGATTCATGGGAATATATGGTTATGACCCAGGAGGATGAAGGCATTAATATGATGGATGTTTGAGGCATGATGCTCAGCCAACAAGAAAACCTAACCTAGGAAGCTATCCAAGGTTATACACTTGGGGAAACTCATCATGAACAAGTATGGGAAATATTTGAGACAACTAAATGGGAGGGTCTTGAGTTTGTTTAAGTTGATATGAGGGAACATCCCAGATATTTTAGATAACTCACACTATATCATCGGTTCTGGGGAGTTTGATTTTTTTGAACCATAAATGGGAAGGTTCGGAGCTCAGTTTTTCAAGGTCTCATATTCTAGACATCTCTTTTATATAAGGAAAAAATTATTCATAGTTGACCAATGTCATTTTGAACTAGGACCAATGTAAATTTTTCTATATTATAAGCATTAATGATGAGCGGGACTTTGTTGTGTTCATGGGAACCTCATCTGATGCATTCTTTGTAAAGTTGTATCATCGAGTTTTATATGGGAACTGGATATATGATACATGGGGTAGAATTCTATTTTATAAAGAAATAATCCTGAAGTAATAAATTTATAATATGGAAGATTCATAATCATCCTCTTCCCATGGATGATGGGATCAAAATAAAAGTAATCAGGTTATCTTCAAAATGATTTTTTTATAGACATCCCAAAGAGGAATAAGCCACCCTACTCTTCATCAAAGGTGATTGGGAGAACTTTGTGTGGTGTTCATTTGGAGATTTTAAAAAGATTGTGACCCAAGACCTCAATAGTGGATATTTTCTCTGTATATGGTTCAGTGGTGTTTAAAAAAACATCCCAAAAAAGAAAGTGAAGGAGATTATTATTGTTGCTGGTTGCTGGTTCATCTAGGAAGTCAAGAACAAGGCCCATCACGGAGGCATCTTCGGCTCGAGCAGCTCTTGGTAACAAGGAACATATGCCTAGTGTATGTTATGGTGTTTATCCTTAATATTTTGGAGAGTGATCCATCATTTATAAAAATCATAACTACTTGTGACTCTTACCCCATCAGGGAGTAGCCGACTCCCCAAGGGTATTATATTTATTTGGTTTCTCATTCTAGTGGATTTAAGCTTAATGTTGAAGGGGACTGTAGTATCAGTTCTATGTGGGGTGGTGGCATTCTTCATAACTATGGAGGATCTGTGATCATCATCTTCGGTGCCTCCAAAAGGAAAGGTGACTCTCTTTTCACTGAGGCTTACACCATGCGTAATTGGTTGGAACTCTGTAGAGATTAAAATTCCAAACTATCTGTAGTTAAGACCAACATTAATATTATCCTCCACTCTCTTCAAGGCCATATTCCTATCCCTTGGTCCATTACATAACTCATTCATAGATTTAAGGATCTAATCAATAACTAGACTACATTATTTAACACGTGGAAGGAAGAAAATATAGTTGTAGAAGTTTGGGCTTTTTTAGTTAATATTACTTGTACATGTACTCCATTTTCTAGTATTGGATCCCTCCCTCCTAGTTGTATGGAAATTTTCATAGGTGACACACTTGGTATGCACCACTTTAGGCCCCCTTGATCTTGTACCCCTGCCTCATTAATAGAAACTATGAATTGGTAGAAGTATTCAATTATTGATGATAATGGGTTTATTTATGATATGTAATGAGATTTACCAATATGAAGAAATTATTATAAATACTATATTGAGATATCCAACCCATTCCTAATTTCATATATAATTCTACTAAATAAAGAGGATCTAAATCCATAAGGAATAACTTCCCATCATGATTAAAAATTATTTATATTCTAATCAAATAACTATGTGTTTTTATTTATAACTCAATATCCAGTAGTTGGTGAGAACCTATATGACATATTATACTATAATATCTTGAGTGAAAACTCACTATCTGATTCCTTAGTAGTAATTACATAGGATTTTCCTTATTCACATTGTTTTTGTTCACTATTTCCCTTGTTGGCTCATGGATTGGGACATCGAGCCTCATAAATCTCAACTCCCTTGGAATTAAATAAATTATTTATTCTAGATTCTATATTTCCCTTACACTTGTGAGTATGATGACCTTCATGAACACACTTATAGAATTTAATTTGATGTCTCAGTTGAACAAATTATTATTTATTCGTCCTAGGTTACATTGAGTTGGGTTCTCTCATACCTCTTATGACAATCCTCAAAATATAGATCCCTAATTATCATGCTCCTTCCTAAAAAATTTAAAACCAATCATTATTGAAATATATGATCTAAAATTCTAACATATCTTTCCTTAAACCACATTAATAATTCCTACAATCATAAACATAAGTTTTTATATTAAGTAATCATATACTCTTAATAACTCACCTTTCTCAAAACCATTTGAATCTACAAGTCAATAAACCAAAAAAAAATTGTATATTCATCCAAAAATTAACCCTATTATTAATCCCCAAATGTTATTAAAAAATACTCATAAGTCTACACACTAGTATATTTATATCATAATACTAAAAATTTAATAATCTTCACAAAATATATCATGAATCAATTATCAATCCCAAGGTAAACAATACCATCTAACCCACTTTTTTCAAAATAAATCAACCCTTTTCTTCCTCAACATCAAGAAGGTATTATACATAAGATTTTTTCAAACCTAAATCATGTGTTCTAAATAGTTTCCCCCAAAATTTAATCTTGTTGAAAAATCACTTTTCATTAATATTGATACTAGTTAATATATGTTTCCATACCATTAATGCAAAAATACTGAAGAATAATCCTTAGATATTTCACATTATACCTATAAATTTTAGAATATACCAGAATATCATTAATAAATATCACTCACTAATGAAAAAATATAATAGCTTCATGATTTAATTCTTATTAAAATATTATAAACACTACCATAGGCAAGACTGTGAAAATAACATTTTCTATCATAATAAGTATATACTAAAATTATTAATAATTTATATATGTTACCTTACTTAGTTATGAGACATAGTAGTTTCTAGATACACACCATTATAAGATTCATCATAATAATCCCATTTCAACCAAATACAAAAACCTAAATTTTTATGACAATATCCAAAATATGAATATGAAAACATCAATTAGAATATGGTATCCCTTGTGAATACTTTGTTTTTTAATTAAGATACATTTAGATCAACCTATGACACTCCTTGAAAATTTATTAGTTATCCAAGGTTATTTTTTATTAGATTATCTATCATAACTAGTCAAAATCATTATTAAATAATTCAAAATGGTCTATAAAGACAATGTGATTGACCAAAGCATATACCCCAAGAGTTTCAAACTAGGTGTGTATTTAATCCTCATTATCGTGCATTAGGAGACGATTAAGTTAATACTCAATCCTCCATTTGTAGGATTATTACCCTATGGTACATCTATGATAAATCACAAATATACTTATAGTAATCATAAAGTGATACAATTTCTAGGAAAACCACATACCTAGGAATTTACCAAAGTTTCAGGGTGCCATCCTATACCTAGACTTATTCCAAGGATTATCATTGTTGTTCTCTTATCCTATTCCCCAAATAAATTTGGATTATTATGTTAATATTAAATAATATACTTATACCAAAGGGTTATCTATTATAGTTAAACTTACCTTATTAACCCTTAAATTATCCTCAATGAGAATCATAATCTCCAAAGTTATCTAAACCCATCATTTGATACGAATTACAATTCCCCAGATCAGCACTCCCATCTCCTATTCTATAAACACATAACATACATAAATTCTTTGATTAAAGCTTCAAAATACATGATATAACCATCCATAAATAAAAAATTATTAATTACTATTATATCTTTTATATCCAAAGGAACTTATATTATTTATAGCTTTAGGTAATTAGGTAAAAACAATATCTACCAGTTCCCATGTTATTTTTATAAAATAAAAAATAATAATTGAATACATAAAAACTACATAATCCATAGAGAGTCTTTAACATCTCATAATAATTATTACATTCATATAATCCTTCTAAAAATGTCAGGTGTTATAGTTTTGTTTATAAATTGGGGAAGTGGAAACATAAGAACATGAGAGCTCAAATGCTCATTAAGGGAAACCTATATAACTAAAAGTAATCATAGCATAGACATGGTTAAATATTATGGTTGGTATAATTAAACATTATGAATCCGTAATCAACTTGAAACTGAGAGAATACATTATTCTTGAAAATAAAGTAAAACATGTATATCTATAATAATGATCAAATAATTATGGAATGAATAATGTCTAACATAAAAAACCAATTTTCAAGGCCCTGTTCCATGACACTTTACTTTTCATTGAGACTGCAATCAAGACTTCTTACTAAATTGGGTAGGAAAACATCGAACAACCAAAAATGTTTTGTCTAATAATACATTCCGATGCATCAGTGGGATATATAATTCTAGGCCCTACCCCTATACTTATTAAGTCCAATAAATTCACTATTAGAGTTGATAAGAACATTTCATACCATTTCCAGAGGAATATCTTACTGAATAAAAGTTGGTTATCCATGTAATGAAAAATACTAAAACCAATACACAATCAAACCGCATTAATTTTCAATAATCGTCAAGAATATACAATCATTTACCCATCGCAAAAAATGGGATAATATTATCATAACCCATTCTGAGAAAGCATTTGGATGGTAAAACAATACAAAGTTGAAATTCTAATTATCATTTGAATTGGAATAATAAAATATGTTACACCAATACTTTACCAATGTCAATAAAAGAGATAACAGGATCATAACACATCCTGAGAAAGAAGGTGGATGGTAAAATAATACATAGTCATCTATCAAATAACAATATATATTGAAATAAACTCTTATAGAGCACAAATACATTCCCCAATTTCAATCGAATAACATTTACTCTAGTTGAACATCATCTGATATATATTATGTAAAATATGATTTTCAGTTTTTATAGAGATATGAGTATATGTCTAAGTAAATACTTAAATAATATGACCATAATCCATCCATATAAAGGTGTTCCATGGTTTCAAAAGAACATATCCCTAGTGTAACAAAGGAATCCTATAAGGATATTTATATAGATGAAAAAAAATCCTTGCAAAAGAATGCTTGAATGATACCGCCCAATACGGGGTCTTGAATTTTATTGTATGGTATAATGAGTTAATTCACCAAAACATATGTATATATTAGAGTATAAATAGTGATAACATAAAACCTATTAGGGTAATTACATTTTAAAAATAATAGGAAAATAGGTGTGAAAATTTTAAATATATTTTAGAATTTTTGAAACATTGACATAAAAGAGATATTGTGGGTTAATTTCAAAAGTCATTCAAAATCTGAAGTGATAACTCATTGAAAAAACTTAAGTTTAAAATATTATCCAAGGATAGACCATTTAAAATGAAATAATGTTTTATATAGAAAATTTGGATCCAAAACATTTTTTTATGAATGAGTCCATTTTAATACTTGAAACTACCATTGTTGAAAACCCTAATTGTAAAAGATTAATAAAACATTCTTTAAATTAAAACATCATCTTCCAAAATTAGATTTTAAAAATACCATATAATAAAATATTATGGTTATATAATCCAAAAATGGGAGCATAATTTCTAAGATAAACATTTCAACACAAAAAAAAGAGATTTGAGTTACTAATATCTCTTATGAGAAATATATCTCAAGAAGTGATAAATTATTTTGAAAGGGTTTATGTTATAAGAATTTATATCACTATAAACCAATGAGAGTATACTAAATAATATAATTCAATGGAATAATGTTTTAAACATATATTTTTAGAGTAATGATCATAACTCAATGAAAGAAAGTTGAGTTACCAAAAATCCTAAGTGGGGAAACAACTGAATCAATAGACACATAAATATAGGAACATGATTTTTATAGTAACCCCCATGAAATAAAAGGATCATGATAAAACTATATCCATGGGTATTAAATACACCATAAAAATGAAACTTTTTTACCAAAATTTATTATGTATCAAATAATAAGAATTGAGACCAAGAAAACCCTTATGACTTGAGTAACACTTTAAACAAAACACCTTGAAATTTAATGTTGTAATTGAAATTAAAATACCATTATTGTAATATATTTCATTCTATGACATACAAAATAGGAATTATATACAGTAAAAAAATTAAATATGGTGAATAATACAAAAAATGTCATAAAGATGGGAATTTGATATGACGACCCTTACATTTTCCTGACATCCACAAATGTATTATAACCTATTTTATACTAAATATATCTATCATAAACACTTAATTAATAACCTTATTCATATCCCATTTTAGTTATACACTTCATAAATAGTCATTCATTATATGTATTCTACTTATTTTCTGTATCATGTGTTTATAGTTATAATTGTAATGGTTTCATATTATTGGGGTCTATGTTCATTATTATTTCAAATATAATCAATACTAGATCATTAAAATTATATTTATGGATAAATTATAATAATTTATGATTTTTAAAATTCCTTTCATAAGTGATTTAGACTTTAATGTTGATGATGAAATTGATACCATGCATGTTTCCGTGATTCTTGATGATCAAAGTGTCTTTTAATATTTAATGAATTAAATATTTATATAACATCTCAAAAACCCAAAACAAATTATTTTCAGATTTATATAATTTTATACCAATAATTTTTTGGCATAATAATTTAGATACAAATTCATATTATTGTTCAATTATGTTTTTAAATCGACAAAAACATGAACATACCATAATTTAATGAATGATCATTAGGTAGTTTTCTTGTAAAATGATTATACCAAAAGCATAATGATCTCATTATTATTTATTTTTTGATATATCATAATGTTAATTAATTATAATAATAATTAACTAATATTAAAACATTAATAAAATAGAATAAAATATTATCCTCCTAGTATTCTTATTTTAAACAATTAAATTAATAAGCATAAATTGTTGATCATATCATTAATAGGTTATGAAATATGTCCTTAATGATTCTTAATTATATGATAATAATCATATTTATTATTTAATCTCATACTTAGATCTATCCATTTTTGTTGGTGAACTATTATGATACATGTTACGTCATGGAGGTGGTAGTCTACAAAATGCACGAATGATAGATTCATTTTATAAGGAAATCAGAAAAGGTGGAAAGTAATTATTTACCAATATAAAAATATTCAGTATACTATAAATATATAATTTATAATATAATATTTGTAAAAAATAATTTTAAACTGAATGATAAAGTTAAAACATATTTAACACAAAAATTGAACCTACATTAAAATATTTGGGTTTCTCTTGGTGGATTCATTTGAAAGGAAGGGATTATGATACTTCCTTTTGACCAAAAGTTTATGTGAGTGAAAGGGTATTATATGGGAATTAATTATGGTATAATTTAATGTAGATATCAAAATTTATATAGGTATTAGAAGGGTTACATAAAATTCACATTTATGGGTAAAATAGAGGGGGAAACATTTGGAAAACAGAAATTAAAAAGGGGGAATAATGAAATTTCATGATAGATAAGTGAGTTAGATGGATATTTTGTAGGTGAGACATGTGGGTATGATTTTTATACTTCTCAAGGATTTATAGAAGGTGATTTTTACCTTTTACTTATTAAATATTTTAGAATCATTCATTACCCATTTTACATTTATTAATCATGATTAAAGATTAACCATGGTAATTTTTTATTTCTAAAAATATAATATGACCCTTATTAAAAAATGATGACATGATGAATCTGAATTTGGGATCCATTTAACCTAATTTAATTTCTTAATAAGTTAATATTAATTTTTAAATGAAAACATAAGATATAGGAAAAATTATTTTTAATGAAAAATTACATTTTATAGTTTAAGTTTTTTTTTCTGATTCCCCATTAAGAATTTAATGAATGAGTGCTTATATATTTGTTTAAATTTTTAAAAATCATATTATATTAATAGTTTAATTTATATTAAAATATTTTTTTTTGATAAAAAATATACAACTCTTATAAAATTATTTATTTGAAAAGAACCATTTTACTTTTAATGTGGTAAATAATATTTATCCTAAGTAATTTATTTTAAGAGAAAAAAAATAAGATTAGAAGAGTTATATAATTTTGATCTACTAATTATAAATCTAAATTATATAATATTAAATAAAATTAATATGTGTAATAAATTTTAATTTTAACATTTTCATGCATTAAACATGTTTTCTAGAAAAATCTCTATAAAATCATCTTAAGCTAATACAATTATGTATAATTGAAAAGGGATGTTTATTTTATGGAAATAAAATTTAAACAATCTTAAATTAATCATTTAAATATACTTATGTATAAGTTATCTTCAGAGTGTGCATCGTTTGATAGTTTAAGATATGGTTTTTACCTATTATAGTAGGTATTAGGTATAACTAGATTGTTTTGTTTTATTTAGTCTTTATTGTATCAAAAAAGTAATAATTTTCTACATAAGTTATGGTTATTGGTGGTTCATATCACGTGGTGTTTTGAGTGAGATATGGGATATTTTTTGAGAGAATTGGAGGATAATATGGTGAATTTATATAACTTTTTTGTTTTAGTCTTCTTTAAACTACTTATTTTGTTTAAATTTCTTCATTCCTATTTTGCATAGAACAATAATGTATGTAGTGTTCATTACAAAAAAAATTACTGAATTTATTTTGATTTGAGAGCTAAATCAATCAAAAAAAATTTCAGTGGCTTATCCACTATTATCAATCCTTTAGGGATTAGGAATGTTTTTTGGGATATGTGGTATGCCAGGATGGGTTTCTGATATAGGGATTACTAGAGATGGTTCATTAAAAATTGCTATCAAAGGGTAGGTTTATTATTAGTGAACTAGATTTTTTGAACACCCACTTGTTATTTGGAAAAATCAGTATAGAAATGAGTAAAAATTTATTGCTGGAATTAATGAGGTAGTTACAGAGAGAGTCTAGATAACTCTTTCAATCCCTAAGCCTCAATATGACATAGGAAGTAGAATTTGAATTTTAAATTTGGTATTACATTTTTATTATCAATGTTTTTGTTTTTTATCATAATTGGAATTAAATGAGTTACCTTGCGGGTTCCATTGGATTTTGGGGATGAAACATAAAATGTATTGGTGGAGTGATATTGGATTGTACATCATGAT
This sequence comes from Viscum album, assembly GCA_963277665.1. Lineage (NCBI taxonomy): Eukaryota > Viridiplantae > Streptophyta > Magnoliopsida > Santalales > Viscaceae > Viscum > Viscum album. Next base: position 431,685,143 of record OY728139.1, read on the forward strand.
TAACTAGGTTATGATTAAACACTTTCTATTGAGACCTCTTAGTGGCTACTTTTTTGTGGGAATGTGGTCCATTAAACCATGTGGTTGATTAAAACATGGCTTTGTATCCCATTTTAGTTTTACATTTGGGTTACATTTGAGAGACACCCCTCAATGGGGGAAAATTCAATGGGGCTTAATGATATTTAGATATATGGATTGGAGTTGTGGTTTGCCACTTTTTTCTAGGGTTGTAGTGAATATTGGTTTTTCATGTGAAAATGATAATTTTACAGAAAATGATGGTTTTTATAAAAATTATCCTTGAGTATTTCTAATGAAATGGAATCTATTTTCTAGAAAAGTGTTGGGGGATATTCTAATTTTAAATATTTTTTGATTTTGTTATGAAATCTATAATGTATATTAGTTTTAAAAACTGTAGGTTGTTCGAATATAAAATAATTTGGAATCCCTTATGGTGTGATTTGAATACGATTATTTTCATTTAATATAAATAAATTGTTAATTATCTTGAATAATTTTAAAGGATGGGCTTTGCGAATCTTGATTGAGTTTGTTTTTTACAGAGGAGTTGATTTTTTTATTAATTTAGGTTAAATGTTTTTGGATTTTTCTTTGGTAAATTGACATTTTATATTATTAGAGATCATTCAAAATGGTTGGATTCATTGAAAATATTGTGTTTTTTTGGAAAATGTAGTTATATTTACTCAGGGATGCAGTCATTTTTAGGAAAGTTATTTTAGTATGCGGGTTTCCATTTTTGATTGGTATTTTTGGATTTCATCCATTCTTGTAGATTTGGATGAGTTATTTGGTTTATAAAATATTATTAGGTCTGTTATAGGATCCATTATATATATAATATTCTTCCCATAAATATATCATGTAAAAGTGTAATGTTTATCTATAAGTCTAGTTAGTCACTTTTGATTAACCCTTTACTAGACTCCAGAGGGAGTGGGAGGTGTATTTTTTTAACAGTAAGAGTTAGCTAATCAACTTTGTAGGTAGACACGGATAGTTGAGCCTTGGATAACTGGGTATTTTTATGGGGACTGATCTCCTTATGTTTTGAGCGATGGTCTATTTTGAGGGTTTATTCTTGTTAAGTTAGATCCTCATATCCTTGTGTTGGAATTTTGATGGAGTGACCCTTGGCTGTTATTTTTTATTTCTCTTATTTTAGTGATGGTTGATTGAATTTTATCATGACTCAGTGTTCGTTGTGTTGTGTTTGGATATTATTTTAAAATATGGCTTTGTGTCGTGGGCTTTGTATGATTTTTGATTAATTTTTTTAGTTGTGTAATGGAATGGGAGAGTTCATAGAGTGGATAGGATAGGGATGGCCCCAATTGAGATTATTCAGTGGTTGATTTCAGCTAGATCCTTTTTGGTTTACCATTATAGGGTAATCGAAGAATGAGGTTATAGTTTGATATATTTTGTTTTATTATATTATCCAAGGATAGTTCCCATACAACTTCTTTCTTGATGAATACATTTGATCATTTCATGCTTTGGATGTTTTAAAATGTGATGGTTTTGGTACCTTGGTCTAGTGAGAAATTGGTCCTTTAGATGAATTGATCTTATGGTATGAGATGATGTTTTTTATATTCCTTTGAGATGTTTATTTGGTTCCTCCTCCTTTGAGGTGAGTTCATTTTTCTGGATGACCATGTTTAGTGTAATCTTGTTGTTTCCATTATTTATTTGTGAAATGAGTGGTCATTTTGGTAGTTGTTTTCTCTTTTTAGGATTTTATGTATCACTCCACCAATTTAGTTCATTACTATATTGAGGGGAGACCCATTTATGGTCTTTATCCTCCTTATCTTGCTTTTTTACTGGGTATTGTTTAAATATTTTTGGATGATGGGTGAGAACATTATGGTAGTTTGATGTTTTATAGAAGTATCTCTCCCTGGTGTGTGAAGATTGGTTTTCATATATCGTTGTATGAGCTTGGTGGATGGTTATATTTTCTTTGGTAATTTGTTGAATAATATTTTGGATTTTGGGAATGGGATTGTGTTTTTTAATTCTATAAATTCAAGGTAGTTATTTCATTCTACTTGATCATTGACTTTCTAGGGGTATAAAGTATCATGGTGAGGAGAATTGAAACAACCATTTGCTATTATTGTTTATTAATGTTTATTATATTATGTTTTTTTCCAGTTTTTTAAATACCTGGACTAGAAAAATAAAAATATCGAAGTTTATATGGTGTTTCAGGGTTTGCACACATTTAGTGGTAACTATGTGAAAACAGTGTGTTTGGATCTATCAATTGAAAGAGTCATTTTACATAGCTTGACCACAGTTTCTTTAATCACGTAGGGACTCCTAGGTAATCGTGCATGGGGGATTATTCCATCTAATTTGTGCCATCAAATTACCACATGGTTTGGTAAACCATGTAGGCTAATAGTTTTGATCGCACTAGAAATTTAAATTTTGGAATTTACAAAAGTGACCTGCTATAATTCAAAACTTAAAACCTCTATTTTGGATCCTCCTCCACATTGTATGTGTAACATCCCAAGTAAATAAGGAATAAAACATTTTCATATTTATTAATATTTGAGAATTAAATATTAATTTTACTTTAAATGGGTTGCTATGTTCGATAGCGTACTTGATACGCAACAAAGAGTTTCTTTCAAATCTTATGTTGCACACTAGTAATAAAATAATATTATTTTAAATGTTAGTTAACATGTAGTCGTTGTATTGGTGGGAATGAATAGAAATAACAAAAATATGATTATATATGTTTGTTAAATGTTTTTACATTTATCCAATAAAGGATAAAGGCTTAAAATACGAAAAGAATTCAATTTTAGGCATATATACTCTAATTTTCACTAAAGGTCGACTTATAACCTTTTGATGGTGAACCGTCTATAAATATAGTTTTGGTCACTCTTATATATTCTATTGGACCAAATAAAATTCTTTTGTATAATCGGGACATCAAAATTTACTTTGTGTAATTTTTTGGTATTTTTCCAATAAAGTTCATTTTTTTAATGAATAGTGAAAATTGTTGTATTTTAATTCAAAACCTCTTTTTAATCTAATTTATTTACATGATTAGATTATATTTTGAATTGGTTTTAAAGTTCAATTAGAATATATTTTTACCATTTAATACAATAGTGGTCGTTGGAATTAATTTCACTTTGAAATTGGACTTAAACTAGTGTCAATCTTTTGATACTTATTGTTTCATTAAAACGCACTATTTGCTCTGACAGCGGGAATTAATTATTAAATTAATTAATGTAACTTATACGTTTTGAATTTTGTAAAATGTACATCATTTTTGAATTCAGAATATCAAATATAGCTTAGGGTGAAGTTTTGGTATTTTTCTAAAAAAACTTCAATTTTTGATGAATAGTGAAACCACTAAGTGGTACTTATAAAAACTGATTTTCCGTTTAAATGAAATTTTACCACTTGTGTGTTTTGAATTTCAAACATCCGACATACATGGTTGTCATTAAGAAGTAAAATTTGGTTCAATGAGATTAAAATAATTTTTTGGTGAATAGTAACTTTTAAGTTTTTAATCGCGATTAGAGGTAATTAGTGTAGTTTAAGGTAAAAATAATGTTTTAATAATATTAAATGAACTTGACACATGTCCTACCCTTATTTTATGTGTCATGGACGACCAAGAGAATCCATGGGTAAACTTGGGGACCCCATGGAGCCAATTTGGTAGGAAAATGACATTAAGAACTTTTTATTTATTGTTAAAATAAAAATGTCACAAACATGAGTTGTTTTACTAAAACAATTTTTACATGGGGTTATACAAGTCATATTTTTGACTATAAATATTCATTGGAAATCTAAAAATATTTCCTACATCATAGTATTTTTTTAGAAATTAAATAAATTAAATTATTTATGACACCATGATGATGCAGTGATTACCTCATTATTTAACGATTTAAATAAAATGGAAATATAATGTAAAATCTAAGACCTACACATGTCCAAAACCTATTGGATGGGTGGATTTCGAACCCTTATCCCCTTATCCTCTAAACACATTAAAGTGGGACCATTAAATTCCGAAACTCGTTCTAAAATAAAGTAACACTTCCTTACTTTCCAAGAGTTCCCCTCCTCTCCTCTTATAAAAGGCCCCCACCTCTACCTCCTTACCCACACCTCTCAAGCCTTTGTCTCAGCCAAACCCGACCCATTTTGTCTCTCCACATCCATATATTACTCCTAGAAGCCTCACTTTGGGCAGAAGTCTTCCCAATGAATCCTTTGAGCTCAAATCAAAAGGAGTTACCCGATTTAAAGGTAGTGTCTTCTCTTGTGTTCTTATGTTTTATTTTGCTTCTCAAACCCATAAACTCTTTTTATTCCTTTATTTTGTAACAACTCCAGTATCTTCAATATACTAGGATGTTGTTATAATAATTATTCGAGCTACACATACACACACCTTCATCTAATGGTTAAAGAACATACTGTTTCTGTGGATGGCAAATTTCTGCCTCACGAAACGATGATTGTTCAACACTCATATAACACCTTAAAAGGTGGCAATTAAGATGTCACTATATTTATATATGATATATAATATGTTTATGTTTTACTTAAGATTCTGTATTTTTCATTTATGGCATACCTTTATGGTTTCCATTATGGGTAAACGCGATATCTTCATTTTAGGAAGTGCGGACTACTGCCCCCTCAAAGTGATTTGATTCGTTAACACCATATGTGGTACATATAAAAGATAAATTTAATGATATTATATATGATACCATACTGGAATTATAATACTATTATTTATCATTATGTTTTAATTCCATTAAATATGAAATAGAAATGGAAGTAGCGTCCATGCGTACGTACGGCTTACCGTCTCCATGAACGGTGCATTTCATTTCTTACCTCTAAATGATTATGTAATATTATAAATGCATGTATATACTGGATATATATGATATATATGGAATCTACATCATTAATATCATTCTTGAGATAATGGATATTTGACTACGTGAACAACTTGTAAATATAAGAAGTTCACTTTTGACTCAAGTACCAAATATCGACAAAACAACCATTATTATCCTAAATAATTACATAGTGTTCATGAAAAGATAATAGGTGATATAAAAGGAATAATTAACTTGAAATGGGTTCTTAAGAAATTATAAATTAACTCAATTTTATTATTCAAGAGGTTAAAGAACGACTGAGTCAAGTCGAACCCGAGGTAAGGGAACTTCTTAACCCAATTTCCATTCTTTGGGTTAATCTCCTACTTTCAAATTATGTTATGATATTATTATATCCTATCTTGTATTTGTACTTTCTTTATGTGTAATTATATTGAATAAACATAATAGATCTATTTTATTAAAAAAATGATCTTGGTAAGGGACTTCATCTTAATCTCCTTTCATTGAGGCATATTTTGTTTTATACACAACTTTCTTTTATACGGTGTATAAACCCCTTTGACTTTTAATTTTATATAGAAGGAATCTTTTTCTACGAAGAGTTTTACTAAACGAAAAAAAAAGGAATGTTTCTTTTAACATACGCGGTGACAACAACCTTTTCCGCCGCCGCGAGTATTATTTGATCTTTGGCTTCCTCAACAAGCCGTAATTTTTTTAAAATGAAATAAATACCATATACTCTTTTATGTATTTTGGTATTGAAAATGGTTTTTTATAATGGATTTGCTATGTCAATATATTTAAGTGATATATTGTGATCAAAGTGTGGAAATTTTTTCTTTCCATTATATTGTTTTATGTCTTATGATTTTATAATGGTACTTGGACATTTGACAGGTGGTTATGTGATAAACCACATGACAGGTGGTGCCGTGAATACCAGGATGGGTGGTTACATTATAACCTCCAATGCATTGGGTATGGAATTCAGTCGTATGGCTATTCCATTAAGTATGTATGGAAGTTGGCCGAATGGCTATTCCATTAAGTGATATGTGTGGAAGTCGACCGTATGGTTATTCCACTTAAGTATGTTTATGTCCCAAGTTACCTTTATATGTTATGTGTCTTTATATGGGTTTTATGGTAATCTTTTGGTTACAAAAGGGTAAGTAATGATATTTTATTCAGTGAATAGTTTTTACTACTTCATAAAGGTGACGGTATTACTTTGATAAAGTATACATGGTTTACTTGTTGTTTTAAAAACTAACAGTTTTCATTCTTTGTGTATCCCTTACTGAGCTTTTGATACTCACCCCAAGTTTTTTTGAAATGTTTTTCATTGAACTTAATGTGGAATTGGGTCAAGGATGGGATCAAGGGAAAGTCATGCTATCTAAAGCATGGAACTAGACATATTTCTTTTTAAGAGTTTTTATTTTATGGAAACTTAGTAGAAGTGTCTACTTTGTAATCTTTTGAGATGTAATAGTTATGATCTAATTCTATAAAACTCAAAACTTGAAAAGATCCTCAATAGGGAATTATTCATTTAATTCAATATTAGGTAATGTTTAAGTTTGGGGCCTTATAGTTGGTATCAGAGGTTGGTTTAGACAACTTTAGGAGTTAGAAAAGTGTTAAATTATAAATTAATTTATGGTATGATTGAAATGATATGGCATTTACAGATTACCATGTTGCTTCACCTAAGGTATTTCGGTGTTAAGAATGGTTTTTCATAGAGGAAACAGAGAAGTTTTTTTGGGAAGGCATACTGAGGGAAATGACCTTCCAAATCAGCATACTGAGGTGGTCAGAATCAGAATCGAGCAGTTTACTGCAGTGATGGCTCAGTTGAATTAGGTGAAAAATGTTGGTTATTTTTATTAATGATATTTTGGTGTTTTCTAAAAGTAAATAGGAGCATGGAAGACATTTAAGGGTTATTTTTCAAACCTTGAAAGAAAATAAATTGTATGGGAAATTCAGAAAGTGTGAGTTTTGGTTGCAACAAATTTCTTTCCTTGGTCATATTGTTTCTAAAGATGGGATAACTGTTGATCCTGCAAAAAAAGGTTGTTGAAGAATGGCCAAGACCCACAAATGTAACTGAGATTCGTAGCTTTCTTGGTTTGGCAGGATATTACCAAAGGTTTGTTAGAAATTTTTCACAGTTATCTAGTCCAATGACTAAGCTAACTCGGAAGAGTGTTAAGTTTATCTGGACAAAAGAATGTGATGATTGTTTTCATGAACTGAAAAGGAGATTGGTGAATTCTCCAGTTTTGGCACTACCTTCCAGGAATGGTGAGTTTGTTATATACAGTGATGCTTTGTTGAAGGGACTTGGATATGTCCTTATGCAGAATGATCGAGTAATTTCATATGCTTCACGTCAGTTGAAAACTCATGAGGTAAATTACCCTACACATGATTTGGAATTAGCTGCTGTTTTTTTTTTGCTCTGAAAATTTGGAGACATCATTTGTTTGGAGTAAAGTGTGAAATATATACTGATCACAAAAGTTTAAAGTATATATTCACTCAGAAATAATTGAACATGAGACAGAGGAGATGACTGTAATTAATCAAGGATTATGATTGTACAATTCATTACCATCTGGGAAAATCAAATAAAGTGGTCGATGCTTTGAGTCGAAAAAGTAATGCTTCATTAACCATGCTACATTTGGAACGAGATCCTTTGGTTTTTGATTTGATTAACATGGGCATGGAAATTTTTTGTGTAGGAAGTTCTTCTGTTTTGTTTCAGGTATCAGTGAGATCATCCCTATCAGACAGAATTAGGCAAGCACAGAAGCAAGACAGTGAGTTGCAGAAAAAGGTAGAACTGGTTGAAAAGGGTAAGTTTCCTGAATTCAACATTGATAATGATTGTGTTTTGAGGTCTAGGAAAAGATTATGTGTGCCTTGTGATTCACAGTTGAAGAATGAGTTGTTATGTGAGGCTCATAGTTCCCCGTTTTCAGTTCATCCTGACAGTACTAAGATGTACAGATATCTGCGGGAGTATTACTAGTGGGAAGGAATGAAAAGAGATATTGCTGATTTTACTGTGAAGTGTTTGACTTGTCAGCAGTTTAAAGAAGATAGGCAGTTACCGAAAGGGATGCTTCAGCCTTTACAAGTGCCAGAGTGGAAATGGGAAAATATATCCATGGACTTCGTTGTGGGATTGCCGAAGACATCTCGAGGTAATAATGCAATCTGGGTTATTGTTGATCGATTGACTAAATCTGCTCATTTCCTTCTTATTCGAGATACTTTCTCTCTAGATCAACTTTCTCGTTTGAATCTTAAAGAGATATTCAGGTTACATGGAGTTCCTCTCTCCATTGTATCTGATCGTGATCTCAGGTTTACTTCTAACTTTTGGAAAGGCCTTCAGAAGTCATTGGGTACTGAATTAAATTTTAGTACATCTTTTCATCCTCAATCAGATGGGAAGTCAGTATGAAAAATTCAGAATTTGGAAGATATGCTACGTGCTTGTTCAATGGATTATCAGGGAAGTTGGGACCAATATCTTTCTTTGGTCGAATTTTCGTATAATAACAGTTTTCATTCCAGTATACAGATGGCACCATTTGAGGTGTTATATGGGAAGCGGTGTCGAACTCCAGATTTTTGGGATGAAGTGGGTGAAAGGAAGACGATGGGACCAGAATTGGTAGAAGAGATGGCAGAAAAAGTTCAGTTGATTCAGAAACACATGAGAACAGCTTAGACCAGGCAGAATAGTTATGCAGATAACCGGAGGAAGTATCTATCTTTCGAGGTAGGTGATCATGTTTTTCTGAAAGTTTCACCATGGAAAAGTGTGATGCGATTTGGTAAGAAAGGAAAGCTGAGTCCAAGGTTCATTGGACCATATGAAATTCTGGAGAGAGTTGGATTAGTTGCATACAGAGTGGCATTACCTCGGAGTTTATCTCAGGTACACAATGTTTTTCATGTTTCGATGTTGAGAAAGTATATGCCAGATCCATCTCATGTTTTGAGCCCAGAGGTAGTTCAGTTGGAAGAGAATCTCTCTTATGAAGAAAAACCAGTCTAGATTCTTGACCGAAGAGAGAAAGTGTTGCAAAATAAGGTAATTCACCAGGTAAAGGTTTTGTGGAAAAACCACATGAGTGAAGAGGCAACACGGGAATCTGAAAATTCTATGAGGGATAAATACCCCAACTTATTTTGATAAGTGAATAAAATTGCGAGGATGCAATTCCCAAAAGGGGGGAAGGATGTAACATCCCAGGTAAATAAGGAATAAAACATTTTCATATTTATTAATATTAGCTAATTAAATATTAATTTTACTTTAAATGGGTTTCTATGTTCGATAGCGTACCCGATACGCAACAAATAGTTTCTTTGAAATCTTACGTTGCACACTAGTAATAAAATAATATTATTTTAAATGTTAGTTAACACGTAGTCGTTGTATTGGTGTGAATGAATATAAGTAACTAAAATATGATTATATATGTTTGTTAAATGTTTTTACATTTATCCGATAAAGGATAAAGGCTTAAAATACGAAAAGAATTCAATTTTAGGCATATATACTCTAATTTTCACTAAAGGTCGACTTATCACCTTTTGATGGAAACCGTCTATAAATATAGTTTTGGTAACTCTCATATATTATATTAGACCAAATAAAATTCTTCTTTAGAATCGGGACATCAAAATTTACTTTGTGTAAATTTTTGGTATTTTTCCAATAAAGTTCATTTTTTAATGAATAGTGAATGTTGTATTTTAATTCAAAACCTCTTTTTAATCTAATTTATTTACATGATTATATTATCTTTTTAATTGGTTTTAAAGTTCAATTAGAATATATTTTTACTATTTAATCCAATAGTGGTCGTTGGAATTAATTTCATTTTGAAATTGGACTTAAACTAGTGTCAATCTTTTGATACTTATTGTTTCATAAAAACACACTATTTTCTCTGAAAGTGGGAATTAATTATTAAATTAATTAATGTAACTTAAATGTTTTTAATTTTGTAAAATGGACATCATTTTTGAATTCAGAATATCAAATATAGCTTAGGGTGAAGTTTTGGAATTTTTTTGAAAAACTTCAATTTTTGATGAATAGTGAAACCACTAAGTGGTACTTATAAAAACTGATTTTCTGTTTAAATGAAATTTTACCACTTCTATGTTTTGAATTTCAAAAATCCAACATACATGGTTGTCATTAAGAAGTAAAATGTGGTTCAATGAGATTAAAATAATTTTTTGGTGAATAGTAACTTTTAAGTTTTTAATCGCGATTAGAGGTAATTAGTGTAGTTTAAGGTAAAAATAATGTTTTAATAATATGAAATGAACTTGAAACATTTCCTACCCTTATTGGATGTGTCATGGACAACCAAGACAATCCATGGGTCAACTTGGGGACCCCATGGAGCCACTTTGGTAGGAAAATGACATTAATAACTTTTTATTTAATGTTAAAATAAAAATGTCACAAACATGAGTTGTTTTACTAAACCAATTTTTACATGGGGTTATACAAGTTAGATTTTTTACTATAAATATTAATTGGAAAGATAAAAATATTTCCTACATAATATTATTTTTTTAGACATTAAATAAATTAAATTATTTATCACACCATGATGATGCAGTGATTACCTCATTATTTAACGATTTAAATAAAATGGAAATATAATGTAAAATCTAAGACCTAAACATGTCCAAAACCTATTGTATGGGTCTATTTAGAACCCTTATCACCTTATCCTCTAAACACATCAAATTGGGACCATTAAAATCCGAAACTCATTCTAAAATAAAGTAACATTTCCTTACTTTCCAAGAGTGTCCCTCCTCTCCTCTTATAAAAGGCCCCCACCTCTACCTCCTTACCCACACCTCTCAAGCCTTTGGCTCGGCCAACCCCTATCCATTTTGTCTCTCCAAATCCATCTATTACTCCTAGAATCCTCACTTTGGGCAAAAGTCTTCCCAAGGAAGCCTTTGAGCTCAAATCAAAAGGAGTTACCCGATTTAAAGGTAGTGTCTTCTCTTGTGTTCTTATGTTTTATTTTGCTTCTCCAACCCCCTAAACTCTTTTTATTCCTTTCTTTTGTAACAACTCTAGTATATTAAATATACTAGGATGTTTTTATAATAAGTATTTGAGCTACACATACACACACCTTCATCTAATGGTTAAAGAACATACTATTTCTGTGGATGGAGAATTTCTGCCTCACGAAACGATGATTGTTCAATACTCATATAACACCTTCAAAGGTGGCCATTAAGATGTCACTATATTTATATATGATATATAATATGTTTATGTTTTACTTAAGCTTCTGTATTTTTCATTTATGGCATACCTTTATGGTTTCCATTATGGGTAAACGCAATATCTTCATTTTAGGAAGTGCGGACTATCGCCCCCTCAAAGTGATTTGATTCGTTAACACCATTTGTGGTACATATAAAGGATAAATTTAATGATATTATATATGATACCATACTAGAATTATAATACTATTATGTATCATTATGTTTTAATTCCATTAAATATGAAATATAAATGGAAGTAGCGTTCATGCATACGTATGGCTTATCGTCTCCATGAACGGTGCATTTCATTTCTTACCTATAAATGATTATGTAATATTATAAATGCATGTATATACTGGATATATATGATATATATTGAATATAAATCATGAATATCATTCTTGAGATAATGGATATTTGACTACGTTAACAACTTGTAAATATAATAAGTTCACTTTTGACTCAAGTACCAAATATCGACAAAACGACCATTATTATCCTAAATAATTACATAGTGTTCATGGAAAGATAATAGGTGATATAAAAGGAATAATGAACTTGAAAAATGTTCTTAATCAAGTATAAATTAACTCAAGTTTATTATTCATGAGGTTAAAGAACGATCGAGTCAAGTCGGACCCGAGGTAAGGGAACTTCTTAACCCAATTTCCATTCTTTGGGTTAATCTCCTACTTTCAAATTATGTTATGATATTATTATGTCTTATCTTGTATTTTTACTTTCTTTATGTGTACTTATATTGAATACACATAATATATCTATTTTATTAAAAAAAATGATCTTGGTAAGGGACTTCGTATCAATCTCCTTTCATTGAGGCATATTTCGTTTTATACACAACTTTCTTTTATACGGTGTATAAACCCCTTTGAGTTTTACTTTTATACAAAAGGAATATTATTCTACAAAGGATTTTACTAAACAACAAAAAGGAATTTTATTTTAACGTATGTGGTGACAACGACCTTTTCCGCTGTCGTGAGTATTATTTGATCTTTGGCTTCCTCAACAAGCTGTAATGTTTTTAAAATGAAATAAATACCATAAACTCTTTTATGTATTTTGGTATTGAAAATGGTTTTTTATAATGGATTTGTTATGTCAATATATTTAAGTGATATATTGTGTTCAAAGTGTGAAAATGTTTTCTTTCCATTATATTGTTTTATGTCTTATGATTTTATAATGGTACTTGGACATTTTACGGGTGGTTACGTGATAAACCATATGACGGGTGGTGCCGTGAATACCAAGACGGGTGGTTATGTTATAACCTCCAATGCATTGGGTATGGAAGTCGGCCGTATGGCTATTCCATTAAGTATGTATGGAAGTTGGCCGAATGGCTATTCCATTAAGTGATATGTGTGGAAGTCGACCGTATGGTTATTCCACTTAAGTATTTTTATGTCCCAAGTTACCTTTATATGTTATGTGTTCTTTATATGGGTTTTATGGTAATCTTTTGGTTACAAAAGGGTAAGTAATGATATTTTATTCAGTGAAGAGTTTTTACTACTTCATAAAGGTGAAGGTATTACTTTGATAAAGTATACATGGTTTACTTTTTGTTTTAAAAACTAACAGTTTTCATTCTTTGTGTATCCCTTATTGAGCTTTTTATGCTCACCCCAAGTTTTTTTGAAATGTTTTTCACGGGACTTAATGTGGAATTGGGTCAAGGATGGGATCAAGGGAAAGTCATGCTATCTAAAACATGGAACTAGGCATATTTCTTTTTAAGAGTTTTTATTTTATGGAAACTTAGTAGAAGTGTCTACTTTGTAATCTTTTGAGATGTAATAGTTATGATCTAATTCTATAAAATTCTAAACCTGAAAAGATCCTCAATAGGGAATTATTCATTTAATTCAATATTAAGTAATGTTTAAGGCCGAGGCCTTATATTCTGACCTCCTGGCCACACTCCTACGTGGAACACACTTCACCTCCATCATATCTCCATTATCAAATAAATTTAAATGTTATTATATCATAATTATTTTCCCAAACACTGAGATAGGGTCTCTTTTTCCATTCTTTTTAAATTTTCTTTTAGGTTTTTCCTATCCCTTCTTGTGCATGCAATCGGGAGAACCCTAGGTTCTAGAGTTGACTGATTTTTTATTTTTTATTTGATCTTGGATCTGTAATGGGTGTGGTGGGTTATATTCTCTCTTGTTTTGGTGCCCAACATTGAATATGATATGTTCTTGACCAACATTATTGGTTTGAGATTGGTATACCCATGTCTGAGCTTTTAATTCTAGAACTCTTGATTTCAAGGGATATAAACTTTTTGATTTAGTTTCCTAATTATGGTATGATACTTGTTTATTGATTTGTCCAATGGAAAATAGGATTTCATCTTAATTTATATGGAATGAAAATAGGTTCTTCATTTTTACGAATTTTTTTAATTGTTTTTATATGATAGTTCACAGTATATGTTTCGAAAATTACCTGAATGGTCCATATTAATGAGTTTTGTGATTTTAATAGGGTTTTTGGTTTTCTAAATTAAATTTTCGAATTTTTTACTTGGAATTTCAAGTGTTCTATGAAATTTTAACTATTTTAAAATGGGTTATAATATTTATTTGAACAATCTAAGAGGATAGTAAATGGTTTGACCCAATTGGGTTGTGAAATAAATTAAATGGTGGTGTTTGGACCCTTAATGGTTTAAATAAAGGTGGATGGATTCACTAAATCATTTTCTAAATCATTTTTAATAAAGAGTGTGTAATTTTGAATCTCCCACAATGTTTTGTGAATCAGTGGTGTCAAATTATGTTTGAAAAGAGATTTAAAATTGGTTGTAAAAGGTTATGAAATGGTTTTAAATTCCAAGAATCATATTTTCATGGTTATTTTGGAACATTGAGTGTTTTTTCCAATGTTTATAACCCCAATTGATCCCATTATAATATCATTCCCATTGTGTCTTATAACCCTGTTGGGGTATGTTTAAATTTTGTTATGTATATTAAAATTCTTATACAAGGGTATGGTCGGGGTATCCTCTTATGAGGGTGTAGGAGGTGAGGTATGGGATACTTTTAAATGTTTTATTATTATTGTATGTAAATATGGAATCCTCACCTCAATTTCATGATTATCATGGGAGTCTTAATAAACCAGTAGGGATATGGATATCTGAAATCCTTAATGAAGTTTGTTCTTTAACTAGAGATGGTGGACCATTAAACAGATTGATCTAGAATAATATATTATGGCTCTTTAGAAAGAGTGAGCTAGTGGAATATATTATTGTCTATAGTAGAAATGTTCTTGTGGGAGGTTTACGGTCAGTTTTTTCAATGGAAATATTGAGGACATGAATGGTTCATTAGTGTCAAACATGTTTCCTTATTATCAGTTCATGATCCAAATACTTGATTCATGGGATGATAACTATGATTATTAGATTCAATTTAAGGATGATTTAGAAGATTTTTTATGTCTATAAATTTCATCACATTCCTGTAGAATTTTTATTGGAACTATGTTACCTTTTGTTAGTGTGGAGTATTTTTATTGTGTGGTTTCCCATTATGACTTATTCAATTTTATATATTTTGTTTACATGTTACATTTAATTGTGAAATTAATTAGAATGTTTAGATATTTAAAATGGAAAGGTGGTACTATTATGAAAATGTATTTGGATAAATGTGATCAGAATAGAGGGAAAATTGGTTAATATGCATTTTGATTTTAAATAACCCCTCAAATTTGTTTTCAATGGGTTTTTATGAAAATACTTGAATTATTTATTGGATTAAAAACTGTGATCTTTCTTATATAAGACTCTATTTTTTTATAAAGGTTTTGACCTTGGTTTGGGAATTGGTTTTGGTTACACCCTTATTTTTTTTAATACGGGGAATTTTATGAATGATGAATCATGATATGGTATTTTCATTTATTTAAAGAGCATGTGAAAACCCATTATTTTTCTATCTATATTCAACCATTCTTGAAATATATTTTCAATTATTTTTTTTCATTCATCTAGGTAGGTGGTGGACTTATAAGAGTATTTATGGTCATTTATATATTATCATTTTAGCTTCAGGACCATCATTCAGTAGCTTGAAACTCTTGGAGTGCTGATTATTTTAGTCTGGATAGGTCACATGGGATCATGCATAGGTTAGTGCCTTGTTTGGTTTTATTTTTTCTTTAATACATCATCTAAGAAGAAATTTTTTACTTCCATTATTTTTATTAGTGGCACATGTAGAGTTTGGAGTAAAATTGGGGTTATTTCTGTGGAGGTCATCAGAGGGTAAGGTGAGAGATTTATTTACCTGCATTATTTTAGTTCTCTTTAAAATATTTAAAATTGCTTCTTTCTTACTAAAACATGGACCACCTTGTACAGAGTGGTCACACTCATTTTTCTTCTACTACTTTTAAACTATTTTTTGGCTGAAATCATTCCTTTGTGTGTTCTTTATATGCCCAGGTACTGTTTGCTATCCCATGGGGATTGGTAACGACCTTCAGGCCTTATAGAAAGCTGGGTCGGGTGTTTGATGGAGGAAAGACCCCATCTTGTTCATTATAGTGTTTGTGTGTATTATAATATAGTGATATATACTATATAAATAAATATATAAATACATAAAATATAGTTAATATTTTATTTTTTATTATATCCATATTAAATATTCTACAATATATATATATATGTTTGTATGTATGTGTATGCATGTTTATGAATGTGGATATATGTGTATGTATGAGTATGTATGGGTATGTATTTTTATGTATGTGTATGTGTTCATATGTATGTATACATTTTCATATATATATGTGGGTGTGTGTATGTGGCTAGTATGTGTTAGTGTATGTGTATGTATGCATGTAAATGTATGTACGTTCATATATGTATGTCAATGTGTTTCAGTATGTATGTGTATTTATATGTATATATGTGTATGCATGTGTAATTTATTAATTTTTAATATTTATTAATACATTTTTATTGATTAATATTTAGCATTTTAAAATTGTTTGTAATTTATATGATTAAAATTTATTCAATTTTTTAATACTTGTGTATTTAAATCTTTATATCATTATTATTTATTCATTTTAATTAGTAATTTATTGTAATTATTTTTTATTTAATTGAAAATTTTAACATTTATTCAGTTTTAATTAAATATTAAATCATTTTTAATATTATTATAACTCGTATGTGTAATATTATTTATTAATTTTTTTAATATATATATATATATATTCAATTTTAATTATTAAAATTTATTTATTCTTCATAATTTTAATATTTATTCATTTATTTATTTTTATAATTTATTCATTTTATAGTTATTTATTAATTTTTAAATGTTGATATCTAATATATCAATATGTTTTTAATTTTTTAATTAATAGTTGTTTATTTTTTAATATATTTGTATTTAAATCATTATATAATTAATATTTATTCATTATTAATTATTTATTTATTATAAATCTATTTTAAATGTAATTTTAGTTTTGTTATTTTTTATTTTAATATTCCATTCCATTATAATATTAAAATTTTTAATTATTTTATTAAATATTTTTCTAATTGACAAATTTTTATTATTAAATTGAACCCATTATGATTTTTTTTTTTATTATTGTCTACTCATTTTGTAATTTATTATAATTTTAAAATATAATTTTTCTCATTTTTGAGTGTATTGGTTGTATTTTTTGTTAATATGTCTATATTTGTTTGAATATGAATTTATATGGAGAATTTTGATAAAAGAGTCGTTCTTTAGTTTGGAGAAACTTTATAAGGTAGACGATGCTTTGTTGATCCTCAATGTTTCTTACAACATGATTACTAAATTCTATCATGGTTGAAGTAGTGTTTTATCATGATGTTTCCAAATAAATAATTTGTTCACAAAGTTGATGTTATAAAATGATGAGGATGAAAATAATACAATGTTTGATGATATGAAGCCATGGAGTTAATGTTGTACAAATTTTGATCTATGATGTTTTGATTAGACAAAGAATGATCAGACAAAGATTTGATAACTCTAATAGAGGAAGACTTCACCAGTCTACTGGTTGGAGAAATCTCTAGTGGGATACCAGGCAAAGAAAAATGAAGTCAAATAGATGAAGAGAATTAATGATCACCAAATGAAATTCCAATAGAAAAACTCTATAATGACCCATTACACGGAGAAGTCAATTTCGGTCAGACTAACATTTTTGAATCTCAAAAGACCAATAAAGTTGAAGATCATCATATAGACTACATTGGATAGAGAAATGTGATGTTATTGGATGGATCAACCCTAGATTTTATAATAATTAAGGATGATTTCATAAAAAAAGGTTACCATACAGTGTTGAATTGGACAATGTAGTACTAGAAATAGTATTATTTGATAGAGGAGGTCTTTTAATGTATTAGATAGAGCTTCCATCATTATTGGATACTCCAGACATTGTGATGATGGTAAGAGGTTCATGTAATGTTCATAAATCCATTCATGATTTGAGGAAGGGTAGATGGGTTTATTGACCCCAATATTTGAGGAAACACTGATAAAGAATGTTGACTTTAATGTTTTAGATGATTTGAAGGCATTGAGATAAAATTTGGGTTATGTGATAATTTCAAAATTGGGGCTTGTGCTTCTTTCCTATTTATCAAAAGAAGTGTGCTTGTATAAAGGGTTTCATAATAATTTGAAGTGTTACTAATATTGTCATGTATAGTGAAATTTCTAATGTTTTTTAGAGATTTCATCATGAGTTGCTGAACAATAATGAACCTTCATGAATAAGATGTGTACTAGATAAAATATACATAATGGTGGTGCATCATACATAGGTTCATTAGACTAAGGTGCATCAGAAAGAGGGTTATTAGATATATTTGTAATAGAAAAATGAGAACCTGACATATCTTCATATAGGCATAATGGATGGAAGTATAACAGACATAAGAACACTAAACTGAGGGTACTGGAAAAATTATACTAGATAGACTATTACCAGACACACTTTTTCTATGTAATATTTCTAGAAAAAGTTCAATAAGGTTGAGATTTGAGTATATCCATGAATTTCAATACTAAAAGGATGTTTGGAGACCATCTAATTCTTTTGAGTGTTTTTGATGATCTTGATAATATTGTTTATATGCATAGTAAATCTTACTTTCTTTTGGATAAGACCATCTAGAGAAAAATATCATTATATATTGGATCAATAATTAAGAAACATGAACTTTTAGTTACGGGTATAACAAGCTACTGAAGAGGTTTGTGGTTGGTGGTATAGCTAGTATATAAGGAAGAGGGGAAATTAAGGGTAGTTTGGGGGGGTATAACCAAATGTGGAAGAAAAGATGGTCGTTGGGGGGTAAAATTAGGGTAAACTAGAGCAATGATTAATGGAATGTAGATTCAGTTACTACATGTTCTATTGAAATACTAAAGAAGTGTTAAGTAGAGAATCCAATTTGGGGTGGGGGCGCAACCAACATAGCAAATATTAGGTCTTTGCACCAAACCCATTAAATATTTTATATTGATCACTATATTTATATTTACTATAAATGAGGCTAGATTTTGAAATATATTTTAGTGGATTGATAACTCTAACAAGTGTCATTGGTAGAGTTTTATAAAATAAATCATAGAATAAAATTATCACTAATTCACCCACTCACCCTCTTAGTGATCATACATAAATTTTGGAAGTAAAAGTGGAATCAAATACATGGTTTCCTCTGAAAGATTCAACTTTATACTGAGGATAGAGAATATAAATTCAGTTAGCAACATGGGTTTTCAAATATTAGATGTAAAGAACTATCACAAATTGAGGAATAAGATATTACCTAACCTTTTATCTCATCACTCTGAAGTTAAAGATGCTACAACAGTGATATTTCATATATTTAATGATTTGAATATGAAAACTATAGATATGATAACTCTATAATATGATGGGAATAATCAAACTTTGATTTTAATATATCTCTATGAGAAGGTTAACACAAAAATTATGGTATTTTCAACTACGAAGTATATGTGGGATAAGTTGACAAGAAGTTATGAAGGAAACCTAAAGTTTAAGGGGGATAAAATACAAATTAGGAGGATATTTTTTTATATCAAAATGGTTTATGATGAAATCATTGATGAATACTATACAATTGTTGGTTGGATTTTAAGCAATATCATAGGTTTGGGTGAGAATCTAGAAGATTTTATTATTTCTATGAAACTAATTAGAAACATTCTTGATAGTTATGATCCCAAGGTTTAAGCTCTAGAAATCCAATATGATCTATCTTTGGAAGAACTTTATAATATTCTTATGGCATATGAAATGAGAAAATAGACAGTCCTTGGGAAGAAGGCTATGGATGAAATAACTTTTGAAGCTATGTTAAAAGATATGTTTTGTGATCAATAAATATAATAATAATAAAGTGATATAGAGGATTTCAAAAAAATTATTTATCTTATCAATAAGAGATACCAAGAAGGGGAATTAAAAAGGAAGAAAAATACAATATCTTATGTGTTGGAATTATAATGATATTGGGAATTTTGTAAGTAATTGTACTAATAAGAAGACTCATTATTCTGAGTCAAAAGAAGAATATATTAATTCTTAAAAATAGAATTTTAAGAAACATAATAAATGATTTTCTATCAAGATAATGAATTTTTTGAGTACTGGAGAGCAGGATGATTAATTTTCTAGCAACAAATCTAATGGGGAAGTTAATTTTATAGCTCATGTAAAAAGGGGAAGTTCTTTATCATGTAGTAATTATGATGAAAAAAATAGAAAATAACTTTAATGTATTATAAAATAAAATATGGAACCATCTCTCGAGAAAATTTCGCAACTAAAGAAGGAGAAGAAAATGATGAGGAAAAAATAAAAGTAGATATCTTTTTATAATGGTGAGAATATCAAAAAGGACATGAAACAACATAATTAAATTAAAACATATAATGTGAATGTTGTTGAGCCAGAAAATTAATTAAAATATCATGATGAAACTCTAGTTGGATATGAAAATCATAATAAGGAAGAAGAAAAACTTGTTTAGGAAATTAAGAAGAACATATTAATGTTGGTTGAATTCATGAAGATAGTAAAATATATTGAGGAAATATTGGATGAGAAAGAGGAAGAGTTATTTTGAGGCACAATGAATGTGTCATAAATGATAATGTATGTTAAATAGGATTCAATAAGATTCTACCAAAGTAGTTGAGGTTAGTAGTGAATCTTCTCATGTTGATAAAGAGAAGGATCCATAGAATATTAACTCTATTCCCATGTAATCTCAATATATATATGACTTTAATAATAATTAAGGTTCAAAATATAGGATTGAATAATCTAGGACCTATAATATTTTTGAGAAAATATCCATTATAAAAAAAGAGTTGAATAAGTTAAGTCGAATTCCCCCTAAAAAAATATTCCAATAGTTTTTAAAGAGATAACTATAATAAACATTTAATCAAAACTACTAAAGGTCTAAAAGGTCATGATTTAGAGGTCACTGTTGGTGTTTCAAAGTATTTTGGAACAAATCATACCCCCTAGTACAATATAAAATTATCTAAATTGTGGTATGAATTAAGGGGTTCTATTAAAATGAGATAAGAAGAAACACTTATAGAAAGAAAGATAAGAAAGAAAACAAAGCTCATAAGGTAAAAAATGATAATGTTTAGAGTGAGGAATGTGAGAAGATCAAGAAAGTTAATAAATTAAAGAAAGGGTTATTATTGATTTATCCAAATCAAGTAGTAAGAGCTAGAAAAATGAAGGACACACAAAATCCTGCTAAAGAAAAAGTGAAGAGGCATGAATCAGAAGATAACAAAAAAAGTGGATGAAAAGTTGACTATAGGTGGTGGGTTGAAGATTTAGAAGAAATTTGAGAGGTGTGATGAAAATATCCATGTCACTAAAGAATGTATGACTATCCTACCATCCCAAGTAGAAAACATGAAAATGATGTGGCAAACTCAATGGTATGGTTATATTTTGAAAAATAATGATAATATGACAGCTTTACCAAAAAAATCAATAAATGAGAATAAATTCATTACAAAATCAGTAAATCCTTATCACATAAAATAATTCACATCTCATTATATTTATAAGATCAATAAGAAGAAATATAGACTGATAGAAGACTACTAGTCCAAATGTTACATCAATGGAACATTGAGATTCCTCTTAATTCACATTATTCTTTTTTTATTTGAGCTGACTTATAGGGAATTAAAGGAGAAGTGTTAGAGAAGTTAGATATGTGCTATAGTGATTTTATTGTATGATGAGATATTCATCATGGAATATTATGATCACTATGGTGAGGGGTGGTGTGCACCCCTTCAAGGGTAGAAAAGATAAAGTTGAGGTATTACTATCACACTTTAATCATGTTCACTATTATTATCAAACTAATCCTAAAATAGGACTGATTATTTTTATGAAATATGAGATGATGGGGGAGTTATGTTTTTTACACTTAATTTATTTTTATTTTTTTGTTGATATGGGTGAACGTTTTATCTTAGAAAACTTACACAGATATCCCTTGATGAAAAGAGGATGGAATAATCTTGAAGAATTTTCTATATAAAAGAATTTTTATAGAAAAAATTGATCACCTTTATTATGATCTCATGTTTTCATCATTGATTTATCCCATATAGATATAGATTTGTCTAAAAAGGGAACTTTTTATAGAGATTCATGTGGTATTATTCTTCTCTTAAGGAATGTTCTCTGGATTCTTAGCTGAAAATTTTCTATTTAGGTGACCCATTTGATTCCATTTTTATTTAATTTTCAATATGGGGGAGAATTAAAATTCACACACAGATAAGGGAGAAATAATTGAACATACATATTGGATTCAAATATGTGTGGTGAAACAGACAAGAAACACAATGGGGGATAATTTTAGTTCAATGTTTGTTTGTTGCATTTATTTTCAATATGTTAATATGTGATTGTAGAATTAGTTTCTCACAAATATTTTAATAAAGATTCATTTTTTAGTTTGGTTCAACATTATAAGTCAAACGATACTTGATGATCCTCAATGTTTCTAACATTGGGATTATTAAATGTTATCATTGTCTAAGATGACTTTCATCAATATATTTCTGGATAAAGACAGTTTTCACAATATTGATGTTATAAAATGATGAGGCTGCAAACTATACAATGTTTGATGTTCTGATGTCATGGAAGTTTAGTTGTATAATGTTTAACATTTTATGTTTTTATTGAACTAATAATGATCATACATAGACTTTTTGGATTCCACAAAATAAGGGTTCTCTAGTCTATTAGATAGAGGAATATCTGATGTTATACCTAATAGAGACATATGATGTCTACCGGATAGAGAGTTATAATGATCCCCAAAAAACTTCAAATGGACAGCATCTCTAATGAACCATTAGATAGAGGAGGCCATTTCTATCACACATACTTTTCATATTCTTATCAGATAAGTAATGATGAATATTATCGTACAGACAATACTGAACAATGAATTGGGATGTCATCAGACAGAACATCCCTTAGGTTTGTAATATTTAAGAATGATTTCATCATAAAAAGGAAACCAGATTGATTCAATCCTAAAAAAGCATCACCGTATAGAGTATTACCAAATAATGGATGTCTTATAAAGGCATCAGACATAAATGTCTTCATATTTGAACACTCCAAACATTATGATGATACTGAGGTACTCTTTCAACATTGATAAATCTAGCTAAGATTTGAGGAAGGATTGAAGAGTTCATTTTCACTGATATTTGGGGATACTTTTATAAATAATGTTCAATATAAAGTTTTATATTCATTGAGGGTAGTTATATGAAATTTAAGTTAAGTGGGATATTCAAAATCATAGCCCACGCATCTTCCCCAAATTTTTGAGGATGTATCCCTTTAAAATGGGGTGATAGATTATTGAGAAGTGTTTCTATTATTTCTAGGTAGAGTGAAATTACTAATGTTTTTTAGAGTGTATAGTGTGTATATCGGACCAATAATCCAACTGGTTGAAGAAGATGGGTATTGGACATAGCATAATATATGAATATGCATTAGACACAGGTGCATGAAACGAAGGTGCATCAGATAGAGGTGCATTAGAGAGAGTTATAATAGACTAAGGTAAATTAGATATATCATCTAGTAGGTGTACCTAATTGTGGTGCATTAGATATAGGAACATTGGAATAAAAAAAGCATACTAAATTGAGTATTATCGAGAAAACATAGTCTAAAGATGGTTTTAGGACAATGTTCTAGAATGTTAAGATTTAATTATATCCAAGAATTTCAAGATCAGTATGATATTTCAAGAACATATGACTCTTAAGATAGTTTTTGAGGATATTGAAAAAGTTGTACACTGTAAAAATAATCAAAATTTCTTTTGGAGTAAGAAAATATATCAATGAATATCATTCAACATTGTATCAACAACAAAGAATAAAGAGAATGTATCTAAAGGATAAAAATAGTTTTTGAAGAAACTTGTTATTGGGGGTATTAACATTAAATAAGGAAAAGGAGGAAATAAGGATTGATGGGGGCATAACCAATAGTGGGAGAAAAGTTGAACCCCAAGGAGTAGAACTAGGGTTAACTGGAGGAATGATTACTTGGGTGTAAAATAAGTTTCTACATATTCATTTATATTCCAAGATAAGTGTTTAATAGAGAATACTTTATGGGTTTATAAACAACATTGAAAGGAATAGGTCATTATATCAAACCTTGTGAATATCATGTGCTGATCTCTAACTTTTTTATTTACTTCATACGAGGTGGGGTTGTGATATATCTTTGAGTTGATAGATAACTCTAACATGTTTCAGAGGGTTTTTTTAGAAGAATTTGTAAAATAAAGTGATCATTATTTCAACCCTCCCCCTCTTAGTGATCCTACCCTAATATATGAAATACTATTTTGATTTATTATTTTTGGCTTGTATTTATCAATGAGAATGTTATCACTGATAAATGTATAATTTATCAATGATAATATTAAAACCAGTAAATCTTTGACATTATTAGTGCTAAGTTGTACACTTATAAAGCTATAAATTAGCACAAATAAAAAGTGATTTTTATTTTAGTGATGATAAATTTATTTATTATCATTGTTTTATTACTTGTGATGATAAAACATTTTCCATTATTTTATAAAAATCTAACTGATATTTCTCCTCCTTCCATTCATGCTCTCATAGAAACTGAAGTATTTTGTATCCATCTAATTCATTGGATGAATCAACCCATGGCCAAAGGTATGTTTATTGATATTACATTTGTTGATCTATATTGTATAGTTTTTCTCATTTTTTTGTTGTTCGTCCCATCTTTTCGAAGACCAAAATCAATATTTATCAATGTTAAATAATGCATTCTATATTGATTTGTGGATTTTTGATGTCTCATATAGTTAATAGCCTTCCTTGGTTTGCATCCCTTCCCATGTTCTATTTTTGTCAATATTATTCTTTTTCTTGGATGGGAACGGGTTCAGTTGTTTCAATTTTTAGCCTTTCCTATCCTTTATGTCTCAATTTTTCATTGTGAGGTTGTCTCTTAGTGTTGTGATACATTATTTTACCAATTCATCCTCTATTTATTTCTAAAACATGGAACTATACAACATATTTGTATTTATATGATGGAATTTTTGATGTCGTGGGTCTATGATGATAGAGTGTTAGTTAATGGATCATTCTCAAATTATTTATGACCTATTTTGGGATTCTTGGTGGCATTTATCATTTTGATGTATATGGATCATGTCAACCACTTCTCTTGTAAAATAATCTACCATGATAGACCTCATCTTAGTCTATAATGGTTGGTTATTCATAGTTAAAGGATTGTGTATAGAGAATGTATTCTACCAGTCCCTATTTTTGGTTTTTTCTCCATTTATTTTAAGATGGTTAAATTCCATGCTTTAAAAAAATATTATTTAATAATACATTGTTTTGTTAAATATTTTTAAATATTAAAATATAATAACCATAATTGATAAGATTAAAAATTTTCAATCACTATGGAATCATTTATAAAAATAATTAATTTGTTTTGATATATTTTTTGATTGTTAAATCATTTTATATATACCATAATACTTATCCAGTTATATAAATATATAGGATTATTTTGCACATTAATAGTGACCACGAGGGAATTATATACCCTGATGAATCAATTTCAAAAAATATAATAATTTAGGATATGTGAATTTTATTAAAAATTATGTGTTATTAAACTTTATACTAATATGATTATTTAATTTTATTTATTCTAACATGTTGTTTTTAATGACTATTTATATCAAATATGATGACAATATGTGATTTTATATAATGAATATCCTGTTAAGATTAAATGATCATACCTTCTTTATATTTTTTGTTAGATATGAATCTTGTTGAATCAAATTGGATGGATATGAATTGAAAATTAATGGATTCAAATAGTATAAAAATAGTATGAAAATATGGTTAATGAGTTCATCACATTTACATAATACCATGCATACGACCCTTCTAATATTCTTTATCTATGTTTTCATAGTTTTTATTTTAGATGAATTATTCAAAAAGAGTTTGAAGAAAAATTTATCCATTTTGTGATATTCCATTATTTTAATTAAAGGGATAAATATTAGTCGAACTAAATATAGCTTATAACAGGGATAATAGTATGGTTTATAGATCACCCAATATGATTAAAAGTGTGAATTATGAGGAAGAATCTATCAATGATTTTATTTCAAGTATAAAAAATGATGATGATCAAATTAAAAAGATGACATTGATTGTTGAAGAGGAGCTTCCTGATTTTACAAAGCTATTTGAGAAGTTAATGAGCTATGTAAATACATTATTGTATTCTTGTTTTACTAAATATATAAAATTGTCAGCTATATTGATGCTATATAATTTAAAGAATAAAAAATGGATAGAGTTAAATTAAGTTTACAAAACTATTTTCTTTTTGAATGATATGAAACTTGCAGATAATTATCTTACTTCATGAAACTATGATGTTAAATGAATTATTTTTTCATGGATATGATCACTATATGAATACATACCTATATAAAATAATATATATATTATTTTTCATGTATAATGAATAACCAAAAAATAGACATAAGTGTTGTGAGACATGATAAAAGAAAGATGTAACACATCCTTAAAAATATATATGAAATTTTACAATCATTCCAAATATTATGAGCCTATATTGATGTGAGTAGACTATAAGTAAATTGACATGACACAAAGATACATGAATCACATATATGAAATTTCATCACCCAATAAACTCTCCTTGGTGAATGAAAATTAATCACGAGTATCCTAAATTTAGAAATGATCTCAGAAACCACTGTATTGGGCTATCTACATATGGAATGAATGATTTTGGTGTAGAAATTATCACTCACAATACATGGATGGTTATATAGGTAAACTATATCTTTACACTAGGGTTATAAATGAAGCAAAAATAAATTATTTTGTATCATTTTATATCAAGAAAAAAATAGTAATGATAAGGATATTTATTTTTCTCTATGAGTTGAAGATATAAAATTAATATGGGATTTAGGTGTTATGTTGTATGATGCTTGTAAAAATAATGATTCAATATTTAGAGCCATGTTGTACATGATGATAAACAACATTCCATACTATGTAAATTTTTCAATATATCACATTAAAGTAATGTGATGGTTTTCTATTCATGGTGTTGGTAAACACTTATTTAGGCTAAAACATTCTATAAAGAATGAATTTAGAGGAAATAAAATATTTTTATCCGGAATACATTAATATAGATATAGAATAACGTATTTTGATTTGAATTTAAAATATGGTACAATACCAACTCCACTAACATGTGATCATAAAATTGGGAAAGTAAAGGATATTGTCACTATTTTTTATAAGCATTTTTTAACCATAGAAAAACTGGTTGAAAAAAGATATCAATATTTTTTGAATTATGGTACTATAATTTTTTATACATCATAAATTTTCTTGATGACATGCATTTATAAAAAATGTATGTGATAGATTCATTATAACAATACTAAATTCACCTAAAAAAACAAAGGATAAAATTAAGGCTAGGTTACACGTGACTGGCATGGGGATAAGTGATAGTTTGGTTCTAGTGAAGGGTGAATGGTGGATGTCTCTTGATCTAGTATATTACATGATTTCTAGGTAAGAGGGATATTATATTTACAACATCTTAAATTATTTAATGGTTTTAGAGGGTTAATCAGCAACCATCATGTATATCCTATCAATGAGTGGTTTTATGTTTAAGTGATTTTTTTACATAACTATCATGTCTTGATTCAATGTTTAAGGCATGTAGATTTTTGTTTCCTCCTTCTGAAAAATGTCTGACACATATTCACTACTCTTTATTTCATTTTCAAAGCTATATATAGTAATTTTATTAGCCTGAAAATGTTTCCAAATATGAAAAATGAAATTTCTATCATTTAAAGAGAATTGGAGAATTTTTATCATCATTATTCTTGAATATAAGGGTTAAATTCATGGTTCATTTTTGTTTAATAGTTATAATTTTTGGTCCTATACATTATAGTCGTATGTATCCTATTGAAGGGTATATGAAAATTTCAAAAGGGTACATCAGAAATAAATATTTTATAGAAGGTTTTATTTTAGATAGATATATTGTACATAAATTCAATATATTTTGTACTGAATTCCGATTTAACATGGATAGCATTGGTCTCCTGAAATATCATCACAACAGGAACCTTTTTGGTGAATGAATTTTTTTAATTGATGTTGTTGCAAATAAAATTATAGAGTGTGAGTAATCTCATTGAAATTTATATACCAATTTAGTGGTTGGGTCATATACTGAAAACTAAAATGAAATTATTAGGTATTTTAAATCATTAATGGATGAAATACGGATATCAAATACATATAATCAATAGTTTATAGATTGGTTTTGAGATAATATTATTAAGGAGTCATTGAAAAATATGAATTCAATTTTAGAATGACTATTATGGATAGAAAAGAGAACAAGTATACATGTATTATCTTATATTGGTTATGTAATTTATATATATTTGTTTAATACAATTGTTTAGGATGAATGCGGCACTATTAAAAATAGTGAAGTAACTCTTTTGGATGATGTGATTCATATTTCTAGTACCAAGGAAATGAATCCTATTTTTAAAAACATTTCATGCTTTGGTATCATGAAAAAATATTAGATTTTCATTATAAAACATTCCAAGTGCCTATATTTCAAGGAAAATGCGTTGATAATAGGAGTACAGTAAAAATCAATGAATTAAGTTTTCTTAATATGGATTTTAGTAAGGAAGGGTCAAAGAATAACTGTTCATAATTGAATCGTAGGTAGTAAAAGTAATTTATGCCCTTGAACCTTCAAATAGAAATAAGTCAATTATTTTTATATAAACTAAAACGAACATAGAGTTTTTTATATCATGAAAGATGCGATCATTTCATAGAGGTCACAATATAGATGATATATTATATGACTTAGGGTACCATAAGGAGGGTATTTGGATACTTGATAGAGGGGAGAAATCCCATCAACCTTTAATAAAATGAAGAGAGTTCAATGAATAGGTTACATTTTTAATATATATTTTATTTCATCGGATATTATGTTTTGAATACTATATGTACATAATATAATTTAAAATTTTAACTAATTCTATAGAAAATTCCCCCCCATATGATGATGCTACTAATACCTAGGAAGAGTATATTGATACTTTGGAAACTGATGAAATGATCGAAGGTGAGTAATAAGAGGATGAAAATATCTAAGGGAATTATAGAGATATGGTCATAATAAAAATATTTAAGTTGAGAAGAAAATTCATAAAATTTAATGTTATATAGGATGCATATGTAAACCCTGTTGAACCTAAAATATCTATATTCATTAGTTGCATTGTGGTTGCCACTCGAATTCACATATTGATTGATATAGATTCAAGGAAAAATGTTTCCTCTACCTTAAAGAAACTACTTTATAAAGAGATTAGGGTAAAATTATGATTTATTTTATATATTTTACAAAATAATAAAATAATGAAATGTTTATTTACTATTCATTATCCCTTAAAGAGTACATTTTATATGAGATGACCATAAGAGGGATTTTGTGTTAATAGTTATTGGAAATTCTCCTAGATCATGTTGTATAATAATTAAAATCCATCATCTTAGGGATGTTGAAGGTAACATAACCCCCACACACATCATATATATAAACACCAAATAAAACATGAAACATAGAATGCATTCATTGTCCATTGTGAGGTGGCCTCATTCCAGGTAAATTTTATTTTGTAATATTTTATTTGAAATTATGTTTAGTTATCAAATTGATTAAGAATTGTTAATTTATGAATGAGTAATTGAATGTTAAAAATAATATGTGTGCATCAAAACCAACATACCCAAATGATAAATAAAGGATGATATATATTTTAATTCTGAAGTGATATTTTTATGTTATATGAAACAAGAAAGAAAATTATTTTCCATTGTTTGTATACAAACTGATAAATCAAAATCCAAAGACACTTCAACACCATGTCATCTATTATGTAAGGAGGAACATGTAAATATATAGGGAAAATTAATATATTAATACATAAAATTTTAAGGGAATCATGAATAAGTACAAGATAATTAAAATTTATTCTGATTTATATCAATATTATATAATAATGACTACTTATTTTTAGATATTTGTTTTATTTTTTAGACATAAGAATCATCATTAATTTTAACTAGTAAATGACTGATTTTAGTGGCCATTTTGTGGCTAGAATAATATGGACATGTCAGTGGTGCAGATTTTGGAGTATCATCTCGAGTATATTTTGAGAAAGTAATGAAATCGGGGGAGGAAAATAAGAGAAAGAGAAACATGTAGTAATAAATATTTCTATAAATGAAAAAGTTAATTGGAATTCTAATTTTATTGGAATATTAATGTAAAGGGGTTGATAAGAAGCATCAACACAACAACAACCACACTATGTTGGGCCACCACTAGCTTTGATGCTAGCCATTCCCCTCAAATTCCTACCTTACCTATGTTAATTAATTTTTCCATATTTTTAAGCTAAATATCAATCAAAAAACTACAAATACAATTCATAAAATAAAATTCTTATGGTTAAATTTATTATGATTTATAATTATTAGCACACACACATTAGTAATAGGGGCATATCCATGTGGTAAAGGGTCCTATCAATCCTATATGTAATATATAGACTCATACTTTTCCCCCATTAATATAATGTAAATATTCAATAAATAAATTTAGGATCCATTATAGAATAATAAAGGTATAATATCTTTGGA
Source organism: Viscum album (assembly GCA_963277665.1). Taxonomy (NCBI): domain Eukaryota; kingdom Viridiplantae; phylum Streptophyta; class Magnoliopsida; order Santalales; family Viscaceae; genus Viscum; species Viscum album. Next base: position 431,715,978 of record OY728139.1, read on the forward strand.
AACATGGATACATAAACAACTAGAATATAAAAGATTCATTTCACCTCCCACTATGTTCTTAAAAACTAGCCCCCTTATTAGACACGTCATACATAAAAACTTTATTTATATCTAGGGGAAATTGTATCATAATAAAGGGTGAGATTAGATTCACTATAAGGGTAAACATTCGAGATATAAATCAATAATCTTATAAAATCATGAGGTAAGCATAAGTTCAAGAGAACATGACCATAAATTAAAATAATCATATATAATCAGTGAACAATAATAAATCATGAATCATGGAATAAGTTTTCCTTAACCAACTGAAAAAATACATAAGTATGTAGAATTATCAAAAATAAATCACGATCCATAAGAATATATCATAAGAATAATATATACGATTATGGCATAAAAAATAATTTAAAATAATTTTCTCATTCAAGGATCATTTCCAAGACCATTATAGTGAATTAGGTTCACTTTTTATGCCATCATTTCCTTAGTATTTGTTTATCCCAAAGACTATCATAGTTGGAAAATTCCCTTATTGGATAGGGTTCACTCTCCATTCCCGTCCTCATTATCTTATTACATATTAATATTTACGCATTTCATTAGATGGTTATATATTTTGGGGACCATTAAAAATATAATGAAAACCATATATATATATATTTTCCATAAGATCATTAAAAAATTATTATATCAACATATCATAACTTATGGAAAGGAAACATTTTTCATATAAATTTCATTCTTTCATCATAACATAATCCATGGAAAATGAATAGGTTTTGTAAAAATACCACCAAAAAAATTATAAACCACCTAGAGAAAGATTGTGGATGGTATCATTGGATCATATCCCCAAAAAATAATAATTAATAGGATCTTATAATAGATGAAAAATCCATTAAAATATCTCCAGAATATTTCATGAGGAAAATAACCTTTTCATTTTGAAATTACTTATTTAAAATATAAAAAATCACAAAATATTATTGCGAACATTTTCTTTGAAAGTATCCATTGAATCCTATAAGGGAAGATTCAAATCATTGATATGTCATGATTGTGGACAATTTTTTTAATTCTATAATCCTTAAAATAATGGTTTTGTTCACACATTCAGTTAAAACTAACTCTTTCAGAAAATAACATGAAGATTGATTTAAAAAAAATTTTAAAAGCACATACATGGGTAAAAATGAATTTAAACAATTATTGAAGATTAGTAGTAATATTCTTGAAAATAAAATATAGAAAACTTGTATATGTAAAAAAAATTAAATCTGATTGATAGAGGAGAAATAAGTTTGGCATTCTAGAAAAACATTTTATGAACCATATTGAGTAACAAAGAGAGGAAAATGGTTATAAATCACAAATATTATATAAATTATTAGGAGAGACAAAAAATTATTGGGTTTTATCAGATCAAAATCCTATAATTTCCCTAAATATAAATTCAAGTATAAATAATTTCATTTATAATGAAATTGATAGATAAATCCCTTAACACATGTGTTGGCATGTTTCATACATGTTTAAATATCATTTGTAATAAATATAGATTTATTATAACTATGTTCAATAGTATTATTATTACATATCATACCAAATATGATTTACCTATAACATCTTATTGCTCGTTTATTAACAATTATTTATTAAAATCATTATTCTATGTGATAACCACTTTGTTTTTTGTGTATATTTTGGTTAAATGGTTTTGGTATATACACCATGGTGATGGTTTTATCATCTCTCAAATATTAATCATGATATAATTATTATACTTATTTTTCATATAAAATTTTATAATTATTTATATATAGTGGATATGAATAATTAATTACATTAATTTAAGGAGATGGTAGTCTATAAATAATCACAAGTGATGTTTCCACTTTTAGATTATTGGATTGAAATATAGGTAAATAATATTTCACCTTTAAAGAATAATTATTATATCATACTTATCATATATATTCATTAAATATATCATTAATATTGTCCATGTAAAAATAAATTGACTAAAAATCACATCACTTTGTGGAGGTGGTAGTCCACAGATATGCACGAGTGACGTTATCATTTTTCAATGGATGGAAATGAAATAAGTTAGGTAAGATCATATAATTATATAAGCATTCACGAGTGATAATTTTCATTTCCCATTTGATGGAATGGATCTGAAAAATTTATGATCCATCATTATAATGACAACTAAGTATATTATTGACACGGAAATCATTATTTCATAATCAATACCAAAAATTTAAATGATATGGAAGAAGAAATAAATTAAAATTACTTGGTTAAAAGTAATTCCTCTTCATTGAGAAACACCATTTAGATTATTCCTTATGCCAAAAAAGATTATATTATGATCAAATCAGGAGATCTAGGACATGGGGATATAATCTAGAACTGGATTAGGTAACAAATGGTTGAGTTATAAGGTTCATGAATCATTAATAAGAGATGATATGTGGTATCCTTTTATAAGGGAGGGAGAGGACACCATTTTAATTTTTTAGAATATTAAAATATAATAATATCATAATCAATCCAAATAATTCCATATATATTCAACTAAAGGATGATAGAGGGTTGAAATATGGAACCATAATCATATTTATACACATTTATGTTGTAATATTACCCTTATCTATTTGATTAACCCCCCAGTAAACCCGTTGTAACCTTAATAGTGTTATTAAATATTTTTTTACTACATTTACTATTCATTATGATGAAAATAAAAAGTGGCCTCATTACAAAATTTGAACCTTCTAATTAAAAATATGCCATAAATTTTATAAAATTAAATTTTAATAAGTGGTATATATTTATTTTGAAATAATTGTGTTAAACGCAAAGGAAACCCATTTCTAAAAAATGCATTTTAAGCATAAAACTAAAATTACAATCATTCCTTATCTAGTAAAAACTATCAACTAAATTCTAAGATATTTTTATTGAATATTTAATCTTTAAATTTCATAAAAACCATTAATACATAATTATTTATTTATTTATTAATATAAAAACACACTACACACATAGAAGAAGTTTTGAAAAAAAATTGTAAGCCCAAAAATGGCATATACCAAAATCAACTATAATCCTGAGTCATGCGTGATTAATTATTTTACTCAAAATAAAAGAATTATTATGTTAAATTAATATCAAATTCAAAACACAAGGTTTATTTTACTTGAAAATAAAAATTATTTTTTTTATAAAATCTTTATTTTTTACTATTCATGAAAAAATTATTATTTTTAAAAAAATACAAAAAATTGACCTTGAGAAAATTTTCTCAAAATTATTTAAAAAATAACATACATTAAATGAAATAATATTTATAAAAATATTGGAAATTAATTATAATATTTATTCCCAAAATGCAATAAAACCCATTTTATATGAAACCATATTTTGGAGCAAAAAATAACTTCACTCAAAATTGGGTGCTTATTTTATAAAAATTAATAAATATATTGACATTAAGTATGACCATTATCCATATATTTAATATTTTGGTTAGTCATATTCAAACCCACTAATTCAATTTTTATTTTATAATAGTCGCATTAAATAATAACCATTAATAGTATGACATTTTTGATTTGAACTTGGTGTTTCATGTAAAACAAACTATCAAAGAAATTAAATTTATTTATAGATAAATATATGATAAAATCTTATCGTGTTACAGTCTACCCACCTTATAAATTTTTCCCTTAAAATTCGATCACTCTTATACAAACAATTGAGGATAATTCTGGCTCATGGAATATTTTTGTTCCAATGTATATTCCTCAAATTTTATTGCTTCACTAAAAAATATTGACCAAGTGTGTAGTCTTATTTCATAATATTTTCTAACATTGATCCAAAATATCTTCTGGTTTATCCTTATAAGGGATATCATGCTATAGTGGTATGACCAAAAAGTTCAGTATGTGTGAAGGATCGGGTATGTACTTCCTTGGGAGAGATACATGGAACACATTATTCTCTTGGAAGATATATGGTGGATGTTGCCATTGATAAGAAGTTATCCTTATATGATCAAGAATTATGATGGGTCCAATATATCTGGGGCTCAATATTCCATTCATTAAAAATCTCATTACCCTCATCCATGGAGATATTCTTAGGAATACCTAAACATCAACTTCAAACTCCAGATATCACCGATGATTATCAAAATAAATTTTCTTTTGACTCCAAGTTTCCCTGATGTGATACTGAATAAATCTATTTTTTTCATTTATTCTAATAACTCAATTCCCAATATATTTTATTCTCTAATTTCATCCATGAAAGTTGGAGTTCTACACTTCTATATAGGGCTCTATAAGGATCCACTTGAATACTTGAGTTAAATCTATTGTTATAAAATAATTTGATAATATGAAGGTATTGATCTCAAAAACCATTGAAATCTAGAGAACAAGAACTTAAATAACCTCCATGATTAAATTTTTTATGTCATTCTAGAAATCTATTTGAAGATGATATCTAGTATTGAAACAAAACAATGTTTCCAAAACCTATAACAACTTTCATATTATATATCCTGGAAATATGATCAAGAGGTAAATATTCTATAATGACATTGAAATATGCTGATTTTATATGAAAATAAACTACAAACCAAAGAGAATTATTCCCTTTAGATTTTTTGGTAGTTTGGTGATGATATCTATGTTAATTTTTACACATTCCCATTCTAGTCAGTGTAATTGTTATAACATTCTCTTAGATATATATCTATCATCCATAATTGTCTAACATACTAATCATCAGGATACACATTCTATGATATCTCTTTTCAAATTGTACCACTATACATACTCATTTAGATCTATATATATCTTAATTATTCCATGATGAATAGATAATGATGAGCTATGATCATTATCCAATATATCCTTCTTTAAATCTGGTATCAACAAGACACATAATCGCTTCCTGAACCTTACCATTCCATCATAACCAGGGATAAAATCTGGAGAATTTCTCATATTACTTTTTATCTTTATATCTTACTTCTACACAACATTAATCTTCACATATATAGAAAGTTGAAAAATCATTTTTTGAAGGATAATATTTCTTTACTTCTGTCAATATTTCTAAATCCATCCTTTGCAATTATGGAAATGTTGGACCATTTTTGATCTTTATCAAAAATAATCTTTTCTGATCCTTTAGATATAGAGCATTAACCACCTTATTTTACTTTCTAGAGTGGTAATGTGTTGAGTATTTATAATCATTAATCAACTACAATTTTCTAATCTAGTGCATATTTAACTGTTTATTCATAAATATATACTTTTAAAAAATTACATATATATATATATGTCACACCAATCACTATAATGAAAATCCCTCTATATCATTAATTCAAAAAAAATCATATTAAACTCCAATTCATGAGTCAGATAATTTTGTTCCTCGACATTAAATTGGAATGAAACATAAATAATCACTATATCACTATGGATGAGGACACATCCCAGCCCCTTTTTAACTATAAAACTATAGATAGAAAACCATTCTCCAATAAAGGGTAGTGTCAGTGTAGGTTCACTAACCAACAATCTATTTAGATCCTTGAAATTCTCTTCATATTCATATGTTCACAAGAACTTAACCCCTGTATGAGTAAACTTGGGAAGTAGATTAGATAGTCATGAAGAATTCTTCACAAAGAATCGATAATATCCAAAAAAACCAAGAAAACTACAGATCTCATTCAAAGTGTTTGGTTTGGGTCAATATTTAATAACATCCTCCTTTTATGGATCCTCTAATATTCTTTCTCTTCAGATTATATAACTATAAAATTAATATTTTTTGTGCCAAAAATCACACTTGGTAAAATGTTCATACAACTTCTCCTCCCCTAGTGTCTTCATTATAATCTTTAAGTGATTATTATGCACTATATTTCTATTAGAATATATTTTAATATCATCTATAATGACTACAAAAAAATGATCAATGTAATATCTAATGACTTTATTCATTAAATATATGAAGATAATGAGAGAATTATTAAAGACAAATGTCATTAATGTAAATTCCTAGTGTCCATACCTCATATAGAAGGATATCATGGTTATTTCCTCATTCTTGACCCTCAATTGATGATGATAAATCTTGGAAAATAGTTACTTCTATGTAGTTAATATAAATATCCATAAATATGGGTTAGAGGAGAATTTTTCATTATAGATATATCTTTGTGTTCTCAATAATCAATGGAAAGAAGCATTAACCCATCATTCTTCTAAACAAAAAGAATAGGTTCACCCCATGGTGATACACTAGGGAGTATGAATCCCTTATCAATATTCATCTAGAGTTTCTTCTTTAATTATTGTAACTCAATTTGGTCTATTCTATATGGATTCTTTGAAATAGGTGCAGCACTAGGTATGAGTTCAATTGGAAACTAAACTTTATTATTCAAGGGAAAACTACTCATTTATTTAGGGAATACATAATCATAATCCAGAGAAATAGGCATATCTTTGATGTTGAGTTTTTTTCCAACCATTTAAGATAAATATCCCTCATGAATAGGTAGTAATACCCATACAACAGAAGTATAATCCATTGGAATTTCATATACTTATTCACACTGAATGATTATCATAGGTTGGTGCGAAATTTCAAATGTGAATTTCCTTCCATGAAAATTGATATGTGATCTATATATAAAAATCTAATCCATTGAAAAAATAAAATCAAATTTAACTATAGGGATAATTACAAGATTTATAGGAATTACATTCCAACAAACTTTGATCAGATACGATCTATACACTTGATATCTAATCATTGTACCATTTGAATTTTGTACTACTAACTCAAAATTTAATCACTGAGAATATTAATGAACATTCCTAGAGACTTTTCAGTATATAATGGAATATATTTGACTAATCTCAAATAAGATACATTAATATTCGAGTGTTCCTGTCACTACATTCACTTCTTTGTTTTAACTCCATTCCCTTACTAAAACCCAAATATTTTCATGAGAATCAAACATCAAAATGTGTAATCATTTAATAATAAAAATCATTTATATGATATCAAAATCATAACCCCTTATTTTCATTCTATGAATCCTTAGGATTATCCTAGGTTATTCATGGCCATCATTAATTAAAATCCTTCAAAATGGTTTATAAAAAAAATTGAATTAACCAAGGCATATCCTCGGTAGTATAAAACAGGGTGAAATTTATGGGCCCATTCGTCATGAACTAGAATGATCGTTGAGATATACATGACCAACTATATTAAGGGCTATTACCCCTAGATTCATCTATTACAAAACCACACCCAATTTTAGTATCAAGGAAGTGATGTATGAATAAGAAAACCAAATAATCGATACTTACCAAAACATTATGATGTTGTTATATACATAGTATTATCAATAGGTTTTTCATAAAAGTCCTCTAATCCTATTCTCCAAAAATTAATTAATCCCAAATATGATAACAACTATAGTGGACCATAGTTTCATCCTATAAATATTATATTAATAGTCAATATATAATAGTATAATCCAAATTGGAACCATAAAGGATTTGTTTTTTTTTTTGAAAAATGGATTCATAAAGAACTAATACATAATTGATTTATTTCATCTCTCGCTATGTGATTTAAAACTAACACCCTTCTTAGGCACATCATACATAAAACAATTATTCATATCCTTTAGAAAATAACACATAATCAAAATAATCATAAAAGAAAATAATCATACCCAATAAATCAATGATAATTAATCATGAATCGTTGAATAAGGTTTTATCAACAAATAGGCATAAGGAATAATAATGTGGACCTATCAAAAATCAATCATGAGCTATAAGAACATATAATTAGAAAAAGATATAACTTTTTGGCACATATATAATAATATAAAATCATTTCCCTAGAAAAATATCGCTACCACGATAATAAATTTGGATTGGGTTCACTCCCCAATCTATCATTTCCTTAGTCAATGTTCACTCCCGAGGATTTCATAGTAGACATCATCTCTTACTGAAATGGGTTCCCTCCTGATTCTAGTCTTTATTATATAATGTGACATCCACCATTTCCCCATGAATTACTGGGATATATAATTCTAGGCCCACCCATCACATAATGAAAACCATACACATGAGTTACATAAGATCATAAAAAATTCATTATGTCATCATATTATATCTCGTAGTAAGGAAACAGGTTTCATTAAGAATTTATCCTTTGATCTTAATATAACCAATGGAAATGAGTGAGCATCACAAAAATATCATCAAAAAAATAATAAATCATACATTGAAAGAGTAAGAATGGTATTATTGTATCATATCCCTAGTAATGTATAAGTAATAATAAAGGATGTTATCAAAGATAAACAAATCCTTTTAAAAGTTCACTATAATATTTCTTTAAAAAAATACCATTTCCATTTAGAAATATATTATTTAAAATATAAATTATCAAAAAAATATTACTGAAAAAATTTTATTTGAATAAAACCATAGACAAATTTAATGAAAGAATCAAATCATTGACTGATAATGATGGTGGAAAATTATATTCATTCTATAATCAATTAAACATACTATGTTCACACCTTCAGAAAAAAGTACCTTGTTCAGAACATGAAAAAGGTTTCTTTTTAAACCTTTTTGTAAATATTCAACCATGGTAAAAATTAAATTAAAAAATAACTAAATATTTGTAAAAATACTCTTCCATTCATTCAATAATCATTAAAATAAAGACCCTGTTCCCAACTCTGGAAAAAAGTACCTCATTTAGAAAATAAAAAAAATTTCTTTTCAAAACATTTTTAAAAAAAGTCAACCATGGTAAAATTGACATTAAAAAATCATTATATATTATTAAAAATGTTCTTGAAAACATTTTATTAATCATGGATATGAAATAAAAAAGGATTTCTAACTGAAATAGGAGAAATAAGGCTGACATTTCTTACAAACATTTACTAAAACATTTATTGTACCAAATAAAGAAAAATGGTACTATGGATAAATATTTCATAAATTACTAGAGTAGATGAATAATTAATATTGATTATCAGATAAGGATTGTATAATTTAACTCAATAGAAATTCCAACATTAAAAATCCTCATTAAAATGAGATTAAAACATAAATCCCTTACCTCGAGTATTGTCTTTCTTCATACGTGTTAAAATATCCTATAATATATATATATATATATTATATATATTAAATAAACATATTCATATATATATAATACTATATTTTATTTACTTATATCATGTTATCAACTATTTATTAACAATTCTTTATTAAATTCACTATTTCTGGTGATAACTGCTTCATTTTTCATCTATGTTTCAATTATATGGTTCCAGTAGTTGCACATTACTCATGGTTTTATCATCTCTAAAATCATAATAATTAAATAAGTATATTATTTATTCATTATAAAAACTTTTAATATTATTCGTTTAAATTAGTGATGAAAAATGAATTACATCACATTTTATAGATGGTAGTCTATACGTATGCATTGGTAATCTTTCCACTTTTGGGTGGTTGAAAAAATGAAAGGTAAATAATAATAAACCATTAAAAAATCCTTTTTATATCATTTATATCATAAATATAATTTAAATAAATATTTATTACCATTCATGTAAAAGTGTAATGAAAAACGAATCACATCGCTTCATGGAGGTGGTAGTCCACACGTATGCTCAGGTGATATTATCATTATTCAACAGATGAAAATGTATGAAGGAAGATAATATCATATAATTAAAAATTAAAAAATATTTCATAAATAAAATATTTAATTATTTAATCCATCATAATAAACATCCATGAATTATGATGATGGAAAATAAATCAAATCACAACATGGAGGTGGTAGACCACACACATGCTTAAGCGATACTACTCATTTGTCGATTGATGCATAGGAGGAGGATAATGGTTGATCCATCATGTTAAATAAAATTAAATATATATAATACACATAATTCATCATTTAATAATGGATAAAATAGATATAGAGGAGGTAGAAGATGAAAAAAATTAAAAGTACTCGGTTTAGAGATATACATCGATCTTTGTTGATATACCTCTTTCTCTTTACAACTTAATCCTTGTTAGGATAGTATTAATATCAAATAAGAACCTATGGTATGAGGAAATGGATGATAATAAAGGTTTAGTGTATTTATTGGCTATAATAGAAGGACCAAGATGTATGGAGAAGAGAGGAGAGGTGGTATCCTTTTATAAGGGAGGGAGAGGACACACTTGAAATTTTTCAAAATAATAAAATATAACAATGTCATAAAAATGAAAAAATATTCCATAAGACTCAAACTACAATATTGGATGATATATGGTCAAAATACTTCCATCTAGTTATATTTATACAAGTTAAAGTGGCAATCAGACCATTATCTCATGGTATACCCCCCCCCCCCCCCCGATAACCTGTTTTAACCTTAATTGTGGTAACAATTTTTTACTATTTTCAATATTTTTTATGAACAAAAATGAAAGTGGAATCATTAAAAAATTGGAATATACAAATTTAAAATATGAATTATAATTTACCAATCTCAATTTCTACACATTTCATAAATTCTTTTTATAACAAGTGGGTTAAATACAACGATAACTCATTTTTATAAAATTCATTTCAAAGAAAAAATGTGAATTTACTTTCAATTCATGCCAAGTAAAAAATATAAAATGAATGTTAAATGTAAAAACCCAGTTATTTATAAAATAATTAGCATTAAACATAATTTTACCTACTTCTATGATTTGAATAATAAATAATGGACATACAGGGTTGCGATCAGTAATATATTTAGAGTCTGATAAGATCAACTTAATTTTTAGTGAATTGTAACTTTACCCTTTGGAAAAGTAATGTTACCCTTATGAATAGTAATATGACCCTTATAAATAGTAACCACACATATGATAGTGTATATAAAATTTATGTATCTTATAAATGAAAATATGATATACCTATATCTTAGAATAAGTAAATAATTGTTTTAACATTGATAAATTAAGTATTTGTAGTTTTGTAAGTTATAAACTTTTAATTATAATTTTATAATTAATTTAATGATTTAAAAGAAAATATGTTTTCATAAAATATATTCATGAATTAATATTTTAATTTCTTATTATTATAATATAATTTTATGAGAACATAATTAATTTTCTAAAGTGTTATAAAATCAGTTATTGTTTTAAAATTGGTATTTTTTGAATAAATTGTGATTTTAATTAAAAAATAAATTTCTCATATTTATAAAATTATTTTTATAAAATGGAGTTCATTTTTTAATTCTACATGTCAAAAAATGGTTGGGGTTAATTATTGGTATTTTTCTAAAATACTTGAATTTTTTGTGAATAGTGAAATACGATAATTAACAAAATAAGCTAAATACATGAATTATTGAGTCATGGATGATGTTTTGCTAAGTTAATCACCCTTGGTTCTAAATCCCATGCACTTATTACTTTATTTAGTCACAGGAACCAACACTATTTCTTTTCTTATGCAAAATAAAAAAAATGACTAAAATAATAGGAAACTCCTTCTATCCTTCACTATAAATACCACCCCTCGCCCAGTCTTCTCCCCACACCTCTCAAGATTTTATCATTTCCTAAGTTATACCAAATTAAATTCCCAATCCCCTACCCCACGTCCATGACTTATAGGTCTCACAAGAATTTCAAAACCAAGGGCCTTAAGGAGCATCTCAAAAAGAAGAGATCAAGAGGTAAAAATCATCTTTCAATTTCCTTCAATTTCATTTCATTTTCATTTCTATTCTCTTTATTTCCTCATATACCCTAATCCAAGCACCATTAAATATAAAATATAATATATATACTAGATTTTAATCTTGATTATGGAAAAATTCTTCAGAATCCTCTTCTCCTCCTCCATTTATTCTAAAAACGAGAACATCGTCTGTGATGTGTTTATTTAACAACATCATGGATGATGCACTTTCATTTTTTATACTGCCTCCGAGACTGGTCATAAAACCATTTTAATTGTTTAAAAATAATTTAATATTTATTTTATAAGTTATATAATCTTCTGAATCCAATATATAACCATGATATTAAATGATATGATATAATTTTGTGATGATCTTAAAAACTACCAAAATAAATTAAATCATTCCCATTAATATTTTTACTAATAAATAATCTTCATATCAGAAATAAAAAGATATATATTATAATTTAATATTTTAGAAACATTTAAATACCATTTAATTCCACTTCTGAAGTTCCTCTTTCATTCGACAAGAAACTCCATAATGGACCGACCATGGAAACCATGTAAAGAATACACCCAAAACAATAGAAATAAACAAATATTATTAATTAATGTGTGAAAAGATGTTATAAAAAGATCAAATAATGAATTATAAATATGAATATTCTTATTTAATATATTAATAACCCTATTTCAACCATTATATAATAGGTTTGGGCACGTTTAAAGTAAGACAAACCTGAGGTAAGGGAATTCTTAACCCAATTTCTATTCTTTGGGTTAACCTCCAAATTCAATGATTTTATCATGGTAAGATTATTTGTTAAATGGATTTTTATTATATTATGTTTTATTATGTGTATTTACAGTGAATATATATATTCCATTAATTTGATCAATTCTTGCTTCAATGATATGATATTTGTAATGGACGTTTCTTTAAAAATACTCTTTTAATTTCTCTTTGTTTCTAAAAAAATCAAAAGGAATGATTTTTCTAATGAAAGTATTATTGTTTTATGGTTATTTTATAGTTCATGGGAATTGTTTATGATGAATTTTGGGACCTATATCTCCCTCCAATGCATTGGGTATGTTTAAGTTGGAGGTCGACAGTATGGTTACTCCAAGTGTATCTGTGATGGTTATATCATAAGTATGTTGTGAGGGTTACAATATTTACTAAGTAATTCCCCAAGTCACCTATATGTTTTATTTATGTTTTTCTTTGTTTTATGGAATTATCATGTTTTAACAATCATTTATGTGATACTTTGTGGGTTAGAAGTATGTTATTGTGGAAATGATTTCATATACTTATAATTATTTATGGACTAACAATTTCTTTCCTTCTTTTTATATCCCTTACTATGTTTTGTACTCATACCAAGATTTTAAAATGTTTGTCATGTGTTATAAGGATGGGTAAGATAAAGAAGAAAGTCATGATGAATTTTATGATGATTTTACAAGGAAATCATGTTTTATTTTTAAAATGTTTTCTTTTGGAAAAAATGGATACTATTTTAGTAGTATCCTCTTTTAATGATTTTGGTATGTTATATATGTATTATTTCCTAATTATTTAAAACTATAAACCTGAAAATATCATCATTGTGTAATAATGTATGTTCTTGACTAAAAATCAATATTATGTAACATTTTAAGGTCGAGACCTTATAGTTGGTATCAAATTATGGTTTATATAACTTTAGTGGTTAAGAAGATGTTAATTGAATACCATAAATGTTTTTTATTATATTTTTAATTTGAAATTATATAGAATTTGAAGATTAGAATGTTGCTTCATCTAGGATATGTCTGTTCAAAATGGTTTTCCGCAGAAGAAAAAGGGATGCTAAAGTAGGAAGGCACCGTGAGGCTGATATGTTTCTAAACCCGTAACCTAGAATGGTGGGAATTGGGACCGAGTAGTTTGTGACAATGATGGATAAGTTGATGCAGGCTATAAATGGTGGTTGAATCCATGAAAGAGAAAAACCAGAGATACCACAAAGGAACATGATGATAGTGGAACATTTTATGAGGCAACAACCTCCTTGATTTAGTGGATCTTTAACCTAGTTGTTCCTAAAGAATGGATTAAAGTTCTTTAAAAGATATTTGATGTCATGGGGTGTTTATATAATCAAAAGGTTAGTCTTTATATTTTTCGTTTTAAATGTTAAGACGACCAGTGGTGGTCAATGGTCAAGAATATCAGGGATAGCGAGGACATTAATGACTTAAAATGGGATGAATTTAAGAATCTTTTTCATGAAAAATATTTTCCTAAGGTGGTCTGATGTAGGATAGAAAAGAATTTTCTTTAATTGAAACAAAAAGACGGATATTTTTTGGTCATTTATTAATCAAACTTCACCCAGATGGAATGGTATGCTCCAAATATTATTTGAGATATTGATATCAAAATCAATCATTTTTAATTCTGATTGAAGCCGAGATATCAAAGGGAATTGGCCCCCTGTGGATTTAAAATCTACGAAAAACATGTTCAATGTGATGAGAGGGTATAAATGGAGTTCACTAACGATCATCTGTACTTTGACAACAAACAGACAAAAATTTCTAGATATCAAGAAATGGGTAAGAATCAGTCAAAAAAATACAAAGGTAATAAGTTTTAGTTTCTAGTTTGTGTGAAGTGTGGTAAAAAGAACCTTGGGGAATGACTTGACAAAATAGTGAAGTGTATTCGATTTGGTAAGTTTAGACATAAGCCCAAGATTTCAAAGAAAATTATCCCATGATTAATTCTGATAAGAAAATTGTAAAGTGTTTTAATTGTGGTTAAATGGGGCATCATGAAAATACATACCCAAAAAAAGATTTGAATAATGAGAAGCAACCAAATTATAAGCATAAAGGTGTTGTGAGATCTTTTGAAACTACGTCAGCAGATGTTGGTCTATATAATGAAGTGGTATCAGGTACTTTGTTTTTTTACTTAGATTTTGCTAATGTCTTGTTGATACAGGGTCTACACATTACTTTATTTTTGAGAAGGTATCTAGTAAATTAGAAATTTCACCTCATGAAATGAAATCAGAACTTATGGTTAAAACACAAAGGGGAAATATTAAGGAAAAATGGAATTATTAAAATCCTTGTATTGTTGTCTGTGGAAAGACATTAGCTACAAACCATTTTGTTCTTCCCTTTATAGAGTTTGATGTTATTCTAGATATGGATTGGCTTTCTATTTAACATGAAAATATTAATTGTAGAGCTAAATAAGTTGTTTTTCATAAATATTTTCATTTTTGTAGAAGAATGAACCCATACCATTGATAACATATCAAGAAGCTGAAAACTATTAAAAGACTAAAATAAAAGTTATCTTCCTCACATTATTTAAAACAAGAGATTTATTCATATTAATAATGTGATAGTGGTAAATGAATACCTTCAGGTTTTTCCTAATGAGTTTCTCAATGTAATACCTGATTGAGAAGATGAATTTACTATTAACTCAGTTCCTGATTCTAGGCTTATTTCAAAACCCCCTTATCGAATGGCACAAGAGGAACTTATTGAATTGAAAAAAATAGTTGCAAGAGTTGCTTGATAAAGGATTCATTATTCCTATCACGTCATCATGGGGTGCCCCAATTTTATTCATTAAAAAGAATGATGGTTCTTTGAGGATTTTCATTGATTATAGAGTTTTTAATAACATTACGGTTAAGAATGAGTATCAATTAACTCATATTTATGACTTGTTTGATCAGCTCTAGGGAGATCAGTATTTTTTCAAAGATTGAGTTGAGATATAGGTGCCATCAACTAAAGGTGATGGAGGATGAAATTCCAAAAATATAATTCTAAACTAGATATGAGAATTATGAGATTGTTGTTATGACCTTTGGTTTGAAAAATGACCCTACAACATTTATGGATCTTATGAATATAATCTTCTATGAATATCTGGATAAATTTTTTGTTGTTTTTATTGATGACATTTTGGTGTTTTCAAAAACATATGAAGATCATGAAAATCATTTAAGGATTGTTCTACAAACTCTCAATGAAATGAAGTTATATGGGAAATTTATAAAATGTGATTTTTGGTTGTAATAGATTTCTTTTCTTGGACACATTTTAAATAAGGATGACATAACAATTGATCCCACCAAAAAAAAATTGATGAATGGACAAGACATACAAATGATACTATGATTCATAGTTTTTATGTATTAGCGGGCTATTACCAATGGTTTGTTAAAAACGTTTCACATTTATATATCCCACTAACTAAGTTAACACAAAAGGGGTTAAATTTATTCGCATAGAAGAATGTGATATCTATTCTCAGGAACTGATGCAAAGGTTGGTAAATGCTCCAGTTTTGGATCTTCCTTCCAGAAATGATCATTTTTTCATCTATAGTGATGCATTGCTAAAGGGACTTGGTTGTGTTCTGATGTAGGATGATCAGGTAATTGCTTATGCTTAAAGGTAAATAAAACCTCATGAGTTAAATTTTCCCACACATGATTTGTAAATAGCATCTATAGTATTCACTTTAAAATTTTGGAGGCATCATTTATATGGATTCAAATGTGAAATATATACTAACCATAAAAGTTTTAAGTATATATTTACTTATAAGGAATTGAACATGTGGTAGAGAAGATAGATATAATTGATAAAGAATTATGATTTCACGATCAATTACCACCCTACAAAAGCAAACAAATTGGCATATTCCTTGAGTTGAAAACATCATACATCATTAACAATGATACATTTGGAACATGACCCATTGATTAATGATTTGATGAATTTTGTCTTGGAAGTTGTTGGTGTAAGAAATTCTTATGTTTTGTTTTAGGTTTCAGTGCAGTCATCTCTCTCACACAAAATTAAGTACGGAAGAAAGATAGTGAGTTATTGAATAAAGTAGATTTGGTTAAGAAATGTGAATTGCTTGAATTTAATGTTGATGATGATTGTTTTTTGAGATTTGGAAATATATTATATGTGCCTTCTAATTCCCAGATGAAGAAAGAATTGTTATTTGAATCCTATAGTTCTCTATTTTCAGTTCATCATGATAGCACTAAGATGTATATAGACCTTCAAAAGTATTACTAGTAGGATGGAATGAAAAGAGATATTTTTTATTTTACCATGAAATGTTTGACTTTTCAACATGTTAAATCAAAGAGACAATAACTGAAGGGGATGCTTCAACCTTTTCCATTTCCAGAGTAGATGTGGGAAAATATATCCATGGAATTGTGGTGGGACTACCAAAGACTTCTCGAGGTAATAATACAATTTGGATTATTTTTGATCGGATGAATAAATCTAAACATTTCATTCTTATTCGAGACACTCTTTCTCTAGATCAAATTTCTAAATTGTATCTCAATGATATTGTCAAGTTTCATGGTGTTTCTCTCTCCATTGTATCTGACTGTGATCCAAAGTTCACTTCTAACTTTTGAAAATTCCTTCAGAAGTCATTGAGAATAAAATTAAATTTCATCACAGCCTTTCATCCCTAATATGATGGATATTCCAGGAAAACAATTCAGATATTGGAGGTTATGCTTCAAGCTTCTTCAATGGACTACCATGGATGTTGGGATCAACATCTTTCTTTAGTTGAGTTTTCTTATAATAATTGTTTTCATTCTAGTATACAGATTACACCTTTTGAGGCATTATATGGAAAATGGTGTCGAACTCTAGTAATTTGGGATGAAGTCAGGGAAAGGAAGTTTATGGGACTATAATTAATTGATAAAGTAGCTAAGAAAGTGAATATGATCCTATAACACATGAGGATAGCTCATACTAGATAGAAATGCTATGCAGATAACCAGAGGAAATATCTTTTTTTCAGGTTGGTGATCATGTCTTTATCAAAGATTCTACTTGGAAAAGTGTGATGTGTTTTGGTAAGAAAGGAAAGTTATGTCCATGGTTTATTGGACCTTATAAAATCCTAGAGAAATTTGGTCTAGTTTCCTACCGAGTAGCTTTTCCTATGAGTTAATCTCAAGTACACAATGTTTTTCAAGTTTCATTGGTGAGAAAGTATGTTCTAGATTTATCTCATATTTTTAGCTCAGAAGTAGTTGAGTAGGAAGAGAAACATTCATTTGAGGAGAAACCTATTCATATTCTTGATCATAGAGAGATGGTATTGTGGAATAAGGTAATTTATCAAGTTAAGGTTTTGTAGAGAAACCACATGGTTGAAAAAGAATCATGGGAATCTAAAAATGCTATCGGGGAAAGGTATCCTCAATTGTTTAATAAGTAATTATTGTGAGGACATAATTTCAGAAGGTTGGGAGAATGTAACAACCCATATAATTATAAAATAATTAGCATTAAATGTAATTTTTCCCACTTCTATGATATGAAATTTGAATAATAGACATACACGGTTCTGATATGTAAGATATTTAGAGTTTGATAGGATCAACTTAATTTTTGGAAAAAAGTAACTTAACCATTGAAAAAGTAATGCTACCCTTATGAATATTAATATGAAAATTATAAATAGTAACATCACCTATTATAGTATATATAAAATTTATGTATCTTATAAATTATTATATGATATACCTATATCTTGGAATAAGTAAATAAATGTTTTAACATTGATAAATTAAGTATTTGTATTTTTATAAGTTATAAACATTTAATTAAAATTTTATAATTAATTTAATGATTTAAAATAAAATAAATTTTCCCAAAATATATTCATTAATTAATATTTTATTTTATTATGATTATAATATAATTTTATGAGACCTTAATTAATTTTCCAAAGTGTTATAAAATCAGTTATAGATTTAAAATTAGGATTTGTCAAATAAATTATGATTTTAATTAAAATTTAAATTTCTCATATTTAGAAAATAATTTTTATAAAATAGTGTTTATTTTTTAATTTTAAACATTAAAAAATATTTGGGGTGATTTTTTGGTATTTTTCTGAAATACTTCAATATTTGGTCAATAGTGAAATTCGATAATTTACAAAATAAGCTAAATGCATGAATTATTGAGTCATGGATGATGTTCTGCTAAGGTAATAACCCTTGGTTTGAACCCAAATTCACTTATTACTATATTTGGTCACAATAACCAACACTATTTCTCGTCTTGTGAAAAATAATAAAATAATGATTAAAATAATGGGAAAAACCTCCTCTCCTCCACTATAAATACCACCCCTCACCCCCTCTTATTCACACACCTCTAAAGCTTTTATCCTTGTCTATGTTCTTCCAAATACTCTTCCCAATCCCCTCCAATACATCCAATCCCTTATTGTCTCACCAAAAGCCCAAAACCAAGGGCCTTAAGGAGGATCTGAAGGAGAAGAGATCAAGAGGTAAAATCCTTTTTCAATTTCTCTCATTTTCTTTTCATTTTCTTTTCTATTCTCTTTCTTTACTCACCTACCCTTATACAAGAATCATGAAAAAATATATTATCTTATATATAATATAATTTGATCATGATTATTGAAAAATTCTTCCGCAACCTTCTTCTCCTCCCCCTTTTATTCTAAAAATAAGAACATCGTCCCTGATGTGTCAAGTTACCAACATCATGGACGATGCACTTTAATTTTCTTATATCATCTTCATGATTGGTCATAAAACCATTTTAATGGTTAAAAAATAATTTAATATGAATATTATAAGTTATATACTATTCTGGATTCAATATATAACTATGATATTAAATGAGATGATATAAGTTTGTGATGATCCTAAAAACCACCAAAATAAATTAAATTATTCTCATTAATATTTTAACTAATGAATCATCCTAATATCAGAAATAATAATGATATATGATGTAATTAAAGGTTATTTAAACATTTAAATACCATTTCATTCCATTTTTTGGTGTTTCTCTTCCATTTGACAAGAAAATCCAAAACGAACCGACCATGGAAACCATGTAAAGAATGCACCCAGAAAAATGGAAATAAATAAATATTATTAATTAATGTGTGAAACGATGTTATAAAAATGTCATAAAATGAATTATAAATATGAATATGATTCTTTAATATATTAATAACACTCTTTTAACCATTATACAGGAGGTTAAGACACGTTTAAATTAAAACAAACCCAAGGTAAGGGAATTCATAACCTAATTTCAATTCTTTGGGTTAACCTCCAACTTAAATAATTTTATCATGCTAAGATTATTTGTTAAAAAAAATTGATTATATTATGTTGTATTATGTGTATTTATATTGAATATACACATTCATTTCATTTGATCAATTCTCTCTTCAATGATATGATATTTTTAAGGGACGTTTACACTTTTAATTTTTATTTGTTTCTAAAAAATTCAAAAGGAATGATTTTTATGATGAAATTATTATTAATTTATTATTATGTTATAGTTATTGGGAATTTTTATGATGAATGGTGGGACCTATATCGCCCTCCAATTCACTGATTATGTTTAAGTTGAAGGTCGATTGTATGGTTACTCCAAGTGTAACTATGATGGTTACACCATAAGTTAGTCGTGAGGGATACATTGTAATGTATCCATGAGGGTTACAAATCATAAGGTTACATTTAGGTTTAAAATATTAAGTATGTAATTCACCAAGTCAACTATATGTTTTATTTATGTTTTTATATTTTTTATGGAAATATCATGTTTTTAACAAGCATGTATATGATACCTTATGGTTGAGAAGTATGTCATTGTGGAAATGATTTCATATATGTATAATTATTTATGGACTAACATTTTCTTTCCTTATTTTGTATACCTTCCTAATTTTTGTACTCATCCCAAGATTTAAAAGAAATCACAGGTTATAAGGATGGGTAAGATAAAGAAGGAACTTATAATGAACGTTATGATGATTTTACAAGGAAATCATGTTTTATTTTTAAAATGTTTTATTTTTGAAAAAATGGATATTTTTTTAGTTGTTTCATCTTTGTATTAATTTGGTATATTATATATGTATTATTTCCTAATTCTCTAAAACTCTAAACCTGAAAATGTTTTCATTTCATAAGAATCTAAGTTCTTGACTAAAAATCAATATTTTGTAATATTTTCAGGTTGGGTCCTTATATTAAAATATTTTATTTAAAATATAATAAATTAATTTAAATAAAAAAATTAATAAATAATTATATATTTAATTTATGTAGATAAAAAGACATTGTGCACATAAAAACAATTGTTAAAAAATGTGTTTTGTAGCCCAAACAAGGCTTTACACCAAAAATCAACAATAGTTTTGATTCCAATGAAATCAATTAGATTATTTATAATTAAATTATACTTATCTTAATTCAAGATAAAATTCAAAACAGAATGGTACTTTTACTAGAAAACAAATGAATGTTTTTTATAAAATTGATATTTTTACTATTCTCTAAAAAATAAATAAATTTAGAAAAATCCCAAAATCTCACCTTAAGGTAATTTGAAAATTATGATTTCAAAAATTTGATACATTACCTCAATTAAAATTTATAATAAATAGTAGATATTTATTTCAATTTATGTACACAAAATGCAATGAAAGGCATATTTAAATTTAAAATATTTTTGAAGTAAAATATGACTTCACTAAAAATGAGTGTTTATTTCCTAAGCATTAATCAATACATTTGTTTGGATTAGTACCATTATACATATATTTCATAGTCTTCTTACTCTTAATCATATCTTCCAATTCAATAACTATGTTATAACAATCAAATTAAATAAAAATATTTAATACTATAATGATGTGGTCTTTAATTGATGCATTTTTCAACATCGTTTCTTAGACTATTTATGTATTTTTTATGTCTAAATTAGTTATTTAGTAGTTATTTATTAATTTATGATTGATTTATTATGTTTATTTGTAAATAAATGATATTTTGGATAAAAATGTTTGTTTTATGCTTTAAACTATCAATTTTTTATTTTTTTAATTATTATTTACATTTTTGTTTTCTGTGTATTTAATTATTATCCATTTTAATTTTTGGTATTAATATATCAATTAATATATTGTTATTTAACTTTTAATATCTTTTATTTAAATAATTTAACATATCTTATCAATTAATTGTCATTTAATTATTTGATAATTTTTATTGTTTCTTTGTTTATTTAATTAATTATTCAGTTGGTTAATTTATGTAGATTTTATTAATGTTCAATATTTTATTCATTTAATAAAATAATTTGTTTTTATTTTCTTTATGTAATGAATATTTACCTTTTTAATTCATTGAAAATTGAATTTTTCTATGTTATTCTTGGATGTATTTTTAATCTACTATTTTTTTATTGATTTTTGGTTGCACCAGCAAGTTGTCAATTTGTCGAGTTTTTTTATGTGTTTTTTGAAACAAAAGAATAGGGGTTTTTTAATTCTACATCTGAAATATTGCACAGGCCCTTTCTCCTTCCCTATTTATTGAAAGACGATAGAGGGGTACTATATTTTCCTCTGATTGACGTGGATTGATGAGATGGAAAAGGCGGGATGGATGTGCGTGCCTTTCACCTAAAGTAAATAAAAAGGAGTCCTGGGAGCGGCCACCTTTCACCTAACATAAAGTAGAAAGGTGGAAGGGGGGTTTCACCTTTCTCGGAAGTACATATAAAAGGGAACCCCCCCCCCCCCTTCACTTCAAATTCCCTCCATATCTCTAAATTTAACTTTCTCTCTCTCTAAAATAAACTTCCTTTGTGTGTGGTGATTTTGGTGGCCTAATAGAAGTGCCAATTTTTTGGGAAGCATCATTTAGAGGTATTTTTTATTATTTATTTAAAAGTTATTTATTTATTTAATTTGTTGGTTTTTAGTTAGCTCTAAATATTTTATTTATTTAGTTGTTTATTTAGTTATATATAGTTTATAAATAATATTTATTATTAGTAATGATTAAGTATAGATTAATTATGAATAACGCAGGATTAAAGAATGATTACATATAATGATCATAAAATAATAATTAACTAATGGATACCATATTAATAACTAATTATTAAGGAATTATTAATTAATGATTAAGTAATGTTTAACTTTTTATGACCTGACCCAAGCTGGGGCTCGAGCCGCAACTACCCCAAGCCCGCCTCCATAAGCTAGGGGTGGAGACAAGCGTAAAAGGAATAACTAACTTGGAGAGGCCTTTTACTAAGAACTTGTACACCCACACCTAGACAGTTCAATGAAAAAGTGAAGAGGGAACGAAGAAAAGATGCAACACTTCTATAAATTAAACCAGACATGCATGAACCTCTTGACAATACAAAAAGTACAGTAGTGTAAAATTAAAATTAAATGGGAAAAATACACACCCAACTAGAAATATATCCCAACCTAACATAATTAGAAAATAAAATAGCTAAAGGAGATCCCCGCTACAAAATCCCAAGCTATGAACACCATACGTGGTCCAATCACCAAATATCCCCAAGTTCCTCTGATGTCATGATTGAACATTCCATCATCTGTAAAAGACACAACACGTGTGGACAAAGCCCATGTAGGGGTGAGTATATACATGTCCAGTAGAATGGACCAAAAGGGGTGAAGGGGGAGCAATAAGAGATACAATAGATGAGAACGACAGTAGATAGAACAAGGTACAATGAAAGAGTACAGGTCAACCCAACAAGAGTGAATGTAAGCTCATCCAAGCACAAGGGGATAAACATGGTGAGTATATGAACTACCCATCGAGTGTTTTCTACCTATATAAAGAGAGTAACCTCATCCAACTACGAGAATCTAGACCTGAAAAGTACGTGGAATAACCCACGGGTCTTCGTCTCTCTTGGAAGGAGAGTATCCAAACCCAATGAGTGGGTACAGATGAAGGATATATATATATATATATATATATATATATATATGCTCAGTCAAAGAATCCCAATTGAAAGATTAAAGGGATCTCCATCACATAGCTCAACCCAAGAAGAAGAGATGCTAATAGTTCCAAAAGAACCGTTCAATAATGCCCATCATCCCACATATCTACCTTAAACTCACAAGTCAAAGGGACTCATCCAACACACCTTGATACTATCCTCTTTGGGTGGCACTGACTCACCCTCACAGTTTTGTTCATGTTACAAAAACGCATCTCAGTGGGGAAGCGTCCCTCTTCCTCATGAGCTGAAGGCTACGTCAAGACACATCTTCTCACTATGCCACACAATCGAGGGGACAAAAACTCTATGTAAGCATCACATGCCCTAGTATGATATGAGGGTTTTACTCTGATAGTCACTAAAGAACTCCACTACCCAGCCCCACTGGAGGGTGATGCACTGCTGTGCATAAGGCATTTCCACTTGGTTTAATATCTATAAAATGGTTTTTGAGGATGTGTTTTGTATGACTTTCACAATGTTAGTGTACCTTGATAGGTTTTTCAGTCAGCAAAGGATAAATCATGGATTCTATGAAGTTTTGAGATTTAGAAGGGAATTAGAGGCGTATGGACCCTTTTCCCATGACTATGCGGTAAGGGAGTCACTCGGATCAAGCACTAGACATAAAGGACAGAGAATTGAGGAATTTCAATGACATAGGCAACACGCACGGTCGCCGCACGGTTATCCAAACAGTGTGAAAATTGTGCTGGAGAGGATTCCACAGATAGTAAAGTCTGCATGGTTGGTACACAGCTTACCCAAACCATGCAGCCCATCTTGGAAAACCGTGCGACTCAAGGATTTGAGACAGTAGCTTCCGCGCGACTGGCACATGATCTACCAAACTGTGCACCCAAACCGTGCAGACCACTACAGCCTCCCCCTTTTTCATTTTTACATAATCACCAAATCCTTGACCTAGGATCCCCTTTGCTACCTACTTTTGGACAACTGGAGAAAGCCCCTTTCTGACCAAGAAGACCCAGGGGAGTGAGCCTAGAGGGAAGGAGGAATCCTGGAAGAGAGGAAGAGGCTGGCGGGGAAAAACTGTGGAGAGGAAGAGAGAATTTCTTGGAACACTTATTCTAGTTCTTGTATTTTTGTACTTCTAATTCTTCTATTTTCTATTGTAATTAACTCTGTCATAAATTTTAGTAAGTTTCTTATCCTTTTCATCATGAGTAGCTAACCCCCCCCCCCCTTGTGTTGGGGTTGGGGAAAATGTGGGTTCGGTAGAACTAGTTTCTCTATTGTTGTGCTTGTTAATTATCCCTCACCAAATTCTCTCAAATTCCATGTCTTATTTTTCTGGAAACCCCAATTCGGAAGAATAATGGAGTTTCCAGGGATCATTGGGAGAATTACGACAAGGATATCCATTACCATTGGATATAATTTTCATTTTTAATGGGCGGTTCCTAAATCAAGAGTCAGTAGAAACCAATTTCCAAACAAAGGGATTGGTTTCTACCGACATGATAAAAACTCACCGGACCAAGGGACTTCCGACACATACGAAACCTCGTAATGTGGGTCATTATGAACAACACAATACAATAGGGAATAAGGTTTAATGTCCCACATGATTGTCCAACCCCGACACATTTTCATTACTCTCCATTAAAATATAGTCTTGAGTAATCTTCAATTTTCAAGTTTAATTTGTAGTGAATTAGAGAAGTTCAAGTAATTAGTTACTTTTAGAGATCTGCACCATGAACCAACCAAACGTATTTAAATTTAGCATCTTCAATTAAGTGATTCCAAATCAAGATACATAAATTCCAACACTGATTCCCTGTGGACC
Source organism: Viscum album (assembly GCA_963277665.1). Classification (NCBI taxonomy): domain Eukaryota; kingdom Viridiplantae; phylum Streptophyta; class Magnoliopsida; order Santalales; family Viscaceae; genus Viscum; species Viscum album. The sequence continues at coordinate 431,741,578 of OY728139.1, forward strand.
AACCCCTTACTTGCACACTATACTAGTTACAGGTTAGGGAAATTAATTTGGTGCTAAAAAAAATATTTCAGGTAAAAGACCGGCAAAATTTTGGCGCCGTTTCTGAGGAACCAACCATAATTTTTGTTAATTAAATTGGTGTCATCGAGTGAAAACAAAAATTAAAAATTTTCGAAAAATCCTTTTCTTTATCTCATTTCTATTTTTCATCATTTTTCCCTTTTACACTGGGTGTGTTGTTTATGTTGTTAAGGCCTGTAGGTATATGAGTGGTCAGGTCACTCGTTCTGAGATTGACGAGTCATAAGAGTTACACCCGATATATCCTGAAATCCAAAGAATGTTGTCCAGGTGACATCGTGCACTTATGGGTGATCACAACACAAATTATCCCTTGTCGCATTAGGAGGAAGAACCAGGTGTTGTCCAAGGAGTTGGGAAGCCATTTGTTATCGAAGGGAATCCACCACTTGGTATCAAGGAAGTGCAGCATCTGAATCCACTGGGGGATTATGTGGAATATCTTTTGAGGAACCAATAGAGGCCACTGGCTCAATTTGTGTCGGGGTTCACACAACCACCACCGAGACAATATATTCTGCGGGATCTGCCTCCCTATTTTCCTTAGAACCAGCAAGCTTATTATCCTCGGGAGAAACAACAGCTCATTCACCAAGCACCTCAGGAACTGATGCGGCCACGCCATACTCTTATGGAATACAGATTACCCTCCATTCAGGAAGCAAAAAATGGAATAGTCAGACCACCAGTGAAGGCCCAACATTTTGAGATCAATATGGCGATAATGTAGTTAATTCAAAATATAGTTCAGTTCAGTGGCTTACCGAGTGAAGACCCCAATGCTCACCTCTCCAACTTTTTGGAGAGATGTGACACTTTCCAGTACCACGGAGTGTCAGAGGATGCAATCCGCCTTAGGTTGTTTCCCTTATAATTAAGGGATAAGGTGAAATATTGGATCAAGGGGCTACCTCAGAGATCTATTCTTACCTGGGAGACATTGGCCCAAGACTTTTTATCAAAATACTTCATGCTCTTGATGATGGTCACCTTAAGGAATGAAATTCCTAACTTCTAGCAGCATGACTTAGAATCTTTGTACAAGTCTTGGGAACGATTTAAGGAGATGCTGAGGAAGTGCCCACACCACGAACTACCATTGTGGATGCAAGTCCAAACTTTCTATGGCGGTATAACAACTAGCACAAAGTCTGTGGTCGATGCAGCTTTTGGAGGGACAGTCATGAGGAAGTCCCCTGAAGAGCTTTTTGAATTATTGGAAGACATGTCTTCCAATATCTTTCTGTGGAATTCTGAGTGGGGAACTCAGAAAAGGGGCATGTGTAATATTGATGCTACCACTATGCTTGCGGCTCAACTCGGTGTCGTCTCAAAGAAGATCAATGCATTGAATCTAAAACATCCATCTCAAGTTCTAGATGTCAACCCACCAACGTTTAGTTATTGTGGTGACAACCATGCTATGGGTGAGTGCCTAGGGGAATGTGTGGGAGTCTCTACCAGTGAGGTAAATTATATTGCATAGAACAGAGGACCCAACAACTACCCTTAATACCAAAACCAGGGGTGGTAAGAGAATCAAAATACAGGCTAGGACAGAAATAGCAAAACCCTTATCCCCAACCACAAATACCACCTAGTTATGGGCAACGATAGTTTCAGACTCCATATCTGAGGTAGTAATAGGGTAACCAATTTTACCAGGGAACATATCAGCAGGAATGGTATCAAAACCCTCGTCTTTCTCAACCATTGCGACTGCCACCTCCCCCATAAGTAGCTCAACAACCTCAATAGGAACCTCCCTCAAAGATGGAGGAAATGATGTATAAATTCATAAATACTGCTGAAACAAGATTTCAAAACCAAGAGGCATCAATTAGAAGCCTCGAGAACCAGATCGGGAAGCTTGCCAAGCAGCTTTCTCAAAGACATCCCGGTACACTACCGGGAAACACTGAGAAAAATTAACGGGAGGAGGATAATGATGTTATTCTATGTAGTGGGAAGGAGCTGACGCCAGAGGTAACTATGAGTCAGGCTGCTACACCATTAAAGCAGTCAACATTATCCTCAATTGGAGAAGTTGCAGCTGAGGAATATTTGTCGAAACATGATCTCGAAAAAGAACCGGAAGTCCCATAGGATAAGGTCAAAGAAGTGATTAAAGCATATAAACCTCCCTTGCTATTTCCTGCAAGGATGAAACAACAGAAGTTGGACCAACAATTCACCAAATTCATGGAAGTCTTCTGGAAGCTTCACATCAACATCCCCTTTGCAGAGGCATTAAATCAAATGCCCACCTATACAAAGTTCATGAAAGAGATCCTTTCAAATAAAAATAATATAGAATACTTGGGCACCATTCCCCTGACCAAGGAATGCTCAGCGGTGGTTCAAGATACTCTCCCTCCTAAGCTCCATGATCTGGGAAGCTTTACTATCCCATGCACTATCAGACCTTGTGAGTTTGGAAAATCCCTTTGTGATTTGGGGGTGAGTGTTAATTTAATTCCCCTAGGAGTATTCAACATGTTAGGTATAAATGATCTCAATCCAACCTGAGTGGTACTCAAACTGGCTAGTCGTTCTATTAAATACCCTAGAGGGCTGTTTGAAGACGTGTTGGTTAATGTGTGGAAGTTAATTCTTCCAGCGGGTTTCATTATCCTAGACATGGAAGAAGGCCAAGAGGAATCTTTAATTCTTGGAAGACCCTTTCTGGCTACCAAAAAGGTGTTAATTGATGTGCACCAAGGCGAGATGATCTTCTATGTTAGTGATGAGAAGGTTTCTTACAACGTCCTGAAGGTAGTGAAACAAGTTTCACTGATGGAGCAAGAGGATTGTTGTGCTTTGACAACAATAGTTGATTGCTTAGGTCTAGAGGAGGATAATATGTGGTATTATTCTTTGAGTAATGAACCTATTCTGGAGGATGACCACCTTGAAGAAAACCAGGAGTAATTAAGATTTATTGTATGCCTAGGAGTCCATTACTAGCAAAGGGAGATTGTTCCAGATTTATTAGAGCGAGCCAAGGTTGAGCCGATCGTACCTTCCATTCTCAAGGCTCCCCAGCCTGAGTTGAAACCTCTCCCTTCCTTGTTGAAATATGGTTATTTGGGAGAGGAACATACACTTCCAGTGATCCTAAATGCCTCGCTCTCACAAGTTCAAGAAGTGGTTCTTCTACAAGTCCTCCGAAAGGTGGAAATAGGCCATTGGCTGGACGGTTGCTGACCTTAAGGGTATAAGCCCCACAGTCTGCACCCACAAGGTACTTATGGAGGAAGGGGAAAAAGCATCTCACCAACCACAATGAAGACTGACCCCGCCATTAAATAAGTGGTCAAGAAGGAGGTGATAAAATTACTCGATGCTGGTATTATATACCCCATCTCCAAAAGCCTGTGGGTGAGTCCTCTCCAGGTGGTGCCCAAGAAGGGAGTCATCACAGTAGTGACCAATGAAAAAAATGAGCTCATCCTGACCCGAACAGTTACGGGATGGTGGGTTTGTGTCGATTACAGGAAGTTGAATGATGCAATCGGGAAAGATCATTTCCCTATTCCATTCATGGATCAAATGCTGGAAATATTGGTGGGGCATGATTTTTACTATTTCTTAGATGGTTATTCGGGATATAACCAGATTTATATTGCCCCATAGAATCAAGAAAAGAGTACCTTTACTTATCCTTATAGAACCTTCGCCTACCGCCGAATGTCATTTGGGATGTGAAATGCTCCATCCACCTTTCAGAGGTGCATGTTATCCATCTTCCATGATATGGCAGAGTAGATTCTAGAGGTTTTCATGGATGACTTCTCGGTATACAAGAAGTAATTAAATACTTTCTTGACGAATCTAGAGCTAGTTCTTGAGTGATGTGAGCATACAAATATGGTTCTCAATTGGGACAAGTGCCATTTTATGGTGTAGCATGGAATCGTGATAGGCCATATGATCTTAATGAATGGAATTGAAGTGGATCTGGATAAAATTGAAGTTATCTCACAACTGCAGATTCCCACATCAGCCTGAGCAATTCAGAGATTTTTGGGGCAAGCAGGTTTTTATCAAAGATTCATCCGGGATTTCTACAAGATCACTCATCCATTAACCAATATACTATCCAAGGATACAGTTTTTGAATTTGATGATAAATGTATCGCAGCCTTCCAAATTATGAAGGAAAAAGTGGTCTCTACAGCCGTAATGATCACTCTGAATTGGTATGAGCAGTTTGAACTCGTGTGTGATGCGAGCGATTATGTTGTGGGGGCAGTGCTTGGACAGCGGATGGACCATATTTTCAGACCAATCTATTATGTTAGTCGAGCATTAAATGAAGCGCATCTGAATTACACCACAAAAGAGAAATAAATTCTGGTTGTGGTCTTTGCGTTTGACAGATTCCACTCATATTTGGTGCTTTCTAAAGTTTTGGTCTATACGGACCATGCCGCACTAAAGTATTTGTTGAACAATAAGGACACCAAACCACGACTCATACATTGGGTGCTCCTCCTACAGGAGTTTTATTTGGAAATTAAAGACAAAAAGGGTGGCAAGAATGTTGTGGCTGATCATCTCTCCCGGCTGGAACAACCCCACTTAGAGAGAGAAGAAGACCAGGAGATCAAGGAAGACTTCCCCGATGAGCAGCTATTTTCCATTGGAGTCCCACCTTGGCCATGGTTCTCCAACCTTGAAAATTACTTAACCACAAGAGTTGTCCACCCGTACTTATCATTTCAGCAGAGGAAGCGGTTTTTGTCAGAGATAAAGAGGTATTTCTGGGAAGACCCCCTGCTCTTCCGCTCATATAGCGATGGGGTAATCTGTCGTTGTGTCCCGGATGAAGAGATTCAAAGTATTTTGGAATTCTGTCACTTTTCTCTAGTAGGAGGACATCATGGTACAGATCGAACAGTAGAAATGGTTTTACAATCGGGATTCTTCTGGTCGACCATGCATAAGGACACTCTTCATTTTGTCTCTAGCTGTGATCGATGCCAGCGGACGAGAATTGTAGGTCATCGTGCCGAGATGCCACAACATCCAATACTTGAGGTTGAAGTTTTTGACGTGTGGGTAATCGACTTTATGGGTCTGTTTCCCCCATCCATTGGGCACACATACATTCTGGTATGTGTAGATTACGTTTCCAAGTGGGTAGCAGCAACGTCAATGACTCATAATACATCTAAGGTTGTCATAACTTCTCTAAAGAAAAATATTTTCAATCGGTTTGGGACCCCGCGGGTGTTGATTCACGACCGCGGTACACGTTTTGACAACACTCTCATGAGAAATGTGCTCTTAAAGTATGGGGTAAAGTACAACCAAGGGACGCTATACCACCAGCAATCTAGTGTTCAGGTGGAGGTGTCAAACCGTGATTTAAAGAAAATAATGGAGAAAACAGTGGGAGCATCAAGAAAGGATTGGTCCAAGAAATTAGATGATGTGTTATGGGCCTACCAGATAGCTTTTAAAACACCATTGGCTATATCACCTTTCTTCTTAATCTGTGGGAAACCGTGCCACTTGCTGGTGGAGATGGAGCATAAATCTTATTGGGTTTTCAAGGCCCTTAATTATGATCTCAAGGCTGCGGAAGAAAAGTGGAAATTCCAGTTAACCGAGCTAGACGAGATAAGGCGGGAGGCCTATGAGAATGCGAAATTTTATAAGGAGAAGACGAAGGCGGTCCATGACCGCATGATCTCCCGAAAATCCTTCCTACCAGGTGATAAAAGTCTTACTTTTTAATTCTCGTCTGAAGTTTTTTCCATGTATGTTGAAGTCCCGTTGGTCGGGACCCTTTACGGTGATTACGATTTTCCGCTATGGAGTGGTGGAAGAGGCTGGCATGGATTGTCAAATGTTTAAGGTCAATGGGCAGCGCCTGAAGCCTTACTTTAGCATGGAAGACATGGTGGGAATAGTTTCCACCATGAAATTGGGGTATCTTAAGGCCTAGGTAAGTCAAGCTCTAGATTTTAAATGTAGCACTGACCGGGAGGTAACCAGTCATTTCGAGAAAAAAATTTGTTCGAATGATTTGTTTGTTTGAGTGTGCTTAAGACTGCATGATAGTGTGTTTTTCTTTTCTTGTGTGTTATAGTGTAGGCTTCTCACTACAAGTAGGGGTATCATATTGAATTTCTATAATGCGAGTATTACACTTTTTATGGAAAATCTCCAAATGACTTCTATCATAAAAAGGGGACCAAATATTTTAATGCAAAGTGTGTGTTTTCGATTCAAAAAGGGGAAACTTTCAAAATTTTCATCACATAGAACCAACCGCAAGGTTGGTGTATAGTTTTTTAAACCATACGCTAACCATGCTCCTTGGACTCCTCAAGATAGTAGCTTATACATGGTTGGTGCACGGTTAAGTAAATTGTGCATATCTCGTGCATCCTAAACTCCTCACTTCAGTAGCAACCGCACGGTTGGTGCATGGTTTGACAAACCATGCACCCTAGACCGTGCGGCCACTTAAAACCTGAATTTTTATAAAAACCAGAACTCCCCCACCCTTTTCCCAGATCGTGCGCCCCTTCTGCTCTGCCCATGCGCACCTCCTCCTCTTTTTCTCTTCCTTCTCCTCTCTCCCAGCCAGGTCCTCCTTACCAATATCTCCTCCAAGGTACTGCCCTTTGTCCTCTCTTTCTTCTTTATTCTTTCTCTTTATTTTGTTTCTTTTCCCCTCTATTTCCCTAGGGTTCATCCACATTTTCCACCACTCCCATTTTCCATTTCTTTTATTCTTCTTTATTCTTGGCCATCCATTCCCCTTCTCTTCTTTTATTTTTCCACTGTTCCTTCATCACCCACAAGTGCACCAATGATTTCCCAACGAACATGTATTTTCAAAAAATTCATTTCCAAAATTGGGGTTTACCTTAGGATTTGTATGTTTTTCATTTTTGAAATTTAATCTTGTTATACCTACTTGTCGTGATTATATGCATGTTGTGTATTTGTTTTATTATGCAGGTTCCCAAAAGCCAACCCTAACCTCCAATGTCTACCTCCAAAAGAGCCCGTGGCTCTAGATCAAGCTCTGCCCATGGCACGCGGGTCAAATTTACCAAGAAAGAGGAACTTATGAGATACCGCACTCTTTAGAACCGTGAGATCAGTCCACATCATGAGTTTTAATTTGAAAACATGGCCTTCTTGGGAATTAATGATGAGATCTAGATGCATATTTCCTGGGGTAATATCACCCAGGCTTTAGCGGTCCACAAGACAATTTATAAGGAACTTGTCTTAGAATTTGGGGCTAATTTTAATTTCCACGAGCGATACAATGAGGATGGGAAGGGATTTACAATTGAAGTTGCTGATGATGTCACTTTCCACTTGAGGAACCAGCGACACAGCCTCAGGCTGAGTGAGTTTGCCACCTCTATTGACATGTATGACAGTGACTACGTGTAGAGTGGTGCTTACTTTATGGAACCATTTGAGTGGGACCCAACACCGACCTGGATTTTCTGGTCCTCTATTGCCACGGGGGCCCCATATGTACCGCAGACAGCCAAAGCATCCAGATTCATTAACCCCATCCACCAGGTTCTTCATAGGATTATTACCACCTTCTTTACAGCCCGGTTGGATAGCGAAGGAATGGTGAGCACTCAAGACCTACTGATTTTTAACTCCATGGTGATGGGCATCGACGTCGATATCACTTACCTCATCACCCAGTACTTGTAGCACATGTTTTCCAAGCCAAAGGGGCATGTTTTTGGTGGCCCATTTATCACACTGCTGGTAGATCGGATGCACCTTGGATATGATGTCGCAGAATTTGTCGAGCTACCAGTGGCACCCTTCTTTGATATCACTCTTCTCTGCCGGATGCGGATGATGGAGCCAGACGATGTCTAATTACGACTGCGTGGTGTTCCTGGGGCCGCTCTGGCTGCCCCTGCACCAGCGGTCCCGACTGCCGAAGAGCACCCTACCGAGCTTGCTGTGTCCCACCACTCCACATCCCAAGGGACCCCTAATTCTCCTGCTGCCACCTCTCGCCCATCCATGCCTCCACCATTTTACCCACCCTATCTTTTCTACCCCACCCTGTAGGGAATGTTGTATGCTAACCTAGACCTCTATGGGAAATGGCAGCAGGACCAATATTCTATGTTCCACTGGCAGCTTGAGCAGACGCGCATGGTGGTGGAGGGTCTTGACTTGGCCGATCTTAAGCCTCCCACCCTGTATGAAGTTGTGCCCCACCATCCTCCCTCCTACTATATGTCAGGCGTTGGCGCCTCGACGGGCGAGCCCTCTACCACCTCTGCTCGCGATGCTCCCATGGACCTCCCTCCACCTACCGTCGATCTGACCTAGGATGCCGCCGCACGAGCCTTCTTTTTTGATCCATCTGCTCCCTGACTAGCTATCATTGCATGCTTTGTTACTTCTTTCTTTTTCTGTGCCCTTTGAACTGTCATGTACCTTATGTTATGGTGTGATGTTTTTACTCCTTGGTGTGATTGTGTGCTGTGATTTTCTTTTCCTGTTGCTGATACTGCTTTTTTCTACTTCACTTGTATGGTTATTTTGTCTTGCCAGCAAGCTTTTTCATCTGTTCCACACCAGCCACTTTTCCGCTCATCAGACTCTTGCACACCACCTGATTTCCACACTTGACCGACATTCAGGGTAGCTTTTCACTTTTGCACCATTTTCCATTCTTCATTTTTTCCCTCCCTTTTCATGATACCTTGCCCACCCTTCACTACCTTATTACCTTCACGGGGGACCATGTTCGGTTTTATGTGTTGGGGAGGGAGCCCTTAATTGGAACTCCATTTTGGTTGATTTCTTGCCCATGTACTTAGGGTAGAATATTTTATTAGGTGTGTCTAAAGGGTTGTTATATATGACATGGGTTTATACCAATTAACTAAAACTGAATTTTGGAAATTATCTTTGAAAATGGATCATATGTCCGAATTGTCGAACCTAGTTTGTGATGTGAATAAACCTTGTAATAATTGAAAAGGATCATTTAGCCATTCATTTAGAAAAATAGTTTGTTTAAAGATGGTTTTTTTGATGGAGTAATTTGAATTGAAGAACCCCTTAAAATAGAAGTCGAATTGTTCATAAGGAGAGGTGAGGTTTTGGGAATTGTTATTGCCGCACTAGAGGCTATTACGCGGTCTTACTTTCATGAACTCTTGACTTGCTCAAAAATTACCATCATGTGTTGACATGAGCATTTTGGGCCAAATTTTATGCTATTATCTCACCCTACTACAAAGAAGAAAAATATTTTGAGATATGCAAAGGCATGCCTAATAATTTTGATGACCTTTTATCATTTCCAAACAATGAAAGTCAATGAGGGTGTGTGACCTATAAAAGTGATAGACCTCCAATTGGAGACGAAGAAACCTGGGCTTAGATAATTTGAGTATATAACGAGAAGAAAATGGAGGTAGGTACTTTCTTTGAATGAAGAAGGGAAAACTCAGTTTTAAGAAAAAATGATTTATGAATGAACGGTTCACTCTTTTGGATTAAGTCTACTTTGTTGGCTAACTTCATAGAGTTTGGATTCCATGAATTATGAATGCTATAATTTTTAACGGTAATTAGATCAAAGTTTATATTCATCTAATTGCTATAATCTGTGATATTTCTACCTGTCTCTTTAGTGACTACTTTGACATGACTGTCTATGCTTTTGTTTGAGGATAAACAACCAATCAAGTGTGAGGGAGTTTGATGCATTGTTGTGCATAAGGAATTTCCACTTGGTTTAATATCTATAAAATGGTTTTTGTGGATGGTTTTTTCATGAATTCCACAATGTTAATGTACCTTGATAGGTTTTTTGATCACCGTAGGATAAAGCATGAATTTTATGAAGTTTTGAGATTACGAAGGGAATTAGAGGCGTATGGACCCTTTTCCCCTGACTATGCTGCAAGGGATTCACTCAGATCAAGCACTAGAAATTAAGGACGGTGAAATGAGGAATTTCAATGACATAGGCAACCAGCATGGTCACCGCACGATTATCCAAACCGTGTGCAAACCGTGTGGGAGAGGATTCCACAGAGAGTAAAGTCCGCATGGTTGGAACACGGCTTACCCAAACCGTGCGGCCCATCCATGAAAACCGTGTGGATCAAGGATTTCAGATAGTAGCTTCCGCACAGCTGGTGCACGGTTTACCAAACTGTGTGCCCAAACCATGCGGACCACTGCAACCTTACCATTTTTCTTTTTCCCTTTTCACCAAATCCATGATTCGGGATCCCCCTTGCTTCCTGCTTTTAGACAACTAGAGAAATCCCCTTTCTGACCAAGAAGACCCCAGGGAGTGATCCTAGAGGGAAGAAGGAATCCTGGAAGAGAAGAAAAGGTTGGCTGGGAAAAACTAAAGAGAAGAAGAGAGAATTTCTTAGTGCACTTGTTCTAGTTCTTGTATTTTTGTACTTATGATTCTTCTATTTTATATTGTAATGAACTCTATCATAAATTGTAGTAAGTTTCTTGTCCTTTTCATCATGAGTAGCTAAACCCCCCCTTGTGTTGGGGCTGGGGAAAATGTGGGTTCGGTAGAACCAGTTTCTCTATTGTTGTGCTTGTTAATTATCTCTCACCAAATTCTCTCAACTTCCATGTCTTATTTCACTGGAAACCCCATATCGGACCAAGAATAGAGTATCCAAGGATCGTTGGGAGAATTACGACAAGGATATCCCTGACCATTGGATATACTTGTTGTTTCTAATGGGCGGTTCCTAAATTAAGAGTAAGTAGAAATCAATTTCCATACTAAGGGATTTATTTCTACCGACTTGATCAGAACTCACCGGACCAAGGGAGTTCCGACACATATGAAACCCATGAATGTGGTTCATTATGAACAACACAATACAATAGGGAATAAGGTTTAAAGTCCCACACGAATGTCTATCCCTGGCACATTTTCATTACTCTCTATTAAAATCCAGTCTTGAGTAATCATCAGTTTTTAAGTTTAATTTGTACTGAATTAGAGAAGTTCATGTAATTAGTTACTTTTTGAGATCCGTACCATGAACCAACCAAATGTATTTAAATCCAGCATCTTTACTTAAGTGATTACAAATCAAGAGACATAAAAACCAACAATGCTTCCCTGTGGAGCGACCCCATACTTTCACACTATAATAGTTATAGGTTAGGGAAATTTATTTGGTGTTGAAAACAAGATTTCTGGTAAATGATCGGCCAGAGGGTAATGCTCAAGAATGTCATTGAGGAACTCCACTACCCAACCCTACTAGATGGTATCACCTGGAAATGGTCATCGGGGAACTCCACTACCCATCCCTACTGGAGAGTAATGCCTAGAAGAAGTCGTGGGGTACTCTACTGTCCAGCCTTTCTGGAGGATTGTGGGATGTACATTGGGGATATATGACCCTACAACATAATATTGTAAACTTTGGTTCACTACCACACGGGTTTGTTCTTCATCAGTGCTCATTTCCCACCAGGGTGTCTCACTACCATCCCCCTTCTAAAAAGACCCTATAATGAGGGGGTGGTGTTTGAGGCTTATATATGATTCCCAACACCCCTCTAGTATCCGATGTGGGACATGTCCCCTGTACTCAGCAACCTTGGCCCATTGGACTGCACTGCATTCATTTGGGATTCAAAAATCTCCCCCACCGGTGTTTTCAATATGAAGCAAAATCTTTCCTACCCACACTGATCCTAATTGTAGGATCTACATTGGGACTGTTGGACCCTACATCACAATATTTCCTACTTTAGTTCACTACATCAAAGGTTTTTTCTTCAACGGGGATCACTTCTCACCAGGGTGGCTCACTACCATCCCCCTTCTGAAAAGGGTTTTTAATGTGAGGTGGATGGCTAAGGCTTATATTTGATTCCCAACACCCCTTCAGTCTATGATGTGGGATAGGTCCCCTATGTCTAGAAACCTTAACCTGTAGGGCTGCACTACGTTCATTTGGAATTCCAATAATTAGTGGAAGACTTCTCAAGATTTTCTTTACAATGTCAATGCCTTTTGTTTCTTCAACAATTCCTTGTATTGATCCAAAAAAATCAATTATTTTATTAAAAAAGGTATCTTCCTTTTCACTAGGATGTATTTTTAGATCATCAAACCTATTATGCAAAACATGGAGTTTTTCCTCCTTCAATTTATTGTCGCCTTCATATATATTTTCTATTTTCTCCAATATATACTTGGATGAAGTGAAACTCATCACATTCAGATAGATTTGATCATATAGAGCTTTAGTAAGGGAATTCTATGCTTTGAAATCTATATCAAGCATTTCTTTTTATGTTTTAGTCATAAACAGTCATATTGGATGAGTGACCCGAATCCCTTTTGCAGTAGCAAAGAGTACTTCAATTCTAAGTGATCATAGATGAGATCTCATCATGTTCTTCGAAATATTTAATTTTCTCTCATAAAATATGGGGACTACCCTAACATTTACTGAATTCTCCATGATAGCAATGATGGACAGATTTAACACTAGAAACCTTCAACCTATTTTTATTATGGTGGAGTTGGGCACATTTCGTCTCGGTGTTCATGGAATCTCAATAATGAAGAAATTGAATATGAAAACATGCAGAAGCCTCAAAAAATGTTTCCCTAAAAGGGATACCACAAATCAAGAAAGAATCACCCGAGGAAGAGTTTTTTCTATGAAGATGATGATGATATTGATTTTTTTGAGGATAAAGAACCTAAGGTTATATGTGGAACTCAACCATCCATGATGTCTATAGTTGAAAAGATTGAGGCCACAAAAGATATATCTAATGATAATCAGTTGATTAATGATGCAGATCTTAATTTTGAACTTGAGGATGCTCTTAGTAAGATTGAAAATTAAAGAAACAGAATCAAAATGTGGAGAGTAGTTCTGAAAGAGTCCTCAGAATATGATGATCAGCTTGAAGCTGAAATTTATTGACTAGAAGATGTAGTAAAAGAACATTAAACAACTATCAAAAGCTTAGAAGATTTAGTATAATCAATGCTTGGGATTGGAGAATAGGCAAAGGTTATCAATGGCACTTCATCCAAACAAGAGGAGAAGTCCAAGACAGTTGAGGGTATTGAGGAAGAAGTTTTCACTCTAAGGAGTAAACATTAAAGTGAATCAAATTCAAAGGAAACAAAGAAGAAAATATAGTTTAAAATATTCTTAGTTGTTGATATGTTAAAGAGAACTATGTGTGGTTCTAAATGAGTATAGGGGGATTTGAATGGTCAAATATCCACATGCATGAGAAAATGTGGAATTGGTTGTGATGGTGAAACATCAAAGGCATGAAATAAGATGAGCCAAAATAAAGGGAAGCTAAAAGTTGAACATACCACAAAGTCACTTGAAGCCCTGATAAAGAAAGCCTCAAATCAAACTAAAATGAGAACTAAAAACCATCCCAAAGTATTCAGAAATGATCTCCCATCAAATAATTTTCCTAAGGAAGTGGGTATTAAGAGGAATATAATTTAAAAGACATTCCCTCTTATGAAATGTCAATGTTGTGGCAATCTGTGTCATACCATGTCATACTGTGAAGAGGAATAAGTATATTTGAATGGGGAAGATCTAGGAAGTCAACAAAGGATAACAAATTCATATCTTATATCTTATTAATGAACTAGTTTTTATGGATATTGTTATAACTGCTCTAAATTTGGCCATAAATCTATTCACTGCAGGTAGAGGAAAGGTGGAAATATTACCTACAGAACACAGATAAATGTCAATACCTGAGAACTAGATAAAGTTTCTCTTACAAATGAGTTTTCTCTTCTACAAGGAAAAAATGAGTATGAGAAACTAGTGCACTAGGAAAAGGGATTGGAAATGCCATATTCATCCTCCACTCAGTCAAATATTTCATTGAAGGAAAAGAAGAAAACCAAAAAATCCAATCATGCCAAAGTCGCTCTCAAATCTAGGAATAATAGAAGCACTTAGATTTTTTACAGCGGGTGCTCATCCCATATGATGCGAAATGAAGACTTATTAGGTCAGAAATGATTGTTCTTTGAAGATCAAAGGTATTAGAAGTAAAAAAACTGGCTAATGATGAGTTGAGGAAAACAAAAGTTCTTAATGTGGATGGTTTGAATCACAATCTCCTAAGTGTGAGTCCACTCTATGAATCAGGATTGATAGGAACATTCAATAAAAATGGTTTCCCTATCAAAGTAAATATAGAAAATTCTCACATGAATGGATACAGAACAGATGACAACTTATATCATGTTAACAATAAAGAGAACATTTGCTACTTGAAAGTTGAAGATGAAAACAACTTGTGGCACTGAAGTTTGTGTCAAATTAATCAACAAGGCATGGAAAGGATATATTAACTAAAGATAGTCAATGACGTACCCAATTTTATGTGTGAACAGGGAAAGACTTGTGATGGTTGTATACAAGGGAAGTTGGTCTGCAGTTTATATCAGCTAAAGAAGAAAGTGGTATCAAATCTTATTGATCTCATCAATACTGACGTGTGTGATATAATAAATGTTGTTGGAATATATGTAAAAGGAACTTCATTCTTTTCATTGATGACTATAGTATAATAAATTGTGTGATGATTATACACAGGAAATGGCAAGTGCTTGATTGCATGAAAACTTGTCGTCGAATAGCCAAGAGTGATTTTGGATGGAAATCGAAGTGAAAATCTATGAATTCTTTTAATGTTATTTTAATGTACTTCATATTCTTGCCTTTTTTCGGCAGTTTTAGAGGCATTTGTGGTGAAAAGGGTGGCTTTCAAGATTTGGACCAAACCATGAGCTTGTTTCCACATTTAAAAACAAAATTTGTTTCTTTTATAACTCCTTCATTTTTCAACATTTTTCACCCATTACACCTCCCACTTGGCCTTACCTGACCTATTGAAACCACCATATCCATTTGGAACCCTTAGAAACTCATAATCATGGTGGATTTGGGTGATTTATTCAGGCATTGGGCCAACCCGTGAGCCCATTTCCAGATTTAAAAAATTATATTTTTTTATATGTCACTCATTTTTTTAACATTTTTCTATCATTTCACCTCTCACTCAATCCCAAAAACCCTAGGCACTCCCCCCATGTTCCATTTTTCCACTTTTGAGCTCATCTTCAACGTGGATTAGGGTGAGTTTCCCAATGGTTTCTCAAATCATTTATATTTCTTAAGTGAGTTTCCTTCTTAGTTCCTTCCATTTCCTTAAGGTTTCTCCTACATTCCATGAATCTCCAAATGCACAGAAGAAAGAGATTTATACCTAGGTTTTTTTTAGTTTCTTGGTTCAATCTTGTGGTTTTAGGTTTGTTTTCATTCCCTTGTGGTCCGGCGGTGGTGTGATTGAAGTTTTGCACAAGGATTGGAGGGTTTTGACACATTTGGTAGGTGATTCCATGTGTAAGAATTGTAGAATGAGTTAGTTTTCTGGATTAATATTTTTAGCATGCTCCCCTTTCATTGTGTTTGGTGAAAAAACTATTTTTGGTAGCATTTGTTAAGAGATTGATTTTTAAATTCCATTTTTTTGTGTGAAAATGAGTGTTTTTCATTTGCAGTCAATGTTGCACCATTTGGAGTTGTTCTAAAATTCATGGAATGCTTTTATTAAAAAAATTTAGTACTGAAAGTTCTAGTTTTGTGTATTATTGGTATGCATTTGGTTTTAAAAGATGGGTTTTAAGTGGATTTTATGTGCAAAGTTTTGTTATACTTTGTGAAATTGTTTTATGGAAATTCTATGTGTTTATTTGAGTTATAAGAATGGCGAAAGGAATTTTTAGCTACTATTTTTAGTTTATATGACCATAATTGGTAATTTTATATTTAAATGAAATTTGATAGCATGTGGAACTTGTTTGAGCACAAAAAGGGAAACCTGGGTATCTAGGTGGGAGGACTAGGAACAGTATGATAGTGATCCGGAGTGGTATCGTCCCTGTTTCACTTAGAAAGCTTGATGATGACAACACTAACTAAACTTTGATGATGTTGGGGACCACTAGAACATTGGCATTTACTCTCCTAGTGTCTCGTACATGAGAAGGATATTGAATATGGATGCTTTTCCACTGAGATACGATGTACCTATGGCCCCACAACTAACTAGTTCCTAGGGGTGTTCTCGTGACTAGTTCTCATTGACTATTTGGTATTTACCAGTGGATTATGGAGTGTTTGGATAGAAAATTAAGTATCTTACATTTTTTATTTAAATTTATTTATTCTTTAATTTTAACCCTTGAAAACTATTATCCATTAAAAGTTGCAATTCAGAAGTCTTTGCTACCATTCCTTGTTTATAAAAACATGCATGATTTTTATCTTAGAATTCATGTCACATGGAATATTTGGTTAGTATACTATTGGGATTTGGCTCACACCCTACTTACATCTTTGTGTGTAAGTGTACTTGATCATGTTTGATTCAGGTAAGGGAAATTCCTTTTGAGATGACAGCTCAGGTTGTTAGTTTCCTCCCATGGTGTGATGTTGTCGAGACATCTTATGGGTAATGACGCCCTATTGTGTGGTGGTACTTGGGATGTTTTTACTACTACTTTTGTATTTTTGGACCTCTTGTGTCATGTTTAAACCCTTGTATTCGGTTCTTAATTTTATTAAAGGATTGTTTAGTGAGTAATTTTCAGATTCAGTTTTTTTTTGGTTTTTTAATGCTTCTAAAATTGGGTAAATCATTCCCAAACACTTATTCAGGATACCTGGGAACTTGTGCCAGCCCGTGGGGATAGGGAATGTTCTTCGGACCTTACCACTGACCGAGTCGGGTGCCGATTTAGATGGGGACCAGATCTGGTTCGTGAAAAAATGGTCTCAAAGGGCAGATTTAGCTCTTTGGGTTATGCTATTATTTGGGATGAGTCCAGTTAGATAGGAGCTAGGATTGTCGGGGCTTGAAGTCCTGGATGTGTGTAGGGTGCCTGGATCGCACCTATCTTGATAGACCTCGAGTCTCCATGGGATGTCAGGATTGTTTGTTTTAATTCTCTTCTAGGTGGGATGTGAGGGCTGCAGTCTGCACGTGGACATCAGGTGGGAGTGAAGTAGATGTTTATTTCGTTATTGTGATGAGTTTGATTCATTTATATTTGACTTTATTGCTGAAATTTTTAAAAACTGTTGTACTAATTTTTTCTTTTATGATTGTTTCCTTTTGTAGCAACATGCCTCACAGGAAAGCTCTCATACACCCACAGGAGGAGGCCGGAGAGAGTTATACCTCACTGTTCAATCAGGGGTTGGTAGAAGCTGTAGTCCGGAATGTCCAGAATCTAGGCCAAGGATTAGGTCATACTCCTACTCTAGCCAGATAAGATGAGTCTGCTCCCAAGAAGGAAAAATCCCATGAGTTCCTGAAGAATAAACCACCTTCTTTCTGAGGTAGCTCAAAACCTCAAGAGGCAGAGGAATGGCTTGGAAAGATAGATCATATGATCGAGTTCCAGGACACCCATGAAGAGATCAGGGTGAAGTGTGCCTCATTTCATCTAGAGGGTCCCAGTCGTAGGTGGTGGGAATCAGTGGCTCAAGCTGAGAAGCATGAGCAGATGTGATGGAAAGATTTCAATGCCATCTTCAAAGAGCAATGTTGTCCCAAGGTACTAGCCTATGCCAGATCCTAGGAGTTCATGGATCTTTCCTAGGGAGATCGTTCAGTAAAGGATTATGCTAACCATTTCGATGAGCTAGTGCGGTACACACTTGAGATTGTTTCTAATGAGACCCTTAAAGCTGAAAGTTTGAGAAGGGGTTGCGACAAGAAATTTACTCTCAGGTCATCTTGTTCAAGCTGGGAACTTATTCTAAGGTGGTCGATCATGCTTGCACGGTAGAGATTGATTAGAAAGAAAATTCTGGGTTTTCTGTAGTGTTGTTTTCTATAGTAATTGGTAGCTCATCTGAGAAGAAAAGGATGCGGGATGAACATGGGAAGAAGGGAGGTGGCAGTTCGGGCCATCTTCCTAGGTAGTTCACATCCATTACATTTGATGTGAGGTCCGTTGGGTGACACCAGTGTGGGAGGTCAGGGAATGGCCTACATTCATGTACATATCCTCTGAAGCCTTGTTATCAGTGTGGAGCTGTGTGACACTTGAAGCACTTTTACAAGGTGGAACATACACTCTAGAGTGGGACAAGATCTGTGGCTTTCAGGGGAGTTCTAGTTCAGTCAGAGACGTTGAGGATGGGGGGATCTCAGTTTGGTGTTCATGTCGGCATGGTCGGATTGCCTTCTGGGCAAATCCAATTTAGGACAGAACCACAAGTGAGTGGCTGTTCTCAAGAAGAGCCTAGGAATATTCATGCGGTGGATCAGGCACCAGCGGGATCAGATACAGGGCCTTCGATAGGTCAAAGGACCATTTTTATTTCATATTCTATAGCTATCGTTCTTTTTAATACTGGTGCTTATTTTTCTTTTATCATTTCCAGTTTTGTAAACCTGCTAAATTATCAAACCAAATTTTTATCCTTTGCAATGGAGTTTATGACGTCGTTGGGTAAGAAGGAGGAGCAAGGTCTCAGGTGCCCATCATGTGCACTTACTATGTTAGGGTAGAGATGGAGTGGGACCTCTTTGTCTTGAATATGAATATTTTTTACATAATCCTCAACATGGATTGGTTAGTTCACTTTCATGCACACATATATTGCTATAGGAGATGGGTGAGTTTCATAGCACCTGATGGCAGCCCTCGGGTTATTCATGGGGAATGGGATCCTCGGTCGGGTCGTACAGAACCTCCACCCCCAGAGTTGAGAAATCATGTCTTCCAATTGTCATCACTCACTCTATAGGATGATGTTAATGATCTTGAGAGTGGGTTACCCCATGTAGTGGATGAGTTCCTGGAGGTATTTCTAGATGATTTTTCAGGATTTCCCCCAGAGCGGGATGTGGAGTTCTCGATCATTTTGGCACCAGGAAGACAGCCGATATCACTTCCCTTATATCGTATGGCCCCCACCGAGCTGAGGGAATTAAATATACAAATGGAATATTTAGAATCCAACGGATTCATTCGCCTAAGTGTCTCTCTTTGGGCCGCTCCTTTTCGGTTTGCGAAGAAGGCTGACGGATCCCTCCGGTTGTGTATTGATTTCCAAAAGCTGAACAAGGTAACCATCAAGAAAAAATATCATTTTCCATGAATATATTCCTTGTTTGATCAGTTGAAGGGGAAAAATTGGTTTTCTAAAATAGACTTGTGTTGGGGTTACCACCAACTCAGGGTGAAAGAGGCAGATAACCCAAAGACAGCCTTCTGAAGCAGGTACACCCACATTGAGTACTTGGTCCTACCCTTCAGATTGACCAATGCTCCAATGGTCTTTATGGAACTCATGAATAGGGTGTTCCACCAGTATCTTGACTCTTTTTTTGTGGTATCCGTGGATGACATCTTGGTTTACTCTGGATATGAGGAGCATGAGCATCATTTGCAGATCATGTTGGGTACTTTACGGGATCACCGCCTCTATGAAAAACTATCTAGGTGCACCTTATGGATCAGGTGGGTTAAGTTTCAAGGGCATGTGATCTTAGAGGAATAAGTTTTTGTGGATCCCAAGAAGATCAGTGCAGTGATGTCTTGGGAGCAGTCAAAGAACGTGTTTAAGATCAGAAGTTTCCTTGGCTTGGTAGGATACTACAGGCAGATTGTTTGGGATTTCTCTCAGATTGGTTCACCCATGACCACACACACCTAGAAGGGGGAGAAGTTTGTTTGGGGCCCAGAATTCCAGGCATCCTTCAAGGAGTTGAAGCAGCAGTGGACTACCACCCCCCGTGTTGATCTTTCAAGAATCTAGAAAGAGTTATGTGGTGTATTGTGATGCTTTATTTATGGGTCTTGGGTGCATGATTGTTTATGATGATCACATGGTGGTGTATGGCTCTTGCCAACTCCGACCACATGAAAAGAATTACCCAACCCACGACTTGTAGCTAGTAGTTGTGATTCATGCTTTGAAGGAATGGTGTCACTACCTCATTGGGGATAAGTTCATGGTCTACTGTAATCATAAGAGCCTAGCCTATATTTTCTTGCATATGGATCTTAACCTGAGGTAGAGTCGTTGGATCGATTACCTGTAGGGGTTCAACTTTGACATCATCTATACCCCGAGCAAGGGTAATGTCATAGCTGATGCCTTGAGGAGAAAAGTACCAGTGCGGGCTTTGAGGAAGTCTAGTGATGAGTGGACTCTAGTTGGACTCATTACTCAGCTGCATGTGGAGACCAAGGAGCACAGTGGATGTGAATTCTTGGAGAGCATCCTGTTTACCGCTTCTCTTGTGGATCCGATTCAGCGGGGTAATCCTGGTGATGAGCTATGTTAGCGGTTGAGGTTGTTTCTTCATGGTGTGGAGATGTCTTATGATTGGTCTTATTCCCCCGAGAGTATCTTGTGCTTCAAGGGCCGCTTAGCGGTGCCTTTGTCTCTACGGAAGGTGGTGATGCAGGATAGCCACCAGTCTTTGTGGAATATCCATCCTGGTGCCACCAAGATGTGTTATGGTGTTCGTCGCCAGTTCTTATGGCCAGGAAAGAGACAGGACATAGCTAACTTTGTATCGAGATGCTATACTTATCGGGAGGTGAAAGTAGAGCATTAGAGGTCATCTGGTTTGCTTCAGCCATTACCTATTCCTACCTAGAAGTGGGACATGGTTTCCATGGATTTCATTGTTGGCTTACCTCATACACCTTGAGGAAAGAACACTATTTGGGTGGTGATTGATCGTCTGACCAAATCAGCCCACTTCATTCTGATCGAGATACAACTAAAGTAGATGAGTTGGTCTGGTTGTATATTCAAGAGGTGGTAAGGATTCATGGAATTCCATCATCAGTTGTTTCATATAGATACCCCTGCTTCACCTCTTAGTTTTTGGAAGGACTTCAGAAGGCTTTGGGGTTGCAGATTAAGATGAGCACGACATACCATCCTCATACAGAGGGTCAGACAAGGCAAACAAATCCAATTCTGTAAGACATGCTCTAGGCATGGGTCTTGGAAATCGGTGGTTCATGGGATATCCATTTGGGATTGGTTGAGTTGCTTATAATAACAGCTACCAATCCTCTGTTTTAATGGCTCTTTTTGAGGCACTCTATGGTGATCTTTGTCGATCCCCCTTATGTCGGGCTGAGGTAGGTGAGACCTCACTATTGGGACTGAGCCTTGTATAAGAGAAGCATGAGAAGGTCATTCTAATCAAAGAAGTTTTTTTTGATAGTTCATAGTCACCAATAATCCTATTACAACTAGAGGTGTTGTGATTTTGAGTTTTCTATGGGTGATCGGGTATTCATGAAAGTGGCCCCTCATCTGGGTCACCGCTGTTTGGGAAAGTAGGGAAAGCTAACGCTGAGGTATGTCGGACATTTTGAGATCATCGAGCTCAATGGAAAGGTGGCATATATGTTAGATTTTCCATATCAATTGACATCTATTCACAACACATTCCATGTCTCCCAATTGAATAAGTACAATCTGGACCCATCTCACGTGTTGAATTGGGAAGAATTGGAGATAGAGCCTGATTTATCATTGTTTGAGCGGCCGGGGTGAATGGTGGATTCCCAAGAGATAGTGCTTCGGGGGAAATCTATTCCATTAGTCTGGGTCCTTTGGAAACATGGTAATGATGTACATGATACATGGGAGTGGAAGTCATGGATTGAGCGAAAGTACCCATTATTGTTTTCTGATCGAGCTTCGAGTTGACTTTCCAGGGAAATTTGTTTTTTATGGTGGGGAAAATTGTCACATCTATGACTACTTTTAAACGTATTTTTCTTTTACTTCATATTCTTTCCTTGTTTGTGGGGGTTTTATAGGAAATTTTAGTGAAAAGGGCGGTTTTCATGATTTAGGCCAAACTGTGAGCCCATTTTCAGATTTAGAATCAAATTTTGTTTCTTTTATAACTCCTTCATTTTTCAACATTTTCCACCCTTTCCACCTACCCCATGGGATACCCTGGCCTATTCATACCACCATATCAATTTGGACCCCTTAGGAACTCATAATCATGGTGGATTTTGGTGATTTATTTAGGAATTGGGTCTACCTGTGAGCCCATTTCCAGATTTAAAAAGAAATATTTCTTTTATATCTCACTCATTTTTAACATTTTTTGGTCATTCTACATCTCACTCGAGCCCAGAAACCCTAGGCACACCCCATGTTTCTTTTTTCATTCTTTAGAGCTCATCTCCATTTTGGATTAGGGCGAATTCCCCCAAGGTTTTTCAAATCATCCAGATTTCTTTAGTAAATGAGTTTCCTTTTTAGTTCCTTCCATTTCATTATGGTTTCTCCCACTTTTCTTAAAGCTTTAAATGTTCAAAATCTAGGGCATTGTACCTAGGGTTTTTTTTAGTTTCTTGGACCAATATTGTGCTTTTATGTTCATTTTCACTCCCTTGTGGTGTGGTGGTGGTGCGATTGAAG
This sequence comes from Viscum album, assembly GCA_963277665.1. NCBI lineage: Eukaryota > Viridiplantae > Streptophyta > Magnoliopsida > Santalales > Viscaceae > Viscum > Viscum album. The sequence goes on from OY728139.1 coordinate 431,764,188, forward strand.
TTTTACACAAGGATTTGAGGGTTTTGACACATTTGGAAGGTGATTCCATGTGTAAGCATTGTAGAATGAGTTATTTTTCTGGTTATATATTTTTATCATATTCCTCTTTCATTGTGTTTGGTGAAAAATCTATTTTTTGGTAGTATTTGTTAAGATATTGTTTTTAAATGCCATTTTTTGTGTGAAAATGGGTGTTTTTCATGTGTAATCCATGTTGCACCAATTGGGGTTGTTCTAAAATTCATGGAATGGTTTATTAAAAAAAATAGTGTTGAATGTTATGGTTTTCTGTATTATTGGTATGCATTTGGTTTTAAAAGAGGTTTTTTATGTGGATATTATGTGCAATGTTTTTTTATACTTTGTGAAATTGTTTTATGGAAATTCAATGTGTTTATTTGAGTTATACAAATGGTGAAAGACATGTTTATCTAATTTTTTGAGTGTGTATGACCAAAAATGGTATTTTTATATGTAAATGACATTGGATAGCATGTGGTAATTGTTTGAGCACAAAAAGGGAAACTCGGGTATCTAGGTGGGTGGACTAAGACTAGTATGCTAGTGATCTGAAGTGGTATCATCCTTATTTCACTTAACAAGTTTTACGATGACATCACTAACTAAACATTGATTATGTTGGGGTCCACTATGAAATTGGGGTTTCCCCTCCTAGTGTCTCATGTACGAGAAGGATATTGATTATGGTTGCTTTTCCCCCCGAGATATGATGTACCTAGGGCCCTACAACTAGCTAGTGTCTAGGGGTGTTCCTATGACTAGTACTTATTGACTATATGGTATTTACCATTGGCTTATGAAGTGTTTGGATGGAAAATTCAATAGCTTACATGTTTTATTTAAATGTATTCATTCTTTAATTTTAACCCTTGAAAACTGTTTTCCATTCAAAGTTGCACTTCAGAAATTGTTGCTACCATTCCTTATTTATAAAAACTTGAAAGATTGTTATCTTATAATTCTTGTCACATGGGATATTTGGGTGGTATCCTATTGGGATTTGACTCACACCCTACTTAAAACTTTTGGTGTAAGTAGACTTGATCATGCTTGATTCAGGTAAGGGCAAGGCCTTTAGAGATGACAGATTGAGTTATAAGTTTCTTTCCATGGTGCAGTGTTGTGGAGACGGATCGTGCGTGATTACCCCTTATCGTGTTGTGGTCATTGGGATGTTTTTGTTGCTACTTTTGTATTTTTGGACCTCTTGTGTCATGTTTAAAACCATGTATTCAGTACTGAATTTTATTAAAGGATTGTTTAGTTGGCAATTTTCAGATTTAGTTTGTTCATTGTTTTTTGTTGTTTAATGATTATAAGCTCAGGTAAATCATTCCCAAACACTTATTCATGATACTAGGGTACTTGTGTCATCCCATGGGGATAGGGAATGCCCTTCGAGCCTTGCCATGGACTGAGTTGGGTGCTAGTTTAGATGGAAACCTGATCTGGTTCGTGACACAAAGTTATGTGGTCTAATAATGGAGGAGAATACACATCCATTGAATTTGAAAATTTCCTGGAGAAACATGGAATAAATCATAAGGTGGATACTATGATAACCTCGCAGAAAAACAGAGTTGTTGACCATAGAAGTCAGTAGGTAAACAATATACCCAGAACTATGATGATTGAGAGTCGTATCTCTCTTCATTACTAGAAAGAGATTGTTCAATCAGTAGGGTATACTCAAAATCGATCAAGGGTTTATATGGAAGAAACCAATACACCATATGAGTTGTCTCATGTAAGGAAACCCTCATTGAATTATTTTTGTGTTTTTGAAATAAAATGTTTCATTTGAAACAAAGAAGGAAGTCCAGGAAAGTATGGTGATGTTGCAGACGAAGGAATATTCCTCGGATATTCAATGAAGAGAAAAGCCTACAAATGTTTCAATAATCATCTTGGATTAATTTTGGAAAGCAATGATGTCAACATCATTAAAGATAAGACCAAAAATACATTGAGGGGATCTTATGCTGATATGATTGAAGAGGAAGAAGATAGTGGACATGGAACATATTCAAATGCAAAGGTAGAGAAAGGGGTGTAAAACATTCAGAGGTCACAAAATGATGATGAATCAGAAGAAGATTCCGAAGAAGAAATTATGGCTAAAGAGACTTCATCTAAACCTCATAAGAGAAACAAAATAATAGAAATTGATCAATACAATATCTTTATGGATTGTCCTGCACCAACACAGACAAGGATAATGAGGAATGATGCACACTCTACCTTACTATAAATTTTGGAACAAACCTCATTTGAAGAAGCTGCAAAGGATAAATCATGAGTGAAAGCCATGACTGAAGAACTAGATCAGATTGATAAGAACCATACATGGGATCTTGTTATGAGACCTAAATATCACAATTTGATTGGAACAAAATGGATCTTTAAGAAAACAATTTCTAAACATGGAAATGTGATTAGAAATAAGGAAGATTTAGTGTGTAAAGGCTATGTATAGATTGAAGGAGTTGATGCCGAAGAAACATTTGCTCCAGTGGAAAGACTGGAGTCGATCAGGTTTTTCCTTGCTATTGAAATTCAAAGAGGATATAATGTTTATCAGATGGATGTAAAAATAATAATTCTTAAATGGTGTTCTTGAAGAATATGACTACATTGAACAACCAGTTGGTTTTCTAATTAGTATTGGTGAAATTAAGGTTTGTAGACTGAAAAGGGCACTCTATGGTCTGAAGCGAGCACCATAAGCATGGTATTCTCATCTAGATTCTTATTTGAAGAAGCATGAATTCAAAAGGGGAGGTGTCGACCATAATCTCTATTTGTAGAATTAAAAGGAATATCATTTTATGGTGCTGGTATATATAGATGATATTATTTTTGCCGAAAGCAGGAAGAGATTAGTGGAAGAATTTTCCAATCACATGAAATCTGAATTTGAAATGTCTATGATTTGTGAACACACATATTTCTTAGATATTTAGGTGATTTTGAAGAGGGATAAAACTTTCATTTCTCGGGAAAAGTATGAAAGTGAGCTGCTGAAGAAATTCAATATGAATGATTCAAACCAATGTCGACTCTAATTGTGGTTGGGACAAAACTTGGAAAGCATGAGGATGGGACTTCTATGAATCCCAAAATGTATAGGAGAATCATTGGAATCTTATTATACATGACTAAAACACAGCCAAATATCATATTTTCAACATACTTAGTGGCTCAATTTCAATGTAATACGAAGGAAGAAAATATGGTGGTAGTTAAAAGAATCATGACGTACATTCAAGGTACTCACAATTATGTCTTATACTTTTTTACATAAAGAGATAATGAACTATTGGAATTTTTTGATGATGAATAGGCTAGAGATGTAGTAGATAGTAAGTCCACAAGTGGTGGAGCATTCTTTATTGGTAAAAAATGTGTGGGATGGTTGAGTAAGAAATATGAAAGTACTTATCTTAGTACTGTTGAAGCAGAGTATATTTTTGTTACAAATGGTTCCACTAAGCTATTTTATATGAAGCAAAAATTGACTAATACTGGTGATGAGGTGAAATAACCAATAGTGATTCACTATAATAAAAATAGTATGATCAATCTTATGAATAATCTAGTTTACCATTCTCATAGGAAATATATTGAAATCATATATCACTTCATCAAGGAAAAAGTTGAACAAGGCATGGTTAAAATGTATCTTGTTGGAACTGATGACCAAGTGGTTGACATACTAACCAAGCCATTGGTATCACATGTGTTTGAGAAACATTGGTTAAAACTAAAAGTTTATCCACCTTATAATGCATGAGGAGGTTGCAGATTATCCCCTCTCCCAAGTTGTGTTACCCCTTTTAATCTGTTTGTTGATGTGATGCAGGTTTATGGGGCAGATACAATCCAGAGGGAGTGTGTTTTTGAGATCTATAAGTTAAAATCAAGTACTTTGGATTTATTTCTAGGGGGATGGAGAAATATAGAAATACAATGTTACAAAGGGGGAGAATGAGTTACAAAGGGGGTGAGAATAGAGAAAACAATTTAGTGTTATGAGGAAATAGACAGAGCTTAGCTTGGACATCTTTAAGCATTCCAAAAACTGAAAACCCAATTCATGTTACCCCTCTTGTTTTCTACACCAAGAATTGCTTATGTAGACTTACAGTGTTGGATGATTTGTCTCTTGTGTATTAGGTTTTGATAGTGGTCGGTGCTTTATTAAATTTATCTATATATTCCCAACAAATCCAAAGGGGGAGATTGTTGGAACCAAGGATGTTCTTTGATGGAAATGGATTCTTGTTTTTGTTTGTTGTCAATCCACACTTTTATGATCAGGGAGTTTTCAAAGAGATTGATCTTATAGTAAAAGATGACAACAATATTAAAGATGGTATCATTTCACAATGTTTTCCAAATTTTTGGGCTCAAAAATCCAGAGAAAGAGGCTATAATAAAAAAGGGTTTCCTTTGGGAATCAACTCTTCATAAATATGGTAAGGGCATGGGTTTCATGAAGTCTGGGTTGAGGTTTGTGAAGATGAAGAGCATCACGAATGGAGAGAGTGTTCTCTGCAATCACGAGAAGTAGAGCATCACAACCGCATGATGCATTGATAGTGATCTCCGCAACTATGAAAAATTTCACTGGAAATTTGAGAATGGAGGAGAGCTACAAAGATGTTTTTGAAAGATCTGAAAAATGCGCTGGAGGTAGTGGAGTATCGTAAATGACCGAGCCAATAAATATAAGGCTACCCTAACTTTATTTCACATAAAAATAATTATAGAAAATCCATAATTTCTTTTATTTCGTGAAGGTAAGGAGATTTACGAATCTGGATTTCTTTGTGATCTTGAGAATAAAAAAAGTCTAGTTTAGTCTTGACTCATGCCAATGATTTTTAGTAATGGTTTCTTCACGATGATGGGGTATTCCTCATTGAATCAGTGATCCTTACAAAGGCAGTTTGTTCCGCGGAGGCAGTTTTCTTTATGAGGGTATTGAGCTTCACGAAGGAGCTTCATGAAAGGAAGTTTTGAACATCAGTTTTTCAGTGAACAGTGCTTTCAAAGTGCATCAACTCAGGTTTACAGTGCAAGAATAGTCTCCTTCTAGTCAGGGAAAAAGACTTTAATGTTAATATAGTAAAGCGACCTTTATGTTGATAAACTGAGTAAGACCTCACTCAACGCATTCAGTAAAAGGGAGTTGATGGAAGTGTCCTGACAGACGCAGTGTGATATCCCTAAAATCATGTAAAGTAAGTGTTCCTGGAACAGAGTAACAATGTTTGAACTTCTGAATTCCATAACTAGTGAGTATTAGTGGATTTTGGTATGACTGGCATATTGTCGGTGTATGCTCCTTGAACTAGCCCTTAGTGGTGAACCAAGTAAAATTGTTGTGTTGTCTCTTTTCATGTGATTTTTTGTTTTATGCACATTCCCATTAGATAGGTTTAACTGGTTCCTACCAATGTGGGAACAAGATCCATCACTTTAGAAGAAAACAAATTGACACCCTAATTCATCCCTCCCCTCTCAAGCTGGTCCGGGGTCCTTCAAGTATTATTGGAATCCCAAATGAATGCAGGGGATCCCTACGGGTCAAGGTTGTTGGGTGCAGAGGCCCTTTACCACATCAAAGACTGGAGGGGTGTTGGGAATCATATATAATCCCCAACCATCCCCCTCCCATCACAAGGCCTTTTCATAAGGGGGATGACAATGATCCTCCCTGGTAGGAAGTGAGCCATACTGAAGGACAAACCTGTGAGGTAGTGAACCAAAGAAGACAATATTGTGACGTAGGGTCTTGTAGGCCCAATGTAGATCCTATAATTGATATCATAGGTGGGTAATAACACCTCTGATTTGTAGGTCAGTCACTGGGGGGATGTTGTTGGAATACCAAATGAATGTAGTGCATCCCTACGGGTCAAGGTTACTAGGTGCAGGGTCCATGTCCCACATCAGAGACTATAGGGGTGTTGGGAATCATATTTAATCCCCAACCATCCTCCCTCACAAAACAATGAATTTTCATAAGGGGGTGGTAGTGAGCCACCCAAGTTGGTAGTTAGCCCTGCTGAAGAACAAACCCGTGAGGTAGTCAACCGAAGTGGACAATATTGTGATGTAGGGTCATCCAGACCCAATATAGATCCTACAATAACACCCTGATAGGGGAGGGGTGAATCAGGGTGTCAACTTTTTCTTTGAAAGTGACGGATCTTGTTCCCATGTTGGTAGGATCCAGTTAAACCTATCTGATGGGAATGTGAAGAAAACAAACAATCACATGAAAATAGACAACACAACACTTTTACTTTGTTCATCACTAAGGGCTAGTTCAAGGAGAATACACCAATAGTGTGTTGGGAATACCTAAATCCACTACTCTTAACTAGTTTTAGAATACAAAAGTTTAGACACATCCATGTTGTGCTGGGAACACTGCCTTTATAGGATTATAAGGATAACACATTGCATCCCTCAGAACACTTCTGTCAACTCCTCCTTGCTCACTGCCTTTGGAGAGGTCTTACTCAGTTTATCGACATGAATGGAGCTTCGGTAGATTAAAATTAAAGTATTTGTTCCTTACTAGAATGAGAATCTTCTTGCACAGTATACCTGAGTTGATGCACTTTGAAATCACTATTCACTGAAAAATTGATTTTCAAAACTTCCTTTCACGAAGATCCTTCATGAAGCTCAATACCCTTGCAAAGAAAACTACCTTCGCAGAACAAAATGTCTTCATGAAGCTCACTGAGTCAATGTGGAATACCCCCATCATCTTGAAGAACCCATTAATTATAAGCATTAGCATTAGTCAAGACTAAACTAGTCTTTTCATGATGCTCAATATCATATAGAAATCCAGATTCATGAAGCTTCCTACCTTTGCGAAATCAAAGTGATTCCAGATTTTGTCTGATTATTTTCATGTGAAGTGAAGTGGGGTAGCATTATATTTATAGGCTCATACGTTCATGATGCTCCATTCTTCAATCACATTTTTCATATCTTTCAAAAAAATCTTTGTGACGCTCCTCCATTTGCAAAGCTCCAGTGAAATTTTTCATAGTCACAGAGATCACCGTGAACACATCGTGCAGATGTGATGCTCCACTTCTTGTAATTATGGAGAACACCATCTCCATTCACGATGCTCTATATCTTCACAAACCTCAAACCATAATTCACAAAACCCATGCCTTTCACATATTTATGAAGATTTGATTCCAAAAAACAACCCTTCGTGATGCTAGCCTCTTCCTCTATATTTTTTAGCCCAAAAATTTGGAAAACACTAGGAAACATCGTCACCTTTAATACTGTTGTTAGCTTGTACTATAAGATAAATCTCCTTGCAAAATCCCTAATCTTCCAAGTGTGTATTAACAACAACAAAAACCGGACTACATTTCTAGAAAAGGAAAAGCTTGGTTCCAACAATCTCCCCCTTTGGGTTTGTTGGCTATCTGTAGATAAATTCAACAAAGCACCAGCTGCTATCAAAACCTCATACGCAAGAAACAACTCATCCAACAGTCAGTATATGTGATCAATGGTCGATGTAAAAAATAATAGGGGTAGAATGAATTAGGTTCTCATGTTTTGGAATGCTTAAATATGTCCAAGATAAGCTCTGTTTGTATCCTCATAACACCAAATTGTTTTCTCCATTCTCATTCTCTCCCTTTGTAGCTCATTCTCCCCATTTGTAACATTGAATTTCTCTATTTCTCCATTATCCCCATTTAGAAATAAACCCAAAGAACCTGATTTTTACTTGTAGATCTTAAAAACACACTCCCCTTAGATTGTATCTCCCCTATAAAGCTACATCACTACCACAAACAGATTAAAATAGTTAACACAAATGGGGAGAGGGGATCATCTGCAACCTTCTCATGCATTGGAAGGTAGATGAACACTGAGTTTCAACCGATGTTTCTCGAACTCATGTTCTGCCAATGGATTGGTTAGAATGTCATCCACTTGGTCATAAGTCCCAACATGACCAATTTTAATCACGCATTGTTCAACTTTTTCCTTGATGAAATGATATCTAATTTCAATATGTTTCACACAAGAATACTGAACCACATTTCTTGCTAATAAAGAATGCTCCACCACTTGTGGACTTTCTATCTACTAAAACTCCATCCCAGTCAGCATTATAAAATGAAGATAGTTCATTATCTCTTCCTGAAGGAAAGTATAAGCCAAAATTTTGATTACCTTGAATATACCCCATGATTCTTTAAATTGATGTCATATGTTATTCCTTTAGATTAATTTGAAGGAGGTCTGCTAAGCATGTTTCAAAGATGATATCTGGATCTGTTACAGTCAAGTATAATAGGATTCTGATGATTCTCCTATACATGGTGGGATCCACAGAAGTCCCATCCTCATGCTTTCCATGTTTTTCCCCAACTGCAATTAGAGTCGACATTGGTTTGGAATCATGGATGTTGAATTTCTTCAGCAGCTCTCTTGCATACTTTTCCTGAGAAATGAAAGTGTGGTCCCTCTTCAGAATCACCTGTATCCCCAAAAATATATTATTTCACTAACCATGGACATTTCAAATTCTGATTTCATGTGATTGGAAAATTCTTCCACTGATCTCTGCCTTATTTTTTCAAAAATAATATCATCCAAATATACCAGAATAATAAATTGATCTTCCTTTAAATTATTCACAAGGAGATTATAGTCAACACCTCCACTTTTTAATTCGAGCATCTTCAGATAAGAATCCATATGTGAATACCATGCTCGTGGTGCTTTCATTAGACTATAGAGTTCCTTTTTCAATCTACAAACCTTCATTTCATCATTACTAATAAGAAAACCCACTGGTTGTTCAATGTAGACCTCTTCTTCAAGAAAACCATTTAATAATTCTATTTTGACCTCCATAAGATAAACTTTATATCCTCTATGAATATACATAGAATGGAAAAGCCTGATCGACTCCAGTCTCGCCACTAGAGAAAAATTTTCATCGACATTAACTCCTTTAATCTGTCTATAGCATTTACACATTAAGCATGCCTTATTTCTGGTCATATTTCCATGCTCCTCAAATTTTTTCTTAAAGAACCATTTTTTTCAATAAAAATGTTATTTTCAGGTCTTTTAACAAGATATTGTGTCTGGTTCTTGTCAATCTAATCTAGTTCTTCAGTCATGGATTTAACCCATGGTTCATCCTTTATAGCTTCTTCTAACAAGGCTAGTTCCACAATTGATAAGAAGGCATAATTTTTATAATTCCTCATTCTCCTTGTCTGTGTTGGTGTGGTCCAATATCCAATGATATTGGATTGATCAATTTATACTCTTCTGTTTCTCCTGTGAGGTTCAGATGAAGTTTCTTTATACATCGTTTCTTTCTATAATTCTTATTCTGAACCATCATCATTTTGTGACCTTTGATTGTTTTTACCCCTTCCTCTACTTCTTCGTTTAAATCTGTTCCATTTCCATTATTTTCTTCATCTTCTATCATATCAGTATAAGATATCCTCAAGGTATTTGTGGTCTTATCTTCAATGATCTTGACATTATTGATTTTTACAATTCTTCCAAGATGATTATTGAAACATTTGTAGTATTTTCTCTTCACTGAATATCCAAGGAATATTCCTTCATCTATAGCATCACCATACTTTCCTTGATTGCCTTCTTTGTTTCAGATGAAACATTTACCTCAAAAAACATGAAAATACTTCAAAGATGGATTCCTTCCATGATACAGCTCATATGGTGTCTTTGTTTCTCCCATATAATGAATTTTTGGATTTTGAGTATACATTGTTACTTGAACAACCTCTTTCTAGTAATGGTGAGATATATGACTCTCAATCACCATAGTTATGGCCATATTGTTTACATGTCGATTTTTGTGTTCAACAAAACCATTTTGTTGTCGGGTTCTCACAGTAGCCACCTCAGGCTTTATTTCATGTTTCTCCAGGTAATTTTCAAATTCAATGGATGTGTATTCCCCTCCATTGTCAGACTGTAGAACATCATTTGATTGTCCAGTATCATTCACAGCTATTTGACGATATGTTTTCATGAAATCAAGAACTTTTTGTTTCTTAAGTATAATCATCACACTAGACATTCTACTATAATCATCAATGAAAAGAACAATGTACCTTTCTGAATATGTTCCAAAAACTTTTATTAGACCACATACATCAGTATATATGATATCAAGAAGATTTAATGCCCTTTTCTTCTTTGACCGATATGAAATGAAGACTAACTTCCCCTGTATGCAACCATCACAAGTCTTTTCCCTTTTACGCTTCTTATTGGGGATATTTATGACTATATTCAGTTTGGATATATTTTCCAGGTCTTGTTGATTAATGTGACCCAATCTATGGTGCCACAAGTCGTTTTCTTCTTTAACCGTTAGGTAGAAATTGATCTCTTTATTGTCAACCTGATATAAGTTGTCAGCTGTTCTGTATCCATTCATGAGAGAATTCCATTTCTTTCATTTGATACTGAAACTCTTTATTGGTTGTTACTATTAGTCCTGATTCATAGAGTTGACTTACACATAGAAGATTATGGTGCTAACCATCCATATAAAGAACTTTAGTTTTCCTCAGCTTGTCCCTAGCCAATTTTGTACTTACACATCCTTTGATCTTCAAAGCACCATCATTGTCAAAACATACTATTATGTCAACCCTTTTCTTAATATTCATCAATAAGTTTACATTTCACATCATATGGGATGAGCACCCACTCTCAAGAATCTAGGTGCTACAATTCTTCATAGCTTTGAGGGAAACATATGCAAGATTAGATTTCTTGATTTTTTTCTTTTCCATTCATGAAATATTTGATAAAGTGAAGGATGAAGATGGCCTTTCCAATATCTTTTCTAAGTGCACTAGTTCAACATAATTATTTTTTTTTTAGAAAATAAAACCTATTTGTAAGAGAAACTCTATCATGTTGGCAGGTATTGACATTTCTCTGAGATTTGTAGGTAGCATATCCACCTTTGCTCTACCTGCAATGAATAAATTTATGGCCAAAATTAGAGTAGTGAAAATAATATCAATAAAATATATTATTCTATAAGATATAGGATATGAATTGTTTCTCCTTTATTGACTTCCTAGCTCTTCCTCATTCAAATATCTTCTTTCCTCTTCAAAGTATGACATGGTATGGCCTAAATAGTCATCAATTTGACATTTCATAAGAGGAAATGTCTTCTCAATTCTATTCCTCCTAATGTCCCCATACTTAGGAAAATTATTTGACTAGAGATAATTTCTGAATACATGTGGATGGTTTTTAGTTCTCCTTTTATTTTGATTTGTGTCTTTCTTTGTCATGACTTTAGGTGCCTTTGTGGTAAGTTCAACTTTCACCTTCCCTTTATTTTGGCTCATCTTTTTCCATCCTTTAATGTTTCATAATCAAAAAAAATTCCACTTTTTACCATGAATTTGGATTTTTGATCATTCAAAACATTTTCTACTTCTTCAGAACCATGCATAGCTCTCTCTAGCATCTCAACAACTGAGAATCTAACAAATTGTATTTTCTTCTTTATTTCCTTTGAATCTGATTCACTTCCAAGTTTACTCCTTTGAGTAAAAACTTCTTCTTCAAGACCATCAACAATCTTGTACTTCTCTTCTAGTATAGAGGAAAGGTCATTGATGAAATTTTCCTATTCTTTAATCCTAAGCTTCAATTCTTCTACACCTTCTAATATTTTGATAGTTATTGAATGTTCTTTTACTACCTATTCTAGTAGACCAATTTCAGCTTAAAGCCGATCAATATATTCTAATGACTCTTTCAGATCATCTCTCCACTTTTTATTTTTTTTGTTAGATTTTTAAGCTTACTAAGAGCATCCTCAAGTTCAAACAAAAGATATGCATCAGAAATCAACTTATTATCTTGATATTTATCTTTTGATGGCTCAGTATTTTCAACTGTAGCCATCATGGATGATTGAGTTCCAAATTTTACCTTAGGTTCTTCATCCTCAGAAAAATCATTATCATCGTATTCCTCATAGACGAAACTCTTTCTCTGTAATTTCTTTCTTGATTTGTAGTCTCCCTTTTGGGAAACAATTTATAAGGCTTCTGCATGTTTTCATCTTCACTTTCTTCATCACCGAGCTTCCTTGAATATCAAGAGGAAATGTGCCCAACTCTACCACAATGAAAACAAGCCAGAGGTAACTTTCCTTCAAATCTCTCTTTTCCTCTCTTGAATTTCTTAGAAAAGAGAGAAAGAAGTTTATATTCCTTATTATTTTAATCAACACTATATCTGACAATATCATGTTTTTATATGGATTTGAAATCCATATCCTTGCTTACTTGAATTTTTGCATCCTCTAGTTTGAATATCATTTCATTTGCCACTAGACTGCTTAGAAGATCACCCAATGAAAGTTTAGAATGATCCCTTTTCTCAGGGGCTGACACATTGTGATTATAAAGAGGTGGAAGCCTTCTCAAGATTGTCTTTACAATGTCAATGTCTCTGATTTCATTAAAAATTCCTCGTATTACTCAAAAAACTTTAGTGATTTGATTAAAAAAGGTATTTGAAATTTCATCAGGATGTATTTTTAGATCATCAAACCGATTATGTAAAACATGGAGTTTTTTCCCATTCACTTTGTTGTCGCCTTCATATATATTTTCTAGTTTTCCCCACATAGACTTGGATGAAGTGAAACTCATCACCTTCGAATAGATTTGATCAGATAGAGTTTTAGTAAGAGAATTCTATGATTTGGCATCTGCATTAAACATTTTTCTATATGTTTTAGTCATAGCCAGTCCTGTTGCATCAGTGACCTCAATCCCTTGTGCAGTAGCAAAGAGTACTCTCGTTCCAAGAGATCTAAGATGAGATATCATCTTGTTCTTCCAAATCTTAAAGATTCTTCAATCAAAGAGGGGTACTCCCATGGAATTTACTAAATTCTCCATGATATTAATGAAGGACAAATTAAACACCAAAAAACTCACTTTGATACCACTTGAGGGACCTCGAAACACCCTGAGAGGGGAGGGATGAATCAGGGTGCCACTTTTTTCTTCTAAATTGAGGAATATTGTTCCCATGTTTGTTGGAAATATTTAAACCTATTTGATGGGAATGTGTATAAAACAATCAATCATATGCAAAGAGACAACACAAAAAATTTACTTGGTTCACCACTAAGGGCTTGTCCAAGGAGCATACGCCGACAGTGTGTCGATCATACCTAAATCCACTAATATTAACTAGTTTTGGAATAAAAAATTGTAGACATAGTCACGCTATTCTAAGAACACTACCTTTATAAAATTTTAAGGATAACACATTGCATCCCTTAGAACACTTCCTTCGACTCCCCCTTGCTCACTGTCTTGGGTGATGACTTGCTCAGTTAATCAACTAGAAGGTTGTTTCAATAGATTGACATTAAAGTTTATGTCCCTAACTATCATGATACTATTCTTGCACCATATACCTGATTTGATGCTCTTCAAAATCACTATTCACTGAAAAATAGACATTCAATACTGCCTTTCATGAATCTCCTTCATGAAGCTCAATACCCTCATGAAGCAAACAAACTTTGTAGAACAAACTACATTCACGAAGCTCACCGAGTCAAGGCATAATACCCCACCCTCACGAAGCACCCATTACATAGAAGCATTGGCATCAGTCAAGATTAGACTAGTATTTTTGCAATGCTCAAGCTCACATAGAAAGATAGATTCACAAAGTTCCCTACCTTCACAAAATCAAAGCCATTCTATATTTTCTATAATTTTTTTCATGTGAAATGATGTGGGGGTATCCTTTTATTTATAAGCTTAACCATTCATGATGCTCCACCACCTCCAATACATTTTTTGGATCTCTCAAAATCAACTTTGTGGAACTCCTCCATTCATAAAGATCCAGTGAAATTTTTCATAGTCACAAAGATCCCCAGCAACACATCGCACAGTTACAATGCCCCACTTCTCGTAATAGCGGAGAACACCAACTTTATTTTTGATGCTCTACATCTTTGAGAACCTCAACCCAGACTTCAAAAAACCCATGCCTTTACCATAATTATGTTGAGTTGATTCCAGAAAACAAACCTTTGTGCTGCTAACCTCTTCCTTCAGATTTTTGAGCCCGAAAATTTGGAAAACACTAGAAAATGACTCCACCTTTAATACTATTGTCAGCTTGTACTATTATATCACTCTCCTTACAAACTCCCTGGTCATCCAAGTAAGGATTGAAAAAAAAACTAGACTCCATTTCTAGAAAAGAACATCCTTGGTTCCAAAAAGGGTAATGCATAGAAGAATGGTCCTTGGGTACTCCACTGACCAACCCTACTGGAGGGTAACACCCGGGAAGCTCTAGTGATCCTGCATGATCGCTGATATCATCAGGTGTTGCCTCAGTGTGTAACATTGGAATATTTTAAATCATATCTCAAAATCTACTATTGAGGGAACCATCATGTTCTATATAGAAAAACACTTAAGATATTCTATTCATGGTCCAAAATCCGAGTTCAAATGAAGGAGATATGGACGATGGAAGTATCCTAGAAAGTGCTCAAGGGGTACACGATGTGTGAGGGAGCCTACACGACATGTATACCTACTCGACAACCTTCTTGTGTCCTTATCCGACACGTAGTTCCATCCCATGTAGAAGTATAAACGATGTAGATGGATTACATGGCGTGTCTTGGATAACTGTGACTAGGTTCATGTGCTGCAGGGCATGTCCGTGTTCTCAGACCCTGTGTTTGTGTACTTCTACAAAGAATCCCACCCATGTGGTCTGCCACACGGGTTATCTAAGCATTGTAGGTTACATGGAATGTAATGGTGGTATACACACTATGTAATTCATAAAATTTTCAAATCCCTAACTTCACCGCTGAGGGGTTACACACCTTGTATTCATCTGGGAACATAGAATGTAGTCGGGGTTTTCACCTATTTTCCATATCTGATCTCGGTGGCATGAACCATGCCACCTTTGATTCTGCCTTGGATTAATTCAAATATTTTGGATCTATCTATGGATTTTGGATCTCATATGTTGCTCATCGCAAATCGTCTCTGTTTGCCGAGAAGGGTTTGGTCGATCGTTATGCACGTCGTCGTTCATTTTGGGTTAAATTCTGTGAACTTAAACCTCCAAATCAAGAATCCTTGAACCATGAAACTTCTAGATTTGTGCTTCATTCATCAAACTATTGTCATTACATTGATTTTCTACGAATCCGGGGGCCCGATCGATCTCGGTACCACCTGGCAATGTCGAATCGGGACTGTGGGGATCCAATCGGTGAATATCACGAAGAAATGAAGGATAAATGGAACACAAAAAAAGTGTTTGAATATAGTTTTCGAATATTTCCTCAGAAATGATCAAGAACATTCATTCGGGGTTAGATAAATAATGTAAATAAATTGAAATCTGGTACATATCCTCAAGAAAAGACCACAGTAGAGCGCAAATCCGAGAGAAATGATGGATCAGCTCAATCATTTAATCCATGTGCATAAAAACACCAAAATATGAGTGCTACCTCTATTTTGGATCATTCGTTATTGAAAAACATGTCCATCAACGATTCTAAGGAAGTTGTTGCATTTATTACATCTGATTTGATCCGATTTGAAAGTTTCGTTGTCGTTTTCCAAAGAGAAGAGGGTGCAGATCTCACCGGCGAATTCCAAAAATTATGGGCCAACACTGGAAAAGTTTTCCAAGGTGATATAATTATAATATTATCATTTGTTCTAAGAAATTAATTAAATAAATAAATAATTCATTCATTCATTCATTTATTCATTTATTCATATAAATGCACCGCCCACGAGTGGGGGGGTTCAAACATCCCACGCTAATTCATTTTATGTTGCACATAGGGTAAACATTGTGTTCCAGACTCAACCATGGTCTCAAAGTTTTGATTCGATCAATTGTTTAAGATTTATCTCATTTTATTTGCGAAGCTGCATGAGCATAATATATAATATATTTAATATATTTATAAAATTAATTCTGGGCACTGTCCCTCATAATCGCACGTTGTCTCAACACCTAGCTCTGGAAATATATATATAAATATTTTGATGTTTTATAGGGAAAAATCGGGTCTCTATATAATTCCCCCATTTAATATATTCATCCCCGAAAAGAAAAATGAAGAAAAAAACTCGGGATACTAAGCTTGATCTGGCTATCCTTCTCCCAAGAACTCTCATGCATGTTTCTATACTACAACAACATGTGAACCAAAGGGATGGTCCTTCCACACATGCTCCTCTCCTGTCGATCCTCAATCACCACTGGGTACTCCACAAAGGTGGATCCATTCTCGATGTCCATATTTCCCTAGTCGATGATGTGTGTGGGGTCATTCACGTATCTACTCAGTTGTGACACATGAAAGACGTCGTGCACCCACTCCAACAATGGAGATAGGGCGATGCGGTAGGCGACCTCGGCAACCCTTTTCATGAACTCAAACGGCCCGATAAACCTCAGGGATAACTTGCCTCCCTGGCCGAACCTCTGCAATCCTCATCGTGGGGAGACTCAAAAGAAAACGTGGTTTCCCTATTCAAACTCCAAGGGCTTACAATGGTGATTTGTGTTGGATTTTTTTTCCGCTCTTGGCCATCCTCATCCTCTCTCGAATGACCTAGAATTTCTCCGTTATCATATGTACCATCTCTGGGCCCACTAAAGATGTCTCACAAATCTCTGTCTAGTACAGGGGTGGCCCGTAGGGTCTCCCATATAGTGCCTCAAAACATTCCACGCCAATGGTAGAGTGGTATATGTTGTTGTATGCAATCTTTACCAAGGGTAGGTGATCCTCCCACCTACGGCCGAAATCTAACACGCAATCCCTCGTCATATCCTCTAGAACATAGATAGTGAACTTAGTCTGCCCATTAGTCTAGGGGTGAAGGGATTTACTCATCCACATATGGGTCCCGAATGCATCATGCATGCCTCTCCAAAATCATGATGTGAACCGTGTGTCACGATCAAAGAAAATCATCAAGGGAACCCTATGAAGGTGAACGATCTCTTGTACATACAAATGTCCCAATATATCCACCAAACTCTACTCCCTGATAGCAAGGAAGCTCTCTAACTTCATGAGTTCGTCAACTACCACCCAGATGGTGCCAAGGACCTTCACTATGCATGGAAGACCTGTGATGAAGTCTATGGATATGACATCTCACTTCCACTCTGGGATCTGAAGGGGTTATAACGAACCTTTAGGAACTTCATGCTAAGCCTTTACCTACTGACAGGTGAGACACCGAGAGATGAACTCAACTACACTCCATCTCATTCTTGAACACCAAAACGTCCATTGGAGATCTCTCTAAATATTCCCCACACTAGGATGTATAGCTAGGGGAGAAGTGTAAAACTCTTGAATCACCTCCTCTAACATCATGACAGGAACCACTATTCACCCCTGGAACATGACAATGTGATTCCATTCTTCATAATATACATATGGTGAGTCACCTGTGGATATCTAATTATGTAAGTCCTTATAGTCGGTGTATCTTAGCTAATACTCTCTCACACGCTCAAGAAGCAAAGGAGTCAACACCATCGACTAAATAAAGGTGGTACCCTCCTTCTCCACCAAGGTCAGCTGTAGGGAAGCTAACTACTCCAAAGCTTCCTACGCTAAGCAAGAATGGGACTTCATGCTAAGGGTATCTACAACCATGTTACCCTTCCCATAAGTATAGGCTATCTCAAAATTGTAGTCCGACATGAATTCAAACCAGCGCCACTACCACAGGTTCAGGTCTCTCTAGGTAAAGATGTACCTGAGATTATGGTGGTATGAGTAAACCATAAAGCACTCTCCCAGAAGATAGTGCCTCCACATACTCAGGGAAAAGACTACCACTACCAGTTCTAAGTCATGAGTTGTGTATCTTTTCTCATGGGGCCTCAACTCCTGAAAGGCCCTCTGGCATAACCCATTCTAGGTAAACAACTTCCCTTTTTGTGTCAGGGTGGTCAAAGGGGTTGTGATCCTAGAGAATTATGTCCCAAACCTCCTGTAGTACTCCACCAAAGCAAGAAAGCTCCATACCCCTGACACATTCTTGGGTGTCACCCAAGAAAGCACTGCTTCGATATTATCTAGGTCCACAGATAAACCATGCTCATAAATGACATGCCCCAAAAAATGAACCTCATGGATCCAGAACTGGAACTTCAAGAGATTTTCATAAATTTGGTGCTCTCGAAGCAATACTAGGACCATCCTTAAATTCTATGTGTGCTCCTCCTATGTTTCAGAGTAGAAGCGTATGTCATCAATAAATACAATCACAAACTGGTCAACGTATGGTCATAAAACCTAGTTCATCAAGGCTATAAACAAAACGAGGGCTTTTTTCACACCAAATGGAATCACCAAGAACTCATAGTGTCTGTAATTACATCAAAATTCCAACTTTGGAATATCAGCCTCGCGAACCTGTAACTGGTGGTAGTCGGACCTGAGATCAATCTTCGAAAACCATCTCGCTACTCGCAAATGGTCAAAGAGGTCATCAATCCTTGACAAGGGGTACTTTTTCTTCTTCCTATCCTGGTTCATCCGACGATAATACATGAAAAGTTGCAATCTTATGTCCACCTTTTTCATGAAAAACTCTGGAACTGCCCAGGGGGAAACACTGGGTCTAATGAAACCTTTCTCTCGAAGGTCCTCCAAATGTAACCGCAAGTCCTAAAGTTTGGTATGTTTCATATGATCTGTCATAGAAGATATTAGGGTTGTCCTTAGATGCATGTCAATGTAAAACTCTATATCCCGCCTCAGAGGTAGTCTCAGTACATCCTTATGGAAGACGTCCATATAATCCTCCACAACTGAAGGAACCCAGATGCATATAGAGCCTTATTCACTAGGGGATCCACTCACCAACTAATGGGTAATGGGATACAGTCTCGTGCTCGCAAAACTAACTTTCCCTTCCATGAGATCTCTCTCGCAAAAAAACTAGAATCTCATCCCTTCAGTGCATAGGCATCTGACTAGTCTGCGATGATAGTCAATCTATGCTCGGACCATGGAAAGTCAATCCATACCCATGATAAAGTCACAGGGCTCCATTGTGATGACCAGAAGGTCCCACATTAACCAATCTCCACCAAGAAATATCTTGCACTACTAACAGATGTCAGATACAGAAGATGCATTCCCTGTAGGAACTTCAAGTCGAAGTTGTTGTGCTAGCATCTCTACTTGGAGCTCCAACTCTCACACCAGGAGTATCGAGATAAAAGAATGCCTAGAAACAGTGTCTATAAGTACTGAGGAAAGAGTGAAAAATAAACAAATCTTACCTCGTATCATCTTGTGCACTGCTAGATCGTAGACATCCAAAGAATGCAACTTCCCATAGCCTTGATCTCAAGCTCCCTAAGCTGGACATGGATCGCCTGGTGGAGGTGGTGGAAGGATCTCATAATGGCTTCCACCACCTAAAGATCCTCCAGATCTTCTACCATCTATGCCTCCCTAGGGACCAGCATGTCCTCTCCTGATAGATCCCTGATCACGATGTTGCATCTGCCATTGCGGTCCATTAGCTATCTGCCTTGGCTGTTTAACATGTTTGTTCTGACAGTCTTATGTCATGTGACCTCACCCATCACAAGTAAAGCAATGAAACTATCTATTATACCCTTCCACTCTACGTTGTCTCATCCCCATATGACCACATGCCTAAGCCTTCTCGTGAAGGGGTCTCCTGCTCTGAGATCTCGTCAATTGGTTATGGCTATCTGTTGTAGAAGACTCAGCTCTGAAATGACCACTGCTAGCTCCATCTATCTGGAATCCCTCTAATAGAAAGATCTCCATCACCAGTGCCCTCTCTAGAACCCCAACACAGGTGGGGATACACTAGGGCACAAAGCTGGCTCAAGTCTCTATGTGGAGTCCCTTATCAAACTTCTTTTCTCAGAAGTGGTTGTCAAAGATCATGTCAAGGAAGTAGTGCATAAGTTTTGTGAACTTCGTTGTGTACTCAACCACCATCATCCCTACCTACTGAATCTCCAGAAGATCCTAGATCTGAACCAAGAATAAATAGGAGGGGTAGTACTCCTCGTGGAACAGTCATTGGAAGTCATCCCATGAGAGTGTCGACTCATCGTGCATCTGCGTAACAAGACTCCACCAACACCCAACTGCTCCATGGAAAAGGTTGGCTTCTAGTGTCACCAACTGATCTATCGGGGTCTGAAAAAGCCTAAAGATATGGACCACTGACTCTAGACAATCATCTTCTACCTGAGGATCGTGACCACGACAAAACCTCAATAGTCTTTGTCGGTGAAACTCACAGAATGCGCTAAGTTCTGTGCACATCCTCAGCCTGCTCTACTGGGATGACCAGCTGCTCAAAAGGGGGATGTGTGGCTACATGTCCACCTAGAGGAAGGGGATCGCATGATAGACCCTAAAATGAAGTCTTGTCGCTCATAGGGTCTTCGTCATGAACCTGATCTGTCATCCTGGTTGACTGTCATCACAGAGTCATCCTGAAAGTTATCAAGGAGTATCGTCGTCAGATGAGCATATATATATATATATATATATCAATAATAAAGAGAGCTGACTCAAGAAAAAAAGTCAAAGACTCAATCCTATATGATGCATGTACCATTAATCTCTTCAAAAAATGTCTCAATATGCTGAGTCAACAAGCAGGTAGTCAAGGTCCTGGTGAATGGATATATCGACTGTTGCACCATCACTGGACTACCTGGCCTGAGAGCTACACTCGAGAAACTTTGATATTGTTTCCCTAAATTCCAACCAATCATTTTTAGGGAACATCTATATAATATTCCAACAACATCTGATACCAATTTGTCACGACTCAACCTAAGATGGGTCTTGATCCACAACTACCCCGAACTCGCCTCCATAAGCTAGGGGTAAAAACAAACGCTGAAGGCATAACATACTCGAGGAGGCCTTTACCTATGAACCTGTACATACACACATATCCAAGTAAATGAAAAAGTGCAAAGGTAATGAAGAAAAAGATGCAACACTGCTATTAAAGTATACCAAACATGCATGAACCTCCAGATAGTACCAAAAGTACAATGGTGTAAATTGAAAAGTAAAGGATAATAATACACGCTCAACTAGAAATATGTCCCAACCTGACAGAATGAGAAAAGTAATCAATTGAAAGAGAGACCCACTCCTGAATCCCAATCTACAACCATTGTATGGGTCCAAGCACCCACTATCCCTAAGCTCCTCTGAAGTCACGGTCGACCTATCCGTCATCTTCAAAACACATGTCACATATGGGAAAATCTCATGCAAGGGTGAGTATATACATACCCAGTCGAACACCCCGAAAGGGGTGATGGGGGAGAAGTAAGAGATACAACAAAAGAGAATGATAATAGATAACATAAGGCATAATGAAAGAGTACATCTAAACCCAATAAGAGTGAAAGTAAGCTCATCCATGTAGAAGGGTATAAACATTGTGAGTAGATGAACTACCCATTGAGTCTTCTCCACCTATAGTAGGAGAGTAGACTCATCCAACCATGATAAGCTAGACACAGAAGACACATGACATAACCCACACATCTTCGCCTCTCCTAGAAGTAGAGTATCCAAACCCAAGGTGTGGTTACAGAAGAAGGATATATATATATATATTCTCGGTCAAAGAAGCCCAACCGAAAGAGTAAGGGGATCTCCTCTCACAGCTTATCCCAAAAAGAAGAGTCACCAACAGTTCAAAAAAAATCAATCAATGATACCCAACGTACCACATATCTACCTTGAACGCACAAGTCAAAGGGACTAATAAACCATACCTCGATACTATCTTCTTTGGGCATCACTAACTCACCCTCATAGTTTTGGTCGCATCAAAAAAATGTGTCTCGGTGGGGAAAGAATCTCTCATCCTCGTGAGTCCAAGGATACATCAAGCCACATCTTATCATCCTGTTGCATAGTCAAGGGCCAAAAACTCTAGGTAAGGATCCCAGGCCCTGGTAAAATAAGAGGGTCCTACTTTGATAGTCACAAAGGAACTCCACTATCCATCCCTTCTGGAGGGAAATGCTCGAGAATTTCAACAGGGAACTCCACTACCCAGCCCCGTTGGAGGGTAATACTCAGAAAAGGTCATTGGGGAACTCCACTACCCAGGCCTGTTGGAGGGTAATGCCCGGAAGAAGCCATTGGGGAACTCCACTTCCTATCCCTACTAGAGGGTAATTCATGGAAGAAGGGTCCTCGGGGAACCCCACTACCCAACCTTGGTAGAGGGTAATGCCCGGAAAGCTCTAGTGATCTTTCATGATCGCTGTCATCATCGGGTGTCACCTTAGTGCATTCCAATCCCATAACATTTCACATTATTTCTCAAAATCCACTATCAAGGGCACCATCATGTTATAAATGAAAAAACACTCAAGATAGGCTACTGTCATTCCAAAATCCTAATTCAAACGAAGGAGATACAGACGATGGAAGTTTGCTCAAAAGAGATCAAGGGGTACACGATGTGTGAGGAGGGCCACACGGCATGTGACCATACTCTATAGCATGTATGTGTCCCTATCCAACACATGGTTTCATCCCATTTAGTAGTACATGTTTTGTAGGTGGATGACACGATGTGGCCTGGCTAACCAGGACCATGGCCGTGTGCTGGAGGACATGTCTGTGTACTCGGACCCTTTGTCCATGCACTTCTACACGGACTCCTGCCTGTGTGGTCCACCATATGGGTTATCTAATTGGGAGAGGGTACATGGCATGTAAGGGTGGTATACAAGCTGTGTCATCCTTAAAATTTCCAAAACCCTAGCACCACCATTGAGGGGGCTACAAACCGTGTGTTCATCTTGGAACACATCGTGTAGTCAGGTTTTTTCCAGTTTTACAGATTTGATCATCGC
Organism: Viscum album; assembly: GCA_963277665.1. NCBI lineage: Eukaryota > Viridiplantae > Streptophyta > Magnoliopsida > Santalales > Viscaceae > Viscum > Viscum album. The sequence goes on from OY728139.1 coordinate 431,787,264, forward strand.
GGCTTGAATCTGTCCATGCTACCTTTCAGTCCACCTTGGATTAGTCCGAAACTCCTGGATCTAGCTGTGGATTTCATATCTCAGTTGTTGCTCGTCGTGAATCGTCTTCATTCACCAGGAAGGATTTGGACGATTGTTCTACACGCCACCATTCGTTCTGGGTTCGATTCCCTGAATTTAAACAACCAAATCGAGCATCCATGTATCATGATGTTATCAGATTTGTGCTCGATTTGTCAAACTGTTAACATTGCATCAATTCACCATGAATCCAGGGGCCCGATCAAGCTTAGTACTTCCCAACAATGACAAACCAGGATAGCAGAGATCCAACGAGTGACGATCATAAAGAAACAAGTGAGAAAAGGCACAAGAACAAGGTTTTGAACATAGTTGGCCAAGAGTTCTTGGCCAACGATTAAGGACGGGCATCTGGGGTGAGATAAACAATGTAAATAAATTGAAAATTTGTACATAGGCTAATGAAAAGGGCATAATAGGGTGCAGATCCCAGAGAATGGATAGATATGCTCAATCATTTAATCTAAGGGCATAAAAACACCAAAAGGTGAGTCCTACCATAGTTTTGGATCGATGGTTGGTGAAGACCGCTTCTATCAATGGTTCGAAGGAAGATGTTGTATTCGTTGCGTCTAATATGATCTGATCTGAAAGCTTCGTCATCATTTTCCAAAGGGAGGAGGGAGAAGCTCTCATGTTGACTCATTTTATGTCACACATAGGGTAAACACCGCGTTCCAAACTCAATCATGGTATCAGATTTCTAATCTGGTCAACATTTTAATAGATATCTCATTTTCATTAAGAATTTGCATGTGTGTAATATAAAATATATTTAATATTTTTATAAAATTAATTCTGAGCACATCAGGCTTCAGAGTCGCACACCATCTCAGCGCCTAACTCTAGAAATGTGTATAGAAATATTTTAAAGTCTTACAAGGAAAAAAAATGGGTATCTACATAACTAATTATTAGATAATGAATAAAGAATGAATAAATAATGATTAATTAATAATTGAAGAATTATTAAGTAATGATTATAGAATGATTAACTAGTGATTAACTAATGATTTAGTAATGATTAACCAATTATCAAGTAATGATTAAGTAATGATTAAATTATGATTAAATTGTGATTAACTAATGATGAACTAATGATTCACTAATGATTGTGTAATGATTAACTAATGATTAAATATTGATTAAGTAATGATTAAAGAATGATTAAGGAATGATTAATCAAGGATTAACTAATGATTAACTAACGATTACCTAATGATTAACTAATGATTAAGGAATGATTAAGGAATGATTAAGGAATAATTAAAGAATGATTCACTAATGATTAACTACTGAATAAGGAATGATTAAAGAATGATTAACTAATGATTAACTAATGATTAAGAATGATTAAGTAATGATTAAAGAATGATCAGCGAATGAGCAAGGAATGATTAAAGAATAACTAAATAATGATTAACAAATGATTGACTAATGAGTAAGGAATGATTAAAGAATGATTAACTAATGATTAAGTAATGATTAAGTAATGATTAAAGAATGATTAAGAAATGATTAAATAAGGATTAAAGAATTATTAACAAATGATTAAAGACTGATTAAAGAATGATTAGAGAATGATTAAAGAATGAATAAAGAATGATTAACTTATGATTAACTAATGATTAACTAATGATTAAGGAATGACTAAAGAATGATTAACTAATTATTAACTAATGATTAAGTAATTATTAAAGAATGATTAAAGAATCATTAAATAATGATTTAGTAATGGTTAACTAATGGTTAACTAATGATTAAAGATTGATTTACTAATGAATAACGATTGATTAATAAATGATTAAATATTGATTAACCAATGATTAACTAGAGATTAAATATTGATTAAATAATTATTAAAGATTGATTAACTAATGATCAAGTAATGATTAAGGAATGATTAAAAAATGAATAACTAATGATTAAAGATTGATTAAGTAATGATTAATTATTTATTAAAGAATGATTAAAGATTGATTAAAGAGTTTTTAAAGAATGATTAACTAATGATTAAGTAATGATTAAAGAATTATTAACTAATGATTAACCAATTATTAACTAATGATTGACCAATGATTAACTAATGATTAAATATTGATTAACTAATTATTAAAGAATAATAAACTAATGATAAACTAATGTTTAATGAATGATTCACTAATGCTTAAAGAATTATTAACTAATGATTAAAGAATGATTAACTAATGATCAGATATTGATTAACTTTGGATTAACATAGAATAAACATAGGATGAAAGATGAAAAACTGGATGACAAAGAGGCTTAACTACACACATGATTTCTTTCTCCCATGATTTAGATGATTCATCCCTTATGTTAATGTCGATGGATATGTTTTAGATAAATCACATTCTCTTTATAAACCAGTAAACATACTTTTAGGAAAATAAAAAATTATACTACAAAACATTAGTGTCATATTTTAATATATATGAAAACATTCTAAAATTTCCGTATCATAAAGATTATGTGGTTATCTATGAAAAAAATCCATATCGGGATACTACAAGTGGATGTGGCTCTGGAACAGATGTACCTATGGGTAAAACCCAGAAACACCAAATTGATATAGACTCGATCGGAAACTGGTGCACAACAACGGGCCTTGTTGCACACCTAGTTTGACACTCCAAGAGGATATGCTTTAGATGATTCATATTTACGTTATAAACTATTTAACATACATTTAGAAAGATTAAAAATTCTACCATGAAATATTAGTGTCATGTTTAAGGATATTAAAATACATTCTAACATTTCAGTATAATAAAGATTGTATGGTTAACCCTCACTAGAAATTATATTTACTCCATCAAAATCATGATCAAAAAACAATTTTTACGTAGAGAATCATGTTTTCTGGTGTGTGTTCCTATGGGGAGTTTATCAAACTTAGCAAGGAGAGTATTATAGTACACAACCAATAAAAATGGTTAGTGCAGTTGATTGTTTAACCCTAAGTGAACTTCAATAAAGAATTCATGGTTTCTTAAATCTGGAACCTAATCAAGAGATCAAGTCTATTATATGGTTTCAATATAAGATCCTTCATTTTATATAATTCTCTAACATTTCCGAATAATTTTACAATCAAATTACAATAAGCCTTTTATATTAAAATTAAAAGGAATATGAAAAGAACATGTGGGGTGACATGAAAGCATAATCAAACTATCCATGGATAAACCATAAAGAAAGCATGTGAGAAAATAATCATATAACATACCATCATGTGAGAAATCATACATAAATTACAAATCACACCAGTTGAGATCTAACTTATTAGTTAATGTCTAAGGTTGTTTTGGGTTATAAAAAATAATTTTTCTTTGTTAATTGTCATTTATTTTATTATGATCTAAAGTTTATTAGTTAATTTTTCTTTGTTCTAAAAAGTGAGGTTAAAAGAAGAGAAAAATAAAATAAATTTATTTATCCATGATAAAATGACAATTATGATCATATAAAATGAAATGGACAAGAACAAACCCATTAAATAAGACATAAATGTATTACAATTGACAAAAAAGACATTGCCATTTTTCAACATAACAGAGTTTTGATGAGACGAGCCTGACTTTAGAGGTGAAGTAAAATCGAGCTTATTTTCAAGTGGAAGCTTAATAACATATTTCAAATGAATGTAATTAAATTTTTAATTTTCAAAATCTTTCGACCTCCCAATGACATTTTCATCTATAGGGATACCTTTCATTAAAAGTCTCAAAAGATTTTGAAAATTTAAAAGTTACATACATCCATTTGGAAGATATTATTAAACTACCACTTGAAAATAAGATGGATTTTACTTCACTTTGGAATTCATAATCATCTCATCCAAACACTGTTCTTTTTGAAAAAAATCAAGGTATTTCTTTTATATTGTAAAGAATTCATGTGTTATTTAATGGGTTTATTCTTGTCCATTTCTCATTATATGATCATAATTATCATTTTATCGTGGATAAATAAATATATCTGATGTTTTTTCATCTTTTTACCTCACATTCCAAAAACATATTTCACTGATTTTCTAATAAAATTATAGATAACAAAGAGAAAATTTTTATATATAAAAATATATAAAACCATATCGTACAAATCACCCTTTCCTTGGGAAAAAAATATATTAAACCACTTTAGAAATATACTTTTGGGAAACATGAAGAGATGACCTCTTCTTTTGGTAAAAAAAAACTTTATAAAACAATGGGAATAAACATTCCATGTCTTATATTCTATGAGCCATAACATTTTGCTGACCATAGCATTATATTTACATTTTACACTTAAGACTTATTTCATTTTTTTACATACAGATAGAGGATACTAAGCTACTCATAGAGTAGTATAGACATGTTTCACTCGACGTGGTAGAGGGCTATGAGGTTCGACAGATCAGGGTGCATCTAGCACACCATTATCATCACCTTCCCCCTCCAGCCACCATTATACTATACCCACGTTGTGATGTCTTCTGCGGAATTGTGGTATCTGATTTCACATTCGTTGATCATCACCTACCTGATTCCCTCATAGAGATATGGAGACCAAAGACACACATTCTACCAGCCTAAGGGAGAGATGACCATCACCCTTGAGGATGTGGCAGTCCTGCTCGGTCCTCCTATCCAGGGGGATGCAGTTATTGGGCCCACTCATGGAGACTAACCTATGCTTGTACAGAGATTACTAGGCATCAACATTTTGTCTGATAATGATGCTACATGTGGCATGTCGATATTTATGAGGTGGTTGGAGGTTCACTTTGCACAATTTCCCGCTGATTTTGATGAGCATACTATCATGTGTCATGCCTGTGCATATATCTTGCAGCTCATTGGAGGGACATTGTGTGTTGATCACTCAAATATGCATGTGCACGTGATGTACCTGGGCCTACTGGTAGATTTTGATCAGTCCAGAAGATACAGTAGGGCATCTGCATACTTGGATTACACTTAGAGATCCTTATGCACAACATGTCGCTCAGATCGCACTGATCTCGAGGGATGTTTGATCCTTCTTTAGATGTGGGCATGAGAGCACATCCATCCCCTCTCCCCTATTGTTGTTGGTCCGGAGCTGCAAATGGATGTGTTGTGTGACGCTCCATGTGGATGCTGGTATAATCACTCATCTCTATTGGTTTCTAATGCTAGAAAGTGTTATTGAATTTAATTTTTTATTTTTTATCACTATCGATGATTTATTTTATAAGTGGAGTCAAGCACACCACTTCATCATGGCTCCGAGAAACCATTTGGGTTCATACTGTCTAATGTTGGACAATCTACTACCCACCGACATAAGTAAATACAATATTTCATTTGTTAAATAATTTCATAATATCATAATTTTTGGGTTTTAGTAACAATTGTTTTTGATAAATCTCACATGTCATTTCAAATTACATGGATGTCCTACTGGGATTGATCAGACCAATTTTCTGCATACTGCACTGTTGGACATCATGATACTATGGTTGTAGTGTCTCTCATTAACTTTCATATTATTGAGTGGCACTAGCAAGATAGAGTCATGTTCCAGATTTATTATGTTCACCACATTCAATTTCCATCGAGACGGTCACCAACGCTTCATTCTTTGAAGCTGACAGAGAGGCAGGATGAGGACTGGTGCTGACAACTTGCCGAGTATCTCGACCTTTGAGGCAGATGATCATCGATTCATATTGAGGGTGTATATATGATATGATTTCATCTATCACAATAGGTTGAGTTTGAGCAATGATATAGATTGAAGTCTATACTGTATATTACTCCATGTGGTAGAGGGTTTCATGATCTGGTAAGTGAATAAATTTCCATTAGTTTGTTTGTTGTACTATTTTCTCTTTTATTTTGAATATCTTTATAGTATACTCAACTACAATGGATTATCCACATGCCTGATCCATAGGAGAAGGAGGTTGCTAGCATGACAGTAATTTATGTTGCAGGGCAGGGGAAGATGTCAACTTATCGTGGAGTTCATGATAGTTTCTTTGATCATCAACCCCATGGAGATGCCATTTCTTCCCAGGGAGTGGAGGTTCCTACACAGGAACCTCCTCTAGTAGTTTTTGATGCTGATGAGCCACATTGATGATGACATAGATCGTGTCATGTTTCATGTAAGGCGACACATGTTCCATAGGTAGAGGTTGGCTCTCTAGTAGTCTAGCCTCAGCTGATTGGGGATGTGCATCATGAGGCATGCGATCCATCTGTGTTGACAGGATATATAGAGTTTTCTCTGGGTGAAGATTATCTAAGCTTCTATCCGGGGTCATTTCCCATGCCTCCAGCATTCGTGCGAGAGCCTTCATAGGCTATATAGTTCCCCCAGACGATGATGGCAGGTCCTTCTACTGACCTAGTGTGAGAAGAATCAGGGGTGTTATCAACCATACCTAGATCATCATACTACACCCAAGCACAGCGGTCAGAAATGACGATATGGGTGTTCCATTCGCACACCATCATTTGGGATTAAACCTCTCCATAAAGAGTGCATGTATTCATTCATGTATAAGTTTTCTGTTTTTAAAATTATTAAATATTTTTTACTATCAACCATTTTTACATGTTTAACAATCGTTTTAATTCTCATTTATATTTTAGTTACAGATTATATTTTAAAATCATTCAAAGTCGACTACTTGAAACATAGGAAAACTTGTTAAATTTCAAATAGATAACTTTAATATCTTATAAAATATAAAATATAAAAACAATTTAAATAAAACATATAACATATCCTTAGCATCTAAGAAGTTTTTGAAAATAAAAAAAAAATCATAAATACAATAAATAATTGAAAATTAAGGAATGTAAAAAAAGATTATAAATACAATTGTAATGGTTTAAAATAACAATATAATTTGCCACTAAAATTACTTTTTATAAATTATTTTTAAGAAATGCTTATTATTCTGAATTATTTATTACATCTTCAGTAAGTGTGTCAAATATCATTTAGATTGTATTTATATTTTATATGTTATAGACTTTCAAATACACTAACTTTAAACATTACTATGTATCATGTTGATGTCTTTGAAAGCATATAACTTATAAAAAAAATTGGGTACAACCGCGAAAGCGACACACGATGCAACAAAGAAAATGCAGATAAGCTGGTGGTCTGGGAACTTGACCCCACGACCACGCCCCAAACTCCTCCCTACCCTTACAACCCAAACCAAGCTCGGGGAGGAGCATATAACACTACTAAAAATTTTACCTTTAGTGACCACCCGTCGGCTGCCAATGGTGGTCGAAGTTGGCCCGTCACTATAGGGACTCTACAACCGACCATGATGGCAGTCGCTAGGAAGAGAAATAGAGACCTCCCTAGGAGGTCTCTAATGCTATGAAAAATGAGAGCAATAGCGACCCCCTAATGCAGTCGCTAACCTGAGATTTTTTTTTATAAAAAAAACCCTACTTTTGACAACAGCCAAAGAGCCAACAAAAAAACCTCCTACAAACCGAGCATGTGTAGAAGTTTCTTTTGTAAAGAAACTACCCTGTAAATATATCAGGGAGGCAAGACTGCAAGACTGTGCAATAAAACCTATGAGTATGAGAAATAATCAATCACCTTGAACACTTTACTTGAGATAGATTATGGAATGGAAGTGAAATCCCAGAAACATACCAAAACCAACCACACACACTTTCTAAATCTGTTATTGGAAATTTTATCACCTCACTTTCGTGTTAGAATAAAATGGATTATAGCATGATAACATAAGAAAAAAGAGTAGAGAATGAAGGGTGACGAGATTTGATAGTGAGTCATGAATGCAAAAATGGCTACCATAAGAAAAAACCAAAAAAACTGTCAAGAAACCCTAGAGAGAACCACCATCACATTCCAATTAACTACAAACATCATCTCACCTGACCAAAGTGGAGTCAACCATGATTAGCCTAGACAAAAGATGAATGGCGAAAACCTAAATAGGCCCTTGACTATAAAACAACATAAAAAATCTCTATAAAACTGAATGAATGAGGAGAAGATAAAATGAAAAAATGACAGAACAAACATGAATTGATTGACTAAACAATGTTGGGGATGTCATCGCTGTCATGTAGGTATGGTAAATCTAATGACGATTCTTTATTCAAGAGTCCTGAATCATATTTTGATTAAGAATTTTAAAAATATTTAAATGAAATATTTCATAAATCCTAAATGATTGGAAGAAAATCTGTATAATGAAGAAACTATATTGAGAATGAAGTTGGTCTATAATTCCATAGAGAAAACATTTTTCAAGAAAGGAATAGATATTAAAGTTATGGCAGCTGATTATTCAAACATCCTATATACTAATTTTCTTCACATATGTTTAATCTTTCAGTCATTGGTTAATTTTTATCCTCATGTAACCGTTTGGGTCATCCGTAACAAGCTTGTCAACATTGAGCTGTGAATTTCAGGTTTCGTTCTCAAATGTGTCTTCATAAAGTGACCCAAAATTAAATAAACATGAGGAAAATATAAAGAACCATAAGCAGTCATCAATAATATGCAATAGAATTATTCATTATATGCAGGTTGAAAGGTTCATGACCATAACCTTCTTACAAATTCAAAACATTGCTTTAATCATAGCATGTAAGGTAAGAACAACTAGAAGGTACCTCCTGGAGGTGAATGATTGAATATGCAAAAAATAGTTTCTTGATAATGGAAGACTACTTGGGCTAGGCCAGTCCCATCTCCAATCAAAAATTACTTCAACATGAAATTTCAACAGCCACCTACAATATCCTATCACAATGATTAATTCAACACAAAGGAAAGGGACTTAAAAATAAATTAATAAACATGTCCTTTAAGTGACTCTTACCACTTTCTATCTCATTCGTCTATTCAATGTAGCTCCATTGAATCTCCACAATGAAGCCACCACCTACAAGACTGAATCAGCCCACTTTAAGGCCAAATCATAGAAACAAAATACACAAAATAATTAATTATAGGATTACTAAATACCTCTTCCTATATAAATACTCCAATCAAAGCAAGAAAGATCACCATGTTTATACCTCATATGATACAACCTAAAACTATAAAGAGAAAACCTTCTTCACCTGCATCATATCAAAGTCCATGAACTTTGAATTTACAAGCATATGATTATTTCCTAATGTCTGCCATCAATTTGAATAGCTAAAGCACATGCTTTGGATGACATGAAAACAATGAAATAATCAGCAAACATAATACAATGTCACTAAAAATGTATTCCCGGTAGAAAAATAAATGAATAAACCTGTTTCCTATATTTTATAATGACAAACAGAGCCCCTTAATTTATCTCATGGAATGGATATATAAAATTGATATTGAACAAACATTGTAGACCATACCCAGGGATGAGAAAAAACCTCAACCGTTATGCCAGTTAATTGTGATGGTGACTTTCCCAGATCTGTAAAGAAAGATTCATTTCTCCTCTTCCATATAACTATAATGATACAAAAAAATTGATGGCAGGCATTAAGAAAGTAATATAGTAAAACATCATAAATAAGGAAACATCATTAAATAAGGCAACATGATTTTAAAATCAATCTTTATGAATCATGATTTAACAATCACTATTTATGAAACATATCACATGTTGTAATATAGACATTAGACTTGCCTTTACAAATTGGAATGATGAAAGAGGTCCAAACATTTTTTATCCCAACATAGAAACAATACAAAGGAGCATATAATAATATTACTCCAATCAATATCCTAAACATTCAAATGAAAAAACCTTTAAATTCAAATACTAGAAACACATGGTTCAGAAACAACTAATAATGATGTCGGTAATACATACACATAAAATAAATAATAATCATGATGGTAATACATACACAAGCTTCATTAAAAACTAATCATGGTGTTTGTGATACGTAAAAGGCTTACTCTAGGAGGATGGTATATACTGTACAACTGGAGAAAAGAAAACACTCAAACAGATGAGAAGAAAGATAGAAAAAAAGTTGATAAAGTGAGGGAGAAGAAAACACTAGTCAATGAAAGAATAGACAAACCTCCACTTCTGGCTTTGTAACAATTCCAGTAACACATTTTTGAGATGTGAATTCAATGAGAGGTTCATTAAATTCATAGTTATCAAAATTCTAATCATTATTTCTAAGTAGCAGCCACTTAAGCCGCGTGAAAGAAAATCCCAAAAGGGTGCTTGGAGCCACATCTAAAAAAACTACTACTAAAAAAATCTACCAAAACATTTATTGTTATCTAGCATTACGGACTGAAAACAAAATAGGGGGAAACAACTTTGGTAATAACTCAGGATTTAATTGTGAAACACATTTAGTCATAGTTAAAACAAAAAAATGGCAACAAATTTAGAATTTTAAAAAACATTTAGAAAATTTGAATATGCATACAGGTTTGATTTCCATGGTACATGTTTTCATAATCATCCAATAGGCTTAAGGAAACCAAAGCTAAAAAAAATTCGAACAATTAAAAAGCGCAATTGAACAAATAATAAATTGCAAGGGTCTGATGGAATCAACGATGAAAAAAACTATAAGTTTTATGGGATGCTCACTCATTGAATCCTATGATGAATCCTATATGAGATGAATAAGTGACACAAAAGGTGGGATGATTGATAGAGAGCGGATAACCTTGGATTTCTCCAGTGGTCGGTGGGGGATGACACCTGCTTTAGGTTCCGGGCAGGAAGACGTAATTTGAGAAATAGATCGGGAGAGCTGCACGTATGAGTGTGGAAAGGGGAGTCAGAGAGGGAGAGTCAATCGGAGCCAAAGGAAGAGGCGGAGGTGGGCAGGGGTGTCGAATAGGGGGAGGATGGGTGCGGCTAAGGTAGTCAAACTCAAGAGTCCACTCAGACTCATTCGAGGTTAGTAAACTCGAATCAAAGACACAGAAGAGTCTTCTCCATCCCAATCAAGCACCACCATCAGAAACTCCCTTAATCATATTGCATCAACATTCATGAAAACACGTAATAGTAAACAAATTAGATACCATCACACTCCAGCCGGTTCAACATTTACAAAATTACAAAAAAACAAACCCAAAAAAATTACACCAATTCACATCACACCACCAATTCACATCACACCAATAACAATTAAAATTACAAAATTAAAATGATTCATAACAAAAAATCACATGAGTCCAGACATTGACCAACAATAAAAATTAAAATCATCATAACCAAATAAAAAATTCATACAACACATAAAAAATCCATGCAACACATAAAAAATTCATACATCAGATCAAATTAATAAATTCATATAGCAGATCACATTAAATAAACGAGATTGAGAAATAGATAATTTAGACTTCCAGCAAAACTAACCTTGAGGCGAAGCAGTGGCAAAGCACAGGCGAAGCACAGGTGAAGCAGAACTCAATGAAAAATTCATGCAGCATATCACATTAAATAAACCGGACAGAGAAATAGAAAATTAAGAATTATAGAAAAACTCACCTTGAGGTGAAGATGTGGCGAAGCAACAATGATTCGGCGAAGTAGGTGAAGAACATGGGAAGAACAGGCAAAGCACAAGAGAAGCATAACTTGGGGATGAAGTAGGGAAGTCGATGCGGTGAAGGGGAAGCATATGCGAAGAAATAATAAACCCAAAGCACCCACCCGCTCCCGTGTGCAATGCGAGGTCGATGGTTTTCGCACCCTGGGGTGATGCTAGGTCGAGCGAGAGGCTATAGGTTTGGTTTGTGGTTGTTTTGTGAAGTGCTACGCACCATCGGAGGAGCGGAGGAGAAGACCAGATGTGGGTGAGAGGCAGGCGGCACATAGAGGGGAAGAAATGGAAATTTAAAACCCTAGGAAGCAAGGCGCGCTGCTCAGCAGATTAGCATAAATCATCCCTGAATTTTAGATTATAAAAATAGCTATTGGTTTACTCGTTGGATGCGGCGAGTCTGCAAGCACCAACGAATTTATCTCATGTTTACTTTGTGGCAGACGATTTTGCCCAAAATTGAATCCACAGGCGAGTTGAAACAGAGGGGATGATTTAATCCTTAAACTCAAACGATTCTAAGAGGATGGGTGGTGGCGGTGGTGGCGGTGGTGGCGGTGGTGGCGGTGGTGGCGGTGGGGGTGGGGTTTGCGCGAGGCGGCGAGGGCCGGGAGAGGAAGCCGAGGCCGAAGGTGGAAAGGGGTACTAGAAAGGGAGAGGACGAGTGCGGCGAGGGAGAGGATGGGTAGTGGCGACAGAGTCAGAGGCGGTGGGGGTAGGGTTTGCGCGAGGCGGTGAGATGAGAGGGGGGAGGTTGTTCGCGAGGGGGAGGGGGTGGGGCACGATAGGTAGGGTGTTTTTTGGTTTAGATTCAACGACCGTGAGTAGCGGTCTCTTTTGATAACCAATAGCGACCAACATAGGTGGTCGCCCATTTTAAAGGGTCGCAATTGCCTCTTTTTATAGTAGTGTAACTTATAAAATATAAATAAAATCTAAGAGATATTTGACAAAGTGATTCAATATATAAAAAATAATTGAAAAGAAACATAATCATAAATATAATAAGTAAAATCGAATTTACATACCACAAAATTTATTGGTTAAAAATATAAAATTTTCACTTTCAAATATTAAAGGACACAATTTTTAACAAAATAAAATAAACACAATATATATATATATATATATATATATATCATAATATACAAACATATATATTTTTAAATATACAAACATGTATAGTTAAAATAACTTTTTATTTATTTTTGTTGAAATCTGATAGAATCCCACTACCTTTCCACTTAACCTAAAGGCGGCATGACCTCTGCTATATTTATGCTTTAATTTTCAAAAAATATTTAATCAAGGCTTATTTTATTTTATTTTTCTACAAAAAACCCATATATAAAAAAAAACTCTCAATTTGTCACTGTCCAGCACCACAGAACTGATTTAGGAAGTAAACCACGTAAGGGAATTCTAATTCCCAATTGCAGGGGGAACCATGTACACTTCTCATATTTCTACCCACGTATATGATTAATCGCCTACGTGAAATCATGTAGCCATTTTACTTCTGCTATCGAATAAAGGCCGAGCGGCACCTTGACATTCGGAACCTAAGGATGATGATGAAGCATGGGGCTTCCTGAAAAACCCCATACTTGAATCACATAATGAACTCAAGCCAACTCTTTTGAATAAGATGAGTGCCTTCAGAGAGGGTGGACATGGCCAAGCTTCCTCCAGCGGTGAATATGACCCGCCGTTTCTTATTAGATTTCTAACGAGCTGACAATGAACCCTACAAGAAATTGATGGTCGAAGCCTCAGCGCGGATGAATTGAATGTCGAATTGTGATTCAACCTATGAATCTAATGCGAGAAAATGATTTGGATCTGAGGAAGTTAACACCCAAGGCTCGATGAAAAGGGATTTGTGTGATGGGGTCAAGCTCATGTAGGGTCAAGTTCAACTTGTGCTGAAAGGATTCTGGTCGAGCATGAGAAATAATTGGTCTGAGATGTTGAAAATTTCCATTCGCTAGTTTATTTGTTGTTTCAGGATTAATTTAAAATGTGAAGGGATCCTAAAATCCCCTGATTACTTCTGTCATGAGGCTAGAGATTCATGCACTGCATGTGCTCGACAAAATTCCGCAATGATGTGCGGAGGATGAGTGAACTAGTTCTGTGTAGGACTAATAACTGAAAGATGTTGTAATCCAAGGAAGAGACCGTGAAGAATCCATGATCACCGCTTTTTTCTCGATGCTTTATTGTTTGAAATAAGATGTTGAGTGATGTTCAATGACAGAGATTTGTGTTGATAAGGGATTAAACGGGTTGATGTTGTTTTTGAGATGAATGCAGTCTTGCAAAGTGTTCAGATGCAAGGTGGGATGGGAGCAGTTTATTTAGTTGTTACATGGGGAAAAATAATTTGACATGTCTATTATAAATTACACAACATAAGGTCCAACTAGAGGAAACATACTGTCAGGAATTGTTGGACATTTGAAATCAAATTTATGACACAAAATGGATGAGAGATTGAGAGAGAACGGTGAGTGGAAAGATAGAACAAAATTTATGATAGGGGGATAAGAGCTAACGACTGAGAGAAGGAAACATCGACATGGAAGCCTCTTTTCTAATTCTTCTTTTTCTTGAATTTCTGTTTAGAGATGCACTGTAATGTTCCGACCCGGCTTACCATTGAACTGGTGGTCCGACCGGTCACCACATGGCCTCCAGCGCGTCTCCCTGTATTCTAGAGGCTGCCGACTAGCAGTGAGGGTCTCGGGAGGTGATAGTGGGGAGACTATACCCTCTTATCAAAGTTTCATAGAGGTATCATCAGAGTAAAACACAATTAATAAAGGAATCAATAATTGATAAGAAACAATGATATAGATGTGAAAGATAAATAATAGTCATTCTTATAAATGGTGGCAAACGCCAGTTTAGACAATACAAGGATGATGGATGATATGAATATGAAAGAAGGAAACAATACAGCATGCATTCAATACAATAAAAAAGAATAAAGAAAAGACATCAGGCCCACGGGCGATCTTCTTGAGCATATCGTGCTCCCGCTCTGTCCTTTGCTCCTAACTCCGGGTACAAGCCACATAACCCACAATCTAGGTCCTGCAAACAAGGAAAGTCTACTTGGGTACCCCAGTGCAATGATGGCCCGAGTAGGGTGTGAGATATAAATCTCAGAAGGCCGGAACCACCGGTGTCTAACCCAATCCAGACAGTGTAATATTAATTAAGCAGCGAGCAGGTATAACAGGATTCAATAAGCAAAACAACATAGAATAACAACACCCGTCCAGGTTCCCAAAGGACACCTGACGGCTATACCAGCTTCAGATCTTTGCTGGTAGAGTAGTCTGTTCATGTCACCTGTATACATACATACATACATACATACATACATACATACATATATATATATATATATATAAACGTTGGGTATGACCATGATGTAACTCACAGGCATCCTCCATCCAAGGGGTAGCGCTCTCGATCCTCCCCCCGCCTCAACCTTGGGGGAGCTCCCACAGTCTGCCCCCTGCCTGAAGTATTATTTTTTATTTAGATATGAATATATATATATATATATATATATATATATATATATATATATATGTTGGATAATACCGTGATGTAACACATGGACATCCTCTATCTAGGGGTAGCGCTCTCGAGCCTATCCCTGGACCAACCTTGGGGGAGCTCTCACGGTCTACCCCCGACC
This sequence comes from Viscum album, assembly GCA_963277665.1. Classification (NCBI taxonomy): domain Eukaryota; kingdom Viridiplantae; phylum Streptophyta; class Magnoliopsida; order Santalales; family Viscaceae; genus Viscum; species Viscum album. The sequence goes on from OY728139.1 coordinate 431,802,657, forward strand.
CGAAGGCTTGTTATTGGCCCGAAGGCATATCATTTATCAGGGGAGCTCTCACGGTCTACCCCTGGCCCGAAGCCCTATCATTTATATGCAATACAATATAAGGCATACACCTCTCATAATAATTCATATTCAACAGAAAAATCATGTTCACAATAATTCATATAGTCTATATCCATATAAGTGGCCACAAGCACATTCGTCACAATTCTACTTAAGGAAAACCATCTTATGTAGCCAATCACAACATTAACATAAGAAGATTTACATTCATAAATAAGGGTATCGACTAAAACCCCTTATACATTTCAAGTTTACTAAATTCATTTCAATAACATGGGCCATTCTCATTCCATTATCCAAAGGTGTGGTCTTACCACCCTAATCTGTTCATTATTAATTTAACCATTTCATCTAAAAAGGATGCACCTATCATACCATAACCCTTTGATAACTTTTAAAGGAAAACATGTCATTAGAAAATATAAACAAAGCACAAAAGAGATCAAGAAGGCAAGCATAAGAGTCTACTTCCTACTTTTATCTTGAAGACAACACCCCTCTGATTGAGGGGTTTTATTATTAACTTATGAGTTTAGTGACCAAGCAACCATTTTTATCTTATTCCTACATTTCACACTCTTCGACAAGAATAATTTAATCAAAACTAAAATGCATAATTAAAATACAAAGGGAGTGCGATAACAAACTCATTAATACTTTACTTTAACGTAAAGGGAAAGGAGAGTGACCCTACCTAATAGTGGAACCAGGCCGTCCACTTCGGCCCTTGGCGCTTTCTAACCAAATCTGCCGCTCCCCCACTAGAAACATGCACATTCATCTACATATAAGGACACCTAGCCCTTATGCACTCACCCGCATGACCATGAGCATGCACAAGGTGATCCTTAAATATAGGCTTATACACATATACCTATCTCTGCTCACCTGCGCAGACACTTTTATATATATACATGGGCACACCTAGCCCCATACATGTATATTCAATGTCATTCACGAATATAGACATATCGAGGTGACCCACATACATATAAATACATACCTATGCCTAAGTAGGCGAGTCGCATAAGCTGCGGCAACCCAAAACACCACCAAAACTCCAACGTGATAGGCCACAACAACCAAGAACCTCTAAAATAAATTAAGTCACTAAAAGTAAGCTGTGAAAACCAACAATAGGTAAAACCCTTATGTCGGAAGAAAATCGGAGAACCAAAACCACCGCAATCCGACTCACCTTCAGCGACAGACATCGAACGAAGCCCCAACGAGTCCTAAGGGACATCCGCACAACCCTAAAACATGAGAAACAAGAAAGAGACTGAAATCAAAATCCACCCTCTCCCTAGGTTTTTAGCCAACCCATAATAGGGAAAAAGGAGGGATAAAAATCGGACAAGAAGATAGGGGACCATGGTAGAGGAGCTTACCTTGGAGATTGGAGGGAGAACCACCAAGAAATTGGGGAGAATCGGTGGAGGAAAGGGAGGCCATGGAGGGGGGATCATCGCATGGCGTGAGGGGAGAATCCCTTGGGGTGTTCAGGTGGGTCTGGTCGAGTGAAGGGGAGGGAGTGATTTATGTTTTAAGTTTCTAATTTAACTTCAACTAAATAATAATAAATCACATTTTAAAAACTGGGTGTCACGCACGGTTTTGAAAACCGTGTGCCGACTGTGCGTCCCCCTACTGGACACCTGGGGCACCCCACACGAGTTGGCCACAAGGTTTGGAAATCATGTGCAGGCTGTGAGGAATCCTCTAACTCCCTACCATCAAGCCATGCGGGCTAGGTGCACGGTTTGGAAAACCGTGCGTAGACCGTGTGCTTCCTGCCATCACCCCTCAAACTTACCTCTTTCGGGTTTGACAGTCCAGAAACCCATTGAGACAACCAAGACACTTAACAGACCTTCACCCATGTCCAGAAAATTTTAATTAAAGGTTTCCAACCTTCATAATTTGATTTCGAAGCCCAGTTTTAAAAACAACATATTCTGAAATTGAAAAAGTTCAAATTCCTTCACTTTTAGCCTAGTTCAAAACGTTGGTCACTACAACCTTCCCACTTTAGAACTTCCCATCCCTGAGAAGACTTCGGGAACAGCGCACACCTCACTCGACCTACAAGGGTCTTGAAACTTCATTCAAACAGCCATGTTACGTTTCTAAACGTGCAACACACCTTTGAGTATCCTTTTAAGCATATGACATTTAAGCCATCAACCCCTGAGCCAATGATCATCTTCCAACAGAAACTCGAAGACGACTCTTACCCAAGATTGTCAACCCAAAGACACGATCACATCGTCGTCTCGTAAAACAACATGCCAAGGGTAATTCCCACCTTAGGCATTAACATTAAGCTGTCAAAAGTAAACTACATCTCCACCTTTGGAATTGCTTTCAAGAGCATGCTCCAAGCATTCCAATGACACAACTAGCGTGATTTTGAAAAGATCAAATGGTCTACCACATGAAGAACTCAAAACCCAAGTCGATCCAGTTGTTCATGATCAAACCCGGTCGAAAACACAATAGGAAAAGAGGCAAGCCACTTTGACCAACTTTTAAAGAAGATGCCCGACTTAGACGGCCGGTGCTTTACAACCTGAACTGCGATGCCTTTTTCAAAGGCACCTCACATTCACCACGGGGACGTTCACCAAAGCTCATACCCCACTCTGGTGATGTTTTTATGATCAAACCACGAACAAAACCATGTATTTAGCATGTAATACCGAAAGATAACCACCCAAACAAGCTCAAAAAAATTTAAATCTTTAACGCGACGTAAGACCGATGCTCTCTTAGTGCATCTAGGACGAAGACAAGATAAGGAACATGCTCGTCACTTAAGAGAGTACACTAAGAGTATTTGCAATGGATTCCGATTATTCATACCCAAAAACAAGAAAAGAGAAAAGTCGAGCCACCATATTCTGAATTGTATAGAAGGAAACTCGGCTTCACTTGCCGACACATCAAGATTTCAAATCGATCACAATGTCTTTTCCCACACGAGGCATTTCGTGAATGTTCACGATTTACCACTTAAGTCCTCCATGACCAATGGTGTTTCTGGAAGGGTGGTTGCATGCCCAGAAAACCATATTAAAGTCGTATTGCCAAGAAAATACCGACATACACTCAAAAATCGCAACCCTTAAGGCATTAATGCAAGCCCGACCATTTCCTCATGGTCCTTCTTGGCGTGTTCCTCCTACCTGGAAGGACACACTTTATTAAACCAGTACGATGCTTCCCACTGTAGAAGTGTCTGTGTCATCGAAAGAAGAAAAACCAGTTGCTCATAAGCAACTAGTTTATAACCAACTAAACAGACAAGTGTTGCTCCTCTAAGCCATGATCACAACGTCAAAATGTACAAAGAATACCAAACAACAAGATCGGCATATCAAACACCCGAATCTTCCAAAAATCATCTCGAGAATCAGGACAACTTGATTCTCCAACGCTCATTTCACTATACCACGGAGATGAACCGAGACCATACACAATAGCACAAGAGATTTAACCAAACGTCATATTGCCTTATACAACCATTAACATGGACGACAACATACCGAGTCATCATCACTGTGGAAGAAGAAAAGGTCAATCAACCAACAACAAAACCGACCATGCGTGAGGCATGTCTAACTAGCTAATACATAGCATTACCCGATGCTTAAGACCATAACAAGGTCAAGAGAAACCTAACCACCCGTCTGAACAAGAGTGTCATTGGGAACTGAAATCTTACAAGGGACAAAGGCATTCGAACAGTACCAAGCATAAAAAAACTCACCATACAAGCAAGACACAAAAGTTCTAAGGGAACCACCTACAATAGGGTATCCACTCACAAAGAACAAGCGTCACCCCAAGTATTCAGTCACACCTAAAAAAAGTCATCAGGCTCATAAGCCTAACATTTATGTCATTACTAAAGATACAATGCCTATGGGAAATGATCGATCTACTGTTCCCAGGCCACACAAGAAAAACATAACCTACCCTCACACAGGGTTTCAACAGAGCACACCACTACAGGTTCCTTTTGATAGCCCTTTATTTTTAATCACATTTATCATTTAATAACCTTAAAAATTTTAATTTAAAACTTCAAGTGCCCTTTCAAAACCCAAAATCACTAGGAACATGATTTTTAACAAACAGCTCAAATAAAAATAGGCATGTTTTAATAAAATTCTTTTTAACCATTAAACATTTTTCGTACATCCCATATTTTTCAGAAAATTTATCATAATTAAATCCTTTTAAACAAATTAGGTGACCTACAAAGGTACCAATAAGACAAAACACTCCAGGTCCAAATCAAACAGCTTATATATATATATATAAGCATTCCACAAAGCATCATTCCATCACATTCCTTATGGGTTACCATTTCCCAACTCATTAAACGCCCATACACTCCATGGGTTGAAAATTTTCCCCCAATAGACCAAACAAATCACATTCCAAAATTTAACATGCTCAAACACAACAAACAAGTCATACGGGTGGGCACCTACCAACCTGTAAAGCGCCCATACACTCTATAGTTTTTTATTTTGATCCCTTTAGTCAAAACCAATACCATTTTACAAATTAAACTTTATCAACACTTTTTATGGCGATTCAATTACATAATTTACCCTTTCCTAGCTATAAGGCGACCGTACACCTTATAATAGAAAATTGGATCCTATCGCAATCAAAATCATTTAATTTGTAACACCCGAAGATTTCATAGTACATTATTTCTTCAAATTAATTCAATAACTTGCACTACACGCAACACTGAGTTCTAGCGCACCAAGACTTACCAAACTAGCCGTTCAAAAGCGGTTATGAATAGTATTAACTGAATTTAAAACTTTATACAATCCTTATAATTTTACAATCCATATTATGAGTTTCTTTGACATAATGTAAGAACAAATATATTTTTTCAGATAAAAGAAGTAATTTTCAAAAAATGCACTTTTACCACTTTTTAATGGCGAAGCCTTTTTAAATACAATATTTGAAACTTTTATATATTCAATTTGACCAAATAAACTGCTTCTTTAGAATCAGGACACAAGAATTTAGTTTCAATAATGTTTTGGTGTTTTTCTGATAACTTTCATATTTGGGTGAATAGTGGAAAATACTATATTTTAACTAAAAACAACTTTTTTAATAAAAATAATTTATAGTGTTAAATTATAAATTTTAATGGTTTGGAAGTATAAATAGATTATATTTTTAAAATTTAATCCAATGATGGTCATTTTATGTAATTTCACTTTGAAATTGGACATAAACAAGTGTCAAACTTTTGATAGTTATTATTTCTTAAAAATACTCCTTTTGGTTTTGACAGCGGGAATTAATTTTAAATTAATAAATGAAACTTCTATGTTTTGAATTTGGTAAAATAGACTTCATTATTGAATTCAGAATATCAAAATTAGCTTAGGGTGAGTTTTTGGTATTTTTCTGAAAACTTTTAATTTTTGATGAATAGTGAAAAACACTGAGTTATAGTTTAAACCCGAATTTTTATTTAAATAATTATTTATTTTATTTAAATTTATTTTAGGTCAAAATAGATACATAATACCTATGTATGTTAAATGTAATTCATTGGAGTCAGTTTATAATAATTTTAGATATATAAAAATTTTATTGAACTTTTCACGGTCTTTTACCCACCTCCTAGGAGAATTTGAAAATTCACATAAAACATAATTTTACCGCTTATGTGAGTTGAATTTAGAAAATCCGAGAGACACGGTTAATATCAAGGAGTAAAATGTGATTCAATAAGATAAAAATAATTTTTGGTGAATAGTAATTTTTTACTTTTATTTACCACAGTTAAAAGTAAATAGGGTAATAAAGGGTAAAAATGATATTATTATTACCCTAACACATGACCTAATTCTATTGGATACGTGTAATTCGACCAAAAACATCTTTATGAATAAAATATGACCCTTTAGGTCCACTTGTATTAGATTAAGACATTTATTATTATTTAATTTAAAGAAGAGTTAAAAGAGATAAAATCAAAGTTTAATAACTAAACCATTTTTAATATAAGGTTATACATAAGAGAAATTTGACTATAAATATTCATTAGAAAGATAAAAAGGTTTCATACATAATGGTATTTTATTTATAAATTTTAAAGGTAATATAATTAAATTTATTTATGACACAATGATGATGCAATATTTTCCTTATTAATGAAAGAATCCAATAAATGGTATTATAAATGTTAAAATAAATAAAATTTTAATATTTTGATGCCATCCACAAATTTTATAGGTTACTATGGCATGTTAGGATTGATTAAATAAATTTATTTTGAAATAATAAAGTTGTTAATACTTTAACAAAAATCAATTATTAAATAGTGTCAAAATTGACATAAAAGAGTTTTTAAAACAAATATTATATTATGAATTGATATAATATTCCTAAAAATATAAGGTTCGGCCAAAGGACTTATATGATGATAGGTATGTAATTAATGAACCACTTGGGGTTATCTTGTCATTTTTTAGTTAGTTTATTAACCAAATAATATAAAACTACAAAGAGACATGGTAAATATCAAACTTATTAACCAAGAGTTAAATCTAAAAGATAAGGTTAATATAGTGACCCAAACCTATCTAAAACCTATTGGTTAAGTGGTTTTTGACCTATACCCACCATATAATTTAAATATTTTAGTTTGGAGCCATTAGAAAATGAATAAGAATTTATTATAAAATAATACTTTAAGTTTTTTGTAAAGAGCCCCTCCCCCCACCTTATAAAAGTACACCAATTCTAACCAATTACTCACACCTATCAAGCCTTTTGGATCATCCAAAATCTACTCAATTAATCTCCATAAATCCCTATCCTTCTTTTAGAAGCCTTACCTTAGTCTGAAGGAACTTCAAGAGTCCTTTTGGTTCAAACCAAAGAGAGTTACCAAATTAAAGGCAACGATTTATCTTAACTTCTTTTCTTTTATTTTGATTCTCCAACCCCTAAAATCTTTTTATTCTTTTCTTTTCTAACAAAAAAAGTACCCCCAATATACTAGGATGCTGTTATGAGAATTATTCAAACTACACATACACACACCTCCATCTAATGGGTGAAGAACATAATGTTTCTGTGGATGACAACCAAATGCCTCATGAAACGATGATTGTTCAAATTATCTCCTACCGCCTCTCATGGTGGCCATTATGACGGCACTGTAATTAAATATGATATTTATGATATTTATTTTATATATAAGCTTCTTTAATTCCATTTTATATAATACCATTATTCATTTCATGTTGTATATATATACGATAATTTCATTTGAGGAAGTGCAGACTACCTCCCCCTCAAAGTTATATGACTCGTTCATACCATACATGGAACATATAAATGATGGTGGTAATGAACATAAGTAACATATATAACATATTATATTATACTGGATTAATAATATACCTATGTATCTTTTGGTTTTGATTCCTTTTAAAATGAAAAATGAAATGGAAGTAGCGTTCGTGCGTACGTACGGACTACCGTCTCCACGAACGTGATACGAATCATTCCCCATCGTATCCATTCAAGACTAATTTTAATTTGATGATTAAAAATAGTGTTTAAAGACTTGATATCATTCTGTATATAGATAAGATACATCCCATACATAATGATTATGACTCACATAACAAAGAATACAAAGAAACATGAATCCATTAACACCCGAAACGACGATAATACTAAGATATTATTAACAAAGAAATGTTAAAAGATCATATATGATATCATATTAATGTATATGATTCTTGTATAATTTAATAACAATCATTTGAACATTATATAGGATGTTAACCTACCCTCGACAAAATAAAAGTACAAGGTAAGGGTTTATTTCACAATCTCTTCATTATCTGAGGTTGTTTATACGTAATTATCTACTGGGACCTCTTTATCATCCACATCCATGATTCTTAAAAATTTATTTCAAATCATTATAACTATTTTACAGACTATGGTTTAATGTAATTTATACCCTTGTTTTACATTTTATAAGATGTTTATAAAGGAATATTTCCATCGTTTTCCAAACAAGGTCCTTTTTAACCTTTTTGACAAAATTAAGGTAAAAATATCTTTTTTTTAACTTATACGGTGGGTGCAGCTATTTTCCACCATTATAAACTCGTTGAAGGTTCCCTTACAAGCTTATAAGAATATTTTCAAAGTAAATGTTTTCTTTTATAATTATGTGACTCTTAAATGATTTCAAAAAAGAAATATTTCTGTCAAATAGTTTTGATTTCATCTATGTCAACATCATTTTAAATGTTTTAAAGATTTATTATTCTAAACCATTCTAATTAATGTCCATGTTGGCAAAATGGTTTTAAGGATTTATTTAAATGGACATGAATGCTTTAAAATTTTAATTACTTTAAAAAGTTTCAAAGTGGTATGAGACACTTTGATTAAAAAAATGTCTTTAAATGTCTTCCTTTCTAAATTGTGTGACTTTTAAATGTTTTCATGAAAAGGGATATTTCAATCAAATAGTTTTACAAATCATTTCCATTTATGTCAAATCCTTTAATGGATTTTAATCTTGTTTTAAATTTGATTTATTATGATACAAAACTTCTATATTGTATTGAAGGTTTTGTGATATGTTTGACTATGAATGTGTTATTTTTATACCATTCATGGTTTATGGTTAAAGTATTAACATTTCGTATCCTAGTTCTTATACAAATGTTTATGGTATGTTTCAAACTTTTCATATGAGGAATTTATATGACATATTAAGTGACGGGTGGAGCCCGCCATAGCTCCTCGATGCATCGGTAGGTCTCATGAGACAACTAGACATGGAATTGACTGATGCCTTTTCCCAATTTGATTTATGGTTTTGGACGAGGCCTTAATCATTTTTAGACATCTTTCCCGATGCCTTGACAAAATGTTTTAGAATTTCTGGCATTATACATTACCTCATTATGAAAATAATATTGATGGTTCATGCGGTCATTTGAATAGTAGAATACTCATGATTATATTTTATTATGGCATTATTTATTTAGTTCATATTATTTCCATAAAAGTATTCATGTTTATTATTGGTAAAGGCATGCGATTTAAATTATTCACCATGCTTAATATTTATGTTATATTACACTGTATTGCTTACCCTTACTGAGCGTTTGAGCTCACCCCTTTCTATGTTTTATTTTTTCTAGGATTCCAAGAAGTGTATTGTGATTGATATGCAGGGTTAAGCTAAGGGGAAAATGGCATTCGTAAAGGATTATTTATGTTGTGTTGTATGTTATAAAGTTTAATGTAATATTCATATATGTAATCTATTTTCCAAGACTGCTAAACCGATCGGTCCTTCGGGACCTGATTCCTTGTAATCATGCCAATGTATTTAAATAATGCACTGACTCTAGGTAACTGGGGTCGGGGTGTTACAGTTGGTATCAGAGGAAGTTTAGAAATAACCTTGGAAAGTAGATTTAGATAAACTATGATTAGAGCACATAACCCTAAGATAGAATTTGATGATTAGTATAGAATAAATTCCTAGAATTTTGGTATTGTAGAGATTTTGTCAGTTTTCCAAGCAATACATCCCTGTCTGGATATGAGCAGGTAGAGGTGGCTCTGGCACAAATGTACCTAGGGGTAAAACCTGAAAACACCACTTTGAGCTAGACTCGAATGGGAACTAATGCATGAAAACGGGCCTTGCTGCACTCTTAGTTACGACACTCTTGGGGGATATGCTTAGGTTAATTCTCATTTTCTTTACAAGCCATTATGAAGGGATTATGAGTATATACTTACTCAAAGAAAACATTTTTATGATTATGGATTATATCCATAAATTGTTCAATTTACGTTAGGTATTTCACAAGTTCGGAATTATTCATTTCTATTCATAAACTGACCTAGTGTATGCCATTTTATAGAAATGTCGCCCAGTAGAAGGAATGTGAACTCCAGCAATAAGTAAAGAATTCCTTGAGTCCTATGGCTTTGAAGGGAAGCAAGTGAATAAAAGGATATAAGAGAGAAAGATGGATAAAGGGAAGAGGGAAAAGAATAATTTTCCCATATGTGATAACTGTTCGAAGAAACACCATGGAACTTGCCTGAAGGGAATGTGAGTTTTTATAAGTGTGGAGAAAAAGGATACCAAGTACATGACTGGAAGGGTTAGAAAAAGGTTTCAAATGTACAATGCTTCATCTGCAAGGAGTTGGGACACTACATAAACCATTGTTCAAATCATCAGAGTATGCCCCAAATGATACTATTGGATAATGATCAAGTTATGATACTACCACAGATAAGGAGGAATGATTAGATTTCTTATGTTGTAATCAAAGAATTATTTCATTTGAGTGTTTTATCAACATTGTACTGGTTATAATAATTATGGAGTATATAAGGATTCTACTGCAGTATTATTTCATTAAGGACTTGAGATTGTGTGGAACCAAGAAAAGTGACTCAATAACAGGTTAAATTTTTGGAAAATATTTGGTTGAGAGAATGATAAACCATAATATGGTTCTGATACTGAGATAGTGATTTTGGAATAATACACATTTGATTTGGATAAATTATATTGGATATTCTTGACTACCTTGAAACTGATTAATGATTTTTATATTCCATTATTGTTTGAGTTTACAACATTTTTGTATAGAAGGAGTATATCCAATATTCTATAATGAATAAGGGAACATGAATGTAATCGATAAGGTTTTATGGTAATTCAGGATGTTGCGGTGTTTTAAAAGAATACATGATGAAGGTGTTCACATGTTATTACGTGGAAAAAAGGATCTTCATTGTGTTTAACTTCCTTATAAATTTTGGACTGTGAGTTTGGATAGAAGTATTTTGGATAAGTATAAAGGTTAGAATGGATTAAATTTGAAAGGTTATTTTTGGATTTCCATAAAAAGGACAACCCAGAGGTCAGGTGGCAACCTGTCACGTCCGGCAAGGCCGCAAGACTTGAACCCGCAACCGAAGGGTGACAAGGGTGTATCAGCTACCACTGACCCACTTGATGTCATGGATTGAATAATGTAGTTTTTTTAAAGGTCTGGTAGATGAATTATAAAATCATTTTTTGAACCCTATACGAATAGGATAAATAGAATATTTTTTTATTTATATTATCTTTTAGAGTGAAAGATGAGTTTGTGGAAGAAATTAGTTAGAGGATGGAACTCTACTTGTTAAGTATATAAATATTTTTTTCTCTTATCTTTTTCTATGAAAAAATTATTTCTTAAAATTTAGGCAATGGATCTTAAAACTAAAAATGTGTTATCCTAATACCTTATGTTTTGTGGAACTAATGATATTTTAAAACATCATAGATTGATGGCTTTGAGGCCCTCAATTCTATAATTGTTTGTTACTGATGACCTCAATCACTCCCTATAAATATTTATTTTTTCCCTCTAATTATGTGTCTTTAATTTCCACCAATGTTCTCTTAATCGAGATCAAAATTTGGTGGTTACTTTTTCATTCCCCTTTTCCTCTTATTAAGACTAAATTTTATTAACCCAATTTCCGATATGGGTTTTCCAACAAATGTATTATTATTTTCAACCTTTTATTTTCAAAGAACAATTTCAAATTGCGAGGATGCAATTTATTGAAGGAGGGAAGAATGTTACACCCCAAGATTTCATAGTACATTATTTCTTCAAAGTAATTCAATAACTTTCACTACACGCAACACCGAGTTCTAGCGTACCATGACTTACCAAACTAGCCATTCAAAAGCGGTTATGAATAGTATTAACTAAATTTTGAACTTTATATAATCATTTTAATTTTAGAATCTATATTATGATTTTCTTAGACATAATTTAAGAACAAATACATTTTTTCAGATAAAAGAACTATTTTTTAAAAAATGAAATTTTACCGCCTTTTAAGGGCGAAGCCTTTTTTAAATCCAATATTTGAAACTTTTATATATTCAATTTAAAAAAATAAACTACTTATTTAGAATCTGGACATAAGAATTTAGTTTTAATAATGTTTTGGTGTTTTTCTGATAACTTTCATATTTGGGTGAATAGTGAAAAATACTATATTTTAACAAAAAACGACTTTTTTAATCAAAATAATTTATAGTGTTAAATTATAAATTTTAATGGTTTGGAAGTATAAATAGATTATATTTTTAACATTTAATCCAATGTTGGTCATTGTAAGTAATTTCACTTTGAAATTGGACATAAACAAGTGCCAAACTTTTGATAGTTATTATTTATTTAAAATACGCCTTTTTGTTTTGACAGCGGGAATTAATATTAAATTAATAAATTCAACTTCTATGTTTTTAATTTGAAAAAATATACTTCATTATTGAATTCGGAATATCAAAATTATCTTAGGGTGAATTTTTGGTATTTTTCTGAAAACTTTTAATTTTTGATGAATAGTGAAAAACACTGAGTTATAGTTTAAAACCGAAATTTATTTAAATAATTATTTATTTTATTTAAATTTATTTTTGGTCAAAATAGATACATAATACCTATATATGTTCAATGTAATTCATTGGAGTCAGTTTATAATAATTTTAGATATATAAAATTTTATTGAACTTTTCACCGTCTTTTACCCACCTCCTAGGAGAATTTGAAAATTCACATAAAACTTAATTTTAATGCTTCAGTGAGTTGAATTTAGAAAATCCAAGAGACACGGTAAATATCAAGGAGTAAATTTTTTTTCAATAAGATAAAAATAATTTTGGTTAATAGTAATATTTTACTTTTATTTACTACGGTTAAAAGTAAATAGGGTAATTAAGGGTAAAAATGATATTATTATTACCCTAACACATGTCCTAATTTAATTGGATAAGTGTAATTCGACCAAAAACAACCTTATTAATAAAATATGACCCTTTAGGTCCACTTGTATTAGATTAAGACATTTATTATTATTTAATTTAAAGAAGAGTTAAAAGAGTTAAAATCAAATTTTAATAATTAAACAATTTTTAATATAGGGTTATGCATAAGATAAATTCGACTATAAATATTAATTAGAAAGATAAAAATATTTCCTACATAATGGTATTTTATTTATAAATTTTAAAGATTAAATAAATAATTTTTTTAAGAAACAATGATGATGCATTATTTTCCTTATTAATGAAAGAATCAAATAAATGGTATTATAAATGTTAAAATAAATAAAATTTGAATATTTTAATTCCATACAATAATTTTATAAGTTAATATGGAATGTTAGGATTTACTAATAAAATTTATTTTGAATTAATAAAGTTTTTATGACTTTGTCAAAAATCAATTATTAAATAGTGTCAAAATTGATATAAAAGAGTTTTTAAAAAATATATTATATTATTAATTGATATAATATTACTAAAAATATAAGGGTCGTCCAAAGGACTTATATTATGATAGGTATGTCATTAATGAACCACTTGGTGTTCTCTTGGCATTTTTTAGTAAGTTTATTAACCAAATAATATAAAAATACAAAGAGACATGGTAAATGTCAAACTAATTAACTAAGAGATAAATATGAAAGATATGGTTAATATAGTGACCCAATACTATCTAAAACCTATTGGTTGAGTGTTTTTTGACCTATACCCACCATATAATTTAAATAATATAGTTTTGAGCCATTAGAAACCGAATATGAATTTATTATAAAATAATAATTTAAGTTTTTCCTAAAGAGCCCCTCCTCCCCCTTATAAAAGGGCACCACTTATAAACAATTCCTCACACATCTCAAGCCTTTTGGATCCTCCAAACTATGATAAATTAGGTTACCTACATCCATATCCTCCTCCTAGAAGCCTTACCTTAGGTATAAATAACTTCAAGAGTCCTTTTGGTTCAAACCAAAGAGAGTTACCCAAATTAAATGTAACGATTTCTCTTAACTTTTCTTCTTTTATTTTACTTCTCTAATACCTAAACTATTTTTATTCTTTTATTTTGTAAAAACACCAGTACCCTCAATATACTAGGATTCTATTATGATAAGGATTCAATCTACACTTACAAACACCTCCATCTAATGGGTGAATAACTTAATGTTTATGTGGATGACAACCAGACGCCTCACGAAACGATGATTGTTCAAATTATCTCCTACCGCCTCGCATGGTGGCCATTATGATAAAACTATAATTAAATATGATATTTATTTTATATATAAGATTCTTTAATTCCATTTTATAACATACCATTATTCGTTTCATGTTGTATATATATACGATAATTTCATTTGAGGAAGTGCGGACTACCTCCCCCTCAAAGTGATTTGACTCGTTCATACCAAACATGGAACGTATAAAGGATGGTGGTAATGAAAATAAGTAACATATATAACATATTATATTATACTGGAATAATAATATACCTATGTATCATTTGGTTTTGATTCCTTTTAAAATGAAAAATGAAATGGAAGTATCGTTTGTACGTACGTACAGACTACCGTCTCCACGAACACGATGAGAATCATTCCCCATCGTATCCATTCAAGACTAATTTTAATTTGATGATTAAAAATAATGCTTAAATACTTGATATAATTCTGTATATAAATAAGATACATCCCATCCATAATGATTATGACTCACATAACAAATAATACAAAGAAAAAAGAATCCGTTAACACCCGAAACGATGATAATACTAAGATATTATTAACAAAGCAATGTTAAAATATCTTATATGATATCATATTAATGTATATTATTGTATAATTTAATAACAATCATTTAACCATTATACAGGAGGTTAATCTACCCTCGATAAAGGAAAAGTATAAGGTAAGGGTTTATTTCACAATCTCTTCATTATCCAAGGTTATTTATACATAATTATCTACTGGGACATCTTTATCATCCACATCCATGATTCTTAAAAATGTATAAAAAATCATTCTTACTATTTTTCAGAATATGGGTTAATGTCATTTATACCCTTGTTTGACCTTTTATAAGATGTTTATAAAGGAATCTTTCTGTCGTTTTCCAAACAAGGTCCTTTTTATCATTTTCGACAAAATCAAGGTAAGAATGTATTTTTTTAACTTATACGGCGGGTGCGCCTATTTTACACCGTCATAAAATCATCGAAGCTTCCCTTATAATCTTATAAGAATATTTTCAAAGTAAATGTTTTCTTTTATTATTATGTGACTCTTAAATGATTTCAAAAAAGAGATATTTTTCTCAAAAAGTTTTCATTTCAACTTTGTCAACGTCATTTTAAATGTTTTAAAGATTTATTCTTCTAAACCATTCTCATTAATGTAAATGTTAGAAAAATGGATTTAAGGATTTATTTAAATGGACATTAATTTTTAAAAATTTTAATTACATTAAAAAGTTTCAAAGTGGCATGGGACACTTTGATTAAAAAAATGTTTTAAATGTCTTCCTTTTTAAACTGTGTTACTTTTAAATGTTTTCCTGAAAATGGATATTTCAATCAAAGTGTTTTACAAATCATTTAAAACTATGTCAAATACTTTAATGTATTTTAATCTTGTTTTGAAGTTGATTTATTATGATACAAAACATCCATATTGTATTGAAGGTTTTGTGATATGTTTGACTGTGGATGTGTTATTTTTATAACATTCATGGTTAATGGTTAAAGTATTGACATTTCATATCCTAGTTCTTATACAAATGTTTGTGTTATGTTTCAACCATTTCATATGAGGAATGTATTTGACATAGTAAGTGACAGGTGGAGCCCGCTATAACTCCTCGATGCATCGGTAGGTCTCATGAGACAACTAGACGTTGAATTGGCTGAGGCCTTTTCCCAATTTGATTTATGGTTTTGGCCAAGGCCTTAATAATTTTTAGACATCTTGGCCGAGGCCTTGACAAAAATGTTTTAGTATGTCTGGCATTATACATTCCCTCATTATGGAAATAATATTGATGGTTCATGTGGTCATTAGACTTTTAGAATACCCATGATTATGTTTTATTATGACATTATTTACTCAGCTCATATTCTTGCTATAAAAATATTCATGTTTATTATTGGTAAAGGCATGAAGTTTCAATTATTAACCATGCTTAATATTTATGTTATTTTCCACTGTATTTCTTACCCTTACTGAGTGTTTTAGGTCACCCCTTTCTATTTTTTATTTTTTTCAGGATTCCAATAAGTGTATTGTGATTGATATGCAGGGTTAAGCTAAGGGAATAATGACGATCATAAAGTATTATTTATGTTGTGTGTGTATGTTATAAAGTGTAATATAACATTCATGTATGTAATATATTTTCCAAGACTGCTAAACTGATTGGTCCTTCGGTACACGATTCCTTGTAATCATGCCAATGTATTAAAATAATGCACCGACTCTGGGTAACTGGGGTCGGGGTGTTACATAATTTTCCAAAAGAAACCAATTTCAGATTAACCAAACTTACCATGTTATCTTATGTAGTAACACATAAACATGTTATATCAAATAAGAATAGTATGCAAACAAGCCAAGCATTATAAATAAAGAAGAAGCATGGAATAACTACCACAACAACTATCACACCTACATGTGTCAACTAATGTATCCCAGATGGCATGGAATAATGCATGGCATGTGATTTCTAACAAGGTTCCTATAGGATGCAAGAGATGGCATACCCTTATCTTATTAGGTTGTAACAGAAATAGAACCCACAATTGCATCTACAGTCTCAACATAAATCATGCACATCAACCAATGGTGAAATCAAATCAACCACAATAGTCAAAATCAATAAAATAACAATTGAATTTGGGGAAATTTGGATTTTCCCTGTGCACGGGGTGGCCAATCCTAGACACAACTTATTTAAAAATTCCATCTACTTCTTATCCCTTTCTATTATCTCCAAATAATAAAGCAAACCTGAAAAAAGAAACTCATCTGATACCACTTTGTACCGTCCCAGACTGGCTTACCATCGAACCGGTGGCCTGACCGTTCACCACATGGCCTCAAGTGTGTCTCCCCATATGCCGGAGGATTCCGACTTGTAGCGAGGGTCTCAGGAGGTGATAGTGGGGAGACTATAAACTCTTATCAGAGTTTCAAAATGGTATCATTAGAGTAAAACACAATTAATAGTAGAAGTAGTAATATATAAGCAACAAAGATATAACAACAGAAGATAAACAATAGTCATTCTTATAAATAGTGGCAAATGCCAGTTTACACAATACAGGGATGATGGATTATACATATATGAAAGCAAGAAACCATACAACATGCTTTCAATACAATACAAAATAATAAAGAAAAGACAACAAGCCCATGAGCGATCTCATTGAGGATCCCAAGCTCCCGCTTGGTCCTTTGTTCCCAACTCCGGGTACAAGCCGCACAACACACAACCTAGGTCCTGCAAACAAGAAAGGTCTACTCAGGTACCCCAGTGAAATAGCGACCGGAGTAGGGTGTGAGATATAAATCTCAATAGGCCAGGACCACCGGTGTCTAACCCAATCCAGACAGTGTAATATTAATTAAGCAGTGCACGGGTATAGAAGGATTCAATAAGCAGAACAACATAGAATAACAACACCCATCTAGGTTCCCAAAGGACACGTGACGGCTATACCAGCTTCGGCTCACTTCCGTTAGAGTAGTCTATTCATGTCACCCGTATACTTAGATATATATATATATATATATATATATTGGGTAGGACTGAGACGTAACTCACATGCATCCTCCATCCAGGGGGTATCGCTCTCAATCCTACCCTTGGCCCAACCTTGGGGGAGCTCCCACAGTCTGCCCCGACCCAAAGGCTTATTATTTATTTAGATATGAATATATATATATATATATATATATATATATATATATATGTATACATTGGGTATGACTGGGACGTAACACACAGACATCCTCCATCCAGGGGTAGCGCTCTCGATCCTACCCCTAACCCAACATTGGGGGGAGCTCTCATGGTCTACCCCCGACCCAAAGGCTTTTTATTGGCCAAAAGGCATATCATTTATAAAGGGAGATCTCACGGTCTACTCTTGGACCAAATCTTCTTATCAGGAGAGCTCTCACAGTCTACCCCTGGCCCTAATCCATATCATTTATATGCTATACAATATAAGGTATACACCTCTCATAACAATTCATATTCAACACACAAACCATGTTCACAATCATTCATATAGTGCATATCCATATAAGTGGCCACAACCACATTCATCACAATTATAATTAAGGCAAACCATCTTAAGTATCCAATCACAAAATTAACATAAGAATATTTACATTCAAAAAGAAGGGTATGGACTAAACCCCCTTAGACATTTCAAGTTCACTAAATTCATTTCAATAACAGGGGCCATGCTCATTCCGTTATCCAAATGCGTGGACTTACCACCATAATCCGTTCATTATCAGTTTAACCATTTCATCTAAAAAGAATTCACCTATAATACCATAACCCTCTGATAACTTTTAAATAAAAATATGTCATCTGAAAATATAACCAAAGCACAACAGAGATCAATCAATCAAGCATAAGAGTCGACTCCTTACTTTTATCTTGAAGACAACGCACCTCTCATTGAGGTTTTTATTATTAAATAATGATTTTAGTGACCAAGCAACCATTTTTTATCTTATTACTGCATTTTAAACTCTTTTCCAAGATACATTTAATCAAAACTAAAATGCATAATTAAAATACCACGGTAGTGCGATCAAAAACTCATTAATAAATTACTTTAACTTAAAGGGCGAAGAGAGGGACCCTACCCCACAGTGTAACTAGGCCATCCACTTCGGCCCTTGGTCCTTTCTAACCAAATCTACTGCTCCCACAGTAGGTATATGCACTTTAACCTACGTATAAGTACACCTATCCCCTATGCACACACCTGCATGGCCATGAGCGTGCGCAAGGGGATCCTTACATATAGGCTTATACACATATACCTATCTCCGCTCACCTGTGCATGCACTTTTATATATATACAAGGGAACACCTAACCCCATATGTGTATATTCACTTCCATGCACGAATATACACATACTAGGGGAACCTACATACATATGAATACATACCTATGCCTACGCAGGAGATTCACCTAAGTTGCGGCGACACAAAACACCACCAAAACTCCAACGTGTTATGCCACAACAACCAAGAACATCTAAAACAACATAAGATAATAAAAGGAAGCTTTGAAAATCAAAAACGGGTAAAACCATTACCTCGAAACAAAAATGTAGAACTAAAACCACCGCAATCCACCTCACATTCAGCGGAAAACATTGAACCAAGCACCAAAGTGTCCTAAGGGACCTTCCGCACAACCTTAGAACAAGAGAAACAAGAAAGAGACCGAAATCAAATGCCACCCTCTCCCAAGGTTTTCAGACAACATAAAATAGGAAAAAAGGAGGGATAAAAATCAGACAAGAAGAGAGGGGACCATGGAAGAGGAGCTTACCTTGGAGATTGGAGGGAGAATCGCCAAGAAATCAGGGAGAATCGGTGGAGGAAAGGGAGGTCGTGGAGGGGGGATCGTCGCACGACGTGAGGGAAGAACCCCTTGGGGGTGTTTGTACGGTTCTAGAAAAGTGAGGGGCGTGGGAGTGATTTATGTTTTATGTTTTTAATTTAATTTTAATTAAATTAAAACAAATCACATTTTAAAAACTGGGTGTTGCGCACAGTTTGGGCCGCATGGTTTGGAAAATTGTGCGTTGACCATGCGCCCCCTAATGGACACCTAGGGAACCCTGGACGAGCTGGATGCATGGTCTAGAAACCATACATAGTCCATGCGGACTCCTCTGCCTCCCTGCCATCAATCTGTGTGGGCTAGACGCACAGTTTGGCAAACCATGCGCAACCCATGCGCTCCCTACTATCACCCCTCAAACTTACCTCTTTTAGGTCTGGTGCTCTCAAAACCCCTTGAGAAAACCAAAACACTTAACGAGCCTTGACCCATGTCCAAAAACATTTAATTCAAGGGTTCCATACTTCAGAATTTGATTCTGAAGCCCGTTTTAAAAACAACTAGTTTAGTAATTGAAAAAGTTCAAATTCCTTCACTTTTAGCCCATTTCAAAATGCGAGTCGCTACATGCACTTTATTGATAAATTTTTCATTTCTGTTATTGATAAAAATGTTGAAATTCTTGATCAAAATTTTTTCCAACACTTTCAAGATATTTTTGAAGTGGAACAATAATTTCCAATTGTTATTAAGCCACTTGAACAAATTCACATTTGAATTTTTAATGAGATAGATGCTTAGGTTGAGGAAAGTCTTAGAAATGATATTTTAAATATTAAAATTCCTACAATGTATTTTTCTAAAATAATATGAAATGGACATGAGAATTAAGTTGGGGAACTTTTTAATGGGAATAATTAACTAGAAATCAATGACTCTCAATTTTTTAAAACTGATCTTAAATGTGATCTTCCCCATCCTCAAACAAAAAACCCAAAAAAATGGAGCTGGTTTTTGATGAAGAGGAAAGGGGAGTAAAGTTAAAAATGAAAACCCGTCAAGATCATTTGTTCCTTGATCCCCTCTAAGAATTCAATACTGATTAGGGACTAAATGATTAACAACTTAGGAAGGATGATGTTAATCTGAAATTCTCAGGCTTTATCTTCAATAGAACTAAAATAGAGTTATATTTCCCTATGTTTAACATGAAAAACCCAACATTCACTATGTTTTTATTTGGGAAGGATATTTTGGAACTTTAGCCCAAACCAAAAGCTGAGCACACACTAATGGAACTTAGTTGAGATGATTTCTCACAAGCAGTGGTTGTAGGTTAATAGATTATAATTGAGGAATATTGGGAATAAGATCACCACTTGAAAAACCATGGACATGAATGTTTTATGAATGAGTTTATATCAGAACTTCTCATAATTTTGTTGTTGACCTTAACTATTTTGGGTGTTTAAATTCATGCTAAATATGAGAATAAATTGGAGGAGTTATTTTGGATGTCTAATGCTTCAAAAAATGCTCAAAGCATTGTTGAAATTCCTCTTTATAAATATGTTTTTGAAAAAATAGCTTTCAACACCTTTGTTTTTGAGTTTAGAGTAATGAATTGAGGATCATGATACACCGTTGAGTAAATCTATTACCCTATTGTCTCTTCATGAAAATTTTAAAAATCTCACTTCTAATTTTTTTCCAGAACTGAATAGCATGCTTTTCAACTTTGGAAAGAGGTGTTTCTAGGGGTAAATTTTTGTTGAAGAGGGTTTTAAAAGTTTTCCTAGAGGTCTATAAGTCCATAGAAATCCATTCTTACTTAAAAATAAATCGGACAAGCACATGGGGTGGTTTCTATGCAAGAAACCCCATCCACCATCTGATAAATGATGAACTAAAGGTTGTCCAGCTGTAGACATCCATAATACAACAACCCTTGGGTGGTTACACTAATATTTCCTATAATTTAATTCATTTATTAGTTTCTCATTTGTTCCATTTTAATAAATGTTTGTTGTTTCTGTGTAGGAAATAAGTGGTAGTGTATTCCACTATATTGTAACCGATTTTAAAAACTTCTTCCATTCCATCCAATCATCCAGGTTGTATTCTTCCACCCTAAACCTTTTAAGAGTATAAATTCCTATTACATGTTGTAAATAAAGTGTGGGGGTGGAATACATTCTTATTTAATTGATGATCCACTTTTCAGGATCATGTGTGTTAGATCTTGCTGAATGAAATGTCAAACCTGCTAAATTTAATATTTTTCTTGAGAATTTTGTATGGCATCCATAAAGAATATAATCATGTACTTTTTAATGAATATTTTTTTATGTGTTGTGGTGAGAGGAATTTTTAATCTTTTTGAAGCATAAATTCCATGATTTCCAATGATCAATAAGAGCTACTTATTAGAGAAATTTGAAACAACCTCCCTTAACTTTCACCCTGGTTATTTCTTATTTGAACCTAAAATTGTGGATTTTATTTATTATCTTCTTCATTTTGTAGAAGATAATTTTTATATACCAGATAACTTATTCAAATTGAGAAAAATAGGTCTATCTCACTATGACTCAAGTGTTAATGCTCTTTTCCATGGGATTTTTAAATTAAATTCTTCTACCTTGGTTTTACTTTTGATCAAAAAAACATGCTTCTTGCTTCTTGTGGTGTAATAAATGATTGTATAGTTTATATTTATGTTCTTTTACAAGATAAATTCATCTTTTAAAACATTATGGCAATTGATTCTATATTTTAGTATTTTAATATTGAATTTCTTTCCTAGCATGCTCTTCTTGTTTCCTTATTGACCACCCTTTTGAAATTCAAAGTGTAGCGTTCGAATTATCTGAAAATATTCTATTAGTGTGCTTGAATTGTTACATAGTAACCAATAGGAATTCTTGTGTGTGTTGTGATTATTGTTTTTTTAATGAAAAAATAATTTTTGAACTTAATTTTAAACCCTTTAAACAAGAATCATTCACTGCTGAATTGAAAATCTTTTTGAACTTTAAATGTATTAATTGTTTCCTTCCACTATTACATTAAACATTGGGGACAATTTTGGGTTTTAAGTATGAGAGAGGGGTATTTTAAATGTTCTAATATGTGTGATAATGTGATCCCATAAAAAACCCTTATTTTTTTTGAAATTTTATGTTTTCAATAATTACTTATGAATTTTCAATGGGTGTAATTTTTTGTTGAACTTGATGGTTATGAAGAAAATTTGAGGAGGATAACCTTTAATACATTATGGATTTAATTGAGTAAATATTTTCTCCTAAGATATTTAAAAAATTGATTTTGGTAAAACTTTGGGTAAATGTTATACAATAATCATTCATTTTAAACTTTTTTAATTAGAATTTAATTAATAATATATCCATCCAATTGGATTATGGAATGAAAATCCTAATCCAGACAGAAGTCATTTCTTTATTCCTTCATTATTTTATTCTTTAAGCATTTGGATGAGTTATTTATCTGGATTGTAATTATTATACATTCTCATCCAAACAATGTTTATAATTATCATTCCTTTTAATTATTCGAGTCTATTTACCTAGGGGTATAGAGAAGCTTGGAAATTTAGTTGGATGAATATTGAAGTATGTTAAATTATCTTTAAAATTTTCATTTTAAATCATTTTTATAAAATAGTAACCAATTTTTCATTGAAGAAATTTTTTTAGAGGGAATTCATATTTTAATACTTGAGAGAATCCCCGAGGTAAAATCTTTATGAAAAAAATTCTTAGTGGCATTTCAGATTTATCATTTTGAGATTTATTTCCTACCATTAAATGCAACTAAAGATTTATTAAGGATTATTACACATATATTTCACAGTGTGTTTACTCATAATAATACCTTCCAATTCAACAACGAGGTTATATCAATCAAATTAAATTAAATTAAAATATTTATTATTATAACATAGTTAATTTAATGGCAGTGTTGCATGTAGAATATGATATCAAAGAAATCAATTTTTTTATAGAGAATATATCATAAAATATTTTGATGTTACAAAATCCATGATTGAAATATTTTGGGAGAAAAATTATGAGACATTTTTATAACACTATTACAATTTGTTACTATATCATGCACTATAACATCATACTACTGTTGTGGTACTGTTCACCCAAATTTGGCTTCTGGTACATAAAATAGGCCTCTAGGTAACTATGTCCTCATGCCATCAATATAGGGTAGGTTGACTATACTATAGTATCCCCAGGATGATAGATTAATGTAGTAGTAGTCACCAGGTATATCTAACCAAATTTGATATGGAGGGTCAATCTGACCACATTGTTAGGTGGTGAGCTAGGCACAAACATTAAAGAAGTTCTTCAGAGTTTTTTTCCAGTATAGTGAGTTCAATGAAAAGGTAAATTCATCTAGGAATGTTTTTTCCTTTGATCAATGTAATATGGGCCACCAAGTTTTATAAGGGTTCCATCTCAAACCAATTTCAAAGGTAATTATCTGATAAATAAAAATTCAAATTTCATTAGACCAGGGTTCTTCCAGTAATTACCTTATTTTCAGTGGTAAAATATATAATATCAAAGGAGATATTATATAAAACCTATAACTTCTTAAAGATCATGTGGGAGTAGGTATTCATGTAACTCACAAGTTGATGACCAAGATACCGATTCAACATTATTATTATGTTGTTCACACAATCATACTTTCCATTGAAACATTCAATTCATAGTCATTTAATCTTGTAATGATACTTGGAGATAATTTTCTATTCCCTTTCCAATTTAGTCTTATAAAAAACAATAAAAATTAATGAAAACTATTTTAAAATATGGAATTATATTCTAAATAGAGAAAACATAGGAAAAAAGATGATCATTCAAAAAAAAATTACATGATCAACTAATAAATAGATAAAAAATTATAAGGGTACATTTACCATGCCAATTCAAGAACTTCATTTACTAAAATTAAAGGATCATGTATATATAATGTTTTATGATAATCATAAAAAATACATTGAATTCAAGAATACATGTATGGAGAGGACATTCCAGAAAAGTATTCACTTTTTAGAACAGATGACATTTTTAGGCATGAATTGTTGTGAGCCTCAATTATGAATATATAATTGAGGTATATTTTATTAATATCCCTATCTATTAATTGATCTACAATGTTAATTTCAAATCTTTAGGGAAAGGTATCTAAAAATTTACAATGAAACATGCGAACACACACATGTAAGAAGTCAGGGAGACTCGAACTCGAGACCTCCCCGACACCCCTCATGGCCCTTTTCCACTAGGCTAAAATATACAATGTTAATTAAAATTATATATTATTTAGATTTCTTACAGGAATATATATTATTACTACATGATGGGAAAACACTACAAGAAAGAATTTGGACTAATTATTCCTCACATCACTTCTATAAAAATTATTACATTGGATGAAAATAAAATATCATTAAGAGGATAATAAATTGCTGTGGGGTTTGAAAAGAAACTAAACTAAATTTGACACTTCTTAGTACCCACAAAACAAGGGTAAAATTATATAATATAATAATATAAAATATATTTTCATTACATTTATTACTTATTACTTATTGTGTTTTAGAAATTATTGGATGCTTATTTCAATATTTTTTTACTCTAAAGATTATTTTTTTGGATTCAATTAATGGTATTCCAAAAAATCAACCACACAATATATCCTCTATCAATTTATAAATCCTTTCATTCTTCATTTTAATAATAAACTTCAAATTATATATTTTATATCATGTTTTAATATTTTTTTAATGATTGGATGGTGTTTTACTATTATCATATTTATTGTAAGGGGATGGCCTATAAGAAGAAGAGGCCAATGGATTTACACAAATGTATATATATTATGGTATATATAATAACATTTCAATATTAAAACATATATCAATGAAAATTAATTAGTTTTCATATTATTTCTATAAATTCTGGAAGAAAGTAATGTTGATAATTATGGTTATTATGTTTGTAAATTTTTGAAATAAATTATATTCCACCAACAAATTAACATCATTTAATAGGTATTTTTAAGTACAATTTCAATTTAATTTAAATTTTTTATTAATAATTTATCTATATTTTTCTAGTACTACAAGGAATATTAACATTCCTTGTATTCAAAATAAAAAGGAGATTTGTTTTGAAATGTGTGGGAAGAATATATGGTGTTAACATGTTTATAGAGATCATGGAGATATAATTTCCAATCATGATTGTAATTTCTAAATTTAATATAGATGTTTATGTACTTATTATTTAGTATAATGACCACTGTTTTCTGTTTTGAAATGTTGGGAAATATTCCATATAGAGTTCAAGGTCCTTATCCAATCATTTTAGTCCTATAAAGGCCTCTATATAGATTTCAAGGTCCATATTAAAGACTAAAATCATCTCCCTTTTAGAAACCCAGTTCATGTCAACCTTATTAGTTATCTATGATGAATAACCAATTAATAGAGTACACATGAAGTGGTATTCTAATGTGGTGACTATTTTAGTTTTAATATAAACCATGGGTTCAATATTGTGTCATTTTTTCTCT
The DNA here is from genome assembly GCA_963277665.1 of Viscum album. NCBI lineage: Eukaryota > Viridiplantae > Streptophyta > Magnoliopsida > Santalales > Viscaceae > Viscum > Viscum album. The sequence goes on from OY728139.1 coordinate 431,828,891, forward strand.
TCTTAAGCATAAAATTCATGGAGAAAAATTAATTCATGATGAAGGATTCGATAAGGATCATGCACTAAGGTACTATTTGTTCCCACTTTTGAGTAGTTTATTCTTTATTTTATTTTTTTATGTTTATAAATGAACTAATGAATTCAATTTTGGATCCAATCCCTTTTAGTAACATATTGTTAAGACAAATTTATGTTTTTTATATAGAAAATCATATTATTAAAATTACAACATTAAGATATTTTTTCACACAACTATCAATTGTATAATTTTCTTCTTATAATATTTAGGGAACTTTCATAGATATATCCCCCCATTCATGAATATATATAACCAAGAAAATGTGCTTAAATTGTCTGGATAATTTACGAAAACAATCAATAAATATTTTGTGATGTGTAGGAATCAACTAAAATTTAATCTGACACCTTTTGTTCCATATATGACTTATAGTGATTTTTTTAGTTTTAAATAGTCATTTTATTTCAATACATGTATCACTCCCTGAAAAATAATAAAAATCAATCATATTTTCATGATAATTTAGTACATTGATCAATAATTCATTTTTTATATATAGGAATCATCCTCACATTAACCTGACACATGGTGTGGCTGATATGGATGAATGTGGATATTTTAAGGCCAAATCCATAATATCTCACTCAAGATTGAGGAAACACACTCTGATATTATTGATATTTATAGAAAATTTCATGGTTCATTTGAGGAATATAAGAATCAACCTTACATCAATTTGGCACATGGTGTTTCTAGTGTGATTGAATGTTTAAGTTTTCATTTAAAAATTACATATTATTTTAATACAAGGGTCACATACTCAAAACCATGAAAACACACTCTGATCATTATTACACTTGAGGGAAATGATCTTTGATTCATTTTTTATGTTCAAGAATTAACCACAATTAAATCTAAAACACAAAGTTCCTATTTTGAATAAAAGTGTGTGTTTTGATTTAAAAATGACATTTTAGTTAACTACACACATCACATAATCAAAACTAATCAAACATGATTATATAATATTGATACATTATTAAAATTATTGGTGAATAATTTTTGACATGTGGGAATCAATTTTGTATCAATCTGAGACACAGTGTGCCTAGTATGACTGAAAGTGTGGGTTTCTATTTAAAATTGACATTTTAGTTTAAAACATGAATCACATAATCAAAACCAATAAAAAATGATCAAATTGTCTTGATGTTTTAATAAAATAATATATAAATCATTTCTGATCAGTAAAATCAGGTATAGGTCTTCTTGGCTCAGATGGATTTGACTTCCGCTTCAGGTGTTGGGACTATGTCTTCCCCATCTCCAGGAGTTGCTACACCCGCTTCCCCTCCAATGGACCCCTTTCCCATTCCCAAATTTTCTCCATTATCTTATCCCCCCTATTAACAAGTGAAAATACCATGTGGAAAATTGATGATTATGGTGTATTTGAAGTCAAAAATTAGAAGGAATCAAATTCAATGTATGAGGAAGTTCTATGTGATTAGTAATTAATCATGGAATATGAAAGATATAATGTGTTTAAGAACTGTTGAAGAAGGATGGTTTCTTGGAGAATTGATATTGACTAATTGGTTGTCAATTGGTAAGGTAATTCCCAATGATTGGTGATGTTTTTTTGGAGAATTAGTATGGACTCATTAAATGATATTAGATGTCATGAATGAATAATTCTCCATAAAAAATTGATGATTGTTTGAACCAATCTTAAATAGAAAATACATTTACTATAGAGGTATCACTATGTTAACAACAACATTGAAGAAGATCTAAAGGCAATGAAAATGAGTTTTTTTATGAATAGATGTAGGGAAATTATGACTGTCATGAAATATATATATATATATATATATGTATTTCATAAATATGATTTAATAAAAGGCTAGGTGTTTTGGTGTTTGAGAAGTTGGGTTGGTGGTTTTTCTATTCTATACATAATAATTTAATGGTGGATTTATTTAAAAAATACAGCCTACCCAAGGTCTAGCCATGTCCAGCTCAACCTTGGACTCATGTGGGACATAGGGGTCAACCACACCCATCAGAACCACCTGATGCATGCTTGAAGGAGGCAGTGAAGAGCACATCACATGTCTGGGGATGTGTAAAAGTCCTCAAGGGTGTTCTCTCATGTATATTGTGTGAAAGGTGCTGGTGTCCACACAGGAGGGAAGCCATGGTGGCGTGTGGTGAGTAGTGACTGGTGTTGATCCTCAATAACCAGCTAAGGGTTTTTTGTTGTACACATTGAGTAATAAACCACACCGAAGATCTATGGTGAAACCAATGTGAAACACAAAGTCATGCGACACTATTCCTCTATCACTTAAAAGTTGGACATTTCCCATGCCATCAGATCTCTTCGATCTCAACCATCAGATCAAGATAGGGATGTCATCTTCTTCTTTGGAATCCTCGAGGATATCATATTTACCAGTGCACAATCCAAACCACCACTAATCCTTATCGACCATATTTTATGCGTGAAACTATATCTTGCATGAATGGGGTAACTCAAAGAAAGAGAAACCAGCTAAATGAAAATAATAGTTGTAGACGACATTCAAATAACAGAATCTGTTTGAGATTCTACAGATGAGAATCATGTGATAATGAAATATAGATGAGGATATCACGGGAAGGGAGATCATAGAATCATGGAAGATAAATTCCATGAAATGTGGTGTATGATTGAGTAAACCTGAATGAATTTGTTATGCCATCATTGGTATATTTATCAGGGTTTTGAAGGAGTCCTCTATGTGGTATAAAAACTAGATATAAAGAGGTTATCATCACCTATAAATATCATATTCACTGAGGCTGAGAATATTCCTATCAAAATATTGAAAACTGTTGTCATTTTCTGAAGAAAACAGTGCCACTGGAAACACAATTTCATAAGGAGGATTCCCATGAAGCTACTGCTTGTGAGGAGAAGAAATTCGAAAGCATTTGACTTGTGCTAATCACACTTAAATAGCTTTGTGATGAACTTTTTCTGCAAAAACACTTGATATTTCTCGATACCCAACATGTATAGATACTGGTTTTTGAGAAAATCTTTGAGAATCACAAAATAGTGCATCACACACTGTGTTCCATGAAAGAGGATGGCAATGTGCTTGAAGGTAAATCCAATGCACTTAATATCTTCTCTTTCACAAAGTCTTTTCATGAAGTATGATGCACTATACTTATTTGAAATTTCTTTCATGAAGAAGAACAAGTGTGCATGAATAAGAGTGAAAGAAATAAGGTGTGTGTAGTATGATAAGTGAAGGAGATGGTTCATGCTTGTATCCACATGTGAAAATAGTGCATACCTCATTTTCACAAAGTTAAATTGAGGAAGAAATTGTGAGTGAAATGAAAACAAACAAATTGGATAGTGGGATACACACACTATTTCATGAAGGACTTGCATGGTATATGGAATATACATGCATGTGATAACATGCATGCATGAGAAATAACTGAGGTGTGTGATGCTTGAATGAAAAAGGTGGTTGAATACAAAGTGTTCATACAATTCATGCATGTCAAACACCCCACGTACCATTCTTGATATACATCAGTGATTTTAAAGGCAATGCTTAGAAGAAGATTCAAAGGGTTTTTGAAACATTGAGATTAAAGAATTTATAAGTTAAAGCACATAAAATGATAAGAATAATATTTGTATGCACTGATGTTATTTATCCATGAAGTGACTTTGAGAATTCAAGAAGAAGTATATGTGATAATGAATGTTTATTCTAGCATAAAATATTCTAGAAGATAATTTTGTGCAAAACTTCCAAACATTCATTGAGTATGGGAACTTCTCCAAAGAAGGAGTATCAACTTATAATTTGATAAGATGAAGTTGTCAACTTGTAGAGTGTTGATAAATACATTAGTTGTTCATTCTAACTTAGCAGTGAAGTGGAAGTTTCATATTCTAGTTATTGAAGTATATAAGGATGGAATTATTATAATATTGATGATATAGTAGTAGTCAAGGACCTTAAGAAAAAGAACAATATTATCCAGTTTATGAAAATACATCCAGTGTAGTATAATTTTTTCCAAATATTATATAATGTCTTTAAAGAACTGGTGGTGCCAGTATAAACAATTCCATTGAAGACTAGTGGTACCAACATAAAAAAGTCCATACACTCATGAAGATTAATAAGATCCTAGATAAAAAATTTACACCAATTCTAGACATTTTTAATCATTATAAATTATAGTTATTAGATAATCCATGAAAAAACCACAAGTTAATCATTGCAAGGAGCATGTATTTGTACTGAACCTTGTAAAAATATTTTTGTGCTACTAATGTATTTATTATTTGAATTTCATGTGGATGTAATTGTTAATAGTACACAATATATCCATTCCTCTTAACTAAGGTAGAGGTTCAAGAGTTAAAGGGGATAATTGAAAAGATATAAAAACATGGTAAATGTTGGGTACACTGATTCACACCTCTCAATGTCCCTAAACGATTCATCTGGGCTCAACAAATGGTATTAGAGGGTAGTTTTTCCTCTTATTAGATAAAAGTTTTATTCCTAGTTTTTTTACATGGTTTATATTAAGTGAATATTTAAAGATAATTTTGAAGTACCTCAGGTGAACTAATTAGTCTCCAATCCTATTGAAGAAGACATGAAGGTTTATTCCAAGAATATAAAAAATGATAAGAATATGAAAGAAAATGGATTTAGGAAAATATCAATGAAATAAGATAAGGATCAATGCTATCTTGTCAAATCAGTTGACAATGATTCTTATTAAGAAACTAACTCAAGCTGTGGAGAATATGAGGAATTTGAATCTATCAAAATTGTTGAATAATTTTACTCTCAATTTGAAATATATATAATGACTATTTATAATGAAGTGATTCCATATATACTTTGTTCTTTTAAAAATCTTTTTGATAACATAACACAATTTGGACAAGAAATAAACATTCTAGAGGATGCACTTATAAAGAATAAAGGTGAAATGTTCTTACAGACCTTGTTAAAGAAAAGGAAGAATATTCATCTCTCTGCAATAAAAATATATAAATAATTTAAGATGAATTAAAATGGAATGCTTATGAGATAACTATAAGTAAACATGTTTATGGTGAAGTAATCTGTGAACTTGAAACATTTTTCAATGTTTCCATGAATATCAGAGATGTTCAAATTGAATAAAAAACATGAAAGGTCAAAGAGATTGAAATTTCAATGGAAGAATAGACCTAGTTTTGTGAAGATTAGATAAATAATATCCATTATTTGGAAGAATCTCATAATGTTATTATCAGTGTTAGGGAATCCCAATTGGAATTTAAAGATATAATAATCAAAGACCATGACAACTTTGTGATTGAAGATAGTAAACAATATGAAGATGAGATTAAGTAACTGACAAGTGAATGGTATGGAAAATTGACATCAATTGAAAATGAGAAGTGTTTCATCATCTTTATATGTATTCAATTAGATGAGAAATTAAAAAATATAAACAAGACACATGCCGGGACATCTGAAGATGCCAAGAAGAAGAAATCTGCCAAAAATACATACGAAGAGAGTCAACCTCCAAGATGGTATGTTGCTATTGAAAATGATGTTATTACTCATTTATCTAAAGAGACTCATATTCATAGAAAGAATATCTCAAGATAATCTCTTGATCAACCTTCTATAAGGTAATAGAATAAGTTATCCCATAAACCAGTTAATTCTGTTTCTACTAATACAGTCTCATCTTCTAGTATAGGCCCAAAGACAAAATCTAGGAAGCTTTGGATTGATAAAAATGATGTTACATCCATCAAAACACCATGGGTGTATATTGAAAAAAAAACTCCCAAAATGGTGCTCCAAATAAAGAAAGGAAAATCCAAAAACAACAATGTACTAAATCTTTTCAGACTGACACTACAAACAAAACAAGGATATTTATTGGCTACTATTATTGTTACTAGAAATTTTTGCATCGGGCATTTGAATGTTGGAAAAATATATCAGCATATGAAAACTATAGAAGGCTATTATTATGGGGTAGTAGAACTGAAGTGAAGAAATATCCTGAAAAACAAGAGCAGAATACATATATTAAGAAGAATCTATCTATCAAGAATATATTTGAGTATCTTGAAGACTACTTTGATTATAGAATTATAAGTGTCCATATTTATGAAGAGTTCTACTATATACGAACCATACTTGATTCATATGACAATGAGAAGAAAAGTCCACACTAAATGTATACGAAAAGAAAAAAGTAGAAAATTATTCCTTGAGGAATAAGAAAAAGAAGGAAGTTAAGAAAACTTTTAAACATGCTACCCCCAAGAAGAATGATAAATGGATTCCAATAATGACAAATCAACTAAGAAAATATATTTCTACTATGAAAATATAGGTCATACCATGGACCACTACAAACATACCATGTAAATGAATGATATATAACTAAAATAAAAAAGAGAATCAATCTAAGAAGGAAACCAAAGGATAGGATTTATTGAAGACCTTCCTGAATAATATTTTGATAATTTACCTAAGAAAGGTAACTCAAAATCATTGTATAATCCATGTGGAATCTCAAAAATAGAATATGTTATGAAGGGGTGTTAATCATTTATTTTAATCAATTTCAATTTTCTAGAGAAATGAAAAAACATGAAGATGAATAAATTTCTAGAGAAAATGCAATGGGAAAATAGGTTATTACATAATAAAAAAGAACTCAAATTTCATGAGTGGTTATCAAAAAATGAAAAATGAAGTGTCTCACAAAAATTGTGTGGAATGTGCATGCAAAATGGGCATAATGTAAATAGATGTATGACTGTTATACCTTCTCAAAATAAGATTTTAAAGATTAAAAAACAATTATTTGGGGAGCCAATTGCACCAATAGAAGATGTGAAGAAAAATAATCCACACAAGATAAAGGTGAATGAAATTAAAGAGTCCATGAAGTAGAATAATTCTTAGAATGTGAAAACTAAAGGAGATAATCATGAAGAGTATCAGACACTACAAAGCTAGAAGAAAAGGAGTATCTGGGTTGAGAGAAAATTCTCAACCCTATTTCTCTTATTATTAATCCCATAAGTGTTCCACCTTATTTCCTTATTCCTGCGTTTTATTTGGGTGTTTAAACTATAGGGAATTGAATATGATGTTCATTCTTAAGATGAGAAATGAATAAAGAATGTAGAAGACAACAATTTTGAATGATTATTCATGATCTGATAAAAACTTGAAATGTTCCACATGGTGGATCATCAATATGAAAATCCTAAATACTATTTGATGATACTATATACCCAAAATAATAACAGGATTACACCCCTTGAGGGTGAAAAGACATGAAAGAGATGTTATGAAAGACTGTTCCATGAATATATGGAAGATCAGGTCATCTCTATAGAAGCCTAAAGTAGAGGTAACCCAATAACAATTATTTCCATTGTCATTATTATAAAAAAAATGTGCATCAAGGGGATGTGTTGGTGGATTAGTAAGATCATAGAAAGGTGTAGAAAAATATTATTTCACATGAAATTTTTAATAAGTATTATGAAGTGTGTAAGAGAATATATTTCTCATATTTGGGATGTTTTATATTTGTGATGCTTGATTTTGGTTGTTGATGTTTGATTTTGGTATGTTGTCTTTGAATGTCTTTATGGGGTATGTGTTGGTGACAATGTGAACTTTCTGTAAAGTTACCACTTACATATAAAATGTTTTTTAATAAAAAAATGGATTGTGGATAGAAGAAAACCACTGCATAATTTTGTTCATTTATTATCAAAAAGGGGGAGAATAGAAATTGACTTTAAGGAAATGGTATTGATAATAATGCCAAATGGGGAGATTGAAAAGATCATATAGATGATTGATGAATATGGTTGTATTTGTTGTTAGTAAATAAGAATAAATCAAAGTCAATGTATGAGGAATTTCCCTATGATAAGTAATTAATCATGTAATGAGAAAGATAAGAACTATTAAATAAGGTTGTTGTCTTAGAGAATTGATATTGAATCATTGGCTGTCAATTTATAAGATAATTCCCCATGATTAGTGGTAATTCTTGGATAATTATTATGGAATCATTTAAAGACATTAGATTTCATTCTTGAATAAATCTCTATGAGAATTTTATGATTTTTTAAAGTGATCTTAAATGGAAAGAAATGTGCTATGAAGGTTTCATTATTTTTAAAATAACATAGACGAATATTTGAAGACCATGAAAATTTTTTTTATGAAAAGAAGACGGTGAATTATTATTTCCATTAAATATATATATATATATAGTATGAATATAATTTAATGAAGCGTTTTGTGTTTTGGTATTTTAGAATACGGGTTGGTGGTATTTATATTCTATACATCAATATTTTTGGGAGTATTCATTTAAAAAATAGGGCCAACATAGGGGCCTACTATGGAAAGCTCAACCTTGGACTTATGTGGGAACTGGGGGTCAAAAACTCCCATGGTAACCATTTGAAGAAATATAAAAGGAGGCAATGAAGAGCTCATAGAACACCTAAGGCCATGTATAAGTCCCCAAGGGTTTTCACCCGTATATAAGGTGCATATGGTTCCAACGACCACATAGAAGCATGACCTTGGTGGTGTACGGTGAGTAGTGTAACTAGTGGTGACCCCCCATAGCCATCTCGAGGTGGTTGTGACACATGTTGAGTAATAAACCACACTGAAGACTAACGGTGAAACCAATGTGGGATGCATAGGTGTGAAAAACTATTCCTCTATCACTTAAAAGTTAGACATTTCCCACACCGTCAGATCTCGTTGATCTAAACTATTGGATGAAGATGGGAACTTCATCTTCTTCCTCATCCTACTCAAGGATATCCTGTTCACTAGAGAATAATTAGATCCACTGTTGATCATTACCATCCATCTTCTATGATGTTACCAATCAAATGACCAACTCATGATCAAACTGATATCATGCTTAAAACTACGTCTTGCATGAATCCGATAACTCGAAGAAAGAGAAATTGGACGAAAATAAAATATAGTTATAGATGAAATTCAAGTAATAAAAGGTGTTCGAGCTTGTATGGATGAGAATAATGTGATAATTTCATGTAGATGATGATATCAACATAAGGAAGATCATGGACTCATGGATGATAAATTCCATGAAATCTGGCGTATGATTGAGTAAACCCAAACAACATTGGTATAACATCAATTTTTTTTTGGGGCTTTGAAGGAGTACTTGGCATGGAATAAAAATTTGAGATAAGGTAGTACTCATCGCCAATAAATATCAAATTCACCAAGGCCAATAATATTCCTGCCAAAAGATTGAGAAGTTATCTTATTTTCTATAGAGAAGAGAGCCCCCACAAAACTCTGTTTCATGTGGAGGAGTCCCATGTAACTACTGATTTTGTGAAGGAGAAGAAATATGTGATCATTCGACTTGTACTAAGAACACTCAAATAGCTTTGTGAAGAACCTGTTATGTAGAGTTAATTGATATTGTGTGATACCCTATGCGTATATCTACTAGTTTTCATGAAAATCTTTGAGAATCATGAAATAGTGTATAACAAACTATAATCTGTGAAAGATAAGTATAATGAGCTTGATGGTGAATCCCATGAACATAATATTTTAACTTGTGTGAAGGATTTACTGGAAAGATAGTGAACTATACTCACGCGAACATTATTTTATAAATAATAACTAGCACACATGAATAAGAGTGGAAGAAATAAGGTGCGTGAAATCTTTTAATTAGAGGAGATGGTACATGCTTGCATGCACATGTGAAAACAGCGCATAATTAATTTGAGAAAAGATAAATTGAGGAAGAACTTTTGTGCGAAAATAAAACAAACAAAGTGGTCAGTGGGTTACACACACCCTAGTATGAAGGACTTGCATTGTACATGGAATATACATGAAAGTGATAACATGCATGCATGATAAATAAGTGAGGTGTGTAACTCTTTAAAGAATAAGGTGGTTGTGTACATAAAATCCATATATGTCTAACACCACATGTACCATTCTTGGTAAAAATTAAGTGATTTGAAAGGTAATGATAAGAAGAATACTCAAGGGGTTTTTGAAACATTGAGATTAAATAATTGGTTTGTTAAAACACATAAAGTTATAAGAATAATATTTGTATGTGCTGATGAAATTTATCTATGAAGTGATAATTATAATTCAAGAATCAGTATAGAGGATAATTCAATTTTATTATTACATACAATATTCTTGAAGATAATTGTGTGCATTACTTTAAAACATTAATTGATGTTGACAACTTCATCAAAAAAGGATAATCTACCTTATCAATAGATAAAGTGAGCAATAAGTCAACTTGTTGTGCATTGATAAATTTTGCTATTATTCATTATGTCACAACAGTGATGTAGAAGTTGCATCTTTTAATTATTGAAGAGTATAAGGATGACTTTCATATAATATTTTTGATAAAGTAGAAGTCATATACCTTAATAGAAGGGAGAATATTATCCATTTGATGCAAATATATCAAGTTCAGTAGATCTTTTTCAAAATATTATTTAATATCTTTGAAGAACTAGAGGTTCCAATATATCAAAACCATTGAAGACTGGTGGTAACAATATAACAAATTCTATACACTCAGGAATATTAATCACTTCACACATAAACACTATACACTAATTCTAGGAATTTTTAAGCATTTCAAATTACAATGATAAGATAATCCTTGAAATAACCATAGGTTGATCATGACAAGTAGTAGGTATTTTTACCAAAACTTGTAAAAATCATTGTGTAGTACAGTTGTCATTATTATCTAAATTGCATGTGTATGTGATTATTAATAACACACAATAGATCCATTCCTATTATCCACATAAGAGGTTCGAGAGTTAGTGAGGATAATTGAAAAGGAATTAAAACTTGGTAAAAGTTGGGTATATTGATTTAACCCCATCTCAGTGTCCCTTCACAATTCATCTGGGTTCAACAACGATGAAAGACCTTGCATTGATACAATGATCTACTAGATGTGGGTGGATCTTGGATTCATGGATGGTCTATTTTAGGATCCCCCGACAAATAATGACAAGTCCATTATTTACAGAATGGAAGTTGAGGTTCCCACAACTTCTTTCCCAAAGTTGAGAAACCCTGATCCTTATGGTTGTTCACCATTCCCAATGTAAAATTGTTTTTTGGTGCTATCAAACCCTACAACACCTCCTCTAGGATGGGATGATTATATTCAAGCTCTTAGTACTCTATATTATGCCCCCAGTGGAGTCCACAAAAGATCCAACTCTATGCATCAACTTACTGTTCTTTATCTCCAATCAAGGGATTCATTTACATTGGACACCAAATCCAAACATACCCTACATTGATGATATCATTCATTATTGGTAAATGAAGTGGATTAGGATCCTGAGTGAAGTCAGAATTCATTGAAAATGATTTATGTAATAACAATACTTCTCTTGGGGTGGTTCTTGAATTGAATCATCCATTTTCCCATGTCATTGAGTTCTGACATAGGCCGGTCTTACATGACTACATTCATAGTGATCCCACTAAACATCATATTTGTCTTTTTTAGAAAACAAAATTATAGAAGATAAGGTCAAATTATTTGATCATTTTACCATAACTAATGTCAATTCAGCAGTTTTTAGTTGCCTTATCACTTAAATTTATGCGATGTGTGATGCCTCAACTTGGGAGTCTTTGTGGTATGATCTTGGTTTCTTTAATCAAGTGGAATCATCTTGGATCATTAGAAGATATTTTAACATATTCTTAGACCGTATGTAGAAAAAAAGAGAAAGGACCTACCCCTAGAAGGATAGATAGGATTTCACTTTTTTCTCTTCCCATAATGGTCTCTCAACTATGAGAATCTTAGGATGAAAATTCACCTGGTGTAATAATTAGATGGGTAGTGATTGCACCTAGTTCTATCAAGATTATTTCTTCATTAATATCTGACCCATATCCTCCTATATGTATTCGATGGTATTTCATCTTCTATGTTCCCTCTCTAATCACTCTTTTCTACTCAAAAACATAGCATCTAGATAAGAAGGTACTAACTATTTCTTCATTTCTAACCACAGGTCCTCTAATATAAGTTTTCACCATGTTTGAATTCATTATAGAACAAGCCTATCCATATGTGTTTGTGGGTTGGATTATATAGTGAACTAGGATTTTCATACATAAATATTATATTTTTTTATATGAATATTCAATACCTTACATAAAAAATTTCTGATGATCATAAAAGTTTAGTGTCTTCAGAAACTAGATAAACAATATTCTTATTTTGTGAAATATCTTCAACATCTCCCACAAAGATCTTCCCACATAGTACTCCTCTTAGAGATATCATACATAATACCTATATTCATGACCTTAGGGAAATGAAACATAATAGTAAGGGAAAGATAGTGAGATATTAATGATCACATAATAGTCACATGAGCATAAGCTTATGAGAACATGAGCATAACATTTGAAAACCATACCCTACATATCAAAGACCATAATATTAAGAAATGACATAAATCTTGATAGTTCATAAAACATGAATCATAAAGGAATAAAATAATATAAGCCATGGGAGAACAATATAAGAATAATATAAGGTATTGTGGCATGGACATAAGTATATAAAATCATTTCCATAGTATTCAAGGCTCACTATCAAGACTATCATAATGGAATAGTTTCACATCCGAAACAATAATAGCAGTCAAGGTTCACTCTCAAGACCATCATATGGTATAATTTCCCACATTAAATTGGGTTCACTCCCAATTATATCCCTATCTATCTCATTAAATATAAATCCTTACACAATGATTTAGAGGGACATATAGGTCCCACCCATCACAAAATAAAAAACATACATATGTGTGCCACAAGATTAGAAAAAATTCATCAGAACCCATTAAAAGCAGAGGTTTTTATAAATATTTCATCATGGAATAACCCATGGAAAAATTGGGTTTCGTATACATTTAATCATAGAATAACCCATGAAAAAATGGGTTTTATAAACATTTCATCATAGAATAACCCATGGAAAATAATTGGGTTTCATAAACATCCTGTTATCATAAAAATATACCATTGAACGAATGAATAAGTATGGTATACTTAGATAACATACTCATTAAAGAATAAGTAACATAAAAGGGTTTCATCTTACATGGAATGTGATTTTGAAAGATCACTTGGAATATTTCCTGAGGAAAATAGCCTTTCCATTTTGAAAATAACCTTTTAAAACTAAGAAAATTCATAAAACAATTTCAAAATATTTTTCAATGAGAATAACATTTGAAACATATAAAGTAATATTCAATGAAACAATTGGTCATGATAGTGGAAAATTACATTCATGAAATACAAGATTAAACAAATATTCCTTTCTTATTTTCCATAAAATTAAAACGATCCTTGTTTGGAAGATGATAAAAGATTCTTTTTAAACATTTTGTAAAAAAGAAAAAAATTGGTCAAAATGTCATTGAAAAATATTTTTATAATAGTAAAAACTTTATTTAAAACATTTTTTTAAAACATGGATATAGAAGAAAATTATTATTTGACCGAGGAGATAAATAAGGTCGATTTTCTTTAAAAACAAAATTTTGGTCTCTTGAGTAATTAAAGAGAGGAAAATTAAAGAAAAAATGTATTTTAAAGAAAAAAACATAGTATAATAAAATTCATTGGAATTATTGCAAGTTAGATCATGAAATTTCAATATTGGAAACTTAACCATGGACAATCCTAATAAATAATGATATTGTAATATATATCCCTTACCATTTTGGTATCATCTGAATCGTAAACCCTATGAAAGAGGGATAATCATATGGATATGTAAATCCAAATAATTTTCATTAGAATCATCATAAAATTAATTCATTTTTATTATATACATCACAAAAAATTAACAAGTGGTGAATATGGCATATATCTCATAGATTTAAAAAAGTGATGAAAATCTCTAACCTCGAGTTCGCCTGGCCTCAAATGTTATATAAAATCCAATATAATAAATATAAATTTATTATAAATCCATTAAAGAATCATAAAAATAATTTTTATTTTATATATGATACTTTTATAATTTTCAACACTTTTTTATTAATAATTTCTTTATAAAATTGTTATTTCTCAATGTTAATTGTTTCAATATTTCTTGAGAGTTTTGGATTAGTAGTTTCAGTTATTATAATTTTATCATCATTCCATAATCCATATAATTTTAATAAAGTTATAAATATCATATATATTCATCAAATACATATTTTTACTCATCCATAAAAGTTATAAAAAGAAAAATGAAATACACCACTCATTGAGACGACATGCCATAGGTGCGCGTGAATTCTATTTTTATTTTTATGAAGTATAGAACAAAAAAAGGTAAATAATTATTAAATTTTACATAATAATTATGATGTAATATACATTACTTATTATTATTAACTTAATCCTTGTTACCTTCCATGTAAAGATTTAGTGGGAACAAATCACATCGCTCTGTGAGGCGGTATTCTTCCAAACACCTGAGCGACATTAACGTATCCCCCGTGAAATGGAAAGTATATATATATATATATATAATATTATATTTATATAAGTATAATTATGTTACAATTAATATATATATATATATATATTATATCCATCATCATACCCAATCATGAAAGTTGCTGATGGAAAATGAGTTAAATCGGTTTGGGTGGCGGTAGTCCCCCGTACACACAAGCGACGCTATCGTTTCTCACGTGAGGGAAGAGAATATGGATATAGGTCATTCCATTATTATAAAAAAATCTATGTACATTTATAATAATAATGAATTTCTATGATAATGGATAAATAATAATTGAAGGAGTTTGAAGAAAAAATAAAATAAAATGCTTAGTTATGAACGATACATCTTATTCAGACAACTCCATTAGGTTTATACCAAAATCCCTCCTAGGTTGTCTTTATGATAAAAAAATGCCTCTAGGATGATGGGAGGGAATTAAAGAAGTTATTTTTTTTAGGTATTGGCAGAAAAAATGTTTTTATAAGTGTAAAGAAGAGAGGATAGGGGGTTTCTATTTATAATTGGGGGAGATGACACACCTGGAAATTTTGAAAAGAATAAAATTTTCCCACATTTTTATCATGAAAAAATGCTTAAAATGGTTCAATATCAAACCTTATAAAATATAAGTGTAAAATATTTCCATAAAATGTGTGTTGAACAAGTTTATAGGACAATATACCCCTTATATTTTTAGCTTAACCCTCAGTGAACCCATGTTTACCATAATAATGAAAATTAATTTTAACTGTTGTCACTATTCATTAATGTAAAAAACTCAGTTGACCATATTAGATAATATTAATTATGATAATTATAAATATGGATTTTTTTTCCAAATTCAATTCATAGAAATTGTGATATTTAATTTTAAATCAAATATCATGATGCAATGAAAAAGCAATTTTCCAATGAGAAAATTTTCTTAAGTATAACAAGTTTTAATATCAAAATTCAATATAAAATTAATTATAATTAATTAAATTGTAATATAAAATATATAATGTAACTTATTTTCTTTTTAAAACCATAATAAAAAATTTGGATGTTTTTGAATTCTTTAAAAGAGAAGACAATTCTAAATGAAACCTGTATTTTTTACTATTCACTGAAAAATTAATCTTTTCAGAAAATTATCAAAATATAATTATAAGATAATATCAACATTAAGATTTATAAAATGAACTTTATTTTCTCGAATTTATTTTCTACAATTTAAAAAAATAATTTTAAAATTAGTGGCCAAAATGCGATGAAACCATTTAAAAAAATATAATTTTAGAGAAAACATTTCATTTATTTTTATATGATTTTTATTTAATTTTAATTAATTGTTAAAATAATTCTTTTAATACATGTTATTAAATTTTCACAATTTAGTTAATCTTTTTCTTACCCACCATTCCAATGGCTATGTGATAACAAATATTAATATTTTAATATAATAAATCGCATTCCATTAAAACTCAGTGTTGCGTATAACACATGCTATCAAAGAAATTTAATTTATTAAAAATATAATAATTCATAAAAACACATCATGATACATTCTAACCCCCCTAAAATGAGTTTCACATTTGAAACTTGTTACTACAATACAAAAAAATGAGGATGCTTATGCCTTATTATATCCTCAGGTTCCCACATAGATTCATCAAATTGTGGGTTTTACCATAGAATTTTGACCAGGGGAGTGGTCTTATTTCAAAAAACATTCTCTTTATGATCTTGAATCTACACTGGGAACTCCTTATAAGGTAGATCTTTCTCTAGTGGTATGAATTTGGAGTTCATTACATGTGATGGATCAGGTATGTACTTTCTCTAGAGAGCTACCTAGAAGACATAATGGACTTATGAATGGTTTGGTTAAAGTAGCAGGCGAGAAGAAAACGTCTATACTCACTTAAGGATATCAAAAGGGACAATGTACCCAGAGATTAGTTTTCCTTTCTTTCTAAATCTATTAGAATTATTCCATGAAAAAATTCATTGAAATATATTTTCACCGACTTCAAATTCTAGATCACATTGGTGATTGTCAGTATAACGTTTTTGTCGACTCTGAGCTGCCTTGATGTGCTACTGAATGGATCTAACCTTCTCTGCCATATAATCATATTTTTTCAGGACCCAATAGCTTTATTTCTCCAAATTTATTCTAGAACATCAGAGTTCTATACTTCTTTCCAAAGAGGGCTTCAAAAGAAGACATCTAAATGCTCAAGTGAATGCTATTATTTTATGAAAACCCAACTAGATGAACCTGTTGATCCAAAAAAAATTTGAAATCCATAGAATAAGATCATATAATATCCTCTAAGGTTTGAATTCTTCTCTTAGACTGACTATCTATCTGAGGATGATACACAATTCTAAATCTTAGCTATATAAAAAGGGATTGCTGAAGACTTCGCTAAAACATCGAGGTAAACCTCGAATCCCAATCAGATACTATTTATTATGGTAATCCATGAAATCTTACCACTTATTTAATGCATGTCATGGAATGATAACTATGATATAAGTAATTTATAATGGAAATTAAGTTTTCTGAATTTTTAAGGCGATTGACTAAAACTCATATAGCATTATGGACATTAGTCATTTTAGGGAGTCTAATGACAAAATCCATGGTGATGTTTTCCCATTTCCATTATAGTATGGGTAATGGTTGTAATATCCCATCATAATTTTATCTCTAAGCCTTAAATTGATGACATACCATGTATTGAGATACAAATTATGCAATATATCTCTTTATTCCATCCCACCAAAAATAATCATTCAATTCTCTATACATATTCATACTTCTAGGATTAACAGATAATGAAGAACTATGATCCTCCTCCAACAACTCCTTTAAATATGGTACAGATGAAACATATTCATGAGTCCTAAATTTATCATTCCATAACAATCCAGGATATAGTCAAGAAAATTTCTCATCTTCTTTTTCATCTCTAAATCTTTCTTTTGTGCTTATTTAATATTCACATGTATGTGTTACTGAATAGTCATTTGAGAAAGATACAATATCCCCCCTTCCTTTATGAACTCCATATCTATCCTTTTCAAATCAATAAATATTTGAATATTTGTGATCCTAATCATGGATAATATACCACGATCCTTTTGACTCAATGCAATAACCACCTTGTTCCCTTTCCCAGGGAGGTAATATATCGAGTAATTGTAGTCTTTAATTAGTTCCAACCATCTTCTCTAGTGCATATTTAACTCTTTCTGATTGAATATATACTTCAAAATTTTATGGTCAGTATATATCTCACACCTTTATCCATAAAGATAATTCCTATATATCTTTAATGTAAAAAATACCACAGCTAAATCTGATTCATGATTTGGGTAATTTCAATCATGAATCTTTAGTTGACATGATGCATAAGCTATGGACATATCATTTTGCATCAAAACACATCCCGACTCATTCATCGATGCATCACTGTATATTGTAAACTCTTTTCAAATACAGGGTAATTTAAACACTTGTGAACTAATTAATCCTCTCTATAGTTCCTTAATGTTTTCCTCACAGTCATCTATCCAGAAGAACATGGTTCCCTTCCAAACTAACTTGGTGAGTGGATTGGTAAGTTATGATAAATTTTACACAAAACTCTAATAATATCCAACCAAACCAAGAAGACTATGGATCTCAGTCACTATTTCTTTTTCTAGGCCAACATTCTATAGCCTCTCTCTTTAATGAATCCAAAAATATACCATCTCTTGAGATTTTATGACATAAAAAATGAAATGTTTTGTAGATAAAAATCACACTTTTTAAATTTTTCATACAACTACTCTTTTCTCAGGGTCTTCAGTACAATCCTCACGTGAACATCATGTTCTTACATTCTCATTGAATATTAAAGAATATAATATATAAAGACAACCACAAACTGATCAAGATAATATATAAAGACTCTATTCATTAAATCCATGAGGATTTTAGTGTCATTAGTAAGACCAAAGGGTATCACTATATACTCATAGTTTCCATACCTTTTTTGGAATGTCTTATTTGTATATCCTCATTATTAACCCTCAGTTGATGATATCTAAAATGAAGGTCACTATTGGAAAAGTATTGAGCTCCAAGCAGTTGATCAAATAAGTCATCAATATAGGGTAGATGATACTTTTTCTTGATAGAAATATTGTTATGTTCTAGATAATAAACTCAGAGTGTCATTGATCCAAATTTATTTTTAACAAAAGGAATAGGTTCACCCCAAGGTGACAAATATGGATAAATTAATCCCTTGTCAATATTCTTCTTGAGTTTCTTCTTTATTTCTTGAAACTCAATCAGGGCCATTCTATAGGGAGTCTTTGAAATATGTGGGGCACCAAGTATGAGTTCTATTGAAAACTCAACTTCATAATTCAATGGAATATTAGGAAATTATTTTAGAAAGTCCTCAAAAAACTCCTACGTGATAGGCATATCATCGATTATGAGTTTCTCCCCCACCATCTGAGATAAACAAACCTTTTGAAAAGGAATCAAGATCCATACAATGGATGTGATTTCCATTAGAAGTTCAAATTTATCATTGCACTAATAATTGATCATAGGTTTGTTTGGAACATAAAAAATGACTTCCCTTACATAGAAATTTATGTTTGATTTATTTATAGAAAACCAATCCATACCTAGATAAAATCATATTCAACCAGAGTGATAATAACCATATTTATAGAAAGCAGATTCCCCCAGACTTCAA
Organism: Viscum album; assembly: GCA_963277665.1. Classification (NCBI taxonomy): domain Eukaryota; kingdom Viridiplantae; phylum Streptophyta; class Magnoliopsida; order Santalales; family Viscaceae; genus Viscum; species Viscum album. Next base: position 431,848,348 of record OY728139.1, read on the forward strand.
TAAGAGAAGAATCAAATACTTTAGATGTGATCATCATACAATTAAAGGTTTTTACAACTAATTCAATATCTCATCATTGGGGATACGAAATAACATTCCTAGATAATTTTCATGATATATGATAATTCATATAACTATGCTCAAATAAGGTACTTCTATATTTGAGAGTACTTTTCACCACCCCAATTTCATTATTCCATATTCAATCCATTTCTAAACCCAATATGGTTAGAAAGAATTATTAATCAGAGTGATTAATTATGAAAAATCATCCATAAGATATCTACATCTTGACACCTTTGTAGAAATCCATGACTCCTTAGGTTTAACCTATTTTTTCCATGATCATAACTTATTCAAATCATTCATAATGGTTTATAAATAAAATTTGAATTAACTAAAACATATCCACCAGGAGTGTCACACAAGGTGTGCAGTAAGGCCCATTTTCATGTACCGGGTAATGCTTCAGTCATGCCCGATGCACATTTTTCAAAGTTATTACACCTAGTTACATCTATGCCCGAACCATGTCAACTTTTGGTATCTAGACATGGATGTACTACTATAAAAAACATATAATCTATTCATTACCAATACTTTAGGATGATATCCTATACTTAGACATATCCTAAGGGTTATCACAAATTTTTTCACACTATAGATTCAAAAGGATAACTAAAACTATCCTCTAAAATAAACTATAGAATCCCAAGATATGCATATATAAATATTGCATCTTTTTAGATGAATATTCAATACATTATATAAAAACACGTATAAGGATCATAAAAGTTTTGTGTCTTCAGAAACTAGATAAATAATATTCTTCTTTTGTGAAGGATTTTCAATATCACCCCAATGATCTTCCTAAATAATACTTCTATTAGACATATTATACATAATACCTAATTTCATAATTTGGGGAAAGGTGAGATTAGATGCTCAGTAAGGTTAAGAAAGTGAGATATCAATTACCATATAAGAATAACATGACAATAATGGTATGATAAAATGATTTTAACATTTTAAAACCATACCCTATATATCAAATATCATAATCGTGAGTCATTTAATAAAGTATGGTAGTTAATAAGGCATGAATCATAAGGGAATCAAAGAAAATATGCCATGAGAGCACAACATATGCATAAGATAAGTAATTATGGCATACAAATAAGCATAGAAAATCACTTCCATAGTATTAAAGGATCATTTATATGGCTATCATAGTAGAATTTGTTCATTCCCAAAACCATTATAGTAGTCAAGGTTCACTCCAAAGAATATTATAGTTGAAAAAGTTCTATACTGAACTGGGTTCACTCACTATTCCATCCCTACCAATATCATGAGATATAAAGCTTTACCCAATTCATTATAGGGAGATATAGGTCCCACCCATCATATGATGAAAATTATACATATGTATTCTACAAGATCACAAAACATTCCCCAGAACGCTTGAAAAGAAATGGGCTTCATTAAAATTTCATCAAAACATAACCCATGTAATTAAATGGGTTTCATAAATATTTCATAATAGCATAACTCATGAGAAATAAATGGGTTTAATTAACATTTCATTATAGAACAACTCATGGAAAATAAATGGGTTTCATAAAAATATTATGAATCTTATGAGCGACGTCACCCCCTCCCCCTCTCGGGTTAGGGTTTCTTCTCCAATGATGATTCTAAGGTGGGAGGTTTGTGAATTTTACTCAACACCATCACCCCCTTTCCTCCATCTCCCTTCCTCATTCCTCTCTTATTATGGCCTTCCATCATTGGTTACCTTTCTTTCTCTCTCTTTTACAACGTATGTCTTTTGGATTTCTTCTGCATTTGTTGCTCTCTATTGTTACCCTTAATAGTTCTTACTCTACTCTTATTGCCTGATTACCATGTTTTCGACCCTATCTTGGTCTGGTGTGCTGGTTTAGTCAGGGTGGTTTGGACTATACTGTTTGAGCAAGCATTGGTTTCCCAGGAGCATGACCCATGACTATCTTCTTCCTCCTTTTATTTTTGGTTCTCTATGGTGGCATCTCTTGTTCATAGTTTTGGTTTTGGTTCGATGCTGACACCCATACATGCATCTATCTATGCTATGTATTCCTTCTCCATCGCTCCTACTCTATTTGGTTTGGTGTGGTGGTCCTTTCAGTGGTTTTGGGAGGCATCGTTCAAGCGTTCCATGGCATCTGGGTGTTATGAAATTCATATGGTTCTTTTTGGATTTTTGATGGGGCTTTAGTCCTAATGTTATCATTGGTTCAACATTTGAGGTTTGAGGTGGTTAATTCTCTAGGATGATGCTGGTCTCAGTTTCTCTATTTGGTTGTCTCATTTAGATATTTTCATCAGTGTTTTCTGGTATTATATGTTTTCAATGGATGATATTGGTGGTTCTAATTTTATTGGAGATATGACAGTCTAGTTTGACGGTCGATGCCTGATATTGATTATTATTGATAGAGGGGTGCTCCGATAGTGGTTCATTTTCTCACTATAGCGAGGGTAGTTTCTGGTGGATGCATTTTAGTATATTTTTGGTTCAAAATAGTGATTCCATTGCGCTTTTTCCAGGTCCTCGCCATCATTGAGGTATGGATAATGATGGTGGTGACTCATGTATAGGGTGTGAAGCTCGAGGTCGCCCACATTCCACGATGATGAAGAACTGTGTTAATTCTGAAATGGTTTTTGAATTTGAATGTGTTGGTTTAATTTGAATTTGTTTCTCCTTATTTTGATTAAGTAACTTTGGTATTGTGGATGTTGTGAGGTTCCCACTCAACCATACATGTGGTTTTTATTCAGAAAATGAAAAAAGTGATTTGGAGATTAGAAATCACACCATACCTCAAATTCAACCAACAAATTATAAATATAAACAATTTAAAGAATGAATAAGAATAATATCCTTGGATAACTCCCTAGTAAATCATAAGTAACATCAAAGGATTTCATCTTATATGGAAATTAATTTTAAAAGATCACTTCGAACATTTCTTAAGAAAATTAACCTTTCCAATTTGATAATATCTTTACAGAACTAATTAAATTAATAATAAATTCAAAATCCTTTTATTTTAAAATAACCTTAGTATCATATAAAGGAATCTTTAAAGAAAATATTGTTCAAGATGATGGAAAATTACATTCATACCATACAAGTAAAAACAAATATTCCTTTCTCATTTTTAGTAAGAGTAAAAAGATCCTTGTTTTGTAATGGACAAGAAGATTCATTTTAAAACATTTTGTAAAAAAGTAAAACACGGGTAAAATTATATCTAAAATATATTTTGATAATAGTAAAAACATTCTTTAAAACGTTTTTAGTAAAATAGATATGGAAGAAAACAGTTTTTCGACCGAGGATAGAAATAAGCTCGATTTTCATTAAATTGTTTTTGGTATCTTGAGTAATTAAAGAGAAGAAAATGAAATAAAAAAATGTATTATAAAGAAATAACTAGAGTATATTAAAATTAATGATAATTAGTTATAGGTAGATCATGAAATTTCATCATTGGAAACTTAATCAAGGATAATCCTGATAAATAATTAAATTGCAATATATATCCCTTACCATTTTGGTATCTTTTGAATCATAAACCCTATAAAATATAGATACTCAAATGGATATTTAAATCCCATAATTTTCTTGATAATCATCATAAAATTAATTCATGGTAAGTATATACACCATAGAAAAGGAACAAGTGGTGAATATGACATGTATCTCACAGATATAAAAAGTGAGATAAAAATCTCTTACCTCAAGTTTGTCCTTCCTCGAAAGCGATCTAACCTCATGAATAATGAATATAAAATTATTATAAATATATTAAAAAATCATAATTTTATTATAATATGATATAATATACCCTTATATTGTTTCAACACTATTTTATTAAAAATTACTTTATAAAATTATCTTTTCTAGTTGTTAACTGATTCATTTTTTCATAAGAGTTTTGGTTTGTTAGTTTTGGTCCTTATTCATTGATCATAAATACCTCTTATACATAATGTTAATCATATTATAATTATTATATAAATTAATTATATACATATTTATCTCCATCCATTAAATTTATAGATATAAAAATGAAATACACTGTTCATAGAGATGGTAGGCCGTACATACGCGTGAATGCTGTTTTCATATTTTCAATGGACGAAATGAAAGAAAGATAAATAATTATTCAATTTATAGAATATTTATTATTTAATCTATATCACATATTATAATTATATAAATCCTTATTACCTTCTATGTAAAGTGTTTGTGATAACGAATCACATTGCTTCGTGAGGCGGTATTCTCCATATACACGAGCGATGTTAGCTTATACTCAAAAGAATAAAAATTAAAAAGGTATATGTGATATTATATCTATATAAGTATAAATATTTTACATGTATTATGTATATATAAATTATATCAATCCACATACCCAATCGTGAAAGTTATTGATAGAAAATGAGTTACTTCGTTTCGTGAGGTGGTAGTCTGTCGTACACACGAGCGACATTCTCATTTAAAACTTGAGATAAGAGGAGATGGATATAGATCATAAAATTATCATAATGAAATATAATAATATGGATGATACTAATGTTATTATATTTTCAAGGTTAAATAATAATTGAAGGGGGTGGTAGAAGAAATAAAATAAATTCCTTGGTTAAGAACCTTACCTCTTCTTTGGAAAAATCATTTAGGGTTACACAAAAATCCTTCCTAGGTTGGATTTATAATAAAAAAGGACTCTAGGATTATAGGAGGAAAGTTAAAAGGTATTTTGGAATGTACTTTCTGAATGAAAGGTTTTTGGAAGTTTGAAGAGGATAGGAGAGGGGGTGGCCTTTTATAAGTGGGGGAGGCGACACACTTGGAATTTCGGAAAAGAATAAAGTGTACCCATGTTTTTATAATAAAAAAGGCTATAAAATGGATAATTCTAAAACTTTATAATATATAAGGTCTAAATATGTCCATAAAATTTTTGTTGGAACTGTTCCTTGGTTATTTACCCCTTATAATTTTAGTTTAACCCCTGACAAACCTATTTTTACCTTAACCATGGTAATTAATTTTAACTATTTTCACTATTCATTATGGTAAAAAATAAAGTTGAACTTTTTAGATAATATTAATTATTCTTATTTCAATTATGTAATAAATATTTCCAAATTAAATTAATATATTTTCCAGAATTTAATTTAAAATTTAACTTGCAAACGCAATGAAAAAGAGGTTTTCCAAAGTGATAATTTTCATAAGTATATAAAGTTTTAATATAAAAATTAAAAATGAAATTGATTCAGATAAACTAAATTGAATTAATTATTTTTAAATTGAACCAGTGTTACTTTTAAAATTATATTAAAACAAATTGGATGTTTTTAAATGCTTTAAAAGAAAAGTCAATTCTTAATAAAAATAATATTTTTGACTATTATAGGAAAAATTTATATTTTCATAAAATTCTCAAAAAAACAATTCTAAAATAATATAGACATGATAATTTTAAAAATAAATTTTATTTACAGAAATTAATTTTCAAAAATTTAAAAAAATTAATATTAATGTAAGTGCCCAAAATTCAATGAATCTATTTTAAAAAATCATTTTTTTTCAGAAAACACTTCCTTTATTTTTAATTTATTTTTATTTTCATTTATAATTAATTGATAAAAGAATTGATTTAATAAATGTGTATAAATTTTTATATTTTAGTTAATCCTATTAATAACTTCTATTCTAATGGCTATGCAATAATAAATATTAATATTATAAATTAATATATCATGATTTGTTAAAACTCAATGTTGCGTATAATACAAGCTATCTAAAAAATTAATTTATCAAAAAAATTCATAAAAACATAGGGTGCTATAGATTCTGTAAGAAAATGGGGTGCTCTAAGAGGGATCTGAACACATAAAATAACAACCAACCCCTCCCCCACTTCTAAGAGATTGATTCTATCAAGGTGGATATTAAGAAAGCGAAGACCATTCTTAAAGATAGCTAGTATGAAGACATATTCAATGCTATTGTATACAAAAATAACTAGGTAACAAAGTCACTCCTAGAAAAGAATCACCTAAATCATTATCAGTTTGGAGCTACTTATCTTAGTGATAGAGATGATAATAATGAAAACTTCCAAACAATAATCAAGGAGAGGAAGTGGTCCAGCTATTAAAACATCATCTTGAAGTATGAACCTTTAACAATGATCTTAAAGTGGTTGGTAGTATGGTCGATTATCACTTTAAATATCTTCTTGTAGGATTTATCCCTTGCATGATGGATTGATACCTGAGGGGAAATACATAACTATTTAAGGTTATTCCTTATGCATTGACTAATTAGAAAAACTATTCCTTTAAGATCCCCCCATATGAGATGGAGATCTGGGAGGCTATTCATTCCCTTAGATCTAAAAGAACCCCTAGACTTAAATACTTCAAGGGTTCTTTCCACGTTGTGTCTTGGGATAATATTAAAGTTTATTTCATAGAGGATGTCAAGTACTTCTTTTGAGGTGGAGGTACCCCTCAGGTGGATTGTATAATAACCCTAGTTCTCAAACCAAACGTTAAAGACCCTTTCCCACTAAAACAACATTGTCTTACCAATATGTGGAATTTCTAAAACAAGTTTCAAGCTAGCCTCATTAACTAGATAATTTCCATGCATCTCAATAACTTGGTCTCTGAAGAGAAACATGTCTTCAGGAATGAATGATCCATACAAAGTGAAATTAGAATAACTCAAGAAATAATTGGAAATATCAATAATAAAGTGGATGATTCTAACATTTACATAAAAATAGAGATGGATAAAATGATAGGTTAGAGAGGGGATTTATTCTTAGGGTGGTGGCATACATGGTCTTCTCTACATCGGTGGAAGATCTGTTCTTCAGATTCTACATCTCACCCTGGCTATTTATTATCCTTTTGGGATGGAAATGTGGATTCTTTATGTCGGCCTAGGGATTAAGGCCGAGGGACCCATTATCACCTAGTGCGTTCATTTTGGTTCAATATTCCCTTAGTAGATATCTTTTTAAGAACTCTCTTAATGGTAGTATTCTCCCTCTCTTATGCAGACCTCACTTCAATGGTGTTTCACACCTCTATTTTTGGTTAATGTGGTTTTCATTATGGATGGAAGAAAAAATCCACTAGAGGATTTGTTGTGGTCCTAGAAGAGTATTGGAAATAGAGTGTCCAACTTGTTAGTCATGAGAAGATCAATGTTTAGATCCTGAAGTTTTGTTCTGGGAGGTATACTAATATGATTGAATCTAATATGGGAGCTTATAGGATGATATTTCCTAGGGATTTCATGACAGTTCCAATTTCTTATATTCATTTGTGGATCCAGAATTTCAATGGGGTGGTTGATAGAATCTCTAAACACATTAAGAAATGAAAAAATATATACTCTACTTAGAAGTTAGAATCACCCATGTAAATTTCATCCTCACTACCATTCATATGCATGTGATGTCAGTTATCAAGGTGTGAAAGTCATTTATATGAGTCATAGAAAGTATCATGACTTCATTTATTTGAGATTCTTATTTTTATGGGGATGCCACTAGGCTTCATGGGGTAGACAGGCTAGGAGACAGATGAAGGAGGTATCAATCGAAGGAGTATCTCGAGCATGTCTAATTTAATGCAAGCTAAAATGGGGTGGGAGGTTATTGAAGGATGGTCCCTCTGGGAAACATTTCATCATGGGTATGTATGGAAATTATTTGGATATATCAAATGGAAAAGTCTCTAGCTTGTGGAAAGGTCTATGAGGCAATTTCCTGGTCATGCAGATTCATTCACACTAGATTGTTGGTCAGGGGATATAATCTTCTTGAAAAAAAAACTAGGTGGGTGTTATTCATGGGTTCCTTAGGTTCCTAACCCCAGACCACACATTTATTCTAGTGATTAACCACCACACCTTAATCCAAACCATCATGATCTAGGAACAACATGAAATATTCCACATGATCATGAGGATATATGACCATGATTAAAGTTTGTTCACATGATCCTTGTTGGGGACATTTTTTCCCAAGTCATATCATTATGTGTTGCATGAAAACCATGAATAAGATAAATGGGGTGGCCTCCTTTTAGGTAGGTACATTCTTATAAATTATAACTTCATAGTTTGGTGAATATGGAATCATGATATCTCCACAAATGAGGAGATAAAACATAATGTATGAATTTAATGGCTCTACAATCCCCTGGAAAAAACACTCATTTCTCTCTTGGTGACTTTTAGGGTTCCCTCTAAAACCTATTTTAGCCATTCTTCCTTATCCTTTTAAAGTCTCCTAGGTTATCACTTTTGATTCTATCTTCTCATCTCAAGGGTTTTCTCAGCTATTTCAGTTCTTTTCATGGTATTCTATAGCTGAAGATTTAGACTCCCTCCTCCTCTTCAATTTTTACCTTCCTCGTCGTTCTTGACCCCATATTGGTCCAGTGCGATGGTTCTGATGGCGGCTTGCGATAGTGAAGGTGAATTATTGGTTTGAGGATTTGTTTTTTCACTAGGTTTCTTCCTCTCCACCAATAGTCCATTTTGGATCAAGGGTATATTTCCATCTTTCTCGGTGTTCGATATTTTTGAATATGGTTTTTCTGGTTCTGTTCTTGTAATCATGGCTCATTTTTGAACCTTTAGATCACTTCCTCTCTATTCTTTATTCTTGACCATTAATTTTAGACCCCATATTGGTATGGTTCAGGGGATCTCATGGCACCTTAGGATGTGTTCATTGAGCATCTAATGGTGGTCTAAGAGCAATGACATGTGATTTTGTTTCATTATCTATCTATTGTGTTCCTCTTATTTAATGTTGTTGTTTTGTAGTTTCATTATTAGTGTGTTTTGATGTTTTTTTGATATATTGGTTTTCTCTTGATGATTTCTTTGATTTTTTGGTGAAGGTCTTGGGGTCTAGTGGATGGTTCAGCTCGACATCTAGTGATGTCGATGAAGATGGAATTTAGATGTTTCTTGGTGTTTGATCCTGATTGTTATAGATATCGATTCATGACTCTAGTTTTGGTGAAGTTTGTTACTGTTTGTTGTGGTGGATGTTGGAATTGTGGAAAACTGTGATGATATAAAGATGACGTTAATGTTCTGATGGTGGTGATGATGTGGATGAAAAAGTTGACTCGACCCTGACATGCCACTATGTAGGGGTCCTCAAGCGGCTCACATGATTTTTGGGGATTGTGGCTGACATGATGTTCCCATGATGCTGGTTTAGTTTTCAATTATTGATGTTTGTTTTTGAATTTATTATTTATAATTATGCACCCACCAAAATATGTGATTTGTATGATTTTAGGGTTCCCACTCCATCCCTAAATGTGGTATTATGAAAATATTTAAAAAAATGATTTGTAGGAGATAAAATGTAAGGGGATAATGCTCTATTCCAAGTTACTCCATTTTTGGAATCATAGTAAAGAGTTGGAATCCTGTAGTTTCATTAATGGAGAGTGGTCAACTTCAGTATGAAACACCATTGGTGATCTTATAGGGATGGTGTATAAGGAGTTTATAAGCAAGAACTTCCCATAACTTTGGTTTCATGGAATGGGAAACAAAAACCATGAAAAATAATTCATGGAAATCCCCCTTACCATAGGATATTGGAGTATTTGGAGTGTGAGGAATATGTCTCATCTTGAAGGATACCCCATATTTTGTTTGAAACTAGTTTCCATAATCAAAATTCTAGTGGTTTATCTCTCTATTTTTCAAAAAAGGTGGGACAATTCCTTTTTCTGAATAAATATCATGGTTAATAGGAGCTCCCTTCTTCCACTCTAATGCCACTCCCTTAGGGTCATTGGTTTTTTTGGAGCCCACCTAACAGGTGTTCAAGGTCAATTATGATGGGTATTTCATCCTTGATTTCATATGAGGGGAGGCATCATTCATGAATATGGGGGCTTAGTAGTCATAACATTTTGTGATTCCAATGGTTAAAGTGACTCTTTCATTATAGAGGCATGATCCATGCTTAATATACTTGATTTATGTCGTGTGAATAAAATTTTCTAAGTCTTCGTTGAAATATACAATTTGGCCATCCACCACCCCTTTCAAGGGTATATCTCCAACCCTTGGACTATTGCTGATCACATTTTCCATTATAAGAACCTTAACCACAATGGAATGTAAATGTTTCACATGTGATGTTTCAGGAATAAACTGATAGATTTTCTAACTTAAAGGTCTCCTCATGATAGTTTTGTTTACATCCTTTACTTGTATAGCATCCCACCCATGGTTATATTGACCTTGTGATGGGTGACACTCACTGGTTTCATTTCATCAAATATCATTGATCCCTTAGGATTCTTTATCTTATTATAAAAATTCATAAGTTTTGAAGGATTAAAAACAACAAAACATACTCAAATTGTCTTCATAAATTTATAAAATGATCCATAAATTATTAAAAATGTGTAGTTATCATCCACACATGAATATGGAACATGGTGTAGTCTATATGACTCTAAGTGTATTTTTTCAATTTTAAGGTGTCATTTTTTTTCAAAACATGCATCACTCACTGAAAAAATAGGAAACACACTCATATTGTCTTGATAATTTTGGATAATTATCCATAAATCATTCTTTATGCGTAGGAATCAACTACACGGTAATTAGATATGTTGTGGACCCAGAATGACAAAAAAGTGAGCATTTTCAATGTAAAAGTGACATTTGTGTTCTAACATGTGTCACTATCAAAAAACCAATCAAACACACACATATTTTGTTGATATATTATATAAATTATCTATATATCATTTTGATCTATAAGAATTACCCTTATTTCAATTTGGAACACAGTATGGATGGTATGAATGGAAGATCATGTTTTAACCCTCTAAGTTCATATAACCAAATCCATGATTCCACTAGGATATGCATAATGACCTTTCTAGACAACAAATGTTCATTACATAAAATTAATTGGAACAAATATAAAAGTAATAACTAATTTGAGAAACTAACATATGTAATAATAAAATAACTCATGTATAACATCATTTAAGAGGAATGATAATAAGTAATACATAGAAGGATAAATAATTATCAAAATGCAGGGTCATGGCCTGCAAGACCGATACAATAATATCCCATAATAAGTCAACAACATATCCCAAACTACTACAACCATCTTGGCATTGCAAAAAATCTCCCACCATGTCCCAATACCAATACTCAATGGTCCAACACAATCATTACTCCCCCACACACCAAACCAGAGCTCCTGAGAGAAAACTTAAGAGTTTCATACACTGCATGGTTTATACACACATTGAAAAAAACACAACTTATAGGGCTTCATTGAAAGGGTTTATGTAATCTTCTTTTCAAAATTCATTTTATTAATGTTATTCTAAACCATAATCGAAAAATATCATTTTGACATAAAATGTTGAATAATCATAATATCATTCCATAATTTCCTTTAAAAAATACCCCCTCTTAGAATAATTAAGGGAAGATCCAGATCACTATTATAAAAAGTGTATTTAAAAAACAAGGATATAGGGACTTTATAAATACCTAGAAAACCATCCAGTTCATATTTCCCATTTCCAAAATTGTTCTAAAACATCCTTTTTATCGAAATCTCAACACTCACACATTTAAAGCACACTTTCCAAATCATTTTATAATTCAATTAAAAAGAGACAAAAAACCATAATTGATATGATAAATAATCAAAAATAGTACCAACATCCATAAAAAAATATAAAATAACAAACAAGATAAATGGTTCCATGTGTAAGAACCCGGATCTCTTTTCAGGTATGTTTTTCCTTTTTTCTGGAGTTTTTGAGAAAAATGAATTTTCTGGAAATTTTAGAAGTACACGCCGTGTACTTTCCTGGTACACGCCGTGTAATCTTTCCCCGGCTCGAAGCCGTGTGCTGGCCGTGTCCGGGCCACACACACGGTGTGTAAGGCTGAGGTGGAGGCCAGTTATTTTGGAGTACGGAAAAATTAGAAGTACACGCCGTGTACTTTATTTTTTTTCATGAAACGGACCGGGGTCGCATCTAACTATAATATTCACCTTCTTCTCCAGTTTTCGGCCATCTGAAGCAACCCGTACGGCCGGATCATTGACGGACGACCGCCTCGCCGTCCGTTCTCCAATTCAAGCATGGTCAGTTGCGTTGGAAGCACAACAGCGAGTTCTTCCTTCTGCTTTAGCCTTGTTTCCTGATTCCTCCCCATTTCCAAGTTATCGTAGGATGAGTGTTTTGTGCATTTTCTCAGATCTACGTCGTTCCAAGGGGAATATGTCATCGAGGTTCACGTATATCGATCTCCTAGGATCGGGGTAGGTGGTTTGTGCCTTTCCGTTGAAAGTTAATGAATATTATGTGAAAATTCCACCAATACCCGTGAACGGGGTATTGCGTGTTGCCTATTTTTCCCTTGTTGCTTTCCTGATTTGCTTGATTTCTTTAGTAGAGGTTATTGCTTGTGATTAGAGTATTTTGTTTGTGCTTAGGTTTCCTTTCCATGCTTATTCCATCTTTTTGGCGTTTTGCCAGTTTCCATGCCTAGTCGTAGGATAGTGGAACTGTTGTTTTATTATTGCTGTTGAGCCTTAGTTGATATCCAAGTAGTTCTTGAGGTTTACTTGGACGATGTGCATGCGCTGTGCATGTTTAGTTATACTCAGGACTGTGAGAACCTAGAGTAGTAGACCAAAGGGAGAATTGACGGAAGGGCTTCTCCAGAGTGTCTTTTAATTACGATACGTGGGCTATAAGGGGAATTGACGTTGAGTTCTTCCCTAGAGAGCCATTTTCACGATACAGGCCATAGGGGGAATTGACGTTGAGTGCTTCCCCAGAAAGACTTTAGCACGATATGAGACTACAGGGGGAATTGACGGTGAGTTCTTCCCCAGAGAGTCTGCTTAATTACGTGACTGAACCAGAGGGGTGAGGCTGTGTGTGACACCTAGAGGGTTGCTAGTACTTATAGGTTGAGCCATAGGGGTTAGGCTGTGAGAGCTACCCAGAGGGTTACCTTTTTTCCTTTGTTACTGGTTGTTTACTTGTGCACTTCTTTTGTTAGAACTGTGGATTGTAGCTGTTGTACTTTTCTATTTACTGCTTCTTGTTTTATTACTGCCATTTATTCATTAACTGTTAGGCATAGATCTTTGGGTGATTTCCTACTGGGATTGTATCTCACACCCTATTTGGGCCATGATTTTGGGCCCAAGTAGACTATGTTGCTGCATGTATAGATAAGGGAAAGCGCCCTTCTACTTCAGGATCTTGACTGCACTAGGAGCTGGGGAGCATGGGACTGAGCTGTGGCTCGCAATGTTGAGGAGCTTACTTTGTTTTCTTTTGCACTTGGTTTCAGTTGTATTTCAGCACGTTGTTGTGTTTGCTGTTTTCCTTAGATACTTGTACCTGCTGCATCATTGTCATCATAGCTATATATGTACATTGCTTCCACTGTTGGTTTCTGTTGGTATGCATGTTGTTTAATGCTTCCACTATTATTGTTATTTTCTTACCTTGTATACCTTACCGAATGAGGGCATAGTTTCCCCACCGACTCACCAAGGCCCTCGCTGCTAGTCGGCAGCCTTTGGCATTCGGGGAAACGCGCTTGAGGTCATGTGGCAGACCGGGCATGGGCACCAGTGGAAGGGCTCCGGACTTGGGATGTTACACCATGAAAGGAAGTTGATACAATCAATTCATATATATCTTGATCACCTTAGTCATCCTAAAATAGATCTAAGCATCATGAGTAGAAAACTATGTATGGAAAACCATATCATTTATAAAATTTATTTCATGATAAATTAAAAAATGATGCACATAATACAATCCCACAAAATCAAGAGTCCTATTGTATTTGGGAAAATAGAAACATAGAAAAAGATTTTGAAATATGGATTCAACAAAATTATTTAAAAACTTCAGAATATGTCCCCAAATTTCGTCTCTCTTCTAATAATATAAGTGATAATCTGGGGATGCACATTAGAAAGAGGTGACATATAAAGAACCTTTCAGGAATAAAAAAGGAATAGTATGAAGTAATGTAGTACATATGGGTATAGAAACATAATGTGATGATGTAGAATGTTTTGAATAATAATCATAAACATCATGGCATGACATAATATGATAACATCAAGGAAACAAAAAAACTTAAAAACAACATAAAACATGACATAATTAGTATAATTCAAGACTAATCACCAAAATATCATGATATAGTGTGATTAGGCTAATATACCATGCACCATAGATGGTATCTCATGAGAGAAAAACATTATCCAATGCATTGGAGGGATATTTTTTTTGGCCCCACCTATCACATTCAAATCATGTACATGCATTTCTAGGCCACATATATCGAATAATATAAGTAATTATTTCATAACTTATAATCCAACGATCATGTATTTTTCCTAACATACATGGAATTCCTTGATCAATGCATTATATGTATAAATAAGTGACTAACTTTGAGTTGAAATGAGGATGAGAATTCATAACACACAATTTTTTCATGGAAAATCACAGAATATTTTTTTCCAGTATAACAAGCATACATAAAGGTCTATTTAATAAGAGTTATAGGGGAATAATCATTACATTTGAATCATTCTTATAGTAAAGGGATGTGCAGACACACATGTGAACATGAAGAATTAGAAATCAGAAGACTTAATGTAATAAAAGTACATAAAAAAAGATGAAGATGAAGATAATCCCTTACTTGAGAGGTTGCTTTTAAAATATTGGGAGGAGCATCATATGATCTTAGGAACACATTAATATGGATTTATAGTGGGATAGGGAGAGTAAATTTTTTCTCAAATGATTTTATGTGGAGAGGAATAGGAGGTTGAGGGGTATTTATTGCAAAAAATTTGTGAATTATTTATTAGTTTCTAAACATTGGTTTTGGACTATAAGTAATACAATACTCAAAACCAAAAATCTTCCCTTGGGTTTTCCAATAGTTTCTACAAAATAAGGATGGTTTAAACAATTTTATTAGGTTAAGAACTGAAATAATTAAAACAATAGCATTAACAATGTGGAAGTGGGTAATGTTCATAATGAACTATTTATAAAACCATAAAATATAATATTCATTTTATAGGATTCAGGATTGGTTTGTAAAATTAATAAAAAAATATATTTTAAATTGAAAACATATTTCTGATCACGGATGAATTTTATAGTATTTATTTCAACACTTTTGATCTATTATGATGTTATAATACATACAGTTTTATGAGATATTATATAATTTTTTAACCTAAAATATGATTGTATAAGACAATTATGAGAAACTCACCATCTTCTAATTTCGATATAATGATATGAAATTGATATTTATTTTACCAAAATAATTTTATAAATAGATTAATTTATGAATTTAAATAAAAATAATTATTGATTTAAAAATTCTTATTTTTACCACACAAAAAACTTCTAGAACCATATAAAAATTACATGGGAATTCATTTATTTATATTAAAATGTATATTTAAATACAGTTTATTTAATAATAATATATAAAATTTATTTCAAAACATTTGGATTTATCATAAGATAAATTCAATTCAAACTATATATTTCCCAAAAAATATAATTTTTGTTTCTTTGTATAAACAACATTTTTTTATCAAACACATTATATATTCATGTATATATAATGTAACAAATAAATGGATAAATATAATCAGTATTTTATTAAAATTATAATATACACATTCATATTACTATGGTCTAGATATATAACCCCTTATTACACCAATGTACACCCAGAGTGTAAATTCTGTGATTAGAGTGGGTTGGTGCAACAAACATTGTTTGTGTGGTAGTCTTTATAAACTAAAAATTTTCTCATAAGTCGTTTAACTCAAGTTTCAAGTATGTAATCAAAATAGTGGCTTCACCATGATCAAAGGATAGTGATTCCATCTTCCATGGAAGATCTTATAAATGGTATTCACAGGGCATTATCCCACTAGTCGAGATCATCACTTGTTCCTCCTAGTTAATTAGAATATTTAGAATAGTTAATATATAATAATCTTAATGGTCACTATAGAATGAGCATATTATCAATGGTTATGATGATTAATGGTCTATTATTTTTTGAAATAATTTTTTTTGATATATTTTGTAATGGTCTAAAATAACAATTGAAATATAGTGTATGTTTTTTCAATAAATATATTACTTAAAATGGTATTTAATAATTCATAAGGGAATTTCATCTACAAATGTTTGGGTAATTACATTACCCCCCCTAGAAAATTCTACCTCAAAATGTCCCTTTTTACTAAAACAGATGAGGGTACTTCTGTTTCATCACCTATTCAATTTCCCATATTTCCTCCTCAAACTTTTGGTTCCACCATAGTACTTTGACTTGTGGAGTTATCCAGTTTAATATAACATTGTGACCATGATCTAAGGTCTTCACTTACTTCTCCTCGTTGGAATGATCATTCTCAAAATGCACCACCTCTATATTTAATATATATGTGGGGTTTGGTATATACATCCATAAGAGTGATACATGGACCAAATCATGTACTTGATAAAGGTTAGGTGTGAGTTGGAGTCGATAGTTAACATCTTCGATGAGATCAAGGATCTCAAAGGGGACTATATATCTTTGACTAAGATTTCCCTTTATCTCAAACCAAATAAATATATTTGACATTGATATATGAAGAAAAAAATTATCTCTAACCTCAAATTATATGTCTCATTAATGATTGTTTGTATAGTTATTATGTTGACTTTTCATGGATTTCATATGAAATAAAATGGTTTGACCCTTCTCTATTATATTTTGGATAAGAGAATGTATCATCATCTTTCTCTATCCAAATTCATCACAACATGTTTGAGTTTGATGTCTCCTCCCATATAGAGCCTCATATGTTGTCATTTTAATTCTATAATGGAAACTATTATTATATGAGAACCACACTAGGGAATAGGGTTAATCTAGACATCCTTATAATTCAATTGAACAAGGTCTCAACATATCCACTAGAGTTTGAACGGTTATCTCTTATTGACCATCTATTTGAGGTTGATAAATAGTGTTATAACAAAACTCTGCATTCAAAACTTGCTAAAGGATTCTCTATAAACTTAATACAAACATTAGATATCTCTTAGATATAATGGAGAGAGACACTCCATATAGTCTAATGACTTCACATTTTTATATTTTTGGGTGTCGATTAAGAGAAAAATTTCATTGATAGAAGTGCAATGTGATGACTTTTTATATCGACCGACTTTGAACCAAATGGAATTAATACCTTTGGATTTCTTGGTGATTTATATGGCAAGATCAATGGTTATGTTTACCTATTTTCATACTAATATGGGAAATGGTCTTACATACCCTTTTAATTTTATATTTCATCCTTTAATTATTGTCAAACCATGAATCGAGATAAAAATTCATCAATCTCTTACTTCACATTATCTCACAAGATGTTTTACTTCAGATTACTTTATATCTTATTACTTCTATGATTAATAGAGAAGGATGAGTTATGTGCATCATCTATAAGTTATTATATAAATTCTAGTTTTTTGGGAAAAATATCTTTGTTCTAAACCTTATTACTCTATCATTATTAAAGTTATACTCCTGAATATGCTTTATCATTCTCTATAGCTCCTTGCCATCTTTTTGGGACTCCTTGATTCTCTCAAGAATAGATTGTTGAGTAGTTATTTGACAAATTGTAAGATTCCAACCTTTTTTGGAGGTGTCTAAAGCAAATTTATAGGTACTCCTTCTCCTTGTATTGAGTACCTTTCATTTTTGTCTTAACATGGGTTCATTTGGGTGAAAATTGGAGAATTTTGGAAGGAGGAGAGGCTTTTTATGGTTTGAGCATGGTTAAAAAAAGTGTTCATCCTAAGTGTACAAGGGTTGCACGGTTTTCACATGGTTTTCACCTGGTTAAACTAAGTGTGCATCTTGGTCGTATGGTTTCACATGGTTAAACTAAATTCATAGCCTAAGTGTGCAATGGTTGCACAAGTTGTGTTTCATTTTCATATGGTTAAACAATGTGTGTATCCTGGTTACATGGTTTGTACATGGTTAAACTAAGTGTGCAGTCTATGTGTGAAATGTTTAATGGTAAAGGTGCATGGTTAGTACTAATCATGCTTGTTGGCCTAGCAAACTGTTCCTGCATAAATTAAAGTTAGGAAATTTTATTTTAAAATTTCTCGAATCCACATATTAACCCCAAAATAACCCAAGCTCGACCATAATTGATTTCTTTTGAATACAAATCCTCCTAAAGGGATTAAAAGTCACTCGGACCCTTATTCTTAGTGATTCGAAGCTTAGTAGGAAGATCTTCACCTCCTTGGGTATGTGGTTTATTTTCTGATTGATTTCCCATCTCTCTCCCTTTCTTCTCCCAATATTTTGGTGGGTTGTTATCGTCTTTTTTCTTGGATCAGGATCTAGATTTTTTGAATATAGATCATGGTTTTTTGGATTTAGATCTATAATTAAGGGATCTTATTTCATTGAAATCTTATATTTAGGAATTTAATAAAGATATCATTCTTCATCTTGCTCTTGATCATTCTATTTGATAGTGGGGATTATCCGTTGGAGAGCATTCATCACCATTACTGTGGTAGGTGGTCTAAAATTAAAATCCCATTGTCTTGATTACAATTATGTGTATGTAATTATAGAATTTATATTATATGTTTAGAAATTTATTTCTTGATTAAATTAATTATTTTGGTGAGTTAATTAATTAAGGTAAATGTGAAATTGGGACATTGGGAATTTAGATCATGAATAATTAATTGTTAAATTTACTATGAGCTATTGGTATTAAGTTAGATAAGAATTAATTATAGGATATTGAGTTTGTGGATACTGATTAATTAATTAATGGGATTGGTGTTCTTAAGTAATTGGGGAATTAATAAAGGACATTGATGTGATAAACTAATTGTTAAATTAGTTATAAGATTTATTTAGACTAATTAATTGATAAATTAATTTGGAATATTGAATGTTTAAGTTGAAATAATTAATTGATAAATTAATTGGGTATATTGAATTGATTGCGATAGAACAATTAATTGAGGAATTAATTGGGGTAACTGAATTGTTTAATTTGGGACTAAATAATTGACGAATTAATTAATGGAGTAATGTGATTATTTAATTGATGAATTAAGAAATGGGATTGATGGGATTAATTAATTGATGAATTAATTATTGGGAGTAATGTGACTATTATTGAATTAAATAAGTTGAATTAATTAATGGGATTTTCATGGAAAACTAATCAGCAAATTAATTAAAGGGATTGAATGTGATTAATTAATTTTGGAATTAATTAATATAATGGATGTGAAAAATTAATTGGAGTATTAATTAAAGGGATTGAGTTAGATTAATTAATTGTGGAATTAATTAATGGAATTTTATTGAAAAATTAATTGGTGAATTAATTTAAAGGATTGAATGTGATTAATTAATTGCAGAATTAATCAGTGGAAATGATTTGGACTAATTAATTGGTGAATTAATTAATGGATACAATGTTATGATTTTTGAGTTATATTAATTAATTGGTGAATGTATTATTGCATATTGTTGTGTTAATGCAATTTAATGAGTTAAATTCTTTGGTGAATTAAATAATGGGGAATGTTATGTTAGAGAAATTGAATGAGTTAAATTAATTAATTGGTGAATTAATTAAATTTAATTGTTTTGATAGTGAAATTGAATGAATTAAATTATTAAATTGGTGAATTAATGTAAATAGTTAGGATATTGAATTGATAAAAGTGGAAAATTAACTGTTAAATTAATTATGAGATATTAATATTGTTGATTTGGATAATTAATTGTGGAATTAATTATGAGATATTAAGATTGTTGATTTTGATAATTAATTGTTAAATTAATTATGAGATATTGAGACTATTTATTTTAGATAATTAATTGTTGAATTAATCATGAGATATTGAAATAGATGATTTGAGATAATTAATTGTATAATTAAATATGAGTTATTGAAATTATGAATGAAATAAGTAACTATAGAATTAATTATGGGATTTTGAGTTGTGGTTATAGATTAATTAATTGATGAGTTAATTAATGGGTTTGGCGTACTTAATTAATTGGGGAATTAGTTAAGGGAATTTAGGTTGTAAACTAATTGTTGAATTAGTAATGAAATTAATGTGATTCGTTAATTGTTAAATTAACTATAGGAATTGATATGATTAATTAATTGTCAAATTAATTAATGTTATTAATGTGATTAGTTAATTATTGAATTAACTAATGGATAAATTTGTTTAATTAATTGTTGATTTAATTAAATGAAATTAATAATATACTTGGATTAATTAATTGATAAATTAATTAGCAGAAGATTGTGGTGGTTAATTGTGATAAGAAGATTAATGTTTATTAATATTGGTTGATGTGATAATGTGAAAACATGTGATATTGTGATACATGTGATGATGTAATATGTATGATATATATGTATGATTGAGAAATGGGGTGCTAGACATGATGTTCTATGCCCATGAGATATATGTATTATTGAGAAATGGGGTGCTATACATGACGTTCTATGCCATTGAAATATATGTATGATTAAAAAATGGGGTTCTATAAATGATATTCTACACCCTTGATATATATGCATTATTGATAAATGAGGTGCTAGACATGGCATTCTACACCCAAGAATGCTAAATGGTGTGAGATAGAGACTGATTCTCTAAATACTCATGGGGTGCTAGAAATGATGTTCTGCACCCAAAACATTGGCATTGACCTATGGTTCCAAGTGGTGATAATAATGATATTTAAGTGAAATGGACAATGTAATCCCATGGGCTATAATGAAATTTTAATTTAATATATAACATGGTTGAGACCTGGTCCGGGCTGATTTAGGCATTGAGGTACGGGTGTCCTTAGAAACCCAGTGGTCTATATTGTTTAATAAAGATAAATTGATAATGTGATAACTGTTTACTTATGAATTGTAATTATTTATTTTTACAACTACATAAACATGTTTTGGATTGAATTTAGTTTATACCTTGTTGGTAGTGGACTACTAAGTTGTACTCACACCCTTATCATGATGCCTGAGTTCTACCCGAATTGATTACATGATTTTCAGATAGGTTAAGGGATAAGGCCCTGTGCTAGATAACTAATTTGGTGTGGATCATGGATGTGAGAACCAGATGTGGTTTGGGACCCACTTGGGAGTTGTTAGTGTCTTTATTTTTGGCTTGCATATTGGCACTTGGAATGTACTTTATCATGGAATATTTATTGTTTATTTTTGACATTGTATTTCTAGTTTTGGAAATCTTGTGATCTTGGTACTATTTTGTTTCTAGTTATATGTTATTTAGTTACTATTTCATTATTTTCCACTAGTGTTTTACTCTGATTGAAAAAAGATTTTATAGTCTTCCCATGAATGATATTAAACTCTTGCTGCTAGTCAGTAGCCTCTAACATACAAGGAGGCTTGCCTGAGGTCTTGTGGTGAACCAGCTTGGGGCTACGGCATGTGACACCCGGGGCTGGACATTACAAAGTGGTATCAGAGCCTAGTTTTCTTTTTTTCTTTTGTGTTAATATTTAGTAAAGGTAGACAAAATACTAGGAAGAGTAAGGTTTTGGTTATGAGATCGTTCTAGGGAGTAACTAACCCATGTATGGGGGAGAACTCAACTGTCTAGGGTGGGATTGTTGTTATTTTTGTTTGTTGTTACTTTTGAATGTTATTTCACCTTGGTTGATGCAATTGTGGTGTGATGTCATTTTTGTTTCGGAGATTTTATAAAAATTGACTCATGGCCTGGTAAGACACAAGAGTTGAGTATTCATGCATCATTATAGGCACTCAATATTATTTTGTGACATGCATCATTTTAGGAATGCATGAGAAAATAGGTTATGGGTAAGTTGTTGAACTAGAACTATTTTTCCTTGCTTCTGAAATTGAATTGAAAATGGTGCCTAATATAAAACTTAATGTGGTAAAATGATGCATGATGAGAATAAATAGGTGTCAAAATGATAAAATTAAATAATGAGAATGTTTTTACCCTTTTTAAATAGGACCTAAGAGTAGGATAGTTAATGTTAGTAATAGCACCTCTGTTTTGATTATGTAGCGTGGTTTGGAGAAATAAATTGTTGTGAAATTTTGTGTAAACAAAACTTGTTAACTATGTTTTTTAAATGAAATTATATTCATTTGTGTTGTTTATTTTTACCTTGATGTGGGTGGTTTGGGTAGTGAGAAGCCCTAGCTTGAGAACTTGGTTGTAGGTTGTGTGAGAGATTGTCTGGTTTTGGATAAGTATGTTGAGAAGTTGGCAGGTAGGGAATCCCCTGACATTAGACAGATTATGGTGTTTCTATAGTTGAAGGTAACATCTGTGATGGAGGATTTGTGGTGGTGTTCATCAACAACTTATTAGTGCACTTTTGATTTGTGATGATCATGTAACCTACCTTGACATAATCCCATGTACACTGAGAAAGCTCGATATTTTGCACTCAATTACCAGAATGTGTTTTGGTTGGAAATGGGGTCGCTTATAAGTTATGATTATGAAGTGGTTTATATGTGGAGTTGGATGGTTCGAGATACGATATCAGTAGTTTATAAATAATGGTTCTCCAGAGGGACTATAGGTCGATGGATACCATGGGTCATGGGAAGTGGTGGATGAGTACTTGAAAAAATAGTGTTAATGAATATCAAAAGGTGGGGAGTGATGTTTTAGAAGTAGGAGCATGATGCAAGACTATGGTTTCTAAGTTGTGGCATCAGAATTCTAATGAGGAACCAATAAGGTGCGTGTTTAAATTCCTCAAAGAAAGGTAAGGTGGGCCTTGGAGGTGGTGGCTGTAAGTTCTTTCTAGGTAGTTTTTAATGGCATGGATGAGAGCCAATATTGGATGGTGTTCTTATGGTTGTTTGTCATAGTGAGTTAAAAAACACATCAGGTATGTTTTGGAAGTTGAGTTTGAGACTGATGCATCCTTTGAGGGGCATTTGATACGTGTGTTGGATCACAATGAGAATGTGTTGTGGGGGATGAATATGTTGTTTAGGTCATGTATTGTTGCATCATGGGAATGTGAAGGAGTAAACATATGAGTGAGAGTAGGATATGCAGGCTCAGTGACCTGATACTTTTGGCTTGGAATCATAGAAATACTTACGAGTAAAGCTCGAGGATGAGCTGTTATAAGGTGGGGAGATTGTAAGATCCTGACCTTTTTCTGGAGGTGTCTCGAGCTCATTTATAGGCAATCTGTTTCCTTGTATCGAGTTCCATTCATTTGGGTGTAAACTTTGGTGCCTTTGGGAGAAAATTGGAGAATTTTGGAAGGAGGAGAGGATTTTCATGGTTTTTTCAGGGTTAAACAAAGTGTGTAACTTATGTTTTTAAGGGTTTCATGGTTTTCACATGGTTTTCACATTGTTAAACTACATGTTCAGCCTGGTCACATGGTTTATTCATGGTTAAACTATGTTTAGAGCCTAAGTGTGCAAGGGTTTCACAGTTTGCACATGGTTTGCGCATGGTTAAACTAAGTGTGCATCCAAATTGTGAAACATCAAATGGTTAAGGTGAATGGTTAATACTAACCATGTGACTTGGCCCAGCAAACCGTGCATGCTGAAATTATAGTTATGAAAATTGATTTTAAAATTTCTTGAACTCCCATATTAACACCAAAATGACCCTAGCTTGATCATAATTGATTTATCTCAAATTTAGAACCTCCTGAAGGAATTCCAAGGCCTTATGACATTTATTCTTGGCGATTCTAATCCTGATTGGCATATCTCCATCTCCTTGGATATGTGGTTTCTTCCTTTATAGATTTCCCATCTCTCTACCATTATTCTACCAATATTTTGGTGGGATGTTATCCTTAATTTTTTTGAATCATGATCTAGGATTTTTTGATTTAGATCCATAATGAAGATATATTTTTTAAGTTCAATCTTGGATCATTAAATTTAATAAGGATATTTTTTTTCATCACATTCTTGATCATTCCATTTGAAATTGGGGATTATCTGTTGGTGAGCATCATCACTGTTCTCTAGGTTGGTGGTCAAAAATTCAAATCCCATAGTCTTAGTTACATTGGTGTGTATATAATTGTATAATTTATATTAAATTTTTAGCAATTACATTCATGATTAAATAAATTAATTTTTTGAATCAATTAATTTAAGGAAATTGGAAATTGGGATATTGGGATTTTATATTATGAATAATTAATTGTTAAATTAATTATGAGATATTGGGATAATTAGATAATTAATTGTTGAATTAATTATAGGATATTGATTTTGTGGATACTAATTAATTTATTGATTAATTAATTTATGGGTTTGGTGTGGTTAATTAATTGGGGAATTAATTAAGGATATTGATATGATAAACCAATTGTTAAATTAGTAATGTGATTGAGTCGGAACAATTAATTGATAAAATAATTGGGGATATTGAATTGATTATGTTGGAACAATTAATTGATGAATTAATTGGATATATTTAATTGATTGAGATTGAACATTTAATTAAAGAATTAATTAGGGTTATTGAATTGTTTAAGATGGGTTAATTAATTGATGAATTAATTAATAGAGTAATGTGATTATTTAATTGATGAATTAAGTAATGGGATTTATGAGATTAATTAATTGATGAATTAATTAATGGGATTAATGAAATTATTTAATTTTTGTATTAAATAATGGAATTATTAAGATTAATTAGTTGAATTAATTAATGTTATTGGCATGGAAAATTAATTTGTAAATTAATTGAAGGGATTTAATGTGATTAATTAATTGTGGAATTAATTAATGGAATGGATGTGAACAATTAATTGGAGAATTAATTAAAAGGATTGAGTTAGATTAATTAATTATGTAATTAATTAATGGAATTGATGTGAACAATTAATTGGTGAATTAATTTACATGATTGAATGTGATTAATTATTTGCGGAATTAGTTAATGGAAATGATTTGGATTAATTCATTGGTGAATTAATTATTGGATATGATGTTATGATTTTTGATTTTGATTAATTAATTGTTGAATTAATTAATGAGTATTGTTGTGTTAATGAAATTGAATGTGTTAAATAAATTGGTGAATTAATTAATGTGGATTGTTGTGTTAATGCACTTTAATGAGTTATATTATTTAATTGTTGAATTAATTAATGAGAATTTTTTTGATGGTTCAATTGAATGAATTCAATTAATTAATTGGTGAATTAATGTGTATTGTTGGGATATTGAATTGATCAAATTGGATAATTAATCATTGAATTAATTATGAGATACTAATATTGTTTATTTGGATAATTTATTGTTGAATTAATTATGAGATATAAAGATTGTTGATTTGGATAGATAATTATTAAATTAATCATGAGATATTGAGATTTTTGATTTTAGATAATTAATTTTTGAATTAATTATGAGATATTTAAATAGATGAATTGAGATAATTAAATGTAGAATTAATTATGAGTTATTGAAATTGTGAATGAGATAATTTATTGTGGAATTAATTATGGGATATTTAGTTGTGGATATTGATTAATTAATTGACGAGTTAATTAATGGGATTTAAATAATTAATTAATTGGGGAATTAGTTAAATGGATTTATGTGGTAAACTAATTGTTGAATTAGTAATAACATAGATGTGATTAGTTAATTGTTAAATTAACTGGGGGAATTGATGTGATTAATTAATTATCAAATTAATTTATGTTAT
Organism: Viscum album; assembly: GCA_963277665.1. Classification (NCBI taxonomy): domain Eukaryota; kingdom Viridiplantae; phylum Streptophyta; class Magnoliopsida; order Santalales; family Viscaceae; genus Viscum; species Viscum album. Next base: position 431,874,349 of record OY728139.1, read on the forward strand.
TGATGTGATTAGTTAATTGTTTAATTAACTAATGGATAGATATGATTACCTAATTGTTGAATTAATTAAAGGATATTGATGTGATTAATTAATTGTTGAGTTAATTAATGGACTTGGATTAATTAATTTATAAATTAATTATTGGAAGATTGTGGTGGTTAATTGTGATAAGAGGATTGATGTAGATTAATCTTGGTTCATGTGACAATGTGAAAACATGTGATATTAAGATACTTGTGATGATGTGATATGTTATAATATATATATATGATTGATAAATGGGGTGCAAGACATTAAATTCTATTCCCATGAAATATATGTATGATTGAGAAATGGGGTACTATACATGATGTTCTATGCCCATGATATATATGTATGATTGAAAAATGGGGTGGTAAAGATGATGTTCTATGCCCATGGTATATATGCATGATTCATAAATATGGTGCTAGACATGGCATTCTACACCCAAAAATGCTAAATGGTGTGAGATAAGGATTGATGCACCAAATACTCATAGGGTTCTAGAACTGGCGTTCTACACAAAAAACATTGGCATTAGACTATGGTTCCAAGTGGTCATAATAATGACATTTAAGTGACATGGATAATTTAATCCCATGTGCTATAATGAAATTTTAATTGAATATGTATCATGATTCAGAACCGACATGGTCCAAATAAGGTATTGAGGTATGGGTGTCCTCGGAAACCCGGTGGTCTATGTGGTTTAATAAAGAAAAATTGATAATGGGATATCTTTTTACTTATGCATTGTAATTATTTATTTATATAGTTGTAAAAAATTGTAATTGACTAGATTTTTTTAGACACCATTGGTGGTGGCCTACTGAGTTTTACGCACACCCTAATTAGGCTTATTGATTAGTACCTGAATAGATTACATTATTGCAGGATAGGTTAAGGGTAAATGCCCTATGCTAGATAGATTATTTGGGATAGAGCATGGATGAGGGAACTAAGAAGTAGTTTGAGACCCACTTGGGAGTTGTCTGTTTCTTTATTTTTGGTTTACATATTGACACCTGTCACATACTTTATCATGGAATATTTACTGTTCAGTCTTGACATTTTATTTCTTGTTTTGGTCATCTTGTGATCATGGTATTGTTCTATTTTTGGTTTTATGTTAATAAGTTATTGTTTCATTATTTTTTCCTGGTGTTTTACTATAATTAAAAAATATAGGGTATATTCTCTTCATGAATAATATTAGACCCCCACTGCTAGTCAGAAACCACTAGTTTACGGGGAGGCACGCTTGAGGTCATCTGGTGAACTGACTTGCGACACCGACACATGGCACCTATGCCAGGATGTTACAAAGTGGTATCAGAACCTAGTTTTATTTTATTTTTCTTTTGTCTTACTATTTGGGAAAGGTATACAGGAGACTAGGAAGAGTTAGATCTTGGTTATGAGCTCGTACATGGGAGTAGCTACCCCATGTATGGGGGAGAACCCAAGTGTCCAGGGTGGGATTATTGTTATTATTGTTCGTTGTTACTGTTGAATGTTATTTCACCTTGGGTGACACACTTGTGGCGTGATGTGATTATTGTTTCTGATATTTTTTGAGAATTGACATGGGGCCTAGTATAGAATGAGAGTTGAGTATTCATGAATCATTCTAGGCACTCATAATTATTTTGTGACATGCATCATTTTAGGCACACACGGGAAAACAGGTTATGGGTAAGTTGTTATGCATGAACTATTTTTCCTTTCTTGTGAAATTGAATTGAAAATGGTGCATAATAGAACAATGAAAGTAGTAAAATGATGAAATATGAGAATAATTGGGTGAAAAAAATGATAAACTTGAATAATGAGAATGTGTTTACCCTTTTAACCAGGACCTAGGTGTAGGATGGTTAAGGGTAGTAACATCAACTCAGTTTTGACCATGTATTGGGTTTGGGGAAATGAATTTCCATGACATATTGTGTAAATCCCACTTGTTAACAATGTCAATGTTATAAAATTTAAATCCATTGTATTTTTTATTTGGATCTTTATGTGGGTGGTTTGGGTAGTGAGAAAGCCCTAGTTTGAGAACTCGGTTGTAGGTTGTATGAGAGACCATCTAGTTTTGGATCGATATGGTGCGATGATGGTGGGAAGGTAATCCCAAGACCTTCGATAGATTAAGGTGTTTCTATAGTGGAAGGTAACATTAGTGATGGAGGATTTTTGGTAGTGTTCATTGATGGATTCTTAGTGTACTTTTAATTAGTGATGATCATGTCCCCTACATTGACATCATCCCGAGTACGCTGAGAAAGCTCTAGCTTTACACCTAGATAGCAGAATGTGTTTTGGTTGGATATGGGTCCCCTTGGAATTTTTTCTTATGAAGCGGTATATATATGAAGCTAGATGGTGTGAGGTACAAAATCAATATTTGATGGATAAAGGTTCTCAGTAGGTACCAGAGGTCAATGAATATTGTGGGATATGGGATGTGATGGATGAGTTTCTTGACAAAGTAGTGTTAATAAAGCTCCAAAGGTGGAGAGTGACATGTTAGAAGTAAGATAATGGAGCAGGACCCTGGGTTGGAAATTTTGGAATCAAAATTCTAATGACAAACCTATAAGGTGGATGTTTAAATTCCTTGGGGAATGGTGAGGTGGGCCTTGGAGGTGGTGGATATACGTCCTTTCAAGGATGTTTTTAATAACACAGCTGAGTGCCAATATTTGATTGTGTTCTTGTTTTTTTGGGCACAATGAGTTGGAAAAAATATCAGGTATATTGTGGAAGTTGAGTTAGAGACCGATGAAACCTTTGAAGAGCATTCAATACGTGTGTTGAATTGCAGTGAGAAGGTGTTGTGAGGAAAGTCTATGCTGTGAGTTCATGTGTTGTGGAAACATAGGCGTGTGCAAGAGTAAAAATGGGAGAGAGAAGCAAATATGTGGGCTCATTGGCCTAATACATTTGACTTGGAATATTATAAATAATTGGGAGTACAACTCGAGGATGAACTATTATAAGGTGGAGAGAGTGAAAGATCCCAACCTTTTCTGGAGTTTTCTTGAGCTCATTTGTAGGTACTCTTTTGGCCTTATATTGAGTACCTTTCATTTGGGTCATAACATGGGTGTATTTTGGTGTAAATTAGAGAATTTTGGAAGGAAGAGAGGCTTTCCATGGTTTTTTTATGGTTAAACAAGTTGTGCAGTCTAAGTGTGCACAGGTTGCATGGTTTGTGCATAGTTAAACTAAGTGTGAAGCCTGGTCGCATGGTTTTTACATCATTAAACTAAGTGTGCAGCCTATGTGTGCAAGGGTCGCACAATTTGTGGATGGTTAAACTAAGTGTGCAGCTTGATTGTACGGTTTTCACATGGATAAAATAAGTGTGCATCCTAAGTGTGAAATGCTGCATGGTTAAGGTGCATGGTTAGTACTAACCATGCGATTTGGCCCCACAAATCATGGACGTGGAAATTAAAGTTACGAGAATTGATTTTAAAATTTATTGAACCCCCATATTTACCCTAAAATGACCATAGCTCAACCCTAATTAATTTCTCTCAAATCCAGAGCCTACCAAAGGGATTACAAGTCCCTTCGACGTCTGTTCTTGGCAATTCAAATCCCAGTTGGTATATATACACCTTATCAGGTATGTGGTTCTTCCCCAATTTATTTCTCATCTCTCTCCCATTCTTCTCCCAATATTTTGGTGGGTTCTTATCAACTATTTTTTTGGATCTAGATCAAGATTTTTTGAATCTAGATGTAGGGTTTTGGATATAGATCTTGAATTTATAGACCTTATTTCATTTAAATCTTGGATCTAGGAATTGAATAAAGATCTCATTCTTCACTGTGTTGTTAATCATTCCATTTTAAATTGGGGATTATCCGTTGGCGAGCATTCATCTTTATTATTGGTGTAGGTGGTCTAAAATTAAAATCACATAGCCTTGATTAAAATTATGTTTATATAATTGTAGAATTACAATTACGTGTTTAGCAATTGCGTTCTTGACTAAATTAATTAATTTGGTGAATTAAATAATTAAGGGAAATGTTAAATTGGGTTGTTGGGATTTTAGATCATGAATAATTAATTATTAAATTAATTATAAGATATTGGGATTAATTTAAATAATTGATTATTGAATTAATTATAGGATATTGAGTTTTTTGATGCTAATTAATTAATTCCCGAATTAATTAATGGGTTTTGTGTGCTTAATTAATTGGGGAATTAATTAAGGATATTGATGATATAAACTAATTGTTAAATTAGTAATGAGATTAATTCAGAACAATTAATTGATGAATTAATTTGGGATATTGAATTTATTAAGTTGGAACAATTAATTGATGAATTAATTAAGGATATTGAATTGATTGAGAGAGAACAATTAATTGAGTAATTAATTGGGGATATTTAATTATCTATGTTGGTATTAATTAATTGGTGAATTATTTAATAGAGTAAAGTGATTTTTTAATTGATGAATTAAGTAATGGGATTGATGGGATTAATTAATTGAATAATTAATAAATGAGAGTAATGTGATTATTTAATTTATGAATTAAATAATGGGTTTAATGAGATTAATTAGTTGAATCAATTAATAGGATTGTCATGGAAAATTAATTGGTGAATTAATTGAAGGGATTGAATGTGAATAATTAATTATGGAATTAATTAATGGAATGGTTGTGAACAATTAATGGGATAATTAATTGAAGGTATTGAGTTAGATTAATTAATTGTAGAATTAATTAATGGAATTGATGTGAATAATTAATTAGTTAACTAATTGATAAGATTAAATGTGATGAATTAATTACAGAATTAATTAATTGAAATCATTTGGATTAATTAATTGCTAAATTAATTTATGGATGTAATGTTATGCTTTTTGAGTTAGATTAATTAATTGGTGAGTTAATTAATGGGGATTATTATGTTAATACAATTAAATGAGTTAAATTAATTAGTGAATTAATTAATGGGGATTGTTGTGTAAATGTAATTGAATGAGTTAGATTAATTAATTAGTGAATTAATTAATGGGAATTATTGTGATGGTCTAATTGAATTAATTTAATTAATTAATTGGTGAATTAATGTGGATTTTTAGGATATTTAATAGTTAGAATTGGATAATTAATCGTTGAATTAATTATGAGATATTAAATTTTTTTATTTGGATGATTAATTTTTAATTAATAATTAAATATTAAGATGATTGATTTAGATAATTAATTGTTGAATTTATTATGAGATATTGAGATTGTTGATTTGAGATAATTAATTGTAGAATTAATTATGAGTTATTGAAAAAGTGAATGAGATAATTAATTGGGTAATTAATTATGGGATTTTGAGATATTGATATTAATTAATTATTTAATGTGTTAATTAATGGGATTGGCATACTTAATTAATTGAAGAATTATTTAAGTGTATTTATGTGCTAAACTAATTATTTAATTAGTAATAACATTGATGTGATTAGTTAATTACTAAATTAAGTAGAGGAATTGACGTGATTAATAAATTGTCAAATTTATTAATATTACTGATCTGATTAGTTAATTATTGAGTTAACTAATTGTTAGATATGATTAATTAGTTTTTGAATTAATTAAAGGATTTGATGTGATTAATTAATTTTTTAATTAATTAATGGATTTGAATTAATTAGTTTTTTAATTAATTAATTGAATATTATTGTGGTTAATTGTGATAAGAGGATTAGTGTTGGTTAATCCTTGTTGATGTGACAATGTGAAAACATGTGATATTGAGATACATGTGATAATGTTTTATATTATGATATATATATGTATGATTGAGAAATGGGGTACTAGACATGACATTCTACACCCATGACATATATGTATGATTGAGAAATGGGTTGCTAAACATGATGGTCTACACCCATGATATATATATGATTGAGAAATGGGGTGCTAGACATGCCATTCTACACCCATGCTATATATACATGATTGATAAACAAGGTTCTAGATATAGAATTATACACCCAAGTATACTAAATGGTCTGAGACAGGGACTGATGCTGCAAATACTCATGGGGTGATAGACATGGTGTTCTACACCCAAAAAAATAGCATTAGGATATGGTTCCAAGTTGCTGTAATAATGAAATTGAAGAGAAATGGATAATGTAATCTGATGAGCTATAATGAAATGGAATTTAATATGTAACATGGTTTAGACCTAGTGTGGGCCGAAGCTGGTATTGAGGTACAGGTGTCATCGAGAACCTAGTGGTCTGTATGGTTTAATAAAGATAAATTGATAATGTGATAACTGTTTACTTATGCATTTTAATTATTTCTTTAAACGACTGCATAATTTTTTTTTGAATGGATTTGATTTAGACACTATTGGTGGTGGCCTACTGAGTTATACTCACACCCTACTCCGGTTACCTGATCAGTACCTGAATAGATTACATGACTATATGATATGTTAAGGGAAAAGGCCTATTTCTAGATAGATAATTAGGGATAAAGCATGGATGTGGGGACTAGACATGGTTCATCACCTGCTTGGGAGTTGTCAGTGTCTTTATTTTTAGTTTTCATATTGATAGTTGATATGTACTTTAGCATGGCATATTTACTGTTCAGTTTTGACATTGTATTTCCCATTTTTTTAATCTTGTGATCTTGGTATTGCTATATTTCAGGTTATATGTTATTCAATTATTTTTTCCTTATTTTCTAGTGGAGTATTATTTTGAGATAAAAAGTAGCTGTAGTCTCTCAATGACTGATATTAGACACTCGCTGCTAGTCGACTACCTCTAGTATTAGGGAGGTATGCCTGAGGTCATGTGGTGAACTGGCTCGGGGTACCGGTGTGTGGAACCTGGGTCGGGATGTAATATAAAGGTAAGATAACATTTCTTTTATAGTTCCCATGTATCACCTTTTTATGTCCAAGATTATTGGATGATTTTCACTCTTCATCATGGATAGGGTTTCATGATAATTTTTACTCAAAGCATCTTCCACTTTATTTTCCATCCAAGGATTTTAAAGGGCTGAACATCCATGATCTTTGATTAGTACTAGACACATATGTTGGTACATATTAATCACTTTTTGTGAGAATATATACTTCTATTTCTTATTATCCTTTTATATGTCACTCTTCTACACATAGAGATAATAGCTCCAAATCATAATTGTGGAAATCACTACAACCAATTCCATATCATGTGTTTGGTATTTCTGCTCTTGAATCAATAATTGGATGTTAGAATAGACTATCTCTTTTCTATTTCACATGAGTACATAACCCATGACATTTTCTGGATGCATCGTTGTATATCTCAAATACTTACCCACTAGTGGGTAATGTGAGAACAGGTGCAATGATTATCATCTTCTTTAATACATTAAATTTAACCTCACATCCATCAGTCTAGACATGTATCAATCCCTTCTGAGTTAGCATTGTTGGTGAGTTTGATATTAATGGTGAATTTCTAAAATATGATGATAATACCAAATTATTTTAAGGAAACTATAGACCATCATTAAAAATTTTGGTCTCATCCATCCTTTAATTTCCACTACCATTGAGGGATCAACATATATCCATTTATTTCTGATAACGTGCACCTGGAATGTTACTTATTCTATCTATAATATTGTTTGATAACTCACCCTATCATCTAGAAGGAAGACCAGATGATTATTCAAAGAACACATCAACATATTATATTACAATGAGAATGTCATCAAGGATGATCTTTTCCTCAGTCATAATCATTTTAACTAGATCATCCATTCTCATAAGGTAATTATTTCCATGCTTTAGATGATAATTCTAATGGAGAGAAATCCTCTTTTTTACTATTGCACAGAATCAAAAGGTGATTCATAATATAGATGGTGATTTTCTTCTCCCAAAAATTTATATCGAATCCATATAAGGAAATTAAATATATACATAGGATATCATCCAATTTCTTCTAAAGAGAGAATGACAATTTCAAAATAAATTGGAAAAAGAAAATAATAATTGAAAAAAGAAAATTGTGATAATTATGGTGTTTATGATGAAACAATTACAATAAATATTAATTGAAAATTGTGAAATGATTAAACTATAAACCTTTTCTTAACTATAATTTCCCAACCCTCTTATAAGAAACACTGATTAACCCTTTCCAATACCATTTTCGTTGTATCTATATCTAAGATAAAAAATTAAATTAATGACATGGTAAAAATTTGTTTTGTAATTCAATGAAAAATGTAAACATATGAATAATTGTTCTATAATTAAAAATAGATCTTCTAAAATACATTGTCATTACAATATTTATTAGAATAAACAATTGTGATGGAATCAAAAACATAATACACATGAATCAAATGCTTCAATGTCTTGTTCTTCCATGTATCAAGAGAGTGAATGAATAATTTACAAAAGGATAACTAATAAGAGTTCCAAAAATAATAAATAAATTCAATGAAATATAATTTTTTAGGGACTTTCATTAATTTTTCATGAAAACAATAATGTCATTAAATTCAAAAATATAATAACTAGTGAATGAGAAAACAAGTAATTAAAAATAAATAGAAATATATAAAAATATATTATATAATTCTTGAATCATTTTTTGATAATTGATTAGAATTTTTTTTATAAAACCCAATGGAAATATAATACATTAATGAATGTGGAGTTTGAGGAATAATAAATTTATTACAGAGACACTTTTCATAAGAATTATTTCATTTGAAACATAATAGAATATACAATTACATAAGTGATTATAAATAGTTTTGATTCATTGGAATTTGTAATTATTGAATTTATTTTAAATATTTAAACAAATATTATTGAAAAATATTTCTAGACCTAAGTGATTGAACAAAATATAAAAACTAATGGTTTTTTTTTATTTTTTAGAAGATTTATTCCAATTACATGTGTGCTCATTATTAACAGAGGAATATGTCATATATGTGATGTGATATTAATAAGAAGTTATACATTCAATAATTTCGAGGTCAACATGTATGAGATGGAATATAAATAATTTTAATAAAAATATAAAATAGATAACAACCCAAAACCACACAAAGAGTGAAAACTAGTGGGAAAATTAACATAGACACAGAATAAGTTAGATTTAAAAAATGTACGAAATTATTAGATATAAATAAATAAATTTAAAATAAATGTGTAATTGAATCAACAAATTCATTTTTTAAAATTGTGAAGATGTCCAAATTGTTTATTGAAAATCAAGAGGTGATATATAGTATTTCCCCACCATAATACTAGTGGTGAAAAAATGATATTTCTTTGATAGGTCATCATATATAAGAAGTGTTTAGTTAAAATAATGATTAATGTACAATTTAAAAATTATAATAATTAATAGAAATATTAGAGTATCATAGGAAAGATGGGGTATAATATATTATCTTCACAAAAAGGAAGTTTATAACTCATACAAACATATAAGAAGTTAAAATGATCAATGGTGATGATTTACAACGGACTAACTTTTTAATATATGTCAATATGACCTCACATTAATAGAAATAGAACAAAATATGAGATCTCTCTAATAATCATTAGGAAATTTATTTTAATGAGGGGAAAGGAAATCAGATAGTGAATATTTATGCATTTCATATAGGTTTTACATGATAGATATATAAAAGGGAGATGTGTTTATAATTATTGAGATTGGTGTGGGACATCATTTTTTTAAATGAATTTATATTTCATTTTTTGGAATTGAAATTGAACATTTTTTCAAAAACTAGTTTTACAAATATTCATTGTGAAATATATATAATGAAATTTCAATTTTTTCAATTCTATTGATGTTGGATGATGAAGTAGCATCAGTTAAACTGGGAATTCCTCACATGCTATGAAAACATTCAATAATTAAGCTTAAAACCAAATAATATTCAAGAAATGTGAGTAGGGGACATGGATTGATAATTATAAAAAACATCAATTAAATTTTGAAATAAAAATATCTAATAAAATTTTATTTTTTTAAATCATAAAACACAACTCAAAGAAGGGGTTTTCAAATTTTCCAACCTCGATCACATTTATTCCAAAGTCAATGGAAAATTTTATGATGAAATAAAATATTAAAAAAACATATAAAAATCACATGATAATAAATAACTCAATATGACTAGAAAGAAATGGATATTCTGAAAATTTCTAGAATAGATATCACATTAGTGTTTGATGGTCTTCAAATGGGTAGTAGTGTTAGAAGGGTGTGTGGCACATATAAATCATCCATCCACATTAAGAGGTCATGATGCTTTCCAAATCAGTTCATGGGTGGTTGCTGACAGTGGCACTGTGTAATGGTCTAGATCTCCCCCACAATTCCTATATGGTTTCAAAATGTCTAGTGGTGTTTTAAGGGAGTTCATTGTCATGTCGAGAAACACCATTCTAAGGTATGTGATAGTGATCATTTTTTAGCTACAAGGCATAACATATTTCTATGGTATAGCTGAGGTCATTAGTATCCATTTTGGCTTGTCATGGTTTACCCTTGGGCATTTTGAGTTGGTTATGTGGTGATTAGTGTCCCATGGATAGTGAAATGACTTGGATATGCATTTTAGTGGATTTTTTGGATGTAGAGTCCATCCTGTGAGAAATGAGTGGTACATAAATACCTGGAGTACTCTTGATAGCTATTGTTGCTATTAGATGGATTGCTTGAGTGAAACTATGAGTGAGGACTCACCACATCATGTTCCTTGGTGTTGTTATGTGAAGACAGTGAATGATATTTCAATATGTAGTGGATTTTTCATACAGAAGTGGTCATATAAATTTTTTAAATAGGGTATTAAAACATGAAGAAATAATGGAAGCCTGCATGGTAGATCCTGATCTATCATTGACTTAGGGAACCATGACATGGTTGGAGGCCACCAATTCATTACAATGGATATGTGGGATTCCTCTATAAATATAATCTTCTCACATTCTCAATTTAATTATTTTCCATTACAGCACAAATTATCCAACTATAGACCCCCTTGGATTCCCTAGTTTTTCTCTTTTTTAGGATTTAACCCATATGATTGTGGAGATCAAGTGTCTTTGATTCAAGGTGCCTTCTTTCTCCCCTATTCTTACTTTTGTCCATTATTCTTATTTGGATATTTTTTGGGGTGATGTTACCTTATATTGTGTGAGATTTCATATAAGGATTGATAATTGATTTTCATGGTTAGGTTATGAGAAATTTTCCTTTGAAGACTGTGGTACATGGTCTCTTTAATGATCCCATTATGAGAAATGATTATCTTAATGATTCATATTAATATTGGGGATATGATTTCTATCACTCTAATATATATTTATGGAATTATCAGGCATATTCTTATCTTTGGGTACATGATAAGAATTTTCATAACAAAAATATTAAACAAGACTAATGAAATTAAATGAGATTTGTGGGTATCACATCTAGGTATTAGTTTTCTTGATATAGCTTTTATCTATACATTATAAGAACTTATCCAATTTTGACCAGAATTTATTACTTAATAATAATCCTTTTCTTGATAAAATGGATTGTTTTCAAGTACCTTTTTAATGGTTAAACCCTTATATATAGTATTTTAAAAGAATTATGTGTGTGAGAACATCATTATTATTATATCTTATTGGCTTGGTTGCGTCTTGTTGGTTTTATTATGTATGTATTGTTGGAATTATTGAGTGTAGTTTATTGGATTATTTTTCTATGAATTGTTGGCTAGGTTTTGTGAGGCTTGTTAGAATTATTGAATATAACTTATTAGATTAGTTGTGTGTGGATTGTGGGCCTTGCTATGTGTAATTTTATAGAAATGAATATGTTTGGTATTTTTTGGTTACAAATTGAATGAGGTTGGATAATAATAAGAAAATGGAATGGGATGAAATTTAGTCATCATGGTTGAACTTATATTAAATAAGTAATGAATTAATTAAATAGAATTCAAGAAATGAGAATTCGTTTGTGGCTATTTATGATATTCTTATTGGATGATTTTATTATAACATTTGTAATGCATGGTGGTGCTATTAACAATAATTATGAGTTTTTGGTGGTATTGATTGAGTGACCCTTGGGTCAGGTTTCTATGCAATATTATGATTATAATTTCATTGGGATTTAAGAATTCTCCCCACCTGAGTTAGACAACATTACAGATAGCCAAATGTTATAGAGAATATGTTTCCCCAATATATATGATAATAAAGAAATGAAAGGTTGACTATGCCCTCTTTATCTCTCTCTCATCAATAGTAGATTCTGGCATTATAATTGGTGGATGATATAAGATTTTACTAGAGTCATATGCGGTAATATGAAGGCATGATGTTAAGGAATTTCACATTTATACCACATTCCCCTAAAATGAGATGCATTATCGCGTATATGGGATGATATATGTGGTTGGGGACATGGTATGAGATGTCTAGTTAGGGTTGAGATACATGATATATGGTTAGGGATATGATTAATGGACATGGAATGGTTTGAATCATATAATATTTTATCTTATATGATAGTAGAAAACCAGTTTGAAAGTAGATATGCGACACCATGAATTATTTTTCTCTTGATATTACATTATTATACTTGGATGAATTATTTGGGGAGGGATCTTGGTGCATCTTTGGGAAAACTAATTGACATTATATTGGCTTATTGGTTCTATTTTTTGTTCACTAAGTCATTAGTATTCTCTATTGACATTTTCTTGAGAGATATTGAGTATGATCCTATAAAGAATATTCATTATTATCACCCCATATATATTTAATTTTTTTATATGTTTCTAGGATGTATTTGGTGATTTAGTAGGATTGTACTAGATTGGAATATGGAGTGGTTGTGGTGTCTTTTTCATATGACTGTATTTGTATTTATCTATGGAGACCTTTGTATTTGATTTATATTTATTGCATTTTGGGATATTTTCTATTTATAATTTCACGTGGATGGTTAATTAGTGGTGTTTAATTACTTTCATAGGATTTATTAATGTTAATTCAACCCATGAAGTGTGTTTATACACTTGGTGCAAGTTGAAAATCCAGGGTCTTTTAGAGGTTGGCCTCATGGGTCACTCTCATCTTCACCACTGGCACAAAAGTGGTTCCTAAATGAAATTAGGGAGATTAACTAGGACAATAAATTTTTGGGTCCCCTATGATCCAATGAGAGGACTATTACCTCTCTAAACATTCATAGTGATGTGACAATGCTTGTAGGGTAGAGAACTAGTATAGGTACATGAATCATGATTACAAGAGTTCTACTATATTTGGAATGATCATGAGAAATTAACTGAACTATATGGAATGAAACTAAATAAACCGATTACTACCAGAATTAGTGGTTTCCATTTCATTGAAGAGATTTCGGTTGGTTATCACATATCTGTAGTTTGTTTTGGATAGGTTCAACATGATTACCTAGCTAATCATTTAATGGTATAAAATTAGGTAGAGGATGATTAGTGGTATAGAAAATTACATTATACCCAATAGAAGTGATTGGGGATATATGATGGTAGCATATCTGGTTTATAGATAGATAATTGGATGTAAAACCTAGATATTTTTTGGTCTGATTCTAGCCTAAGAAAGTATTGGGTTCCCATAGTAGTTGGTCCAATAAAGGGAGAAGCACTTAAGTGTGGGATGTTGTATCTCATGGAATGAGAGGTGATAGATCTTTCCTTGATATATTTGAAGAAGGTGTTTTTGGTAGAGTTCTTATCGATGACGATAGAGGTAGCATGATGGTAGGATCTTCTTCATCTATAGTAGGGAAGTATAAGTGTTTGTGAGCTGGGGAATATGTTTTACGATTTTTATTTCCCCCTGATTTATTCCCAGATAAAGAGTGCTAAGTAGAAATCTTTTAAGAGGCATTAAATCCAACCATTTATTCTAAAATTTACCCATTTATTTTACATATGTATTAAGAGGTGTATAAGAAGTCCTAGGTGATGGAGCATCTAAGTGAGTGGGCCGAAGTACCCATGTTTATAGTTTACATGGTCCTCTAAGAAGCATGGAATTAAATGGAGGGTCATAAATGTCGAGAAGAATTATGTTCTGACCTATAATGAGACAACCCAAGTAGTCATCTTAATGTTTCTCTCGGTATAGAAGTTTCCATGCATCTATCAAGATATCTTCAGTTTTTTTACATTAGTTGTGAAGCTCATGATCACTTGAAGTGGAAGTATCCTTCATCCTTGGGGAGTTAGTATGGTTTAGGTTGTCAGGTTCTTTTTCATCCCAACTATAGTAGATCATACTAACATATATTCAGTAGCTTAGTCATTTATACTATGTTCTACTAGGATGGGGTGGAGTTAGTAGAGGTAAGCCCATAGGATATCCCTTATCATCCGATACCCAAGCTAGAGCCTTATTATAAGGGCCATCAGAAGTGGGGGAGAGGATCTAGTAGATGTCAAATACATGCTCTGGATATCTTGTGTGTCATTTTCATCGGTTCATGCTGTTATAATATAGGAAAAATGAATTTTGATCCTCTTATATCATTGATGGATGACCCTTTTCTGGAGTTAGCGGGAGTTGAGCTAGTAGAGGTCCCTAGAGTAATGGATACCTTTCTATATTTTTTTTTCATGAGAAGTTTGTGTTATTTTCCGATAAAAATAATATTACATTTAGTGTAAAGTTTCATCTAACTACTTATCTAATTTTGATATCTCCATACCTGATGACACGTTTTGAGTTGTGGGGGATGAGGATTCAGATAAATGATTTGATACAAAATGGTTTCATTCTTACCAGTCGATCCCCATGGGGTGCATCAGTGTTGTTTTCTAAGAATTTAGGTGCTAATCTATGACTGTTCATAGACTACTATAGGTTAAATCAAGTGATTATTGAGAATCACTACCATTTCATAAGGATTTATGATTTCTTTGACTCGTTAAAAGGAGATAACTTGTTTTAAAAGATCAATTTGAGGTATGGATATCATTGGTTAAGGGTGAAGGTGGAGGATATCCCAAATACTATCTTCCAATGAAGGTATAGACTCATTTTTCTTGTAGTTATGTTTTTTGTTTCCACAAACACACTAGAAGTTTTCATGGGACTCATGCATATTTAGTTAGGTCCTGAACCAATTCATAGTTGTGTTCATCAAAAAAATTATTATGTACTTTTGGTTTGAGGAGGAGAATGTCAACCATCAAAGGATAGTTTTATGGACTATTTTACACCACAATATCTATGGGAAACATCCAAGTGTTTGCTTTGGATGTAGAAGGTGCTTTTTCTTGGGTATGTTGTATCCTGACAGGGAGTATCACAAGATACATTGAATATTGGGGAAGATGTTTCTTTGGATACACCCAAGAATGTAGAAAAGGTTCATAGATTTTGTGTTCACATGAGTTATTATAGGAGGGTTGTGTTTATATTTTCTCATATTTAGAACCTTTTAATAGTTGAAACCATGAAATAACTAACCATTGTTTTGATTGAACATTATTAGGTGGAATTCGATTACCGAATCTATAAGTATGATATTGTCACAATTATTATATTTCTTGGGTAGGGGGTGATTTTGTGGTGTTCTATAATGCTTCATGATTGGTTTTATGATGTGTCTTAATGTAGAAGTGGGTAGTGATCTTCTATAGTTCCAAGATGTTATTCCCTTATATGTATAACACTTTTATCCTAGACCTATAGTTAGTGGGAATAGTGTTGAAAAGATTCTTTGGTGGTATTACCCCAGCAGGGAATTCTCTATGGCCTTCATGAATAAAAAAATATTGATGTAAAAATTCTCTAAGTGTAACCTAAATATATTATAGTGGTAGTGGATGGAGTTTCTCTAGGACTTTGAAATTGAGATATCCTAAACCATAGGGAATATAAATTCTGTGGTTGATGAACTATGTAGGAAATCACAACGATACATTAAAGCATTTGAGTATTCTTTATAGGTAATGGAGGAATTGAAAACATTGTATCTTGGGGAAAATAAATTTTATGGAATGGGATATTTTTTCCAGATGTCTGTGGAACCATATTTATTGTGGTAGGTAGATGGGTCTCATCGGGGAGACTCGGAGGCAGAGGTGCTGTGATATTGTATTGTTCTTGGTGATTCTCCATAGGGATGGTTAAAGTCAACCAACATATACTGATATTTCAGATTTGGATATTTTCCCTAATGAAGATGCTTGATGGTGTTCTTCAGTTTCATATCTCACCTTTAGTGGTGGATACTGATGTATCTGTGATGTATCATGGTAAGAGAAGGTAGATTGGATGGTCAGGTATGAAGGTATTGGTGGCAGAGTTTGTGTAATTATGTCTAATATTCCAATAGGTGAAGGCAACACATTATATTTATAGTGGGTTTTTAGAGAACATAGATGTACCTAAGGGGAAGTGGTAATACATCCCAATGGATTTTTTAAACAAGTTACCCTAGGCTCAGGGAGGAAAATATGCTATTTGAGTAACAGTAGTTCAACTGATGATGTCACTCACTTTTTGTTTATATTAGAGTCACATATAGTAAATGGAAAATAAAATAGAACATATATGATTTAGTGAGGCTTCATTGAGTTTTAAGTACCATCATTTAATATTTGGTCCCTTTATTTACCTAATGACTCTACTAAGGATTTCAGAATGCTTTTGGCTCTCAGTTACATGTTACAAATAATTTCCATCCTTAGATAGATGGGTATACATAACAAACTATCCATCACTGGAGGTTATGATTTAGGATTTTATCTTCGATTTCAAGGGATTATGGGAGATACATATACCATTTTTTTAGTTTTCTTATAATAATATCTATCACTCATCAACTGGGTTTTCATCCTTTATACGATTGTATAGAATACCATGTCAACCCTGTTGTTCTATTACATGATTGGGGAGGTAGTAGATATCAGCCTCGATGTGGTGTAGAGCATGACCTGTAAGATTTTGATGGTCCCTAAGATGATGATGGTAGTGTATGAATGTCACAAGGCTTATGTTGATTAAGGGATGAGGCCTATGGAGTTTTATATTAAAGACCATATATTCTTATAGTTTTTTACTCATCATGGGTAGCATAGGTTTGGTTAAGGAGAAATATCTCACTGTAGTTTGTTAAATATTTAATGGTTTTGGAGCATGTAGGGGATGCAGACCATCGGTTGGAACATCCTTCATATTTGGACTGGATCCATAGTGTCTTCCATATGTTCCAGATTCATCAGTATCTACATGATGATTCTAATATAATCAAGTAATGAGGGTTGGATATCAATGATAAAGTGACATTTGGGGAGAAACAAGTTCAGATTTGGGGCCATCGGGGGAAGGTATTTTAGGGGGATTTTATCACCATGGTTTGAGTTTTGTGGAGTCATGATTAATTAGAGAAGTGTATGGGAGAGAAGAATCCATATATGTTCACCTAGTACCAATAGATATTTCATTATTGATATGTTCCATGATATATTTTTAAAAGGAGATTAAATGATGATTCATATAATTTTAAGAATAAATCTTTAGATGATTATTTGAATTATTGTTGTTGTGTTTGAAAATATGGTTATATCCTTTTTTTGAGAGTAATCTCCAGGGGAGTGTTGATGGTTTGATAGTTTTTTTTGAAATTATTATTCTATTCTTATGTATGATAATCATTTGAGTGATATCTAATTTAATTTTTTTCACATTTTGGGAATTTTTTTATTGTTTCTCGAGGGCTTGATTTGTTGTAATAAAGTTTTTGGTCATTTTGAGGGATGCCACATCATGGCGAGTGGTGTGGTGGGGACCATTTTTTAAGCTATATGGTGTGGTAGGTTTCCAAGGTGGAGCTAAGGGAATGGGATACTTATTTTGGCTAATCCCATTCAAACCATGGGCATTTTGAGTTTCTTCATGTCGTTCTTGGTGAGTCATGGCCATTGAAATTGATTGGAATGATGTTTTAGTGGGAATATTGGATGGCGAGTCCCCCTATCAGAATAAATTTGTATAGAAATGTTTGGAGTGTGTATGGTGCTCAATGTGGATCTTCACGCACTCACCTATGTGAAACAGAGAGTGAGTACCCACTATGTCATATTTATTAGAATGGTGATGTGGAAATGATGAAGGATTTTTAATCATGTCATGGAATTTGGTTGTGGAAGTGATCAAGGTGAATTTTTAAAGATACTTTTAAATCTTGGGGAAATAAGGGAAAAATAACGGGGGATCCACATACTGTCCACCTCCACCCAAAGGTACCCATACATGGATATAAATTAGACAAAGAAGATAATTAATCCCAAAGAATTTCTCCAAAAGTCCACATGTTGGTGAAAGGCACTCAAGGTGTATCATTCACACAAATGGGATGAATTACCCTATAATAGAACATAAGAAACAAGAGATAAGATAAAACCATGAAAAAATACCCACTAAAGATAAAGAAATGGTCTTAAAATACATATATACAATTTCATATAGATTGAAACAACTACAAAAGAACTAGATAAACCAAAAGTAACACCTTGATAATGACAAAAGACCCTTGATAGCACCTCAATAAACCAAAGGCTAGTAATGTCCAAAATGATCAACAACCAAATCCTATTGACATGAAAAATAGTTTATATAAATGTATAGTGAGAATAATATGTATACTTAGTATGATCCTCCCAGCATCCTCTCATGAAAATGATAATGAAAGACAACTAATTCCTTATAAAAAACCTAATTCTATCTTATCACCTAAACAGTCATGCTAAGTTCCCCACATTACTATGCAAGTCTCAACATATATTACATATATGTAATAATAAAATATCTATCATAAAATCAAATATAAGTACCATACTTTCACTTCAAAACTGTTTTGCCACTCTACCCTAATGGAGCATGTCCTTAGCCATCGCTCTTTGAATAATGTCTCTTCAAAGACACCAGGAAAATTGTATCATACCACACACGTGGTGCAACATATCATCACATCATCACATAATAACATAATAACATCATCACATTATCATCACAAAATCTCTATATAGTAACCAAGTAGTTTCTTAGATCCACCACAACCTCTATCTTGGGTATTACCCCTCAAGTCTTAACAACACTTGCATAACATACCTATAATTATAATTGGGATACAACATCTAGAGATACATGTGTGTGAAAATTACCAAAAGACATTAAATTTATCTATACAAATATATGAGAATGATATGAACTAGGAATACTAGCACATAATACTATACGGAGAAGAGAGAGAGGGTAAAGAGGGTGTAGTCAGCCAACCATTCCTCAGTAACCTGGATGTCTGGGAAAACCCCCTCCCAATGTCCACTAAGTGTCGGTCACCCTTTCAAAAAGGGTGGAGTAGTTTATAAAATAACATATCATAAATTTTATATATATATATATATATATATATATATTTCATAACCACACTATGGGAAACATGCTATCCTTATCTTCAACTATCATTATCATCTCTTGGACACTCGGTTTCCCTTGGTATGAAATATATACCCCAGAATAACAAAAGTATTTTAAGAGACATTCATTTAATTATTTCTTTTGAACCATTAATATTTAAAATATCTATCCTAGTAGTAGTTTATTATTATTATTATCTACTTTCCAATTTATATAACAACCAAATGATATCCACACCCTTGAGGAATAATCCAACTTATCCCAAGATTCCTCAAGAGTTATCATTATTCAACATTCCAACATTATATCAAGCCACCAACCTAATGGGTTAAAACATTTATCATTCATTATTCATTATCAATCCATAATTACAGGTAATCTAGGACACATCCTAAGTTACTATAAAAGGGATGCATAAATGTAGCATGACCAGCTATGTCATGCAGTGGTTAAGGGAATTCATAAAGAAGAAAAATAAAAATATCCCCTTTAAAATTAGATTAATTAAGGATGCAAGAATCACATCATTTAGCACAACAATCAATAGGAAATCCTTGCTTGAATCCATTCCATTAGTCTTAGTCACTTCCCTGAAATAATAATTTATATCACCATACATACTACTAACTCAAGTGTCAACTGAACCCACAACACGATGCCATCCACAACACCAACATGCATATCACCATTTATACTACCATATAAAGCACTAAATGAAACAAAAATCAAGTGTATCCCTATCCATTCCCATTAAACCATTAGCCATCCAAGGCACACATCACATTGCAAAGAAAGACTCCTCATCTAGAGAAATTACATTAGATAATAAGAAATATAAAAAAGTTAGTAGGTCATTTATGCCCTAAAAAAGGAATAAATCCTTTATAAAAAGGGGATCACCCAACTTTAGAAATTTATATTTATCCAAAAACTAGTTCATTATCATCTTGAATTAATCGATTCAATTATCACAGGTTATAAACACATGAAACCAAATGCATCATCTATAAACCTATACTTATATTATTAAACATGATTTTAATCATCACTTGCTTATTATAGTATATTTAAATGTTCGTTTAAGAATCCCTTCGAGTTTCATTAGCATATAATGAAAAGGAATTTCATTTAGACATGTAAATTTATTATTTTATCCAACAAATATTTACTAATTTTATTTTCTTTAACCAATTCTATGATTAACAAACTAGCTGACTAAATCATAAACATATATAACAAACTATCATTAAAATGAAGAGGCAAGCCATTAAAAATATATAAATACATATGATCACTATATTTAAAACCAAAACCAATTCTTTTTTTCTATTCTCATTTAATATTTATTGAGGTTAATTCAACCATTATCTAATGAGATAAAGCACGATAACATTAAGATTTCAATTGAAATAAAGGAGAAGTAATGAATACCATACCTCAAAGATTTTAGTGTTTTATAAATTAGAAAAAAACAATAACATATATCTCTAATCATCGCTTCTATAAGAAAACTGTAGCCCTATAAGAATGTCATGCCACATACTGGCCATAAAACTTCAAAATAACTCCTTGAGATCAAAGGAAATCAACTGCCATAGTAAGGAAATGATGAACATAATAAACAAGACCATACAGAGAAGAAACCAAATGGAAAAGAGGAAAAAAACTCATTGGATCACCATGAATCAAACATGTTCATATGAGGATCACTCCTAATTGAAAGGGCTTCAAAATACCCAATAATATCTCCTTTGGACACATAGAGTTGGGTGAAAAATGGAGAGTCTTTTAAAAAATTTATGGATGGGATAGAATTTATAGGCTAACTACTAGATATGCATTCATGGCGTGAATGTTATATTCACATCATGAATGGATTGAGTTTTAAGACTCACTGTAAACACATCATCTGGATCCATTAAAACTGGATGAATTTACATTGTGAACAAAAATTTCACATATGAAATTTTTTGGGGCAGTTTTATCAAATCTGACCATCCACCCTTTGACATCATTAATTAATGGTTCACATATATAATTAAACCCGAAAATCACCCCTTTCATAGGTTATGAATCACTATTTAGGATGCAAGCAACTCACTCACATCATTGGCTATACTTCATAAGACGAATTCCTCTTGCTTCTATATTTCAGCTCCCAAACTCTACTAAACATGGCTTCCCCTAAACAACATTCGATTCAAAAAGAAAATAATGAGTGGGTTAGAAGTGTATGAGACCTTAAATCATATACCTCTCAAAAAACACTCATCCTTGATAATTTAATAATAAAAATAAATAAATGGAAAAAATGGGTCATCTGTAAACATCCTTACGTGATACCTCTCAAGGATCTCCCCATTACCGAACCATAAAAACCTCACATTGATTAATAAGGAACAAAACTATGAAACAATCTCCTAGGAAAGATATCGATCAAACAAGATCAAATCCACTACATGGATTCAAGGAAGGGAAAACTATCTTATAATATAGATGAATGTCAATAAAATCATGCATCTATCACCAATAGAGAATTAATAAAAAATCAAATCTATATAATAAGAATATATCTATAAATCACATTCCTATGTTATATCCTCCATGACACCATGATACCAAAGGACATGAACCAAATGAATATCAATCTTGTACAACACCTTCTATGGATAGTACTTGATCTCTATAGGCCACCCCTCTAAGGATGCATCATCATCAATATTGATCTTATCCCAATTGATAATGTGAGAGTCTTGATAAATATAATAGAAAATATATGACACATGGAAGACATAATGTTTTTGGCTCCTCTTCAGTGGTAGTGCTATTTGATACACAATGACTCTAATGTGAGATAACACCTCAAAAGGCCCAACAAACTAGAGAGAATGATTACTACCTCATCCAAAGCTTCACATCCCGTAATGAGGAGTCACCTTTGGGAACAAATTATCCCAACCATCAATCTCTAGAGATCTCCTCCTATGGTTGGCACATTTCTTCTAATGATATTGTGATGCCTTCATCCTCTAATGAATCACCTGAACCATCTCTATCATGCACTGTATGAGTTTTGGCTAAAGAAATAATAGCTCTCTGACCCCAGTCCATTATAATTGAGAATTTAATGGTTAGACACACAAAGAATTAAAATGTGTCATAACAATGGAAAACTGAACACTATTGTTTTTATAAAAACATGACCAGAGGTAGGTTCCTCATTCACAAACCTCTAAAATCCAGAACACAAGAATGAATTTTTTTTACAAGAGTATGGATAGTATGCTCTATCTGACCACTGATCTATAGATGAAATCAAGTGCTATTGAAAAAATGAGCACAAAAAACATGATGAATACCTCTCCACACTTTGTAAGTGAAACTATGATCATGGCCTGGGATAATTATCATCCATAATCCATGGTGCATCACTATCTTTTCTAGATATTACCTCAACAAAGACTCTACTGAGCTTGACTCCTTCACTCCTATGAAGTGAGATGATTTTTTCAAAAGGTCCAATATCACCCATATATCATTATAGACCCCCTAAACTCAAGGTAAGATAGTGATGAAGTCTATGATACGTTATTTGATTTCCATTCAGGAACATGCAATGAATAGATAAAACCATTGAGACCATGGTGTTCAGACTTTACATTCTAGAAAACCAAACATCTGGATACAAACTATACAACTGACAGCTTCATCCCATGTCACCAACAATAACCTATCAAATCATAATACATCATTGTCATTCTAGGATGTACCACTAAGGGTGAGATGTGAACTCACAAAGAACCACTTTATGAATGACCAATGGAACTAAAATCCTCATTAGAAATAACACGTAGTGATGATCATCCTCAGACCATCAATCAGGAGTATCATAATAGAAAACTCAATCTCACCAAAACACTAACATAAAATCCCCCAGTTGGGACTCCTCTACTACTACACCAATGTTGATTATACTCTATTCTGAAATAGACAACCATTACCACCAACCTCTCCCATGTTATGAAACATCACTTTTAACTCTTATATCACTCTATAGGGATCACTATATTCACTCAGAACATCACATCATAACTTATTTATTATTGAATTAGATATAATATTAATCTTTAACATTATATAATAAATCTAAAAAATAATAACCATGCAAGAATTCCATCCACTAACATTTTCAAAAGTTAAAGTCATTCTAAGAGAAGACATAAATTTGGATCTTGTGATCATTGAAAACAATAAAATTCATGCTGATAAAGTAGTTCCTCAATAATAGTAGATAAATCATGACTATACCCAACTCGATATCATGGTTAAAATATTTATGCTCTTGGATATGTGACTATTGAGAATAATAAAAATTAACCGATCTATTCTACATTGGGACATTTACAAATCCAAGAAGTAAATCATTGCAAAAAACCATATACTCAACTCCCTATTCATGAAAATGATGAACTGGGTAACTGACCAAATATCTCATTTAGATATTGAAAAGCTACTTAACATTGGTCTACCCATAAGAATTCATGATAAATTCTGGTCAAGGATGTCAAAAGAGTTTCAATACTAGAGAATTTGGATATGAACATCTTATAATAGCCTATAAGACTAATGAAACTCCGTAACTCTCCAACATTCTTAGGGGATTCCCTACAAACAAATGTGTAGATCTTCCATGGATCCATAGATACACCAAACTGGGGAATAACATACTCCATGAAACAAACTTCACAGACCCATAACTCACACTTTGATAGCTTCTCAAAAAATTGATGATGATGAAGAACTCCAAAAAATGCATGTAGTTGTTCTGTATGATCCACATCAGATGTAGTGTAAAAAAGTATGTCTTCGATAGAAATGGATTCAAACTAGTCATGAAACTCTTAGAACACTACACTCATCAAGACCCAGAAAACTTGGTAGTGTTCATTACACCGAAAGACATCACAATGAACTCATAATGGCTATAAATACATTGAAATGTGGATTTTGGTATATCCTCATCCTTCACTTGATTTTGATGATATCTCAATCGCAGATTGATATTAGATACCACACTATAACCTTTTAACTGACTGAATAAGTCATAAATCCAAGGAAGAGGGTATAGATTCTTCATTATCAACTGATTTAAGAAAGTATAATCAATACATAGATGCAGACTACTATCGTACTTCTTTATAAATAAAACTTGGGCACCCCAAGGTGATACCCTAGGATAAAAAAACCACATTAAAGTTAATCATTGATCTACTATCATAGCACTCACAACTCTAAATGAACCACCCTATACATTAAATCAAGTTCTAATAACAACATGAGTGTATCTCTATCCCAAAATTTATCTCTCATCGATGGGGTAATTCCATAACATCTGTAAGAAATACATTAGGGTATGGTTCCATGACACTGAGAAACCATAACAGTTGAATCCACTTGGTCATAATGAAGATATTGATGAACCAATCCCCCAACCCATTAGATGGTTATCTCTCACTAATGAACAAGGTTGAATCTATGTTTGCATTATAGAATATAAAATACCTCTTAATGAAATTCCTGACAAACTACGCCAAATAAATCTAGTCGATTCCATTAATGAAGTGATGTGGTTGTATCCACAAACATAGGAAGTATCCCTAGGATGGGTGCTACGCATGGACTATCTCATGGTCTCTACATAATTTATATAAGATATCTCAACCTCCAACTAGTGTCATAAACACCAAGGGATCTGGATGTCTCTCAACCTCACATTCTAAGGAATGGACTAGGGATGATGATTTGAAGGGGTGTGTAGCTCTTGAATCAAACAATGTATGAACCCATGTAGAAAAAATTCCAAAGATACCTCAAGAGATGTTCATATTTCTTAGTTATAGAAGAACTAGAGCTTGTATATGACTAAGAACATTTCCATGGAATTTTTGGACACAATGAAGAATACCCTAATGGTCATGATCTTCTATCTAAGGATGAGAAACATCAAGGGGATCTACTATTCATGACCTATCTCCCCTATAATAATTTAAAGACGAAGAGCCCTACTGCTTATACCTTAGTTGAAACTACCACAATAGTGGAACCTAAAGTGGAACACCTACCATATTCTACCTTTATAGAAAGGTTAGGCACTACTTATGCTGATGACTATGCCCTCCAAAATAGAAAAAAGCATATGACCACTTGGTTGGGGATTGAGATATGAACCCCTAGAGAAATGAGATGAAGAGGGTTGGGAAAAAATCCTGAATATTTGAAAGATATTTCTTCCAAGAATTTGGGAACCCTAGACCATAACTCCCTACATGGAGAATACAAATGACTTTCCTCATGTGAGGATCTTATCTTGGCTAGGGTACTCCCAATGACCTCAATTTTTTCTAGTACATCAAGATACATCAGCAACATAAATAGGTTGACCTATTGCATGATATTTGGATGTAAATCCACATTGAAATACTTCATTATAGTCTCCTTATCTGGAAACAGGTCTAAAAAATAATAGAGAAGGGTCCTAGAACAGTTCCCAAACCCTTATATGCTAGACTCCCTTGTTGAAGGGTATGAAACTCATAGTTATTAGATTCCTTAATGGTCACTGAATGAAACTAAAATAAAAAATAAAATCATAACTTCTCCAAAAAGACTACTTACTCCTCATGATCCTTGAAGAATAAGAACCAAAACTTTCTTGATACCCAAAAAACACTCGGAGCATCCTCCTCTAAGTGTCATCATTCTCAGCCTCAACTCAACGACAATATGTTGGCACATCCTACTTAAGATCCTCACCATGAACCTGAAGAGTATGTTGAACTGAAGCTATAATTGCTTAAAAAGTTTAGGGACTACTACAAAATGAATATGGAATATTTAATGTTAATTAATTAAGATTTATTATTTATGGTTCAACCTAAACACAAGGTTTATCCATTAAAATATTGGCATAAATATGAATGATTCATGATCTTTTCCAAGTTTTATACCTTGATACCAACATCAATTCACTTATTAGGATCAATAAACATAAATTTCTGTGAATTGGATCATGGGAGGACCTAAATAACCATTTATAACCCAATATCCCTTGCTTAAATTGCATACAAGGTTCATCTGACACCGTTGAAATACCAATTCATGCACTCATCACCAGTTCTTACCTCCTAAAATCTTCATATATCCCATATTAACCCTTTTTTAGCAATCTATCATGACCCCCTCACCCTAGAGGCACCCCTCCTAGTTTGGTAATGAGAAAAGAAATATAATGACACTTAAAGACTGCCTATAATAGGCCACAGGTTGCAGAGAAGCATTGAGGGTTTAAAATACACCCAAATGGGAGGAATTAACCTCTAACAGAACATGAGGAATGGTGGATATGATACAAAAAGAACAAATCTGGATCAAGATAAAAAAAGTTTCTAAATCATGATTTTAATGTTGTAAAGGTTAAAACGAATGAAAAATAACTACATTTACCAAAAGTAAAACCTCAATACCAACCAAGAATCCTAGAGAGCTCCTGAACAACCCATGTGCTAATAAGGTCTAGAAAATTCACATACCAGATCCTACAGAACTAAAAAATAGTTTAAATTTAGCTAGGGTTTTAGTAACATTTATACTCATTAAGATCCTCCCCAAATCCTCTCATACAAATAATAAAGATAACATATTAAAGTCTAGTAAATAAATAAGTGAATATTACTCATCACTTAAATAAGTATGCTGTATTTATAGCCTCACCATGAATTTCTCACCATGTATCACATACATATAATAATATAATATCTAATATAACATCAAGAAAAGGTAACCCACTACCATATACCCACTATTTTGACACTACTCCCAACATCACATGTCCTGAGAAATTTCACTTTGAAAGAAGTCTTCTCGAAGATACCTAGAAAATTTTATCAAACCATGAAACCAATTCATCATATCATCACATCATAAAATTATCAATTCATCAAATAATGTCATCATCATATCATTATAACCACGTCTCTAGATAGTAACAAAGTAGTTTTTGAGATCCAACATAGTTCGTATGTCAAGTATTATACCACAATCCATCACAGCTCGTACACAACTTACATATAATACTCATTGGGATTAAATATTTGGAGATACATGTGTGTAAAAATAACCACATGTCCTTACAACCCTCTACACACATATATTGTAATGATAATCACTATGAATGCCAGCACATAATACTACCAGGATAAGTGAGTGGTAAAAGAGGGGGTAGTCAGCCATTAATTCCTCACCATCCTACATATTATTGAAAACACCCTCCCAGAGTCCACTAAGTGTCAATCACCATACTAACATGGGTGGGGCAGTGTAGGAAATAATATAATATACAAAATATATATAGTTCATGACTATACAATGGGAAACTACCCAAGTTTAACCACAACTACCGTTATGATCTCTCATTCACCCATCATCAAATACTAAGGACTAGATACCCTATAATCACACAATCATTTTAAGAGACATTCAATTAATGAATTATATTATTACTTTCACAATTAAATTAAATAATCCATTAGATATGGATTAATATAATCCAATATTAATTTTATATAACAAATTAATGATATCCATGATCTCCAGGCATAATCCAATAGATCAAATAGTTCCACAAGAGTTATAATTGTTCAATATTCTAACATTGTATCATGACACCAACCCATTGGGTTAAACAATTTATCATTTATTATTGGATATTATTCCATAATTCTAAGTACTCTCAAAATCATCCATTTTTTATATAAAATATATGCATAAACCAAGAACAGCCAGCTATGTCAACCAATGGTGAAAGAAGAAAAACCAAGAAACTCAACCCTCTTACCATTAAATTTGGATTCATTATACCTAAAAACATCCCATATTTTAGTAAAAGAACAATGAGCAATCCTATATTTTACCCATTCCAAATATCTCAATAACATCCCTGAAACATCCTTGTATATCATCATACATCCCACCACATCCAGTATTAACTCTTTTTACTACTTGATGCTATCTCCAAAACCACCATGTACATTTTCATTCATACTTTCATCCCAAGGGCTAACTAATTCCAAAAAGACCAAAATCCCCACCCATTTTCATAAAAAAATTAGCTATACCAGTCTCAGATGATATATCATAACAAGGAACCTCATCCAGATAAATCATACATGGTAGAATGAAATTAATAATGCTTGTAGCCGACTTAGGTCCAAAAAAAAAGGCATCAAGACTTCATAAACAAATGGCCTCAGTCAGGCCCAAAAACTTATTTTTATCAAAAAATATTTCATTAATTTCATGAATTAACTGAATCAATTATCATAGGTTATAACTTCATGCTACATAATTCATCAGCTATAAATATATAAGACGATACATAAACATGATTTTACAAATCAACTCATTTTTAGAAGATATTAAAACATTCTTTCAATCATCCCTTCCAATTTCATCAAACAATAAAGAATAAATTTTTCATATAGATAAGCATATTTACTATTTTAGTTAATAATATTATCCAAATTTATGTTCTTTATAAAATTTTAAGATTGCAAAATAGGATATCTAAAGCATAATCATAGATAACACTTTATATAGTAAATCAAGAGGCAATGTTTTTTAATGGAATAATTAAACAGGATCACTATATCACAAACCAAAAAAAATTTATTTCTATAATTATGATTCAATATTTATTATGGTTAATTCCACCATTACCCAAAAGAGATAATGCATGGTAACATTATGATTTCACTTATAATATAAGAGAAGAAAATAATCCCCTACCTCAAGGCTTTCAATGTTCTATGAATTATAGTGAACCAATAATGTAGATCTCTAAACACCAATCCCACAAGGAAACTATAACCCTCCAAGCACATCATGCCACAACCATTCCAAAAAACACCAAAAAGAGATCCCTGAGATCAAATTAAATCATTACCCATAGCATGTAAAAGACGAACAAGAGGGAAAAATTAGATAGAGAAGAAACTAAAAAAAGGGAAACCTCACCTCGGTTTACCACACATTGAATGTATGAAGTAAAGGATCAATCAAAATCAAAAGGACTTCAAAATTCCATTGAAGAGCTCCTCTGGACGCTTGGAGTTGAGAAAATAATAGTGGTTTATCTGAAAAAAATACGACGGTGATATAAAATTTAGAGGTTCAATGCCAAACAAATATCTAGGGCATGAATGTAGAATTCATTCCATGAATGGATAGAGTTTTAATTCTTTTAAAAAAATGTGTCACCTTGATCCAAGAAACCTAGATCAATTCATGTCATGAACATCATGTTCAAATAATGATTTTTCATGAAAAATATAATCAAATATTATACCCTATCCTATTACATCATGAACTGAGGGTTCATGTCAAGAATCACACAATGAACACTTCTCTTATTCAATCTATGAAATTATATTTGGACCATGAACTAGTCACTTTAATCATTATCTATAATTCAAAGAATGAATTCTTATGGAATCATGATTTTTTCTTCCAAACACCACTAATCCTAGTCTAGGATTCCCCCAAACACCGAAAGATTAAGAAACATGCAATGAAATTTTCTAAAAGGCTCCAAGACCTTAAATTAAATACCTCCAAAAAAAATTCTCCTCCTCAAGAATTTAAAATAAAACCTTGAGATAAGTAGTGAAAAAATTGGTTATCTTAAAAACAACCCCACTAGATACCTCTTAAGAGTCTCTCAAAAAATACACAACACTATCCTATGAAAGATACCACTCAAATAGGATAAAATCCACAACAAGTCATCAAGGAAAAAAACTATCTCATAATCCAGATAAATGTAAACCACAACATGTATCTTTTACAAAAATAGAACAAACTAACAAGAAATCCGTGGTAATAAGAATGTACCAGTGACTCATATTCCTAGGTTCTATACTCAATGATATTTTTCTACCAAATGATATGAACCAAAATAATAGTACACTCATGTTACTCCTCACGGAGAGCCTAGATCCCCATAGGCCACTCTGTGATGGTTGCATCAACATCAACATTGATATCACCCCAATAAATAATGTGAGAGAAATCATAATGATAATAGTGAAGCTTGGACACATGGATGAAATTTTATATTTGGAACATCTATATGGGTAGTACTATTTGATATGTAAATATCCAACATGATCCAACACCCCAAAAATCCTAACAAACATGGGAGAAATCTTACTCCCATTACGAAACCATCACTTCTCATAAAGAGGATTCACTTATAAGAAAACATTATCTTTAACATCGAACTCTAGAGGTATCCTCTAATGGTCAGTATAGAACATCTAATAGTCCTAAACTGCCTTCATGCTTTTTTGAATCACCTTAAAATTCTCTTCCATGAACTATAGAAGTTCTGAGAAATGAATTATTTACTATCCAACCATAGTCCAACTCAACGATAACACCAAGGTCTTACAAGAAAGGATTTAAATGGTTCCATAATAACAATGGACTATAATATTTATTGTATGAAAAATTGACCAATGGTAAGGGAATATATAAGAAACCTAAAAAATGAAGAACAAAAGAACAAAACATGTTCTCAAGGGTTTGGATGGTCCACACTGTTCGATCGTCAAACTCTAGATAAAAGTTATTTCTACGGAACAAATGAGAGCCAAAAGTATGATAAATGATTTTCCACACCATGGAGGTGAAATTAGGGTCATTATTAAGAATAATCATCCTCATGAAACCATGGTACCCCACTACCTCCTCTAGATAATTCCTTGACAAATCCTCTACTAAGATCAACTCTTTCACTGCTAGTAAGTGAGATGACTTTGGAAAATGGTCCACTATCACCCATACATCATCATATCATCCCTGAGCTCAAGGTAAACTTGTGATGAAGTCATTTTATATGTAGTATGATTTCTATTTAAGTACATATATTAGAGATAGAAAATAGCCAGGAATACAATGTTATGCCTTTGACTATTGGTAGAATAAAACATCAAGACATATACACTTGAACTGAAGGTCAAGAAAAGCCACCAAAACTGAATTCTTAGAGCACAAAAAATAATTGTCACATTGGGATGTTACACCTACGGTGAGTTGTGATACATATAGAGAACCACCACATGAATCATTAAAGGAATGAAAATCCAACCCTGGAATAATACTCAGTGCAAATAATTCTTAGACCATCCATTAGGGGAATCACTACAGAAAACAATATCTCACCAGACATCTAGATTTGGATCTCCAAGATAGAACTCCTCAAACTATTGTATCAAAGATGACTATACCATTCTTTGAAAAGTAAAAATTTCCATCAAACTCTTTTATATAATGATGAATCCTATAGAGATATACTATCACTATACAAGAATAGCTAGATTCACACACAACATCACTATAGGAATTCCTACTTATTAAATCAGCTACAAGATTTCCATTTAAAAGTGTATATGAAATATCAATGTATTAACCTTGTAAGATTTCTAGACACCTTCAATTCAGAGAGTTCATGTCATACTGGGAGTAGACATACCTAATTCTCTTATAGTTAGTGAATATAATAAACAATTTTTCAATAAGTTATTATCATTGCAACATTAGGGAAAACATGACTACTGTAAACTTGAGATCTTGGTTAAAATAGTTATGCTCATGGGGGCATAACTAATGATATTTATATAAGAAAATATATATCTAATACATTAGGACACATCCTAATATATGATGAAAATCATTTTAGAAAACTTAAATTGAATTGCCTCTTCTGGAAAACAAATCACAAGGGTGTTAACCAATTTCTTCTTCAGATACTAAAAAAATTCGTGAAACTGGTCTATCCACAGGAACGCCTAATCCTTTCATGTGAAGTCTACCAAAGTAGTTGAAATTATAGTGAAGCTAGGAAATTTTTTTTGTAATAGCCTATAAGATCAATGAAACTTCACACCTCTACAACATTATTAGAGAATTCCCAAGAAACCGCCACCTCAATCATCAATTGATCTACACTACACCATTATGAGACATTATATACCCTAAGAAACAAACATCACATTCCTAGAAATCATATTTCAATAGCTTTCCCAATAGTTTCTTATGATGAAACCCTCCCAAAATTGATCATAGGTGTTATGTGTTCTCTACCTCAGATATAATGTACATAATGATGTCATCAATAAAAACAACTACGATCTAGTCCCATAAAATTAAGAATACTAAATTCATTAATCCAATGAACATTTATAGAGGATTTATCACAAAAAATGATATCACAATGTATTAATAATTTCCATAATGACATTATAAAGTAGTCTTCACTATATTACAAATAGTCACTTACATATGATGATATCCCGATCGTATATCAATCTTAAAGAGCTAAATATCCCCTTTCATCTGATCAAATAAATCATCAAACTATGAAAGATGTTATAGATTCTTTATCTTTACTTAATTCAAGTGATGATACTCAATACAATGATGCATACTGCCACAAGTTTTTTTTATGAATAAAACTAGAGGACGCCAAGTTAACACACATGGCTGAACAAAACCACACTAAAGGTGAAAATTGATATATATTCACAACTCTTGAAACATAGAAGAATCAATCCTATAAGGAGACATTGAGCATGAAGAAGAACCTGACTGTTCGTGTATCCCAAACTCAATCTATCATTGAGTGAGGAATTATATAACCTCAATAGTAAAAGCATCAATGTAATCTTCCAAAACTATGGGAAACACCATTAGTGGAACATCTGATGAACTCAACATCCACTCGACCATCAAGGATGATACATATGGATTAGGCCTCCGACCCACCTATGGGACTCACTCACCAATGAACATGATAGAATCTCTTCCAGCATCAAAAATTGTAATATTAGTATTAAATAAATTCATGATAAACTACATTTAATTCAAACAATAAATTCCATAGATGATTTATATGGGTATATAAAAAAATATAGAAAGTCTCCCCAAGACATGTGCTTTAATAAGACTAGCTCGCAGACTCTACATAATTCATTAAAGAAAGGTCAACCTTTAACTAGTGTCATAAACAATAACGTCACTGGATGTATCCCTGCCTCAAGACTCAAATAATGGGATAGGTTGGATTATTTGAATGTGTTTATAGCTCATCCATTAATCAAATCATTCAACCATGTAAAATATATGAAAAGGGTACCTCAAATGTTGTCCATCTCACATGTCACTGGAAACACTAGTACGAAAAACTGAACATGACATGCTATATAGCCCCTATAAACCTGATGAAGACCACATCCATAGACATGTTATGATATTTGAGGATGAGGATCATCATGGGGATCTCCTATAAGTACCCCATTTCCACTCTGGTAATTGAAATACGGAGAACCATGAAACTGCTACCACTACTAAAACTACTACAATGGTGGAACCTGATGTGGAATGGCTATAGCACACTACCGTATTATAATGGCCAGACACTCTTTCCTCTGATAACAATGCCAACCATAAGAAATATAAGCTTATGATCCCTTGGTAGGGTCTTAAGAGCCACCATCCCCATAAAAACAGGATGACAAGAGTTTGGGACAACCCCCATCCATCGAAAGATATTCTCTCCATGAAACTAGGAACCACAAACCACCACTCTACTACATGGATAATCCAAATGAGTCCCCTCATATGATGATCTAGTGCTATTTAATATACTCTCAATTTCCTATACTATCACTTTCACCTCAAGATACATCAATAAAAAATACGTGTTAACTTAGAGCATGATCATTCATCACAAAGCCTCATTTACATTCCTCACCCTAGAATCCTCATCTAGAAATATATCTGAAGGATATTAGTGAATGGTTATGAAATAGATCCCAAGCTCCCACACACTAGAACTATTTTATCCAAAGGTAAAAAATCATACTGATTGGATAACTTTATGGTAGATGAAAGAAACTCAGAATGAAACGCCACTCAAAAAACATATACCATAGTAAAACTGTCTCCTCTATATCCTCAAAGAAAAAAGACCCATAAATTTATTAATTTTCCCTAAAGTATTATCAAAAACAATGAAAATCAGTTCTCGTTATATGAATGGATGAAACTTAATGTTATCTCCACCTCTTCCGACTAGTCCTCTATCACAGAGTCCAAAATAGATCCCTCCCACTTCTGCAGACTCTTGAGAAGAATCTATCAAAGTATCCTCTTCTAAGTTTCTTTATTTTCGACCTCAACAATTTATAAATCTATTGGAACATCTTGTTGAACATATTCTATGTTAACCAAAAAAGGATGTTGACTAGCACCATACCCACTAAAGGACAAATAGTAATGGATTCATAAACCTAGAATATTGAATATTTATGATAAATAAATTAATATTTTTGTTTTATTGTTCATCCTAACCCAAAGGTCTATCCATTAAAATATAGGCACAAAAACTATTTATGCATGATCATTTCCTAGGTCTCTACTCCAAAACCCACATAACATCACTCAGAAGGCTTGGTAAACCCAATGGTCCATGTGTTGGATCACAGGTTCCCCAAATACCAAATTCGAAGCTAACCTCCCTTGTTTAAATCACATATTATGCTCAGCTAGCAACATTTCTCAATAAATACATGAAATCATCACTAGTTCCTACCCCTAAACACCATCCAATCCATTATCCTAACCCATTGATACCACACATTCATGAACCACTCCCCCAAAGGTTTCCCTCTTTGGTTGGTAATGAGAGAAGAAAGAAAATTTATCCTAAAACCCACTTCCAATAGGCCATTGGTTGGAGAAAAGAACTAAGGGTTTATCATAACCACAAATAGGAGGCATTACCCTCAAAGAGAACATGAGGAATTATAGAGAAGATAAAACCACCAATAAAATAGTACTCAAGATAAAAAAATGATTTCTAATAAATTCTTGTAATTTCATATTGAGAGAAGAAATTGAAAATAAACTACAAGTACCAAATGTAAATCATCGATATTGACCATGAATCCTAAAAAACTCTTAAAAAATAATGTCCTAATAATTTACAGCCTAAAAAACTCCTGAAATCATGAAAAATTGTTAATATATATATATATATATATAGGGTGAGAATAATATGTATACACAAGATGATCCTCCCTAAAGTCTCTTGAAAATGATAAAGAATTTATACTAAATACTGGTAAATAAAAATAAGAAGAAAACTCATTAATTAAAAAGGAATTATAAGTCCCAAGACTCACCATGGATATTTCACCATGTATATCACAAAATAAATAATATATAATATAATATAACATGGAATGAAGGTACCCTACTACCACTTCCCCAATAGTTTACTGCTCCGGCCCAATGCCGCACATCCTAAGCCATCTCTCTCTAAAAAATATCTTTATAAATAAAACTATGAAACATTATCATACCATGCACCTCGTAAATTGAATCATCAAATCATCTCAACATCATCTCCATATATCTAGATAGTATTCAAGTACTCTCTAGGAGCCACCATTGCTTAATGTATTGTATTATATGTAAATCCACCATAGACTATACAAAAAGTTCTTATAATTGTCCTTGGGATACTATATCTGGACACACATGTGTGTAAAAATAACAAAAATCAATTACACCCTTCTACACACATATATGGGAAAGATAACTATCATGCATGCCAACACATAATATTACCAGGACAAGAGAGCAGGGAAATAAGGGATAGTTTTTATCTTTTCCTCCCAACTAGGATCTTGGGTAAAACATCATTCTATAATCAATTGGTTGATACTCGACCTATCGACATGGGTGGGGTAGTATATGAAAACACATAACATAAGATATATATATATATATATATATATATATATATATTGTTTAAAACCACAATATAGGGAAAACCTTGTTGTAAACTCAACTGTCATTATCATCTCTTGGATAGCCAGATGTTATTACAAAGAACTAGACACCCTATAAGAACACAGGAAATTCAAGATACTTTTAATTAATTATTTCTTTTAAACCTTTCACAATTACATTAGTAAATTCATTAGACATTGATTAATATTATTCCCTTTCAACTTTACATTAAAAAAAAACCAATATTCATACCCTCTAGGAATAATTCAACTGATCCCAAGGTTCCTTAAGATTTATCATTCTTTAGCAGTCCAACATTCTGTCAAGGCACCAACCCACTGGGTTAAAACATTTAACATTAATTATTTATTTTCATTCCATAATTTCAGGTACTCTAAGACTCATTATATGCTACCAAAAAAGAGATGCATAATTAATGAAAAACTAGTTGCATCAAGATGTATGGAATGGAATGTAGAAACTTATTACCATGCCATCTAAAAATATATATTAAACAAGAATGTATCTTATATTTTAGAAGAAGAAATTAAGTGAATGCCTAGTATTAACCCCTTTTGTGGCATCTCGGGTCCATTTAACTGATAAGTAACATAACTTGAGATCCACATGGATTCAAGTGCACCTACCTATATGTAATGCCCCGACCCCAGTTGCCCAGAGTTGATGAATTATTACATAACATTGGCATGATCACAATAAAGATCAAGTCTCGATAGACCGATTAGTTTAGTAGCCTTGGAATAACTAGATACATTAATAAAGTTTACATTACATCATAAAATGAAAACTACAACAACATAGTCTCCATAGTCCACACTCATATCCCCACATACTATCCCAGTAGGTCATTCATAAATTACTTCTTCACATACTCGGAAAAATAAAACATTGAAAGGGGTGAGCTCAAATTCCCACTAAGGATAACAATATAGTGGAAACTTTCATAAATAAGAATAAACATTTAAGGCAATGTATAACTAAAACAAAAGCCTTTTAAAATTGAACATCAACATAATATGGCAGAAATAAAATGAAATAATGACATTTACTTATTCACATGGATATTATACTAATCTAATAATCACATGCAATATCAATAACTACTTTCATAATGATAGAATGCATAATTCCAGACAATCATAACCACATAACCAAGGCCTCGTGCCAAGAATACAAATAAGATTTTGTCAAGGCCTTGTGCTGAGACACTAGTTTGTCTCATGAGACCTACCGATGCATCAAGGAGCTATAACGGGCTCCACCCATCACATATTAAGTCCAATTCATTCCTCATATGAACAGATTTAAACATAACATAAAAATTCGTATTAAAACTAGCATACGAAATTTCAATACTTTCTCCATAAACCATGAATGGTATAAAAATAACACATCCATATTCAAAAAAATTACAAAACCTTCAATACAATATGGATGTTTTGTATCATAATAAATTAACTTCAAATAAGCTTAAAATCCATCAAAGGATGTTGACATAGATGAAATCAAAACTATTTGAGAGAAATATCTCTTTTTTTTAAATCATTTAACAGTAACATAATGAAACATTTACTTTGAAATTTTTCTTATAATCTTGTAAGGGAAGATTTAAAGATTTTATAATGGCGGAAAATAACCACACCCGCTGTATAAGTTAAAAAAAGACATTCTTACCTTAATTATGTTGAAAAGGTTAAAAAGGACCTTGTTTGGAAAACGACGGAAAGATTACTTTATAAACCTATTATAAAAAGTCAAACAAGGGTATAAATGAATTTAAACCATATTCTAGTAAATATTAAAAATGTTTTGAAATACATTTTTAAGAAACATGGATTTGGATGATAAAGAAGTCACAGTAGATAATTACGTATAAAAAACCTCAGATAATGAAGAGATTGTGAAATAACCCTTACCTTGTACTTTTCCTTGGTTGGTGGTAGGTTAACCTCCTGTATAATGGTGAAATAATTGTTATTAAATTATACAAAAATCATATACATTAATATGATATCATATACGATCTTTTAACATTGCTTTGTTAATAATATCTTAATATTATTGTCGTTTCGGGTGTTAACTTACTCATTTTCTTTTATATGTTTTGTTACGTAAGCCATGTTTGTTATGGATAGGTTGTATCTTATTAATATACATAATGATATTAAGTCCTTAAACATTATTATTAATCATCAAATGAGAATTATACTTGAATGGATACGATGGAGAATGAATCCCATCGCGTTCGTGGAGACGGTAGTCCGTACATATGCACGAGCGACAATATCATTCTTTTGGTATTAAAATAATATATAATTGGATGGTATATCATATATATAGAATAATTATCATGTTATATTTATTATTTACATGAATTAAACATCATTATTATACCCATCCAAATAATAATATATTGAATAACAATTACACCGCGACATGGAGACGGTAAGCCGTACGTACGCACGTATGGTGACATGTCATTCAAAGGATGGATAGAATACAGAATATGGTTGTAAAATATTTATAATAACATCACAGTATATAGAGGATACGAGATTTATTATTTTAGAATTGAAATAACAAAGATAGAAGAAGTTGAAGAAGAAAGGAACTTGAAAGAGGGTGGTGAAAACATTACCTCTTCTTCGGGTTCTTCCTTTTGATTTGATCAAAAGGGCTCCTTAGGTTGGATTTATGATCAAACTAAGGCCTCTAGGATTAATTTAGGGAAGTTGAGAGAGTATTTGGGCAGGGTTTGGCCGATCCAAAAGGCTTTGAATGTGTGAATTAGTGAGAAGGGTAAGTGACCTTTTATAAGAGGGGTGAAGGGCACCTTTGGAAAAGCTAGAAATATTATTTTATAATAAATTCATATTCAGTTTCTAATGGCTCCAAAGTCAATTATTTAAAGTTTAAGGTGGGGATGGGTCGAAAACATCTCTACCAATAGGATTTATACAGGTTTGGGTCACTATATATACCTTATCTTGAAGTATTAACTCTTAGTTAATTAGTTTCACTTTTACAATGTCTCTTTGTATTTTTATATTATATAGTTAATAAACATACTATATTCGTCCAACAGACTCCAAAGTGATCCATTAATGATAAAAATATAATGATATAAGTCTCTTGGCTGAGACTTATATTTTTAAGAATTTAATATCAATTAATAATATAATATTTGTTTTAAAAACTCTTTTATGTCAATTTTGACACTATTCAATAATTGATTTTTGTAAAAATAATAAAAGAATGATTACTTAGAACAATGTTAATTAAATCAATTCTAACATGTCATATAAAACTATAAAATTAGTGTAATTCATAAAAAGTCTCAAATTATATTTATTTTGGTGTTTATAATATCAATTATTTTAATTTTTCACTATTATGGTAATTACTGCATCATCATTGGGTCATAAATAAATTAAATTATTTAATGTCTAAAAATTATAAATAAAATACCATTATGTAGGAAATATTTTTATATTTATAATTAATATTTATAGTCTAAAATCCAACATATATAACCCTATGTAAATTTTTTTTTCTAAAAGATATATGCTTATGTCATTTTTGTATTTATTATAACTTAATTAATATAAAGTGTCATTATCACTTAAAAGTGGATCCATGGGGTCCCAAAATCGACCCAAATATGCCCATGGTCGGACATGTATCAACCAATAATGTTAGGACATGTTTTAGGGTAATTTATTATTATTATAATATTATTTTTTACCATTATTTACCGGATTTACCCTTTAACCATGGTAAATAAAATATTTCCCGAAGTAATTATTCAAAATGTATACAAATAAAAGTTACCTATTTACACAATTTGGAAATCCTGATTCCAAATATGGAATCCATTTTTCCAAATTCAAAACACATAAGTGACATAATTAATTTAAAATTAATTCCAGTTGTTAAAACAAAAAGCGTGTTTTTAAGAGATAATAACTATAAAAAGATTGACACTTGTTTATTTCCAGTTTAATTGTGAAATTATGTACAATGACCAAAATTGTATTAAATGGTAAAAATATATTCTAAATATACTTTAAAACCACTAAAATTCATAATTTATCACTATTAATTATTTCGATTAAAAAAGTTGTTTTTAATTAAAATTTAGTAATTTTCACTATTCATCAAAATATAAATGTTATCCGAAAAGTTCCAAAATTTTACCCTAGGCTAATTTTGATATTCCGAATTCAAAAATGAAGTCCATTTTGAGATATAAAATTTATAAAATTTTAAAAAGTGGGTATTACTATTCATAACGGCTAGTTTCATTGGTTGTGGTGTGTGTTAGAACTTGAAGTTGCGTACAACACATGCTACTGTATTATTCAAAGAGAAGCGTACCGTGGAAGCTTGGGGTGTTACATTCTCCCCTACTTAAAATAATTCCATCCTTGAAATTTCAAGAATATTATTGCAAAAAAAGACTCAGGTGGTTCTTCATCATAAGTTCCTCGGGTTCCCATGTTGCCTCTTCCATCTTATGATTTCTCCATAGAACTTTTACCAAACGAGTCGTCCGGTTTCTCAGCACTTGTTATCTTGTATCAAGAATCTTAATGGGATCTTCTTAATAAGACAGATCGGGTTCTAGTTTTAATTCCTCATAGGTGAGTACATGCGTTGGGTCAGACATGTATTTCCTCAACTGTGATACGTGGAACACATCGTGAACTTTGGAGATATTTGGCGGCATTGAAAAACGGTAAGATACAGCCCCAATTCGTTCTAGAATTTTGAAAGGTCTGATGTACCTGGGACTCAATTTACCCTTCTTACCGAAACGTATAACTCCCTTCCATAGAGATACCTTCAAGAAAACATGTTCTCCTACCTGAAATTCCAAATCCTTCCTTCGGCTACTGGAATAGCTCTTCTACCTACTTTGAGATGCTTTGATGTGGTTTTGGATTACCTTCACCTTTTCCATCATTTTTCCACCAGTTTTGGGCCTAAAAGGTTTCTTTCACCAACATCATCCCAACAGGTTGGTGTGATACATCTCTTTCCATACAACGCTTTATATGGTACCATCCGAATACTTGAATGGAAGCTATTGTTATAGGAAAATTCTACCAGAGGTAAATATTGATCCCACATACCCTGAAAGTCAAGTGAGAATGATCTCAACATGTCTTTTAAGGTTTGAATAGTCCGTT
Source organism: Viscum album (assembly GCA_963277665.1). NCBI lineage: Eukaryota > Viridiplantae > Streptophyta > Magnoliopsida > Santalales > Viscaceae > Viscum > Viscum album. The sequence continues at coordinate 431,916,004 of OY728139.1, forward strand.
CTGATTGTCTATCTATTTGAGGGTGGTAGGCAGTGCTCAAACGAAGTTCAGTATCCAAGGCCTTCTGAAGACTCTTCCAGAATCTTGAAGTAAAATGGAGATCACGATCAGAAACAATCGATAGGGGTATTCCATGAAGTCTCACAACTTCATTAATATATAGTCTTGCTAGATGATCCAGTGGTAGAACTTCTCTTATAGCAAGAAAATGTGCTGACTTGGTAAGACGATCAACATTAACCCTTATTACATCATTCATTCTAGGAGTCTTTGGTAGTCTCATGACAAAGTCCATCGTGATATTATCCCATTTCCACTCAGGTATGGGAAGAGGTTGAAATACTCCACCAGGATATTGCCTTCCAGCTTTCACTTGCTGACAAACCATACATCTTGAAACCAAATCAGCAATCTCCCTCTTCATGTTGTCCCACCAAAAATGTTCCTTCAAATCTCTATACATTTTGGTGCTCCCAGGGTTTATAGATAAATTAGAACTATGAGCATCGTCCAACAATTCCCTTTTTAGATCAGGTATATCTGGAACACAAAGTATCTTCCCGAATTTCAAAATTCCTTCTTCATACACAAAGTCTCTCAATCTCCCATCATTCACAACTTTAATCTTCTTTTGAAATTCTTCATCATCGGTCTGAGAACTCTTAATCCTTTCTAGTAAAGATGGTTTGGCAACCATTTGAAAAATCAATGATGTTTCACCTTCCATGGTTATTCCCATGTCCATATTCACTAGATCCATGAAAATTGGATCCCTTTCAATTCTCATATTGTTCAAAACTCCATGATCATTTCTACTCAAAGAATCTGCCACCTTTTTTGCTTTCCCCGGGTGGTAGTGTATCGTGAAATCATTATCCTTGATTAGTTCAAGCCATCTCCTTTGCCTCATGTTGAGTTCTTTTTGGGAGAAAATTTACTTCAAACTCTTGTAATCAGTATAAATCTCACATTTTTCACCATAGAGTTAGTGTCTCCATATCTTCAAAGAAAAGATCACAGCTGCTAACTTGAGATCATGAGTAGGATTGTTTTGTTCATGAATTTTCAACTATCGTGATGCATAGGCAGTAACCCTATCATTCGGCATAAGGACACAACCAAGTCCTTTCTTCGATGCATCACTATAAATAACGAACCCATCATTCCCCGATGGTAGAGTCAATATAGGAGAATTGACTATTCTTCTCTTCAGTTCTTCAAAACACTCTTCACACTCTTTTGTCTAGACAAATTTAACCCCTTTACGTGTGATCTTTGTTAATGGGTTAGCCACTGGGAAAAATTCTAGACGAAACGTTGATAATAACCTGCTAAACCAATAAAACTGCGTACCTCAGTTAAACTCATAGGTGCTGGACATTCTTGGATTTCCTTAGTCATAGAAGGATCAACAGAGATTCCATCTTTAGAGACAATATGGCCAAGAAAAAAAATCTCCTGAAGCCATAATTCACACTTGCTAAACTTCCCATATAATTCATGTCTTCTCAGAGACTTCAGGATAATGCACAAGTGATTTTCATGATCTTCATAGATTTTGGAGTATACCAAGATATCATCAATAAATACCACCATAAAATCATCAAGATATTCCTTGAAAACTCTATTCATTAGATCCATGAATATAGAGGGTGCATTAGTCAATCCAAAAGGCATTACTGTAAACTCGTAATCCTCATAACTGGTTCGAAATGATGTCTTTGGAATGTCTTCCTTCTTCACACACAACTGATGGTATCTAGATCGAAGGTCAATCTTTGAAAAGTATTGAACTCCATGCAGATGGTAAAATAAATCATTAATGCGAGGTAGGGGATACTTGTTCTTTATTGTTATAGCATTAATCTCCCTATAGTCGATACATAACCTCATAGATCCATCTTTCTTTTTAACAAAAAGAAAATGGGCTCCCCATGGAGAAACACTAGTACGAATAAATCCTTTATTACTCAATTACTCTAGTTGTTTCTTAATTTCAACTAATTACATAGTGGCTATACTATAAGGGGTCTTAAATATAGGCCTTGATCCAAGAATTAAATCAATGAAAAACTCAACTTCTCATTCTGGAGGATGTCCAGGTAAATCTTCTGGAAACACGTCTACATATTCTTTCAAAATAGGTACATCCTCTATTTGAACATTCCTTTCCTCACCCATAGTCATTTCATTGTCTTCCTCCCCAATAATTGAATTTAGTTGAGCTAATGGGGGTGGATCTAGATAAGAATTAGGTGGTGATGATTTAACTCTAAAGATAAGGTGTTCCTTATCATCATCATCAAAAATCGTAACCTCATTCTTCTTAAAATAAATCTTCGCATCATGGTCCAAAAGCCAATCCATACCAATTATTATATCAAACTCAATCATAGGTATGAAGATGCGATCAACAGATAAAGAACATTTATGTGCTCTAATGGGGACTGATTCACAAAACTTTATTACAATTATACTTCCCTTAGGAGTTTTAACTGAAAAATACCTTGTTAAATCAAATTGGAAATATATAATTTTATTAGAAAACTGGGAAGATATGAAACAATGCGATGATCCAAAATCAAATAATGCATTTACTAAACTTTAGGAAACCATTAAATTACCTACCACCACGTCTTTCGGAGCTTCTACCTCAGCAGTAGTGATAGCATAATCTTGGCCTTGATCCCTTGGACTTTTCTGAGGTAAGTTCCCTTGATGCTAAGGAAATTCATTTTCATAATGTCCCATCTCCCTGCAATTATAGCATTGGACATCGGTCGCTTCCTTCTACCCCTTGCAATCACGAGCTTGGTGGCCTTTTTCACCACACTTGTAATAGACTCCCATTCCTTTAAAGCAAGTACCAGGGTGTTTCTTCCCACATTTAATGCAGGATGGATATTCAACTTTTCCCTTCTTCCCCTTATTTCCATTCCTAGATTGCTCAGCAGATCTCTTTTTCTCTTGCTTTGCTTTAAAGTCACAAGACTTAGAGAATTCCTTTTTTATCTTGATAGCAGATGAGACAATGTCTTTGTACGATGATAAGGATTGTGAGACTAATGATCGATGGAGAAATGGTTTTAACCCATCAAATAAATGATCAATCTTACTTCTTAGGTTACATATATAATCTCCGACATACCTTGATAACCTTATAAAGTTATCCTCATACTTTGCGACATTATCATCCTCCTTTTGTCTCAGACTCAGAAATTGCCTTTCTATATCTACCCAATGGTCATGAGGAAAGTATTTTTCTAAAACAGATCTTTTAAATCCCTCCATTCCATATTTGATACTTCATCATCTTCCTTCGTGTTTTGTATCAACGACCACCATTAATCAGCTTCTCCAGTGAGGCGATAAACTACCTTGATAACTTTTTCCCTTTCACTACTCCCCAAGGCATGGAATATTTTCTCTAAGGAATTTATCCATTGATCAGCTACTAAGGGATTTATATTCCCATTGAACATTGGTGTTTGTTACCTCATGAATCGATCTAACATTGATCCTCCATGCTGCGGATCAAGGTGTTCCATACAGGTAAGGTTATTATTCATAACCTGAGTGAGTTGTCCAAGTATGATGATTAACTGATCAGCACTGGTTGCATCACCAGCTCCACTATAATTATCTTGAGCAGGAGGGAAATCCCTACATGGAGTGCGTGCATTGATACGGTTTCCATTTCTTCCACTAGGCGACATTTCTAAACAATGGCATAAACTAGATCAGTTTATGAATCAAAATACATAATTCCACACTTATAAAATACTTAACATAAATTGAACTATTTATGGATATAATCCATATTCATAAAAATGTTTTCTTTAAGGAAGTATATACTCATAAACCCTTCATAATGATTTGTAAAGAAAATGAGAGTTATCTTAAGCATATCCCTCGAGAGTGTCGTAACCAAGAGTGCAGCAAGGCCCGTTGTCGTGCACCAGTTCCCGTTCGAGTCTAGCTCAGAGTGGTGTTTTCGGGTTTTACCCCTAGGTACATCTGTTCCAGAGCTGCCTCTACCTGCTCATATCCAGACAGGGACGTATTGCTTGTAAAACTCAAAAAATCTCTACAATACCAAAATTCTAGGAAGTTCTTCTATACTAATCCTCAAAGTACATCTTAAATCTATGTGCTCTAATTAGAGTTTATCTAAATCTAGATTCCAAGGTTTGTGCTAAACTTCCTCTGATACCAACTGTAATGCCCCAACCCTAGTTGCCCAGAGTCAGTGTATTATTAAATAACATTGGCATGATCACAAGAAATATCAAGTCTCGAAAGACCGATTAGTTTAGTAGCCTTGGAATAACTAGATACATTAATAAAGTTTACATTACATCATAAAATGAAAACTACAACAACATAGTCTCCATAGTCCACACTCATATCCCTACATACTATCCCAGCAGGTCATTCATAAATTACTTCTTCACATCCTGGAAAAAATAAATCACTGAAAGGGGTGAGCTCAAATGCTCAATAAGGATAACAATATAGCAGAAACTTTCATAAATAAGAATAAGCATTTAAGGCAATGTATAACTAAACCAAAATCCTTTTAAACTTGAACTTCAACAAAATATGGAATAAATAAAATGAAATAATGTCATTTACTTATTCACATGGATATTATACTAATCGAATAATCACATTCAATATCAATAACCACTTTCATAATGATGGAATGCATAATTCCAGACTATCATAACCACATAGCCAAGGCCTCGTGCCAAGACTACAAATAAGATTTTGTCAAGGCCATGTGCCAAGACACTAGTTTGTCTCATGAGACCTACCGATGCATCGGGGAGCTATATCCGCCTCCACCTGTCACATATTAAGTCCAATGCATTCCTCATATGAACAAGTTTAAACATAACATAAACATTCGTATTAAAACTAGCATAAAAATGTCCATACTTTCCCCATAAAACATGAATGGTATAAAAATAACACATCCACAGTCAAAAAAATCACAAAACCTTCAATACAATATGGAAGTTTTGTATCATAACAAATCAACTTCAAATAAGCTTAAAATCCATCAACAGATGTTGACATAGATGAAATCAAAACTATTTGAGAGAAATATCTATTTTTTTTGAAATTATTTAAAAGTCACATAATAAAACATTTAATTTAATTTTTTTTATAAGCTTGTAAGGGAAGTTTTGAATATTTTATAATGGAGGAAAATAGCCGCACCCGCCGTATAAGTTAAAAAAAGACATTCTTACCTTAATTATTTAGAAAAGTTTAAAAAGGACCTTGTTTGGAAAATGATGGAAAGATTCCTTTATAAACCTCTTATAAAAAGTAAAACAAGGGTATAAATGACTTTAACCCATATTCTAGTAAATAGTAAAAATGTTTTGAAATAAATTTTTAAGAAACATGGATTTGGATGATAAAAAAGTCACAGTAGATAATTACGTATAAACAACCTCGGATAAAGAAGAGATTGTGAAATATCCCTTACCTTGTACTTTTCCTTGGTTGGGGGTAGGTTAACCTCCTGTATAATGTTGATTTTTTTTATATTAAATTATTCAATAATCATATACATTAATTTGATATCATATATGATCTTTTAACATTTCTTTGTTAATAATATCTTAATATTATTGTTGTTTCAGGTGTTAACTTACTCATTTTATTTTATATGTTTTGTTACGTAAGCCATGTTTGTTATGGATAGGTTGTATCTTATTCCTATCCAGAATGATATTAAGTCCTTAAACATTATTATTAATCATCAAATTAGAATTATATTTTAATGGATACGATGGGGAATGAATCTCATCGCGTTTGTGGAGACGGTAGTCCGTACGTACGTATGAGCGACAATATCATTCTTTTGGTACTAAATAATATATAATTTAATGGTATATCATTTATACAGAATCCTTATAATGTTATATTTATTATTTACATGAATTACACATCATTATTATACCCATCCAAATAATAATATATTGAATAACAATTACACCATGACGTGGAGACGGTAAGCCGTACATACGCATGTATGGTAACATGTCATTCAAAGGATGGATAGAATATGGAATATGGTTGTACAATATTTATAATAACGTCACAGTACATAGAAGATACTAGAGTTATAATTTTATAATGGAAATAACAAATAAAGAAGAAGTTGAAGAAGAAAGGAACTTGAAAGAGGGTGGTGAAAACATTACCTCTTCTTCGGGTTCTTCCTTTTAATTTGATCAAAAGGGCTCCTTAGGTTAGATTTATGATCCAAATAAGGCCTCTAGGTTGAAGTGAGGGAAGTTTAGAGAGTATTTGGGTAGGGTTTTTCCGAACCAAAATGTTTTGAATGTGTGAATTAGTGAGAAGGGTAAGTGCCCTTTTATAAGAGGGGTGATGGGAACCTTTGGAAAAGCTAGAAATATTATTTTATAATAAATTCATATTCGGTTTCTAATGGATAAAAAGTGGATTATTTAAAGGTTAAGGTATTTATGGGTTGAAAACAACTAAAACAATAGGATTTAGACAGGTTTGGGTCACTATATTAACCTTATCTTGAAGTATTAACTCTTAGTTAATTAGTTTCACTTTTACAATGTCTCTTTGTATTTTTATATTATATACTTAATAAACTTACTATATACATACAAGAGACTCCCAAGTGGTCCATTAATGATACACCTATCATTATATAAGTCTCTTTTCCAAACCTTAGATTTATAGGAATTTAATATCAATTAATAATAAAATATTTTTTTTAAAAACTCTTTTATGTCAATTTTGACACTATTCAATAATTGTTTTTTGTAAAAATTATAACAGAATGATTACTTAGAAAAAAGTTAATTAAATAAATACTAACATGTCATATAAACCTATAAAATTAGTGTAATTCATAAAAAGTCTCAAATTATATTTATTTGGGTGTTTATAATATCAATTATTTTAATTTTTCACTATTATGGTAATTACTGCATCATCATTGGGTCATAAATAAATTAAATTATGTTATGTCTAAAAATTATAAATAAAATACCATTATATAGGAAATTTTTTTATATTTATATTTAATATTTATAGTTGAAAATACAACATATATAACCCTATGTAAAAATTGTTTTTCTAAAAGATATATGCTTATGTCATTTTTGTATTTATTATAACTTAATTAATATAAAGTGTAATTATCACTTAAAAGTAGATCCATGGGGTTCCAAAATTGACCAAAATATGCACATGGTCGGACATGTATCAAAAAATAAGGTTAGGACACGTTTTAGGGTAATTTATTATTATTATAATATTATTTTTTACTCTTATTTACCGGATTTACCCTTTAACCACGGTAAATAAAATATTTACTGAAGTAATTATTCAAAATGTATAAAAATAAAAGTTACCTATTTACACAATTTGGAAATCCTAATTCCAAATATGGAATCCATTTTTCCAAATTCAAAACACAGAAGTGGCATAAATTAATTTAAAATTAATTCCCGTTGTTAAAACAAAAAGTGTGTTTTTAAGAGATAATAACTATCAAAAGATTGACACTTGTTTATGTCCGGTTTAATTTTGAAATTATGTCCAATGACCAAAATTGTATTAAATGGTAAAAATATATTCTAAATATAATTTAAAACCACTCAAATTAATAATTTATCACTATTAATTATTTCGATTAAAAAAGTTGTTTTTAATTAAAATTTAGTAATTTTCACTATTCATCAAAATATAAATGTTATCCGAAAAGTTCCAAAATTTTACCCTAGGATAATTTTGATATTCTGAATCCAAAAATGAAGTCAATTTTGAGAGATAAAATTTATAAAATTTTAAAAATTGGGTATTACTATTCATAACGGCTAGATTGATTGGTTGTGGTGTGTGTTAGAACTCGAAGTTGCGTACAACACACGCTACTGTATTGTTCAAAGAGAAGTGTACCATGGAAGATTGGGGTTTTAAAATATATGTTAGAGGCTGGCGACTAGTAATGAGTGTCTATATTGGTAGACTAGGGAGACTATACCCTCATGATCAGAGCACAACATAATGGAATAATAATGATAACACTCAGCGAAAATATAAAAAATAACCAAAAACAAAATAATAATTAATCTTGTTGTGATATCAATAAGAAGTTTAGTATCATATAAAATAAATATAACCACAAATATAAATCAGTATCATATGCAACATGCTGAATGTAATGATTCTATACAAAAAATGGGGGATGCAAGGGGTTCATAGGAAGAAGAATATACAACATGATATACAAAAATGGAAAAAGATCAAAATCTGTCCTCAATAGAATCATGAGAATAAGAAAATTTCTCTATTATCGTACTCCATTCAAATGTAGAAAATCAAGTATCATTAAAATGTCACATTTTATTGTCCCTACCTCCATCGATGATGTTTTTCCAAGTACCCATTGGTAGCCTGAACAAGGTTTGAGTAAAACTCAGTAGGCTACCACCAATGGTGTTTGATTCTATCTAGTCCATGAATATACAATCAAGTAATGTCCATGAAATAATAATGAATGTATAAAAGTAAATACATAACACCCATATCGGTCTCAGTTATGTGTGGGAAACCTGTCTAATGATCCCTACTTCAGCCAAGGCTGGAATGTCTCTGAGTGATAAATAATTATGATTTAAACATATAAGAGGCTTGAGACTCATGTCTCAGAGGAAAATTTCACCTTCATGATCATATTCATATAACAGATGAATATGTTCCATGGAATTTAAGATTTTATAATTTATGCAATTCTAATATGTCATGTATGTTAATTATTGACTAAATCCAAGTATGTTCTTTGACATGGTAGACACGTCGTATAATTTATTAACTGGAATCCTAAGCATGTCCAATGCATTCCACATAAAGGAATCTAGGTTTTGTTATAGGTGTACCAAGAACCCTTCACCCTAGGATCCTATACAAGGAATTTCTCGTGCGGAACCTGGTATCAACCAAGCCATGGTATAATGACATTTCCATCCAATCCCATTGTTCAAATTCCTTGTTGGGAAGTAATGTGTCACTCGTGGCATGGTATAATGAAATTTCCCTCCAAGTTCATCCTTTGTATTCCACATAGGGTACCCAAGTGTCACTTAGGACATAATAGGAATCCAACACTAGGTGGTCCCATCTAAGGCATCCCATATAAGAATCCATGCATTTCCCCCAGTGTAATATAATTCCACATATTATTAATTTCAAAACAATAATCCCATAAATCCATTCCAAGGTGTTCTAAGATAAAACCCTTTTATCGCTATCAACATAAGGTGTAGAATGGTCATGTATTAGTAGTCAGCCCATACTATTTATCAATAAATATATTTCAATTTTTTCATCTCATTCATAAGGGACAATTCAAGGATAAAGTCATGGATAAAGAAAAAATATCAAAGGATAAGGGCCAAGGGACTTGTTCTCTCTAGTATCACTATTGATTAATTTAATTTTACATATCATCCAACTCATTTTACATTCCAAACAAAAGGTAAATGTAACACACCCTTAGTGGTTTTTTTATCCCATAACAAGGAATGGTTATTTAGTAAAATTAGATGACACACCCCATGTGGGTGGTCCAAATTGAGGTTCTCAAACTCGATTGAGGTTTATAGTTCACTTGGTTCATTTATGTATATGCCATAAATTTTATATAGAAAAAATATCATTTTAAGAGGTTATTCATTGAACTGCTAGCATATGGCACAAAAAATAGAAAACAATACTTTTAGGGAATGAATAAAACCACCTACATTAGAATGTTAGTAGACTCATCATCTATTATCAACCATTAAATGGGGCTAAAACTTAAGAAATTATAGAAATATACAAATTACATGAAAATAATTTTTTTAGCTTTCCTAGAAATATAATTAAATACAGTGAAAGAGTGAATAAAATAAATAATATGAATGTTAAACTTATATAGATGAATATAATGCGATGAAAAATTCTTTGATCAGACATCAGATGAGGGAGTTCTCCCCAATCCCAATGGAAGTACAAGTATGAGCTTGAATAGAGGGGCTTCTGTGTATAGAGTTAAGGGAAAAAAGCATTATGCTAAATAGAAGGAGGGATGAAAATGTAAATTACCAATTTTTAAAGGGGCACACTGTTTGGCCAAATTTTTGTCTAAACTATATGCCAACCATGTTCCAACACTACCTCAATGTGGAACTCCCTCATACGACTAAGCCCATGGTTTTCTAAATCGTGCATAGCCCGTGATGTGCCAGAGTCCAAAGGGTCACACCCATTCATGGGTTTTGAATGGATTGGGAAACAATGCAGATCACCTCCATAATTGGTATACACTTCATTACATGGTTATGTAGCCTCTTTCCCATGGTTTTCCTAAGCCACAATCCTGCTCATATGGGAACACATTTGAGATGCATGATTTATACTATCTATGTTCCAACCATTTGGATCATGATGATTTTTTAAAAACCATAGATCCTTGCTCTAAAAATTCCCCATACACCCCCAAACCCTTCCTTATTATCTTATGAACTATGATTTAAATAAAAAAAGAATATTCAAATAGACATTTAAAAGTTGTTTTCATCATGGGGAAAACTGGCATCATATAACCTCTCCTCTTTAAAAAAACTCATCCATGAGTTTCCCCTTTGAGGGTGGTAAGGATTCATCTGTGAATATATCAGTCCACTGAACATGTACATCAGCCTCTCACTCCCAAGTCTCATCTTGTACATGACCGTACTACTATTACATCCGAACTAGAGGAACTGACCTTCCTCATAAAACCATCATGCTATGATCAATGATGCGGATAAGATACTCCTAAAAATAATCATCGACCTCTAATTGAATTTCCTTAGGATCAAATGTATGAGATGGGTTGGAGAAAAAACAATGATACTGAGAAACTTGGATGAAATCATGTGTGGATTAGTACCTATAAGTTAATTCTATCAAATAGGCTATCAGCATGACTCTGTCCAATACCTTGAAAGGCCCAAAAAAAAAAGGTGAAGACTCACCCTTGTCTCTGAATCCATCGATTACCCATCCTAGAAGAATGATGCAGTAAGACACTATAATTAACCCCGAACTCCAATGGCCATCAATAGAGATCAGAATAAGACATATACATATTCTTAGCTATAACCATATTCTTTTTTGATATTTTTTTCTTTCCCTGAGGCCTCCTGAACAATATGTATCCCCAATAACACTATCTTTCCTACCTCTAACTTGTACATGGTTGAATGGCCCGAACTACCATATCGGGCTTCATAAGGATCCATCTGTATAGTCACATTGTAGCTATTATTATAGTAAAATTTAGATAGAGGAAAATGTTTCTCATAAGAACCTCCTAAATCAATGACCCAGACTCAGATCATGTCCTCTAATTTCTGAAACATATTCTTAGACAAACCATTGGTCTAAGGGTTATAGGTTCTACTCAGCAGTATATGTGAACTTATTGCCTTCTATAACCCTAAAAATAACTGCGATGTAACATGAATATCCCTATCAGATACAATGATACGTGGAACCCCATAAAGTTTTATAACATCACAAACATAATTTTTTCCATGATCAACCACTAAGAAGGTCTCCCTGATAAGTATGAAATGGGCTACATTTATCAATCTTTCCATGATTACCCACACTATGTCACTACCCCAGGGTGATCTAGGTAAACCCATCACAAAAATAATTGAGACATATTTCGATTTCCACTCAAGAATGTGTAATGGATGAAAATGTATAGTTGGTTGTTGGTGTTCTACCTTCACGTTTTTATAGGTGGAACACCGACAAATAAATCTATATATATTCCTTTTAATCCCATTCCACTAATATTAATGGACAAAATCATTAAAAATCATGGTAATACTGGGATATACTACCCAAGAAGATGCATAAGACTCCCACATCAATCCCTCCTAGATGTCTTTAGGCACCCAGACATGCCCGTGAATGCATAATACCTCATCCTCATCAATGGCCCAACCAAGTATGAGATCTCAATAGAAACACATTCTAATAAGACCAATTACATAGGATTAAATTTTTTTTCTCATCTTTACTATATCAAAAAGTGAAGAGTTCACTACTAAAGATATAATAATTGGCTACCTATGATGACCCTTAAACAACAGAAGAATTTTAGAAAAGAGGGTGACCAAATTCCATTCACTAATGGACTTCTAAATAGCCTATGATTGAGTCTTTAGGATTAGAGAAACAACAACATAATTTCACTTCCTAGAAGTATATAAAAACTCAATGTCAAAATATTATAGGTATTCAAGACACCTTCATTGCTTTATATTCAAGTCATGATGTATAAATACTTATTTGAGGATATTGTGATATGTATATACAATGAATCATTTTCCCCTTAAATTTTTCCTATAGAAAGGAAAGGTGTGAACCACAACTTCTAGCTCAATATCATGTGTCATGTAATAATGATCATGTTCCCACAACTGGTGAGGGCCAAATTCCAAGACTCGTTCTTCCATCATCAAAATATCTCCTAGCTTAATACCTGATGCATCACAATAAATTTTATAGAATCTTCTGGGTTTATGTAAAATCATGATCATAGCTAATGTAAACCTTTCTTTAAACTTATGAAAGGCTCTCTTTCATTCTTTATAACATGTAAACATGGCACCTTTCTTGGTCACACCTGTGATTGGTGTTTCAAGGCATGAGAAATACTATATGAAGTTACTGTAATATCCAACATTCCCCCTGAAATCAATCTTTGTTCTCCCATTTGTTATTACAAAAGATTGATATCATATATGTTGGTTCAATATTGATTATAGATTGAGGAATAATGGAAACAAAGATGGATTAGGACTAGATCAAAGGTGTTTGTGCATGGGTTTTTAAAATACAATGAAGGTGTGCTTTAGGTTGCTATTTTTGATGAATCAGAAGCTGAAATCGATCCACTATAAATGAAAAGATCAGTAAAACACCAAATCCTATGTTCATGGGTGTGGTTGGTGGTGACGAAGAAGGATTCGTGAGACCATATAAAGAACTTTTGTTATTATGTAAATCTCAATATATACAGCATGTATTTCGGGAACACATGTCTTGTATGGATCATTGGAAGTTGTGTTAGGTTTTCTATGTGACTTAAATATCACACGACATGTGACAAAAATCACATGGCATGTGACCCTTGACCTAGAGGCTCAATGTGTAACTCAGAGTGTACATAGACATGGAATGGAGTACATGGGATCAAACACACCAATTCAAGAGACACATACGTAGACATGAGTATGTGGGATTAGACATACAGTGTACTCAGACACAGACATGAGCAAGGGCTGTGACACATGGGTAATACCTGGTTCTAACGGGATATGTAGTGTACTTCAAGTTTATGCCATTTACTTCTTGAAATATAGCTTGTATCCCTTATCCTCTTTAGCTTAGAAAGGTTTCATTTGGGTACATTCCCATGTTCTATTCCATGAGGGTTGTCATGGAATTGCGTTAAGTACATTGGATGTTGATCCTATATGAGGAACTCCAATCTTGGATAGAGTTGTGGAATCCCTTCATGAGGCCCAAAGTGAGATCCTCTATCATCAACATTTATCCAGGTGGGGTTCTTGATATCATCGTGACCAAGACTACATGGTCATCAATCCCAAAGTTAGTGGGTTACTCCAGATTGGGTTATTGGTATCCCCAATGGATCTAGGAGTGATCCTCATTTGTGTATCTTTCTCTTTAAATTTCAAGTGTGTACTTATTTTGTTGATACCTGATGAGCGTGACATATCGAATGGACATCATTCATTCAATCTAACTTATGGAGTGTGTTATCCCAAACAAGTTTTATGAGAAACCTTCTAGTGGAAATACTAGGTAAGTATTACAGTTGTGAATTTACTTTGAGACATTGTGTCAACTTTGAGTATATCTAGATGCTTGTCATATCTCTATGACGAGATAACAATTTATGTTGATGCCTTATTCTTTGTGATTTTAGGGTGTCCTATTGGGTATTTTTATACACACCCTTACCTGGTCTTTTCCAACACATGTCATGTATTATGCATGTGACTGACCATTTGATAAAGTCCTATAGTTACCAAGACTAGGAGGAGCTTAGTGAGCCATAAAGACAGAGGTGTATTCCTGTGGTTACCTTGACAGTAGACCCCTTCTATAATTTCAGGTTATACATTTCTTTTATTTATTTTTTTAGGATTTTATCTGGACCTTTTTTCTTTCCACTACTTGTTGTCATAATCTGATGGATGAGATTCTATATTTATATAAGCATGGTTATTAGTTATTTACATTTTATAATTGTATGGGATTAGAGATGGGTGTGTTATTATAGGTATATTAGGCTAAGGCCTCCCATGTGTGTGATATTCCAACTCAATGCTGGTTTCCAGTCCCTAGAATATTGGAGGTGGGATTGGGATAGACCTGGAACATGACACATTGGGACAAGTTGTGACAACAACAACATAATATATAAACAAATATACTCTTAGTGAAATGAATTAAACATCCTTCCATAGATGGGCAATAGACTACTTGCCTGTTATCAGCCTTTACGTCATGATAGAATGGAATAAATCATTGAAATAGACTAATGAAATGAAAATAAGGGATATAAGATCACATGGGAATGGAATTCAATACAGTTAGATAATAGAAGAAAATAATCAAGAATAATGATAGCCCTTTCGAGATGGATTCAATGTGATGAAAGACCCTTAAATTAGACATCAGATGAAGGAGATTTTACCATGCCTAGGGGAGGTCTAAGGAGGAGTTTGAATAGGGGGGATGCTGTGCATGGAGTGAAGGGAAAAGGGAGGATTTATAGTAAATAAAGGAGGGTTGAAATGATAAATTCCGACTTTTAAAAGGGATGCATGGATTGGCAGAATGGTTAGCCAAACCGTTCCCCAACTATGCGCCAACATTTCCTCAACGTGGCAACCACTCACCTGGATAGGCACATGGTTTTCTAAACCATGCCCATCCTATGTGGTTCCACTATTCAAGGATCACCCCATTGCATGGTTTTCACATGGTTTAACAAACCATGAGTGCACCATGTGGATCACCTCTTCTATAAGTTTGCAATTCCTTTTACTGCTATGCATCCTCCATTGCATGATTTTTTAAAATCATGCTCTACCTCATATGGGTCACATGGTTGAGCCCCATAGTTTATATTAACTATCACCAACCATTCACCTCATTCTATTTTTTGGAATAACGAATGCTTTAAGATCTTAACAAGACACAGACACCCCAAAAACCTTCTATAATATCGTAAGAACTATCATTTAAATAAAGAGGTAGATTCAAAATAAAATTTAAAATATCCATACCTAAGAAGAAAAAATTGGATCTTACAACATACTATCCTTAAAACAACTTTTCCTCAAGTTTCCCCTTATGGGGTCCTAAATAATTATCTAAGAATATTTTTGGAATCTGGCCATGTACAATGCCCTCTCACTCCCATGCATCATCCTTTACAAAATTTTAATTCCATTTCACTCGAACAAGAGGAACTAAAAATCCTCTAAGAGCCTTCATGCTATAATGAATGATCTGAATAGGATACTCCTCAAAAGAAACATCTTCCACTAAATCAGTTTCATGAAGATCAAAGGTATGATATGGGTTAGAGTAACAATGGATATTCTCAGAAACATGGAATAAATCATACATGGACCAATACCTATAAGGTAATGCTATATTATAGGCTACCAGCCTGAATGTATCTAATATCTCAAAAGTCCTAAAAAATTTAGGTGACAACTTCTCTTTTCTCTAAATCCACTGACACCCCAGTCTTAGAGAAAAATAAAGAAGACTCCATCCCTGACCCTGAACTCTAGAGGTCATCAATGGTGATCGACATAAGATTTTTTCCTAGACTATACTAATGGAATATGACTTTTGATAAGATGCACCTTCTCTGAGGGATCATTAACAAGATTATGTCTAAGTAATTTTGTATCTCCTACCTTTAACTAGAAAAAAAGTGAATGACATGACATACTGTATAGGGCCTCATAAGGATCCATCTTTATAATCACATGGAATCTATTATTATAATAGAAAAATTGGACATAGGTAAATTTTTCTACCAACAACATAAAAAATAAAGGGTGCATGCTCAAAGAATGTCATCAAATATGTGAGTCATACGCTTAGGCTAACTGTCATTTTGAGGGTGATAGGCTTTACTCACCAGTACATGTAAACTGAGTGCCTTTTGCAACCCCTTTCAGAAGTATGATAGAAAATGAGAATCCATGTCATATAAAATGGTATGAGGGACCAGATGAAGATAGATAATTGCATTTTTATAGAGACTATTGAGCTCATTCACTGAGACGGTCTCCCTGATAGGTAAGAAATGTGGAACTTTTGGCATTCTTTCCACTACTACCCACAAAATTTCACAGCCCCAAGATGATTCCCGAATTTCCATCATAAAATCCATTGAGACGTTATCTCATTTAAATGTGGGAATGGGTAATGGCTGTAAATTTCCAACTGGTTGCTGGTGTTCAACCTTCACCTGTAGATAGGTGGAATAATGAGTTATAAATCCAACTATCTCTATTTTCATCCTGAACCACTAATATTAGTGACATAAATCATGATACATATTGGTAATATATGGATGTATTTCCTAAAAAGAGGTAGGAGAATACTATATCAATCAAACTTGGATGTCTGTAGGCACCCATACATTCCTATGGATGCATATGACCTCGTCCACATTAACAAAACAACAAGAAGGTGGTTCCTCACCTAAAACTCATTACTGTAGGACCAAGCCCTTGTGACCAAAAAGAAACCTCATCTTTTACTCTATCAAGAATCAAAGAGGTCACTACTAAATATCTTTGAATCATTTTTCTTTGAAACTCATGAATCTTTAGATGCATTTCATAAAAGTGGTCCATCAATTTTAATTCAATATTGGCCTCCTAAAAACCATATGTCTAAGTCTTCCATCTCAGAATATTAGTGATGACATTTCCCATCCTAGAAGTGTAATATAGCTCAATGTTAAAATACTTTAGTTATTGAACCCTCATTCATTTCTTGAGATTCAAGTCATGATGTAAAAATATGCTGTTGAGGATTTTGTGATTAGTGTATACATGAAATCATTCTCCCAAAAAAATTACCTCTAACAATGAAAGGAGTGAACCACAACTGGTAGATTGAGAGTGTGAAACATGTAATTATGATCATGTGCCCTCATCTAGAGAGACCTGTATACCACGACTCAAAATCCCTGCATCAAAATGACTATATGACCTATAACTAATTCATCATAGTAAACCATATAGCCTCTTCCATAACCAGGTAAAATCATGATCAATGCTTATGTAAGACCTCCTTTTATATCCTAATATACTATATCAAATTCTTAAAACAATGTAAACTTGACAAATATCTTCAACAAAACAATGACTGATGCCGCAAGGTTTGAGAAATCTTGTATAAATCACCTGTAATATCCAGATAGCCCCCAAAAAATCCCTATTTCAATGTAGTTATAGGGATTCTCCCATGAAAAAAAACTCTCACCATCTTTGTTTCCATATATATCATTAAATCTGAGATAATATGACATAAGAAGTGGACATTATCAATCCAAAAAGTGGAATTTTTAGAGAATAAAATACAACTAATTCTCTATTAGTGTACTCCAAAAAATATCAAGATGTTTTGAATGGTAATGTTGAGTATGTGAGTATACCAAGATGTCATCCACAAAGACTACCATAAATTAATCCAAATACATGTGAAAAAAATTATTCATCAAAGTATAAAAACTACCAGCGTGTTCATGAGACCGAATGACAACACCTAATACTCATACACGCCATATCTACTACGGAGTGTTTTATATTGTACATATGATGGTCTAAAATGTACTTAGTGATAAAAAGAACTCATGTAAATCTTAGAGAATCCCCTATATCCACATAGATGATCTAAGATTTCATCTATATGTGGAAGAATATACTGGTTCTTCATGGTAAATTGATTCAATTTAAATAAATCACCACACAAACAAAGTGTTTGAACCAAATTATTCATGAAAATAATGGGATAACCCCAAGGTGAAGTATTGGGTTATATAAAACCATCAACATACAATTTATCTAGTGGTTTCTTAATCTACCTCATCTCAGTAGTAGCCATACTTTATGGGGAAAAGATATAGGTGCTACTCCTGGAAATAGATCAATAGTAAACTCTACCTCTCTTTTATGTGGTATCTAAGAAAAGTTTTTAGGTAAAATATCCCTAAAATGATCCACTAATAGTGGTAAATCTTCTTGATGCATTCCTTGATCATCCAGATAAAGGAAAGAAATCTATGTTTTCACTCTACCCAGTCCACGATGCACGAGTCCAACTCGACTTTTATGGACATACCTTTCGCCTTTATGAATAAAATTACCACCCTTATGTGATTTGAAGGAAACCCTCTATAGAAAATAATAAATATCAGCATGATAAGGAACCAACCAGTCCATCTAGATAATGATGTCAAAACCCACCAACTCAAGGACGAACAAGTTCCATACGAAATGATAGTCTCCTACCTCAAGAGGGAACTCCTTAAACGAGCATAAACTCTCTAATTAGATGACCAGTGGATTTTCAACTATTATTACCTCACATAAATTCTAAATCTTTAGCCAATACCTCTCCATAATTCTCATGAATATAAAGGAATGGGAAGCTCCTATGTCAAATAAAGTTGACACTAAAGTATAGCCTACTCGAATTATACCTTGAATTGTATATGGATAGTGATCATACCCATTTTTCAATAGTTATAATATAAATATATCCAGATATGTGGCCCTATGATATATTATGACTACCCTAGGCAGGTCTTCCCTTATGGTGCTGACAATCAGATGTCTGGCTCCCACGACTATGAGCACCTTTTCATCCTCACTGACCATTTGTACTCTATCTCCCTGTATACCAGGGATCTATTGATCCTAATTCTTAATATAAACTATGTGAATAACCCCCTCACTATCTACTATAAGAAAAATCTGTAAAGGAGCTAAATATAACATATCTTGCTGAAATCCCAACACCCAACATTATCCTTAATACATCATGGATCCATGTGCCCCATCATACTACACTGATAGCATACCACCAGGATACCTGGAGACATTGGATACTACTTATCCCTTGAGAAAGATCAAAGTGGAACTTCCTTACATTATTCAATGTACTTATAGGTCTAGGTGATGAACTTTCCTTGCACACACATCCAGCCTCTCTCGGATTATTCATGATGATGAGTGCTTGGTTAACTATGAAAGATAAGGTGGTCAACTAGAAAATATTCACTTTTTATTTTATGTCATATTTGAGTCCATTTTCAAATCACTAGCTCTGGATAGTTAGTCACCTAGAATAATTTTTGCAAGGCACTAATGGTCCATAAAGTGAGCAGAATAGTCCATAATAGATAAAACACCAAACTCCAGATGCATAAACTATATGGATCAATTATCCCTCAATGTATTGGGATATAAATAATCATAGAAGGTAGTATGTAAATACCTCCAGACCATACCTCAGTGATGATATTCCAAGGTTAAAACATCCCACTATTGCATGGTAGAATCACAAAACATATATGTAGTGAGCTTCACTCTCCTCATAGGAAGTGTCTCAAGGATATTGAAGATATATAGGATGGGATCCAACCATGACTCAATTTCCTAAGGAACAACTTCCCCTAAAAAGGTAAGAGGGTTTTGTTACTATAATTCTATAGTCTGTTATTCCATATAAGGGGCAGGTTATGGAGATCCATGTATTGGATGAACTAGTCCCCAGAAAACTATTGAAATATAACATCAGTGCCCAAATAAAGAATACTAGGAGGTGCATCCTTTGTCATTACAGGAGGTAATACTGGTGGATTGGGCCCTACCACCTCCAGAGCATGGTCATCACCATCCTCTAAGAACACCACTTGATTCCATCATGGTGGAATACTCCGATAAAACCAAACTCACACCTCAAAAAGTGATTTGTAAGTAAAATAGATAACAGATACAGAGATATGATATGTAAAATCATTCCTATAGAAGATTCAATACCCCTATACCTCCTCCTAATGACAGGTCTAGAAGATCCATAAACTCATAATGGAACATAATAGATAATCTCAACTATATGCTATTAATATCTGTTCAAGGTATGTCCTCTGTAAAATGTCAGAGGTCTCAGTATATAGTGTACCGGTTTCATGTTATAGAGTAAAACTCTCTTTAACTTGCTACTGGAATTCCCATTTAATGGTAACCATTTCATTTAACATTGAATAATCACCTTTTCAAAATTATATATATATATATTAGGGTCCATTTAAATGTTTTTAAATTACCATGTTATAAAGTCCAATGCTTTATAAGTTTAAATTTTCATGTCATGTAACTGTAAGAATAACTATAACATATGGACTTAGGTTGTATTAATTTATATAATGAATTGATTATATGGATCACCAAAAAAAATTCTAGATGAAAAATATTTATAAATTAGAATCAACACCCATTTAATTGGAATCAACTAATGTATCTGCTCGTGTAACCATAGTTACATCACTCAACATATGTTACTTGATTAGGTAAGGTGTTATCATCATGATATATGGGAAAACACAATTTAGGTAAATGTAGATACTTTAAATAACCATTCATTTATCCAATTCATCCATGAAAAATTAGTACAGTTCTAACACTATAATCAAGGATCTACAACCTGCTGTAGGTAATGCACCCAATAAAGTAAATATGTCATGAAATATATATGACTTATAAATTCTTAGGTTCCTATAATGATACATGTGAAAATACTTATTTTATATACTAGTCCAATGGTAAAGGAAAATCCACCAAAAGAATAATACAATCCACATCTAATATGCGTCATCCAATGGTAAATTCCATTTAACTGTAACAAGAATAATTCATAACAACATGTCCCATCCTAGGTAATTTGAATTTTCTTTTCATGTGGATTAACTATTCCCAGGCATTGAATAACTAGAAAATTATTAGTCATTTTTATTATACTGTCTATCATCCCAAAGTAGTAAGGCAAATGTAAATATGTTTTGATAGTACTTTGTGACATCACATTACTAGTTTATAGATATGTAACAGAATCTGAGAGAATCATAGCCCTAATAATGCCTCCCTATACACTAGAGGATATTGAATATAAGAAATGGTCTATGATGGTATGGTGGGGAGACTATACCCCCATGATTATAGCACAAAACAGTCATATAATAGTGAAAAAAAGCATAAACATAATAAATTACCCAAAATAGAAGAGAAAAACATCTAGATGTTATATCAATGAGGAGGGTAGTATCACATAAAATAAACAGAACCAAGAATAGAAATTAGATTGATATACAAGATGCAGAATATAATAATTCTATAAAAAAATGACGTTTGGATGGGGTACAAGGTAGTAAGCATATTCAACATGTTATATAAAAACGAACAAAAGATAAAAAGATATATCCAATAACATCATGATCAAAATCTCAGTAATTAACTCCCATACTCCATAATAGTGTAGAAAATCAAGATTACATAGTAGTTAAACTTCCCTTGTCCCTACTTGTATCCATGAATTCACTCCAGGTACCCATCATCGACCCGAATAGGGTATGCATAAAACATTGTAGACCACCACCAATGGTTTAGGAAGTTATCCAGTCCATGATTATTCAATTAAGTAGTGTGCATGAAATAATAATAAAGGTACTAAGGAAAATATATAATACCCATGTCGGTATAGGTTGTATGTGGGAAACCCTTATGATGGTACTTTATTAGGCCTATGCCAAAATGTCTTTAAGTGTTCATTAATTATGATTTAATCATATTAGAGGGACATGACTCACAGATCACAACCAAGGCACTCCTAGATGATAGTATTTATATAATGGATGAATAAGACCCTTATAATTTAATATTTAAAAAATTAATTAATTGTATTAAATAATGTATGCTAATTATTCACTGAGTCCATGTATTTTATTTTACATGGCTGGCACATCATTTAATTTATTAATTGGTATCCTGAGATCATCGAAGGTGTTCAACATAAGGGAACCCATGTGTCACTCCAGGGGTACTATAAACCCATCACCCTATGATCCCATCCACGAAATTACTAATGGGAACCTAGGTATCCCCCAGGTCATGGTATAATGAAATTTCCCTCTAAAACCATCCTTGGCATTCCATGTAGGGAACCCAAGTGTCACCCGTACCATGGTATAATAAAATTTCCCTCTCATCCCATTCTTGGAATTCCACATAGGGAACCTAAGTATCACCTATGTCATAATAATAATCCATCCACCAGGTGAGACCATACAGGGCATCCAATATAGGAATCCATGTATCGCTACTAATGTAATATAATACCACATATTATTCATTTAAAAACTTTAAGCTCAATGAGCTCGTCCAATGCATTCTGAGATAAAACCCTTGTATCACCCTCAATATAATGCTCAGAATGGTCATGGATTAGTAGTCAACCCATACCATTTAAAAATCCACTTATTTTAATGTTTCCATCTCATTTATAATTGGAAACTCAAGAATAAGGATATAAGAACAAAGTCCAAGGGCCAAAGGACATGGGCTCTCAAGTCCCTCTTTTGCATAATTTAATTTTACATATAATCCTACTCATTTTACATTCCAAATAAAAGTGGAATGGAAGACACCCCTAATGGTGGTTTGTATCATAATAAGACATGGTTATTTAGTAAAATTTAATGACACACCCCAATAGGGTGTATTGAATAGAGGTTCTCAACATTGATTGATGTTTATGTGTCAGTCGGGTCATCTAGGTATAGACCTTAAATTTAATTTAAGAAAACATCATTTTTATGCGGTGATGCATGGAAAATCTTGCACATGGAACAATGAGTAAATATATAAATAAATATACTTTTAGGGAAAGGAATTAAACCACCTAACTTATACAGGCATTAGAATCCTTATCTATTATCGGCCTTTAACTCATGATAGAATGGATGAAATCATAAAAATAGACAAATGGCTTAAAAATCAGCGATAATAGATCTCTAAGAAATGGAATTAAATATAGAGAGTGAATAAAAAAATACTCAAGTAGAACATTATCCTTACCAATATGGATCCAATGTAATAAATGATGCTTGGATCAGATGTCAGATGTTGGAGTTCTCACCAAGCCTAGGGGAGGTCCATGGAGGTGCTCAAACAGAGGGGAAAATATTCATGGAGTAAATAAAAAAGTTGATTTAGGATAAAAAAGAGGGAAATTTTATTAATTTCAAACATTTTATAGGGGTTAATAGTTTTTCCATGAGTTTGGCCAAATCACACAACAACCATGCGCAAACACAACCTCAAGGTGGCATCCCCTTCCATGGCTAGGCCCATGATTTCCCACACTATTTTCTACCCATGTAGTTCCACTATAAAAAGGGTCACCCATTACATGGTCTAAAAATGGTTTGACAAACCATGTCTACACCATGCAGATAACCTGTGAAATAAATCTTCAATTACTAGTAATACCCTGAGGCCTCCCTCACATGGATTATCCAAACTGTGCTCCTCCTCATATGGGTTGCATGTTTGGGCTACATGGTTTATAATAACCATGTAACAACCATTAAACTCATACTGTTTTTTCCAAAAACTGAAGCTCTAGGTTCCAAACAAGCCCCGATCTCCCTTGAACCCTTCCTTAATCTCTTATGCACTATTATTTAATTAAAATAGAAGATTAAAACTGAATTTAAAAATTCAAATACCTCATGTTAAAAACCATGATATTACACATTCCATCAGTCCTACTACTATACCTAACACTACCATGCATATAACCATGTATCCCACCATCTTAAACATCAACTGATTCCACATCCCTGTGCCAAACATGACACCACCTTACATATCAATATGCCTCTAATCTTCCCATGCAAAAACTATAACCTCAATTCCAGGAATCCCCAATCATTATTATCAAACCATTATCCTTCCTTGGAACACATCATGTTGCATAAAAAGTATCATCATCTGGAGAGACCGCACAATGTGGAATAAAACACAAATTTATCAAGGCATTAAGGGCCTAAAAACAAATAATCAATAATTGAAAATGAAATAGACTCGTTTAACCTGAGAAATTTTTATTTTTCAAAAAATCATTTCATTATAATCATGAATTAAAAAATTAAATTATCATAGGTTACAACTAAGGGGAACCTAACGAATTATCTATAAACAAATAATAAAATATGGAAAACATGTTTTTTACCATCACATCATTTTTAAAGTATATTTAAACACGCTTTTAAGCATCACTTCTAGTTTCATCAAATGATATGTCAAATAAATTTCATTTAGAAATGGATTTTTTTTTATTTTTTCTAACAATCATTAGGAAATTTATGTTCGTTAACCAATTCCATGCTTACAAAATTTGTTATAAAAATTATATACATATATATCATAATATCACGTAAATTATGAGGTAAAACATTATAATAGAATAAACACATACAATCACTATATCTCAAGCTAAAAACATTATTTTATATTAATTAAATTTAACCTTTATTAAGGTTATTTACACTATTACCTAATGATACAAATAATGATAACATTATTATAGCTTATAAAATAAAGGATAAGAAATGAATCCCCTATATCAAGGATTTAAATATTCATTGAATGACAATGGAACAAAAACAAAGATCTCTAATCACTTCTCTCACTACAAAAAATGGTCCTATAAGGATTCTGGGCCATAACTTAGCCATCAAACTTAATAATAATTCCATGAGTTCAAATGATATCAACCACCATTTCGTAGAAAACAATAGGAGGAAAAAAACTAAAAAGAGAAGAAACCACATTGAAAATAGGGAAAACGTAGCTTAGATCAAAACATATCAAAAACACGAAACAAGGGATTAATCCACATCAAAAGTGATTCATATATCACTAGAAGTGATCCTCTAGATACTAGAAATGGGAGAAAAATAGAGGGATTTTGGAAATAATCATCGGGAAAAAGAATAAAAAGTATCAAGGTCAGACTCAAATTCATAGTGTGAATGTGGAATTCACGTTATGAATGGATTAAATTTTATGACTTATTGAAAAATGTGTCAAGTCAATATAATAAAACTTGATAAATTCACATCATGAAATTGATGTTCACATCATGAGTTATTGGGGAGAGTTTCACCAAATTTGAAACTCTATCCATTCACATTATGCCCATATGATTCATGTCCTGAATCACACATGGAGAACATCCCTTGTATAGGAAGAAAATATCTATTTGTGATGAAAAAAACTTACTCATGTAATTAAATACACTTAAAAGAGTGATTTCATTAGGATTATCAATTTTAGCTTCTAAACACCACCAAACTTGCTCAAGGCTTCTACCAAAAACCACCAGCATCACAAAAATTAACATGAAAATGTTTTAAGTCTTCAACCCCTTAGAATTTTAATTTTATTTAACAGAGGTAACTATGACACATTGGGAGGTAACCACACCATGGTGAGGTCCATATAAGAATCTAATAAAAAAATGATCCTCAGGCTTCCTCAATTATATTATTTTCAATTAAATTATACTTAAGATATCTATAGACCCCCTTATCACCCCTTGTCCATCTCTTTTTAACTTTTTATCCCCAAAGATTATGGAGATCAGGAGAGTTTTTTTCAATGTACCTTCTTTATACCCTGTTAACCCTTTCATTAACTCTTCTTGTTTAGATATTAATTAAGGTTATGCTTCCTTATCATAATGAGGAATTAGATAACCAATTGATATTGTATTTTAATTTTTATGTTTAAAGGTATTTTCCTTTGAGGTTAGTGGTTCTTTCTCTCCAACATCCACTCGTTGTGAATGATGATTCTCCTGATACTTTTTATCATAATAGTGGATATTATATCTAACACCGTTATGTGTATTTTTTGAATTATAATGAAACTACATTTATTTTAATAGATAAAAATAGTCGATATAAAGAATATAATAAACTAGAAAATAAAATTGAAAGGGGTTGGTGTGGATCATATGTGATAATAAATTTAATTGATATTGATTTTTTTATCCATAATGAGAACATGAACTATTATGATTGGATTGTAAATCTTCATGTGAAACCTATACTAGATGTGATGGATATTGTAGAAAAAACTATTTTAATGGTTATGCACATAAAGTAGGTAATTTACGTTAAGGGTATAAGTAAGAACTCATTGATTATTATTACTTGTTTTCTTAGTTGTTTATGCCTTATTCTCCTTGTTATGTCTTATGTGATGGCCTTGTTATGTAAATCTTGGGTTTTTTCTTATTTTAGCTTATTGGAATTGTTTTTTATGAATTATTATCCTTATTGTGGATAAATTATTGGCTATGGATATGTTTGGTAGTGGTTTGGTGGAAAATTAAAGGCTTTGGATGAACAATATGAACATGGAATGGGCTGAAATTTTATAGATAGGGATGAAATTATATTATATAAGTAATTAAATAAATAAATGGAATGTGTGAAATGATAATAATGTTGGATTTTTTTGGGGTATTATTGAGGTATGATTTTATTTCATTAGTGATGGTGCTTGGTGGTGTGATAAATAATAATTTTTGGATGATGATGGTATTGTTTTAGTGACACTTTGAATGGGTTTGTGTGATATATTATACTTATATATTCCATGTGATTTATTTATGAACCAATCCAAAGTCAGATAACTATTTTAATACTTATATGTTCTATGATGGTTGTTTTCCCAAACATCCAAGATGGGCAGGAAATGGATGGTTAACTACCCCCTCTTTTCCATTTTCCCTTTAGTAGTAGCATCAGGTGATACATGAGGTGGATGAGATTACATGTAATGAGGTTCATGTATGGAAGGGGGAGGGAATGAGTTTGATGTTCTTTATATTCATGATACCCAACATTCATGATATGAAATGCACAGTTTAGGTCATGGGATGAGATATGCAATTAGGGTCATAATGTGAGACATACAATTATAGGTTTGATACAAGATACACGGTTGGGGATATGATATGTGGTAATTGATGGGACATAAACATAGGATATGTTATGCTAGGTAATAGTGTAAAAAATGGCTGAAAGTCGATATGGGGTAACTTGAATTATATTTTTATTGATATAACTTTATAATAC
Organism: Viscum album; assembly: GCA_963277665.1. Lineage (NCBI taxonomy): Eukaryota > Viridiplantae > Streptophyta > Magnoliopsida > Santalales > Viscaceae > Viscum > Viscum album. The sequence continues at coordinate 431,943,389 of OY728139.1, forward strand.
ATTGAAGAATTATTTTGTGAGTGAGCCTGGTGAGGATAAAGGAAAATTAGTTGACCTAATATGTGATTATTGGTTCTTTAATTTGTTCACTATGGAATTAATATAATCTATTTACATTTTCCTAAGAGATCATGGGAATAATCTTATTGGGTATACCCGATATACTCACCCCTTATATATACAAAACTACTTTATAGGTCTGGAGAAGGGCTTTGTAGTTTGTGTTTTACAATACTAGATCAGAGGATATAGTGGTTATAAGGTCTCCACCATATGTATATTTTGGTATTTTTTAGAGACCCATGTATATGATAGATATTAAATGAATTATGGTATATTGATTATTTACATATTTCATGAGGAAATTTTATTGGCAGAGTTTAAATAATTTCTAGGGTTTTATTTAGGGAAATTTCACCCATCATGTGTGTTTATACCCTTTGTGCTTGTAACTAACCCGAGTCCTATTAGAGAAACTCTTCAAGGGCCAGTCTCGTATTCCCTGCTAGCCGAGGAGGGTTTCACTATGGGGACAATTAGTGCCATAAAGTATTGATAAATGGGGAACAAGTGGAGAGATATTACAGTATAAGGGATCTATTTTAAGTCTTATGTGGGAGAGTGGGGAGTCGATCAATGGATGCGAGGGGTGTTTTTTGGAAGAAAGAGATGAATTGCAAGTGAACGGGTTTTTTGTGGAATGGAATAGTAATCAAGGGTGAGTGGAGGGAGGGATAATGAATAATAGCAGTGAGGAGGGAGTGATAATGTAGAATGGATTGGGGAACTATGATTTTGGGTGTTGTTTGGTGAATGGATTAGTGATCATCATATTATGGTCACCAAATTTCCCCCATAATGAAATGCTAATTCTATTTTGGTGACCCCTACATGTAAGAAGTCTCATCCTCATAGATCTCCTTAAAGATTAATTATAAATAAAAAGTTAAAAAATTATATTATATTAATTTTAAATTCAAAAAAATAATACACACCCCAATATAAAAATGTCACTCTATTGAAATCTCTACGATTAGTTTACATCCACCTGTTAACATTAAACTCTGTAATAATGGGATCAATAGAGACTATATAAATATAACACATACATTTTTATTAATAGTGTATATAAATTAAAAATCAATATTACTTACCATATGTTGCTGATGTATAATAAACACATGACTTCTGCCTATATGTTTGAAATCATTTCCCCCAAATTTTATAGGCTAGATGATGAGATCCTCCTAAATGTATCTCCTATTAACTATTAGCATAATCCATTTCAATATTTGGAATGGATATAGTCTATTTTATGACACACAAAATACTCATAAAAATGGAAACAAAAGTTTCCTTCATCGATCTCATTCTTTGGTTGAAAAAAAATTAATAAAAATACTCACACATTAAAATCTATCATGCCTCCAAGATCATGGGTCTCATATTCTTATCAATCATAGATTGTAAAAATTAAAAATATAATTTCATGGTAATAATGAAATAAATTTTATGAAAAATATATTCTTATTTACATACCATACATCGGCTAAACATGTGCTGTTAAAATTATGGTGGACCTGATTCCAGGACACCCATGACATAAAAAAATAATTCTACATAATGATACACATATTCAAAACATCTATATGTTGAAAACATGAAAATAAACATATATAATCATATAATTAATGAATACAAGAATGTAATGAAAAAAATACATAATTGAATATACTTTCTCATGAACAAATTAATATCAAGAGATAGTCACTACCTGAGAATAGGGTCTAGAATCATCAACCTTGCTAGGTCATGATCCCTCCAGGTTAAATGAGTAATATAAACATCATATGGGTTAGATAACAGATAATGGGTATCTAGATGCCCTGGGAATAAGTATTGTCACACAATGGGGGGTGGTGGTAGTGTGAATTAGTGTTACCACTCCATTACCAAATACCAACTAATCTTATAAAACATTTAACCATATTTGGTTTTTGAACCTATATTAATTTTTAGGATATAAATTTATCTGTTTATTTCATAACAAACCCAAAAAAAAATACAAAATATAAAGTAGATTAACACACTAGGTTATCACATTTTTTGTCACCATCATAGGAAACCTAATATATATTATGGTTAGAATCAATGATTTAGATATTCTCCAATATAATCATTTAATTAATTACATGTGTGGTGGGAAATGATTATATTGAACCCATAGTGCACTACACATGTACAAGATATCCCACTATGCTTTCCAGCATCCCACTAAATTTTTAATATATCCTACAATATTCATTAACTCATCTGTTATTAAAAATATTCAACTTAAATTAATAAATTAGATACTTCACAATTCCATATATCATTGTATCAATGTATTATAAACTTCTTATTTATCAGGGTTTTTGACTTCCTGTTGATCATCATGAATAATAGTATGAAACTATGTCTCAATAAATATCTAATAATTAGATCTTAAAATGAATCAAATCATAGGATTATCTTAACTCATTCATTAAGAATATGAACAACTATTATTTAATCAGAATAACATTATGCATGTTGGTCTTCCTCAAATCATCCTTATCTTCTCCCATTCTCACTATTTTTGAACTTTTCATTATAGAGTATCACATGTATTCTTTTTTGATCATCATTTATGAAGAGGTAAATTACAAAATTTCCAAAAAATATAACCAACCTAAATATTTTTATATACACCTAGCTTATTGATATAGTTCCACCGCCATCCAATATTTGAGGACATCCATCTTCTTAGAAAAATATACCTATGAATTCCATGATTAAAATTATAATCCTTGATAAATAATGAATGAAATATTTATTACTCTTATGATTCCCTCTAATGAATCTTTGATACAATACATTTTAATTCATTTTAATCTCACGTAACCTCATAGTTACTCCTATTCAAGCCAATCACTTCACCTGTACTTCCATCGTCCTGATCTAGTCACCCATGCTAGGTCAAAGACACTAATTTAGTAACCACCTCCACTTTTGATCCTTAATGAATATTGTAATAAATCTATTTTACTCATCCTTAACCCTATAATGAATATTATGCATATTTTCAAGTCCTTTGGGTTATTAATATATAGCACCAGTGTTAATCTAATAAAACCCAATCACAACTCCTGCATTTCCATTATTAGGATCAAATAATTCTTACTATTGAAACCCCCCTATAGTTCTATACATCCTATATCTAATAAAATATCACTATCTAGTTCTACCAATATAATTATACATTAAATCACATTAAAAGATATATTAACCTATCTAAAAACTGTTATCTCACCAAAACCAATAATCTATCATTTTTAAATTTATATTTTATCTTAAAAAATTTCATTAGATCACAGAGTCAATTTCATACTTCCTTGCTTTGACCATAATTGTAAGTAATGTACCCTTCTATTATTCTTGGTCATACATGTCCCACTGAGGAACAAATAAACAAGTAAATTTATTGTCTATGACTATTGTCATTATATTAGTTAGATGTTGACTTTTTTCGTTTCCTTAGAAGCTCTAACACTCAATATTCCAAAAGTTACTTGATGAAGTGATGCTTCATCTAAATGTGTTTTTATCAAGATTGAAACACATTATTATATACATGATATACCATACTCTAACTATCAAATAATAAAATTTTGATACCTTGTTTCCTTCCAAATTTCTTCTAATATTCGCTACAGCCATATCATCATCTATCCATACTTTTTTTTTCAAAGTGTACTCTATTTAATAGACGAATGTTAAACTACCTAATATAGTACTAACATTCATGATATGATAGTTCCTTCATAGGTAAACAAAATATATTGGTAGTTCAACATGTTTCCACATCTCCTCTAAATTCTGAATAAACATACACCCAAAAGGGATCATTAATTCTAAAACAAAATGAATTTCTAAACATTTAAGATAATAAAGTATCCACTTTATGGCTTCCCAATGATATATTCCTTCATTTTCCATAAACATAATAACAACTCCCACTACATGGACAATTTATATTCTTGTAAAAATGAAAGAATACTTAAACATTCAAACTATTTATACGTAAAAAACCGTGGTCATGTAATTATCCTCATATTCAATTCTTGGTTACTTCTACATTTATAGTTTAAAATTTATGCCCAATATATATAGGCTAGATTAGTTATGAAAATTTTATGCCATTACATTATCAATTGTATTCACTCTAACCAATACAACATAAGTGTTAGATGCTTCATGACCCTCTAGATGCTCTACCATAAAATCAATTTAACTTCCTCAAGAACCTTCATCTAAAAACATCTAGATAACTTTTTTTTATCACATTAATCTATTTCATATCTAGAAATTCCATGATAATTTCATGCATACAAATTATAAGAGTGATGATGATTTCATTTTCAAATTAATTTCAGTAGTATTAATAATCTACATTACATAGTAAAATAACTTGTTCTACAATAAAGTAATTTAACTTTTGGTTTAATTAAATAAGTACTTGATTCATATCTTATAGAAATATTTTGATCTTGTACCCTAGATAGCATCTATATTACTTTAATCCTTCTAATTTTGTTAATTAAATTTTCTTATCCAAACATCTAAGAAGTAAATGAATCTTCATTACTAATTGTCCAAAATTTAGACCTTCGTTCACAATGATTCCAAGCACCATTTGGGTCATTGTTTGATTAAAAATTTGGGAATATATATCTAAGAAATACACTCCTACCTCTAATTTATGACATTAAAAACCAACCTTACCTTATAATATTCCCATTAATATACTTATTTCTTAAACTAGTATAACTATTTGGTATATAGTTTCTTCATTCTCAGTGAATCCTCTGGATGCTCCCATTTTTCAAAATAATGATGGGAGTCCATTTATTCATTCATCACTAACCGTAAGTATTTTCAGTCTATGAGACATTGCACCTTTTTTGGTATTTAAGAAGTCCATCATCCATAATAATTAGGTTAAAAAAAGATAAAAAATATTGTAATGGACTTCTGACTCTTGTAGACCACATCAACTTCTATTATTTTTCTCTGTCTAGAACTACATCTTCTATAACTCTTTTTCAAGCTTTTGTAGTCCTAGATCATTCTAGATCATCTATTATTAGTTAAAACTCTATAATTTAACTTCCTACACAAAAAATAACCATCTATAATATCAGTATCCTTAAAAACATGAGTGATTCTATAAAAAATAAGATTTATTTGAATTCTATTTGGATCAACCATGGCATAATCCATTAATTATTTTTTCTATGTTATATCATCCACCTGATATGAATGAATCCATCATACCCCTTTATTGATATGATCATTTAAAATTTTTATGATCTTCTCATGATCATTATCACATAGCCAAAATATAATGTTTTTATTATTATAACCTATAATGAAACATGTTTTTATATTTCTTCTAATTTATCCATTTTCATGGAATCAATGTGGATGTGGGTAATGATTTAAAATCATTGAGGTGGGATACATCAACCTTTATTCGTTCCCACAACTATTCTTGAATTTAATTCCATAGTTGTGTGGAATAAATTATATTCATCTAGTATATCTCACAATTTACTTATTCTACCCAAAAATCGATGGTATACCAATAGTACATCTATATGATTTTATCATTCATATAATCTCAAATTCATTTTTTACCACAATATTCTATTATATCATTCCAAAATTTTCTTCTTAAAAAATTTCCTTTCTTCTTGTAGAACCACTAAAACACTCTACTTCTATATTAACCTCAATAATCATCCTTAAAGCACGTAATCTTTAAGATATACTCTCATTAAACCATGTATTTCTTTCAAAAAAATATTCTTAAAACATTGAACCAATTCATGGGAAGGAACAATGGCACCTTCCATGTTACAACATTGATAAAGTTATAAATGAAAAATGACCCACCAAAAGGTGGAATCAAAGACAGACCCTATACATCTATATATACAAGCTCTAAATTTATATTCTTAATTTCCTTTTCTTCTATCTGTAAGGAGGCATTATATTGTATCATAATGATACATTCAACATATATGTTTTACTCCACATAATCATGTTTTTGTATTGTATTTTTATCCTGTACATTCATCTCCATGTCACCCATGTGAACAGAATGATTATTCTTGAATATTATAGATTGGGAACTTATTATTATGGAAATGTTTTGACCTTATAAAATCCTAGTGATGAACAATGTTACATCTTTAAATCCTTTTGATACCTCCTTGGAACTATGGGTAATCATCAATAATCTTTATAAAAAATTGTATCATCTAGATGATCAAATGACATCAAATTAGTCTTTAACCTTAGTATGTGTCACACACCATTTAAATCAAATAATTATATATTCTATATTTGGACATTTAGATAACATTTACCAACTATCTTGATGGTTACATCATGCACAATATGAAACTTGAAAATCATCTACTCATATATTTTTAAATGCTCTAACTCTTGGAAATTTAGTATAAAGAACTCTTAATCAATGATATATAACTCCAAATGATTTGTGACACTTAGTAACAATGTGTTTTTTCTACTCATATATGGTTTTTATAGAAGAAATTATGGAAGTAAACCTTTTGGAATTTAACATTGATCCCTGTAATCATTCTTCATGTTCCCTTTTTCCCAAAAACTATGTTATTTGGGTCTGGGCCCCATTTATTTCACTTGGATCTTATATCCTTTCTCCTTCCCTTTATCCTTAAAAATATGTCATTTAGATACTATCATGATGTCATGTGTGAAGGAAACATATATACCATAGTTTTATTGAACAATTACTGAATGCACATGGGAAAATGAATTATAGCATTAAACCTAGGTTATACATTATCAATATTGGGATAAGGAAATATTTTAAAATACTAAAATGTGGAAGACATACATTTCGTTATCTATTTGTTTAGAATATTTTTTGACTAAAGTGTTTCTTTTATCACAACATCTTTAATGGTGTTATAGTTTGAGATGGGAATTCATAAAATTTACAAATGATCATGTTGATGAATTATTTAATATTAAAATTATTAATATCCCTTTACTACCATCAATTAATTTGATATTTAATTTAAGTGGTTTTACATTGAGTTTATCAAAAATTTCTAACACACATTAAAAATGATTTTGTTCATTTTCAAAGATATATACAATAATGTTATATACCTGGTGAAGTTTATAGTTATATGAAAGGAAATTTTCATTATATTATGTGAATTAGAAATTCTTTTTAACAACCATTCATTGATATAAATGTACACCTGATTGTTGAATTTTTTAGAGATGTCCAACTATGAGGGAATTTTCAATATATATGGATATACCTCATATAAAGGTATATAATTTTTTAAAATAATATATATAAAATTAAATTAAAATATAAGGTTATGTTATAGGGAGATATATTTTCAAATAAGATATTGAATTTTTTACTAGATACCACTCTAATGTAGATGTATTGGGTTAAAGAAAATATCATCATAATGTTCACCTTGTGGGGATGGAATTTCTAGAAGAGATGATGTTTTATTAATTATCACAGTGTAGTAATGGGATCAAATTTACATTTCACAAAATTCTATAGAGGATGTTCCATATATTGAAATTCATAAATTAATTCATAGGAATTTAAACCAATTAAGAGATGGAAGATGGATACAAAATACACATAATAAACATTTTGTGGGATGGTATTAAGACCTTATTTTTAAAGATTTATATGTAAATCTAGCTAATTTATGGTCATCCAGTGGTCTAAGATTATTATATTTGTATATATATTTCATGCATATAGTTTATGATATTCAATTGAAAACTTTTATTAATTATAAAAATATTTTCTCTAATTATTCATTGAAGTATTATAGTTTTGGGTAATATGTCTTTAATTTTGATAAAGGGAAAAAATATTTATACTGAAGAATATTTGATAATGAATAAAAAAACCAAGATTAAGAAAAAATGGTACATAATTGGACAATAAATGGAGAAAAATAATGAACAAGAATAAAAACTAGGTCACCTAATGTGATCATATTATTTCTAGTTATAATGAAGTTGAATGTCTTAGAAAATGAAGGTGTTGAAAATGAGGAATTCATGGTTCTTTTACTGGCTCCATTTCACATGTTTAAATATATGACCTAGAAAAACCCTATTCCAATAATTGATATGGGATAAAATTTGAAGTCACTATTCCAACTAAGGGAAACTTTATCATTCCATGCCCATTGTTCTGTCATCATCCTCACACACAGAGCTTAAGGTGATCCCCTGCTTCAAGCCATGCCGACAAACACAGTTGAGTAGCTATATTGCACACAATTTAAATATTTGACCAATACGATTTTGAGTGATGGATCCATGTAAGCAGATGGATAATCTAACACTGATGAAGATTAAAATTCTCATTATAACACCTATTGTAATTATACAGTGGCCCTTAGCTCAATGAAGAAGAAAATGTTGAGTTTTGTGTCATAAAATGTGTCTATGTTTCTTACATGTGAAAGCTAAAAATAAAATTCTTGAACCTATATCATGGATTCAAACGTGTTATGCATGTCCATGATGTTTTAATAGTGAAATAACATCTCAAGAGTTATCAACGTCATGATTAAAGTGATTTAATGTTTAGTGAGGTGATGAATTGAAGAGAAGAGATAAAATCACTTGTAGGTCCACTCTATGACATGGTTATGGGTCATTGAACAAATATATTGAGTTTAAATTTTAATATCCATGTGGTATTATCTAAAATTAACATCCCAATAGAATTGTGACATTTTATGTGGAATTTTTTATTGATTTTAAATATATTTGAAAGTATATCAAATGAGGAGATGATGAAAACTCAAAAAAAATTAAATTCCAATAAATAGTAGGCTTCATTTCTCTTTTAAATTATCTTTTGGAAGGAAATATCTCAGAGTTAACTTCTTCTAGAAATTGGATTGTCCAAGATGGTAGGAATATAGAAGACCTTCAAGTGTGGGGACCATTTTAGTATCATCATACAACCTATTATAGATAATCATTTAAAAATCAATCCAACCATTATTCAAAGGATCTATAATTCAATCAATTTCTCTAGTATACCACCTGAAGACCCAAAAACTCATCTTAAGATATTTTTGGAACTATGAGATACTTTTTAGTTTAATAATGTATTCAGTGACACAATGAGGTTAATGATATTTTTTTATTAATAAATAACAATGAACAATGATTCAAATCCTTTAACCTCATTCTATTATGACATGAGATAAGTTAGAAAAGAATTTAATAACCCACTTCCCCCTAAATGTCCATGAATATTCACACTGAAATTTTACATTTCATTCAATATGATGATTAATCAATGTATAATACATGGGAAATATTAAAGAATCTAATAAGATGTATCCTCATCATGGAATTGATACATGGATACTAAACCAAACATTTTTACAATAGTATTGCAAATTAGAATAGTTATATCATTGATATTGTGGTTGGAGGTTCATTGATGAAGAAATACCTTTAATAGTGTTTCAATTTACTTGATGAGTTGGTGAGAAATTGTTTTCAATGGAAATAAAATAGAGTAAAAATTCAAAGAGAATTTATGGTAAAAATGATTGGATGTTTTCCCAAATTGAGTTTATGACAATTAAATTGGATATGATGATGACCACACACTAAGAACATGGTATATACATTGAGTATCTCAATTATATTGATTATAATCAACAAATTAATTATCAAGGTTAGAATCTAAATCCACAAGGTAATGTATACCAACCACCATATGGGTGCAAAAGACCTCAAGGACCCTATATCCTAACTAGAATAAATAAATTAGAGGAAAATTTATCAAAATTCCTGACTATAACTGGTTATACCATCAATGAGTTAAAATATAACTCCAAAGATAAAACATCTTCATTAAGAAATTTAAAATTTCAGGGGTGATAGCTAGGAATGTACCTTGGGGTCATGTACATAATCCAATGAGGATAAGTGAAGGGATTTACATTGATTTGTAAAAAAACCATTGAATATAACTTTTAAACAAATATAAAACACCAATATTAGAATATTTAGAAAGTTATGTATATGGTAAAAAATAATGAAGGAAAAAAGAGAATGAGTATTAAGAAGTGATAAAATAACTACCACCACTATACAAGCCTAACATACTCTTTATAGAGAGGTTAAATCAAGTTAATATAAAAGATAAATGGGTAACTTTTTTTGGAAATTCTTAATGAAATTAATATCAATATTCCCTTTTCCATAGGCCTAGAGAATGTTTCTATATACATTAAATTTAGGAATGTGCTACTATCAAACAAGAGGAAGCTTGAGGAAACTGGAACAACACCACTTACAAGGGAGTACCCAACTGTGTTATTAATGGATCTACATAAAAATCCATAAGAACTAGTTAGTATTTCAATTCAAATTAATATTGGGTTGAAAAAACATGGAAAATATTTTTGTGATCATGTTGAAAGTGTAAATATCACGTCATGCACTATATATAAAAGATTGGGGTTAGAAGACCAAAAGACCCCAAGAGTGATTCTACAACAAGATAATACCATTGTGAAGTACCCATAGGTAATGATTGAAAATATTTTGGTGAAAGTGGATATGTTCATATTTCTAGTTGGCTTCCTAGTATTTGACATGGATAATGAAAGACCACCTCCCATACTAAGAAGTACTTTTTAAATATGGTAAGAGCATTGATTTATAAATGGGTTAGTTATGATAAATATATGATGATTAGAAAGTTAGTATCAATATTTAAAATTCCATGGAGATCTATAATGAAAATGATGAATAGTTGGATGAGGGAAATAAGTTACAAGTTGAATATATAGTTTTTGTTGAAGTAAAGAAGGAGCTATTATCTATCCAAAATCAAGAAAAAGATGAAAATTAAATGAATAATGAAAGAGGATAATAGGATGAGATAAAAACGAGTAACGTATATAAAAAGTAGGTTTTTTGTGGGACAATAGTTTTGGATAGATCATGAAATGACATTTGGGTTTTCAATACTAAATATAAATTGGTGGATCATCACAATGTATGTGTAGAAGGTTCCACCATAGGGAAGAGTATGAATATTTTCTAAAACATTCCATTAACCCATATATTGGATAAATATCAATTATGACCACTTATTAATATATATATGGAATCCTCTATCCAATAAACCATCACTTGATCAAATAAGAAGAATAATCTAGATAAAAGACATTAAAAATTCTTTTTAGGGAGACAACATTGGGTTTTTATTAGTATATGTTAATTTTGACACACTTACACATATTTCTCTAGGGTATTTTTTAAAAATGGACCTATAATTTTAGTTGTTTATTTTTTATTTGTACGCCCATAGAATGAAAATGAATATATGGAAGGATAAAAAGTATAGAAGTTTGGGCTCTTCAAAGAATAATAGGATTATAAGTTTTATGTTTTTATTTAATTTTACTTCACAATATTGTTCAAACTCTCTTATATGATTTTACGAAAACTTCATACCCCACATAGATTTTTCTAAAATTTTGTTCTAGGATAAAAAAGACACATAAAATAACCATGAAACCATTTTAAAAATCTATTTAATGATAAGAATAAAGGAGTAAAATTTGTTGATATATTAGTAAATATATTGGTGGAATTAAGAATGTGGGAATGGATAATTACTGATACACATAGGGAAATTGATTTAATGAATCATGATTTAGGGAAATTGGTTGAGTTATTGAAATGAAATTTTAATTAGATTTTAAATGATTTGAATTTTTGAGCTTTTATTTGATTAGTGTGTTGTTAGTGTGAAATTTCATGAGTTATTAAATCACTATATTAATTTTCACATTCTGAATAAGATTTTATACCTATTTTTTATATCAATTTAGAATATTTATTGAGAGAAACATGGGGCATTCCTACAGTCTATAACATTAATTTAATAATTTAAAATCTATGAAAGTATAATATAACATTTAATATGATAGAGGATTTTTTATTATTAAACCAATGTAATTGAGGCTCACCCATTTATTTTATATTTTACTTCCCCATTCTATTAAAATAACTCATTATATTTTATAAACTGTTTGTGTATTCTTCTCCATCTGTCTTTTCATTTTCCTAACAATGGTTACTTTTTGTCTCACCAACACTGAGAGGATAACCTATGGATCACTAACTTGTTTAAATTATATTAATCTATAGTTTAGGCACATTTACATTGATTTTTTTTCATTGAGTTTATATATTCATGGTGAGAAGAGTTTATTGATAAACCATAACATTTCTATTTACCCCATTTCCATCCATACTTTAAAAATCATTTAAATCTCTCAATGATTTGATTTCTGATGTATGATGGGATTTTTAGTTTTAGTACTATGTAAAATTATTATTTTAATATATTAAAATAATTGTGGGTAAAGCATTGAAGAGGGTTATAAAGTGATATGTTCATTTATACAATTAATGTAGTGAGATACGTTAAAAAACATTCTTAGCTTAATTTGTCGAAAAGGTCATCAGTACCTTGTTTCGAAAACGGTGTGAAGATTACATTCAATAAATTTTATAAAAAGTCAAAAATGATTTAAATTAATTTAACCCATAGTCTAGTAAATATTAAAAATATTTTGAAATACATTTTTAAGAAACACAGATGTGGATGACAAAGAGGTCTCAGTAGATTCTTACGTAAAAAAAACCACGGATAATAAAGAGATTGTGAAATTAACCCTTACCTTGTACTTTTACTTAGTTGATAATATTTTGACCTCATGTATAATAGTTAAAACTTTGTTATTATATTACACAAGAAATATATACATAAATATGATATCATATACGATCTTCTAATATTTCTTTGTTAATAATATTTCAGTAGAATCATCGTTTTGTGTGTCAACTGGTTCGCTTTCCTTTATATGATTGGTTATGTAAGCAATGTTTGTTATGGATAGAATTTGTTTGATTAATATATTGAATGATATTAAGTTCATAAACTTTATTTTTAATCATAAAATGAAAATTATTCTTGAATGATTATGATGGGGAATGAATCTCATCGCGTTCGTGGAGACGGTAATCTGTATGTACGCACGAGCGACAATAACATTATATTGATGGGAATTTTTATGTAATTGGATGTTATATCATATATAAAGAATCATTAAAATGTTATATTTATTATTTAAATCAGTTAAAAGAATTATTACACCCATCCAAATAATGGAGTGTTTGAATAACAAACTACACCACGACGTGGAGACGGTAAGCCATACGTACGCACGTATGGTGACATTGTCAATTATAGGATGGATAGAATAACGAATATGGTTGTACCATATATATAATAACATAAAAATATTTATAAGGTACTGAATTTATTATTTTGGTATGGAACAAAAAATAAAGAGGAAGTGGAAGAAGAAAAGAACATGAAAGAGGGTTGTGAAATTATTACATCTTCGAGTGTTTCCTTTTTCATCGATCAAATGGACTAATTAGGTTGGGTTTCTAATCAAAGTAAGGCCACTAGGTAAAAGTGAGGATATTTTGGAGGATATTTGGTCAGGGTTTGGATGATCCAAATGTCATTGAATGTGTGAAATTAAGATAAGGGGAAGTTCCCTTTTATAAGAGATGTGAGGGGCACCTTAGGAAAATATTGAAATATTATTTTATAATAAAATAATTTTCGTTATTTAATGGACAAAAAAGGATTTAATTAGAGGATAATATGGGGATGGGTATATATCCTCTCAAAAATAGGTTTTGGACATGTTTAGGTCACCATATTAACGAAATCGTTTAGATTTAACTCAAAGTTAAAAAGTTTAACTTTTACCGTGTCTTCTTGTATTCTTACACTATATGGGTAATAAACATACTATAAAATTACAAGAGAACCTAAAGTGGTTAATTAATGAAATATATAATATTATTTCATCCCTTTGACATAACCTTATATTTTTAGTAATAGTATATCAATTAATAATATAGTATTTGTTTTTAAAACTCAATTATCTCAATTTTGACACTATTTTGTATTTTTTTTAAATGTCATAACATCATTATTACTTCGCAAAATATTTATTTAATAAACCCAAACATGTCATATTAACCAAGAAAATTATTTTAATTCATCCAAAGTCTCAAGTTACATTTATTTGGATATTTATAATATCAATTATTTTAATCTTTCATTAATAAGGTAATTATCGCATCATCATTGTGTCACAAATAAATAAAATTATTTATTGTTTAAAAATTATAAATAAAATAAAATAATGTAGGAAATCATTTTATATTTCTAATGAATATTTATAGAATAATTTATCTTATGTGTAACCATATATTAAAAATGATTTAGTTATTAAACTTTCAATTTAACACTTTTAACTCGTCTTTAAATAAAATAATAATAAATGTCCTAATCTAATCCAAGTGGACCAAAATGATCACATTTAATTCCTATGTTTGTTTTTAGTCGAATAAAATTTATCCAATAGAATAAGGACATGTGTTATGGTAATTATAATATCATTTTTACCTTTAATTCCTATTTACTTTTAACCGTGGTAAATAAAAGTCACAAGTTACTATTCACCAAAAATTATTTTCATATTATTTAACAACATTTTACTTAAAAATTTAAATCATGTATCTCAGATTTTTTAAATTCAACTCATAGAAGTAGTAAAATTATGTTTTATTAGAATTTTCAAATGCTTCCAGAAGGTTGGTAAAATACGCAAAAAAGATCATTAATATTTTATACATCTAAAATTATTATAAAATGAATATAATGAATCACATTGAACATATATAGGTATTATGTATTTATTTTGACCTAAAATAAAATAAAATAAAATAACTAATTATTTAAATAAAAAGGTTGTTTTAAACAATAACCCAATGTTTTTCATTATTCATCAAAAATTGAAAGTTTTCCTAAAAATACCAAAACTTCACCCTTAGATCCTTTTGATATTGAGAATCCAAAAATTAATTCTATTTTACAATACTTAAAACATATAAGTAGAATTAATTAATTTAAAATTAATTCCCATTTTCAAAACCAAAAAGTGGGGTTTTTAAGAAGTAAAAAACTATCAAAATATTGACATGTGTTTATGTCAAATTTAAATGTGAAATTACATATAATGGCATACATTGTGTTAAATGATAAAAATATAATCTTATTATACATCTAAACCATTTAAATTCATAATTTTACACAATAAATTATTTCAATTAAAAAAGTTGTTTTCAATTAAAATATAGTATTTTTCACTATTCATCATGATATGAATGTTATCAGAAAAGTACCAAAAATTTATCCAAAATCAATTTTTATGTCCTGATTCTAAATAATTTTTTTTTCATTAAATTTATTATATAAATGTGTCAAATATTGTTTTTAAAAATGGTTCACCATTAAAAGGTGGTAAAATTTCATTAAAAAAAAATACTTCTTTTATCTGAAAAAATGAATTTATTCTTATATTATGTCTAAGAAACACATTATATGGATACTAAAAATATACAGAGTATATAAAATTCAAAATTCAGTTAATACTATTCATAAAATCTTTTTCAACGGCTAGTTTGGTAAGTCATGATGCGCTCGAACTCAGTGTTGTGTGTAACACAAGTTAATGAATTCATTTGAATAAATAACGTACTATTAAATATTGGGGTGTTACATTCTCCCCCCTTCAATAAAGTGCGTCCCTATAATTTGAAATTGTTCTTCGAAAATAAAAGGTTGAAAATAGAAAATACACTTGTGGAAAACCCACATCAGAAATAGGGTTAATAAAATTTAGACTTAATAAGAGGGAATGGGAAAAGAAAAACTCCCCACCAAATTAGCGTTTCGAATATTAGAACATTGGGGGAAATTATAGACACATAATTGGACGAAAAACATAAATATTTATAGGGAGTGATTGAGATCTTCAAACACAAACTAGTGTAAAATTAATGGCCTCAAAGCCATCAATCTATGATGATTTAAAATATTATCTGTTCAACAAAACATAAGGTATTAGGATAAGACATTTTTGGTTTTAAGATCCCTTTCCCTATGTTTAAGAATTAATTTCTTCATAGAATAAGAGAGAAAAAATATACTTGACAAGTTGAGTTTTATCCTTTTACTAATTTCTACCACAAACTCATCTTTCACTCCAAAAGATAATAGAATTAAAAAATATTCTATTTATCCTAATCATATATGGTTCAAAGAATAAATTATTTATAATTCATTTTTCAGACTATTTAAAAAAACTATAGTAAAAAATCAGGACATCACGTAGGCCAGTGGTAGATTATACACCCTTGCCACCCTTTGGTAGTGGGATCAAGTCTCGTAGCCTTGCCGGACGAGATGGGTTGTCACCCGACCTCCACGTTGTCCTTTTTATAACAATAAAAAATAATCTTAATAAATGATTTAACCTTAACAATAGTATGAAATGTCAAAATTAATCGGTTCCAACCTTTATACTTATCCAAATTACTTCTGTCCAAACTCATAGTCCCAAATTTTATATGTAATGTCAATATAACATAATGAAGATCTCTTTTCTTCACATATTAACATGTGAATACCTTCATCATGTATTCTCTTAAAACATGGTAACACCATGAATTACCATAAAACCTTATTGAAAACATTCATTCTCCCTTGTTCCTTATAAAATACTGGATATAATCCTTATATCCAAAATTGTTTAATACTCCAACAATGATGAAATAAACAAACAATTAATTAGTTTCAATTTAGTTAATAATATCGAATATAATTTATCCAAATCAATAATATCTTATTCCAAAATCACTACCTCAGTATCATAAATATATTAAGGTTTATCTTTCTTTCAACCATGTATTTTCTAAAAAGTATAACTTTCTATTGAGTTACTTTTCTTAGAACTACATAATATCAAATTCTCAATGAAATAGTATTGTAATACAATACTTATTTATTTCCATAATTCATAAAACCAGTACATCGTTGATACAACACTGAAATGAAATAATTTTTTAATAACAACATAAGAACACTAGTCATTCCTATTCATTTGTGGTAGTATCATAACTTGATTATTATCTAATAACATCATTTAGAGCATACTCTGATGACTTGGACATTGATTCTCGTAGTGTCCCAACTCATTGCAGATGAAGCATTGTACATTTGAAACCTTTTTCTTACCCTTTAAATCATGTACTTGGGGTCCTTATTCACCACAATTATAACAAACTTTCATTCCCTTCAAGAATTTACAAAGGTTATTCTTTCCACAATTATCACATATGGGGAAATCATTCTTTCCACTCTTCCCTTTATCCATATTTTTCTCTACCATCCTTTTCTTCTCTTGCTTCCCCTCAAATCCATAGGACTTAGAAAATTCTTTACTTATCTAATTAACACATGATACTTTTTCTTCATATGATTAGAATACGTGGGTGCCTATTTGCCTTCTAAATGTTGTCTTAATACCATGAAATCTATTATCCTTCTTACACTTTGGATCATACATATTGTTCAAGTTCTCATTCCTTCTACAACGCACCATTTCTAATCAATGGTATACATTAGGTTTATTTATGAATTGTAATGAAAAATTCTAAATTTGTAAAATACCTAACATAAGAGTTTATGAATATAATCCAAAAAAATGTTTTCCTCAAGGACATATTTAATCATCAATCCTCCAAAATTGTTTTTAAAGAAAATGTGAATTATCCTAAGCATATCCCCCGGGAGTGTTATAACCAAGAGTGTAGCAAGGCCTGTTGTCATGCACCAGTTCCCGTTCAAGTATACCTCAAAGCAATATTTTCATGTTTTACCCCTAGGTATATCTGTTCCAGAGAAACCTATACCTATTCATATTCAGACATGGATTTATTTTTTGGAAAATTGACCAAATCTCCACATTACCAAAATTTAGGAAGTTCTTATATACTAATCCTCAAAGTCTACCTTAGGGTAGTGTTCTCTAATCAGGGTTTTCCTAAATATAGTTTCCAAGGTTTTTACTAAAATTCGTCTGATACCATCTATAACACCCCAACCCCAGTTACCCAGAGTTAGTGAATTATTAAATAACATTGGCATGATCACAAGGGATCAAATCCAGAATGACTGATCAGTTTAGTAGTATTGGAAGTACTAGAAACATTCGTAAGTTTTAAATTACAATATAAAATGAAAAACAACAAAAAAAAAATACTCCATTGACCACATTCATATCCCTTAGACTATCCCTATAGGTCAGTCATAATATACTTCTTTGCTTCCAGGGAAAAATAAAACATAATAAAGGGGTGAGCTCAGGTGATGAGTAAGGATAACAGTAAAGGAGAAAATTTTATAAATAAGAATAAACATTTTAAATCAATGTATAAGAATAAAACATAAGCCTTTTAAACAAAAACATCATAATAACTTATAAACTACAAGTAAAATAATTCCATTTACTTATTCACATGGATAATCTACTAGTAGAATTATCACATGCAATATCAAAATCTAAATTCATAATGATGGAATGAAAAATGCTGGACATCATAACCACATAGTCAAGGCCTTGTGCCAAGAATACAAATAAGTTTTTTTCATGGCCTTGTTCCAAGAAACTAGTTTGTCTCATGAGACCTACCGATGCATCTAGGAGCTATAACAGGCTCCACCATTCACTTACTAAGTCCAATGCATTACTTATATGAAATGGTTGAAACATAACATAAACATTCGAATTAAAAATAGCATATGAAATGTTAAAATATTAACCATAAACCATGAATGGTATAAAAATAACACATCCAAAGTCAAAAATTTCACAAAACCTCAATACAATATGGAATATTTGTATCATAATAAATCAACTTCAAACAAGTGTGAAATCCATCAAAGGATGTTGACATATATGGAATCAAAACTATTTGAGAGAAAAATGTCTTTCTATTTTGAAATCATTTAAAAGTAACATAATTATAGAAGATAACATTTATTTTTAATATCTTCTTATAATATTGTAAGGGAAGTTTCAAATGTATTATAATGGTGGAGAATAGCTGCACCTACCATATATGTTAAAAAAACATTCTTACCTTAATTTGTCAAAAAGGTTATAAAGTACCTTATTTGGAAAATGATTGAATGATTTCTTTCAAAACATTTTATAAAAAGTAAAAAAGGGTATAAATGACTTTAACCCATAGTCTATTATATAGTAAAAATGTTTTGAAATATATTTTTTGGAAACCCAGATGTGGATGACAAAGAGGTCCCAGTAGATACTTACATAAAAAAACCTCGGATAATAAAAAGATTGTGAAATTAACCCTTAACTTGTAATTTTCCTTAGTTTATGGTATTTTATCCTCCTGTATAATAGTTAAATTTTTTTTATTAAATTATCCAATAACTATATACATAAATATGATATCATATATGATCCTCTAATATTTCATTATTAATAATATTTCTGTAGTATCATCATTTCAGGTGTTACTAATTCGTTTTCCTTTATATGATTGGTTACGTAAGACAAGATTTTTATGGATAGGATGTGTTTTATTCATATCCATAATGATATTAAGTTCTTAAACATTATTTTTAATCATAAAATGAAAATTATTCTTGTATGATTATGATGGGTAATAAATCTCATCACGTTCATGGAGACAGTAATCTGTTCGTACGCACGAGAGACAATATCATTATATTGATGGTGAAATAATATGTAATTGGATTGTATATCATATATAAATAATCATTAACATGTTATATTCATTAATTAAATCAGTTATACTCATTATTATACCCGTCCAAATAATGAAGTGTTTGAATAACAAATTACACCACAACGTGGAGACGGTAAGCCGTACGTACGCACGTTTGGTGACTCTGTTATTTATAGGATGTATAGAACAACGAATATAGTTGTGAAATATTTATAATAATATCATAGTATGTATAAGGTATTTTAGTTATTACTTTGGTATGGAACAGTAAAGAAAAAGGAAGTGGAAGAAGAAATGAACTTGAAAGATGGTGGTGAAATTATTACCTCTTTTTCAGGTGCTTACTTTTGAGTTGATCAAAAGGACTCAATAGGAGAGATTTCTTATCAATGTAAGGACATTTGGCCTAGGTGAGGAGTTTGAGAGGATATTTAGGCAGGGGTTGGCTGAGCCAAATGGCTCTGGAGGTGTGAAATTAAGAGAAGGGGACGTTCCCTTTTATAAGAGAGGTGCGGGGCACCTTAAGAAAAGATTGAAATATTATTTTACAATAAATTAATTTTCGGTTTCTAAAGGCCAAAAATGATTTATTTATAGGATAAGGTTGGTATGGGTCTAAATATTTTCAACCAATAGGTTTTAGTAAAGCTTATATCACCATATTAACCCCCATCGTTTATATTTGACTCTAAGTTAAAAAGATTAACGTTTACCGTGTCTTCTTGTACTCTTACACTATATGGTTAATAAAATTACTCTAAGCTTCTAAGAGAACATAAAGTGGATCCTTAATGAAATATATAATATTATTTAATCCATTTGGAATAACCTTATATTTTTAGGAATATTATATCAATTAATAATATAGTAATTTCACTAAAAACACAATTATGAAAATTTTGAATCTATTTGGTATTTTGTTTTTGTGAAAGTCATAAAAACATTATTAATTAAATAAAAATTCATTTAATAAACCCTAACATGTCTTAGTAACCTTTAAAATTATTGGAATTTCTCAAAAGTCTCAAATTACATTTATTTGTATATTTATAACATCAATTATTTTAATCATTCATTAATAAGGTAATTACTGCATCATCATTGTGTCATAAATAAATTAAATTATTTATTGTATAAAAATTATAAATAAAATACCATTATGTATTAAATTTTTTTATCTTTATAATGAATATTTATATTAGAATTTATCTTATGTTCAACTCTATATTAAAAATGTTTTAGTTATTAAACATCAAATTTAACACTTTTAACTCTTCTTTAAATAAAATAATAATAAATGTCCTAATCTAATCCATGTGGGACAAAAGGATCATATTTTATTCCTAAGGTTGTTTTTGGAAGAATTAAACTTATCCAATAGAATTAGGACATGTTTTAGCGTAATTATAATATCATTTTTACCTTTAATTACCCTATTTACTTTTAACCGTGGTAAATAAAAGTCAAAAGTTACTATTCAAAAAACTTATTTTCATCTTATTGAACCAAATTTTACAAAGTGATATAAACTTTGTCTCTTGGAGTTTTGACATTCAACTCACAAAAGTGGTAAAATTAAGTTTTATGAAAATTTTCAAATGCTCTTAGAAGGTGTGTAAAAGACGGTAAACCGTTCAATAAAATTTTATACACATAGAATTATTATAAAATGACTCTAAGGAATCACATTGAAAATATATTGGTATTATTTATTTATTCTGAACTAAAATAAATTAAAATAAAATAACTAATTATTTAAATAAAAATTCGGTTTTAAACAACAACGTAGTGTTTTTCACTATTCATCAAAAATTGAAAGTTTTCAGAAAAATACAAAAAATTCACACTAAGAAAATTTTTATATTATGAAATAAAAAAATGAATTCTATTTTACCATATTCAAAATATATAAGTAGCATTAATTAATTTAAATTTAATTCATGTTGTCAAAACCAAATAGCAGGTTTTTAAGAAGTAAAAACTATCAAAAGATTAACATTTGTTTATGTCAAATTTAAATGTGAAATTAATTATAATGACCAACATTGTATTAAATGATAAAAATATAATCTTATTATGCTTCCAAACCATTCAAATTCATAATTTAACACTATAAATTATTTCTTTTAAAAAAGTTGTTTTTAATTGAAATTTAGTATTTTTAACTATTCATCAAAATATGAAAGTTATCAGAAAAGTACCAAAAACTTATCCAAAATAAATATTTATGTCTTGATTCAAAAGAATAATTTAATTTCATTAAATTTAGTATATAAAAGTTTCAAAAATTGGTTTTAAAAATGGTTCGCCATTAAAAGTCGGTAATATTGCATTTTTTTAAAAACACTTCTTTTATCTAAAAAAATGAATTTGTTCTTATATTATGTCTAAGAAAAAAATAATATGGATTCTAAAATTATATGGATTATATAAATTTAAAATTTAGTTACTACTATAAATAACCGCTTTTGAACGGCTAGTTTGGTAAGTCGTGGTGAGTTCGAACTCGGTGTTGCGTGTAGCGCAAGTTATTGAATTACTTTGATGAAATAACATACTATGAAATTTTGGGGTGAAACATTATACCCTGATTCAAAAAATTTAATCTTTTATATTTGAAATTATTCTTCAAAAATAAATGTTTGAAAATTGAAAACACATTTGTGGAAAACCCACATCAAAAATAGGGTTAATAAAATTTAGTCTTAATAAGAGGGAATGGGAAATGATAAAGTACCACCAAATTAGGTTTTTGAATAGGAGAACATTGGTAGAAATTATAGACACATAATTGGGGGAAAAACTTAAATATTTATAAGGTTTATTGAGGTCATCAATCACAAACCAGTGTAAAATTGATGGCCTCAAAGCCATCAATCAATGATGATTTAAAATGTCATCGGTTCAACAAATCATAAGGTATTTGGATAACAAATTTTTGGTTTTAATATCCATTCCCTAAATTTTAAGAAATAATTTATTTATAGAATAAGAGAAAAAATATACTTGATAAGTTGAGTTTCATCCTTCAACTAATTTCTACCACAGACTCATCTTTCACTCCAAATGATAATAGAATTCAAAAATATTCTATTTATCCTAATCATATAGGGTTCCAAAAATAATAAATTTATAATTAATTTGTCATACTATTTAAAAAAACTAAATTATTCAAACCACGATATCACATAGTCCATTGGTAGGTGATTCACCCTTTTCATCCTTCGATTGCGGGTTCAAGTCTCATTGCCTTGCCGGATGCGATGGGTTGTCGCCCGACCTCCGTGTTCTCCTTTTTTAACAATGCAAAAAATAATCTTAAGAAATTATTTAACCTTAACAATAGTATTAATTGTCAAATGTAATCCATTCTAACCTTTATACTTATGCAAAATACTTCTGTCCAAACTCATAGTCCAAAAATTTGTAAGGAAGGTCAATATAACATAATGAAGATCTATTTTTTTTTTCACATATTAACATGTTAATACCTTCATCATGTAATATCTTAAAACATGGTAACACCTTGAATTACCATAAAACATTATTGAATATATTCATTCTCCCTTGTTCCTTATAGAATACTGGATATACTACTTATATCCAATATTTTTGAACACTCCATCAATGATGGAATAAACAACCCATTAATTAGTTTCAAAGTTTTCAAGAATACCGAATATAATTAATCCAAATCAATCATATCTTATTCCATAATCACTACCTCAGTATCATAACCATATTAAGGTTTATCTTTCCTTTAACCATGTATTTTCAAAAAAAATTAACTTGCTATTGAGTAACTTTTCATAGAATCATATAATCTCAAATCCTCAACGAAATAGTACTGCAGTATAATCCTTATTTATTTCCATAATTCATATAACCAGTACATCATTGACACAACACTCCAATTAAATAATTCATTAATAATAATATAAGAAAACTAGTCATTCCTCTTCATCTGTGGTAGTATCATAACTTGATTATTATCCAATAGCATCATTTAGGGCATACTCTAATGATTTAGACATTGATTTGCATATTGTCCCAACTCCTTGCAGATGAAGCATTATATATTTGAAACCTTTTTCTTACCCTTGAAATCACGTACTTGGTTTCCTTTTTATCCACACTTATAATAAACTCTCATTCCCTACAATAATTTACCAAGGTTATTTTTTCAACAATTATCACATATTGGAAAATCCTTCTGTCCCCTCTTCCATTTATCCAACTTTTTATCTACCATCCCTTTCTTCTCTTGATTCCATTCAAATCCATAGGACTCAAGGAATTTATTACCTATCTTATTAACACATGATACTATTTCTTCATATGATGAGAATACATGGGAGACTATTTCACTTCTAAATATTGGCTTAATACCATGAAAGATATGATTCTTCTTACTCTTTTGATTAGGTGTATTGCTGGAGTTCTTATTACTTCTACTGCGCACCATTTAAAAACAATGGTATACATAGGGTTAGTTTATTAATTTCAATACATGATTCCAAACTTGTAAAATACCTATCATAAGTGGTTTATTTATATAATCCAAAAAAAACATTTTCTTCAAGGAAGTATTTACTCATAAAACCTTCATAATTGTTTGTAAATAAAATTTGAATTATCCTAAGAATATCCCCTGGGAGTGTCATAACCAAGAGTGAGGCAAGGCCGATTGTCATGCACCAGTTCCTGTTCGAGTCTATCCAAAGCGGTGTTTTCGGGTTTTACCCCTAGGTACATCTTTCCCAGAGCCGCCTATACCTGCTCGTATCCAAATAGGGATGTATTGCTTGCAAAACTCAAAAAATCTATGCATTACCTAAATTTTGGAAGTTCTTATATACTAATCCTCAAAGTCTATCTTAGGTTAGTGTTTTCTAATCAGAGTTTTCTAAATCTAGTTTCCAAGGTTTGTACTAAACCTCTTCTGATACAACCTGTAATGCCTCGACCCCAGTTACCCAGAGTCGGTGCATTATTACATAACATTAGCATGATCACAAGGGAAAAAAATCCCAAAAGACATATCAGTTTAGTAGCCTTCGAAGTACTAGATACATTAATAAGTTTTACATTACATTATAAAATGAAAACAACAATAACATTGTCTCCATTGACAACATTCATATCCCTTAAACTATCCCTGTAGGTCAGTCATATTAAACTTCTTCACATCATGGGAAAATAAAACATAATAAAGGTGTGAGATCAGGTGCTCAGTAAGGAAAACAATAAAGCCAAGACTTTCCTAAATAAGCAAAAACATTTTAAGGCAATGTAAGAGATTAAAACATAAGACTTTAAACTTACACTTCAGCATAATATGGAAAATATATATCAAATAATTCCATTTAATTATTCACATGGATATTTTACTAGTCGAATAATCACATGAAATATCAAAATCCAATTTCATAATTATAGAATGCATAATGCCAGACATCATAACCACAAAGTCAAGGCCTTGTGCCAAGATTGCAAATAAGATTTTGTCAAGGCCTTGTTCCAAGACACTAGTTTGTCTCATGAGACCTACCGATGCATCGAAGATCTATATCGAGCTCTACCCGTCACTTACTAAGTCCAATGCATTCCTCATCTGAAAAGGTCTAAGCATAACATATACATTCGTATTGAAACTAGCATAGTAATGATAATAAATTAACTATAAAAGATGAATGGTATAAAAATAACACATCCACAATCAATCATATCAAAAAACATTCTATACAATATGGAATATTTGTATCATAATAAATAAACTACAAACCAATGTAAAATCCATCAAAGGATGTTGACATTGATGGAATAAAAACTATTTTAAAGAAATATCTCTTTTTATTTTAAAATCATTTAAAAGTCACATAATTATATAAGATACCATTTATTTTGAAAATATTATTATAAGCTTGTAAGTGAATATACAAATGTATTATAACGGCATAGAATAGCCTCACCCGCCGTATAAGGTAAAGAAACATTCATACCTTAATTTCTCGAAAAGGTCATAAATTATAATGTTTGGAAAACGAAAAAAAGATTCCTTTCAAAACATTTTATAAAAAGTCAAAAAATGGTATAAATCACTTTAAACCATAGTTTAGTAAATAGTAAAAAGGTTCTGAAATACATTTTTAAGAAATAAGGATATGGATGACAAAGAGGTCCCAATAGATACTTACATAAAAACAACCTCAGATAATAAAGAGATTGTGAAATTCACCCTTACCATGTACTTGTACTTAGTTTATGGTATGTTAAACTATTTTATAATAGTTAAAACATTGTTATTAAAATTATAAAGGAACTATATACATAAATATGATATCATATATGATCCTCTAATATTGATTTGTTAATAATATTTCAGTAGTATCATCGTTTCGTGTGATAACTGATTCGTTTTCCTTTATAGGATTTGTTATGTAAGTGATATTTTTTATGGATAGGATGTGTTTGATTCATATCAATAATGATATTATGTTCTTAAAAATTATTTTTAATCATAATATGAAAATTATTCCTGAATTATTATGATGGGGAATGAATCTCATCGAGTTAGTGGAGATGGTAATCCATACGTATGCATGGGCCACAATATCATTATATTGATGGTAAAATCGTATGTAATTGGATGTTATATCATATATAAAGAATCCTAATATGTTATATTTTTTATTTACATCATTTATACTCATTATTATACCCATACAAATAATGGAGTGTTTGAATAACAAACTACACCACGACATGGAGACGGTAAGCCGTACGTACGCACGCATGGTGACTTTGTCATTTATTGGATGGATAGAATATTTAATATTGTTGTAACATATTTTTAATAAAATAACAGTATATAGAAGTTACTGTATTTGTTATTTTGGTATGAAAAAATAAATAAAGAGGAAGTGGAAGAAGAAAAGAACTTTAAAAAGGGTGGTAAAATTATTACATCTACTTCGGGTGTTTCCTTTAGAGTTGATCAAAAGGACTCCTTAGGTTCAATTTATGATCAATGTAAGGAAACTAGGTAGAAGTTAGGATAGTAGAAAGGATATTTGGATAGTTTTTGGCATGAGTCAAATGGATTTGGAGGTGTGAAATTAAGATAAGGTGAAGTGCCCATTTTTAAGAGAGGTGAGAGGAACTTTAGGAAAATATTAAAATAATATTTTAAAATAAAATCATTTTATGTTTATAATGTCTCAAAAAGAATTTATTTCTAGGCTAAGGTGGGGATGAGTCTAAATACTCTAAAAAATAGGTTTTAGACATGTTTAGGTCACCTTATTAACCCTATGTTTTAGAATTAAGTCTAAGTTATGTTTAAATTTTACCATGTATTCTAGTATTCTTACACTATATGGTTAATAAAAATACTCTAAAAATACAATAGAACCTAAAGTTGTTTATTAATGATAAATATAATATTATTTAAGACCTTTGGCTGAACATTAGATTTTTAGGAATATTATATGAATTAATAATATAGTATTTTTTTTAAAAACTCAATTATGTCAATTTTGACACTATATGGTATTTTGTCTTTGTGAAAGTCATAATAGAATTATTAATTCAAAAAAAAATCATTGAATCAACCCTAAAAATTCATACTATACAATAAAATTAGTGTAATTCTCCAAAAGTCTCAAATTATATTAATTTGGATATTTATAATATCAATTATTTTAATATTTCATTAATAAAGTTTTTACTGAATCATCATTGTGTCATAAGTAAATTAAATTATTTAATGTATAAAAATTATAAATAAAATACCATTATGTGTGAAATATTTCTAGATTTTAATGAATATTTATAGTCTAATTTAACTTATGTGTAACCCTATATTAAAAATGGTTTAGTTATTTATCATTGAATTTAACACTTTTAACTCTTCTTTAAATAAAATAATAATAAATGTCCTAAACTAATCCAAGTAGACCAAAAGGATCATATTTTATTCCTAGTGTTGTTTTTGGTCTAATTAAAATTATCTAATAGAATTAGGACATGTTTTAGGGTAATTATAATATAATTTTTAGCTTTAATTACCCTATTTACTTTTAACCGTGGTAAATAAAAGTCAAAAGTTACTATTCACCAAAAATTATTTCCATCTTATTGAACCAATATTTACTTAATGATTTCAACTGTGTCTCTTAGATTTTTGAAATTCAACTCATAGAAGTGGTAAAATTAAGTTTTATGAAAATTTACAAATGCTCCTAGAAGGTGGGTAATAGAAGGTAAAAAGATCAATAAAATTTTATACATCTAAAATTATTGTAAAATGACTCTAATGAATCACATTGAATATATATAGGTATTATGTATTTATTTTTACCTAATATAACTTAATAATTATTTAAATAAATAGTCGGTTTTAAACAATAACATAGTGTTTTTCACTATTCATAAAAAATTGAATGTTTTCAGAAAAATACAAAAAATTAACCCTAAGATAATTTTGATATTTTGAATTCAAAAATGACTTCTATTTTACCAAATTAAAAACATAGAAGTTGAATTTATTAATTTAAAATTAATTCCCATTGGGTTTTTAAGATGTAAAAACTATCAGATGGTTGACATGTGTTTATGTTAAATTTAAATGTGAAATTACTTATAATGACCTACATTGTATTAATAGATTAAAATATAATATGATTATACTTCCAAACCATTTAAATTCATAATTTCACACAAAAATTTATTTTTATTAAAAAAGTTGTTTGCAATTAAAATTTATTATTTTTTACTATTCATCAAAATATAAAAGTTATCAGAAAAGTGCCAAACATTTATCCAAAATAAAATTTTATATCATGATTCTAAAGAAGAATTTAATTTCATTAAATTTAATATATAAAAGTGTCAAATATTGGTTTTAAAAAAGCTTCTCCATTAAAAGGTGTTAAAATTTCATTTTTTGAAAAATACTTATTTTATCTGAAAAAATGAATTTGGTCTTATATTATGTCTAAGAAACACATAATATGGATACTAAAATTATATGAAGTATATTAAATTAAAATTTCAGTTAGTACTAATCATAACCACTTTTTGAAAGGCTATTTTGGTAAGTCGTGTTGCGCTCGAACTCAGTGTTGCGTGTAGTGCAAGTTATTGAATTACTTTGAAGAAATAACGTACTATGGAATCTTGGGGTGTTACATAAAATCCTCTAAGATAGGTAAAATCATGGAAAATATTATTTGATAACAACCCTATATGAGTTCGTCTACCATTCACTATCCCCTGATATCTCCTTCTCTCCTCCCAAGGGTTTCTTAGAACACTATATTGTTGGAGGATCTAATCACATTTTTTAAATCTTGAATCTAGGATTGATTCTTGGGTATCTATTTCTGATATTATTCATTGGAGTTTTTAATTATAGGCATTGTGTTAGGTGTTCTTGTGATCTATGATTGGTGGTTCTGTATAAGTTTTTCCAATTGAATTAACTCTAAATTTCATGATTTAAATTGAATCTATTTAAATTAAATTATGAAAACCATAATTCCCATTAAATTGGGATTTCATTTTTCATTAGAATAAAATTTGGGGAAAACTCTACATTACAATAAATGGGTTTGTGACTTAGATTTTATCGCAATTATAGAGTTGTATTTATGGAAATTGAATTCAAAAATTGATTTTTTAGAAAATAGATATAATTTTAATGATAAGAACCCTTTGGTTTTATCATGAAAAATGAATTAATTGATTAAAAACCCATATATTGGGTTTTAATGTGAAATTGACATATTCAAATGGAATATGGGGCATTTTTATTTTGAATTGTTTGGAAATAATATTCCCATATTTGATTATTGTTGGAGAACATAAAATCTATGGAAGTCAGTTTGTTATTTGGGACAAAAATTCTAGGTTGGAATTTCCCTAGCATTAGATTAATGCTTTAAAACTATAACATAAAACTATTGTAAGATCGTATCCCAAGTGGGATGTTTGTTATTATTCTTTTTCCTATGTCTAGGAAGCATGTGTTCACATTCTCATTATCACTATATGAGTGTGTGAGGGGCCCAAAACTTAAAAGAATAAAACCTCTTGGAAGATTACCATGTTTCTCATTTGGGATTTTTTTGATATATTAAACTTTATTAAAACTTATTTACACATTTCAAATTAATATATATAATTTTATTAATATAAAAAAATTATCAAACAATTTTTTTAAATTTTTCCATCAATTGAAATGAAAATCATGTTTCATTTTAAATATTCAGTTGTACTACAATGCTTGTTTTATTTGGAAATTTTAAGCACGTAATTGTTTATTATTACTAGAATATTATTATCGAATCCTTAGTTGTACAATAATGGGATTTTATCTAACATCATATGTATTCCTTTGAGACTTTGTATATTTCCATCTATCAGATCTAGGTATGGTAAAATCACCATGTGTTGGGGTGGTTGTTGATATTTGGGCTTGGGATGTTGTTTCAGTTGGTATTTGGGTTGTTTATCTTTCATTTTTATGGTACCTTTTGGTTATAATTTGGTTTTATATACCTATTTGACTATGGTTACTATTCCATTGGTGGTGTATTCTTTAGAGTATACTGACTTTCATCAATTTCTTCCACTTTTTATATTTAGAAACCATTCACACAATTATCTGTTATGATTCTTGGTTCTAGTCAGTTACCAGTGGGGATCAGGAATACCCTTTGGGACATGTCAAGAATAGATCATGTCTCAGTGCACTAGGGTATCTGGGATGGTCTGTGATAGTTATAATCACAAAATTGATCATAAAATTCAGAATGAAAATCAATCATTCAGATTGAATCCTTTGACTATAAAAACCAAAAATCAAATTGAGAAACAATATAACTATAAAAAATCATTCCTAGGTTGTCTAAAACATAACAATTATTTTCAATATATTACACATTAGGTTTAACATATTTAATCCATGTAAATTATTTATCCAAATCCTTTATTATAGTTCCAAAAGAAATGAGAGTTAAGTCAATAATAACCTTTTGGAGCGTCAAACTAGTTACGCAGTAAGGGCCCTTTCAATGTGCACTAAAATGATCGCCTGGATATACTCAAACAACTAATTTTTGGGTAATTAACCATAGATTAATATGTGATAAGACCACATCCACTTTTAGAACCCATACATAGAGTTATTTTTAATAAATCACCAATCCTTAATTTTCCATCACATAGGACATCCTCTTATTCACTGGATTACCATAAATATTAAAACTGACAATTAATCATCATAGTTTATAAAAATTACTAAAAACTTCTCTAATACCTACTATAGAGAAGCATAATTCACATATATTGATATTAAATTCATTATATGAGTATTAATTAAATTTCATTACGATCCAAGCTAAAAACATAATGGTTTATTTTTTTTGGAATCATAGAAACATAAATAGTTAGTATATGAAATATCTATTTTATATCAAATTTATTTCATTAAAAAATATCCTTACTAAACATATCACCCTTATATACTCTCTTCATATCCTTATGAAGACGAATCATAACAAAGAGGGTAATATTATTAGTTTTTCTTAAAGTGGGAGATATCAGTGATTATTTAAGTATAACATGAGAATAAAGTTGTGATAACATTATATTATCCCTTGAAAACAATTTCTATAAATGTATTGATCAAAATCATGAGTCATGGTAAAAATAATGGTATTTCATAAGTAATGAATCATAAATTATTCAAATAAAAGAATCCACAAGATCATAATGTTGGTATAAGATCATATCATAAAATAATAGCATAATGTGTGGCATAATCATAATCATATAAATATAATTGAAAGAAAAAACAAAAATAAATTCATCAAATATTAGTTATAGGATATCTGCCAATGTATATACATTATTATTGGGATATCCTCTCATGTAAACTCTTTCAGGCATGGGATTGCCACTTGTATACCCTTTTTCAATCATAGGATAACATCTCATCCACCTTATTTTTGATTTGGGATAACTTCATGTGTAACCTATAAGATTAAAAAACATTAATCATTACCCATTTCATTTTAGGTATATATTATTCCATAGCCACCCATCACATTATAATAATTCTATGCATATATATGCCTCAAGATCATAAAAAACTCACTATTTAATCATTTCATAACCTAAATAAATAAGAAGGTTTTGTGAAAATATCATCATAATATCATAAAACATCTAAAAAATAATTAGGTTGGTATCATTGCATCATATCCCTAGTAAATCATCAATATTATCAAATAATTGTTTCATGGATGAAAAATTTCTTTATAGATAACATGAATATTTCTAATGGAAAATACCCTTGTCAATTTGAAACCTATTTATTTATATTATAAAAATTTAACAAATATTAAGGAAACCATTTTATTTGTATTGAACCATTGAAACTTTTAAAATTATCATCAATGTAGTGAGTGGTCATAAGAGAAGGAAATTTTAATCATTTTTAAGTAACTTAAAATAACGATTCCTTTCCTAAGATCGGTAAAAATTCCAATGTACCTCATTCAAAAAAGAAAAATAAGTTTCCTTCAAAATGATTTTTTAAAAAGTAAGACTTACATAAAAATGTATTTAAAAAATAATCATTTAATAGTAAAAAAATTAAATATCAAATTTTAAGATAGAATGGATATGGAAGAAAACATTCCCTACCAATAATGGAAATTATGTGAGTTTTAAATAGAAACTTTCTTTCTATCTCATGAGTAGATAAATCAAGTAAATTAAAGGAAAAGAATTTAATCAAAATAAATAATGAGAGTAAAATAATCTTCCTGATATTTTAGTGAGATAAATCATTTAAATTCATCATCATAAATTTATGTATAAACAATATCAATAAAAATTTGATTTAACTTAATACCCTTTCCTTAAGTTCATCATACTCTTTAAGCACACTAACACCATATATAATTACATTAATTTTAATCTTTATAAAAAATAATACACATTCTTAAAATATTATATATTATATTCTTATAACATTTCAATAACCATTTATTAACAATTCCTTATCTAAATCGTCATTTTTGGGTGTTATATTTTTATTTACCATTTAGATTTGATAGTTTCTATACATGTATATTGACCATGGTCCCATAATATTTATAATATTAATAATGTTAAAAATATAATAAAAATTCATTTTATACATATTTATAATCATATATAAAATTTATAGATATTAAATTGAAATACACTGATCCTATAGATTCAAGTCTCTACAGATTCATAAATGATGTTTCCATTTTATAATGAATATAAAGAAAAAAAATATTATTTTAAATTTAAAGAAACATATTTATATAATAAATATCATATATAAACATTAAATACATCATATTAACCAAACTATGAATGATGGTGATGGAAGATGAATTATATCCCTATGTGGACGTGGTATTCTAGACATACATGTGAGTGATACTTCTAATTCCCATTTGATATAAAACTGGGTGGATAATAGTGGTTACATAATCATAAATATTTTAAATATTTTTTCATATTGAAGTTATTTTTTTTATTAATACCATATTTTTTTTGAGTTAATGAATAAATAAACTGAAATAGGTTGGGTAGGATGATTACAACTTCTTCAGTAAAACTCATTTAGATCCTTTCTCAAGGACCCTTGGTATGGTTTTTTAATGAAGTGTAAAACCTACAATTCACATATAGTGACATTGAGAAGAGAATATTTTATGGTTTGTTCGCAATATATGGCTCAAATTAGTGTAAATATGATTTGGGAGTTGTATCCTTTCATATGGGAAGGGGAAGATGCACTTGGAATATATCATAGGATTTAAATATAGTAAATTCATACTCAAGGAATATGATTCAAAATTACTCATATTCTAATATTTGATGATACAAGGATGAAATATGTCCATAAAATGGAATTAATCACATATAAAATGTAATATTTCCTTTATCTATTCGTTTACCCTAGTAAACCTATTTTTAACATTAACCCTGGTAGAATAATTTTACTACATTTACTGTTCATTATTAGCCAAAATTAAGCTAATGAGTTAATATTTTATTAATTATGATGATTATGTTTCCAAATAATAAATTTATAAATTTTTATGGAATTATTTTTAAAAATAAACGTGAAAATTATGTTGAGAAATAGTTTTCCATAAAATTTCATTTTTAAGTAAAAAAATTATAATAAAATTAAGAATAATTTAGATTCAAATGAAATTAATGCTATTATTTTTTTATAAAAACAAGTATATAAATTTTAGAATTTCCTCAAAATAAAACTGGATATTGTAAAAAATTTATTTGAAAAGACAGTTGTATATATATTCGATATTTTTTTTTCAATTCGTCGAAAAATTAATCTTTTCATAAAAAATAAAATTTCGCATTAAGATATTTTTGAAATTTTTGATTTAAAAAATGATATCCTTCTCATAAAATTAAATTTCAAAAATTAAAATAAATTAATTATAATATTCATAAGAAAAAATTAAATAAATTTATATTTTTAGGAAAACATAATTTTGAATCATGAAATATCTTTAATGAAAACTCATTACTTGTTTATTATGAATTTAATTAATACATTTTAATTAAATAATCCATTATACAAATTTTTCACAATGTGTTTAATCATATTCATACCCAACTGTCAATCTACTAGGTTATAAATTTATATTGTATCTCATTTCATTAATACTTGAGGTTTCAATCAAATAAATCTACAAGATAATTCATGATTATTTCAAATCAAATACATATAGAATCTTGGGGTGTTATATTAATGTAAAATTATATGAACTACATGCTATAAATTTTATGGTCTTGTGGAAAATTGTTTTCGTGGGACATATTAATTTCTTTCCTAGGAAAACCTTATTCCATATAAAATATTGATACTTTCATGATGTAACTAACTGAAAATTAAAATTGTTATTCTCAAAACACTTTTGAGGGAAAAAGTGAGAAGCCACATGACCAACATTACAACTGAAAAAGACCATAACATAGAAAATCCCAGAACAAAACTCAGGATCTACCCCTCCCCATCAACTATATTGTGAAGACCATACTTCACCATTGGATAACCAATCAACAAACTGTACAATGTAAGAATGAACGGGCATGGAACCGATGGCATAGCCATACCCTCTCAAACTACCAATTCTAAATGGCATGCACCGGTGAGGGCTTAATGCTATGAACCTGATCTGAAGCATACCCATGTAGAATGTAGGATTCATATCCCCAAAGAGTCACATAAAATCCAAAATAGAAACTAACCACAAGCATTCTCCAACCAAACCAACATTCCTCCAAAATCAACAAATATGATCCACTAATTTAAACATCATTGAAAAATAATTTGAGATTCCCAGAAACCAATTACCTACACAATTTCCAAGAGATAGTAGTTACTTGAATGAATGGTACACTCAACACCATACATTCAAACTCAGAAGCCAGATGATCCCAAGAATGAATGTACTCCTCAAGGATGATCCTCCCTTTATTTAAGCCCCCTACAAGGATTATGTCATGCTTATCAATCCTAGATTATAAATCCTCGTTGAGGGACACCCTTAATGAACTCCCCATCATCTTAGCTGCCTCCTATTCATTTCCATTAAGAAGTAAAACCTAGTTGACCACTTCTTCTTCTTCAGAACATAGTAGCATTCCCCAGGGTTAGTAACCCAAAGCCTCAAATTTTTTTTCTTTGAATTTATCTTCTTAGAAGACCGGTTCTCCATGGGAGGAGGTAAAGAGGAGTAGTCCTTCTTAGTTCTCCTTCCCCTATTACTCATACTGATCTTTAGCCTTGGGTAATTACATACTAACTGACTAGTATCATTTCCATTGGTACTATTCACATAAACCTCATATGCATCCATCAATGTAGTGTGATTAGGGCTCAAACCATCCTCTATAAGACCATAAAATTTGTTTCTCACCTGTAAAGGGGTTCGGGCCATCGAGACACAACCTACAGGCCTCCCCTATCTAGTTAGAAAGGCCACCGCCCTAAAAATTCCTTACCTTCCCTTATATGAATCACCATTACCAGATTTCAACACCTCGACATAAGAATCATTGCTTACATCCATCTCTCTGCACACCCGCTGCTCCATACCAGTTGAAACCACCTCGATCTAGACGAATTCAGAACCCACCCTCACACTGTCCAAAGGAATCATCTCATTACAAGTGGGAGGGCTGCCGAAATCCAACCTCAGCCAATTGAAAACCTCAGAAACATTAGGATTATCCACGACAATTGATTCCTTCTCTAAAGAAGCACCAAAACCAGCCTCCAATGGCACAATGGTATCCACTGGAGCACTAGGAAGAAAAATATCCTCCACCCGCATCGACAAATGGAACACGTACAAACCAACCTGTGATATGCAAGTGTTTCCACCCTGACCATTGAATTCCATCCCCATAGTCCTCGGGCTTTACTTCCCTGCCTCCTCAAGGACCTCCTTAGTCTTTCCACTGTCTCTACCAGCCTTCCATATAGAAGAATAAATGCCCCTATGAAAACAAACCAAAGTGTGTCCCAACCATTTGCCAATAGAGAATGAATCAATACAAGTATCATAAACCACCCGTTGCCTACACCTTTACTCCCCTCTAATTGTTACCCAAGTATACTTGAAAGGAATCATCGACACATCCATATCCACATAGGCCCACAGGTTAACAATATGGCAGACAAATTCAGTTCATCTATCAGCAAAAAGGATTCTTCCCACAGGATTTACAAGAATCCTAATGATAGAGGATTTTTGAAATGGTAAAGGTAAATTGGGGAAGCTTACCCAGACCATAGCGGTAAGAGAATCACAAACCATGTGGAATTCTAATGACCATCAAAATAAGAAGAACTGAAAACCATTGAAGCTGCGTGGGGCACTCGATAAGGATGTGATGAGGTCCTCCTATGATTAAAATAGAACCATAATGTTGTGACTATAAAGGAAAGCAACCATCTCCATCTCATAGCTATTCCATGAAATGAAGATGTCCCTCTCGAACTAGTCCACCGATGGTCGCCTCTTCTTAAATCGAGCATCCAGAGTGAGGTTTAGAATCACTGAGTATTCTGTGAACTCCGCAATTGAAAAATAAATATTGGGAAATCCATCAACTAGATATAACACTTTGGGGAAAATGAAATATTTCAGGAATAGAGGAAGAAAATTTTTATTTGAGAAGGGGTAGAAATTATACCCCACTCTCTTGAGGAACATCAATGATCCCTCCCCCACCGGGGGGAGGAGAGATCGGCTCAAAGGCCGCCATCGTCACTACGAGGTCATCGATGCCTATGGTTCCCGATGTGACTTCCCTATACATGCATGATATAGGTTTTATAATAATCACTTACACTAAATATGTATGGGTTTTTCTTGAATCTCATGAATGTGGATCTATTTTGGATGAATAATGATAAGTATTGAGATATTTTATGAATGAACTCATATTTTTCTTCACTTATATGAATTGTAAAAGTTAAATAACATTTAGAAAGTGGAATATAGATATATTTTCATCATTTCACTTCATCTAAACTATTCCTAAAAAATAGATACAAAACATATCGAGGAACATATATAACACCCCAATATTTCATGGTACATTATCCTCAATAACTTGTGTTTTATGCAACACTGACTTGGTTTGCATAACACGCAGTATTGAGTCTATGCGAAAGAACAATTTAGTGTTTAAAAATATAAATGAAATAATCAAAACATATCCATTAAATATATTAATATAAATTGTAATAAATAATTTTTAAATGTTATTTAAAATATTTTAACCCAAATAAAAAATATTTATGATGAAATGTATAAGTTTTGGTAAAATATTTATGTGTTTAGAAAATACTATTTTCAGAAAGGAACTACTTTTTATGTCCTTTTGTTAATAATAATAATAGTAGTAGTTTCAGACACTCTTAGAAATTAAATTTTATAATATATACATTATTTTTGAATATGGAATATCAATATTATTTTACAGTGATTGTTTTGTATTGTTTTGAAAACTTTCAATTTTTGATGGATATTAAAAAACACTACATTATTTTTAAAAACCCAACCTTTTCATTAAAATTATTATTTTTACATTAAATTGATAATAAAGTCACAATAGATAAATAATTCATATAATAACCCAACGTATTTCATTGGAATCATTTCTATAATATAATTCGATATAAAAATTCATTTAATTATTTTAATGTCTTTTTAGCCGCCTTCTGGCCACATTTTCATATTGACATTAAACTTAATTTGACCACTTACGTGATTTGAATTTTGAAAATACAACATACATTTTTGTAATCAACATAAAAAATTTGCTCAAAATGGATCAAAATAATATTTGGTGAATATTAACTTTTAAATTTTATTTACCACAGTTAAAGGTAAATATGATAATTAAAGGTAAAAATAATAATATTATAATATAAAATAACCATAACACTTGTCCTAATTTCATTGGATAAGTATTTTTCGACCAAAATCAACCTTAGTTTGAAAATATGATCATTTTTATGTCACTTGTGTTTCATTTGGACATTTATTATATTTTATTTAAGGAAGAGTTAAAAATGTCATATTCAAATTTTAATAACTATTTTATTTTTAACATGAGGTTATATAAGTTATTTGGACTACTATAAAGAGTTATTATAAAATAATAAATTTATCTACATCATGATAATTTATTTATTATTTTTATACATTAAATAAATAAATTAAATGGTGATATAATGATGTTACATTAATATTGGGATATTAAATAAATGATATTAAATATATTAAAATAAATATAATTTGACTTACTTAATGATATATAGTAACTTTATTGATAATTTAGACACGTTAGTGACATATTGGAAGTATTTTTTCGAATTTATTATTTTGGTTTGATAATTTAAAAAATGAAAATATTGAATAGTATTAAAATTGATATAAATGGTATATTAAAAGAAATACTATTTTATTAAATTATATTAGAGTCATAAAAACATAGGATTCATCCAAAAAACGTTTATAATTTCAAATATTTAATATATGATTTAATTGGGTTCTATTGAAATTTTATAGTTACTATATTAACCCTATAGTGTAAAAAATAGAAGAAGGCATGGTAAGAGATAAACTGTTTAACATAGTGTTAAATCCAAAATATAAGGTTAATTTTATTACCTAAACATGTATAAAGTTAATTGTATGGGAGTATTTATACCAATTATCATATTATCCTAGAAATAAATCACTTTGGATCTATTTGAAACTAAAATTCAATATATAAAAATTCAATATTTTAAAATCTTCCGAAAGTGCCACTCACCTCTCTTATAAAAGGGCACTTCTCTTTCTTTTTTATTTCACAACAACAAAGACCATTGGATCGGCCAAACCCTAAAAATTTCATCTCATAATATATCTAACTAAATTATAGATTCCATATATTGGGATTAAGGCTATAGAGACCCAAATCTTGACAAACATGTACATTACATTACTTTTGCAGAATATGTAATATATAACAAAAATAAACACACAAGGACCGTAATAGTTTAGTGTCTTTGGAAAATCGGATCATTATATTCTAATCATGGTGAAAAGTCTTTAACATCTCCCATAAAGATCTTCCCCTTTTGTTTTCTTACCTAAAAACCTTCTTTATATCCCGGGGAAAGGAAAACATATAAAGGGTGAGATCAAATGCTCAGTAAGGGTAAACATAGAGAACATAAAACAATCCACAAACATTTGAATGAAAAAACATGAACATAAAATATAAATATCAAAATCATAAGCAAAGATATAAATCTTGGAAGTACGTGAGGCATATATCATAAATAAACATAAATCATGATAAAATAGAATGGGAACAAAACATGTAATTGTGAAAACCATTAAGAACATGATATAATTTCCATAGTAGCCAAGGCATTGCTGCCAAGACCATATTAGTGGACAAAGTCCCTTTCTGAATCGAGTTCACTCCTCATTCCATACCATTATCACTGAACTAGATTAACTTACCATCCCATCCATGTTTATCTCATGAGATATAAATCGTTACCCAATGCATTGGAGGTAGATATAGGTCCCACCCATCTCATAATGAAATCAATCTTACTTGTGCCACAATATAAACTTAAACCATTCATCATAACCCAAAGAATAAAAATGGGTTTCATAAACATCATCCCATCATAACATAATCCATATAAAACAAATGGATATCATTTAATCATAAGAAAAGTGGAACCATGTAAATCATAGAGACATTATACTTGAAACATAATCATACTAAATAATGTCATCTTAGATGGAAAATAGTTTTGACAAAACACTTGAAATGAATTCTTGAGGAAAATATCCTTTCTTCTTTAAAATCATTTTCTTATCACAAAATGCCATTCAATTTTAAATGAAAAGGATTTTTTTGAAAATAATCATGAAATACTGCATAGTAAGCTTCATGGAAATAAGGCTTTATAAAACCATAAAAATCCATTCATGCCGTATAAGTTAAAAAAAACATTCTTCTTGTACTATTGCCGGAAAAGTCAAAAAGTACCTTATAACGTAAACAAAATAATGATTCCTTAAATACCATGTAGTAAAAGTAAAAAATGGGTAAAAATGACTTTAAAAATACATGAAACCATTTTTAGAAAACAGGTACATGGATGATAAATATAACCCTAGTAAATACTTATGAATAAACAATCTTGGATAAAAACAGGATTGGAAGAGTTATCCCTTACCTTAGGTCCGATTTTCTTCATACGTATCCAAAACTCCTGTATAATGATTTAAATAATGTCATTGACTTATTATAGAATGATATTCATTGTTATGATATCATATATGGTCATATTCTTATCTTCTTATTAGTAATATTTCATTGCTACTTGTTATTCGGGTGATAATTGCTTTATGTTCTTATGCATGTTTTGTCGAATAAATTCTTGTTAATATTTTTAGGTTATAGATACCTCATTTACAGAATGGTATTAGTGTAATATATATCATATATATTCAGAATATACATATATATAATAGATCGATAAATGGAAAGAAATACACTGTTAATGGAGATGGGAGGCCGTACATACGCATGAACACTGTTTTTTGTTTCCTTATTGAATTGAATGGAATTAAGTAGATGACATAAATATATATACACATAAACCCCATAGAATTATTATATAATATATTTCATTATTACTTATTATATATACTTTATAATCATTCTTAAACTGTTAACATGGAAAATGAATCGCATCGCGTCGTGGAGACGGTAATCCATACGTACGAACGAGCAATGATATCATTCCCATATTTATTGAATGGAATTGGAGTGGATGATATAATATTTTATAATCATTATTATGTTATAATAATCATATATAGTTATTCTTTACACCATTATACCCATCCAAGTAAGGCGGTGATGGAAAAACTGATTACACCACGGCGTGGAGACGGTATTCCGTACGTACGCACACGCAGTGATTTCATTTTCCGTAGGATGGATAGAAGGTGAAATAGGGTTTTTTAATATTTATAATAAAATATCAGTATATAATTAATACTTATGTTATTACTTTATAATTATACAACTAAAGAAGAGGAAGTAGAAGAGGAAAGAAACTTGAAAGAGTCGGTAGAAGAGATTACCTCTTCCTCAACGCACCTCTTTACACTTCTTCTTAGGGCTCTAGAGTTGGTCTTTTGAGAAGACCATAACCTCTATGATGTAACTAGAGAGGTTGAGAAGAGGAATTTTCAGGGTTTGGACGAGCTTCAAGGCTCAAAAGGGTGTGAAGAGAAGAGGGAAGGGGTGCCCTTTTTATAAGGGAGGAGAGGGGCACCTTTGGAAAAACTTAAAATATTATTTTATAATAAAGTGATATTTTGTTTATAATAGCTCCAAATTGATTTATTTCGAAGATAAAGTGGGTATGGGTTGAAATACTCTCAATAAATAGGTTTTAGACAAGTTTAGGTTACTAATTTAACCTTATCATTTTGATTTAACTCTATGTTAAATAATTTAACTTTTACCGTGTCTTCTTGTTTTCTTACACTATATGGTTAATAAACATACTATAACAAGACAAAATAACCCCAAGTGGTTAATTATTAATATATATAACCTTATCTAAGTCATTTGACTGAAAATTAGATTTTTAGGAATATAATAAAAATTAATAATATAATATTTGTTTTAAAAACTATTTTATGTCAATTTTGACACTATTTGGTAATTGATTTTTGTGAAAATCATAACAACATGATTAGTTCCAAAAAGTTAATTTAATAAATAATAACATGACATATTGACCTAGAAAATTAGTTTAATTCATAAAAAGTCTCAAATTTCATTTATTTGGGTATTTATAACATCAATTATGTTAATATTTCATTA
The DNA here is from genome assembly GCA_963277665.1 of Viscum album. NCBI lineage: Eukaryota > Viridiplantae > Streptophyta > Magnoliopsida > Santalales > Viscaceae > Viscum > Viscum album. The sequence goes on from OY728139.1 coordinate 431,985,791, forward strand.
ATAAGGTAATTACTGCATCATCATTGTGTCATAAATAAATTAAATTACTTAATGTATAAAAATTATAAATAAAATACAATTATGTATGAAATCTTGTTATCTTTCTAATTAATATTTATAGTCGTAATTATCTTATGTATAACCTTATATTAAAAATGATTTAGTTATTAAACATTGATTTCAACTATTTTAACCCTTCTTTAAATAAATTAATAATAAATGTCCTAATCTAATCCATGTGGATCTAAATGGTCATATTTTATTCCTAAGGTTGTTTTTGGTCAAACTACACTTATCCAATAGAATTATGACATGTGTTATGGTAATAATAACATCATTTTTACCCTTAATTACGCTTTTTACTTTTAACCATTGTAAATAAAAGTAAAAAGTTACTATTCACCCAAAATTACTTTTATCTTATTGAACCAAATTTTATTACTTGATATTAATCGTGTCTCTCAGATTTTCAAAATTCCACTCACAGAAGTAGTTAAATTATGTTTTATATAAATTTTCAAATTCTCCTAAGAGGTGGGTAAAAGGCGGTGAAAAGTTCTATAAAATTTTTATATATCTAAAATTATTATAAAATGACTCCATTGAATTACATTAAACTTATATAGGTATTATATATAAATTTTAACCTAAAATAAATTTAAATAAAATAAATAATTATTTAAATAAAAATTCGGATTTAAACTATAACTCGCTGTTTTTCACTATTCATCAAAACTTAAAAGTTTTCAGAAAAATACCAAAAATTCACCCTAGGATAATTTCGATATTTTGAATCCAAAAATGAAGTCCATTTTGAAAGATAAAATTTATAAATTTTCAAAACGTGGGTATTTCTATTCATAATGGCGAGTTTATATAACATATCATTGTTTAGTGAAACCCAGTATTGCGTAAAACAAACGCTATCGAGGAAGGTCGCGATTACGTTTAATGCAAGGCAAGTCAGGGTTGTGTGTAGTACAAGATTCCTTTGTAGTTTTTTATAATAGAATACAATCATATTTCATTTATACATTGAATATATATATATACACTCAATATTGCGTAGAATAACTTCGATCAAACGAAATTGAAATTTTGTTAAGCACGATCCAAGAATAGTGTTGTGTATACTAAAATATAATACAGTGTTGTGTATAGTGCAAGAAAATCTTGGTGTAGCATACAACAGAAGATATGAATGAAATTAAAAAAAATATATCTCATAAAATCTCAGGGTGTTACATTCTACCCCCCTTAAAATGAATTTCTCCCTCGAAATTCGTCAGGGTTATAAATGGATTATTACATGAGAGTTTCTTTTATAGAAACCCACATCGTAAAAAGGAATACCAAAACATAGCTTTAAAAACTAAAGTATGAAATGTTAGAGTTACCCAAATTAACTAATCACTGGGTTTCCAGATATGATAACATTGGTAAAAATATGGATATATTAGAGAAATCTAACCATCAAGTTCTGATGGAGAGTGGTAGAGGACATGACTATGATAAAGCCAACAGTCACAAAGCCATAAATTTGTGATGATCTAAGGTACCATCTGATTCATCAGATATGAGGGCACTAGGACAACATTTTTGGTTTTCAAGATCCTTTCCCTAATGTTGAATATATTTTTTGAATTAAAATAAATACTTACTTGATTTTGGTACAATCTCACTGTTGTTTGTTCCTTGAACAATTTCCACTTCATCTCTTAAATAAATGAGGTTGAATTTGTCTTTTGTGAAGTGTTAGCGAATCATGCGATAGAATGATAGGTCATTCCATCAGTCTCAAACATAAGGTTATCAAAAGTTATCAAATATACATAAGTCCATCTATAGTGAGGTTAATTGTTTATGGTTCCTAAAATGGACTTATACTTCATATATCATACCGCTTAGTATAATAAAACTAGTTTTTACTAACCAGGTACTTCCTATAGACAAGTGGTATGAGATAAAGGCCTCTCACACTTTAGTTGTGGGGTCGATTCCCACAGCTTTGTCCGACGCGACGGGTTGTCGCTTGTCCTATGGGTTGTCCTTTTTCTAAAACTATACTATTATAAAATTCCAAAAATAATATCGAAAAACTAGTTCTATCCTTAAACAATATTATCTGATGTCTAACATAATCAATTACAATCTTTAGGCTTATCTAAAATACATATGTCCAATGTCATAGTATAAAGAAAACAATTATTGAAAAGGTCACCTAACAAGGACGGGGATACCATTGTTTACCCCCCATATATCATAAGATATATCTTTTTTATCTCATTACAAACATGTGAATACCTTAATAATGTATTCTCTTGAAACATAAATTACCATAGAAACTTTGTGAAGACATGAATTCTGTCAAATGTTAACTCTTTCCACATACCAAAATCCCAAAAAAATCTATATACTCAAATCATGACATCAATTTGTCCTTTTATCAGCAATGAGCTCATGAATACTGTCAAACATATTATTTTCTCCTTATCCCTTCATTATGCACATATCATCTTCTTTCCAAAAATATCCGAATAACCTTTCATGGTTACCGATACAATTCAAAATATACATTCAAATACTTTAGGAAAAACAATAGTGTAACAATCCTTAGATGTTTCTTTATTCTATAGTACCATTAAATTACCTATACAACATAACCCTTGATAAACATACAATCATTCCACTACCTTCTTAAACCATTGACTAAGATTTATCACTTCTTTCATCTCATATATCATTTGTAGATTCCTCATCATCATCCACATAAATACTACCCATATGACAAAGCTGATTCTCTTCATGAGATTTTCCCTTAGGGCATTGGTTTGCATAATTCCCATACATTCCACATTTAAAACATCTAATCATTGTTGATGTTATAGAAATACCATTATTTTTCTCCATGGTGTTAACTGAACTATTTCTTTTCCACTTACTGGATTTGTGTCCTTATTTTCCACGACCAAAGCATCTTCCAGTTCATTTGAAACATTCTCCTTGATGTCTCTTCCCACATGATTTACATGAGATAAATTGAACTTTATTTCCTCTATGATCATCATGAAACTCCATGTTTCTCTTATTAGCTGAGTCAGGGAACTTACCAATGTTGAGATTATTGATCATATTATGAGATTGATGATTAGGAAAAATAACAATGTTTGGACTTCCAAATCCCATTTCATTTGGTTGCTTATGAAGAATATCATTCCATTGTCCATTATATCCTCCATTATTGTGAGTCTTCCTGTCTCCATCCATTTTCTAAAACCCAAAAAGAATAGTGTGAGAGGCAAAAATCAAGCTAGGAAAACAACATAATAAAGGGGGAGTACCTTCAATATCTAACATCTTAGGATTAATTCTAAGATCATTACTGTAATTATAGAACTATAACCTATACGTATACTTATCCTTAGGGATATCCCTAGACATACCTTAGAAATATCTCTAGGGATTTCACTAAAGTTTGGGCATCCTAGATTCCAAAGGTTAACTAAACCTTCGCCTCTAATACCAACTATAGAGACACAATTCTTGACGTACATGGACATTACATTACTTTTGCAGAATACTTTACACATATCAAAAAACAAACACATAAGGACCGTAATAGTTTAGCGTATTTGGAAAATCGGATCATAATCTTCTAATCATGGTGAATGATCTTCAAGATCTCCCATAAAGATCTTCCCCTTTTATTTTCTTACCTAAAACCTTTATTTATATCCTGGGGAAAAGAAAACATATAAATAGTGAGGTCAAATTCTCAGTAAGGTTAAACATAGAGAACATAAAACAATCTATAAAAATTTGAATGAAAAAACTTGAACATAAAATCTAAACATCCAAATCTTCAGAAAAGATATAAATCTTGGAAGTAAATGAGGAATATATCATAAAGGAACATCAATCATGATAAAATAGAATGGAAACAAAACATGTAATCGTGGAAACCATTAAGCACAAGATATAATTTTTATAGTGTCCAAGACATTGCTGCGAAGACCATCTTAGTTGACAAAGTCCCTTTCTAAATCGAGTTCACTCCTTATTCCAGTCCTGTATCACTGAACCGAATTAACTTACCATTCCAGCCATGTCTATTTCATGAGATATAAATCTTTACCCAATTAATTGGAGGGAGATATAGGTCCCACCCATCTCATAATGAAATCATTCTTACTTGTTCCACAACATAAACATAAACCATTCATCATAACCCAAAGAATAAAAATGGGTTTCATAAACATCATCCCATCATAAAATAATCCTTATAAAACAAATGTTATCATTTCATTATAAGAAAAGTGGAACCATGTAAATCATAGAGACATTATACTTGAAACATAATCATGCTAAATAATGTCATCTTAGATGGAAAATAGTTTTGACAAAACACTTGAAATGAATTCTTGAGGAAAATATCCTTTCTTCTTTAAAATAATTTTCTTATCACAAAATGACATTAAATTTTAAAAGAAAATGATTTTTTTGAAAATAATCATGAAATATTGTGTAGTAAGCTTCATGTAAATAAGGCTTTATAAAACCGTAAAAATCCGTTCATGCCGTATAAGATAAAAAACATTCTTCTCGTACTTTTTTTCAGAAAAGTGAACAAGTACCTCGTAACGTAATCAAAAGAAATATTCCTTACATACCATGTAGTAAAATTAAAAAATGGTTAAAAAGGACTTTAAACCTACATGAAACCATTTTTAGAAAATATGGACATGGATGATAAATATAACCCCAGTAAATACTTACGAATAAACAATCTCGGATAAAAACGAGACTGGAAGAGTTTTCCCTTAACTTAAATTCGATTTGATTCATACGTATCCGAAACTCCTGTATAATGATTTAAATAATGTCATTGAATTATTACAGAATCATATTCATTGTTATGATATCATATATGGTCATATTCTTATCTTCTTATAAGTAATATTTCATTTCTATTTGTTATTCGGGTGTTGATTGCTTTATGTTCTTATGCATGTTCTGTGGAATAAATGCTTATTATTCTTTTTTAGGTTATAGATACCTCATTTAAAGAATGGTATTGGTGTAATAAATATCATATATATTCAGAATATACATATATATAATTGATCGATAAATGAAAATAAATACACCGTTCATGGAGATGGTAGACCGTTTGTATGCATGAACACTGTTTTTTGTTTCCTTATTGAATTGAATGGAATTAATTAGATGAAATACATATATATATATATATATACATAAATCCAGTAGAATTATTATGTCATATATTTCATGATTACTTATTATATATACTTTATAATCATTCTTCAATTGTTAACATGGAAAATGAATCTCATCGCATCGTGGAGACGGTAATCCGTACGTACGCACGAGCGATGATATTGTTCCCATATTTATTGAATGAAATTTTAGTGGATGATATAATATCTTAGAATAAATATTATGTTATAATAATTATATATATTTATTTTTTACACCATTATACCCATCCAAGTAAGGTGGTGGTGGAAAAACTGATTACACGACGACGTGGAGACGGTATTCCGTACGTACGCACGTGCGGTGATTTTGTTTTCCGTAGGATGGATATAAGGTGAAATAGGGTTTTTTAATATTTATAATAAAATATCAGTATATAAGTAATACTTATGTTATTACTTTATAATGAAACAACTAAAGAAGAGGATGTAGAAGAAGAAAGAAACTTGAAAGAGTCGGTAGAAGAGATTACCTCTTCCACGACGCACCTCTTTTAAAATTCTTCTTAGGGTACTAGAGTTGGTTTTTTGAGAAGACTATATCCTCTATTATGTAACTAGAGATGTTGAGAAGAGGAATTTTATGGGGTTGGCCAAGATTCAAGGCTCAAAAGGGTGTGAAGATAAGAGGGAAGGGGTGCCCTTTTTATAAGGGAGGGGAGGGGTACCTTTTGAAAAACTTAAAGTATTATTTTATAATAAAGTCATATTCGGTTTATAATAGCTCAAAATTGATTTATTTAGAGGCTAATGTTGTGATGGTTATAAATCCTTTCAACCAATAGGTTTTAGAAAAGTTTAGGTTACTGTTTTAACCTTATCATTTAGATTTAACTCTAAGTTAAATAATTTAACTTTTACCGTGTCTTCTTGTTTTCTTACACTATATGGTTAATAAACATACTATAACAAGCCAAAAGAACCCAAAGTGGTTAATTATTAATATATATTACCTTATCTAAGTCATTTGGCTAGACATTAGATTTTTAAACATATAATAACAATTAATAATATAATATTTGTTTTAAAAACTATTTTATTTCAATTTTGACACTATTTGGTAATTGATTTTTGTGAAAATAATAACAACATGATTAGTTCTAAAAAAGTTAATTGAATCAATAATAACATGTCATATTAACCTATTAAATTAGTGGAATTTATAAAAAGTCTCAAATTTCATTTATTTAGGTATTTATAACATCAATTTTGTTAATATTTCATTAATAAGGTAATTACTACAACATCATAGTGTCATAAATAAATTAAATTATTTAATGTCTAAAAATTATAAATATAATAAAATTATGTAGAAAATATTATTATATTTATAATTAATATATATAGTCTAATTTATCTTATATATAATTCTATATTAAAAATGATTTAGTTATTAAACATTGATTTTAACTATTTTAAACCTTCTTTAAATAAATTAATAATAAATATCCTAATCTAATCCAAGTGGACCTAAATGATCATATTTTATTCCTAAGGTTGTTTTTGGTCAAATTAAACTTATCCAATAGAATTAAAACATGTGTTAGGGTAATAATAATATCACATTTACCCTTAATTACCCTATTTACTTTTAACCGTGGTAAATAAAAGAAAAAAGTTACTATTCACCAATTTTTTTTATCTTATTGAACCAAATTTTACTCCTTGATATTAACCGTGTCTCTCGGAATTTCTAAATTCCACTCATAGAAGTGGTAAAATTATGTTTTATGTAAATTTTCAAATTTTCCTAGGAGGTGGGTAAAAGACAGTGAAAAGTTTAATAAATTTTTTATATATCTAAAATTATTATAAAATGACTCCAATGATTTAAATTGAAATTATATAGGTATTATATATCAATTTTGACATAAAAAAAATTTAAATAAAATAAATAATTATTTAAAAAAAATTCGTTTTAAAACTATAACTCGGTGTTTTTCACTATTCATCAAAAATTAAATGTTTTCTGAAAAATACCAAAAATTCAACCTAGGATAATTTCGATATTGCAAATCCAAAAATGAAATCCATTTTGGAAGATAAAATTATAAAATTTCAAAACTTTGTTATGACTATTCATAACAGCTAGTTTATATAACATATCGTTCTTTAGTGAAACCCGGTATTGCGTATAACACATGCTATCGAGGAAGGTCGCGATTGCGTATAATGCAAGCTAAGTCAGGGTTGCGTGTAGTGAAACATTCTTTTGTAGTTTTTTATAAAAGAATCCAACCATATTTAATTTATACATTGAATATATATATATATATATATACACTCAAGGTTGCGTAGAATAACTTCTATCAAACGAAATTGAAATTTTATGTAACATGATCCAAGAATAGTGTTGCGTATACTGCAAGCTAATACGGTGTTGTGTATAGCACAAGATAATCTTGGTGTAGCGTACAATAGAAGATATGAAAAAAATTAAAAAGAATATATCTCATAAAATCTTGGGGTGTTACAGAGGCCATCTTATAGAGTCCTTTTTTTCATATCAAAAAGAGATACTCGGAAAAAAGGCAACTGTTTTATCACCTCTTTCAAAGTTATTTTATTCTTATCATTCTCTTTATAAGGTTGTTTAAATACTAAAGTAATAACCCTAGAATATAATTTATTATGAATTTTTTTATTGTTATGGGATAAAAATATTCATCCTTTTACCCATCCTATAAAAAACAATATCACCATGCGGGCGTACGTACGACTTACAGTCTCCATGCCGTGGTGTAAACACATTTTCATTAAACTTTATTTCCAAGGGTATAATTATGAATACAAATGATGTAAATAATAAATATAACATGCTATTGTTTTTTTTTAAAATTCATATTTTATCCAATTAAAAATCATTTTTCCATTAAGGAAAATGATATTATCACTCATGTATACGTACAACTTTCCATCTCCACGACACGATAAGATTCATCTTCCACATCCACCATTCAAGAATGATTATAAAAATACATATTATTAATATGTATTAAATATATGATATATTAACTCTACTAGAATAATATATATATATATATATACACATATATTTTATTCACTTACCACCATTTAATACTATAAGAAAACAGAAACAATGTTCATGCGTATGTACGTCCAAACGTCTCCATGAACAGTGTACACCTTTTCATATATATATATATTATAAATATTTATATTCTAAATATATGTGACATATAAATAATTTTACTAATTTTTAAATTATTTAAATCACAATCTAAGTAGTACGATCAAGAATAACAAGTCAAAACACGTATGATAAAGAAATCGATTATAACACAAAATGTTGCATTAATGTGGAAATTACTATTACATGGGGAATATAAATACATAAAAGAATCATATATGTTATAAAAAATATTATTATGATTCAGATATAAGTTAATAATATGTTTAAAACCATTATATAAGAGTTTCAGATGCATACAAAGAGTATCATACTTAAGGTAAGGGAATTCCGAGTCACTTAATTTTCATGAGATATAAGCCATGTTCACCATGTATTTCTTATGTGTGGTGTATGTAATACCCCTATAATATTTTATATCATTAAAAAATTTATCTTTATTGTATTTATATATTCATTTTATGATAGTTGTATTATTATTTAAATATTCAAATTGGTATTGGATGCTTTGAGTGGTTAAACAGTTAATCTTTTCTCTATTTCAATATTCTTGATACTATCATACATATTTATTTATATGCATATAAAGGGTTATAAATAAAAATTTATGTCTATTTTTAATTTTATTAAAAAAATTCAAAATTAATATATTTAAGGTTTAATGTAAGGAATTATTTTACTAAAACATCATTTTAAATGCTTTAAAAATTTATTCTTGTATGTCTTTATCAATAATGTCCATGTTTTCCAAAAGTTTTTAATGATTTATTTATATTGACATGAATGTTTCAAAATGTTAATTATTTTCATAATTTCCAAAGTGGTATGAGACACTTTGATTCAAAAAGATCTTTTTAAATGTAATATTTTATAATTGCGTGGCTTTTTAATAAATTATTTCAATGAAAAAGGGGTTTTTGTCTTCAAATATTTTTAATGATTTTAATAGAGTATTTTTATCTATGTCAATATCCTTTGAAAGATCTTATGTTTAATTGATTTTGATTTATTACGATACAATCTTCCATATTTTATTGAAGTGTTAATAATATATCTGACCATGGATGTACTATTTTGATACAATTCATGGTTTATTGTTAAAGTATTAACATTTTGAATGTTATTTTTTATAAAAATTTATATGTTTTGTTTTAACCCTTTCCAAAGAGGAATGTATTGGATTTAGTAAGTGACGGGTGGAACCTGCTATTTCCCCTCGATTTAGCGGTAGGTCTTATGAGACAAACTAGTGTCTTGATATAAAGTATTGATTGTATATTTAGGTATGTTCTTGGCACAATGCCTTGACAGTATGATTTAGATATTTGGAATTATGCATTCCCTCATTATGATATCATTTATTGATATTACATGTGATCATTTTACAAGAAGAATAAGTATTTAAATGTTTAAATATAATTATTTGATTTATTATTTCAATATTATATATTAGGTAATGTTTAAAAGGATTTTTATTTAATTTTGTACCTTTCATTAAAATAGTATACTTATTTATAAATACTTCTACTATATCATTTAACCTTTCTGAGCATCTGAGCTCACCCCTTTCTTATGTTTTATTTTCCCAGGATGCTAAGAAGTTTATTATGATTTATATACAGGGTTAATCTAGTATAATAATGGTGTTCTTAAAGGATTAGATATATTGTATTTTAGGTTTATAATTGTAATGTAATGTTCATGTATGTAATCTATTTTACAAGGATGCTAAACTGATCTACCCTTTAGAATTTGATTCATTATAATCCTGCCAATATATTCAAGTAATGAATTGGCTCTGGGCCTCTATGGTCAGTAAGTTATAATTTTTACTAAAGGATGTTTACCAAAAACATTGGAAACTAGATTCAGAAAACCTAGATTATGGATCATAAACCTATGATAGACTTAGATGATAAGAATACATGAACATATTAAAATTGTGGTAATATAGATATTATGTGGGTATTCCTAGAAAATATATTAATGTCTAGATACTATAACTGTATGTTGTTCTGGAAGAGATGTACCTAGTAGTAGAAACTCCGAAAAGGTTTTTCAGGATTGACTCAGGGTAACCTAGTACATGAAAACAAGACTTAGTGTGCACTCGATTTGACACTCTGAGGTGATATTCTTATGATAAGTCAAATTTCCTTTAAAAACTATTATGAAGGATTTATGAATAATTATGTCCCCAAAGAAACCATTTTTATGATAATGAGACTAGATACGTGTAAATATTCAATTTATGTTAAGATTTTTTTGTTTTTGGATTATACATTATGATATGATCTAACTTAGTATATGTATTCATTTAGAAATGGCACCAAGTAGATAGAATGCGAACCTCACTGATGCATGTGATCTTAAGAATAAGAAGTATCATATCTTTGATAATCTCAAACCAATATTTTGATGGGAAATAATCTCCCAATAATTCCTATCATATGAGGACATAAAATTAAGATATAGAGGGAAAAGTAAAGAATACCCTATGTATTATGGATTCAAATGGAATCATGAGAATAAAAAGATAGATGAAAAAATTTTGGATAAAAAGAAGAAGGGAATGAAGAATTTTTCCAGATGTGATATGTTTAGAAGGAAGCATCCCGATTCCTAATTTAGAGGAAAAATAGTTTCCTTCAAGTGTGGAGAAAAATGACACCATTCTCATAATTATATGGTAAGAAAATAGATTTCCAATGTTCAATGATTCAACTATAAGAATATAGGTCACAATTCAAGATAACGCCCCAAGAATCAAAGAAATATACCCCAAATACTACTAAGGGTTCAAAATCCAGATTATGCTTCTACCATAAAAGAATATGAATGATTAATGTACTTATTTTTGGATTGAATAATTATGTCATTTGAGTATTTTATCAATGATGTACTGGTTATATTAATTATGTAAATAAGTAAGTATTTTACTGTAGTACTATTTCATTATGGATTTGAGATTTTATGGTACAAAGTAAAGTGAAACAATTGCAAGTTAAACCATTAGGAAAATATAGGGTTGAGAGAAAGATAAACCTTAATATGTTTCTGATACTAAGATAACAATTTTTTAATAAAGAGATAAATTATTTGGATAATGTATATTGGATATTAACTACTACCTTCTAATTGGGTAACTGTTTATTTATTCCATCATTGTTGGAGTTTACAACATTTTTTGATTTAAGGAGTATATACAATATTCATTTTAGTACATAAGAAATAAAGAATAATGAAAGTATTTAGAAAGGTTTTAATGAAATTAATGGTATTACTATTATTTAATAGGATTCATGATGATGGTCTTCACTTGATTGGTATGTCACAAAAGAGACCTACATTATGTTATATTTATTTCAAAAATTTAGTGGAATTATTTTTAAATTTTTAGACTGTGATATTGGGAAAATGTATTTTAGATAAGCCTAAAGGATGGAATGGATTACATTGGACATTGGATAGTATTGTTCAAGGTTAAAATATTTAATAATATTATTTTTGAAATTTTAATATTATTTTTCTAATAAAATTACAACCCGCAGGCCAGGTGACAACCCATCACATCAGACAAGGCTGCAGGTATCAAACCCACAAACGAAGTGCGACAAGAATTTATCACCTAACATTGTCCTATGTCATGTCTAAATTTTTATAATGTTGTTTTTTATATAGTCTAACAAATAAATGAGATATTAATTTTTGGAACCCTATACGCTTAAGATAAATATAATCTTTTTTTAATATTATTATTTGGAGAGAAATATGAGTATGTGGTAGAAATTAGTTAAAGGATGAAACTATTACTGTCAAGTAAGTATTTTTCCTTTTTTTATTTTTATATTATGTAAATAAATTCTTAAACTATAGTAAAAAGATCTTAAAATGAATAATATTTTTTTAGTACTTTCTTTTCGGATGAATCCAATGGTCCCTTTGATCATCACCAACTTCTAGCTTTGTGATTGTTAATATTTTCCTAACCATGTTCCCTATCACTCTTCATAAAGAACATAATGGATAGTTTTTTCATACACATTGATGTTTTCCTATATGGAATCCTAGTACATGTTATCTCTGGTTACCTTCATACTTCCCTTTATTTTAAAATGATGGTCCCATTAATCCATTTTCCAATGCGAGAATTCAAAAAATATATTTTGAAAAGTCTAACCCATAGTTTTTTATTCCAAGTTTAAATTGTGAAGATGAAATTTATATAATGAGGGTATAATATAACACCCCAATATTTCATGACATGTTATCCTCAATAATTGTTTTTGATGCAACACTAACATGGCTTGCGTAACACAGAAGATTGAGTCTCTATGAAATAATACTTTAGGGATTAAATTGTTTAAATGATACATTCATAACCTATCCATTAAATATATTAATATAAATAGTAGTAAATAAATTATAAATTTTCTTTTAATGTCTTCACAAAAATAAGGCATTTTTATAGGGAAATTTATATGTTTTGAAAAAATTGTTATATCTTTAGAAAATACTATTTTTTAAAGGATCTAGTTTTTATGTCTTTTTGTGAAAAATAATAAAATTAATTTTAATCACTAATGGAAATTTAATTTAGTAAAGTCTTAATTGTTGAATTCAGAATATCAAAATTGTCTTAGTGTGAATTTTGGGCATTTTTATGAAAACATTCTATTTTTGATGAATAGTAAAAAACACTACATTATTGTTAAAAACCGACATTTTCATTTAAATAATTATTTTCATTTATTTTTAATTTAAAGATTCAATAGATAAATAATTCATATAATAAGAAAATTTAGGTTATTATAATCATTTTTATGACATAATTAGATATAAAAAGTCATTGAACCTTTTTAGTGTCTTTTTACACGCCTTTTAGCCACATTTTCATATTAGCATTAAATGAAATTTTACCATTTTGGTGAATAGAATTTAAAAAATATGAAATATATGATTATAATCAGTAGGAAATATCTGTTCTAATATGGTCAAAAATAATTGTTGGGGAATACTAACTTATGAATTTTATTTACCACGGTTAAAGGTAAATAGAGAAATTAAAGGTAAAAAAATATTATAATAACATAAAATTACCAAAATACATATCCTAATTTCATTTTATAAGTATTTTTTGACCAAAATAAGCCATATTTAAAAAATATTACACATTTTATTCCACTTTTAATTGATTTGGACAATTATTATATTTTATTTAAAGGATAGTTAAAAATGTCATATTAAAATTTTAATAAATATTTTATTTTTTATTTGATGTAATATAAATGAAATGGTCAAAAATAAATAATTATTAGAAATATAAGAAATTTATATACATAATTATAATTTATTTATAAATTTTATACATTAAATAAATAGAATAAATGGAGACACAATGAGGATGGAGTAATTGTTTAATTAACTGAGATATCAAACTAATGATCTTAAAAATATTAAAATAAATATAATTTGACTTAATTAATTACATAAAATAATTTTATAGATAACATAGACATTTTATTTACATACTCAAAGTATTGGATCAAAGTTATCATGTTTTTCTTATATTTTTTAAAATTAAAATCTTGAATAGTATTAAAAATGACATAAATAATATTTTAAAATAAATTATATTTTATTAAATGATATAAAAGTCATTAAAAAGATATGGTTTGGAAACATAACTTTTATAATTCCAGATATGTCATAAATTCTTCAATTTGGGTTTATTTTAAATTTACTAGTAACTGTATTAACCCTATAGTGTAAAAATATATGAAGACATGGCACCAACTGAATTGTTTAATAAAGTGTTAAATAAAAAAGATAAGGTTAATTTTTTGACCTAAAACTGAATAAAATTCATTGGTTGAGAGTATTAAGACCCATACACATCTTATACTATAAATAAATGACTTTTTAGATATTTGATACTAAAAATAAATTTATAATGAATCAATATTTCAAGATCTTCCAAAAGTGCCCCTCACCTCTCTTATAAAAGGGAAATTATCCTTATATTTAATTAACACCTCAAAAACCATTTTACATACACAAAACCTACATATTTTCTCTAAAAACATCCATAAATACATTATATAGGCCATACATTGGGTAGAAATCCATCCTAAAAAGCCATTTTGTGTAAATTAATAGAAGATACCCTAAAAGGAGGTAACTATTTTTCCATATCTTTCAAAGTTATTTTCTTCTTATACTTCATATTAATATGTTTTTACCATAATAATGTAATAATTAAATCATATAATATATTATGGGATGTTATTATTTTTACTAGGAAACCATATTTCTCCTTTTACCAATCTTTTCAAAAACAATATCACCATGTGCCCGTACATACTGCTTACCATCTCCACGCCGTGGTGTAAAATATTTTTCATGTACACTTTATTTATAGGGGTATAACGTTGATTATAAAGTATATAAATAATAAATATGACATTATATTTTTTCTGTAAAATTCTTATTTCATCCAATTTCATACCATTTAACCATTAATGAAATGATATTATCCCTCGTGAATACGTATGGCTTACCGTCTCCATGACGGGATGAGATTCATCTTCCACCTTCACTATTCAAGAATTATTATATAAATATATATTATTAATAAGTATGAAATATATGAAATAATAATTCTACTGGAATATAATATATATGTGTACATATATGTCATTAACTTACTTCTATTCAATAAGTTAAGAAAACGGAAACACCGTTCTTGTGTACGTACGACCAACCTTCACCGTGAATGGTGTATTCTATTTCATATATCTATCTATTATATATATTTATATTCAGAATATATGTGATATTTATGTGATGGTCTAAATTATTTACGTTTTTAAATCATGGTCTGTTTAATACGATCAAGAATAACAAGTCAAACCACGTACGGTAAAGAAAGTGATTATTACTCGAAATGCTGCATTAACATGGAAATTATTAATAAACGGGTAATATAATGACATAAACAAATCATAAATGATACCATAAATATTATTATGATTTTTTATAAGTAATTAACATGTCTAAAACCATTATACAGGTGTTTTAGACACATAGGTAGAGTATCAGTCTTAAGATAATGGAATTCTATCTCACTTTTAATTTTCGTCAGATATAAGCCATGATCACCACACATTTCTTGTGTGTGGTGTATTTATTGCCCCTATTATATTTTATATCATTAATAAAATTATCTTCATTGTATTTAAAGAATCATTATAAAGTATTGGGATTATTATTTAATTGTTCAAAGTGGTATGGGATGCATTGAATGTTTAATGAATGAATACTTTCTCCATATCAACATTCTTGATATTATCATACATATTTATTTATATATATATAAAGGATTATAAAGCACATTTTATTTATATTTCTAATTTAATACAAATGTTTTAAAAAGGAATTTATTTAAGGTTTTATAAAAGGGAATCATTAACTGAAATATCATTTTAAATGTTTTAAAAAACAATTATTGTAAATATTTATCATCAATGTCCATGTATTAAAAATGGTTTTAAAGATTTATTTATATTTACATGAATTTTTTAAAATTATAATTATTTTAATATGATTCAAAGTGGTATAGGACAATTTGATTGAAAAATATATTTTTACAAGTCTTCTTTTACAAGTGTGCGGCTTTTGAATAAATGATTTTTATGAAAAAGGGGTATTTGTCTCAAAATATTTATAATGATTTTAATAGTGTATTTTTATATATGTAAAAATCCTTTGTAGGATCTTATTATTAATTGAAGATGATTTATTATGATATAATCTCTCATGTTGTATTGAATGGTTTATGATATATTTGACTATGGATGTGTTATTTTTATACCATTCATAGTTTATGGTTAAAGTATTAACATTTCATATGGTATATTCAATATGAATGTATATGTTATGTTTTACCTCTTTCAAAAGAAGAATGCATTGGATTTATTATGTGACAGGTTGGGCCCACTTTTTTCCTTTTGATGCTTCGATAGGTGTAATGAGAGAAACTAGTGTCTTGGCACAAGGAATTGAGAGTATATTTATGTATAGTCTTGGCAGAAGGCCCTGACAGTATGGTTATGATGTTTGACGTTATGCATCCCCTCATTATGATATTAGTTATTGATATTAATTACATTTGATTATTAGACAAGTAGAATATTCTTGTGAATGTTTAAATTGATTTATTTTATTTTTTCTTCTCATATTATGTATAAGGTAATGTTTAAACGGCTTGTGTTTTAATTTTATACCTTTCCATAAAATTTTAAGCTTTTCTATGAATGTTTCTGCTATATTGTTTAACATTACTAAGCATAAGAGATCACACCTTTATCATGTTTTATTTTACTAGGATACCAAGAGGTTAATGACTATTTATATTCACAGTTCACATAGGATAACAATGGTTTTATGAAAGGATTATAAATATTGTATTTTATGTTTTTGAATTTCAATGTAATGTTCATGTATGTAATATATTTTCCAAGGACACTAAATGGATCAGTCTTTATGGATTTGATTCCTTTAAATAATTATAATGTATTAAAATAATGCACTAGATCTATTCATATAGGGATGGAGAGTTACAACAACCATTTATACCATAGGTGTAAGACTAGTGAAAAGGGTCTCGGTTGTGACTATGGGTAGAATAAACCCTTTATTGGAAATACTGATAACCAAAATAAAAAATTAAAAAAATAAAACAAATATTATCAAACAAAATTAGAAAATAAATATAACAATCCATATGTTACAATAATATAAATTCTTATAGTGTTACATCCAAAAAATATAATAGTTTTTCCAATAAAATAACTTTTCATGAGAAAGTGATTAAATTTATAGAATAGCCTAGAAACTTCTATATGATTAATGTATATATTAATATCTGTAATGAATAAAAACAACACCAATGCATAACCGAAGTCCCAGTAGGTTTCTATCTAGAAACCATCAGTGAATACAATATATCCACTATAATAAAGGACACTATACTCTTGTCATATATGTATTACCATTACATGTATCATAGGATATATAGTCCATAGTAATCATGAAGATTAGGTGTTCAAAATGAAAATAAACTTAGTAATACACTAATAACATTTTACCTACATAGTATAATCACATATATGAGTTCATACAATTTGAAAATAAAAAAGGATACAAAGAACCCAACTCTAAAGCATGCCATACCAACCATTTTTGGGAATCCTACCCGATTTGGTATGTGTTGGTATAAATTTATGTACACCTAGTATAAAACATCCCCAATTTATAATGATGCGTCACACCTCATACCATACTATGTGAACAAGTAATAACCACACCACATTACTCTTTGTATATGATGAATCATAAAAATTATGATAAACAAAATAATCTCTATATTTATATTCTCAACATCTCCCATAATCCAAAATATTTCGATAATTATTCTCTCGTGCGGTGATTACATGCACCACAAAAAACAGGTTTCCAACATTTATGGAATATCACACTTCAATCCTGATGATAAATATCATAACCCTAATCCTATAATCTATGGAGTATATTTCATGTCATCTAGTGCTCAAAAATACCCTATTAGACCATCTATGTCAAAAAAAAAACAAAATATGACATTGACCAAAATAGTGAGCGATATCACTAACATACACATATTTATTTGAATATAAGCATATAGAACAAGGAAAAATCTACCCATAGGGGACCAAATTACTTAAATCCTTAGTGTAACCATATCATCCCTTAGAGAGGCCTACTACCAAAAAACATATTTCTTTCCTATTCCATCATTTCAATTCTCTAACGGAGGCCATTGAGGTTCCATATCAAATGAAATTCAATACCATGATAAAATCATAAATAATAACTTAAATATAATATATATATAGGTAAATATTTAACATGTATTATGTTTCACTATCCCATACACTTTCTTATCAACACATTGATATCATATAATCCATCATTACACCCTTTCTAAACCATTCACGGTTTAAGCACAAAACATAGACTATACATGAAAAGGATCCATATTTATGAAGATACTTAGAGGTAAAAACGATCCTAATTTATATGAGTGATATTCCAACATGAATCTATATAATAACTATAAATTATATATTCTATATTAAAATTTTAAATAATATAAACCTTTTCCCAAAGAGGACATCCAATCACAGAAAAGCATACAAATAACTAGTGAGTCCTATGTTCTTGATGTGAAGCATAAACATACACCCCCTCTTTACTTTTTTTATGTTTGGATTCAACATGAAAACCACATAACCATACACATGATAAAACTATTCTTAAATTTTAAAACTATTATAATGAAAATAACATATGAAACCTTGTTAACATGGGAATCCTCTAAAAAGGTGTTAGTTACTCAGCTTCATAGTATATATCCCCATGTATTATTTATACTAAATGACCATTTATCATACACAGAAAAGATTGCGATTTTATTATTTTATTAAGTTTGTAAAAAATATTGCTGATCAACCTCACATGATCCTCATTAAAATTTATCATCCATGATCTTCCAATATCTAATTTTACATTACTAAATACCCATTATTATTCACATCCACTGTTCATAAACCAAAGATCTATGGACCATAAATTTTACTCAACATATGCTGAATAATTTTTATTAGTGGTGTGGGTCTTGGTTGTTTAATTGAGGATGAAATAACATATAATTAAAGTTATAATAACTAAATGTATAATAAATAGAAAAAACAACAAAACATTATTTGATAATAAGGGGAAATATATAGATAACAACACATATATTGTAGAAAAATAAATGTTTTTAGTTTTATTATAGATATATATATTTATATGATATCTAGATCCCCAATAGGGTAGTATTATAATGATGAAGAGTATAATTAGACATGAGGTTTTCAGAACTCTCTATAATCATAATTCTATGAAGATACCATTGACATTTATTAGGTAGATCATAGTGGATATAGATGGATCATATATAGACAACAAGTATAATGACGCAAGAAAAGTTCTTCCCCAACATCCTTTCACCACAGATCCACCTAGTCCATTTTCCAGATGACTTAAACATTGCCTATATATAAAAAAACATCCAACCACTATACTATACTTTTAGGGACTATTCCCTTCCCATTTTAATGAGATTTTTTTGAATGTTTAATAGATGTTCAATTCAAGGTGGGAGTATAAAAAATTTATGCCACCACCATTTCATTCCATAGATAATATCTACATGTATATGATTTAATGAATGATAAGAAAAAATTACACTATAGTTGTAAACTATAATGCACAACATCATTCTCATCAAACCAGGGTAACCAGCCTATCTAATTCATCAATAGATGGTTTCAGATGATATAACCCATGTCTAAACTCACACCATGGGAGACTGATGCATCCCAAATCCTCCAACAACTTATGAATGTTTCATCACTTTACCCAATGACACTACTTTAATTATAAATCACTAAATTAATGTAAACCCAAACAATATATATATTTCATACTCCAAATCACAGATGAATCATATATATATCATGAATTATACTCCAAAATAGTTACCATAGTCTCTTAATGAAATATGATTCCATAATCTAAAAAATATCCCTCATGCTTTCTGATGATTAACACAATCACCCTAAACTAATCATCTACAAAGAATAACATCAATCACTTATTTGTAAGAACCACCATAACTGTATCACTATGTATACATGACCCAAATTTCCTCAACTCCAATAGTCAACGACAATGCCTACATCCAACGTACATAACTTGATGATCATCCCCTAACATTGATCGAAATATCACCATCATGAAATATCAATGAATCACCTCACATTTCATATATTACAATTACATATAACACTGGTAACAACATACGCTATTTTTAGTTAAATAATATACTCATAAATAATAATGGTACACTTCTTCAATGTTGGTCAAGACATATAAAAACCTAACAACAACAAAAATACCCAAGTAAATCATTCTTTAATACCAAATACCATTTTTACTCTCTTTATAATCACTTACATGACTCTATACATTCCCATAAATCAAAAGGTATAGATAAAAAATATATAATATAGATATGTTAATCCAACAACTTCCTATAATAAATAGAACCCCACCCATCGAAGAATATAATATAATTCGAATATAATTTTTATATACATCAGAATAATAAAATAACCTAAAACTAGGATTCCTAGAAGTTAATTAATAACAATTTTTAAAATGAGATAATAGACACACATGGATCTTTACACTTACCAGTGATGACTCTCAAGAAATTATGACACATTGATCAAAACATAAACTGTAGATATCTCCCATTATGCGTGGAATAGAAAAATGGAGAAGGGAATGATGAGCCTTAAAAATTATAAAATAAAAATATATTCCTTAAAATCTTAATGTAATAATTAAACCAATAAATTAATACTTCAAAACATTAAAAAGGCCAATTATGGACTTGCCCTCATGGTCATATTTTAATTCCTTCACCCTAGGAATCAATGTCTCATAATACAGCGAGTCATAGTGTAATGAAACTCTACAGACCCAAACCCAAAAAACCTTACTCCACCTAGGTAGGGTACAATTTTCGAATCACCCTTTAAATCATGGTGTAACACCTTTTAATCCACCACTTTGGGATGTTACCATAACCCCTTATTGAATTACCATATCCCTTAATAGGTTTTTGTATAATAAAAATATATATAATGGAATTACCCACTACTAGAAATTACTTTTTTATCTTATACATCATTTATCTACACATTCATTACCTTATTTTTAGTGTAACCCACAAATTATAAAACAATTTCATCCCTAATCTATAATTAAAACCCAAAAAATTCTCATCCTCTTTATAATCCTATTCCAATTCAAGCATACATAATTACATATCATCATTCTAAAATATGGTCTAAAATATGACATATAAACACTCAATCCATCATACTTGTTTTCAAAAAAATAATCACATATTATTTACTTTAGTTTTTCATGTCAACGAAGAAGGTTGTGTGCATTTAATAGAAAAAAAACTGATTTTTTTGTGGTATTCAAAAAGATATGGACCATGGTAAAATAGACTATATATGTAAATATTTATAAAAATCGGATTATTCATGTTATTGTAGACACATATGTGAAATGAGATTAATTTACAATGAATTTTTTTTTCTGGAAAAAATTAGGGGATTCATGAAGCTATAAATTAACTTATAAAAGTGGACTCCAATTGAAGGATATTAGTAGAGTACATGTCTCACCACAATGATCCATAATTGATACAAATAGTTAGCTATCACCATATTCTAAATTTTTTTCATTGATTATGTTGTTTTTACGGTATTAATGTTAATGAAGCATAAAAAAGATTCATTGTACTAATATCAACTTGGATTTCATTCCTAAATTACATTTGAGTGTTGATATTTTTTTTCTTTTTAATGTTTAAGTTTTCTTTACTTCATTTATTTTATTCATTATGTTCATAACCCTTGATAATTCTCCTTGGATTGTAATTTATATGATCCATTTATATATAAGGGAAAATTCACCAATAAAACATAACTGTGGAATGAGATAAAATTATTTCAAAAAGTGGAGTAGTTTGAATATGATAATCTTGGTGTGATGAGGTATGAACACGGTGCACATTTCACCTTAAACCATAAATACTCAAATCATTTCTTCTATATTATACCATTTTGTTGTATAATTTCTATGTACCAGTAAAAATAACCATTTATTAATATTCTGACTAACCCATATAAGTATATAACATATTATATAATACATATTTTCATTGATAAAGAAATATGGTATTTATTATGTTAATTCCCATTAACCGAGGTTAGAAACCTCTCATGTGATAATTCACCCATTGTTACCTTTCTTATGATGAATTTGAGGGAAATCCAATCGCGTTGTGGTTGAGTATGTGTCTCATCATGTGGAATGTTTTTTTAATAAATTATTTTATTTTCCCCATTTATGGATTGGTATTACATTAGGGTCCTCAATTAAAGTAGACTAATGGTATTCATGGTAATTTGTATTTGAGTTACATTTGGGTTTTCCTTCCACTTTTATGATTACAAGTTATGCATTGATTTATATTAATAAGTATATTTTAATTAATCAATATTATATGTGTTAATATATAACTAACTATATATTACATGTATACAATCAAGATATTTCATATTAGAAAAAGTGAAAATACCATTATACATATTATATATATAGACACATGTATTACACATTTTCATAAAAACATATAGTTACATTGGATGTGGATCATATGTTATTCTACTATTTATTAAGTATTTATGAAATATTTCTATATGATTCTCTTCCCATGTGGTTAAATTTTTGAATTCATATTTTCTAAAAATCATAAAATGTCCCACTTGATGACACATTAAGTTATTAAATTTGGATGAGTTTTTATACAAACTTAATGAAAAAATGTTGGTAGAGTTTTTAATATATTCATATTTAAATGAGTTTCGATGGATTCAAAAATCATTCTGAACTTTTATATAGTGTTTTTTAACATTTAATTAAAATATGATATTGCATGATTTATTTAATAATGTATAATCCAACAGGTAGTGAAAGTCAAGAATTTTTTATTTTTGCTATAGAATATTTATTTGATCATATCATTGTGTTCTTTTGGAATACATGAATTAATTTAAAAACATGTTTCATAATAAATATCCTAACCATAGCATAAAATACATCATGTGATAAATTATTTATTATAAAATTATTATTTAATATTTAATGGGAATTTACTTAAATAATGTTATAAATTATAAAAAAAACATAATATGATTTTTATTAAAGTAATTTCATTATTAAATATTATTGAAATATATATTTATTGAAAAAAAGTAAAAAAAAAATAAATGTTCCATAACATATTCGAAATTTCATTATTTATTTTGATATGATGAATCAATAATGAGTTTTTACTAAACAATAATCACTGAGGTGGTGATTTTATAATATTTTAATAGAAAACGGAACCTAAGGAGAAATTAAATCAGTGGATACCTAAAAAGATGAATAAATCATTTTATTCATTATTTTTATTCTATAACACCTACATACTGAGTAATAATTAAAATTCTTTGCTACATATATGATTTATTACTCATTTCATTTTATTTTTTCGTCTCATGGTTTATCTTGTTGTTGGGTTTTTTCCGAATACAACATATAAAAATTGAGGTTTCTTAAATTTTTTTTATCATTAATATTGGTAAACTACAAATGGTCACTTCATCATCAAAATTCACTATAATTTTATTATGGTTATATTATATTCAAAATTTCACACTATTTATATGGATTAATAAATGGATCAGGGGTTATTATAATTATTTTTCAAAATCCCATGCTTTCATAAAATTATAAATTTATTTATCAGATATAAATATTTATAAAATAATGTTAAAACTTTTCATTGGGGTTTTTAATTTCTTTTCAGTGTCAATTTTAAACTCTTTAGTAGTGTTTCTATAACACCTAGATAATTCTAAAAATGTAACTTTTATTTGATAGAATATAACCTCTCAAGACATTATGGTATATCTAATATTTCAGATAAACTTAATGTATTTTATATACTTTAAGGCATTCAATACTTAATTATCCTACATCAAACACAAAAAGGATTTTCTTCAACAACACACGTTACAAAGAAGACCGTGTTTTAACAAACAAAATATTAATAAAATATTATTATTTAAGATAATAAGACATATCCTAATAATTTAATTATAAGTTATGAATAGTATTCACTAACATATGAAACTATATTATTTATAAAAATATTATATGAAATAATTGTATACAAATTAATTGGAAATGAAAATATATACGAACTTATTATAAAAGATTTTTTTATTTTTATGCTCCAATAGGCGTTTTGTATAAATAAATTAAATAAATTAAATTATTGAATTATATTAAGGAAATATATAGTTTATATATTTAATAACCTATTTTTTATATTCATCCAATAAATTTAATAGGCATAAGATAAGAAAAAAAAAATTTTACACAAAATTCCTATATTTTTATATAAAGGAAGTTTTACCGCCTTGTAATGGAGAACCAATTCTGAATTCTATTTATGAAACATTTATAAATTTAATGTGTTAAAAATAAACTTTATTTTATAATTCTTAAAAAATAAATTATCTTAGGGTGAATTTGGGTAATTTTTTTGTGAAGTTTCATTTTTTTATGAATACCGAAAAATATAGAATTCTAATTGAAAACTGATTTTTCATGTAAAATATTAATATTTATAAATTATATTTTAATTTGTTTTGAATTAAAATTATATAAGTTATAAATAAAATAATCTAGTTACGCTAATTGAAATCAATTTCATATTGATATAGGATATAAAAACATTTCAAAATTGTGAACATTTTTACTTAAAAAACACTCTTTGTTGTCCCCTCTACATGATTAAATTTAGATAAATTTTATCCACCAATGTGATTAGAATTTGGAAAAATTAATTCCTTATTTAGAAAAAGATTAATTTATAGTTTATAGTTTTCTCAAATTATATTTTTACTGAAAATATTTGTGAGATAAATGAAAATTAATTTCAATGATTAATGTAAAAATAAGCTTAACAAGGGACTAAAGCACAACCATTAGGAAAAAATGACCACAAAAAATTTTAAAAACCTATTTAATGTCCCTATTTAGACCACATAATACCTTTTATCTATTTTTTTCATTATTTATGACATATTATGTATGGGATTCCTCTCAATATTGTTTACATTTTTATATTTACAACAATGCCACTCTCCTCCACTATAAAAACGTGATCACCCATCTCACTTATTCACACCACGAAATCCCTTTTTATAAAAAAACATCCCAAATAATCAATCAACTTACCTACAAACATAATATAATCCTTCATTTTTCATAAGTCAATCCAATTATGTCTTTTGGTATAAACTAAAAGGAGTTACCTGAATAAGAGGAAACGTTCTTCAACGTTCACTTTTGTTTTGATTTACTTATCCAACCCATCCATTATTTTAATATCCCGATTATATATTGAAATAAGTATAATAAATTTACTAACATGTTTTTATTATAATATTTCTTCCAATACTTTCACACACATCCATCAAATGGGATACACAATCCTCAAACATGTGTATGGCGGACTACCGCATCGTGAACCGATGTCGTTCTTTCCTTCATTACCACCTTTCAAGGGTAGAAATGATGATTGATTTATAGTTTATATATGATATATTTGATACTTATATTTTATTTATTCTTCAATTATTCTTATAAAACACATAACATCAAGCGTTCCATTTTTTGGGAATATGATATCATCGTTTGTTGATGGGTTGACTTCTACATCCTCAAAACAATGTGATTCATTCACACGTTTAACGAAATATATTAAGAATGGTTTTAATAAAAACATGTTAATTATATTAAATAAATAATATTATATAATTATAATATATATTTATGTATATATAATTTAATTTTCATTCATTTAATTATAATAAAGAAAAGGATGTAACATTAATGCATAAGTACAATATACCATCTATATAAATGGTGAATTTAATTTCCCCTCTCCAAATATTATGGATTCTTGTAAATAAATATATATATATATAATATATTTTATATATACATAATTTTTTACATTATTTATACAAATAAATTGTGATCTACATCAGAAGAAAAAAAATCATTTGTCAAAACATACTCGAAAAAACTAGGCAATTAACACCCAAAATAGTGAATGTAACGAAAGATTATTAACAAATGGGTAATAAGGTATTATATAAATTTATTATATTATATTATAATTATTTTTATGGTCATGGTTATTATATAGGTCATTAAAATGTTTTAAACCATAATAAAATATGTTAAATGATGTTCACCCAAAAAGAAATGTGGGGTAAGGGATTCCTGTCTCACTTTTCTCTCTGTGAGGAACAAACCATTTTCACCACTCATTTCCTTTACATGGTGTATATACATACCATATTGTATTTCATAACATATATAAATTTATCATCATGATATTTATAGTTTCATTTCAAATTATTTCTTTCATGGAAATTATAATTCAAGAGTTACCAAGTAGTAATTGACTTCATCTAAATTTCCATTATTGGAGTAATAATTTCTCATTGTGCACCTGAATTCATATATACGGTTTGAATACTACCACTTTGAAATGTAAAATCATGAATAGATAATGTTTCATGGAATTTTTTGTTTCAATTTGAATTATTTCATCGAAGGTTATTTGACCTAAAAGTTGCCAAGTGGTAAAGAAATTTGATAAATCAATTCCTTTTCATAAGGATATATTAATTTCTCATTGTCAATAATATTCTATGATTATGTGTAAAATTAAATTGAATATTTATTTATTTATTTTCACATATTATTTTTGGATGTACAGTTGATACGCATAATCAATTAAATGATAATTCTCACTTCTATGTTGTGATCATTTTAATGGTTTATTTCAAAATCTCATTCAAATTGAGATTGATTATTCTTGATATTAAATTACATGAATTTATATGTTCATTTTTCAATAATACATTTAACTATATTTTCCTCTATTTATCAATGAAATTTTAAGTAATAGTACCATTTTCCCACTCCTTGGTACTCAATGTGTTTTATAATTTTTTTTATAAAACTTGACTTCATTTATCTCTATAATCAGAGAACCTATTTCTTATAAAAACAATAATTTCTAAAAAGGTTTTCAAAAAGGTTTTTAGAAGTTAAAAAATATTTATTAATGTAATTTTAAACCATTTTCCATTAAAATTGTGTTCAATGTAATCTTTTTTTGCTTTCCATAAAAGTTATTTTTCTAAACTTTTAACCATGGAAAATGAATTTTCTTTTTTACCTCATACAAATTGTACATAATTACATAAAATAGTTTTTTTGAACCTTCTTTTTCAAGATTAAAGGTTTATTTTTTAAAGATAATGTACTAAATAAATATTTTCATTGAAAATCAATTTCAAAATTATATTCAAATTTAAAATATTATTTTCCCCAAGAATATTTTTAAATGATATTTTTATTGGGGTTTCATTCATCAACGACAAAAACCATTTAACATTACACAAATTGGGATATGTTTTATTAGTACCATACTTGTTATTCTTATAGATGGATTATTATTTCATTATCTAAGGAGAGTATAGACGTTCACTTCTTTGATTCCATTTACTCTACTTGAAATATTTTATTTCCAATGATCATTAGACATTAAATTATCCCAAAATATCCATATTATTTTTCATGGATATGTTTAATTCATAAATTGTATACCATTTTTACATATGGTGATTATTTTTATATTTATTTGATTATATGGGGAAATATTGATAAATATGTATTCTTTATTAAATAAAAATATTTGATAAGGCATAATATTAAATGATTAAATAAATTACTTGATATTAGGAATTCTTTGCACAGGTATTGATGGGTGGGCGTGGAATTTATATAGGCCCCCAATGCATCAACATGATCTCATCAAAAAAATTAGTAACATAAATTAAACATTTTTATACATGTTTTTTTCTACGATATTTTTAATGGTATTGGCTGTATAAATTTTAATGTGCCTTATACATGACATCAAATAATTAAGATTTTCCTTCATTTAGAATTCAGTTATTAATATTTTTATTTATCCATGATTTTTTTAGTTTGAAATTATCTATGTATGAATCTAATTCTCATTTTATTGATTAAATGGAATTTGTTCCTTATACATATGTTTTTGTTTTGATTATTACTTATCCAATTATTTTAAATGGAATGTGTTCTCAGTTATTTTCACTACAATATTGTTTTCTCACTACCTGTTTTTTTCTAATTACATGGTATGTGTGCTCTATTATTACCTTTCCATATGTATTATTACAATTGATTCCTTATTTATTCCCCTGTAATTTACACTTACTAAGAATACTTTTCTTAACTTTATTTTATTTCCTTCACCTAGGAATCCATAAAGTGTACTATAAAAGACATGAAATGATATGATAAGTGGGAATAATGTTATCCTCATAATAATTTTTTTAATTAGTGTATTCATTTGTAATATAAAACTCATATAAGTATCTGGTTTACGAATAATACTAAACTCTCCCATCCATAAAAAATTGATTCCTTATAATCATTCCAATTTATAGATAGTATACACCAGATCATGGATTTTGGGGTTGGGTATCTACAATTGATATTATAGAAGATTAGTAAAAACCATGGAAACTAGATTTGATAAAACACAGATTTGGGAACATAACACTATGTTTGAAATTGAAGATTATAATAGAAAAAATATATCTATTCAGTACCTAAAGATTTATGGATTCTACCACATGATTATTAAATTATGGTTGAAAATATGTTATAATTAGTAAACATATCTTTCTAGGTTTTACGTGATGGAAGATTTCCATGAATAATGATAATTTTTAAGAAATTTATGTCAATAAAAGTCATTAGTTTTTGGAATATTTTTTAGTGGAAAATTTATTTGAGGAATAATGACATTAAATTTTTGGGACATGAGTTTTATATTATACACATCCTTTAGTGTTATTATGATCAGTAATGAAATTTTAATAGTAGTAAAATTAAATTTTAAGGCTTTGAAAAAGAAAAATATGTTATATTTAAAACCATAGGGAAAATGGTATTTAATGTGTAAATTTCAAGGATGTAAACCACAATTATTTTTAGAATTATATGATTTTAGAAAAAGGAAAACCTATAAGTAAGTCGGGCTTGAACCCATAACTGAATGATGATAAAGGTATCATGCCTACCACTGGCCTATGTGATGTACTAGTTAAGGTGTAATTAATTTAAATTAAAGTATATTATGAATAAATATTAATAGTGAACCATTAGGGTCAATTTTTGTTTAGATATTAATATATAAACCATACTGGACTTGGAGAAAATATAGAGACAAATGGATAAAATTTTGAATCTTTTATGGGCCTTACAATCTGTTAAAAGATTATTGATTTTGAAATTAATCAAACCACAAACATATCATAACTCTTGTGTTTATATGAATGTTTTTATAACTGTATTTTATAATATCATTACCAGGAAGATAAATGATTCAGATAGAGACGATCATAATAAATTATTAATAAAAAATAAATAAAAAATTGCTAGGAATTTTGAGTGGAGTTTACGTAGATATGAATGAAACAGACATCATATATCATCACTCACTAGTGTAGTATATTAGTCTGAATATCTAAATGTACACATCATGATAGCCTCAATAATCAACTTCATTGATAATTTATCCCCCACCTGATTAGTTTCTCTATAATCTTGAGAGTCAATAAGGTTTAGAGAGTTATAATACCATAATAATTCAATCTAATTTGGTATAAGTTTCCATGGTACATTTTTGGTTCTTTCTTTAAAGGCCCGAAAAGCATTTTGAGAGTCTGATTCAATCAACACATTAGTCCACTGATGCTACACAACATGCTTGATAACATTGATCATTTCCCAATGTTTCGATTCATAATCAATTCTAATACCAATGTAATCATGAAAGCATACCTAAAACAAACCATGTAATGTTCATAAAATAATATATAAATAACATATTTTTCTAAAATAAAGTGATCTTGAAGTAAAATGATTTCCTAATACCTTAGTTTTTGTAGAACCAATGGAATTTTAACTGATAAAATATTTATTTCATTGAGGCCCTCATCTTTACAATGATAATTCCCTTTCTTGATCAATGACCTCAATACCCCTATATATATTTATTCTCTTCATCCAAATCCATATTTTTTACTTTTCACTAATGTTTTACTATGTAGAAACCTAGTTATATATTATTCCATATGACTTTTTTTAGTTCAAATTCTCTATTTTTAAGAGTATATTTTATAAAATCATTTAATATATATGTTTTTAAACAAATTAATTTCCTAAAAAGAAATCCTTTCAAAACTAATATTGTATTTAAATTGTAGGAACAACATTAATTTAATGTGGGGGATAATGTAAAAACCCATAAATTCTAAAAGAGTAAATTTTATTTTATAGTGTTTAACCTCTTGTAACGTCATAATATATATTATATTTTAAATAAATTTAATATATTCTATAGTTATAAATGAATTAAACAATTAATTATCAAGAATTTCACACAATAACATATTTTCAATAGCTAACGTTACACATATCACCGAGTGTTACATAACAACAATATATTATTCAATTTTTATAATTTAATACAATAAGACACAACCTAGTCATTAAATTAGTTTTATGGATATTATTAAATATCATTTGAAAATATATGTTTTATAATAAAATAAGATGAATACATTGGTTATAAATTAATTTGAAATGAAAAATGAAGTAACTGAATAGAAATGAGTTTTTCTCCATCTGAGAGTCTTTTTGTCTTAATAACATAAATTAATTACAATTAGTGAATAATATTAATGAAATATATATTTTAAATATTCAATAAATATTTTTTATATTCATCGAATATATTTTATATTCATAATATAAGAACAAATCCATATTTACACACAAGAAATTATATTTTTTAAAGGCGATTATACCGTCTTCTAATGGCGAACAAATTTTATGTACAATTTTTTATATTTTTAAAAAATGAACATGTGAAAATGAAACTCCTTCAAAATAAGTACATAAAAATTATCGTAGGGATAATTTTTTGTATTTTTATGAGAAGATTCATTTTTTGATAAATTTTAAAAAATAAATCATTTTAATTGAAATCTATTTTTTTAAAATACATTATTTTGATAAAATATATTTTATTTTTTTTAAGGAAAAAAATTATATAATTTATATGTAAATTAATACAATTATGTTCATTGGAATCGTTTTCAAATTTAAATTATATATAAAACCATTTAAAACATTTGGAAAGTTTTCCATTGAAAACCCACTTTATCATCCTGTATACATGATTAAATTTTACATAATTATTTCCCTCATATATTATTTGCACTTAGAAAAATGGATTAAATATTTATAATCATTTGAATTTATATTTTATAGTGTATTCAACTTAGTTTTTTACCAAAAATATTAATGAATGTAAATAATTAATTATGATGATTAAGGTAAAATAAATCTTATCAAGGGAATAACCCAAAAACTTATTGGACAAAATTACCTATATACTTATAAAAAATATATTTTATGGACATATATAGATCATATACACACTTGGATCAAATTGGGTTCATTATTGGAGGAAAATGATAAAAGGGATTCATTGTAATAGTGTTTAAATTGTTATATTTACAAGAATGACCCTCCTCCACTATGGAAAGACACTCACCCCACCCACTTATTAACACATAAAAATAACTTTTTAGGGTCCCAAAACTTCCCAAATAAAATCTAAAATTACCCTCCCTAATCAAAAAAATATAAATTTTGGATGAAGGATCACCAATTATGTCTTTT
The DNA here is from genome assembly GCA_963277665.1 of Viscum album. NCBI lineage: Eukaryota > Viridiplantae > Streptophyta > Magnoliopsida > Santalales > Viscaceae > Viscum > Viscum album. The sequence continues at coordinate 432,017,876 of OY728139.1, forward strand.
GGTATAAACCAAATTGAGTTAGCCGAATAAGAGGTAAAGTTATCCAATAGTCACTTTTTCTTAATTTAATTCTCCACCCCTTCAATTATTTCCATATCAGCCTTATATAATTATATAAATATCTAAAATATAGTAATATTTTATTATTATAATAAATTTACCTTAACTTTCACACACATCCGTCAAATGGGATACACAGTCATCGTTCCTGTGTATGGTGGACTACCACCTCAAGAACTGATGTCTTTAGTTCTTCCATTACCACATTTCAAGGATTTAAATAATGAGATATTTATAGATTTTATATAATATATATGATATTTATAATTTATTTATTATTATTTAATTATTATCAAACACATAACTTCATGAATTCTATTTTTTTGAAAATATGATAACATTGTTTGTCGACGCGTGGACTACCAAAACCCAGAAGCAATGTTTTTCATAAACAATTTACATGGAATGAATTAAAAATGGATTTAATAATAACATTTAAAATACAATAAATAAATATAATATTTTAATTATAATATACATATATATAATTTAAATTTCATTATTTTAAATTTGATAAAGAATTTGAAGTAGAATTTATGGGTACGTATGGGCTACCATCTCCATGTATGACGTATTTCATTTCCTCTCTCCCAATATTATATATTTTTATAAAAATATATATAATTAAAATATATTATAAAAAATTCACATTTTACATTTTATAAATCATTAAATCATAATTGATGTAATAATATAAAAAATAACACGTCAAAATATACTAAAAAACTAGCAACTAACACATGAAATATTGAAAATAATGAAAGATTGTTAAGAGATGTGTAATAAGATATTATAAGAAATATATGATATTATAAATATTAAAATATATCTTTTATACATTAGTAAAATTTTTAAAACCCTTATATATGATGTTAAAGGGAATTTTCCTGAAAGGAAATGCATCATAAAAGAATCTGGATACAGTTTTCCATCCACGAGGCATACACAATTTTCATCACTTATTAATTTTGAGTGGTGTATATACTAACTATATTTTATTTTATATCAGGAGTAAATTTATCTACATTTTATTTATAGTTTCATTTAAAATTATTTCTTTCGTTGGGATTATAACTAAAGAGTTACCAATTTGTAAGGGACATCATCTTAATTTTCATTCTTTGAGGCATACTATATCATTGTGTACCTAATTCTATATATATGGTGCACATACTTCCATTTTGAAATTTATTAGAATGAATATGTAATTATTCATGTTATTCTGAGTTTCAATTTAAACTATTTCATATAATAGGATTTGAATATAAAGTTACTATCCGTTAAATAAATTTCGTAACTCAAATCATTTTTATCCCTTAATATTATAACCTTTTTGTCACTAATATTTTTTTATTATGTGTATAATGAAGTAGAATATATATTGATCTATTTCACCATATTATGTTTGTATTTATAGTTGATACACATAATCAATTAAATGATCACTTCTCACTTCAATGTTGTGCTCATTTTAAAGGTTTATTTCACAATCTAATTTTAATCCAGAATTCATACTCTTAAAATTACATTAACAATATTTATATGATAATTTATAAATAATCCCTTTAATTTTATTATATTTTGGTTATTAATGTCCTTTTAATGTAATAGTACAATTTTCCACTTTTTGGTAGTCAAAATGTTTTAGAAAATGTTTTGAAGGAAACCTGAATTCATTTATCTCATTACTTAAAGGTGTTTAATTATAAAAAACCAATTTTTTAAAAATGTTTTCAAAAATATTTTTAATAATTCCAATATTATTTATTAAAGAATTTTTTTTCTATTTTATATTAAACTTATTTTCAAATGAATTTTATTTTATTTTTCTGAACATTGAAATTGTTTAACCTTTTTACATTACAAAAGGACAGTTCTTTTTACATTTTATGACATGTATGGAATTACCCTCAATTATTTCATTGAATTTTCCATTTCATGTTTAATTGGATATATTTCAACGAGATTAATTTCAATTTTTTTTTTCAAAAAGTCATTTTAAAAATGAAAATGATATTTTGCTCAGTAATTCTTTTAAAATATAGTTTAACAGTATTTCCATTCATAAATGACCACAACCATTTTTTGCTTAGACTAATTGGGATATTTTGTATTGATTCTATCCTTACATGTCCTATATATGGTTTATGATTTCTTTCATTAATGATAGTATCGAAATTAAATTCCATGATTCCTTTTAGTCACCTTGAAAATATCAATTTCATATGATCAAAATAAATTAAATTTACCCTATATATATATATATATATTATTTTTTATCGATATTTTTATTGACTAAAACATATTAAATTTTTACAAACCATGATTATATTAAAAATTATTTTATTATCTAGTGAAATATTGAGAAATCCATATTATTTATTTAGAACAGATATTTCATAAGGTATATTGTTTATTAATTAAATCAATTACTCAATATAAGGAATGATTTGGCTAGGTAGTGACGGGTGGGGCCCAAACATTATATCGCACCACGATTCCTCGATTGGTTCTCATGATAGATATTATTTATATAAGTTTAACATGTTTTTACTTATGTTTTTAAACCATCATGTGAATGGTATTAGCAGTATATGTTTTTATATCCCTCATAAATGATGTATAAAAATTAAGAATTCACATCATTAAGAATTAAGATTATATTGTTATTATTTATCCATGAGATTTTATCTTTGATTTTTTTTGGGATACATTTAATTCTAATATTATTGGTTAAATGGAATATATTTCAATTATTTACCATTCAATATTTTTCATGCCTCATATAGTTATTTTAAATGGCATATGTTCTCAGTTATTGACCCTGTTATATTGAATACTCACTCTATCTCAGTTTATTGATTACATGGATTTTGTGTTTATTTATTAACATTTCATATTGACTATGATAAACGATTCGTTATTTTATTCATTTTAATTAATACTTATTGGTAATTTGATGTAACTGTAATTTTTTTTCATTTAAAGAAAATATAAAATGAAATGCTTATTGGGAAAAGAGTTGTCCTTGAGAAAATATAATATGTTGTAATTTATGTATAAATTTGTTATACAAGAATCATTTATGTAACTAGTCTACCAATACTTCTAAAATAATCCCTCCTTCTTGATTTTAATCCATATAAAAATGACAAGGTAATTGTAGAAGACACAATCTCTGAACTTCTAGGGTTGGGTCGCTACAGTATCCACTTTTTCTTTATTAATGAGTAAGTCATTGATTCTACATCACAAATATTATTTACCTTATTCTACAATGTCATTAAATATAGTGTTCATAGGTTCATTCATGATTCAATCATTCATTGTGTTATACTCATACTGATATCTTTTTATCTTTATTGCACTGTGTTTTTAATTTTTCCATGTTTATGATGTAGTATTTTATAGAGTTAAAAGACAAATGAATTTTGTGATTTAAAATTTATAACACACACATATATATATCCATACTGATTTATATATTTTTATCTTTTTTATTTTGGTTCTTTCATCATGGTTTAAAATTAGTTATAATGGATATCATTCATAAAGTTATCCCAATTGACCTATTCATCTTCTTCTGTAGAATAATCTATATTAAAAAATGTAAAAATCTTTTTCTAAAAACACAAAATAACTTAAAAAATCCTATAAATATATAACATATTAATATATATGTATATATATATAATATTAATCCAATAAATCTTTCAAAGTTAATATTTTAATGATAATTACATAATGAAACTACCATAAAATAAATAGTGCCATGGACTTATATTTTTCATTTAAGACTTATTCCTAAATAATATAATTATCCATTCAACCATAGTTTTTTATTTAATTCACTATAATATGTATCAGTTTTAAATTGAAAAAAATGTGTACAATTCTTCTCACAAGGTTTACAACACTATTACATTATTCAAAATATTATCAAAATTGAAAAAGATCACAAATATACCAAACAAGAGTTTTATAATTACAGGATAAATTACCATGAAGGTCGATGACCTAAATCAGTATATATTTAGTTATGAGGGATATAAATTGGATATTATTATATTTATATTTTTTAAATATTTTTTAATTTTCATTACTTCTATTAGGATTGATTGGTAACCAATTATATTATTCTATGAAATTATTACAGATTTATTTATCATATGACTACAATATATAGAACATTTTATTGATTCCATGGATGTTAATAAGGTTAATTATGATCATCATTGAATTCAATTTATTATCATAGGTAATTATTATATATTATTATTTTCACAGTTATTACCCATTAGTAAGATTTATGTTGTCACTCTTTATTTCTATCATATGATAATATTATGAATTATGACGGATTTGGAATGATTAGGGATTCATAACTAATGATACGATCATTGGTATGGAATGAAACACATAAGAAATTACCAACATGATATCATGATATTAATATTTTTTATTGGTTTAAATAGCATGATTTATGGTATGAATTTTTTTATTATTTCTAATACATCACTATCTTTTAAAATGACATGTTAATATCCTTAGGGAGTATAATTTTTATTATTTTTGTATCAAATCACATAAAAATTTCATTATTTTGTCTTGTTATTTACAATATACACCCCTTCATGTGAACACAACATTGAAATTTAAATATCATTATTTAGAGAGTAATTTTTATTGTGGATTCACACATGGATGTTGGTTTAGAGAACTTTTTCTCACATTCCATTTGGTTTTAGATGTTCTTAGTGATAATGTATCACCCTCAGAACCATGATCGTGAATTTGGTTATAAAAACACAAGTTAAATCTATTTGATTGATACACTTTAATGATTACAATATCTTTTACATATTTTAACAATCAAGGACCATTCAGCTATAATTTTTAGAGATTTGTTATGAGTCATTGAATAATAAAACCAATATATTTCTCATATGATGGAAAATTTCTATAAAAAATAAGAAAAAAATTAATCCATAATGAGTTTTTAATGTATACAACGAAACTTCATAAAATATTCTTCTGTAGTGTTGTCTTACCTATTACATTTCTTTATAAACTATAAAAAGGGAAAAATAAGAAGTTGTAAGCTCAAAATCTCTCTAAGTGTAAACATAATAATATTTACAAACATGATAGAGATGAGTGATAATATAATATCATAATGTAGATTATAATATGAAAGAAAAAATGGAGTAGATAGATGACATCTTCTATACATGAATTAAAAAGTGATAAAATCAAAAGGGAAAGGTATCATATAGAATGTTTCAACAATATAAACATGAAAAAATATGTCAAGGATCACTAATTTGTTAAAAAAAATAGATGGATAAGATAACGGGCCAAGTACCAAAGTTAGAAAGGGTCACTGGAAACACACCATAATATCTCATAAGATGACAACATTGCCCAATGCAATGAGGATCTATAAAATTTTGGGCATACCCATCACTAATGAATATCAAAAATATTTGTTCCAAATGGTTTTAATCAAAATACCATAACAACGTAAGGAAATAAAATCAGTTTTCTATCCTTATTAAGTTTATCCCTAATGATGTATTCATCATTTCATCAATAATCATTACCTAATAATATAATAAAAATAAGACTATATCCAATTGAATTTATCATCATTATAATTAAATAAAAATAAAAAATTATGATTACTGATATGTTATTTAAACCATATTTGAAATCGGTATACATTTTATTAAAATAATTCACTATTCAATATATGTATTTCTAATCTAGGTGAACACCTTTACGAAAATAATGGAACATTTTTAATTCATAGAGGAAATTAATTAGAAGTAAATAATACATATAAAAAGGGATTATTATGTAAGAGAAAATCAGTTATATATTATAAAATAGATTTAAAATACAGTTTCATATTAAATCCATGTAAAGACATTATATGGAATAATTTAAATAATACCCTTAATAAGGTGTAGAACAAAGATGAAGTACATTCTTATAAGCATTAATAAAATTTCATTGAAAATAATATTTTCCATTTTCAATTTAAAGTATTCAAAATGGAATATTTTATTAATCCGTTTGAATTAAAATTATCCTTATAAAAATAATATTAATATATATGATGTTTCCTTAAAAATAAAAAGGTAGATGAAATATATGATCACATGGAAACATGTAGATGAAATTACTTCTATTAAAAATCCCCAATGTATAAAAGGGAAAAAATATTTTATTAGAATAAATTTCTAAATATAAATCTATTTTCACATATCAATAAAGTAATATTTATGGATTACTATTATAAAATTTATAATTTTAAAATAATAATAAACCTTTTTTAAAAACTATCAACTTGGAAAATGTTAAAAATGGATTAAAACATTTTTTGAAACCCATATCATAAAAATGGTAATAAAAAATTATTTTAATAGAGGTGAATAGAGTATTAATGATAAAATTAGATTTTATATATTTGGGTTATATATCGCACATTCTATAGGTAAAACATTATCATGAATGTAATGTATCCATTAGAGAGTATTTTAGATGTTCTTATCAATATAATTTTTTTATTTGAGGAATAATTTCATCAAAGGGGTGGATATTAAAGAAGAAAATAAATATAACCAAATTGAAATAAAATATATAATTTTTAATTTTTATAAAAGGAAAATATAAATAGAATAAAAAAACAAAGAATAGATTTCATGACTCTTGGAATAAGGGGATTGAGTTAAAAAAATAAACAGGACTTGAGTAACATTTTAATAATAACTATTGAAGGAGGAAATTCATGAAAACAAACCTAAAATTACATGAATAAAATAGTTTTCATTATAATATATTAATTGGGAATCATATACACCACATAAAAGTACATTTCAATAAAAAGTATAACATATCACAAAAGATGGATTTTTAGAAAAAAATCCTATACTTAATTAGATAATTATATAAAAAGTTCTTAGAAATAATGAGATATTGTCGTATAAGATAAAATATGATAATTATGTAAATTTTTTTTATCAAAAATCCGTTTAGTATTATATGAACTATTTCAATTTAATTAGTTGAATACAAAACATGTCTCTTAAAGAAGGTAGTCTTGAGATGAAACCCATACATGTGTCAGAATACAACTTGTACATGAATATACATTCATGAAAAATAAAATTTAGTTTCTTAATTACCTAAATATTAAATTTAATAATATATATTTTATTCCCCATGTTCTTATTATCATAATATTTTTCAAATTTATTAAATTTTTACTCTAATATCGGTCAGTCAAGGTGGTTTGGTTGATTTTTACATCAAATATCTTATCATGTTTAATATAGTAATGTTTATTTTTAAAATAGATTCACAACATTCAAAATACCCAACATTTTTGAAATATAATTTTTATACATTAAAATATTTCTAAAAAATGCATCATAGATTGGCGATGATGGAAAATTAAACTTGTCACTCTGTTGAAGTGGTGATCCGCACGTAAAAAATTTAGGAATTTTATTTTCCATATAACCGAAGGGATGTTCAATAAAAAATTATTTTTCACTTAAAAATATGAATAAATTTTGAAATTTTTTATTATTTAATTAATTACACTTTTATTTCCTTCCAATTTTTATTGGAAAACGGAAATAGCATGTGTTGATCATAGATGTGGTGGTACACCCATATACATGGTAAATGATCTAATTATTTATTAAAGTGTCTAAATGTGGGTAAATAAATTTTTTTATTGTTTCATAATTGGTTAAGATACATAAAAATATTAATTTTTCATAAAATACAACCTTGATTCTAGTCCTAGAAGTTTATTATGAGAAAAGAACAATATTGTGTCGTGAATAAGGTAGTCTGCACAACACACGATATACGATTTCATTTTTCATAGTGGATGAATTGGGATGGATAATTGTTTTGAAATAAATATAATTTTTTTAGTTTATAAATTATTAAAAAATAAATTAAATTATTTGAGTTAGTGAATAAAATTATGGTAAAAAACTGTAAAATAAATAATGACTAATAAGAAGAAACATCAATGTCATAGACATAGATTTACCTTGAAAATATCTATATTAGTGAAAATATTAGGCTAATTATATTTGGCCAAAGACTATATTGTATAGTATAGGGTTATAGGAATAATAAATTTTGGGAGTTTCACATATTAATTATAATGTGAGGTGAGGTGTTGAATGGATTTATTGGGTCACCTTTTACAAGTAAATAAAAGGGGTTTTTCATGGAAATTAATGGTAAGTAATGGGAAAGAGTAAAAAAATGATATTTATGTGATATGGGTTCTGTGGGGTTGGTTATACATGGGGATAATAATTTAAAAAATAAAAATTTCTTCTATAAGCTCTAATGGTTATGTATACATAGGAAAATTCTATCAACATTAGTTTAGTAATTTATATACTTATTTATATAAATTGAATATTAATCATGTAATTTATTTTATTACTTAAAATTTTAGAGGAACCATCCAACCAAATAATAAAATGATGAATTTAAATTTAAACTCCATTTAATATTATTAATTTTATTAATATATGAATAGATATTGTTAAATTAATTATATATAACACAAAAATATTTTTGTCAGGATAAAAGAGTGTGTTTAAACAATAATAACATATATAAGATATATTTTTTATGGTTGCATATTTTCATGATAGAAGTTTATTTATTATATTTAAATGGTGGATATTTTCAATTGAAATGAATCCATAATCAAATTTTATAAAATTATTAATTAATTAACTAAAAAACATAATTCTTTTGATTATTAACATAATAATAACTATGTTCTATTATTTTTTTCCATTGGTTTTCTATGATAAAAAATATTCAAAAATGAAATTTTTTATTCTTTAATTAAATTTTAGATCACTTAAATGATTTAATTAATATTTACTTCATCATTTTATAATGGAAAATTCCTAAAAATTATATTTTTTGTAAAAAACACATTTTAAAATAAAAATAGATGCTTACAGTAAATAAAAAAATATACTAAGTAATTTTTTATGTTAAAAATTCAATAATTAAGATAATTTTATCTAATTATATTTTAAAATTTTATATATTTAAATTCTAATTGAAATTTCATAGTTAATGATATAAAACACTTGTATTGAAAAAAGGAGTTTTCAATCATTTGGAGTTTTTAACACTATTTTATAAAAACATTCCTATTGAAATAATTTAAATTTATTAGATCATATAATGATACAAATTAATATTATGAAGGTGATATTATTAATTTATTAACATATTATACTTTTATTTTTAGTTTGTGTGAAAAATTATTTCAAATTTAAAGAAAATATATATACTAAAACCATAGATCATTACAATATCTCCTAAAATTAATTACACCCTTGATATTTATTAATTCCCATCCAATTAAAATATATATGGGAATAATGAAATAATAACTTAGGATATACACCTTAATGAGAAACGAATATCACTATCATAAGTAAGAATATGAAATTTACATATTCCATAAACATACACTAAGGTTCTCAACCGTCAATACAGAATATGAATTCCGAGATAAATATAAGTCTAAATAGACTATTGACACATATTATTAATATCTCCAATTACCTCATTATATATTAAACCAATGATTAAACACGTAATTGTTATGATAATATCCAAAAAAATCCTTGTAAAAGATTATAAAAATGTGAAAACTCAATATTAATATGTCTTCTAAAATGAAATAGTCATTTGAACATTAATATATTTATACCAATATATGCTTGTAAATTTATGAAATTAGAATAAGTAACTAATAAATTAATTATATACCATAACACATGAATTATCTAGGTGCAATAAAAATTATCTTTACTCATCTTTCAATTAGGTTCTCTAACATTAATAGTTAACATATATAAAAGAATATTATTAAATTCATAATAATTTTTTTCCAAGAGGATAAGAATTAATTCAAGCATACCCATTAAGAGTGCCCATTTTTTTCATAGTTAGGTCCAATTCACAATGGACTTGAATTATGATTGAAATATACCTGACCAACTTCGTTTTGAATTTATCACCCTAGATGAAATTTTGGGCAAACATGTGTCCATGTGATGGTATCCAGATATTGATTTAATTGATTGGGAAACCAAAAAATATCTACACTATCAAAATTTTAGGAGGTTATCCTATACTTATTATTATATATATAGTTTTTATAAATGTTATCTTATCATAATTCCTAATCTACATAAGATATTCAACACTTACAAAACAATGATTTATAAGGAAAAATGAAATTATGAACATCATTAACTCATGAAACCATGGTTTAATTGCTAAGTTTAAAATATTACACAACTAATAACATCATAACCTCTGAAGTTATCAAAACACACATTTTATACCAACTGTATAATCCCCATACCTTCACTCATGGATCCGATGTTGAAAACACATAACTTACAACATGGTATTTTCTACATATCTATTATTATCATATCTTTCACAAATTTAAAAATTCATGGGACTCTTAATGTTTACTTTTAATGAATTGTTATGAATCCATCACTAATAAAATCCATGTATATCTTGTGTAATGTACATTATTTCTAATAAAATGATAATAAATTAATCCATAACAACGTTTCAAAGTATCCTTAAGTAATCTACATGTGATTATACCCTATAAGTAGTGAAACCAATAAATTAATTCATAAATAGGGGAAAAGAAAACATAAGAATGGGTGATCTCAAATACACTGTAATAGTAAGCACAGTAATTAAGAAAAACTTGAGATACATGAGGCATAACATGATATCAAAATATAGATGATCATAAGTATGAAAGTATATAATAAATAGATAACATCACATGAACATGGATTAAATATTTATCAAACATAATGTGATGATATCATTGGAAATGAGAAAACTATACAAACATGAAATCATATGTCAAGGTTTACTACTTTTAGCATAACATAGATAGATAATAAAACTGACTATGTACCACAGTTAGATAGGCTTAGTGCCCGCATACCATGATACTTCAGGATATGGAAACATTTCCAAATTTATTAGAGGGTTATATAATTACAAACCAAACCGTCAGAAAATAAAAATCATACATATGAGTGCAACATGGTTTTAGTAACCATATCATAAAATCTGTCAAAAATAAAATTGTTTTATATCCTTTTCAAATGGTTTTTAACAGAATAATTCATGATTTCATAAATAAACATGAAATTATTGTCCCGAGGGAAATAAATGGGTATACAATGAATTTAATAATTATTCTAGGTAAATACCAATCAATAGATATTATTAAACATATGTTATTTACATTTTATAGGAAATAGGTATAATATATAGAGAAAACTTTCCTCAATCAATCGATGCATTGATAATATAGGTGAACACACTTTAGTCAGGTAACAGAACATAGTGCATTAATAGATAAAATACATTGGATGCCAATTATTATTATACAAAACTATGATGAGGGAAAAAATAAATCATCAATATTACCATACATGAAAAAGCTAATTTCATAGACCATCCATATTAATAATGATTATTTTATCATTTGAATAATTCCATTAGTCAATCATATGATATAAATGAAAAAAATTATTAGAATTATTCACAATATTTATTGTAAAATAATGATTTCTCTTGTACATTGAAAATATATATAAATGAAGTGTTTATTAAGACAAATTTTTTTTTGAAAACACGGAATAATAGAGACTAGGTTTCATAATAAACTATAAATTGGGTGGAATAATATGTTCTGATGGAAACATATACAATAGATACAATCCATTAAAATTGACCAATGTTTAAAATATAGAAAATAATTTATAATAATTTATTTTTTACAAAGATAAATATTATTTAAAATAACATTAAAACAAAATTTGTCTATTATTTTTAAGAATATATAACATTACATGAAAAGAATTCCTTTTTTGAAATTTATCAATACATCAAATTTAAAAAATCATTTAAAATAATCCTATGAAACCCAAATCACTAAAAGGATAATAAAAAATAAATTTTAAAAGTGTTAAGGGAATATTTATGGTCACTTTATATGAAACGTATTTGGGATATATATCTCGCTTTTGATAGGATAAACATGAAAGTGGAAGAAAAATATCCATGTGAAATTTTATGAATCAGGCTAAGCAACATCATTAATTTATTTGAGGTATCAAATAATAAAAGGAGAGGAAATAAATGAAGATAATTAATATCCACATCAAAAAATAAATTAATAATTAGGAATGATTTTAGTTGTAATAGATACTTGTATGATCAAAATCAATAAGTCATTTAATGACTCGTGGGGAAAAGGATCCGAGTTGAGAAAATAATTACACATGAGTAACATTATTATCAAAACCCTTGAATTAGTAAGATCTAAAAAATAATCTTTAAATTACATTAATAATACATTACTTCATAAAAAATTAGGAAACATAAAAAAAATTTAAATATAAATTATTGTATATTGTAAAACATGTCTCCATAAAGGTAGTTTGAGATAGAAATCAATTATGGAATTTGCAAATTCAAGTAAAAATCCCATTGGAAGAAGGTGATCATTATTTTTATATTAAAATTCTATGAATATGAATTAAAATTTTATTAAATGTAAAATTATTTTTATATTTATTATTGAAATAAAATTAGGTTCATAAAAGAACATGTGTCTCAATGAAAGAAGTTTTATGATAAAACACTTACATATGTCTACAAGTAGTCTGATCATGAACATAACATCCAAAATCAAAAAATTAACTATATTGAAACGTTAATAATAACCTTATTCATATATAATTAATTTCCCAAGCTATACTTATCATCACAATATTATCATTTATTAAATATTTTCCATTTATATTGGTCTGCCTTTGTAGTTCAATGGAATTTTATGCGAATCTAATGGTATGATATATAATGGTATATTTTTCATAGATAGATTCAAAAACTCAATAATATAAATAGTGTTTTAAATTTATTTTTTTATACATAGAATGAACTTTCATCATTAGAATAATTGGAAAATAATATGTTTCTTTGTGTGGAGGCGGTGATACACATATATAGAAGCCTAACAATTGTATTTTCCATAAAATAGAAGGGATGTAGAAGTGAAATTATTTTCCTTTTAATAATAATACTAATTTAATTAAAATAATACTATTTAAATATTTATACATTTAGGTACATCAATATTATTTGGTTATGAGAAATAATACTTGTAGCCCATGTAGGATGTAGTTTGCACATACATGCAATTAATATTCTCATTCTTGAATGAAAATATAAAATAAAGGTAAATGAAAAAAATGAACATTTACTAATTTAATATGTGAAATAGAGAAAAAATGTTCATCAAAACATACTTGATCCGATTCTAAATATCTGGTGATGTAAAATTAACCGCATCATATTGTGGAGGTGGTAGCATACACATCGCAAGATAAATGCTTATGTTTTAATTTATGGATGTGTGGGGATGCATAATAGCTGTTAAATAACTATAATGAAATAGAATAATAAAAATAATATTTAAACCATTATATAAATTGGGTTAGAGAAGTTAATGGTTATAAATTTATTTAAACAAATATGAAATACAAAGAAGAATATACACTCACATCATAGACTTAAATTCCTTTAAACCCTACCTGGAAGTGAAGGCCTTAGGATAATTAAGAATGTAGAAAGGTCGTGTTTCATCAGATATTCTTTAATGATTTTAAAATGTTATGGTTTTAAACATTTAATTCCAGTGGGAGGTGAGGTATCAAAGGGCTGTAAGTGGTATCTTTTTATTCATGATCAAAAGCGTATATTCCATAGAAAAGACTCGTATGGGGTAAACGATGAAATGCATGAAAGTTAGGTGATATAGGTTTGGTATGGATTATGAAAATTATGGAAAATAATTTAAAATCTTTCAAAAATTTTCTTTAATGTATAAATATCATTTTATCTTAGGGAAATTTAAGCCACTTTTGATTAGTCATGTAAACACATATTTCTCTAAATAAAATATTAATCATGAAAATTACTTCATTACTAAAAATATTAGAGGAACCATAATAAATTTTTAAGTGATAAAACCAATATGAATCTCAACTTAATATAATTCATTTAAGAAATATGATCAATGATTATTTTTAATTAAAGTTATATAACACTATTAAAATTTAAATAAAAGAGTGTTTTATTAAAATTAATCATATTTATAAGTGATATTTTTTTATGATTAATAATTTTTTTTATCAAAACCATTGTTTTATTATAAAAAATAAAGGTCCTAATACCATAAAATCACTCCATAATAGATAATTAAGAAAATATTTAATAATTCAAAAATGAAGTAGTATAGGTATTTTAATAAACTAAAATTGGGTTTAGTTATAAAACTAATAACCATGGGTTTTTAAGGGAAAAATAATTTATTAAAACAAATATTGTTATTTATTAATTTAATATTTATCAGTTAAATGTTTTTATTACTTTTTATTTTATTTATATATATTTCTAAAGTCTTAAAAATATATAATTTATTTAAAAAGCTCATTTTTTTTTAAAAAACATGATATTTTATAAAAATGATCAAAACATTATACTAATTTTTTTTGATATTATAATTTCAATAATAAAATTAATTTTATCCAATTATTATTAAAAAATTTATATATTTAACTATTATTTCAAAGTAAATACTATACATATCAAACAATTTTATTGAATAATGTTTCTTTTAATCATCAAGAATTCTTAACATCATTTTTTACCTTTATTATAATTGGATAAATTTCAATATATTAGATCACTTATTGAAACATGATAATATTAAAAAGGTTGTCTCATTTATTTATTGAAGTATCATATGTTTATTTTTTTCATGTGAAATAATTTATCAAATTTATAGAATATATATTTTATAAAATATTGGATCAATATAGATTAATAGTAAATTATAACATATTTTTTCACCCCTTATGATATTTATGCTGTTTTATTTGTCAATTATTTTAATTTGGTTTTTATATAATGGGTTGTTATATATATTATTTAGATCAATCAGAAGGGACTGTTGACCATATACTTCCATCAATACCTTGATTCGTCCCTTAAATATGGATCAATGTTAATTTTAGATCGAAAATATATTTCACATATTCTATGTGAATATTTTTATATAAATATTTTTATTATGTCTTTTATGGTCATTCATCATTCATAAGGATATTTTTACTATATATAAATTTTTTTATGGTGTTACATTAGTGTCATTACAATGATATGAAATTTATTTTTCGGCATTAGTTCTCATATTCAATTAAGATGTTGATTTCAATACATATTACAATTAAATAATAATAATTAATTACCCTAATATGTCCATCATATTTTTTTGGATAGAGACTATATATTCTTAAGAAACATACACTACATCATTTTGAGGGATAAAATGATGATTGTAGATTCTAGCATAAAAACTCTTTAAATTTTCATCAGGATTTGATGGTGATTGAAAATTGGGCTTTGAAATTCCATGATGAAAAGGATTCAAAAAAATTCTTTATTTGTGATGATATCATCTAATTACGTAACCATATTTCTAAACTATAGGTACAAGGACCCGAACATAAACATTACATAATATTGAATTAAATATATAATTCACATTTAGGATCTTTTCAAGTTTAGAGTTTTATAGAGTTAGGCCATAACTATTACATATTAACTTGAAAATTACATGTATACACTACTACTCAGTATCCATTTTTTTTAAAATAAAAACTATTAAAAAGAAACAGGTCTAGTTCCATGTTTTAGACAACATTACTTTTCCTTGATCCAATCCTTGAACCTATTCATCTTTATGTCATGTGGAAAACATTTAAAAATCATTGGATGAGCATAAAAAAGCTCAGTAAGTGTTATAAAATACGGAATATAAACATTAACCCATAAATAAATACAAATCATGGAAACCATTACTTTTCAATCATAACATACCTTACAAAATCATAAGATTTATGAATATCCCAAATAAATCATAAATCATAAAGGAAAATTATGGAATACCTGAAATACATACATTGTAGATATCATAACTACATAGGGATTCATATTTGGAATACCCATCACAGTATATTCCATAAATCTCTTAGGAGAAACATTAACGTTCACCTCTATCACATTAACCAATGCAATGGAGAGCTATCTCGAGCTCACCAGCCCTAGGTTTATCACAGAACCACCTGTATACATAAACAATTATCAATAACCATAATGTAACACATAAACAATCATAAAGGAAAGATAACATTTCCCCATTTCAGTCAAAATATTTCATTTCAAGATATTGACATAATCAATGCTTTATCAAACCATTTTTAAAACCATTTGAAACATTTAATAAAGTTATTTTTGAATCAACGTGTCCCATACCACTTTGAAACTTTTAAAGGAATTAAAATTTGAAAACATTAATGTCCATATAAATAAATCCTAAAACCATTTTGAAATCATGGACATTAATGAGAATGATTTAGAAGAATACATTTTAAAACATTTAAAATGATATTTTAGTCAAAGAGTTTTTAACAAAAGGAGAGACACTTGAATACAAATAATTGAGGAATGACATTTAATAAAAACTTTATAATATCATGAGAATAAAGGTATTCATGATATAATATGACAAAAGACAGTATATACACCATATAAAAGGGAATTGGTGCATAAAAACAATGAAGTCTCAATGGAATTTAAATTGAGACGAAACCCCTTATAAAGATGGTATCCATAGATTAAGGATAAATCAATTACATAATTATGTGTGAAAAATAAGAATACAGCCAATATAATTGCATATTAAGTGTAAAAAAATAATAGGACATTCACACATATTCATAGGATGACATATTCAAGATGCACAAGTTTAACCCAAAGAATTGAAATTGGGTAAAGAAGTTCTCTTACAAAAATTCGACAGCCTAACGACATCAATTTGAAATTCAGAAAATCAGTTGATGAGAGAGATAAGGGTATCTAATCACTTTAACATAAAATTTACAGCAATAATGATATATAAGAACATATTCCAACATGAGAAGATATAAATTTAAAGATATAACAAAAAGAAGTCTTTTAAAATGAGGAGGGTGAACTATTCCCTTAGCGATTTAGTAACTTTTGAAACATACACTCCATGAAAGAAGGAGCATACAATGAAGATGTAAATACCCATAAAATAAAGCATATTACACCAAGAATACAATCATGGGCATTACATACACCACACAAAAGGAAATAGTGGTAAATGTAGCTTGAATCTCGTGGGAATAAAAGTGATATGAAAACCCCTTACCTCATTGTAATCAATCGAGTCGTATGAACAAAAGATAATAACCACCAAATGAATCACATAATAACATGAATATAAAGATAATCATGATAAGATATATCAAATTTAAGTACAAAATACACCACATGCAATTAATAAGTGGCAAACAATGGAAATCTTAGAGAATTAAAAGTGATATAAGAAATCCCTTACCTCGTGTCCAACTTGACTCGTTTGTTCCTTGTTCATCATGAATAATAAACTAAAGTTAATTTATACCTGATTAATAACCTTTTTCAAGTTTATTATTCTTTTTATATAACTTATTACCATGTTATAAACAATATTAAATCATTTATGTTAATAATGGTCGTTTGGTCGATATTTGGTACTTGAGTCAAAAAATAGACTTCTTATAATTACAAGTTGTTCTTGCATTCAAAATTTCATTCTATACAGAATTATATTCATTATTTAGATATCATATATATCATATATATCCAGTATATACATTTATTTATAATATTACATAACATTTAGAGGTAAGAAATGAAATGCACCATTCATGGAGACAGTAAGCCGTACGTACGCATGAACGCTACTTTCATTTATATTTTGTATTTTAATGGAATTAAAACATAATGATACATAGGTATATTATAATTACAGTATAATAGCTTATATAATATCACTAATTCCATCCATTATACATACCACATATGGTATGAATGAGTCATATCACTTTGATGGGGCGGAAGTCAGCACTTCCTCAAATGAGATTATCACGTTTACCCATAATGGAAACCACAAAGGTATGAAATAAATAGAAAATAAAGAAGCATAAATAATACATAAACATAATATATATCATATATAAATATAGTGTCATCTTAATGGTCACCATGAGAGGTGGTGGGAGATAATTGAACAATCATTGTATCATGAGGCATTAGTTTTCTATTCCCTAAAACATTATGTTCTTCACCTATTAGATGGAGGTGTGTGTAAGTGTAGTTATAATAAATATCACAAAAACATCCTAGTATATTTAGGATATTGGTGTTGTTATAAAATAAAGTAATAAAAATACTTTAGGGGGTTGGAGAAGTAAAATAAAAGAAAACCATTTAAGAGAAACCGTTACCTTTAATTTGGGTAAATCCCTTTGGTTTGACCAAAAGGACTTCTTGAAGTGCCTTCTGCCTAAGTTAAGGCTTATAGGTGGAATATAGGGATGAATAGAGCTTACTTTGGCATATTTTGGATGAGACAAAAGTCTTGAGAGGTGTGTGGAATTGGTTAGAAGTGGTCTTCTTTTATAAGGGAGAAGAGGGGCTCTTTAGGAATGTGTGAAATCATTATATTATTATAAACTTATCTTCAGTTTCAAAATGTCCGAAAATAATTAAAATAAAATATAAGATGACTAATATTCTAAATAAAATCATCCAATCAAAATTTGACATGTTTTGGATAATATTTTTATCATTATAATCTTATTTATTTAAATCATTTATTAATGAGGAAAATACTGGATCATTATTGTGTCATAAATAATTTTATTTATTTGTCATCAAAAAATATTCAAAATAAATACCACGATGTATGAAATATTTTTTTATTTCCAAATAATATTCAGAGTAGAAATGATAACTTATATAACCCCATGTAAAAATTAATTTACTAAAAGATATTTGTTTTTGTCATTTTTGCCTTTACTTTAAGTTAATTAAAATAAAGTGTCATTATCAATCATAAGTGGCTCCATGGGGTCCCAAAATCTACCCAAGGATACCCATGGTCGGTAAGACTCATCCAATAATGTTAGGAAATGTTTTAAGGTAATTTATTATTATTATAATATATTTGTTATCTTTAATTACCTTATTTACCTTTAACCGTGGTAAATAAAAGTAAAAAGTTACTATTCCCCAAATATTATTTTCATATTATTGAACCACATTTTAATTACTAATAAAAACCATGTATGTAATATTTTCTAAATTTAATTCACAGAAGTGGTAAAATTTCATTTTAATGAAAAATTCAATTTTTTAACTACTACTTAATGGTTTAACTATTCATAAAAAATTGATGATTTTTAGAAAAATACAATACTTCATTCTAAGATATATTTGATATTATTAATTAAATAATATTTTATATTTTACAAAATTAAAAACATAGAATTTTCATTAATTTATTTAAAATTAATTCCCATTGTCAAAACAAATAGCGCGTTTTTAAGAAACAATATCTGTCAAAGGATTGTCACTTGTTTATGCCCAATTTCAAAGTGAAATTTCTTTCCAATTACCTACATTGGATTAAATGTTAAAAATATATTCTAATTGCACTTTAAAACAATTAAAAAAAAATCTAACTATATAAATAAATTATATTAAAAATAAGTTTTGAATTAAAATACAGTATTTTCACTATTCATCAAAAAATACCAAAATTTTATCCAAAGTAAATTTTGATTTCCCTATTCTAAAGAAGAATTTTATTTTGTCAAAATGAACTTATAAAAGTGACCAAAACTAGTTTTAATGAGGGTTCACCATTAAAAGGCAGTAAATCAACCTTTTAAAGTAAATTATGCTTAAAATTAGATTCATTCAGATTTTAAGCCTCTAAATTTAATTTGATAACTGTAAAATCATTTAACAATCATTTATAATAATTTTTTAGTTAGTTCAGATCATTACTGCCATTACAACGGCTAGAAGTTAACTACAATTTAAAATAATAATATTATATTATTAGTGTGGAAATTAAGATTTGAAAGAAACCCATTGTTGCGTATCGGGTATGCTATAGAACATAGCATCCCCATTAAAGTAGAATTAATATTTAGTTCAGAAATATTAATAAATAATAAAAAAGTCATGTTCTTTATTTACTTGGGATGTTACATCCTTCCCCCCTTTTGGGAATTGCATCCTCACAATTTCAAAACTGGGCTTGGAAACTTCATTAAAAGTACCACATTGGAAAAGAGTCAGTAAAACTATCACATTAAAAGAAAGAAATAGAAGTACAAAGGTCACCCGAGATAACCCATACTAGGATTCCATGTAAGAAAACATGGATATGGAGGAGAAAAGAAACGGTCATGTTCTGATTGAGAGTGATAGAAAACAAGATTTGGAGAAAGTTAACCACTAAAAAATCACAAAATTATGATGTGTTAAATGGTATTTGATTACCTAGTAGGAAATGTAAACCAACAATGTTTTTTTTTGTTTACGTTCCTTTTCATAATTTTGACGAATACATTTACTACATAGAATAAAAACATAATGAAATATACATACCTTAAAGTTTATTTTTATTCTTTAATAAGTTTATAATGAGAACTAATCTTTTCTCCAAAAAAAGAGAATTTGAAAAGACTTGGTCACATAAAAATCAAATAAAACATCTTCCATAGATTCAAATAATCCACAAAAAACTATATATTTCTCTTGTCTTTGGACATCAATTAAAATCAAAATGGTTAGTGTGAGATTTGATAATACCAAAAATGGAAAAATATTTTAAAAAAAGAAAAACTACTCTTAATCTCCCAAATTTGTCAAAAAAACCCAAAGTTCAACAAAGACCATTCAATAAACAAGTATCCATAAAATTATTCAAAAGTAATTCAAACTAAGATTGAAACCCAAATCTCATAAGGATTTAATCACATAGTATTCCAAGATAAATATTAACATTTATCTTCAAATAACATTAGTTACTCTTAAAGTCTAATATTGAAATGTAATTAACCTAATCACATATTGTCCATGATTGGATAATTATTTCCATAGATAACCCAAACTCAAATTATTTTTGATTCATAAAATCATCTAATTAAAAATAATTAGTCACACTAACCAGGGACTTCACGTAGTCCAGTGGTAAGCGATAAATCCCAATCGTACTTTGGTTGTGGGTTCAATTCCCACAGCTTTTTCCAACACGTCTGGTTGTCACGCGGTCTATGTTTTGTCCTTTTTCAAAAACTATATAATTTTATAAAATTCCCAAAAATATATAAATTCATGGAAAATAACTATAACATATTTTAACCACAAAGGTTATCTAATACCTCTCATTTTTCATCCCAAAATGAATTAACCTATAATTGCCTCAAATTCAAGGATCATATAAACACAAATAGTTTTTTTATAACTATATCCATAAAAGAAAAGATAATAATTCCTTGAATAAAAATTTTCATATATCAGACATCAGGTTTACACATACTGTAAATAGTCTTCTAATGTAATCCCAGCATCAAAAGAGACATAATACTTTTAAGCATTTCACCATCCTAAAAGCCACCATAACTCTTGAATCCCTTATTTGTTACCATTTTACTCATTAAACATTTATCATGATCCATCAACCATTCCTTTCCAACTTATTCTGAAATACATCATTCCTACAAAAAAAATCATGAATCATATCCTAAGATTAAATAACATCAAAACATATGTTAAGAAATAATCCATACCTCTCATTGATCACTGTCAGTTTCTTCATCCTTAATCAGAAAGGAATTAGGTATTGGTAAAAAAGTATTTGTACGATCCTGGTGATACCATTCCTAAAACATCTTCGTAGGACATATTTTTGTATAATGGCCATGAACACCACATTTAAAACATTCGATTAATCCCTCAGAAAGAACTTATTTCCCTTTCCAAGACTCAACTAGATGCTTCCTTTTTCCATGGTAGGTTCTTTCTTTATGACCTTCATTTCCATATCTATAGAATCTTCTAGTCCCCTTGAAAATTTTTCTTAGATGTTTATTTCCACATCTTTAACACATAATTTTTTTAACATACTTTTTTTGAATAAAATAGATATCATTAATGAAAAAAATTAGCAGAAGTACAAGTAAAAATCCAAGCAGGGAAATTGCCCAACCAGAGTTGGGTGGAGTCAAAAGGGCCTGAGGCTGCCAGCTGATGGGCTGCCTTGTTCCCTTCACTTTTTGTGAAGGAGAAGGTGCAATAAGAGAAGCACTGGCTAAGTGAAAGAATCCTCCTAATGATGGTACCAAAGGCCTGGAGTCCACCATCATTGTTGTTGATAACATTAATGATGGCAAGGTAGTCAGACTCCACAAGGATGTCGCTCCATCCATATTACAAAGCGAGCAACAAACCTGCAAGGATGGCCATGGCCTCAGTAACCACCAGTTCCCAGAAAGCCTGGTGTGGAACATCTTTTTCAACAAGAATATGCCCCAGGTGATTACAGGCCAGAAGGCCGAGGGCAACAAGCCCATCCTTTTGGAGAGATGAGTCCACATTGATTTTAAGAGTCCCTTACGATGGGGGGATCCAAAGAGAGGGTGAGATAGGGGTAGAACCTATCAAAAAAAGGTCCTTATGGTATTTCCAGCCCTTCATCCAAGAAGAATCCTTTTCAATCTAGAATTCGGGTGGTTTGTGAGCTTGATGAAACATGGCATCGTTGCATTGGATCCAAATAATCTTGGACAAAGTGCAAAGAGAACATGATATAGCCGAAGGAAGAGAGTATAACCAACACGTCAGAAGATCAGGAAGGTCAGAGGACAAATCCAGTAAATCGGAAGAGGTCGGTCCCCATTTACTCAAAACTTGCTTGTCTCCTGGATAGTGAATGATGGCGTGCAAAGGAGTTTCAATAGTGCTCGAGAAGAAAGGGCAAAAATAAAGACTGGACATATGACGGTAAGTGAGAAGGCTCATGGTTGGAAGGGTACCCATGAAAACCTGCCACAAAAATTGGTGAATTTTAGGGGGAACGTTGAGTGTCCAGATCGATTTCCAAGGTTCCTCATCCTGGCCAACAGGGTGGTGGCCAATGGCCAGTCTGTATCCGGACCTCACTGTGTAATCGACCGTGATGTCATTGGTCCCGAAATGGTGGTCAGGGCCTATGTCAGGGATCCAGGGAATGCTAACGATGATTATTTGGTCCATTTCGTTAAACCAATCAAGGATCCTTTCCACACACCACTCTTGTCCCTGGTCAGAAAGAAGGTAGCTGACATTGGCATCTTCAAAACCTGGTTGGTCGGGGGATGTAGCCCGCATACCATCCTTATCGATAATCCGAGGACCAGTCCAGATATTGACCAATGAGCCAGACCCAATCCTCCATCGCAGTACTTTATCAAGGATCCTTTTATCCCCCCAAATACTTCTCCAGAGGAAACTGGGGCGGGGACTAAGAGAGGAAGCATGGAAGTCCGTGTGGGGAAAGTACTTAGCTTAGAGAACCCATGCACAAAGAGATGAAGGATGGTTAATCATGAACCATCCTTGCTTGGCCAACATAGCATCATTGAAGAGAAGAAGATTCCGGAAACCCATCCCTCCCATTGATTTGGGTTTGCAGAGTTTCTCCCAGGCCTTCCAGTAGGGTCGATTCCTTCTATCATTCCTACCCCACCAAAAATTGGTAATTCGTATGTAGATCTGATCGAAAATGAAAGACGGGAGCTTAAACAGGGATATAAAATAGTTGGGGATGTCCTGGATGACAGCTTTGATGAGTGTCTCTTTTCTAGATTTAGAAATTCTTTTAGGGGACCAGCCAAGAATTTTTTTCTCAATTCTTTCGATAAGACATCTGAAGATTTCTTTTTTGGAGCGGCCAATTACCATGGGGAGACCAAGATACTTCTGATGCTTCAAAAACATATGAATACCAATTAAATAACATACCTCCTCCCTCTTAGCATGAGGCACCCCTACACTGAAAGAAATATTAGATTTTTCATGATTGATAGACTGGCCAGACGCCCTCTCATACTGGTGGATTTCTTGGTAGATCACCCGACATTTGTTAACAGCGTCTCTCGAAAAAAGGAGGCAGTCGTCGGTGAAGAAAAGATGTGACACTGGTGGGGCAACACGGCTGGCCTTTTCCCCATGAAGAGAATTAGAGGATGCATCCCTGGAAATAAGATTATAAAACACGTCAGCCACCAAGATGAAGAGAAAAGGGGAGAGGGGATCTCCCTGGCGGAGGCCTTGAGATGGGATGAATCCTCTGGTGATCTCCCCATTAACCTTGATTTTGAATGAAATGGTCGAGATGCATTCCATGACCAAATCTGTCCATTTAGCACAAAAACCCATTTTAAGCATAACGACAGGTAGGAAGTGCCATTCCACTCTATCATTGGCCTTGGTCATATCCAATTTCCATGCCATGGTTCCTCTTTTCGTGGTAAAGTGTGACTTCAAAGAATGAAACACTTCATGGGCCACAGTCACATTATCTGTAATCAGTCTCTTGGCCATGAAAGAGCTCTGATTTTCAGAGATAATATAAGGTAGCCAAGGTCGCAGCCTATTGACAAGGATCTTAGATAAGATCTTGTAGGAGACATTTTAGATACTGATAGGTCTAAAATCCAGGATTTCCAGGGTTTTCTTAATTTTGGGGATGAGGACAAGGACGGATTCATTGATGGCAGCAATGCTCGTCTGCCCAGTCCAGATATTTTTTATCATGTTGCAGATGTCGGGACCAATAATGTGCCAGTATTGATTAAAAAATAGTGCGTGGAACCTGTCCAGCCCTGGGGCCTTAGTGGAATGAAGATGTTTCAAGGCCAGACATATCACGTCATCTATCACATCTGTGGTGACCTGCCTATTTATCTCCTCAGTGATCACAGGTCTGATACAATCTTCCACCACAACAGACATGAAAGGGGTACCTGCAGTGAAGATGTTATGAAAATAGTGAATCAAGGCATTGTGGATACCATTGGGATCAGAAACATTGGTTCCATTAGGTTTTAAAATGTAGGTAATAGAGTATTTATGATTCCTGGATGAAGATTTCTGATGAAAAAACCGAGTATTATCATCCCCTTCTTTAATGTGGTTATCCCGTGCCCGCATAGCCCAGAAGCATTACTTGATGCGCAAGGCCGTATCCAAATCTCTTTGTGTTGCTCCAATCAAAGATAGGTTGCAATTGGATGAGGGTTGTTTGAGGAGGGTGTTCAGTCTCTTTTCAAGGACCTCATAGTGCCGGTCAGGGTGGTGAAATATTTTATTGCTTCAAGACCTCAACTCAGAGGAGACCTGTTGGAGGTTGAAACAAACATCCACATGGGTACTTTTCCAGCAAGATCGAATCACCTCTTCGCATTCCCCATCTTTTTCCCAGAAGCTCTCAAACCTGAAGGGTCTTCTCAGTGGTCGATTTCGTTCACCATGCATACAATCAATGTGAATTGGGCAATGGTCCAAATAGTTAAGGGCCAAGTGTCCGACATGAAACATGATGAACAGGTTAATCCAATCAGAGGAACCCATAAATCTATCAAACCGCTCAACAATGCGGTTGCCTTCAGTATTTCCCCGGAACCACGTAAAAGGATTACCTGAGTACCCTAGATCAACCAGGTCCTCCCTAGAGACCGCATCCTTAAAGTTTGACATCAAAGCAGCTGGTTGGATGATTCCGCCCTCTTTTCCTTATGAAACATAATCTCATTGAAATCTACTCCGAAGAGGATAGGGCCCGGTAAATCTTGTCGAAGGTTGCAAAGAAGGTCCCATGACTTCACCTTATCATTTTGGGATGGCCAGCCATAGAATCCCACAAAAGTCCAGGATGGGTGAGAGTCTGTTTGAATAGTCGCTGCCACATGGTGAGAGGAAATGGACAAAATTTTGACATCGACATTGTCATTCCAAAGAAGACAGAGGCCCCCCGAGTATCCTTGTCTAGGCACCAGAAAGCACCCTTGGAAGCCACACTTCAGAGAAATAAAATTGGTGTCCTTGTTTTTAAGTATGGTCTCGGATAGGAAAACTATATCGGGGCAACTTTGAGCGCAGTTGTGCTAAAGCATGAAAACCATTCGTGGGTTTCCAAGACCACGACAGTTCCAACATAAGGCAATCATTGATCTAGGCGGGGCTAGGTCTCGCCCTCCACCGCCTCTGGTACCTCTGGAAATGATTCTTCAATTGTTTTTTTCCATCTTTTGGTGGGGTTCCTCCCTGAGTGAAAGGTTTCATATTGTCTTTTCCTGGCTCCAGGTTTTGGGTCTTCCGCATACCCATCACTTGTGCCACGTTGCACCCTTTTCCACGTTCAACGGGTTATTGGGCCCAGAATTGGTGATCCCAAATTCCTTGGGCCTCCATTGTAAGAGTGTATGTTACGATCAATTGTGGATCAGGATCCGGATCTGGTGGTTCGACGTGCATCCGCATTGGCGTTGAGCAATGTGATGGTGGTTTGTTTTTCCTCATCACCACCTCTGTCGATGTTTGAATAATTTCCTTTAGGGGGTTAGGGTGAACTCTATCTTAACTATGAGTGGGAGATCCATCACTTGGGAAGTCCATTGGTTTAGGAAGAAGGGATTTTTCAGGTATGGGTTTCGCCTGACTGGTATGTGCCTTCGTGAGACGATCATAGTCCATTTGTTTTTCCGCATCAGGGATAAAAGCATATTTGTTCATTTTGGCACGGAGCCAAGAACCATAATGAAGAGTAATGTTGCCCACTCCATCCTTATGTTTTGTGGTGAACGCTCAGTCCAGGTGACCAAGGCGACCACAGAAGAAGAAAAATATTGGGATTTTATCAAACTCAAATGATAGCCATGAATTGGTATCTTCAACTTTCAAGAACATTCCCCTCATTAGTGGCTCTGACACTTCAATCTCTGCCTTGATCCAAACCTTAGGGCCCATTGTATTTCGTCTGACCTATCCCAGTCAAGAAAATGACCTAAACTGTCCCCAATTTCTCTCATGGTAAGTTCTGTTCTAACATGGAATGGGATTCCTTTAATAGGTATCCAGAAGGGGGAACAGTTTAAATTCACTCGTTGGATATCGTCCCCTCCTTTGAATTCTTCAATGAGAAGGAGTTGATTATAAAAGGACCATGGTCTGCACGTAAGATTTTGTCACTATCTTTCTCGTTGAAGAACTAAAAGATGAAATAGTTGATCCCCGCTTCCCGAATAGCCACTCTTACATCAAGTTTCTAGATGTGTTGTAGAGTGTTTTTGAGAGCCCCCTGATTAACCGAAATGTTTTCCACGAACTTTCCCACCATGAGCAGAGACAAACGCTTATCCAGTAGAGTGTCTTCATTTCTACGTGCCTCAATCGTCACCTTTTATTTGTCCATCAAATACAACTTCTTCCATTGATTAAAAAGTTCCACATCCATTGTGAAAAATTGAATTCGCACACCTCCAACAGGGTCGGCGCCCTTACAGTCCCCAAGGACCTTACTTGAGTCAAGGCCCGGTCCACCAAGAAGGTAAATGACCCGGATGCCCCAGTGTGATCTCTAGAAACGAAACACACAACGAACCAAGAACCATGGCCTACACAGCCAAAAAAACCACTTATGTGGTCGTGTCTAGGAAACACACACCGTGGCTCACCCCAGACATCACGAAGAAATCCCCCCAGCAGACCAATGACCTTCACATCACTTCGCAGCGCCACATATCACAACAGGCCACAACGCAAAGGTTCCTCGTGGGAGACTCTTCGCAAGTCGGGCCACTTCGTGGCAGCCACTACACGGATGCACAACGTGGTGTATCCTCACGGGAGGAACTTAGCGAGTCAGACCGCTTCGTGACTGCCAATTCGTGAGCACGCAATACGGTGGAACCTCGCAGAAGACACTTCGCGATTCAGACCGCTTCACATCTGCCACATCGCAGTCTCACTGCATGGTGAACAACTGCAGACAGAGCTTCACGAGACAAAAGTACTTCGCGGAGGAAACTTCACAAACCAGCCGACGGGAGCAATCAAGAAAACCACGCCACAACACAGCATCAGGGAGGGAAAGACGAAGAGGGGGGGGGGGGGGGGAGCTCAAACCCGAGTATGCCTCGAGACTCGGATCACACGGATCTGAAGCTGAAAGGGGGTTGCGACGAGGAAAAAGAGTTCCTTAACCACTGGAAAGGGCTTGAGAAGAAAATCATATGGATATGGAGTGTAGAAGAAGAAAAGAAAGGGAATCTGGAACTGCGTCCACTCGCAGATATGACTCCGACAAGGGATAACAGCGACGAAAGAAGCTTCAGGATCTCGGGGGAGGCTCGATACGACGCTTGAAGTCAAAGTCGAGCAGATGAGGAAGAAGAAATCCGACTCCTTCCAGAACCCAGATGGCCAAAACCGAGAGCGACAGAGGAGAGAGGACATAGGAACACAGATCCACACCACGGAAAGTTGGGAATCGACACAGGAAGATGGAAGAGAGCCAAAGGTACCATATTTGGGAAAGGAGAAAACTACACAGCAGGTGGTCAGTCATGACTCTAGATATTTGTTTGAGAATAACCACAAGAGTTCTCACTGTATCTCCCATATCATTCAATTGCTTATTCAGAAAACCATCACAGTTTTCTTCAAATCCACTGTTACATTGGTGCCCTCTAGATCTATCCATTTTCTAAAACCAAAAAGGACAGTGTGAGTATATCATTAAAATAAAAATATAATATCTTATAAGGATGGTAAATACTAAGATAAACGTTTTCAGGTTATCATAAACTCAATCACTTTATCTAAAAAGACTATATCTCTTTCTAAAATCCTAACCACTATGGTAATGTCACTTATACCTAAAGAACTCCCTAACCTATAAAGTTTTCTGAACTGAACTCAGATACCAACTATAAAGACCCGGCCATAAAAATTACATAATCTTGAATTAAATAAATAATTCACATTGATGATATTTTCAGGTTTAGAGTTTTATAGAATTAGGATATAATTATTATATATCAACTTGAAAATTACATGTAGACACTACTACTCAGTATCCAATTTTTTAAAATAAATAATCTTAAGAAGAAACATGTCTAGTTCCATGTTTTAGACAACAAGACTTTTCCTTGATCCCATCCTTGACCCAATTAATCTTTATGTTCTGTGGAAAACATTTCAAAA
The DNA here is from genome assembly GCA_963277665.1 of Viscum album. NCBI lineage: Eukaryota > Viridiplantae > Streptophyta > Magnoliopsida > Santalales > Viscaceae > Viscum > Viscum album. The sequence goes on from OY728139.1 coordinate 432,047,297, forward strand.
AACTGGGATTAGCAAAAAAACTCAGTAAGGGTTATATAATAAGGAATGGAAACATAAACCCATAAATAAATACAAATCAAGGAAACCATTACTTTTCAATCATAACATACCTTACAAAATCATAAGATTTATGAATAACACACATAAATCATAAATCATAAAGAAAACTTATGGAATACATGAAATACATACATTGTAGCTATCACAAATATATAGGGAGTTACATTTGGAATAAACATCATAGTATATTCCCTAAATCTCATAGGAGAAACATTAACATTTACCTCCACCACGTTACCCAATGCATTGGAGTGCTATCTCAGGCTCACCCGCCCTAGGTTTATCACAGAACCACCCATATACGTAAACAATTCCCAATAACCATAATGTAACAAATAAAACAAGAATAAAGGAAAGGTAAATTTCCCCATTTCAATCACAATATTTCATTTCAATATACTGACTTAATCAATGCTTTATCAAACCATTTTCAAAACCATTTAAACCATTTAATAATGAGATTTCTTAATCAAAGTGTCCCATACCACTTTGAAGATTTTAAAAGAATTAAAATTTTAAAAAATAAATTTTCATATAAATAAATCCTATAAACATTTTGAAAGAATGGACATTAATGAGAATTATTTATAAGAATAAATCTTTAAAACATTTAAAACGATATTTTAGTAAAATAGTTTTTAACAAAATGAGAGACACTTGAATAGAAATAATTGATGAATAACATTAAATAAAAACATTATAATATCATGAGAATAAAAGTATTCATGATATAATATTCCAAATAACAGTATATACACCATATAGAAGTGAATTGGTGCATAACAACAATGAAGTCTCAATGGAATGTAAATTGAGACGAAACCCCTTATAAAGATGGTATCCTTAGATTAAGGATAAATCAATTACATAATTATGTGTGACAAATAAGAATACACCCAATATAATTGTATATTTAGTGCAAAACAATCAGATGTCATTCACACATATTCATAGGATTACATATTCAAGAAGTACAAGTTTAACCCAAATAATTGAAATTGGGTAAAGTGGTTCCCTTACAGAAATTAGACAGCCTAATGACGTCACAGTGAAATTCAGAAAATCAGTTGATGAGAGAGAAAAGGGTATCTCATCACTTTTGAAATAAAATTTATAGCAATAAGGATATATAAGAACATATCCCAACATGATAAGATATAAATTTAAAGACAACAAAAATAAGTCTTTTAAAATGAGGAGGGTGAACGGTTCCCTTAGCGATTTGGTAACTTTCGAAATGTACACCCCATGAAAGAAGGAGCATACAATGATGATGAAAATATGAATAAATTAAAGTATATTACACAAATAATAAAATAGTGGGCAGTACATACACCACACAAAAGGAAATAGTGGTAAATGTAACATGAATCTCACGGGAATAAAAGTGAGATGAAAACCCCTTACCTCGTTGTAATCAATCTAGTTGTATGAACAAAAGATAATAACAACCAAATTAATCACATAATAATATGAATATAAATAGAATCATGAGAAGATATATCAAATGGAAGTACACAATAAACCACATGCAATTAATAAGTGGCGAACAACGGAAATCTCACAGAATTAAAAGTTAGATAAGAAATCCCTTACCTCGTGTCCAACTTGACTCATTTGTTCCTTGTTATTTCTGAATAATAAACTAAAGTTAATTTATACTTGATTAATAACATTTTTAATGTTTATTATTATTTTTATATAACTTATTTCCATGCTATAAACATTATGCAATCGTTTAAGTTAATAATGGTCGTTTGGTCGATATTTGGTACTTGAGTCTAAAAATTGACTTTTATAATTACAAGTTGCTCTTGTGGTCAAAAGATGATTATATACAGAATTATATTCATGATGTAGATATCATATATATCATATATATCTAGTATATAAATTTATTAATAAATTACATAACATTTAGAGGTATGAAATGAAATTCACCGTTCATGGAGATGGTAAGTCGTACGTACGCAAGAACACTACTTTCATTTCTATTTAATATTTTAATGTAATTAAAACATAATAATACATAGGTATATTATAATTCCAATATAATATCATATATAATATCATTAAATCCATCCTTTATACATACCACATATGGTATGAAAGATTCATATCACTTTGAGGGGGCGGTAGTTCGCACTTCCTCAAATGAGATTATCGTGTTTACCCATAATGGAAACCAAAAAGGTATGACATAAATGGAAAATAAAAGAGCGTAAATAAAACATAAACATAATATATATCATATATAAATATAGTGTCATCTTAATGACCACCATGAGAGGCAATATGAGATAATTGAACAATCATCATTTCGTTAGGTGTTAGTTTTCCATCCATAGAAACATTATGTTCTTCACTCATTAGATAGATGTGTGTGTAAGTGTAGTTAGAATGATTGTCACAAAAACACCACAGTATATTTAGGATACTGTAGTTGTTATAAAATAAAGGAATAAAAAGAGTTTGGGGGGTTTGAGAAGTAAAATAAAAGATAACAATTTAAGAGAAACTTTTACATTTAATTTGGGTAACTCCCTTTGGATTGACCAAAAGGACTTCTTAAAGTTCATTCTTCCTAAGGTAAGAATTCTAGGTGGAAGAGAGGGATGTAGGGAGATTAACTGGTTATAGTTTGGATAATTCAAAAGGCTTGAGAGGTTTGTGTAATTGGTTATAAGTGGACTCCTTTTATAAGGGAGAGGATGGGCTCTTTAGGAAAGTGTGAACAAATTATTTTATTATAAACTTATCTTCAGTTCAAAAGGTCCAAAAATCATTAAATTCTAATATAAGATGACTGATTTTCAAAATAAAATCATCCAATCAGAATTGGAGTTGTTTTGGATAATATTTTAATCATTTTAATCTTATTTATTTAAATCATTTATTAATGAGATAAGTAATACATCATTATTGTGTCAAAAATAATATTATTTATTTGATGTCTAAAAATTATAAAATAAATACCATAATTTAGTAAATCATTTTATATTTCAAAATAATATTTATAGTTGAAAATAAAACTTATATAACCCCATGTAAAAATTAATTTACCAAAAGATATTTGTTTTTGTCATTTTTGGATTTACTTTAAGTTAATTAAAATAAAGTGTCATTATCACTAATAAGTTGCTCCCTGGGGTCCCAAAATCTACCTAAGGATACCCATAATTGGCCATGACTCATCCAATAATGTTAGGACAAGTGTTAAGATAATTTTTTATTATTATAATATACTTTTTACCTTTAATTACCATATTTACCTTTAACCGCGGTAAATAAAAGTAAAAAGTTACTATTCCCCAAAAATTATTTTCACCATAATGAACCAAATTTTACTTACTAATAAAAACTATGTATGTCTGATTTTTGAAATTTAATTCACAGAAGCAGTAAAATCTCATTTTAATGAAAATGTCAGTTTTTTAAGTACTACTTAGTTGTTTCAATATTCATCAAAATATGTTGTTTTTTAGAAAAATACCAAATATTCAGCCTATGATACATATGATAATCCAAATTCAAAAATAATTTCTATTTTAAAAAATAAAAAAATAGAATTTTCATTAATTAATTTAAAATTAATTCTCATTATCTTAACAAATAGCGGGTCTTTAAGAAACAATATCTGTCAAAAGATTGACACTTGTTTATGCCCAATTTCAAAGTGAAATTTCTTCCAATGACCAGCATTGGATTAAATGGTAAAAATATAATATAATTACACTTTTAAACCATTTAAAAATATAATCTATCCATATAAATAAATTAGATTAAAAGTTAGTTTTAAATTAAAATACAGTATTTTTCACTATTTGTCAAAAAAATGAATTTTATCAGAAAAATACCAATTTTTTACCCAAAGTAAATTTTGATGTCCCAATTATAAAGAAGAATTTTATTTTGTCAAAACGAAATTATAAAAGTAACGAAAACTAGTTTTAAAGAGATGTATCCATTAAAAGGCGGTAAATCAACCTTTTAAAGAAAATTAGGTTTAAAATTAGATTCATTCAAATTTTAAGCCTATAAATTTTATTGGATAACTGCAAAATAATTTAACAAACATGTATAATAATTTTGTAGTTATTTATATTCATTCCCTCTATTACAATGGCTAGAGGTTAAATGCCATTTAAAATAATAATATTATATTATTAGTGTGCAACGTAAGATTTCAAATAAACCCATTGTTGCATATCAGGCACGCCATAGAACATAGCGTCCCCTTTAAAGTAGAATTAATATTTAGTTCAAAAATACTAAGAAATAAGAAAAAAAGTCATTTTCATTATTTACCTGGGATGTTACAATAGGTGAGTGATCATATGTTCATTTTATTCTTTAATTAATCATGGATCTTCTATAGTGAACACCACTCTATCATTAGTTTCTTGATTCTACAAAAAATATGATTTTCCTTATCCTCTTCAAAAATATATATACATTAAAGACATCACTTCTTGTTCTTTTATCCTTTTTATTTAGAACATATAACTTCCTCTTAATGAAAATATAAATTATTAATAAATATACTATATTATTAATATGGGGGGAAGAGGAAATGACAATGGATTTTGAAGAAATCATAATTAGATCCTGAAATTTGATACATGATATAATTATTTTTTATAATATTTTATTAATAATATATTTATAATATTTTTTTTTGAAAATATTAAATAATAATCTTGTTACATAGTTTGATTAATGTTCAATGAAATTTTATAAGAAAATCCAAAATCCCATAAAAACTAAATCAAATATCAATTTTCAGGTTTGGAGATCCATAAAAATCTAAAACGGAATTATTAATTTTTATAATGTTTTTTTCACTATTTTATATATCCATTGAATTTTTTAGTATTTAAAAAATATAGCTTATTTTTAATAATAAATGATAATTTTTTTAGAATATTTATATTTTTTTTATTGTTGTTATTTTATATAATTTTTTGATATTTAGTCAATTTCATGGGATATTATATGAATTTTTATTATTGTTTATTAAATTATAGTGTATATATATATAGATATTACTTTAAATTTAAATTACAATTACAACATGAATATTATCATTTTTATTTAATATGAATAAACAGTGGATATGGGTCCTCTAATACTTCACTAAATAAATTTGATGTTGATGATGGGCTTAGGAAAAGTTCATTTACCAACTCTTCTACCATGGAAGAGTGGCTAATGAGGTTGGAATAGAAACCAAATTTATCTTCTATAATTTTATCATTATCATATCCTTTCACTTCCAATCATTAGGAAATACTCAATGTAAAAAAAATTTACATTAGATTATTTATATTTTATCATAAATATTGTCGTAATTATTTAAGAAATTAATTTATTTTGATGATTGATGATAAGAGATTCTCATATAGGATATCTAAAAATTTTATAGAGTTTTTTTCAACCACATAAATAACGTATGAGTATTTTCACATTATAGGCCATGATGGATTAAAATTTTTGTTGTTTTTACATCTAAAATTCATTTTTATGATCATTATAGTTCAAGAATGAATAATTGTAATTATAATACACAATAAAATTCATTGGATTCCCAAATTTGTTGGTGGGTCAATACATTTTCATTTATTGAATTATAAATTTTTGTGTGTTTTTATAATTGATTATTCCTTATACAAATTACACTATTGAATATTTATGTTAGATTTTTGGAAATTTAATATTATTCCTTCATTATTTTTGGATTACTCAATGTTGTATTTTAAAGAGTAATTTTTATATTTATGCTCTAGGAAATTTTTTCGCATCATGTTTTTTTTAAAAAATAAAATCTATTTTCAATATGAAATAAAAATATAATTTCTTTATTAATATATTAATTAATAATTATGATTGACTAGTATCTTGATTTATTTTTAATATTTGTGGAAAAACATGGTGTTTTGATTAAAAAAATATTGACCTCGCAGGTGATATAACTGAAATATTTTTAAAATTGTAGGGATTCTTATTGATTTTAAAGAGGGGATATCATAGTTTTTATAGGTTTCATAATTTTGAAATTTTTTTTGGATAGGTGATAATATTTTTAATTATTATTATAGATAAATGTTTATTACCTTATTATGGTAAGCATTTCTATTTAATCAGTTATTACAGAATGATATTTACATCAATTTAAATGGGTATATTACCATAAAGCTTCTTTGTTGGAGGGATGTTTGATTTTGGTAAAACATATGTTGACATGATTATTGAATTTTTATTTTTAAAACATAATTGGAATCCATGTGTAGTATAGATAGAATCTCGTGAAATATAAATATCTATGTCGTGATTTTTCTATAAAAAGTTTTTCTTAATCTTCTTATGATTCCTCCCAGGATATTTTTAAATAGAAAAGTATTCAACTCTAGAAAGGTCCACCATAGGGTTTTGTATAATTTAATTATTCAACTCATTATATCAGTGTATCCACATGTTTTGGATTATGTACTATCTTAATTTCTTCCTCATGTCCAATATTATTTGGTTATGAGTATCGAATAGTATCTCCCTAGATCATGGCCATTGATCACATGACTATTAGTGATACTAGATATGTGATGACCCTTATTTAGTTATTTTGGTCAATATATATAACCTAAATGTTTTAAATAACATGTTTGGAAACTGATAATAATTGTAATGAAAAGTAAAAGATTTTATTTTTTCCCATTACAAATGATATGATGTTAATATATATTCATTATGTGTATTTAAAATTATTCTAATTTTTTATTATAAAATATGGGGTGAAAAATAAAAAATATTTTTGATTAGTCTTTGTTCTCACTACCTATATATAAAACATTAGTTTAAATGTATAATATGAAGCTTCATTTCCATTTTAGATATTTTATATTACATCCCATTGATAGATATTTTCAAATGGAATAATCTTTAAGGGAATATAAGAAATTGAATTCAGAGTTGTACGTGTGAGACATGGTGATAGTAGAGGAATTTATTTCATTTATTTTGATTCCCATGTATTTACCACATTTCATTTACATTTATATTTTCTATTTAATTCCATATATTATAAAGATCATGAATGTATTAAGGTATGACTAGATGTTATTTTTTATTATGAAATAACTTTTAGTTTTAGTTTATTTTAAAATAGAATTTTTCATAGAGATCATCATGTCCTAATTGATTCCACACCTTGTATGATATTCAAATAAAATTATTTTATTAATAATATTTACATTTAATGATTAAATTATTCCCATATCAATATAAAAATGCCTTATAACTTTTGTGAGATTATAGTGAATGGGAATACACCATGAGGTAGTGATGATTCATTTTGGGAACTTGATATGTGATTATAAACTAACATCTAACATGGATGGGAATCCTTAAAATGAAATAATTTATCAGTTCTAGAGCCCCTTATATGATCAATAAAATCTTTTCAAAGGAATATAGTATTAATGGAATATTCCTGTGAATATTTATATATATGTATCTAGATTTTCCCTTAGAGTCGGTATGGTGTTTGGGTGTTACTGGACCCTAGATTTTATATATTAGAAATATAAATATATTTTAATGCATTTGAGAACATCGTCTTGATAAAAAATGAATTTACTATAGTTTGAGACATTGGATGTAAAATACAATACCACTCGTTATTCTGGAATGTATGTTTTACCATTAGATGGACCTATGGACAGTCAGCATCATACATTTCATGAGAGGTAATCATTGGAGGGTGAATTTAATGAGATAATAATATTATTTATTTGTTTTAATTCAATGAAGTGTCCAAAATTATTACTATATATATAAAATTTTATGTTTTTTCCCTATTTTAATCTACATAAACCTACAAGGATTAGATAAAGGGAATTTTTTTTTGTATTGGAAAACCCGAGAATACGAATTAACAATCGGATTAAGGTGGATCATGAGGCAATAAGTGGACATAGTGGACCTTATTCATCTATGTAGAATTTGATCATCACCAATAATATATTTATAATAGATGTAGGGAATTTTATATATTGATTTATTCTAAACATTATATTCAATAACAGATTTAATTATCTGCTGATTTGATCCGTTTTTATTGAACTTCACATGAGCTCTGTCACAATTTGGATTTATTATTCTGATAAAACAACCTTGTTGAACATTCTATAACACTTGGATACCATTTATTAAAGATTATTATATAACAAAACTATTAAAAATTAATGATTTAATTTATTTATGTGAATTTATCCCCACTATTATTCGCATTCTTCACCATTGACCTACAATGTTGCGTTTCCACAAATTCTATGTGGGTTCGAGCATGATTGTAACACCCTGAGATTTTATGAGAAATATTCTTTTTAATTTATTTGATTTCTTGTGGTGTATGCTACACTAAGATTATCATGCGCTATACGCAACACCGTATTAGCTTGCAGTATATGAAACACTATTCTTGTATCGTGTTACACAAAATTTCAATTTCATTTGATAGAAGTTATTCTACGCAACATTGCGTGTATATATATATGTATATTCAATGTATAAATGAAATATGGTTGGATTCTATTATACACAATAACATAGGAATCTTTCACTAAACACAAACTTGACTTGGCTTGCATTACATGCAATCACGACCTTTCTTAATAGCATGTGTTGTACGCAATACCGGGTTTCACTAAACAACGATATGTTATATAAACTAGCCGTTATGAATAGTAATACCCACATTTTGATATTTTATAAATTTTATCTTTCAAAATGGACTTCTTTTTTGGATTCGGAATATCGATATTAGCCTAGGGTGAATTTTTGGTATTTTTCTGAAAACTTTCAATTTTTAATAAATAGTGAAAACACTAGGATACTATTTAAAAACCGACTTTCTATTTAAATAATTATTTATTTTATTTAAACTTATTTTATGTCAAAATTGATACATAAAACCTATATAATTTCAATCTAATTCATTTGAGTCATTTTATAATAATTTTAGATATATAAAAATTTTATTGAACTTTTCACCGTCTTTTACCCACCTCCTAGGAGAATTTGAAAATTTACATAAAACATAATTTTACCGCTTATGTGAGTGGAATTTAGAAAATCCAAGAGACACGGTTAATATTAAGGAGTAAAATTTGGTTCAATAAGATAAAAATAATTATTGTTGAATAGTAACATTTTACTTTTATTTACCACGGTTAAAAGTAAATAGGGTAATTAAGGATAAAAATGATATTATTATTACCCTAACACATGTCCTAATTCTATTGGATAAGTTTAATTCGACCAGAAACAACCTCAGGAATAATATATGACCATTTAGGCCCACTTGGATTAGATTAGGACATTTATTATTATTTTATTTAAAGAAGAATTAAAATAGTTAAAATGAATGTTTAATAACTAAAACATTTTTAATATAGGGTTATACATAAGATAAATTCGACTATAAATATTTATTTTAAAGATAAAAATATTTCTTACATAATTATATTTTATTTATAATTTTTAGACATTAAATAATTTAATGATTATGCAGTAATTACCTTATTAATGAAATATTAACATAATTGATGTTATAAATACCCAAATAAATGTAATTTTAGACTTTTTATGAATTCCACTAATTTTCTAGGTTAATATAACATGTTACAATTGATTTAATTAATTTTTTTCGAACTAATAATGCTGTTATGATTTTCAAAAAAATCAAGTACCAAATAGTGTCAAAATTGACATAAAATAGTTTTTAAAACAAATATTATATTATTAATTGTTATTTTATTCCTAAAAATATAAGGTTCGACCAAATGAATTAGATAAGGATATATATATTAATAATGAACCACTTGGGGTTCTTTTGTCTTGTTATAGTAAGTTTATTAACCATATAGTGTAAGAAAACAAGAAGACACGGTAAAAGTTAAATTATTTAACTTAGAGTTAAATCTAAATGATACGGTTAAAATAGTAACCTAAACTTGTCCAAAACCTATTGGTTGGAGTATTTTGACCCATCCCCACTTTATCTTCGGAATAAACCAATTTGGAGCTATTATAAACTGAATATGACTTTATTATAAAATAATATTTTATGTTTTCCCAAAGGTGCCCCTCTCCTCCCATATAAAAAGGGAACCCCTTCCCTCTTCTCTTCATGCCCTTTTGAGGCTTGAAGCTCATCCAAACCCTACCCATTTCCCTTATCATCTTTCCTAGAAACATTATAGAGGTTCTGTTATCCTCAAAAGACCAACCCTTGTGCCTTAAGAAGAGATTAAGAAGAGGCGCGTCAAAGAAGAGGTAATATATTTTACCGATTCTTTCCAATTTACTTCTTATTCAAAATCTTATTCTATATTTATTTATTCATAAATTAATAACATCAGTATAAATCATATACTGATATGTTATTATAAATATGAAACAACCCAATTTCATCTTCTATCCATCCTACAGAAAATGAACTCACCGCGCATGCGCACGTACGAAATACCGTCTCCACGCCGTGGTGTAATCTGTTTTCCACCACCACCTTCCTTGGATGGGTATAATGGTGTAAATAAATAACTATATATGATTATTTTAAAGTTATATTGATTCTTAAATATTATACATACACTTTAATACAATTCCACGATCATGGGAATGATATCATCACTCGTGCGTATGTAGGGACGACCGTCTCCACGAACGCGATGAGATTAATTTTCAATGATTAACCATTAAAGTATGATTATAAAGTATATATAATAAATAATCATGAAAGATATTACATAATAATGATATTTTATTTATGAACATATATGTTTCATTTACTTAATTCCATTTAGTTCAATAAGGAAATGAAAATAGCGTTCATGTGTACGCACGACCTACCGTCTCCATGAACGGTGTATTTCATTCCATATATTTATATACTTAATATATATTATATATAAATCATGTTTTACATTCATGAATTAAGTAAATCAGGATATAATTAATAATATCAAGAACAACATGTCGAATCAGGTATGATAAATGAAACGATTTTTCCCAAAACGCTGCATTAACATGGAATTTACAAAAGAACGGGTAATATAAAGTAATAAGTGAACCATATATGATATCATAACAATGAATATGATTCTTTAATAAGTCAATGAAATTATTTAAATCATTATACAGGAGTTTTAGATACGTACATAGCATATCAGACCTATGGCAAGGGATAATTATTCCAATCTTGTTCTTATCTGAGATTGTTTATTCGTAAGTATTTACTGTGGTTATTGTTGTCATCCATTTCCATGTTTTCTAAAACTGTTTTCATGTATGTTTAAAGTAAGTTTTACCCATTTTTTACTTTTACTACATGGAATGTAAGGAATATTTATTTTTTTACCATACGAGGTACTTTTTGACTTTTCCGACAAAAGTGTGAGAAGAATGTTTTTTAACTTATATGACATAAATGGATTTTTAAGGTTTCATAACGCCTAATTTTCATGAAGTTTACTCTACAAGATTTCATGAATATTTTCAAAAAAATCCCTTTCTTTTAAAATTGAATGGCATTTTGTGAAAATAAAATGATTTTCAAGAAGAAAGGATATTTTCCTCAAGAATTCATTTCAAGTGTTTTATCAAAACCATTTTCTATATAAGATGGAATTATTTCATATGTGTATGTTTAAAGTATAATTTTTCTATGATTTACATGGTTTCAATTTTCTTATGATGAAATGATATCCATTTGTTTTATATGAATTATGTTATGATGGGATGATGTTTATGAAACCCATTTTATTCTTTGGTTTATGATGAATGATTTATGTTTATGTTGTGGCACAAGTAAGAATGATTTCATTATGAGATGTGTGGGACCTATATCTCCCTCAAATGCATTGGGAAAAGATTTATATCTCATGAGATAGAAATTGCTGGAACAGTAAGCTAATCCAGTTCAGTGATACAGGACTGGAACGAGGAGTGAACTCGATTCAGAAAGAGACTTTGTCCACAATGATGGTCTTGGCAACAATGCCTTGCCTACTATGGAAATCATATCATGTGATTAATGGTTTTACATAATTAATTTTTTTATTCCTATGCTATTTTATCATGATTGATGTTCCATTATGATATATTCCTTACGTACTTCCAAGATTTATGTCTTTGCTCAAGATTTTGATGTTCATATTTTATGTTCAAGTTGTTGCATTGAAATGTTTATGGATTGTTTTATGTTCTATATGTTTACCCCTATTGAGCATTTGAGCTCACCCTTTTTATGTTTTCCTTTCCACATGATATAAAGAAAGTTTTTAGGTAAGAAAACAAAACGGGAATATCTTTATGGGAGATGTTGAAGATCTTTCACCATGATTAGAAGATTATGTTCCATGTTTCCAAAGACACTAAACTATTACAGTTCTTTGGTGTATGTTTTTGTTATGTATTAGATATTCTGTAAAAGTAATGTAATGTCTATGTACATCAAGATTTGGGTCTCTACAGTTGGTATTAGAGGAAAGGTTTAGTTATCCTTTGGAAATTAGGATACAAAAACTTTAGTGAGATCCCTAGAGATATTTCTAAGGTATGTCTAGGGATGTCCCTAAGGTTAAGTATACTTATAGGTTATAGTCCTAGAATTATAGTAATGATATTATAATTAAACCTAAGATGTTATATATTGAAGGTAACCACCCTTTATTATGTTGTTTTCCTAGAATTATTTTTTCCTCTCATACTATTCTTTTTGGGTTTTAGAAAATGGCCGGAAACATGAAGATTCATGATAATGGAGGATATAATGGATAATGGAATGATATTCTTTATGAGAAACCAAATGAAACAGGATTTGGAAGTCAAAAAATCATTATTATGCATAATCATCAATGTCACAATATGATTAATAATCCCAACTTTTGTAAGTATCCCGACTCATATAATAAGAGAAAGATGGCGTTTCATGATGATCATAGAGGAAAGAAAGTTCAATTTCCCTCATGTAAATCACATGGGAAGAGGAATCAAGGAGAATGTTTCAAAGGAACTGGTAGATTCTTTGGGTGTGGAAAGGAAGGACACAATGCCAGTACGTGCAAAGGAAAAGGTCCAGTTAACACTGTAGACAAGGATAATGGTATTGCTACGACATCCACAACGATTAAATGTTTTAAATGTGGAATGTACAGCCATTATGAAAACCAATTCCATAAGGGAAAGTCTCATGAAGAGAATCATCCTGGTCGTATGAGTAGTATTTATATTGATGATAATGAAGAGACTACAAATAATATGTGAGATGAAATAATTTTTCAAGATTGGTCAATGGTTTAAAAAGGTAGTGGAATGATTTCATGTTTATCAAGAGTAATGTTGTATAAGTAATCTCATGGTACTATGGAATAATGAGACATCTATGAATTGTTACAATATTTTTTTTCCTTATGTTTTTGAAAGTATATGTTGAATGGTATCGGTAACCATGAAAGGTTATTCAGATATTTTTGGGAAGCACCTAATATGTGCATAAATAAGGGAAAAGGAGATAATGAAATTTTTGATAGTATTAATGAGCTCATGACTGATATAAGGACAAAGTGATATCATGATTTGAGTATATAGAATTTTAGGGAATTTGTTATGTGGGAAGAGTTACCTTTTGACAGCATTCATGTTTTTACTATGGTTCAATGATAATTTATGTTTCAAGATAATACATGATTAAGGTATTCACATGTTTGGAATGAGATCAACAAGATATATCTTATGATATATGATGAATAAATGATGGTATTCACATGCCCAATTGATGAAATTTCTAGTAATTGTTTTTTTTATACTATGAGCTTGGACATAAGTATTTTGGGTAAGCCTAAAGATTGGAATGAATTAAGTTAGACATAAGATAGTATTGTTTAAGGCTAGAAATTTTTTTCTATTTTATTGCAGGAATGTTATTATAATGTAGTTTTAGAAAAATGGACAACCTGCAGGCCGGGAGACAACCCGTCGCGTCAGAAAAGGCTATAAGAATAGAACCCACAACCGAAGTGCGACATGCCTTTATTTCCTACCACTGGCCTACATGAAGTCCCTGTTAGTAGAAACTAGTTTTATTAAGCAGTATGATAGATGAAGTATAAGTCCATTTTTGGAATAATACACGATTAACCTCACCATAGATGGACTTATGTATATTTTATAACTTTTGATATCCTTTTGTTTGAGAAATATGGAATGACCCATCATTCTACCAAATAATCTCCTAACAATTCACAAATGAAAAATTCAACTTCATTTCTTTAAGAGATGGAGTGGAAATTGTTCAAGGCTCGAGCAATGGCGAGATTGTACCAAAATCAAGTATGTATTTCTTTTATTTTAGGGAAATAATCTTGAAAACAAAAAAATGTTTTCCTAGTGTCCTTATATCTGATGAATCAGATGGTACCTTAAATCATCACAAATTTATGGCTTTGTGATTGTAGGCTTTTTCATAGCCATGTCCTCCACCACTCTCCTTCAGAACATGATGGTTAGATTTCTTTTCCAAATCCATATTGTCACCTATGTTCTCCTATGTTGAAACCTAGTGATGAGTTAATTTGGGTAACCGTTATGTTTCATACTTCACTTTTTAAATTATGTTTTACTATTCCTTTTTACGATGTGGGTTTCTATAAAATAAACTTTCAAGTAGTAAACCATTTATAACCCTGACGAATTTCGAGGGAAAAATTCATTTAAAGGGGGGTAGAACGTAACACCCTGAGATTTTATGAGAAGTATTATTTTTAATTTATTTGATGTCTTGTGGTGTATGCTACACTAAGATTATTGTGTGCTATACGCAACACTGTATTAGCTTGCAGTATACACAACACTATTCTTGGATTGTGTTACACAAAATTTCAATTTTGT
This sequence comes from Viscum album, assembly GCA_963277665.1. Classification (NCBI taxonomy): domain Eukaryota; kingdom Viridiplantae; phylum Streptophyta; class Magnoliopsida; order Santalales; family Viscaceae; genus Viscum; species Viscum album. Next base: position 432,062,303 of record OY728139.1, read on the forward strand.
TTGATAAAAGTTATTCTACGAAACATTTAGTGTATATATATATTCAATGTATAAATGTAATATGGTTGGATTCTATTATACACAACAATAGCAGAATATTTCACTACACGAAACCTTTACTTTGCTTACATTACACGCAATTGTGACCTTTCTCAATAGTCTATGTTGTACACAATACCGGGTTTCACTAAACAACGATACATTATATAAACTAGCTGTTATGAATAGTAATACCCACATTTTAAAATTTTATAAATTTTATCTTTCAAAATGGACTTCATTTTTCGATTTGGAATATCTAAATTTTCCTAGGGTGAATTTTTGGTATTTTTCCGACAATTTTTTATGAATAATGAAAACACTGGGTTACTATTTAAAAACCGACGTTTTATTTAAATAATTATTTATTTTATATAAATTTATTTTAGGTTAAAATTGATACGTAAAATCTATATAAGTTCAATGTAATTCATTTGAGTCATTTTATAATAATTTTATATATATAAAAATTTTATTGACTTTTTCACCATCTTTTACCCACCTCCTAAGAGAATTTAAAAATTTACATAAAACGTAAATTTACCACTTATGTGAGTGAAATTTCTAAAATACAAGAGACACGATTAATATCAAGGAGTAAAATATTGTTCAATAAGATAAAAATAATTTTTGGTGAATAATAACTTTTTATTTTATTTACCACGGTTAAAAGTAAATAGGGTAATTAAGTGTAAAAATGATATTATTATTACCCTAACACATGTCCTAATTCTATTGGATAAGTTTAATTAGAATAAAAACAACAATAGGAATAAAATATGAAAATTTAGGTCCACTTGGATTAGATTAAGACATTTATTATTATTTTATTTAAAGAAGAATTAAAATAGTTAAAATCAAAGTTTAATAACTAAAACATTTTTAATATAGGGTTATATATAAGATAAATTCAACAATAAATCTTCATTAGAAAGATAAAAATATTTCCTACATAATGGTATTTTATTTAAAATTTGTAGACATTAAATAATTTAATGATGATGCAGTAATTACCTTATTAATGAAATATTAACATAATTGATGTTCTAAATACCAAAAAAATGTAATTTCAGACTTTTTATGAATTACATTAATTTTCTAGGTTAATATAACATTTTAGTATTGATTTAATTAATTTTTTTCGAACTAATCATGCTTTTATGATTTTCACAAAAATCAAGTACCAAATAGTATCAAAATTGACATAAAATTGTTTTTCAAATAAATATTATATTATTAATTGTTATTTTATTTCAAAAAATATATGGTTCGGCCATATGACATAGATAAGGATATATATTAATAATTAACCACTTGGGGTTCGTTTGTCTTGTTATAGTAAGTTTATTAACCATATAGTGTAAGAAAATAAGAAGACCCAGTAAAAGTTAAATTATTTAACTTAGAGTAAAATCTAAATGATATGGTTAAAATAGTGACCTAAACTTGTCTAAAACCTATTAGTTGAGATTATTTATACCAATACCCACTTTATATTTCAAATAAATCAATTTTGAGCTATTATAAACCGAATATGATTTTATTATAAAATAATATTTTATGTTTTTCCAAAGGTTCCCCTCTCCTCCCTTATAAAAAGGGCACCCCTTCCCTCTTCTCTTGACACACTTTTTGAGCCTTGAAGCTCGGAAAAAACTTGACCATTTACCTTACCATATTCCCTAGATAAATTATAGGGGTTTTGGTCTCCTTAAAAGACCAACCCTAGTGCCTTAAGAGGAGGTTAAGAAGAGGCGCGTCAAAGAAGAGGTAATATCTTTTATCGATTCTTTCCAATTTATTTCTTCTTCAACATCTTCTTATATATTGGTTTCATTATAAATTAATAACATAATTATCAATCATATACTTATATGTTATTATAAACATGAAACAACCCAATTTCATATTCTATCAATCCTACGGAAAACAAAATCACCACGCGTGCGTACGTACAGAATACCGTCTCCACGCCGTAGTGTAATCTGTTTTCCACCACCACCTTACATGAATGGGTATAATGGTGTAAATAAATAACTATATATGATTATTTTAAAGTTATATTGATTCTGAAATATTATACATGCACTTCAATACAATTCCACGATCATGGGAATGATATCATCGCTCGTGTGTACATACAGACTACCATATCCACAAACACGATGAGATTCATTTTACATGATTAATAATTCAAGAATGATTATAAAGTATATATAATAAATAATAATTAAAGATATTACATAATAATTATACTGGATTTATGTTCATATATGTTTCATTTACTTAATTCCATTTAATTTAATAAGGAAACGAAAACAGCGTTCATGTGTACGCACGGCCTACCGTCTCCATGAACGATGTATTTCATTCCATATATTTATATAATGAATATATATTATATATAAATCATATTTTACATTCTGGAATTATGTAAATCAGGATATAATTAATAATATAAATAACAACATGTCGAAACACGTAAGATAAATGAAACGATTTTACCCAAAACGCTGCTTTAAAATTGTATTTACAAAAGAACGAGTAATATAATGTCATAAGTGAACAATATATGATATCATAACAATGAGTATGATTCTGTAATAAGTCAATTACATTATTTAAATCATTATACAGGAGGTTCAGATACGTACGAAGCATATCAGACCTAAGGTAAGGGATAATTATTCCAATCACATTCTTATCTGAGATTGTTTATTACTAAGTATTTATTGGGGTTATTGATATCATCCATGTCCATGTTTTCTAAAACTGTTTTAATTTATGTTTAAAGTTAGTTTTACCCTTTTTTGACTTTTACTACATGGTATGTAAGGAATATTTGTTTTTTTACCATATGAGTTATTTTTGACTTTTTTGTCAAAAGTGCGAGAAGAATGTTTTTTTCTTATATGACATATATAGATTTTTACGGCTTCATAATGATGAATTTTCATGAAGTTTCCCTTTCATGATTTCATGACTATTTTAAAAAAAAATCCTTTTCTTTTAAAATTGAATGGCATTTTGTGAAAAGAAAATGATTTTCAAGAAGAAAAGATATTTTCCTCAAGAATTCATTTCAAGTGTTTTATCAAAACCATTTTCCAAATAAGATTGCATTATTTCATATGTGTATGATTCAAGTATAATTTATCCATGATTTACATGGTTTCACTTTTCTTATGATGAAATGATATCCATTTGTTTTATATGGATTATGTTATGATGAGATGATGTTTATGAAACCCATTTTATTCTTTGGGTTATGATGAATGATTTATGATTATGTTGTGGCACAAGTAAAAATGAATTCATCATGAGATGGGAGAGATATATATATCCCTCCAATATATTGTGTAATGAATTATATCTCATGGTATAGACATGGATGGAATGGTAAGTTAATCCGGTTCAGTGATACATGACTGGAACGAGGAGTGAACTCGATTTAGAAAGGGACTTTGTCCACTAAGATGGTCTTGGCAGCAATTCCTTGGGTACTATGGAAATCATAACATGTGATTAATGGTTTTCCACAATTATATGTTTTATTCCCACGATATTTTATCATGATTGATGTTCCATTATGATATATTCCTTACGTACTTCCAAGATTTATGTCTTTGCTCAAGATATTGATGTTTGGATTTTATGTTCAAGTTTTTCCATTCAAATGTTTATGGATTGTTTTATGTTCTCTATGTTTACCTTTACTGAGCATTTGAGCTCACCCTTTTTATGTTTTCTTTTCCCCAGGTTATAAATAAAGGTTTTAGGTAAGAAAATAAAAGGGGAAGATTTTTATAGGAGATGTTTAAGATCTTTCACCATGATTAGAAGATTATGTTCCATATTTCCAAAGACACTAAACTATTACGATCCTTTGGTGTCTGTTTTTGTTATGTATTAGATATTCTACAAAAGTAATGTAATGTCTATGTGCATCATGCTTTGGTTCTCCAAAATGATCAAACCCCTAGATTCACGGAGGTTTCAAAAATTTAGTGTAAGATGGGGATTTATAGATGTATTAGTATGGGTTGTGGGTAGTGGGTGATAACTCCAAGGATTTGGGATCTAGAATTGCGATGGGAGGTGTGAAGGCCTTTTGACAGGTGGATGGATTTCCGATATTCATCCATTAAACCATGATATCGATGGTTAGAAATTACACCATTTGATGTAGGGAGTTAAAAATGATCAATTTTATGTAGTAGTATACTATATATTTATTTACTGATGAAACTTAGTTTTAGGATAAAAAACCAATGACACGAATTTCAGTCTAAAATCCAAAAGTCATGTAGTCCCCTTGATGGGAAGACATGAATTTTTGGTGGAGATAATGATGAAACATTATGTATGACCACATAAACATCACGTGACTCTATACTATCAGATAAATTTTTATTACAAGATTAATCATATATGGGAATTTCTAGGTACATGAGAATCAATAGGAGTACCCAAAAAAATCTTGGTACTCAGACATGGAAAGGTACACTGGCATATCCTGAAGTATAAGAGTACAAATAGATGTATACAAGAAGTGTAAGGTGGTAATGAATAAGATATGAGTAGGTGAGACATGTTTTTTAGTAATTGTATAGGCCATGTAGTTCTATGTCTCCAAGAATATAGTGTGAATCTTAGGACACAATATGGATTCCAGGTGAGGTGACATGTCAGGTTACACCTAGTACATGTCGTATACATTTATCTGGCACTTATGCCTTGTGTATCTCCATATCGAAAACTCATATTTTTCTCAATAGAATCATATCCTGAGTGGATTTCCATTTCAATTAATCTTATGTCCTTTTAAGGGATTTCATGAAAGGATATGTGGTGAAGTGAGCATTTTACTTCTTTAGGTGATTCTTTATCGATAGTGGTGATCCGGCAGGAACATAATAGAGATGTTAATGTTTGAAACCTTCATATCGCATTAGCACATTGATCCCCCATATTCCTATATCTATTGATAGGAACTATCATTATTAACTAGTCCATGGGCTATCTATCTATTGAGTGATATCCTCTGATTCACTAGGGAATTAGAGTTCTATTTACCTAGTGACACCCCCATGACACATTGGGCCTGGATTTTCTATCTATGAGTGGTTCCCACTATAAAAATGGAAAATGTGTCCCATATATGTTGATTTTCACCCACACTAACATTTTAGGGACAAGTTCCTCTATTGAAGATTGTACCCCTTGACTTTAGAGTATAGTGACGAGGTTTGGGTCATCCACATGGTTTCCTTGAAATGAAATGTGAGGTTAAATTCATTGGTGATAGACCATTAGATCTCTATATTCCCTATGGTGCCCGATTTGTTCAATGGATTCCCTAAGCTCCTGATCTCAATTGCAGAGTTCAACGGTTCTTTATATCTCCTCAACTGAACATTAATTTGTCATTTCTTGAGACTTTGGTTTTTAGTGGACACTTTTGATCGATTCATATTTTTCTTAAGGGATTTTCAAGAGCAATCTACCGTGGGGATGTTCGATAGGAATAACATTATGATTCGGTTCACTTCAGATGATGATCTAACTAAAACTTGGGAATTCTCTTAATGTAGTTGCAATGACTCTCGATTTTCTCTATCTAGATGGACTTACAGATACCAAATGAATCATGGCTCACACTTGGTTCCCATTTGGGTAAGCATTCCTAATCTCCATTTTCCATTCTAGAATCCTGAGATTTTTTGTAATATAGAAAACCTATTTTGAAGATTCTTGTTCTCTGATTGTCAGAAACAAGCCCTTTTCTACCCTATTAACCCTCGTACATGTGCAGATAATGATACCTCAAGAACCCATCTTGATTTTTTTCGATAAAAATATGAGAATATTTTCGATATAGAAAACTTGTGGTTTATGAATCAAGGGTGGATTACTACTTGGTATGTATGAGATTGGGTAACTTGTTAGCAGTCTATAGGTGTGTTCTTAGGTGGCCAGATCTATAGGTCAATTTGGATGTTTTAGACCGAGCAATGTCTCCTTCATTAAAAGATATTGGCTCCTCGGGTCATGCACATAAGGTCTCAGAGAAAATAAAAAAGGTAGTTAAAAAGGAACCTTAGAAAGGGAATCCCAAGGTTAGTGATATATTCAAGTGGATGAGGATGGATTTGGACGATACCCATCCTTTTGGGGAACCTTCTATGGAGAAAAGGAGTCTAGGAATAGAAGAGGCTAACTTTGATACTTCTTGGGTGGCTTACAATGATTCTATAACGCCTATGGGAAAATTATGAGTGAAGGTGGTGTGTTCAGGGGGTAACAGAAATGAAAGAGGATAGGAAGTGGATCCCATTGATCCTAAACAGGTTTATTTCATAGGGTATAACACTATAAGAAAGGAGGTAAGAGGTATATACTTTACAAGGACAAGTCCTAGTAGAATGGTGGCAGACATTGCACTCAGTAATCATTTTTAATTGGTGAAGGATATTGAGGATTAGTTGGAAAGGGAATCTTTGGATGGGAAGAGGAGTGAGTCCAGTGCAGGTGATATTGAGGAAGATGGTTTTTGGAGAGGGAGACATCATACTCAAAGGAGTGACATGAACTAGAAGGGTAAGTATAAAGTGAGAAAGGACTACTCCTTTCTTCCTCTTCTAATGGATACATGTTCAGCCAATAAATTTAAAGACAAGAATACAACAATTGGTGTCACTTGTTAGTTGGGGAAGTCAAGTGAGGGGTTTGAGTATTCCATGGAAATGATTATGAGTTTATAAGAAGATGTGGTTGATCAAGTCCTAACACTAAATGCATTAGAAGTGAAATACACTAAAATTATGGGGAGGTCATTGAGGGTTACCCTCAATGAGGAGAAATATTCTTGAATCAACAAATAGTATATGACTCATGTTGGTGGATTAAATAGAGGCAAGATCACCCTCTAGGAATACATCTATACATGGGACAAGCTGACCTTCCAATTTGATGATATACTGTTGGATGAACTAAAAGCTCAGGTAACCAATATTTCTTGGAAACTGTCTAAGATGATAATTTTTGGTATGATTAAACTTCATTTAAATGGTTCTTTGTTCTCTTCCTGTGGCTGATTTCATGGTCTCCCACTTTATCCTCAAAAGTTTTTTTAATAAAAAATTAATTTTTAGTTAGAAATCAGTTGTTATTATGGATACATGGGTATATATACCACATAAAGTTCTCAAATAGGGAGATCATGAGTTAGATTCTCATCAGTCTTCCTTTATTATAGTTGTTTTCAACATGGGGGTCCATCTTTGGTTGGGTGTATATTTCCCCCATTTTTGACGGTTTATATTTTCTCACTCTTATGTGTTCCATTGTGGTTATTTAACTAAGGGATATCCCAAAGATGAATTATAATTTCATTATTCCTCTATAAATTTTCATGGAGATGGTTGTGTGCATGGACACCGGTACATTAGGTAAAGGAATCCCTTTCCAGTTTTTACTTCTCAGTGCCTATCTCTATCCCCTACACAATTGTATGAAGGCTTATGGTTTCAACAGTCATCCCTCCACCATCAAATCATGCCCTTGTTGGTTGTTTTATGATAGACTGGCGTCCGTGAACCTCATTCATGGGTTGATTTTGGAGTGTCACCTAGGATGAGTAAAGGTTTGTAAATTATGGAAGTAATTTAAAAGTGTCTCAAGCAAATATTTCCAGCTAGGGAAATGATTTTTTCTATGGTGGAATATATATCCATTCCGCAAGACTTTTAGTACCTTATTCTTGACTCTTCATACTATGTAATTGATTAAAAGAAACATTTTTACATGCATCATATTTGATTGATTCCTTTGAATATAATTATTGAGTAAAATATCCATGTATATGCTCATCTAACTGTTCTGTACCATGATTAGTTTCAGTATTCCTCCATAATGAAAGCCATTCAAGATACCAATACTGGATCATGAGGATGATTTTTTGAGTGATGAGGACTTAGTTTAGGGGTAATATCATGAGGTTTTTCCTCTAGTTGAGAAGGGACTACAACCCCACCAAATGAGAAGTAGATAGTATTAGTTTGTAAGGCTGATGATGTGTGTAGGATTATCACAAGACATGAGTTATAATGTTATAGACCACTATGGTTTCATAGTGAGCTAGATCTCTAGTTAGTAGAGGATTGGATTAAGTAGATGATCTATTACTTCAGGATGCTTCGAACCTCTATCGATTATATGATTATCTTTGTAGAGAGTGTTTTCCATGAAGTAATAGGTAACTAGTGGATTCTGATTAAAAAGACCCATGGTTAGACAATTCTCTCAAGGCCCAATTTCTGTTAATTTTTTCATGATGAGTAATAATCTTCGTGCATATGCTCTATGAATATTCATAAGATTATTGAGTTATATAAGTGATTTATAGAACTTTTTTATCATGTCATGAGGTTCACTGAACTCACACATTAAAAATCCCTCGACATGTTATTAGATATTTTCTTTTGGGTGTAACAGTTATAGAAGGGTCTTCATAGAGAAATCAATTATATTTTAGTCTTCTTATGCATACCTACTTATGCTAGATTACTCTAGAGATCTCAATTTATAATGTTTTTAATGTAGGAGGTACATTGAGTGGATATATTTTGAGGTTTTCATAATGTAATTAATTTATCAAAATTTTCTATTAGGTGAAATTATTTAGGGTCTCAGTGTAGGGGACCACCCCATGGTGGGACTCAAGCATGTGGATATATGGCGTAGGGTCCGTCTAGAGGATATTATTATCTAGGATAGGGGAGGTTTTAGGATTTTTATGGGAAGATGACATGGAATGTGATTTTTAATATTGAAAACATGAGGAGGGAGGACAGAAAGCCGATGGACCTCTATGGAAGGGGTAGTTTCTTGATCAATGATCTAAAAGACATGACTAGTTTGGCCCATTGATATGTTTTTCTTATAGAGAATCAAGTGGATATCCATAGGTAGGTCGTATTGGGGGAGAGAAACACAACAATATACTTCCACCAACACCATCTGGAGTCCCACACTAGGATCACAGATTTATAAATTTGGTCTGTAGGAAGATGGATGCTATGGAGGGATATGGTCGAGCTATACATGAGATGATTCAAGATACAATATATGTATTTTCCACTTTTATTATAGTACTAGTTGACACAGTAAAAAGTCATTCCATTATCACATTTTCCTATGTGGGATAGTGGGAGATTCCATTTGAGACATTATCCCATCAGCTACAGATAAGGGTCCCTATAAGAAGCAATTATTTGATATGTCATATTTATCATAAGTGAAATCTAGTACTCTAATGAGAGAGATTATAATGGGGCATATTGGTCTCAATGATGAAACCTTATGAAATAATATTAGAAATTGAATTATTATAGATTATTATGTACCAGATTGAGTATCATTGCATACAAGTTATAGGATAATGGATATATTGGACAAGATTATACCTTGATGGTAAGAGGTATCTCAAGAATTGTTGATTAGATCTTATGGGAAGTAATATAAAACAAATTACTTTTTTAGTTATTGATTTTATCCTATGACATAGATGGATCTTCAAAAATATAGATTCCATCAATAATTGAGGAACTTCTGGAAATATTTCCCAACTATGTTCTAGGACTACCTCACAAAATAGGAGATGTTCTTAAACATTCATAGTCACATAATTACCCCACTAATATATTTTTCAACATGTCTAATGGTCCATACCATGATACAATAGCCGAGGATGTAGTTATAATACCCTAGAGATAAGTGTTTCATCATGTAAATTATAACCCTCTAGACTACTCTATTGTTTTTTGTGAAAAAAGGATGAGATCTTGATGTTAAATGTTGATTATCATAATATGAACTGGTTAATGATTAATAAAAAGTACCCATTTCCAATGAATGGTGACCTCCTTTTCTAGTTTAAAATCAAGGTTAGGATCAAGATGATTGATCCCTGGGTTTTTACAAATATTTGAGTGTTTACATGGATTATATTATGAAGACATCATTATGATTTTACTATGGACACTATGAGTTGCCATGGAATAATTTGTGTTTAAATAATACCCCTATAATTTTTATTTATATTATGAATAGAATATTCTATCCATACATGGACCAGTTTATGGTTTTCATCATTAATGAAATAATCATTTAAATTTCATTATAGGAGGAGCATTCAATACACCTAATAATGGCCCTATAATAACTCCATAATAACCATAATTGTGGTAAACACTCTATGTTCCACTTTTGGATCCACAATTTTAACATGTTGGGGCATGTCATCTCTATGAATAGTTTATTTATGGGCCTATACAAGATTTGTATGGTGATTTCTAGGGAGCCACTCAAAATATAATCTAAGGTGTTGAGTTTTCTTGGCATGGTAGTGAAGTAAATGAGGTTTATGGATGAATTATCCATGATTTAATCCCCTTTTACATCCTAGACAAGGAAAAGGTTTCCATTTAATTGGAAAGTTTAGTGTCATGTTATCTTGGAGGACATGAGTCTGAGACTGACTAGAGCCCCAATATTGATATTTTTTTAGCATAGAGGGTACAAGATCTCATCTTTATCTAGGTATGTCTCTCTCTTTTAGTTTTTTTTGATCCTTAGTGGCCATGTGTTATTCAGAGATAGAGAGACTTTGTTGGAGAAAATGACTTAATATTTAGGGATGTATGTTTTTTTGAATTAATGGTTTATGTGTATAAATGGATTATGTCTTATCATGATTTTTTTGGTAAGTTGATAAGATTTAAAGGATATCAAGGTTTGTAAAGGGAAAATGGTATAAAAACCCATCTACATAGAATTTACATTACATGTAAAGGGATCACACTTTGGGTATTGTTTAGGAGTCTTTAATAAGAGAAATATGAGGTGGAAGGTTTTTCAAAATATTACATTAATATGATTTATATGATGTGTAACTAAATTACACAATGTGTAATTCCAAGAACTACCATTTTAAACTTTTTTGTAGAAATCATTCTAAATACTCTACAGATCCTCTCCTCTTGACCCTATTTCATATTTTTGGTGCATTTGGCTGGCCATAATACCTTATGGATTCCCCATCATTTTTGAGAAATAACTGGTAAGTATTTTTGGATAGGGTTCTTCCATTAATTTGATTTCTTTGAACCATTATGGTGAAATACTTTTACTTTTTACATTGTTAGTTTTGATCTTGGTCATTTTTTATCTATGAACCTATTTTAAATAATATTCACCTTCCTTATTGTGGGAGTTTTTCATCAGAAGAATTGTGATCTTCACCAATTAATTTCGAGGTTTTAAATCATTACCTTATGTTTTGATAATTTCCATGTTTATGAAATATTTTGATTATTATTTAGATAATGTATTGTGTGACCAGTTAAATTTAATTAATGACTGGTATTATTCATTGAATTACTTTTTTTTAATCGGATTCATCCTAGCTTATGGAAGCATGGTGGGTGAGCGGAATTTCGATTATAATTTAATTGGCTAATGGAATTAAGTGTGTTTAGCATGAAATTTGACAATATGAAATTTCTTGTAATAGAATCCCTAAATTGTTCAATATTTCATATTGATAAAATTATTAATGAATTTGTTTTCAACATGAATGTTTTACTTAAAAGATAAATGGTAATTTTTATATTTAACCATTCAGATATATAGGGTGATATTGCGATATACACATTTTATGACAATACTTGTGTTTAATGTTGAAATTCCTATATATCGAGCTCGACCCTAGAACAAGAGTACTAATATGTTTTAATGAATATATTTAATGGGTTTGTCTTAGTCCCATACTTCAATTTTTATATATATCCTACAAAAAGGGTATGTATCAGTAATTTATTAGCGAAGGTTCTAGTATCTTCTGTGAATTAAATTCGATTAAAAATTTATAATATAATGGTGGATTGATAAAACTACCTTTATAGTTTTATTATTTTATCAATTAGAGGAAGTTTTAATAAATTTACCATTAATGGTTTTAAAATAATCCATAATTATCACCCCTTCCCTTCCCCCTTTGCACAAACCTGGCCCCTTTACACCCCTCCCTCCCTTACCACCTCCTGTCTCTACCCTGATGGCCTCCCTGTCCCCACGACCCCCATTTCCCCCAATTCCATGACCTCCCCTACTGCCACTGGAGACCCTGACCCCCGTTACACCCCCTCCAATCTCTAAACTTGAGCCCCCAACCCCTCCGAACCCCCTCTCCCTAGCTCGGATCCCCCCAAAGTGGTAACATAGACCCCCTAATTGTTTTATCATCATTATCCTCAATATGTTATTGAGTAGTAGTAGATGGATAACCATGGGTGATAAAAAGAGTATAGAATTTGTTTTTAATTCATTCAACAAAAATGTATATATGTAATTTTGATTTATAATGTGTTATTTGTAATTTCATTTATTTGTTTAGAATTATATCAATCATTAATTCTGGTTATATAGTATTAAGTTAACAAATGACCACATTTATTATATAAGTCGGTTATGGAATAAAGATCGTTCATAATTTCAATGTTTTTATTTGATATTAATGAATTACACTTTGTTCTATATATGATAATGACTCAAATTTTTGACATATAAATAATCAAGATTATTTTCAAACACATGAACAATTGGGGGTAGGGTTTGGGGTCACAAATGGTTTCATCACCATCCTTGGATATTTCACTAAGGATAATAGAATTGAGAAGAATAAATTACACCCTTTTTTAATTTATTATAATTATTCATGTATTATTAATTCGTGAGGAACCATTTAGTTTAATAAAATCCATTGAATAGTGATAGAATAGTTAAGGTTAAATTTTACATGCATGATAATCAATTATTGGTTATGGTAACTAGAACAACCAACATAGTTTTGTTGATTTTATTTTAACTAACATGATTTTAAGAAAACTAATTATAATGTGTATTTTGGTTTTTTGATTCAAATGAATAATTTTTTATCATTTTATTAGAAAATTACAATACACATTATTTGAATTTATGTTAATATCAGGTTTTTTATGTTTAAGTCAAATTTAAGGAACATAAGATTCAATGTAATGTGAACAGAGTTGATTTATATAATTCATGGAACAACATGTAGTCACACTAAACTTGGTAAATAAAATATAAACATAAACAAATGAATAATTTGGGTATGCATGAAATTTTGAGATATCCAAATAAAAAATAATTTTCATTCATATTTTTAATGGGTTTATGTTGGTCTTAGTTAGATAATGGGAAATGGTTAGGAAATTTCCCAATGTACAAAATTTTTCAACGGAACAAACCCTTCTTCGTTACAACACAAAAGAAGCATACACCATTATCTATTTCTCCCATATATATAATATCATCTACCAATAAAATATCAAAAAATGGAAAATCATTATCATATTTAAGGTAGAGGCTGTTTTCCACACATCAATCCTTAAATATTAATTGTTTCAAGCATGTATCTATCTTCAAATACCATGCTATGGAGTCTTATCCTAATTCGTATAGATCCTTTTTAAAAAAAAATTAATTAAATATTTACTGAGAAAAACTCTTCATCTTCTAACTCTCAATTTAGTAAGGAATATTTTCTATCTATTAGAACTTTCGTGGGTTTCATTTGTGTTAAAATGTGGTGGTCATATAATTTTTTTTCATTATTCATATATTTTTTGAGGAATAATAATTTCTTTGATTAATGTTTTTATATTAAATGATTATTTAGAAAAATTTAATTAATTTATTCATCCCTCTTTCCTTTATATATATTATGAATGAGTCAATGGAAAATTTGGGTGATATTAAATTTTGATTTTACCTATTTGACTAAACATTTATTTCATTATTTATGAATGTATTAGTAGAATTCAATCTAATACATATAGACAAAATTTTTATTAATTTACATCAAAACAAACTTCTATATTCCAAGGATTTGGATGAATTTTTAGATTATGTAATTTAAAATAGATTAGTGGATGGTAGAATAAGGTGTATGTGTCTTGGATGTAAATTCAAGAGATGGTTGAATAGAAATAAAGAATATGGTCATTTGGTATTGAAACAATTTAATCCTCTATATGTATGTTGGATTTAGAATATCCAATCAAATGTTATGGGAAGTAAAAATAATGAAAATAATTTTAAAAAAATTCAATGTGACCAAGAACTTAAATGACCAAAAAATGATTTATATGAATTTGTTGAAGAAAGACAGTAAGAGCTCTATGAAGGGTGTGTCAGGTATTTAATGTTGTCTTTTATAAAAAAGATGTGTCCTATCAAGTGTCTCTGTGGAATTACTAAAAAAATAAATTTCCATGATTTTAGATTTTCATCATGATGAATTTAGTGATGCTAAGATCCCTACATCATTCTAAGAGATCATGAAATCCATAATCAAACATGGACTTAATTATAAAAAGATACATGAATTATTAAATTATTGCATGCTTTACTAGAGAGAATATTTTATTAAATAATAATGAACAAGATTTGATTCAAGCATATAGAAGTCAACGAACAATAATTACAGTAAAAATCAATTCAACCACAGGATGAAAAAGAAGATGAAAACTCATACAATGTTAGTGCGTTACTTTCCTCTGAATCCACACTTGAAAAGATTATTCTTGTCATGTATGACTGCATACAACATGAAGTGGAAAAATCAGGGAAATAACGATGTCTTGATGAGACATACAAAAGACTCAACATCATGTATGTTTTTTGATTCATGATATGTTTATTTTTCTTTAAATATTAGGAATGTATGTTTGGTATTAGATTCTGATGGTTTTAACTATTTTGTTACTTTAACTACTAATTACAACATTTTTCTAGTTGTCTATATCCCATATAATCTTCCACCGTGGTTGTGTATGAAGAACACTTCTTTCCTTATTTTAATGGTTATTCTGATAAAGCTATTTCCTGGAAGGGATTTTGATGTATGCCTTCAAACTCTAATCAAATAATTGTGAGAATTATCAGATTATGGCTTGGAAACATATGATTCTTCAATTATAAAACTATTCAAAATTATTTTTGGATTTATTTTAAAAAATTAGGGACTTTTCGGGACAATGAAATCTATCAATTTTGAACACTAATACAATTTTGGCTTGTCAAGTTTGGAATTTTGATTTTGCTCCTAAATAATTACCTCATAGAAGGAAATAATGTTTTATGTGTCATCATCTATTCCCTGATTCTAATGATAAATTATCTTTTAATAATAAATTATTCCATAGAGATTTTGAAATGAGAGATTCACTAATGTTTTTACCTGGTTCTAGAATCATGGGACTATTAATGAATTTCATAGAAGAATTCAAAAAATGTCACCAGTTTAAAGAATGTGGAATAAGGTATGAGGTACTGTATCCGAAGAATCTAGAACACAACAATGGAGGATAAAGAGTATTTTTTTCAAACATAATTATTGGGGGTTTAATTTTATAAGTCATAATCTTGATTTAATTCATATTGAGAAGATAGCCTTTGACAATATAAGTTTTAATGTGGTTAATGAATAGAGTAGATCGAAGGACAACCTTAATGCTCATAAGGATTTGGACTCAAGGAATAGAAAAATGTTTTTTTGGAAAATGATTGTTACAAGTATCCTTTGGCTATATATATATAATGAAAAATCATTATAAAGATTTATTCCTTCAAAATATAAAGAATTTAAAGGTTCCATATTAGTATTCAGGTAACATATCAAGGTGATTTGACTTATAACATTCAATGTTACAAGGATTGAAAAGTAATGAATCCCTTATTTTGATCAAGAAGTTGTTGTCTTTGGCTTCGAAAAACACTTTAACTGATTAAGTAACTATGGTTCTTATTGAGTTTTTTTTACCTTTCTCAGAGAGTTTTACAGAAAAACAATAAAACCAATTGATCTTGATAGACTTAACGAATGAATAGTTTTGAAACTATGTCTTTTAGTGATTTTATTTACCCCTAAATTATTTATGGTCATGATTCATTTGACTATTCATTTAGTTTCAATAAACTAAATATGGTGGACCAGTACAATATTGATGGATGTATGCAATTTATATGTAAGTTTATATTTTATTTATTTTAAGTGATCAATTCGGTTTTGTCAGATATTGTGTAATTTTTTAATATGTTTCTAATTTTTTTCATCAGTTACTTAGGTCAATAAAAATCATATGAGAGGAATTAATCTCAAATAGAAAGAACTATTGATGATGGTTACAAAGCCGAAGAGTGAATGAACATATGATCTAGAAATTTGAATTTGATTGAGACTAGATTCAATCATACTAGATGTGCTGAATACATCTCCACTAAATCTCATTTTAAAACAAGTCAATAGTACTTCCAACTATTGAATGAAATATTATAATGTGTCAAATTTTACACTAACTTAATTGGATTTTCTACAAGCTTATAAATAAGTGCTACCCAATAGTGTTATTTTAGGTCCATTTATTGAATAATTTTCATTATAAACAAAGAGGAAACTAAGGGTTCGATCTAAAAATGAGTTGGAATTCACAAAAATTATTCACAAGGATCTTGTGGAATGGTTCTACCATCATGTAAGTACATAATCATTTTTATATTCTTGATGTGTAATTATTTGTAATGTGTTAAAATTAGTATATTATATATTTTTTCTAAAACATTAATATTGAAAATTGATCTGATATATCGAAAGATTTGATGTTTTTCGATCAAGGTTCCTTATGGAATGAAAAGAGATTCAATGCCAAAAATATTGATGACTTAGTAATTAATACAATTTATCACGAAGAGGATATGAAAACTCAGAATAGTGGGGTAATTAAATTTTAGAGGTGGGATAATATGGGAAAGTAAATGGTATAATTGAATTAAACATTCATGGAGAGTTTTTAGTTGTCTTAATCAAATAGAAGTGGGTAAACATCAATAAGGGTATAATGAATGATTCATGACATATTTATTCTTTCAACTTCTTTCATTTGATTGATATCGGTGAGCATCCCAAACATGATTCATTTATCTTGTCTTCATAAGTGAATATGGTTTGATATGTGGATAATGAAATACATGAAGTTTTCAGTGCTGTTGTACACATAAATCAAAGAGGTATATATGATATTGGTGAGGAAGATTAATTGGTACTTTGTGACAGTGAACCTCATCAATAATAAAACAATGAATAATATTTTCATCACAATATCTAAATATTAGAAATTGTAAGAGAGGGTAAAAATGAAGGATTTTTCATATTGGAGGTTGCTAATAATAAACATAATTAATATAAAGATAATTTAATGTGTAAATTGGTAATTAAAATATACTAAAATTTTTCATTCATAATTTTTTACATATATACATTGTTCTAGTTTTTTTTTGTAATATTTTTTAGTTTATCAATTTTTTTTATATTTTAATATATTTTAACCATTTAAAATATAGGAATTCTGAAAGAGAATATTTCAGGAACCAGGCCGATCTATATCTTGAACCACGCCACCGCTACCGTCATCTTCTTTGGATCATAGTGATTTTGTTGTACTAGATACTACTAGCGAGCTATCCATTTATACAAATGTCATTGGTAGACCGCCACATGATCCACCTCTAGAGATGGATCAGTTTATCAGCCCTCAATCTTGGGGATAATGGAGAGTTACCGTGACTGGTACGTAAGTGATTTTTCAAAACAAATTAATTGTTTAATTATTTATTCAAATAGATAAAGATAACCATAGAAGGGATACAATTAGGAATGTGGAAAATGTATGGTCCCTGATGGAATTCTAGATAATCATTCGATAATGTGTTTGAGGTGCCTACAGGTGATGCTACCGATATCTATGGGAATATTCTTTATTATCTTTTTTATGAGACGGTGAGATTTCACATTAATCATAAATATTGGATTCTTATTTCTACATCTTGAAAAAATGTTGTCTTCCATAATCATGCAAAAAAAATGTTAATTTAACATTCCATGGAAAAAGATTTAAAATAAATGAGTAAAATTTTGTAATATATTGATGAATTTTTCTGTTTTATTATAGATGTTTTTTCATTTTCATGACCCTTAATTCATTTCACACCCATGGAAATTGAAAAAATCAGGCAAAACATAGATAGATTTTATATGGAGATAGTAGCATGAGTTTAATGAAACTTCTCTAAGCTCATTAAAAATGTATGAGAATGTTCCTAAAGGAATTTCTCATGATCTATTGAATCTCTTTATCGATATCAATAGAGATGAATCTCATCAGAAAATTGAATATTTTATTGTATCTTAATAACAAAAACACGATAAAATTATAATTTTTTACTAATGTTTCTATTTTTTTTTGGAATTATGTAAACAATTCTGTAAATCGTGAGAAACATTTCATTCCCCACATTTCAAGGTCTTAGTGTTTTTCAATTAAAAGAAAATATTTATTTGTTATTTTATTCATTATTATATATATCATTTTATTATAACTCAATTTTTTTTTCTAACGTTTTTAAATTATTTTTATAAAAGGATAATGAATTAGGTCACTATGTTGGCCGAACTGATATATGGTTTAAAGTGCATAGGAATATGGATGGATTTTTTGTAAATAAACCTACCAAAGATGTTGGAGTAAGTACTTTTAATTACCATTTTATATCAATTCTTTAATATAAAAAATAATAACAGAAAATATATTATTAAAACTAACATGCCTTAAACCCAATTAAATGGGGCCAACTACATGGTTCAAATGATGCCAATTTGGATTCGTTTGATACATCCTTCCATCCCCAATGAACATGGCTTATAGATTATTTGTTTCTATAAATAAATTTACAGTATTATATTTGTATTCATTAGAAATAAAAATAAATACTAATAACAATTTTATTAATTGGATAACATTATTAAGTTTACATATTTTATAAAATAATTGTTAATTTTTTTTTATTTAGATGCATGTTAAAATTTTTGAAGTATAAGATGAAAACCCTTTATAATCATCATTAGTTTCCAAAAATGATACAATTAGAATTTTTTTAGGAAATGATTATCCCAGATGTGTATGTGGGACTAGTTATGCGTCTACCCCATCAGTTATCTTTGGTAGGGTAGTTCCATCCATTACTGCTATACCTGGTGGGGATTTGAATAGTGCTGTTGTTCAAGAATCATAAAAATAAATTACATGAACAGGAAAAAATGTGAAAAAAGATTTTTATAGGAAAACACCAGATCAATGGTGATCAAAAATAGAAAATGATTTAATTTTTGTGTTTCAGTGGATGACTGACATGATCCCCAAAGAAATTTCTAGCCTTATATCTCATCCTTCTAAGGTAAATTCTAAATTCTATATATCACTCACACTATTTCAAAGAACACATACAAAATATAGAAAAAACTAAAATGACATATTTATGTAGAAAATATAGATTTTGAGTCATACTGACCACATCTTGTTAAATGTTGACGTGTGGTAGATTCCTATATGAAAAAATGAATTATAGATCACTGTACATAAGATTGAAAACAATAAAAGCTTGTTTTCCCAGTTTTTACTCAGTAAACACTTGTAAAATGTAAACAAGCCTCTTAAAACAAGATTCGAGTGGTCAAAACTAGGGAAATGATGAAGAATTTTCCTCAAATCATGGGATGAGGACCATAGATTTAATTGTGAAATATAGAAACCAACGACACTCATTCGGAATCACTATTTTACCGTTATGGCCATAAATGTGTGTGTAGTGTTTTAAAACACAAAAACATGTGTGGAATGGTTAAATCCATATCAAAAAACCTCATATTGATTTGAAATAATGGGAAAAAACCTATGAGTTTTTTTGATGTGTAATCACTAAAAAAATTAATCCGATAATTATTATGATCGAAATTACATGATATACACTTCTAAAAGGTATAAAAGCCTTTAGAAACAAGTTTCGGGGAGTTAAAACTAGGAAAATGAAATCATATTTCCCAGAAATCCTGGGAAAAGGACCATAGATATAATTATGAAATGTAAGAACTGACAGAACATCATTCTAAATATCGATTTTTTGGTAATGGTTGTAAACACATTTATAGTGTCTTAAAGCAAATAAATGTGCAATGAATGTTCAAAACCATATAAAATCACCTAATATTGATGTGAATTCATGGGACAAAACACTACATTGTTTTTGACATGTAATCATAGACAAAAAATCAATCCGACTTACAGTGTGGTCAGAATTACCCGGTATACACATCTGAAAGTTACACAAGCCTTTAAAAGCACCTTTGGTGTGGGGGGGGGGGGTAAAAACTAGGGAACCGATGAAAAAATTACTATAAATCATATGAAAAATACTAGAGATTTTATTGTGAAATGTAGGAACTGACAACACATCATTTCTATTTACAGTTTTCCAGTTATGACATTAAACATGCCATTAAGGAAAAAAAAACGAATATTTGCGATTGGCTTTTTGCGACTGTGAGGGGTCTCATCACAAAAATTATATCAGGAGGGACTATTGGCGATGGAAATTGGGTCCCAATTGCAAAAGGTTTGATGCATGTTGCGCACCAAACCGCGCAAATGGTATTTGTGAAGGGTTTTTATATCATTCAAAAATACCCCAACAACATTTTTAAGTATTTGCGACGGGGTTTATCTCCTGTCACAAATACGGTGTCAGTAGGTGGGTATTTGTGACAAGTCCTATCGGAAATACAAATTTAAAGGCATACCCTAATTAATAGATGGGTTGGTATTTATGGTGTGCCTCCCGTTGCAAAAACTATAACCGATATACTCCGCAATCTGATTATTTTCTCATTCCACTACTTTGTCTACCCCTCTCTCCCTCTATAAGGCCCCGACCTTAAACCATACTTAATATTGAATTAAATGAATAATTCACATTGAGGATCTTTTCAAGTTTAGAGTTTTAGAGAATTAGATCATAAATCATGAATTACATTCCACATTTAAACAAAGTGGTTACATAAAAGATAGTATTCGTTTTTTTCCATCAACGGAAACATATTTAAAATAAAACATGGATTCGTTCTTGAAACTTCCTTGATACTATCATAATATCATGCAAAATTCCCTTTGACCTGTTAAAAACATTTCAAAAACTTTATATGAGCATTAAAATATTAGTAAGAGATATAAAAGTACGAAAAGAAAACATTAGTCCATGTATGAAATCATACTTTACTCATAAAACATAATCATTTTAACATACCTCATCAAATCATGAATAAATCATAGAAATCATAAGGCATAAAGGTAACTTGAAGAATTCATAACATTATTATGTATGGAGTAACCCTCTTGGTTACGTTTGGAATACCCATCACAGTATATTCCCTAAATCTCTTCGGAGAAACCTTAACGTTTAACTCCTTTGCGTTACCCAATGCATTGGAGAGCTATACCGGGCTCACCCGCCCTTAGTTTATCACGGAACCACCCATCTTCATAAACAATTCCCAAGAACCATAACATAATTGTATCACATAACTTAAGCATAAAGGAAATATAACATTCCCACATTGAAATAACAATATAACATTTTAAGATATTTAAATAATGAATCCATTCTAAAAACCAATTTCAAAACTATTTAAAACATTTAATAAAGATATTTTTGAATCAAAGTGTCCCATACCACTTTGAAGCTTTTAACATTTTAAACCATTAATATCCATATAAATAAATCATTAAAACCATTTTTAAAACAAGGATATTAATGAGAAATATTTATAAGAAAAATCATTTAAACATTTAAAATGATATTTTAGTTAAAGGGTGTTTAACGAAATCAGAGACACTTGAATACAATAATTGAGGAATAAGATTTAATTAGAACTTTATAATATAATGATAATAAAGGGATTCATGATATATTATTCCAAAGGACATTATATACACCATATAAGAGTGAATTGGTCCATAACAACAATGAAGTCTCAATAGAATTGTAAAATGAGATGAAATCCCTTATAAAGAAGGTATCCTTAAATTAAGGATAAATCAATCTCATAATTATGTGTGAAAAATATAAATACACCCAATATAAGTGGATATTAAGTGTAAAACAACCATAGGTCATTCAAACATATTCATAGGATGACATATTCAATAACTACAAGTTGAACCCAAAGAAATCGAAATTGGGTTAAGAAGTTCCTTTGGTAAAATTCAACAGCCTAACAACATCACATTAAAATTCATAACATTAGTTGATGAGAGAGAAAATTGTATCTCATCACTTGGACATAAAATTTACATCAATAAGGATATATAATAACATATCCCAACATAAAAATATGTAAATTAAAAGACATAACAAAATAATTCTTTTTTAAAAGAGGAGTGTGAAAGGTTCCCTTACCGATTTGGGCAACTTTCGAAATGTACACCCCATGAAAGAAGGGTCATACAATGAAGATGTAACTACCTATAAATGAGATTATATTATACAAATAGTAAAATAATGTGCAGTAAATACACCAAAAAAAAGGAAATAGTGGCCAATGTATCATGAATCTCACGGGAATAAAAAGTGAGATGAAAATCCCCTTATGAAAATTCGGCAGCCTAACGGTGCCACATACAACATCCAAAAAAGGATTGATGAGATCAAATAGGGTCTCTCATCATATTAACATAAAATTTACATAAATAGTAATATAAAAGAACATCCCCAAACATAATAAAGAGGATCTTAAAATAAGTGACATAAAGGAGAGTATTTAAAAAGAAAGAGAGAGGTTGGATCTCTTACGAAAATTCGGCAGCCTAACGACATCACATTAAAATTCATAACATTAGTTGATGAGAGAGAAAAAGGTATCTCATCCCTTGGACATAAAATTTACATCAATAAGGATATATAAGAACATATACCAACATAAAAAGATGTAAATTAAAAGACATAACAAAATAAGTCTTTTTTAAAAGAGGAGTGTGAAAGGTTCCCTTACTGATTTGGGAAACTTTCGAAACGTACACCCCATGAAAGAAGGTTCATACAATGAAGTTGTAACTACCCATAAATGAGATTATATTATACAAATAGTAAAATAATGTGCATTACATTCACCAAAAAAAAAGGAAATAATGGCCAAAGTAGCATGAATCTCATGGGAATAAAAAGTGAGATGAAAATCCCCTTATGAAAATTCGGCAGCCTAACGGTGCCACATAAAACATCAAAAAATGGATTGATGAGATCAAATAGGGTCTCTAATCATATTAACATAAAATTTACAGAAATATGAATATAAAATAACATCCCCAAACATAATAAATACGAGATTAAAAGAAGTGACATCAAGGAGAGTACTTAAAAAGAAAAAGAGAGGTTGGATCTCTTACGAAAATTCGGTAGCCTAACGGCGCCACTCAAAACATCCAAAATGGATTGATGAGAGAAAATAGGGTATTTAATCATATGAACATAAAAAATTACAGTGAGAGTAATATAAAATAACATCCCAATCATAAGAAATATGAGCTTAAAAGGAATGACATAAAAGAGTGTACTTAAAAAGAAAGAGAGGGGTATGATCCCTTACGAAAATTCCGCAGCCTAACGGCGCCACTTAAAAATTTTAAAAATGAATTGATGAGAGTAAGAGGGGTTATCTCATCATATGAAAATAAAAATTACATTATGGTTAATATAAAATAACATCCTCCAATATAAGAACATGGAGGATAAATGAAATGACATAAAAGAGGGTACTTGAAAAGAAAGAGAGAGGTCAGATCCCTTACCTCATGTCCGACATGACTCGATCGTTCTTTAATATCCTTAGTAATAAAATTTGGTCAATTTATAATTTCTTAAGGACCTCCTTTAATGATTATTATTCATTTCATATCACATATTATAATGTTATAATAATTGGTTAATAAAGTGATTCATATCAGACGTTTTTGTCGATGTTCGGTACATGAGTAAAAATTGAACTTGTTGGAAAAGAATTTTCCATGTAGTTATAGGTAAATCATATCCAGAATAGTATTGATGTTTTAAATATCATATATATCCTCTATATATTCATTTTATACTATTCCATAGCATTTGGAGATAAAAAAATTAAAAGCACCGTTCATGGAGACGGTAGTCCGTACGTACGCATAAACGCTACTTTCATTTTTTGTCTTATTAATGGAATTAAAACAAAATGAGAGATATATAATTATAATTCCAGAATGATATCCATCATTTATATGTAATATATTACATATATATCCATTATATATATGTACCTATAATAGTACATAACATTTGAAGATAAGAAATGAAATGTACCGTTCATGGAGAAGGTAAGCCGTACGTACGCATAAACGCTACTTTCATTTCTTTTTTTTTGTATTAAATGGAATGAAATAATAATTATATAAAGGTTTATTATAATTCCAGTAGGATATCATATGTAATACCATTAATTCCATCCTTTATACGTCCCACATATGGCATTAACGAATCAAATCACTTTGAGGGGGCGGTAGTCCGCACTTCCTAAAATGAAGATATCGTGTTTACCCATAATGGAAACCATAAAGGTATTACATAAATGGAAAATAAAGAATATTAAGGAAAACATAAACATATTATATATCATATATAAATATAGTGACATCTTAATGGCCACCTTTGAAGGTGTTAAAAGAATATTGAACAATCATCGTTTCGTAAGGCAGTAATTCGCCATCCACAGAAATAGTATGTTCTTTAACCATTAGACGGAGGTGTGTGAAAGTGTAGCTTGAATAATTTTTATAAAA
Organism: Viscum album; assembly: GCA_963277665.1. NCBI lineage: Eukaryota > Viridiplantae > Streptophyta > Magnoliopsida > Santalales > Viscaceae > Viscum > Viscum album. The sequence goes on from OY728139.1 coordinate 432,087,175, forward strand.
ACCTCCTAGTATATTTAATAAACTGGTATTGTTACAAAAAATAATAATAAAAAGAGTTTAGGGGTTTGGAGAATCAAAATAAAACAAAAGAACACAAGGTAAGACATTACCTTTAAATTGGGCAACTTTCTTTGATTTATGATAAAAGGCTTCCTTGGAAAGGATTCTGCCCAAAGTGAGGCTTCAATGATGAAGATAAGTATGTGGAGAGACAAAATGGGTAGGGGTTGGCTGAGCCAAAGGCTTGATAGGTGTGGGTAAGGTGGTAGAGGTGGGGGCCTTTTATAAGAGGAGAGGAGGGGTACTCTTGGAAAGTTATAAAAGGTTACTTTATTATAAAATGCTTTTCAGATTTTAAAGGTCCCAAAATTATATATTTCGAGGATAAGGTGATAATAGTTATAAATACACCCATCCAATAGGTTTTTGACATGTGTAGGTATTATATTTTACATTATCTTTTCATTTTATTTAAATAGTTAAATAATGAGGCAATCGCTGCATCATCATGGTGTCATAAATAAATAAATTAATTTAATGTCTAAAAATTATAAAAAAAATCATGATGTAGGAAATATTTTTATCTTTATAATGAATATTTATAGTAAAAAATATGACTTGTATAACCCCATTTAATTTTTTTTAGTAAAACAACTCATGTTTGTGACATTTTTATTTTAACATTAAATAAAAAGTTATTTATGTCATGTTCCTACCAAAGTGGCACCATGAGGTCCCCAAGTTGACCCATGGATTGTATTGGTCGGCCATGACACATCCAATGAGGGTAAGACATGTGTCTAAGTCATTTAATATTATTAAAACATTATTTTTACCTAAAATTACACTAATTACCTTTAATCGCGATTAATAAAACTTAAAAGTTACTATTCACCAAAAATTATTTTAATCTCATTGAACCACATTTTACTTCTTAATGAAAACCATGTATGTCGGATTTTTGAAAATCAAATCACAGAAGTGGCAAAGTTTCATTTAAACGAAAAATCAGTTTCTTTAACTACCACTTAGTGGTTTCACTATTCATCTAAAATTGAAGTTTTTCAGAAAAATACCAAAAATTCACCATAAGATATATTTGATATTATGAATTCAAAAATGATGTCTATTTTACAAAATTCAAAACATATAAGTTGCATTATTTAATAATTAATTTCCACTGTCAAAAGAAATAGCGTGTTTTTAAGAAACAATATCTATTAAAAGATTGACACTAGTTTAAGTCCAATTTCAAAGTGAAATTAATTCCAATGACCACTATTGGATTAAATGGTAAAAATATATTCTAATTTCTCTTTAAAAACAATTCAAAAGATAATCTAATAATATAAATAAATTATTTTAAAAAGTGTTTTTGAATTAAAATACAACATTTTTCACTATTTATTAAAAAAAATGAACTTTATCGGAAAAATACCAAAAATTTACACAAGGTAAATTTTGATGTCCCGATTCTAAAGAAGAATTTTATTTTGTTAAATATAACACATAAAATTGTCAAAAAGTGGATTTAAAAGAGGTTCTCCATCAAAAGGTGGTTAATCGACCATTTAAAGAATATTAGAATGTTTACGCTTAAAATTGGATGCATTTACATTTTTAATCCTCTAACATTTATTGTAAAAAGTAAAAATATTTGACAAACATATATAATAATTTTTTAGTTAGTTCTGTTCATTCCCGCCATTACAACGACTAGGCGTTAACTACTATTTAAAATAATATTATTTTATTATTAGAGTGCAATGTAAGATTCCCAAGAAACTCGTTGTTGCGTATTGGGTATGCCATCGAGCATAGAGTCCCCTTTAAAGTAATATTAATATTTTATTCACAAATATAGATAAATGTAAAAATTTCATATTATTTATTTACCTGGGGTGTTACATCCTTCCCCCCTTTTGGGAATTGCGTCCTCGCAATTTTAAAATTGAGCTTGGAAACTTCATTCAAAATCCCACATCGGAACAAGAGTCAGTAAAACAATCACTTTAAAATAAAGAAAGAGAAGTACAAAGGTCACCTGAGTTAACCCATACTAGGATTCCATGTAGGAAAACATGGATATGGAGGAAAAAACAAAGGGTCATGTTCTAAGGGAGAGTGATAGTAAATATGTCTAGGAGAAAGTTAACCATAAGAAAATCACAAACCTGTGATGAGTTAAACGGTATTCGATTCCCCAGTAGGAAAAGTTAACAGACAACATTTTTGTTTTAAGTTACTCTTCATTGAGGAATTTATCTTTGAGATTAACTAAATCATAATGAAACATACTTACTTGTCACGTAGACTTTCAACTTTTACTAGATTCCTTAATCAAACTCATATTTTCTCCAAAAGACGAGTATTTAGGAAGACTTGTTCGCATTAAGAGTACTATAATCAACTTCTTGAGAATCACCTAATCCACAAAAGAGAACTATATATTTCCCATGTCTTTAGACAAAAACTAAAACCAAAATTGTTAGTATGAGATCAGATAATCCACAAAAGTATAATCCTTTATAAAAAGAAAATCTATTCTTAATCTCAAAAATTTGTCCAAAAAAAAACCCAAAGTTCAACGAAGACCATTCGATAAAAAATTGTCTATAAAATTCTTAAAAGTAAACCAAACTAAGATTGAAACCCAAATATTTGAAGGATTTAATCACATAGTCTTCCAAGGTACAAATTAACTTTTATCTCCAAATAACATCAGTTGCACTTAAATTCTCATATTGAAAAGTAATTAACCTAATCACATATTCTCCATGATAGGTTAACCATTTCCATAGATAACCCAAAATAAACTTACTCTTGATTCATAAAATCATCTAACTAAAAAGAATTAGTCAAACTAACCAGGGACTTCATGTAGTCCAGTGGTAGGAGATAAATACCAGTCACACTTTGGTTGTGGGTTCGATTCCCGCGGCTTTGTCCGACACGACGGGCTGTCACACGGTCTGTGTGTTGTCCTTTTTCCAAAACTATATAATTCTTAAAAAATTCCCCAAAACGAGATAAAATATTCAAAAATAATCATAACATATTTTAACCTCATGTTTATCTCATGCCTTTCATTTTCCATCATATCATAGAGTAACCCATAATTACCTAAAAAGTAAGGATCATATAAACCCTAATGGTTACCTTTATAGTTATTACCTGAACTTCCAAATCGATTGGTCATCTCGTACATGATTCATTACAGAACATACCAAGGTTCAAGTGGTTGATCATGACTCCTTGATAGTTGGTTTAGAACAACCACGAGTTTCCTCATTGAATCCCCCATTTCATCCAGTATCTTAATCAGTGAACCACCACAGTTTCTTTCAAACCTGTTGTCACTTTGGTGCCTGCTAGATCCATCCATTCACTAAAAACAGAAATGTAAGTGTGAGTATATCAACAAAACCATCATGTACTAATGAGGAAGATAAACACTAAGATATACTTACCCATTCACTTTATCTAAAACTAGGACTCTTTCTGAAATCCTAACCATTATGGTAATGTCACTTATGCTTAGAGAATACCCAAACCTCTAATGTTATCTAAACCGACCTTTGATACCAACTATAAGGCCCCGAACTTAAACCTTACTTAATATTGAATTAAATGAATAATTCACATTAAGGATCCTTTCAGGTTTAGAGTTTTAGCGAATTAGATCATAAATCATGAATTACATTCCACATTTAAACAAAGTGGTTACATAAAATATAATATTCATTTTTTCCATCAAAGGAAACATATTTAAAATAAAACATGGATTCTTTCTTGACACTTCCTTGACACTATCATCATATAATGCACCTTTCCCTTTGACCTGTGAAAAACATTTCAAAAACTTGGGATGAGCATAAAAAGTTCAGTAAGGGATATAAAAGTACAAAAAGAAAACATTAATCCATGTATGAAATCATACTTTACTCATAAAACATAAGCATTTTAACATACCTCATAAAATCATGAATAAATCATAGAAATCATAAGGCATAAAGGTAACTTGAGGCATTCATAACATTCTTACGTAGGGAGTAACCCTCTTGGTTACGTTTGGAATACCCATCACAGTATATTCCCTAAATCTCTTCGGAGAAACCTTAACGTTTTACTCCTTCGCGTTACCCAATGCATTGGAGAGCTATATCGGGATCACCCACCCTTAGTTTATCACGGAACCACCCGTATTCATAAATAATGCCCAAAAACCATAACATAATCGTATCACATAACCTAAGCATAAAGGAATGATAAAATTCCCACATTGAAATAACAATATAACATTTTAATATATTTAAATAATGAATCCATTCTAAAAACCAATTTCAAAACTATTTTAAACATTTAATAAAGATATTTTTGAATCAAAGTGTCCCATACCACTTTGAATATTTTAAAATTTTAAACCATTAATATCCATATAAATAAATCCTTAAAACCATTTTGAAAACATGTATATTAATGATAAATATTTATAAGAATAAATTATTAAAACATTTAAAATGATATTTTAGTTAAAGGGTGTTTAACAAAATGAGAGACACTAGAATACAATAATTGAGGAATAACATTTAATAATAACTTTATAATATCATGAGAATAAAGGGATTCATGATATATTATTCCAAAGGACAGTATATACACCATATAAGAGTGAATTGGTGCATAACAACAATGAAGTCTCAATAGAATTGTAAAATGAGATGAAATCCCTTATAAAGAAGGTACCCTAAAATTAAGGATAAATCAATCTCATAATTATGTGTGAAAAATATAAATACACCCAATATAAGTGGATATTAAGTGTAAAACAACCAGAGGTCATTCACACATATTCATAGGATGACATATTCAATAACTACAAGTTGAACCCAAAGAAATAGAAATTGGGTTAAGAAGTTCCTTTGGTAAAATTCGACAGCCTAACAACATCACATTAAAATTCATAACATTAGTTGATGAGAGAGAAAATGGTATATCATCACTTGGACATAAAATTTACATCAATAAGGATATATAAGAACATATACCAACATAAAAATATGTAAATTAAAAGACATAACAAAATAAGTCTTTTTTAAAAGAAGAGTGTGAAAGGTTCCCTTACCGATTTGGGAAAATTTTGAAACGTACACCCCATGAAAGAAGGGTCATACAATGAAGATGTAAATACCCATAAATAAGAGTATATTATACAAATAGTAGAATAATGTGCAGTAAATACACCAAAAAAAGGAAATAGTGGCCAATGTAGCATGAATCTCACGGGAATAAAAAGTGAGATGAAAATCCCCTTATGAAAATTCGGTAGCCTAACAGTGCCACATAAAACATCCAAAAATGGATTGATGAGATCAAATAGGGTCTCTCATCATATTAACATAAAATTTAAAGAAATATGAATATAAAATAACATCCAAAAACATAAAAAAGAGGAGCTTAAAAGAAGAGACATAAAAGAGAGTACTTAAAAAGAAAGAGAGAGGTTGGATCTCTTACGAAAATTTGGCAGCCTAACGGTATCACATTAAAATTCATAACATTAGTTGATGAGATAGAAAATGGTATCTCATCACTTGGACATAAAATTTACATCAATAAGGATATATAAGAACATATACCAACATAAAAATATGTAAATTAAAAGACATAACAAAATAAGTCTTTTTTCAAAGAGGAGTGTGAAAGGTTCCCTTACCGATTTGGGCAACTTTCGAAACGTACACCCCATGAAATAAGGGTCATAAAACGAATATGTAACTACCAAAAAATGAGAGTATATTATAAAAATAGTAAAATAATGTTCAGTACATACACCAAACAAAAGTAAATAGTGGACAATGTAGACTGAATCTCACGGGAATAAAAAGTGAGATGAAAATCCCCTTATGAAAATTCGGCAGCCTAACGGTGCCACATAAAACATCCAAAAATGGATTGATGAGATCAAATAGGGTCTCTAATCATATTAACATAAAATTTACAGCAAGAGAAATATAAAATAACACCCCCAAACATAATAAAGAGGATCTTAAAAGAAGTGACATAAAGGAGAGTACTTAAAAATAAAGAGAGAGGTTGAATCTCTTACGAAAATTCTGCAGCCTAACGACGCCACTCAAAACTTTCAAAATGGATTGATGAGATAAAATAGGGTATCTAATCATATGAACATAAAAAAGTAAAATGAGATTAATATAAAATAACATACCAATCATAAGAAATATGAGCTTAAAAGGAATGACATAAAAGTGCGTACTTAAAAAGAAGGAGAGGGGTAGGATCCCTTACAAAAATTCGGCAGCCTAACGGTGCCACTTAAAAGTTATAAAAATGAATTGATGAGAGTAAGGGGGGTATCACATCATATTAAAATACAAATTAAATTATGGTTAATATAAAATAACATCCTCCAACATAAGAACATGAAGCATAAATGAAATGACATAAAAGAGGGTACTTGAAAAGAAAGAGAGAGGTCAGCTCCCTTACCTCGTGTCCGACATGACTCGATCGTTCTTTAATCTCCTGAATAATAAAATTTGGTCAATTTATAATTTCCTAAAGAACTAATTTAAAGATTATTATTCAGTTCATATCACATATTATAATGTTCTAATAATTGGTTAATAAAGTGAGTTCATATCAGACGTTTTTGTCGATGTTCGGTACATGAGTAAAAATTGAAATTGTTGGAAAATAATTTTCCATGTAGTTATAGGTACATCATATCCAAATAGTATTGATGTTTTAAATATCATATATATCCAGTATATATTCCTTTTATACTATTCCATAGTATTTGGAGATAAAAAAATTAAAAGCACCGTTCATGGAGACGGTAGGTCGTATGTACGCATGAACAGTACTTTCATTTTTTATCATATTAATGGAATTAAAACAAAATGAGAGATATATATATTATAATTCCAGAATTATATCCATCATTTAGATGTAATATATAATATATATATATCCATTATATATATGTACTTATAATAGTACATAACATTTGGAGATAAGAAATGAAATGTACCGTTCATGGAGACGGTAAGCCGTACGTAAGCATGAACACTACTTTCATTTCATTTTTTTGTATTCAATGGAATGAAATAATAATGATATAAAGGTATATTATATTTACAGTAGGATATCATATGTAATACCATTAATTACATCCTTTATACGTCCCACACATGGCATTAACAAATCAAAACACTTTGAGGGGGTGGTAGTCCACACTTCCTAAAATGAAGATATCGCGTTTACCCATAATGGAAACCATAAAGGTATGCCATAAATGGAAAATACAGAAGATTAAGGAAAACATAAACATATTATATATCATATATAAATATAGTGGCATCTTAATGTCCACCTTTGAAGGTGTTAAAAGAATATTGAACAATCATCGTTTCGGGAGGCAATAATTCGCTATCCATAGAAACAATATGTTCTTTAACCATTAGACGGAGGTGTGTGAAAGTGTATCTCGAATCCTTCTTATAAAAACATCCTAGTATATTTAAAATACTGGTATTGTTACAAAAAAAAATAATAAAAAGAGTTTAGGGGTTTGGAGAAGCAAAATGAAACAAAATAACACAAGGGAAGACATTACCTTTAAATCGGGTAACTTTCTTTGATTTGAGCTCAAAGGCTTCCTTGGAAAGGATTCTCACCAAAGTGAGGCTTCAATGATGAAGAGAGGGATGTGGAGAGAAAAAATGGGCAGGGGTTGTCCAAGACAAAGGCTTGAGAGGTGTGGGTAAGGTGGTAGAAGTGGGGGCCTTTTATAAGAGGAGAGGAGGGACAGTCTTGGAAAGTTATAAAAGGTTACTTTATTATAAAATGGTTTTCGGATTTTAAAGGTCCCAAAATTATATATTTTGAGATAAGGTGATAAGAGTTCGAAATCCACCCATCTAATAGGTTTTTGACATGTGTCGGTCTTAGATTTTACATTATCTTTTCATTTTATTTAAATCGTTAAATAATGAGGTAATCACTGCATCATCATGGTGTCATAAATAAATTAATTTATTTAATGTCAAAAAATTATAAAAAAAATCATGAGGTAGGAAATATTTTTATCTTTCTAATGAATATTTATAGTAAAAAATATGACTTGTATAACCCCATTTAAAAATTGTTTTAGTAAAACAACTCATGTTTGAGACATTTTTATTTTAACATTAAATAAAAAGTTATTTATGTCATTTTCCTACCAAAGTGGCTCCATGGGGTTCCCAAGTTGACCCATGGATTGTCTTGGTCAGCCATGACACATCGAATGAGGGTAGGACATGTGTGTAGGTCATTTAGTATTATTAAAACATTATTTTTACCTTAAATTATACTAATTACCTTTAATCGCGATTAATAAAACTTAAAAGTTATTATTCACCAAATTTTTTTTAATCTCATTAAACCGAATTTTACTTCTTAATGACAACCATGTATGTAGGATTTTTGAAAATCAAATAACAGAAGTGGAAAAGTTTCATTTAAATGAAAAATCAGTTTCTTTAACTACCACTTAGTGGTTTCACTATTCATCTAAAATTGAAGTTTTTCAGAAAAATACCAAAAATTTACCCTAAGCTATATTTGATATTCCGAATTCAAAAATGATGTCTATTTTACAAAATTCAAAACAAATAAGTTGCATTATTTAATAATTAATTCCCACTGTCAAAATAAATAGCGTGTTTTTAAGAAACGATATCTATTAAAAGATTGACACTAGTTTAAGTCCAATTTCAAAGTGAAATTAATTCCAATGACCACTATTGGATTAAATGGTAAAAATATATTCTAATTTCACTTTAAAAACAATTCAAAAGATAATATAATCATAGAAATAAATTAGAGTAAAAAGTGGTTTTGAATTAAAATACAACATTTTTCACTATTCATTAAAAAAATGAACTTTATCAGAAAAATACCAAAAATTTACACAAGGTAAATTTTGATGTCCCGATTCTAAAGAAGAATTTTATTTTGTCAAATATAACACATAAAATTGTCAAAAAGTGGATTTAAAAGAGGTTCGCCATCAAAAGGTGGTTAATCAACCTTTTAAAGAATATTAGAATGTTTACGCTTAAAATTGGATTCATTCACATTTTTAATCCTCTAACATTTATTATAAAAAGTAAAAATATTTGACAAACATATATAATCATTTTGTAGTTATTTCTCTTCATTCCTGCCATTACAATGGCTAGGCGTTAACAACCATTTAAAATAATATTATTTTATTATTAGAGTGAAATGTAAGATTCCCAAGAAACTCGTTGTTGCGTATTGGGTACACCATCAAGCATAACGTCCCCTTTAAAGTGATATTAATATTTTATTCACAAATATGGATAAATGTGAAAATGTCATATTCTTTATTTACCTGGGGTGTTACACCCTCTATACATATATTTTTCCTCTCAAAAATTTCCAAAGTTTATGATTCTACATCGAATCAATATTCAAGTCTTACATCCTATGAAAGATTTTTCTTTTAAGCTATGTACCTCAATCTTTTATTTTTTAGTTAATTCATTTTATTTTATATTAGTCATAATCCTTGTTAATTAGCTGTAATTGAATTACGTTAGAACTAGATCGTTTTATTTTTCATTATTTATTATTAAAAATAATTTGATGGGAATAGTATTAATCCTTGCTAATTAATAGTCATTATATTAATTGTTATTAATTAGTTGTCATTAGTAATAATTATAAAAATAATTATTAATTACTAACAATTAGTGATACTTAGTAATAATTAACAGTAATTAGTAATAATTACCAATAATTAGTAATAATTAGCGATAATTAGTAATAATTAGTAATAATTAGTAGTAGTTAGAAATTAATAAAAATAATTAGAGGTAATTATTAGAAATTTGTAATTAATAGTAATAATTATTAGAAATAAGTAATTGTTGGTAATTATTAGAAATTATTAATACTTTGTAATAATTAGCAGAAATTAGTAATAATTAACGGTAATAAGTAATTTTTTAAATAATTAGTAATAATTAGTAATAAATTGAAATAATTAGTCATAATTATTAATGAATAGGAATAATTAATAATAATGAGTTATAAATAGGAATAATTAGTAATAGTTAGTAACAATTAGATAATCATTAGTTATAATTAGTAACAATCAGTAACAAATAGTAATAAATAGTAATAATCATGAATAATAAGAAGTTATTACGTATACATAGTAATCATTAGGAATAAATAAGAATAATTAGTAATAATTATTAACAATTAAGAAAAATTAGTAATAATTAGAAATAATTAGTAGTGAATAGTAATGAATATTAATAAATATTAATGAATAGTAATAAATAGTAGTAAATATTAATAAATAGTAATAAATAGTTATAAATAGTAATAATTTGTAATAATTAGTAATAAATTAAAATAAATAGTTATAAATAATAATAAATAGTAATAAATAATAATAAATGGCAATAAATATTAATAATTAGTAATAAATAGTAATAAATAGTAATAAATAGTAATTTAAAGAAATAACTAGTAATAATTTGTAATAATTATTTATAATTGGTAATAATTCAAAATTATTCATAACAATTATTAATAATTAGTAATAATTAGTAATAATTAGTAATAATAAGCAATAATTAGTAATAAATAGTAATAATTAGTAAAAAATGGTAAAAAATAGTAATACTTAGTAATAATTAGTAATAATCAGTAACAATTAGTGACAATTAGTAATAATTAGTAATAATTAGCAACAATTAGTAAAAATTATGAATAATAAGTAATAATTAAGAATAATATTTAATAATTAGGAATAGTTATAAATAATTAAAAATAATTTTGAATAATTAGTAATAATTAGTAATAATAAGTAATAATTAGTAATAGTTTGGAATAATTAGGAATAATTTTGAATAATTAGGAATAATTCTAAATAATTAGTAATAATTCGTTATAATAAGGAATAATTTGTAATAATTTGTAATAATTAGTAATAATTACATATAATTAGGAATAATTAGATATAATTAGTAATTATTAGGAATAATGATGAATATTTTGTAATAAATAGTAATAATTAGTAATAATTAGGAAAAATTAGAAATAATTAGTAATAATTAGTAATAATTAGTGATAATTAGTCATAAATATTAAAAAATAGTAATAAATACTCCTAAATAGTAATAAAGAGTAATTAATAGTAATAAATACTAATAATTAGTAATAATGACTAATAAATAGTAATTAACATTAATAATTAGTGATGATTACTTATACATAGTAATAAAATGTAATAAATAGTTACAATTCATAATAATTAGAAATAATTAGAAATAATTAGAAATAATTAGTAATAAATAGTAATAAATAGTAATAAATAGTAATAAATAGAAATAAATTGTAATAAATAGTAATAAATAGTAATATATAGTAATAATTATAATAAATAGTAATAATTATTAATAAATATGAATAATTTTTAATAATTAGTAATAAATAGTATTAAATACTAAGAAATACTGATAAATAAAAATAAATAGTAATAAATAGTAATTAATAGTAGTAAATAGTAATAATTAGTCACAACAAGTAGTAACTAGTTATAATTAGTAGTAATTAGTTGTATTTTGTAGTAATTTGTTATAATTATTGATAATTAATAGTAATATGTAATAATTAGTAATAAATAGTAATAAATTGTTATAAATAGTAAAAATAGTAATTAATAGTAATAAATTGTAGAAAATAGTAATAATTAGTAATTAATATGAATAAATATGAATAAATATGAAAAAAACGAATAATTAGTACAAATAAGAAATAATTAGTAATAATTAATAATAATTAGTAATTATTGGAAATAATTAGTAACAATTCGACACAATTTCCAACTAAGTAAAAATTACTAATAAATTGCCATAATTTTCAACAGATTAGAGGCATCTCTTTTTCCCAACAGCTAATCTCCTAGAAAATTTTTCCCATGGAAATCACTATGAAAAATCATCTCTCATATACGAATATCTATATTCATATGCACAGGAATGGACAAAATTGTGATGTGGCCTTCCTGATCTCCATTATCGTTCATCTAAAAAAGGATATGCATACGCCAAAGCATATTTTTCATACTGATTATAGTTGGATAAAGTTTCATGAAGACGAATCATTGGGAAAAAGAGGCGCTCTTTCTTAACACAACATCTCTTTACAAATTTATACCACTAAAATCATGATGAGAAATATGCTCTGATGTACGGATATATATTTTCATATACATGAGAATAGAAAGAATCTTAACTTGGCCACCCTTCTCTCGATTATCATTGATATGAAAATGGATATTTGTACATCAGAGTTGATTTTTTATAGTGATTTTAGTCGAAACAATTTGCAAGGATATGAGTTGTCAGGAAAAAGGGATGCCACCAATCCATTGGAAATTATGCCACCCATAATTAGTAAAAATTATCTATTACTACTTATAATTTGTTTAAATTATTATAAATTATTAAAAATTAGTGTAGATTAGTATACATTTTACAAAAATAATATATATAATTACGAAATAATATAAAATATTATAAATTGCTAGAGAAGTTAATATAATTTTCTTCTCTTTTTTTGGAGAGTGTTTTACATATATAAAATTATTAAAAAACTATTTTTTAATATTTATTATAGATATATGAAATAAGGAAGTCAACAACAGTCAATATTAGATGAACGTGTATGGATAAAATAGTAGAAGAATATAAACGATTCTTATTTAAATCATATATATATTGAGAGTGTTGAAGTTTTTATATCATTTACACCATCAAAAATAGGAATTGTTTAAGAAAGAAGAATTAAGTTTCCTTGTAAAAAATGTTCTCTGAAGACGTTTGACACATTTGACAGATTTGGGAGTGAACTATTGCATTTTGGTTTTCAACTAGATTATGTTTTATACTATCACCATAGTAAACACAGTTCTAGAGATTATAGTAAAAATTTTGTTCTAGATCCATCACGGTATCAAAATTTAGTATTTTATGTGGCAGGTCTATCTTTTCAACAAACTGAAACTCAGGATGAATTTGATTAAACTTTTGAGTTTCAACCATCTAAATTTTTTGAGTTTTTTGAGGTATCCTAAGGATTCCTTACATCCTAGTTACAAGATAAGAAAATATGATGCGGTTACAGAATGTATGGCTATTAAATCAGATAATGGAATTTTCAAAACCATAGAAAACAACATAATATTGACGTGAATTTATGGGAAAACACCTCTATGTTTTTATTGACATGTAATCATAGGGAAAACTTCAATTTTAATTTTATTGTGGTCAGAATTACTTAGTATACACTTCTGAAATGTAAAAAATCCTTAAGAAATATGCGTTGGAGGGTCAAAAATGGGGAATCAAGGAAAAATTTCCTAGAAATCTAATGAAAAATATAATAAATTTAATTTTTAAATGTAGTAACTTAAAACCTGCCATTTCTATTTATTGTTTTCTCATTATGGATTTAAACATGTACGTATTCCATGTTTTATAACTCTAAAACATGTGTGGAGCGATCACAACCATATAAAAAACCTCATATTGATTTGAAATCATGGGGAAACCATCACTGAGGTGTTTTTGACATGTACGTGTAGATGAAATATCAATCTGACATGTAGTGTGGATGGATTTACTTAGTATACACTTTAGAAAGGTACAAAATCCAATATAAATAAATCATGGGGGCTCAAAACAAAGAAAGTGATGTAAAATTTTCCTAAAATCATGGGAAATGACAATAGATTTAATTTTGAAATGCGGGAACTGATAGCAACTCATTCTGAATTAATATTTTCATGTTATAGATGTAAAATCATTTTTCGTTTTTAAAAAATATAAAACATGAATAGGATGGTCGAAACCATCGAAAATGACCTCATATTGATGTGAAATCTTGATAAAACCACCACTGAGTTTTTTATGATTTTTACACGTAGGAAAAATGTCAAATCGACATGAGAATTTGTCGAAACTTCTTATTATACACTTCCAAAATGATCAAATTTAATTATAAACAAGTGTTGAGGGGTGAAGACTAGGAAAATGAAATCACATTTCTTTAAAATTCGTGGGAAAAAAACATTACATATAATTTTGAAATGTAGAAACTGATGACACATCATTCCAAATTATGTGTTTCCTATTATGGATATAAACACATTTTTAATGTTTTAAAACCCTTAAACAAGAATAGAAAAATCAAAAGCATAGAAAAAACCTCATATTGATGTGAAAAACAAGGTATAACCACTTTTTAGTTATTTTATATGTGTACACACAGACAACACCTCAATCTAACATGCAATGTGGTCGAAATTATTCGGTATACAATTCTAAAATCTAAAAAATCATTTAGAAACAATTTTCAGGGGGGTCAAAACTAGGAAAAAGTCATTGGCATTCCCTAAAATCATTGTACAATAACCATATAGGTAACTGTGAAATGTAGGAACTGACTGGATGTCATTATAAACTGCATTTTTCTCGTTATGGTCATAAACACATTTTTAGTGTTTTAAATCACAAAAACATGAATGGAATAGTTAAACCCATAAAAAATGACCCCATATTCATGTAAAAACATGGGAAACCCACCGTCGATTGGTTTTTTATGTGTATGTGTAGACAATATGTCAATCTCTTTTTTGTTGTGGTCAAAATTACTCGGTATACACTTCTGAAAGTTACAAAAGCCTTTAAAAATATGCATTGGGGGTCAAAACCAGGAAAAAGATATCGGATTTCCCTAAATCATGGTAAAAACCCAAATATATAATTTTTAAATGTATTAATCAATGACACATCATTTTGAATTATGGTTTTCCTGTTATGACCAAAAATATATTTTCAGTGTTTTAAAACAATAAAACTTGCATGGAACTTTCAAAACCATTACAAAGGAACTCATATTTATGTAAAATCAATGGAAAACCACCACTAAGTTGTTTTAAAATAAATTACATGTTTTGATATCAAAATAATTAATTTTTTTATTATTTAATTTTCAAACATGCCGCTCATTGATTAAAAATTAAATTAGAATATTAAATCAAAACTTTTCAGATTGAATTATTTAATTTTTTCTTAAAAAGGTATGTTTATACTTTCAATGTGTTTCTTATTATATATTATTTATTTTATGATAGAATACATTCTAGTTGATTTAAAAAATTACAAATTTTATGTGAGGCATTCTGAATATTTTCGGTGTATTTTATCTTTCACATTTCATTTCTTAAATGTTGTAATTTTTCGTGGTAAGTGAAAGATTCTAGTAGTAAGGATGAGGTTGACCACTATAATCAATAAAATTCATCAAAAATCAGTTTTTACAGTTCTATGTTTCTATGATATGTTATGTTTTTCAAAAATTTACTATATTTCTGATTTATTATGTGTAATTTTAGAATTTTATTCTTTTTTATTACTATTGGAGAGATGAAGTGGTCAGTTCTAGTTGATGAAATGATGTAGAGGTAGACCAAGGCATTGGAGGTCATGATATAGATGTAAATTATGCATGGATTATTCTTTAAAATATTTTATATGTATATTGATAGATGTATAAGATTAATTAAATTGTGCTTATGATGGATGGATATTTGTATATGACTATGAATGTATGATATATGTATGATGGGTTGATCATAATTTTTATTTTTTAGTTTTTTATATGTTAGTTTTCTAATATTTATAATTTATTATTAATTTTTTTAAAATAAAATATTATTTAGTGGAGGTTGTTTCTAACTAATGCTAAATACATTTTATATAATATGTTTAGTGACTGTTACAATTAAGCACCTCAAAAAGAACCCACTGCTAATATGTTCTATGGTTGTTTTTTATTTTAATTATTTTTCCACAAAATATTTTTATATAGTAAACCACTGAAAAATAAAAAACTAACCAGTGTTAAATGATCCACAAATAACACATAACAAAACTAAAACAAAATTATGAAAACTGCCACTAAAAGACTAGTGATCAGGAAATACGTTGAAGATTTGATAAAATCCAGTACAAAATTACGTGGTGGTTTAGAACACTAAAAATTCAATGAAATACCCCTTCTACTGGCCATTTCATTGTAGTGAGAGTTTTCTACGCTTAGTCCCATGCTATAATTCATATAGGATGTTGACCTAGATGGCGTAATTCTTCAAGGGTTTGGACTCGGATTGTTAGGACTATACCATCGTTATCTGGTGGTGGTTGGACTGGTCTAAAGGCATGCTTAGTTATATTATAGAAAGGTGATAAATCATGTTATTTTACCATGGTCATATGGTTGTTATTGGAATAGTCGTAATGCATGCTCATATATATTTGATAATGGAGCCGAAGATGGTGGTTATAGTATTCTAATAATTTTTTTAATTAATTAATATACTAGTTTATTAGTTTATTGCATACACTTATTATAAAAATTCTCAGTTTAGACATGGTGGTGTTGAACTAATAATATTTACTCACACAATATTCATGTTTCCATTTGGTACCTAATAAGTTTATATGGATTTTTGTTTGGAAAATGGAAAATTACACTAATATTGATTTTAATGTATTTTAATGGGCTAGATTTTGAAGTTGGACGGACATGGTGTTTGGGATTAGGGAATTTTTGAGTATTTCTTTGAAAAATATAGTCTTTAACTTTTATTTATTATATAAATAAATGTAGTTACATTACATAATATCATTATATTATTCCCTTTTATTTATTGGATTATTCAGTTGGATTTTATTTTCGTATTCATCTTTATCTATACAGTGAAATTTTTTATATATGAATTAATTTATACATTTATGAAACTTCATTGTAGGGGTATAGTCTTACCAATATACATTTCACACACCCACTAATAGTCAAGCTCCTCTAGCATATTGGGAGGCACACATGTGGTCTCACAACAAATCTTTTTTCCACATGGGAGAGATCCAGATTGCTGAATGTTATAATGTGGTATAATATGATCATCTTTTCTTTTCTAGTACTTTACTATTAGGGAATGTTATAAAAGAGAGGAGTATGTGTTTAGACTAGTTAACGAGGATGTTAATGGGAGTAACTAACACATGTACGGGAAAAAAGACGAGTACCAAAGGATGAGACTATTAACGTTTTGTGTGATTATTATAATTGATGTTATTTCAACTTGGTTGATTCCCATGTTGTGTGAGTTTATTATTTTATGATTGAATTGTTTATTTAGATTTTTAATCATGGAATAGTATAGAGAGAGGTAAAAATATATCAATCATAATAGAAATACAGGGATATATTCAAATGTGTTGTCCATGATAGGGGAGGTCTATTTTCTTCATGTGATATAAACATAGATGTTGAACTATGATATGATATATATGTTTCACTAGATAACTATGATTAATTGATGTGTCATTCTAAAACACTTTAAATCCATTATAGAGGGTTCACAAGTCATTAGTTCTCTATTGTAGTTACATGTTGAGGTTGACATTGTTTCTAGATACTTCTCTAAGGAATTCATTTTTCTTTTAGAGAAAATTAAACATAATCATATTCAAATTGAGTGTGAGGATATTGGAAATAAACACAATCCTATCACTACTGAACCAAATATTATTATAGTTTATGATGAGGATATGGATGTCCAGGTTCATGAAATCTTCTTGAGGGGCATGTGATCTATGGAATGGTGAAGTGCTTCTACCGCTCCTTTTAATTCTAAGATGTCACCACATGTTTAATCTGAAGCATCTCCCAATTTTTACTTGTGAAGGAGGACCCCAAGAATCAATGATCTGTATCATGATAGTATAGATGATCTTTAATCACCTTTAGGAACACGCTGATAGAAGGTTGAAGATTTCTACATATATGCTTCAGGGACCTATCAATAATTGGTGCTATATTTTTGGGGAAGAGAGGGAGTAATATGATCTATCTTGGAAGGAATTAAATACATATATTATAATCCATTTCCTTCCAAAGACATTGAGGGATGATAAATATTGAGATTTTATGAAACTGATATATGTGTTAATGTTAGTGATGGACTATGATGGACGTTTCCCGTACCTACATCTCATTGTGACATCTTTGGAAATTGATAAGATGTACATGGAGAGTATTTTTACGGGTGGCTTTCACTATGAAATTAGGTCATAATTTAAAAAAATTATATTGAGTTTCTTTAATAATTTAATGAAAAAATAATTCCTCAAGGAAGGGAATATGAGGGCGGTCGGGAGTAGTGACCAGGTTGTTTTATCATGGAAATATAGGAGTTATTCTTTGTTTGTAAGGAATTGTCGCTATGATAGTTTCCACCAAGGTTATAGTGTGTAGGGGAGTCAGTTAAGCTATCAGCTATCTCATGACCATGTTCTGTTCTTGTTCTATCAGAGTGGAATGTTTGGTCACAATATCCATATGTTTTCTTACCCTATAGTCAAGGGTCACATTTTTTGGATTACTAGGTCATCTTTAGAGGTTATGTATGAACACTATGATATAGAAAAATGGCAAGGGATCATAATAGGAACTCGTGTTGGGAAGGATATTAGATACCCCTTAACAGTAGTGTCTAGAGTTCCACTAGTCGTTCAGGCCATGGTATGGGATGTGTTACCCTAGTGCATGAGAAACACTACATAGAAATGGAAACAACTAAGGGTAGTCAAGATGGAGTCCAGGGTAGATGGAAAATTTAGTTACATTTTGTGAAGTATACTCCAACTATCATGGACACATGACCATCTACTGTTAGTGGAATGATTCTTGTATCATCTACCTTAACTTGTGTTTTGATTAATATAAGAGAATCACATTCCATTCTATATGATTTTTTAAAAAATGATTTGGGCTTGGATGAGGAAAACTAGGATTCTATTTTAATGATCGACACATTGTTGGGAGTGATATTAGAAAATATTAAACATTTTACGATGTTTTCTCTAGAGAGTTGTGGTTATAATTTCTTTTGGAAAACATTCATTCTTAAAATGTATGGATTAGACATTCTTCATTTTATGGATTGGTTAGTTCTATACTAGGCTCATATCGATTATTATAGGAGGAGATTAAAATTCTATATATACAAGGAGGAAGTTATTCTCACTAGGGTGTGTGAGATCTCTAGGATAAACGTACATGGACAATTTTGTGTAGATTGAATTATCACATAACTCAGATAACTGGTCTTTCTCTAGTTAATGGTGGAATATAATAGGATTATTTTACAGCATTGATAATTTTTTTAAATATTTCATTCCTGGTGAGTTTTATGGCTTACTACCTGTGCGAGTGATTGATTCCATGATTGAGTTTGTACTAAGAGAAGAGCCAGTTCTTGTCGTGCAGTATAGAATAGAACTGGGGGAGCTTCAGGAGGTCAACGTTAGGTTGGAATATCTAGAATATAAAGTCTTCATATGGTTTATTATATCTTATTCAGTTTGTATTATTTTTTCATCCAAGAATTTTGATGGGTATTTTCACTTATGTGTGGATCATCAGAGGATTAACCGGACACCAATCAAGAACCGATATCCTCTTCCACACATTGATGATATTTTAGATCATTTGATAGATGGTAAGATCATCTATGATATTTATTTTTAGTTTGGTTATAATCTTCTTAGGGGGAGACCATCATTATTACTTCATACTACCTGAAAAGAGAATTTATATACTATATTAATTTACAGTAATGTTGTTTTGGTTAACTGACACACTGACAATATTAGTGGCCTTAATGAATGGGAACTTTCATCCTTTTTGTGACCAGTTTGTGGTGGGTTTTGTCAATGATATATTAGTGTACTCTTAGTTAGTAGAAGATCATGCCAAATATCATAAAATCATCATAAGTATATTATGAGTGCAGTGGTTTTATTCCAAGATAACCAAATGTAGTTATTAGACTAAAAATATGCACTTCCGGGTCCATGTTATATTAGAGGTAGGAGTTTCAGGGGACCCAGATACATTCACATCCATGGTATCTTGGGAATATCCCAACAATTTCATCAATATCAAGATCATTTTGTGTTTAGCATGTTATTATATGTTCTTTATCTAAGACATCCCCTAATCGGAATAACCAATGACTGGGTTAACCAAGAAAGGGGTAAAATTTGTTTGGTCTTATTCTTGCAAAAGATATTTTTAGGAGATGAAAGAAGGATGAACTAAGAACATACACTCTCTTTACATATTCTGGGTAAGGAGTATATCGTGTACTGTGACACATCCTAATATAGACTCTGATTAGGTATAATGTAGGAGGTTCGAGTGGTTACTTATGGATCCAGGAAACTAAAACTAAATGATAGGAATTACCCTACTCATAAAATGATGTTACGATAAGTGGTACATTCCATGAGAGGTTGGAGACACTATCTCATGGGTGAGAGGTTTATAGTATAAAAAGACAACAAGAGCCTCAGGTATATCTTTTTTCAACGAGACATGAACCTTCAGTAGAGGAGGTGTGTCTAGTATCTTTAGTATTTTGATTTTGAATTGGCTTATAAAAAAATAAAGGGAAACATCATTTCCAATAACTTGAACTTAAATACATAGAAAGAGATAGTACGTGACATATGTTATTCCAATGATTTTAGACCAGATTAAGACTGACCAACTAATTGATCCAGAGGGATCATTTCTTAGAGACATATTATATGGTGGGGAGACACCATAATAATGGTCTCCTTGAAATTTATGTTCTCTTATTTTCTGTGACCGGGTATGGGTTCTTACCGGATTACACAAGGAGCTGATGAGGGAGATTCATTATTCTATATGTTTGGTGAATCCTGTTATAGAAACTATGCATCAGGATATCTATAGATAGTAATTGTGTTCAGTAATTAATATAGAGTTATAATTATTTGTCGATAGATTCTTTGGTTGTCAGTAGGTGAAGGTTGGGTATCAGATCCCAGTTGGGATTTTGCAGCAATTTCCTATTCTTGAGTGGAAATGGGATGATGTCATAATGGATTCTTTGATAGTAGTAACCCGATTGAACCCTATGAATTACAAAGTATGGGTTTTTATATTGATTGAATAATATATCCCACTTCTTAACTACTAGGGAAACAATTTCAATTGATGATCTAAGTAGTTTTTATGTGGTTGAGGTGGTTCGATTGTACAATTTTATGAGGAGTGTTGTTTTAGAATGAGATCCTTATTTCACATTGGGTTTTTTGGAGGGGTCTTGAGAAGGCTCTAGGATCCTTGTTTATTTTGATAAAATTCTATCATCCATAGATATATGGTCAAATTAAGAAGACTATTCAGGTTTTAGAGGATATTTTATTAGCCTACGTTTTTTATTTTTCAAGTTAATGAGATGATCATATGGAAGTCGGGGATATAATGGATTATACGAATAAATCAAAATGGAACCATTTGAGGCTTTCAATAGAAGGATATGTAATTCACCTCATTATTGGTTGGGGGAAGTTGAGTTAGCACTTGTTGGGACTAGTCTTGCCCTGGAGACATCTGAGCATATTCAGTTGATCATATAGTGGTTGGTTACCCTAAAATGAAGGATGAAATTTTATGATGACCCTCAAATATGAACACTAAAATTCAAGTATGTTCATAATGTTTTCCTTTTTTTTTGTATCCTAGGTTGGAGAAACATTGTATCAGTAAATAGTGAATTCTAGCACCCATATTTGTTGTGATGTTTGAGATAGTGGAAGGGGTCGGTCTAGTGGTGTACTATTTAGCCCATCCACATCACTACAGTGCCATGAACTACATTTTCCACATGTCACAACTATGAAGATATCATACATAGACATCCCATGTGATATACACAGAATACATTGATATTTTTTATGATTCCTACTTTGAAGAGCATCTGATAAGGTTTGGGATCATATAATGAAATATATTTGTTGGTTGACTATACAATTACTTCAACTATAATGGAACCATGGGAGATATCAAGAGGATACTTTTTAGAAGGAGTGGGATTTGTGAATAATGTGGATAAACTCATTCACTAAGTCCTTACAATGATGCTTATAGAAGACCAGGGATGAGATGTTATAAGGTGGGGATGTTGTAAGATCCCACCTTTTTCAGGTATATCTCTCACTAAGTTTTTTTCATTTAAGCCTTGATTGTATTTTTTTAGAGATAAAGAGTATTTTTTGTGGAAAAAACCATAATTTTTTAGGATGTATTCTTGTTTTAAATAATGGAGTTTGGGTTTAAATGAGTTAATTGTTAACATGAGTTTTTGGTAATTTGAGAAGATTTAAAGGGTTTCATGATTGTTTAATTGGAAAACTATCTAAAAACATATATAGAACATTTATACATCATGTAAAGTGATTACACATCTTGTAATGTTTGGGGTTTTTTTTAATAAAATAACTCTAAGGTGATGGTCTTTTCAACATATTCCATTAAAAATGCTTGTGCTATGTTTAACTACATTATATGAATTTTAATTCCATGTTCTATTATTTTAAACAAGTTGTGTGGATGATGTAATTACTAAATCCACTACACCTCATCTTCTGTTGAACTTATGTAATCTTCAATGTGAATTTTTTGTTCCAACATCCCTTGTAGATGTCCCATTTGTGTGAGAAATACCTAGTAAGTTTTTTTTGATAAGTTTCCTACTTGTGATCCTTGTTTTTTCAACTATTGTGGTGTAATACTTTGACCATTTGGGTTTTTTGTTTGATCATTATTTCTTTGATATATTAACCTCATTGAAATTATCCAAACCATGGGAATTTTCCTTTGAAAGTGTAGTGTTCCTCATCGGTTATGGAAGGCAGTTTAAATCTTAAACCTATGGTTTGATAATTTCCATATTTATGCAATATTGTGATTGTGTCAATGTAGCACACACCTAGTTTGATTTAGTTAATTAACGGTATTTTTCCTCAATGTTTTTTTGTAATTGGCTTCTGAAAAGGCTTATGTATACCCTTTTTCATAGATGACGTTGAATTATAATTTTATTGGTTAATAGATTAAGGCTTGTTTAGAAGGACATGTGACTTTTGGTGATTTATTGTTATATAATCCCAAAATAATTTCATGTTTCATATTTATATCATTTTTAATAAATTATGAATCAAATTGATATTTTTATATGAAATATTAATGGTAATTTTTATAATTAACCATTGATATATATGATAAGGTATTGTGATATCCATAACATATGACATGACTTGTGTTATGTGGTGAAGTTCTAATATATAAATATCAGCACTCGAACATTGACACTTATATGATGTGACGATGATATTTAGAGGTATAGACTTAGTCTCATGCTATAGTTCTTATAGAGAGTGGGATATGCTCAGTCCAGTTTTGTATTTTTTTAGGTATTTGACTCAGATGCTGTAATGCGTAAAGGTATTTGACCCAGATTATTGTGAATATACCATGGTTATATGGTGGTGGTTAGAATGATCCTAATAAATGATAAAATATATTACATCCTAGTGTCGTATTAGGTTTTTCTACCATGTTTATATGGTTGTGGTTGGCATGGTCGTAATACATACTCAGAGATATTCGGACACCGATCCAAAGTAGGCGGTTGTTGTATTTTAGAAATTATTAAAATCTGTAATACACATATTTTTCAATTTATTGTTTATTCTTATTATCTGATTGGTAGTTTAAAAATGGGGTTGTCTTTATAGTATGTTTTAAACTCACCCAATTCATGCCTCTATTCAGTTCCCACACAGATTAAATGGATGTAGGTTTGGACAAGGAAAAAACACCATACTATTGATTTCTTGTTTGGTATGGGCTAGAGTTTGGAGGTGTGACCAACGTTGGAATAAATATTGGGGGAATTTTGAATATTTTATTGAGTCTTATAGTATTTTACATTTATTGTTTCTATCATGACATTTAGTTACATTCTAGTATGTCATTTCATTGTTCCCTGTTATTTATTAGATTATTCTATTAGATTTTATTTTTTATTCCGATATGTCTATTCATTGATTTTATTTTGTTCATCTGGTTCAATTTATACAGATATGAAACTTCATACCAATGGGTATAGTACCTCTACAAAACCATTCAATCATATTCTTCTAGTCAGAAGAAACTTGAATACATGAAGATTCTATTAATACCTCATTAACAACAATTTTGGGAAATTTGAGAGAGTCCCAGATTGGGAGACATTACATAGGGGAGTTCATAGTGTTTTAATATTCCTTTGGAGTTAGTGATGGTCATGTATTGATGTAGAGTCACTCATTTTTCAAATATGGGTCGATTATTTTGAGACCCCATGAGAATAACTATGTGAAAATGAACTTGAGTGGGAAGAAGTAATATCCAATCAGATGATGTATATGCACTATCATTCAAGAAAACATTTAGTTCATTAATTAGGCCAACATAGTTCCAAGTACATTTTCACTGAGAGAGATCATAACTTGAGATCTAATATCTATTTAGTTTCTCTACAGGACTATGACTTTATGGTAGTCTATACTATAAGGATGAACAAATGGTGTCATATTCCATTAGTAGAATGCTACATACCATCCTGGTGGAGGAGGCATCTAAGAAGCTATATTTTTTACAGATAAACCTAGTGGTTGGGGGTGATATTTTTAATTAGTAAATTTTTTTGGCTCATCCAAACCTTCGTATTGTTAGAGATATTTATTATGGAGACATCTAAGTTGATCTATCACATGACTATGTATCCTCGAGATATGCACCAAATGGATATTATGAAGGAGGAGATCATGTCATCCTTTTATAATGATGTGTGGTGGTTCCTAAAAAGTTACATGATTAGGTGATAAGTTAGTTTAACAAAACCCCCTTGGTTTCATATCCTAGTGTGGAAAAGATGTACAAGGACCACTAGTGGCTGTTTTTGGGGGAAAACATGAGGTTTTGTGTCGCTGAGTTTTTCTCCTAGTATATCTCATGTCATCAGGTGATGGGTGAACATGTTGATCTATCTGGTTTTGCATCAACTTGAGATTATGGATTGGAAATGGGATAGAATATCCATGGACTTTATTATAGGTATTTAGCATAAAGTGAGATACAATGATGATTTTTGGTTTATTTTTGACCAACTTAGTAAGTTTGTTCACTTGGTTTTCATCAAAAAGAAGAGATAAACATTGAGTTTGGGGAATTTGTATATAATATAGATCATTCAGAATCATAGGGTACCCTCAATGATCCTCTCTAAATGACATGAGTGGTTTATGTAATGGTTTTAGAGAATCCTAGATGAGGGTTTTAGAACTAATTTGCTGATGAGTACTACATTTAAATCCCATATGAAGGGAAAGACTAAGATAACTATCATAGTTTTGTTGGATTTTATGAGGTCATGTGTGTTGGACATTAGAAATTGGTGTTATGATCAATTTAGATTAATATATTTTTATTAAAATATCATATATTATTGTACTATCATCCTGAAACCATTTAAGGACCTATATGGAATTTCATACATGTCACCCATCTATTGGAATGAGATAGGAGAGACATATCATGTTGTAAATGATATTGATAATGTACAAAATCATAAGGTTCTGGTTTTCCATGATAATTTGGGGATATCCTAGTGAAGATTAAAAAATTATGTAGATTGATTTCAAAATAACTTTGTGTTCGATCAGGGTGACCATGTTTTTGTAAGAGTTCCCCACAATGAGGATTATAGAGGTTTATCCAAGGATACAATATATCCCCAAGGTTCATTAGGTCATTAAAGATCCTACAGTGGGTAGGTGAGGTTAAATACTACAAATAATTTATCATATAGTTTTAATGAGTACATGAAGTCTTCAATATTTCATAGATGACGAGATACGTACATGAACTAATCCATGTTATTGACTAGGGTGAGCTAGTGAGCACGTATAGAGGTACCATTAGGTATACCTTATAGTGATCAAGGATTAGAATAAGACAATCTTGTATAAAAGGATCATACATTTAGTTCTTCTGCATTGGAATCATGGAATAAAGTATGGGGAACTCCTTGGAGGATGAGAGTCAGATGCCGACTTAGTACCCCCACCTTTATGTATATCTTGTTCTTTTCAGGGTGAAAATACATAAATAAGGGGAGAATATAATGACTTTGATTTATATGGAAAATCCATTCGAATATTTATATGTATATATCTGGATTTATCCTTGAATCTAGTGTAGTTTTGGGGTGTCTCATGACTATATGGATTAATCTATTAATAATATTATTATATTTTAATGTTTAAAAAAGAAAATTTATTTATAAATATTAATTTTATGTTGTTCAGGACCACTTATTGATATATGAGATCAATTTTAATTAAATCACAGTAATATTTACCCAATGAACAAATTATGCTTATTCTCTGTCATACATTTCATAAGAGGTTACTTTTGGGGTTGTAGTTAATAAAATAAATAATTATGTTGTCTATTTTAATCAAAGGACTTATCCAAGCCTAATACACTATAAATAATTTATTTTTTGTTTCAACAGGTTTATCCGCATAGCCTCGGGTGTATTATAGGAGAGTATTCTTATTTTTCATTCAAAAACCAAAGAACATGGATCGATGATCGTATCGAGGTAGGTCAAGAGGAAGGTTTCAAACACAATTGAACTTCTTCATTTTAGAAAAAACATTTTCTTCACTAATTAAAAATCCATAATCTAGAAAGGTAATTTTTTTTATGGAATTACTACGTATTTTATTTTCTATTAATGAATAAAATTATTATCTTATTTGATCCATTACTTATTGAGCTTCAAATGAGCCATGCCACATATTTGTTTTAATAATCAAATAAAACTCCATCATTTAATGTAATATAAAACATTGATACCCCATTTAAATTATTTTTTTGATGAAAAAATAGTGAAATGATGGATTTAATTTTTTGTGTGATTTTACCCTACTATTATTTATATTATTCACCCTTGGACAATGGGGTTGAATTTAGAGATTTCTAGGGTGGGTTCGAGTTTGATCAAACCCCCAGATTCATGGAGGTTTCATGAACTATGCACATGATAGTGATTAATGGGTGTATTATGACATATTAGCTGTAGAAAATGATGCCTCAATGTATTTTGGATCTAGAGCAGCATAGAGACCGGAGAAGACTCATTAGTGTGTGAATTGTTTTTGATTTCTTACTATCTGGTGTAGGATATCGATGAATGGAAATAACCCCATTTCATTTTGGGTGGTAAAAGGAAGGGATTTGTGTTGAAATTGAATAATCTACGATCAAAATGAATAATTTGTGTTTTATATAAAAAACAACTACATGATGTGTGCTATGAAGAATGCACATCATGTTGTCACCAATATTTCAAAGCTCTAGTTCTGAGGGGAGATAATGATCACACATAGTGTATGAACCCATACATGTCATGTGACCTTGTACTGGTGTCTCATCATGTACTCTAGGAGTATATGTGCCTTAGATAAACAAGACACATAATTATGGCTAGGGGTACATGGGAATGGTCTAGTACCCAAACATAACCATGCGCATAGGTAAAACTCAAAGAACATGGGAATATACAAATGTACATGGTCATGAAAAGGAGAGCATAGAAAAGAACCACATTACTGAGATACACAATGTAGTAACAATACAAATCATGTGTACATCACCACCAATTTCATGTATGTAAACCTTTATTTATTCGTTTTATGAATGAAAAGTGTTTGGGTGAAGTGTGCGAGGGTTTTTATGTATTTTGGAATGTTTTGGGGCCTTTTATAATGGTGCACGTTTAGTGCATGATATTGGGAAATCCTGCAACTCCAATAAGAAAATGATCATATTGAGGTATGGGCTAGGGGGGACACATGGTTTGGAGAATAGTTTGTACAAATTTTAAGAACACTCATTAAAACCCATGGAAAGTGGTATAGATAGATTTTTTATGGTCAGTGCACATTTTTCATAATTGTGTGGCCCAATAGTGTAAGGCCCCCTCGAGGTAGAGGGTGACACAGAGTTAGCACATGATTTTCCTAACCGTGTGACTAATCAAGAACAAGTTAAATTTTATTTCCTATAATTTTGGATATGGATATGTATTTCCTCTAAGGCCATTGTTCTTCCTCCATTTTAATCCAAACATGATATTTATTCCTCCAAAAATCATTGGAACCTTTCTCCATTGAATTATCAGTAATCCAAATATGTTTCTTTGTATGTTGAAGACATATTACCTTACTAAGACATAGTTTGTTGTAGTTTTTGTTTTTTTAGAGATCCAATTTTTTACCTCTCCTAGTTTCTAAGATATAGTCCTCTACGGATAGAAGAGTATGGGGAGTTCTTGAAACTTATCCTGTACTCCAAGGAAGAAATGCTAGATAAAGCTATCTGGCCAAATTTTTCAGAAGAGGAGATTAAAATAATTTATGAAAGAAGGTTTCAAGTTGATTCCAAGGAGGATTAATAAGCATGGATAGATAAAAAAGACTGTATCCTAGCTCAGGGTGTCAACCAGTGAATAATCAACTCAGAGGAATTCATTCTGATAATGGTTAGTTTGATTACTCACATTGAAGATCTTATCTGAGAGGATCCAGATATCTAGGTTAGTACGCTGTAATGGGAACTTTAAAGAGTTTCTGATTTAAGTAATATAGTCTATTGTTTAGTAATTTTGTGAGCTCTTTTATCATGTGTTGGTATATTGTTTTCGAAATATGGTTTCAATTTTTTCTTTAAAATGGATTAATAAAATTCTAAATTTGGATGGATTAGTGTTGACCTTTTTGATGTTAGGGGAAGATATATAAGGCATGTTTTTAGAGATATAACAACTATTTGTATATGTTTTCATGAATTTATTCATTTTCAAAATAATTCATGCGGTAGGTGGCTTCACTCTTGATTCCTATTATTAGAAATTGAAGTATTTTTTTCAAAATTTTTTAATTCCTTAAATTTAATCATTAAATTGACATAAAAATCATCGTAGACACCTTATTTGATAATTTTTTGTGGATTTACACAAATTGGTTGTGCATGTGATTTGTTTTTTGGATTTTAAAATTTTTATTTCATATATGGGTTTTTTTTGTATTTATGGAAATTATTTTCTATAAAGGATTTCAATAAAAAAGTGGTTTTATTGAAATGGATGAAATGTTTGATTCATAATTTTTTTGGAATAAATTTTTGGCATGTGTTCATGTGAATTCAGGAAAAATAAGTGTATGACATTTTCTCCATCATTTTTGGAATGGATAAGGTTATGAAATTTCCCCCATCAAAATGGTTTATTATGTGATGCCTTTATGAAAGGATGTGTCACCACATTGAATTATAGGGAGTTCCATGGACTCATGCTTTTTTGGGTTGTGGATTTATGGAATTGAATGGATTATGACACTATTGAATTGGCAGAATGATTTATATTATTGTTTGGTATCTTTCTATGAAAAATTGTTGTCTTGGAAGACAATTTTTCTTATAGATACTATTGAGTTTTTGATAAACTTTTATGTATTGTTTTATATATATTTTTCATAAATAATATACCATGTTCTATCCTAGTGGCATGATTTGGGATATCAATTAAGAAAGCCTATAAAGTTTCATTTCTCACCCCTTCTTTGGAACATTAGTTCTTTGAAAAATATTTTTTATCGAGACACAAGAAATGGTAATGTATCACATTTCATAATTCTTGTTCCATGAATACTTTTATTTTTTGTACTTGGAGAATGGATCACGTTTGGATCTATGTAGTAGTGTCTTTGTAGTTTTTTTGGGTTTTGTTTGCTTTGTCTTACACTTTTTACATTAATGGTATGAGTCTTCTGTCATGGTACTGTATTGTCGTTTGGTTTTGATATCAATAAAATTACTTTAGGTAGTATATGATTTTTATCATACATCATATAATAACTTTTGGGTTTCATATTGGGTTGAGTTGTTTATTTCTAAAAGGTAAAATAATCCCCCAATTGTACTTAAGCCCTTGGACTGTATTACCAGCCTTTGGCACCTAAATGGTGTTTCTTAATGAAAAATAACATTTCTTCCAAAACTATAAATAGTGGGGAGTGGAAGGATGTTACATTATGTTATTACATTTCTATCCATTAAAAGTCCATGGGAGCACAAAAATAGGTCTATATAAAAGGTCACACATCATGTGACCCGATGTGTACACCGTGTATTTTTCAAGGGGTCCTCCACCTTACATTTCTCCTTCTTATGAACTCAAATTTCAGACCCTGAGTATCTTATCTATAGTAGGTTTCTCTTAGAAAAAAATTGTATCCTTCAAAGTGGATTTCAAGATATGATGTGAGTTGTTAATTACATGATTCTTCTTCAGGTTCTTCATGAACTATAGTGGTGATCTAGCCAGATTATCAAAGGGATTTCTAGATTGAAAAACTCCCAATCGCACCAGGGATCTGGTCCCCTATATTCCTATATCTACTATGTGGAACCACATAACACATTAGTTCATGGGTTTTAAAAACCATGTAATTACATGAATAAATTTTTCTTCATAATATATGAATATTTAATACGTTGTTCAAAATATTGGCTTGAGGAATGTATAATTTTAGTATTTTTGGAGATAAGATATCAAAACACTTATTTTATGAATGGTTTTAAGAATATCCCTTAAATATCTCCCCTCATGATAATATTTATAGCCATACCCTTTTAAGTTTTTTTATAACCAGTTTAAAGGAAACATATGAAAGGGTGTGCTCTTATACATAGTAAGTATAAGAGTGGGATATATTAATTCACAATTACATGAATTAATAAGATAATCATAAGGGGATAATATAATGGTTATCAAATTAAAATTTCATATTGAATCTAGAAAATATTATAATACATGAACTTTGGAATTAAAATTAATCATTTAAAAAGACATGAATCATAATAATGATAAATAATCAATCAATAAATCATGAAATATATGTCAATGTTATAAATATTTACAAAATCACACTAACAATATAAAACCAATTCATTAGTTGGGAAGTGTTATTTCAAAGGATGTCATGGTGGAATGATTTATTTCCCATACTATTGTAGTAGTCTAGGTTCTATCCCAAGACTATCATAGTGGACAGAGTCCCTTACTGAACTGGGTCCACTCTCCATTCCAATCCAGTTTCTCTATTGATATATCAATCATTTCCCTATTAATTAGACATAGATATAGGTTCTTCCTATCACATAATGAAAATTATATAAATGTTTTCTAGAGGATCAAAAATATTTCATCATATCATAACCCATTAATGAAATGGGATTCATAAAATTCCATCATTACATAACTCAATGAAAATAAATAGGATTAATTAACATCATTCTTTCATAAAAAACTTTCTAAAGAATGAATAAAGTTATAAACATTGATTACTATCACCAATAAAGCATATGTAACATCAAATAACTATATCTTAGATGAAAAATTACTTTAAGAGATCATTTGGAATACTTCTTAAGGAAAATAAAATTTCTATTCTAAAATCATTTTTTTGTGTCACATAATTATAAAGAGAAAAAATTTCCTTGAAAATATCCTTTTAAAATTGTAAAGAAATATTCAATTAATTAATTTTTAATGACGATGTGAAAATATTCTCATGTCATATAAGTTAAAAAGAACCATTCATTCCATTTTTATTTTTTTAAAAGTCTCAAAGTACCTTCTTTGGAAAAGGAACATAATATTCCATTCAATAAATTATGTAATACGTAATATATGGGTTAAAATTATTTAAAACATTTTTAGATGATTACAAAAAACAATTTTTTAAAATATTTTTAGAATTAATGGACATGGAATAGAAATATTCTCCATTGGAGACATAAATGAAAATAATACATAAAAATGATGAGATTGTGAAATAATCCCTTATCGCTTTTGTAACTTTGTATCATAACCCCATGAAAGAAATAAAAATAAATGGATATGTGAATACCCATTAGATTCATAAGATTTATCAAAAAAGGATTTCCTAGATATTATATACACCACTCAATGGAAACAAGAAATGAATATGGAATGTGTCTAGTCAAAAAAAATGTGACTAAAGTATGTTACCAAAGGTTTGAATACCTTTGAATGTTCTTTAACCTCATTTAAAACAAATTGAAATTTATTATAAATGTATACCATAATCATTTAAATGATTATTATAACATATATTTTAATTATTTATATATATTTACAGTCATCCATAATGATAGATAAATAAAATAAATTATACCACTAAGGGGGATGGTAGGCCGTATGTATGCAAGATCAATATAATAACTTTTTGAATTATGAAATGAATGAAAGGTAAATAATAATTTACCTTTGAAAATAATTATTTTTCTAACATATGAGGTAAATAATGAATATGAAAATTTTATATTTAGTAATATTTGTGAGTAAAATATTAATTTTACATTCAAGGGGATTCTATTTCAGATAGCATACTCAACACGCAATAATGAGTTTCTTTGAAATGACATGTTGCATAGAACTTTGAGTTATACCTAAAAATACTTTAATAATATTATTATTTTAAATGGTAGTTAATTCCTAGCCATTGTATAGGTGTGAATTAAAAAAACTGAGTATAATATTATTAGACATGTTTGTTAAATGTTTTTACTTTTATCCAATAAATTTTAGAGGATTAAAATAATAATGAATCTGATTTTAAGAATTAAATACGCTAATATTTCTTAAAAGGTCGATTTACCACCTTTTGATGGTGAACCATTTTTAAATATAGTTTTTCCCTTTTATATGTTTCATTTGACAAAATAAACATCTTCGTTAGAAACGAGACATTATAATTTAATTTTGTTAAAATTTTCATATTTCTCTAATAAAGTTTATTTTTTGATGAGTAGTAAAAAATACTACATTTTAATTCAAAACTGCCTTTTAATCTAATTTGTTTATATGATTATACTGTCCTTTTAATTGGTTATAAAGTGTAATTAGAATATATTTTTCATTTAATCCAATATTGGTCATTGAAAGTAATTTCACTTTTAAATTGGACATAAACATATGTTAATATTTTTCTTGTTTTTACTTCTTAAAAACATGTTTTTTTGGTTTTGACAATGAGAATTAATATAAAATTATTTTCTAAAAATTATGAATTAATAATTTTGAAAAACCGATTCCATATATAGGATCACGTGGACCAAATTTTCTAAATATGTAACTTTTATTTTTACACATTATGAATTGTAATTTTAGTAAATACATTATTTACCATGGTAAAAGGGAAAATCTGTTAAATAAGGGTAAAAAATAATATTATAATAATATTAGATTACCCTAACATGTGTCCTAACCCTATTTTCTGATACGTCGCCGAACATGGGAATCCATGGGTTTATTTTGGGACCCCATGAAGCCAATTGTAAGTAAAAATGACATTTAATTGCTTTTAAATTAATGTTAAGTAAAATATAACCTAAACATGTATCTTTTACTAAAACAAATTTTATATGGGGTTATATAAGTAATATATTCGATTATAAATAGTCATAAAAAATATTAACAAATTTCTACATCATGGTATTTTATTTATAATTTTTAGACATCAAATAAATAAATTTATTTATGAGACAATGGTGATGTGGTGACTACTTTATAAATGAAAGATTTAAATAAATGAGATTATAAATGTTAAAATAAATTAATTTGTCAACTTTTTAGGCTATAAAATATTTTTAGGGATGAATATGAATTGTGATCTATGAATTAATGATGTTTTTTTAAAGAATCATGTTGTTATGGATTTTTAAAAAGTCATTATATGAATAGTATAAAAATTGACATAAATGAGTTTTTAAATAAATTATTATTCTATTAAATGATATAATAGTCCTAAAAATCTAATATTCGTCCCAATGACATATATGATGTTAAAATTTTAATTAATGATCCATTTTTGGGTATCTTAGAATTTTATTAAAACTATGGTAACCATATATTATAAATATACAAGAAGATATGATAAAAGTTAAATTAGTTTTCTACGGGTTAAAGCTAAACGATAAGGTTAATGTTATGACCTAAACATGTCAAAAATCCATTGGTTAAGAGGATTTATACCCATCCACATCTGTAATTATAAATATATCACTTTTGTGTTTTTATAATTCTAAAATAAATTAATAGTAAAATAATATTTTAAAACTTTCCTAGAATGTCCCTCCTCCCTATTATAAAAGGACACCACCTCTAACCCTTACTCACACCTATCACACACCCTTGGATTATCCATACTCTACCCAAATAAGCTCCAAAAATCCCTATATTACTCATATAAGCCTTACTTTTGGCAGAGGAAAATTAAAGAAGGCCTTTTAGCTTAAATCAAAATGATTTATCCTATTTGAGGTGATGTCTTCTCTCAAGATTCTTTCAATTATTTTCCTTCTCTAAACCCCTAAAATCTCTTCATTTAATTATTTTATAACAAAACCTACTTCTCAAATTGACAAAATTGTTTTAATTAGAATTATTTGAACTAAACTCACACACAAATCCATCTAATGGGTATAGAATATACTATTTCTGTAGACGGTGAACTACTGCGTCACGAAATGATGATTGTTCAATCTTCTCCTACCACCACTTATGGTGCCCATTATGATGGAAATGTAATTATATATGATATATATGATATTTATTTCTTCTCTATTATTATTTAATTATCATTTATAACATAACTTTATACTTTTCATGTTGTATAAATACGATAATGTTATTTGAGGAAATACTGACTACCGCACCCTCAACATGATATGACTCGTTCATGCCATACACAAAACGTATAAAGGATGGAGTTAATGAACATATATAGAATATATAAAATATGATATTATACTAGAATTATAATATACCTATGTATCATTATGTTTTCATTCCATTAAATGTGAAATAGAAATGAAAGTAGCGTTCATGTGTACGTATGGATTACCGTCTCCATGAACTGTGTATTTCATATCTTATTTCCAAATGTAATGTAATATTATAAATACATTTATACTGGATATATATGATATATATTAATAATATTATGGAGAAAATGGTCTGTTTACCATATAGAAAAATTGTAATTATAACAAGATCATTTTCAACTCAAGTACCCAATATAAAAAAAGGACTAATATTATCTTAAATAATTATATAATTTTTATTATAAAGGAATAAGTGATATGAAAGGATTAATAAACTTGAAAAAGGTTCTGAAGCATGTATAATTTAACTTATGTTTATTATTCAGGATATTAAAGAACAAACGAGTCAAGTCAGACATGAGGTAAGGGACGTCGTCTCGATATCTTTTCATTGAGGCATATTTCGATAATATATACCTCATTATTTTATACAATGTATAATAATACCCTATGACTTTTAATTTCATTCAAAAAGAGTATTTTTTATATGAAGCGTTTTACTAAATGACAAAAGGAATTTTTTTTAATGTATACAGAAACAATGACTTCTCCACCGCCGTAATCATTATTTGGATTCCCATATTAGATTTAATGTTTTTAAGAGGAAAAAAGAAGCCCCTTATTCCATTTTTGGGTTTTTCAGTATTGAAAATGGTTTGGTAAATGGATTTAGTATTTCAATATCTTTGTAATTTTTTATTGTGATTGCAAATGAAATGTTATGAGTTAAATGTTGATATTAGAAATATTTTATGTGTTATTATTATATAATGGTAATTGGACATGTGACAGATGGTTACGTGATAAACCAAATAACGGGTGGTTCGTGATAAACCAAGGACTGGTGGTTATGTTATAACCTCCAATGCATTGGGTATGGAAGTCAGTCGTATGGCTATTCTATTTTGTGATATGTGTGGAAGTCGACCGTATAGTAATTTCATTTAAGTATGTTTATGACCCAAGTTAACATTATATGTTCTATGTTGGATTCTATGGGATTGTGGTAATATTTTGGTTACAAAAATGATAATCAATGATCTTATATTTATTTAAGTATTTTTGTTACTCTTAATGATGAAAATTATTACATTATAATAAAGTTTTCATGGTTTTCATTTAATTTAAAAAATAACATTTTTATTTCTTTTTGTATCCCTCTCTGAGCCTTTTATTCTCATACCATGTTTTGAAATGTTTTTCATAGGACATAATGAATAATAGAGTCATGAATGAGATCAAGGAAAAGTTATGCTATTAAAACATGAAACGATAGTATGTTTTTTTAAAGAGATTTCGTTTTATGAAGAAAAAATGGATAGTGATTTTATGTGTATACTAGTAATATTCAAGATGTTATGTATAAGTTATGACCTAATTCTCTAAAGCTATAAACCTGAAATGATCCTCATTGTGATTTATTAACATAATTCAATATTATGTAATGTTTTAGGCTTGGTCCTTATAGATGATACTAGAGGCCGGTTTAGATAAATTTTGAGGTTTGGGTATTATTTAAGAATAAGTGACATAACCATAATGGTTAGAATATTAGAAAGATTCATTATTATTTTAGATAAATTTAATGGGTTTAAGATAAATGAATAAGTATATATTACTATTTACCCTCCTCATAAGATATTATATGAGGATTTTACTTATATACTCACATTAACCTTTTCGGTTTTAGAAAATGGATGGATCTAGTAGGCACCAAAGTAACAAAAGATGTGAAGAAAACTATGATAAATTTTTGAACAAGCAACCACATGAAATGGGAGTTACAATGAAAGATCTTGTGGTTTTTCTTAACAAACTATCTGGAGTAATGATTGACCACCTGAACCTTGGTGATTTCTATAAGGAATCATATATGAGAGAAACTAATCCCAATGGGAGTTCATGTAATAACCATAAAGGTAAGTATATTTAAAAACCTATATATCAAGGATGTGGAAAGAAATACCTAAGAAAATGATTCAAAGGGATGAGAAGATGATATATATTTAGTAATGAAGGTCATAAAGCAAGAACATTCCATGGAGAGAAGGAATCGTCCAGTTGACTCCAGGAAAGGGAAAGCATTTGATCCCAAAGTACATATTGAATATTTTAAATGTGGTGTTCATGGTCATTATACGATTATATGTCCTACTAATAAGGCTCTGGAATGGGATTAGTAGGATCGTACAAATTTATGTTTACCAATTCTTAATTCCATTCCAATTGAAGATGAGGAAAATGAAAAATACCTAATAAATGTATGGATTATTTATTTTCTCATGTTTTAACATTACTGAAATATTACGACATTATGCATGATTTTGTTTGTAGTAAATAATTATAAATGAATAAGATGGAAAACATAGATAAATTATTAGGAAGAATGTTCGATGATTATGATGTAGAAAGTTTATAAATTGAAGTGTTATGTTGAATCTATGAATGATGATATGTTTAATGTTATTAATGATAGGATTACTTTGGAATAAGTTTTCTAGTATGTGTAAACCTAAAGTTTGATATGTGAAAATTTATTCAAGGAAGAATTATATTTTATTTTTTGGATGTTGTTATAAAGAACCATTTGGGTTTAAATTATCCTTGAATTTGAGGCAATTATAGGTTATTACTTTTTAGGATGAAAATGCGAGGTATGAGATATCATTTGTTGTTAAAATAGGTTATGGATATTTTTGATGAATTTATCTCATTTTTGGGAATGTTAAAAAATTATATAATTTTTGATTTAGGATAATATGTAGACTATGTGACAACCCATCATGTCGGACAAAGCTATGGAATTCAAACCCACAACAAAAGTTTGATTTGGATTTATCGCTTACCACTGGCCTACTTCAAGTCCCTAGTTAGTATGACTTATTATTTTTAGTTAAATGATTTTATGGATCAAGAATATGTTGATTTTGGGATCTTATGTTTTATCAAATGGACATCCTTAGTATAGGAAAATGATTTGGTGATTAAGTGATAAAGGATATTTTGGAAGACGTTCTCTCTTTTTCGGAAACTCTATATTCCTAAAGAAAATAGAATAATATGGGATTTCATTTGGGGAGTAATGGTTGAAATTTTATTTTAGAATAATCTATGTTTTATTGAGGAAATATAGTGATTTGGGTTATTTATTTAAATGATTAACCTATCATAGAAAATAACTAATTAGGTTAATTACTCTTCATTATGAGGATTTAAGATTAGTCGATGTTATTTGGAGACAAATGTTAAGATTTACAGTGGAAGAATATTTGATTTAAATCCTTATGAGTTTTGGGGTTTGGTCTTAGTTTGTATTACATCAAAATATTTTAAGGACAATTTTTTATTGAGTGGTCTTTGTTGAACATTGGGTATTTTTTGTTCAATTTTGTAGATTAAGATTAGTACTTATTTTTATAAAATATTATCATTTTTGGGTATTATCTGATCTTATACTAACCATTATTAGTTTTGGTTAATGTCCAAAGAAATGAGAAATATAAGTTCATCTTTTTTGGATTATGTGATTCTCTAGCAGTTGATTCTAGCTCTTTAGGTGTGACTAAGTCATCTCGAATACTCATCGTTTGGATAAAAGATGCATTTTTGGTAGAAACTTATTAAAGGATGAAACTATATTTGAAAAGTAAGTATATTTCCTTATGTCCTTTTTCAATATCTTAAATAAATTCTCCATATTTATAAAATAGAATGTAAAAAAAAAAATTACATTTAATTTTTTTACTGAGAAACCAATGACCATTTAACCCATCACAAGTTTGTAGTTTTCTAGTTGTTAACATTCTCCTGGTTATGTTTTATTTCACACTCCATCAAAACTTCACACTTAGTTTCTCTTATATATCCATGTTTTCTTACATGGAATCCTAGTATTTATTATCTTAGGTGACGTTTTTACTTGTCATTTATTCTTTTAAGGTGATAGTTTTATTAACTCTTTTTCCCATGTGGTACATTCGAAGAAGTTTTCGAGATCAATTTTAAAACTGTGAGGACACAATTCCTAAAATGGGGGAATGATGTAACATCCCAGGTAAATAAAAAATATAAAATTTTTATATTTATTAATATTTGTGAGTTTAATATTAATTTTACTTTTAGGGGGATTCTATGTACGGTAGCGTACTCAACACACAATAATAGGTTTATTTGAAATCTTACATTGCACACAACTTTGAGTTATACCAAAAAATAATATAATAATATAATTATTTTAAATGGTAGATAACATCTAGACATTGTATTGGTGGAAATGAACATAACTAACTACAATATGATTACACATGTTTGTTAAATGTTTTTTCTCTTATCCAATAAATTTTAGAGACTTAAAATAATAATGAATCTGATTCTAAGCATAAAATAATCTAATATTCTTTAAAAGTCTGATTTATAGCCTTTTAATAGAGATCCCTTTTTAAATATAGTTTTTGTCACTTTAATATGTTCTGTTTGAGAAAATAAACTTCTTATTTAGAATCGGGATATCAAAATTTACTTTGGGTAAAATTTTGGTATTTTTCTGATGAAGTTTAATTTTGGATGAAAAGTGAAAAATAATGAATTTAAATTCAAAACTGACTTTTAATATAATTTTTTATATGATTAGACTATCCTTTTAATTGGTTTTAAAGTTTAATAAGATTATATTTTTATCATTTAATCTAATTTTCATCAATGAATGTAATTTCACTTTGAAATTGGACATAAAAAAATGCCAATATTTTTGTAGTTTTAACTTCTTTAAAACATTCATTTTTTGGTTTTAACAATGGGAATTAATTTTAAATTAATTTATTTAACTTTTGTATTTTGAATTTGGAAAAATTTATTCCGTAATTGGAATCAATAGGTCCAAATTTTTTAAATTGGTATCATTTATTTTTAGACATTATGAATAGTATGTTCAGTAAATATTTTATTTACCACACTTAAGGGGTAAATCTGGTAAATGGGGGTAAAAAAATAATATTATAAAAATATTTAATAACTATAAAATGTTTCCTAATCCTACTAGATTATACATGTCCGAACATGGGAATACTTGGGTTGATTTTGGGGACCCCATGAATCCACTTGTAAGTGAAAATGAAATTTAATTACTTTTATTTTAAAGTTAAGGAAAACATTACCTAAACATATATCTTTTACTGAAATATTTTTTATGGGGTTATATAAGTGATATATTCAACTATGAATTTTAATTATAATTCTAAAAATATTTCCTATATCATGGTATTTTATTTATAATTTTTAAACATCAAATAAAAAAAATTTATTTTTGACACAATGAAGATGTAGTGATTACCTTATTAATGAATCATGTAAATAAATGAGATTATAAATATTAAAATAAATTTATTTGTAACCTTTTTATGCCATCCAAGAATTTTATCATTGATTATGAATTGTTATCTTTTATTTAATGAATTTGTATTGAATGAATCAAGTTGTTATGGATTTTTAAAAAGTTATGATATGAGTAGTATAAAAATTGACATAAATGAGTTTTTCCATCAATTAACATTCTATTAAATGACATAATAGTACTAAAAATATAAGATTCCGCCAAATAACATATATTATGTTAAAAAGATCATTAATTATCTATTTTGGGTCTCTTTTCATATTATAGTAACTATGGTAACCATATATTATGAATATACAAGAAGACATGGTAATAGTTACATTAGTTTACTAAGGGTGAAAGATAAAAGATAAGGTTAATTTTATGTCTTAAACATGTCTAAAATAAATTAGATGAAAGGATTTCGGCCCATAATCATATATTCTTTAAAATATATGACTTTGGTGTTATTATAATTTTAATAATCAATTAATAATAAAATAATATTTTCAAACATTCCTAAATTGCCCCTCCCCCCTCTTATAAAAGGACACCACCTCTAACCCTTACTCACACCGATCAAGCCCCCTTGGATCATCCAACCTATTACCAAATAATATTTCAACATCAATATATTCCTATTAGAAGAATTACTTTGGGAATACGGGAATTAATGGAGGCCTTTTAGAATAATTCAAAAGGAGTTACCCAATTTGAGGTGATGTCTTCCCTCAAGATTATTTCATTTATATTCCTTCTCAAAACCACTAAAATATCTTTATTAAATTATTTTATAAAAAATAAATTATCATCAATATAATAGGTTTTTTTATGAGAAGGATTCGAACTACACTTACACACACCTCTGTCTAATGGGTATAAAACATACTGTTTCTGTGCACGACGAACTATTGCCTCACAAAATGATGATTTTCCAATATTCTCCTACCACCTCTTATGGTGTCCGTTATGATGGAACAATAATTATATATGATATATATGATATATATGATATCTATTTTATCTCTATGTTTCTATAATTCTTATTTTTATGGAAACATTGTGCTTTTCATGTTGTATAAATATGATAATTTCATTTTAGGAAGTGCGGACTACCGCCCCCTCAAAGTGATATGACTGGTTCATGACATACATGGAACGTATAAAGGATAAAATTAATGAACATATGTAACATATATAAAATATGATATTATATTGTAATTATAATATACCTATGTATCGTTAAGTTTTCATTCTATTAAATATGAAATAAAAATGAATGTACTATTCATGCATATGTACGAATTACCGTCTCCATGAACGGTGCATTTCATTTATCATCTACATATGTTTTGGAATATTATAAATAGATATATACTGGAAATACATGATATATTTTTTAATAATATTATGGTGATAATGTAATTTTTATAACATGGAAAAATTGTAATTATAATAAGATCATTTTCGACTCAAGTACCAAATATCGACAAAACGACTGATATTAACTTAAATAATTATGTAATTTTTATAACATGGTAAAAAGGTATATAAAAGGAATAATAAACATGAAAATGGTTATGATGAAAGTATAAATAAACTTATGTTTATTATTAAGGAAATTAAATAATGAACGAGTCAAGTTGGACACGAGGTAAGGTACTTCATCCCGATCACCATTAATTGAGGAATATTTTGATAATATATACAACTTTCTTTTATACGGTGTATAATTAAACCCTCTGACTATTAATTTAATTCAAAGGGAATCTTTTATCTATAAATCTTTTTACTGGATGAAAAAAGGAATGTTTTTAACGTATGCGGTGACAATGACCTCTCCACCTCCTTAATCATTATTTGGCTTCCTCTACAAGCCTTAATGTTTTTAAAATTAAAAAGAAACCCCTTATTCCCTTTTTGGGTGTTTTGGTATTTAAAATGGGTTTTGAAATGGATTGATTATTTAAATTTCTTTGAAGTGATTTCTTGTGATTGAAAATGAAATGTTATTAATGAAATGTTGATAATTGAAATATTTAATGTGTTATGATTATATAATGGTACTTGGACATTTGACGGGTGGTTATGTGATAAACTAAATGACGGGTGGTTCTATGATAAACCAAGGATGGGTGGTTACATTATAACTTCCAATGCATTGGGTATGAATGTTGGCCATATGGCTATACTATTTAGTGATATGTGTGGAATTAGACTGTATGGTTATTCCATTAATGTATTTTTATGTCTAAAGATACCTTTATATGTTATATTTTTCATTCTATGGGATTGTGGTAATCATTTGCTTACAAAAAGGGTAATCAATGAGCTTATATTCAGTCATGTGTTTTTTCTACTTCTTAAAGATGAAAAGTATTACTTTATAATAAAGTATTCATGGTATTCATGTTATTTAAATACAAATAGTTTTGTTTCTTTATGTATCCCTTACTGAGATATTTATGATCATCCCAAGTTTTGAAATGTTTTTCATATGACATAAAGAAGAATAGAGTCAAGGATTGGATCCAGGAAAAGATATGCTATTAAAACATGAAATGATGAAATTTTTTTATTTTAAGGAGTTTTTGTTTTATGAAAAAAATTGATAGTGAGTTGAAGTGTCTACTTGTAATATTCAAGATTATATGTATAAGTTATGACATAATTCTCTAAATCTCTAAATCTGAAAATATCTTCAATGTGAATTATTAAATTTATTCAATATTATGTAATTTTTAAGGCTGGGGTCTTATAATTATAGCATTTATGCCGTATATTTTCATAATACCCATCCTCCCAACCATCAATGTAATAATAGAAAAAAAAGTTAATCACACTGCTTCATGGAGGAGGTAGTCTACCCATATGCACAATAAACACTATAATTTTCCAATGGGTTGGATGGTAAGATCCTAAATATGATATTATATTTTAATAATAAATATTTTTTTTATAAATATCATATATAAATATTAATCCCATCACAACAACCATCAATAAAATATTGTTTGAAGTTCCCAGATCTGTGTATTCAAACACTTTATGTGTTTTCGATTGTCATGGTGCTCAAAAGAGGATTGAAAGTGGAATAGATGTGTTGGAAATAATAGAACAGGGATATTACATGCATATTAATCTAAAAAGGACATGTTAATTAGTTTTAAATATCTTTATGTATGATGAATGGGATTATTTACAATGGGAAAATAA
The DNA here is from genome assembly GCA_963277665.1 of Viscum album. NCBI lineage: Eukaryota > Viridiplantae > Streptophyta > Magnoliopsida > Santalales > Viscaceae > Viscum > Viscum album. Next base: position 432,130,835 of record OY728139.1, read on the forward strand.
CCAAGGTTAAATAATGGAAACAAGAATGTTTTTCGAAAAAACATGATGCCCTACATTTACATAATGTGTAATGGGGTTACAAATTCTCTAATTCCACCATGTATCTCATCATTGAATTGGTTAAACCACATTTGTTTTCTATAAATACATGGTTTATACATGCCTCTATCTTTTTCCAGATGACCAATGACTATCTCCCTTGTAAATTTTGGCCTCCATCAACAGAGATCATTTCTTGGGCACCCATATTAAATTAGTGGTGATCTGGGGTGAGTACTAACTCTTTTTATATTGTCCCAATAAGTTTAATTTCATTATACCCATTATTACTTCAATGTGATATAGTATGATATCCCATGTTACTAATGGGGTTTTCATGGTTTCTTTTTTGGTTGTGTCATGAAATCCCTATATATATGTTATTTATTCATGAGTGGAAATCAAAGATCTATAACATGTTATGTTCTCATGTGAAAATAATTAACTGATTTTGAGGTAGGGTTTTCATTTAATCTATATTATTTATGTTCAATTGAAATTAAATCATGGTTTATCCAGTTTTATGGAAATGGAATCAACCAAATAATTATTGTATTGGATTAATAAATTGGTTGTGATCACTTGTTGTTGATGCCATTTATTTGTAGAAATACAAAATGTTGCCTCACAATGTTCTATAAATAGTGATATCTATTACATTATTTATTAGAATGTTATTATTATTGGATTAACATATTGAATTTAGTAAAGAACATAAATCCATAATTAATCAATAATTAATCGATATGAGAATTATCTATAAAGGTTTATGTTTGAAATATGATGGTTAATGAAATTTGATGACAATAAATTTGATGCAATGTATGTGTTTAATTAAATTCAAACTTATATATCACTAATGGAATTGATTTAATAAATGATCCATGTTGATGCATGGAAATAAAAATTAAAAATTCATAATAAATAAAAATGTTTGAATTATTTGAAGAATTATTAAATTAATTTTGTAACATTTATAACTTTATTCGTTAGGCTTCCAATTGTGGTACCTATAAATATTGAATCATATAATTCAATATGGAATAACAAATGTTTGTGTGATAAATATAATTTTTTAGATCATATGATGCAAATTTGTTTTTATTGGCTGAGTTCCCTGATTTGAATCTGTGAGAGATCATTTTCATGAGAAGGCTAAATTCTTTGTCTTAAAGGACCAATTTCCCTTTTTTATTTCATGATTTTTACTACATATTTTTACTGCGCTCTGGATACAATCCCATTGATATGATCTGGATACTTCTTAGCATAGGATGGATGATAGGTGGTAGTGAGGCCTCAATGATGTGGCAACGAAAGACGTCTATGATGGGGAGATGCATCAGTATAAGTATATGGGTATTGGGGATGGCACTAGAGGTTATGGAATGGGTAAAATCAAGGTCTAACCATTAATTATAATATAATAGATTGTATAATTTCTAGAATTGTTTTAATGGATAATAGTCAAATTTCTTAATTTTATCTGCATTCTTTCAACCACTGCATGTGACAATTGGATATTCTTGGTTTCTTGTTTCCTATTGGTCATATCATAGGATGGGTTTCCTAGAGTTCTTGGATATTGAATGATGCTAAATATTAAATTAATATATATTTAACACATGTTGTAGGTTGACGATGGAATTAAGATTCATAAAATATGTGAACCTTGATAAACCATGAGATTTATTTGGATTATTACTAATGGCCATTAAATTTATAAAATTTAGTTAATTTAAAGCATTGTAATATAATGTAATTTTTTAAAATGTTACCTTTTAATTTTTCAATGGCAAATTTATTAATTAATTTATAATGGTAAAAAAGTAATTCATTATAGATTATTTGTTTATTATTTTGTGCTTAAGGGATATTTGATTTTAGAATTGGCATTTGGGAGTCCAAGCAATGTTAGATATAGTTGAGTCAAAGACTGGATTATGACCATAGTGTGGTTGGGAGCTATATTATATCATGTATACTCAGTGATTACATATTCCACACCACCCATGTTAGCTAGGGAAACTAATATCTAGTGGAATTTGGGAGGGTGTTTTTTCCAACATTCAAGTGGGATGATTGAAGGATAACTACACTCTCTGGGACAACTCTCTTCTCGTTATAGTTACTTCTGATAGTATACACTACAATTAGTTTTCACATATATTTTTAGTGGTTTGTGATGCCTTGTAGTTATTTCACACAAATTTATTACAAGATATAGTATCCAAAGTATTATTATAGTAATGAAATGTATAATTTGTGATGACTTGAGGTACTTAGTTAGTTCATGGGTTGTAATGGATTGAGTTATAATACCTGCCATTTGATATCTATCATACATGATATAGTGGATACTGGAACCCACATTGCTAAAATATGTGGTTATGTGATATGGGGTGGTTTGGTTATGTGAGGCACAAGGATCATATTGTGAATAATTTCCTAAGTATCTTTGGGATTGATTAATTTTGGAGAGATATGGATCAGGACATATGATGTTGGGGTAGAGTGGAAAACAAGGGGGAAACTAGAGTGAGGTAACTTTGTTGTTTAATGTTTATATTATTTTCTATCTTGTTTGTGATTCTTAGTGAGAGTTTTCCATGGTGATTCTGGGAACATAGTATACTTGTTTTTGTGATGAGTTAGTTGTTCTATTCTTCACCTTTCTGTATCATGATTTCATTATATTTTTCATGAGAGGATCAAGGGAGGATTATACTAAGTACAATGATATGATCAACTTATGTACTAAAATTATAATTCAGGTCATCTAGAGAATGTTGGTGATCTGGATGGATATTACTGTCTCGGGGTATAGTATGAGATTTTTTGGCATCCTAGTTGATGCCATCATGACCTATTTGTTTTTTTAGTTATACTTTCAGTTATTTAGTTTAGTATGACTACATGTTTACAGTTGGGTTTTATTATATATATATATATGTATGTATCATGACGTATTGGTTGTTTTATCATTATTAATTTTATATTCCACATGTATATCTAAGAGTGTAATGCCTCCCATTTTGAATGTTTACTATACCCTCAGTTCCTATAAACAACTCGAGGCCTACTGGAGGAGATACATAGATAGTAGCCACCTCTCTCCAATGATTGAGGTGTCATTGTGGGGAGGGATCATGATATAATTTTATGAAAGGTTCAATTTGATGTATATGATCACTTTTAGAGATTGCAAAAAACGAGTTTTCATGGGTTGGTAGGGAAATAGAGCTAGATAAGAAAAATAACAGATATAAAAAAGACGATCGGCTAAATATAGGTATTTTGGTACCCCTATGATCTGATGTAACAAAAATTATGTTTTTACATCATATAAAACAATGTGATTTTTATTGCAGGGTAGATACATAGTAATAGATCATGCACTATTATTATTTTCACCTATGTTAGAAAAGGGTAGAATTTGGGATGGGTTAAACCATACAAATATAATATAATTATATAAATAGTGGTAAATATTCCATATTCTATTTTTTAGTTTAATAGAATTTTTCTTCTTCTTGTAGACATGACTCCCGGTCGATGTCTTCATCAGGTTTTCACTGATGATTTTTAGTAGGATGTAACAAAAGAACTTCATAGGGTAGAGCTTAGTGACAATGGAACATGGAGGATGAAATATTGAGAGTTTTATCACCATAGTATATAGAATTATGAGTGATATATTTCAGATGAAGTCATAAAATACTAGTTGGTGGTTGAGATAGATTTTAGTTTGATATAATCATAGAAGTAGCACTGGCTTTCTTTGGATGTGATGATGTTTCATTGAGTAATGAGGCTGTGGTGGTTCCTATTTTTGGGGATAATGAGGAGTCAAAATATTCATGGGATATTTTTTCAGACTAGTTTTAGGTAGATCCTCTTTCTTCAAATGAAAAGGCGTCCAGTCTCTAGGAGCTTCATACCTAATGTCATGCGAGCTCCAGTGTGAAGGATTTTTGCGATCCATTTTAGGACCCTATTACATTGTGCATTGTAAATGTTTATCAGTGAGGTTAGGCTGAGGCAATTGGAGGAGGGTTTTAGTCCATATATCTATCTCTTGGTAACCTTATTTATGATGAAGACATATATTGAGGATTAAAAAATAATAGAGGATGTTGATAGGACTCTAGCTAAAACCAGTTAGTCATGAGAGGGGAGTATTCAAAATTTCTCCATGAAGTGAGGCTATCGTGCAGGGTTCCTAATTATCAGGAAATAATAGTTTTCATTCAGCCAGGAGTAGGTACCATCCCTTATTTTTATGTTTCTCTAGGGAATATTAGACCTATTAGAAGAGATCTTACATGACTTTTTCTTATTGAGGATAATGTAATTGTAACACCCCGACCCTAGTCACCCAGAGTTGGTGTATTATTACATAACATTGGCATGATCACAAGAGGTCAAGTCTCGAAATAATGATTAGTTTAGTAGCCTTGGAGGTACTAGATACATACATAAGTTTTACATTACATTATGAAATAAAAAAAACATTTTTTCTACTTGGAACACACTCATATCCCATAGCCTATCCTTGCAGGACAATCATATATACTTCTTCAAATCGTGGGAAAAATAAAATATAAGAAAGGGGTGAGCTCATATTTTCAGTAAGGGAAAGAATATAGTGAAAACATTATAAATAAGAATAATCATTGATGGAAATTTATAAGACTAAATAAATTTAATTTTAAACTTAATATTCAGCTTAATATGGAAAAGTTATATCAAATAATTCCATTTACTTATTCACATGGATATTCTACTAGACGAATAATCACATGTAATATCAATAGCTAATTTAATAACGATGGAATGCATAATGCCTGACATCATACCCACATAGTCAAGGACTCATTCTATGACTAAAAATAAGATTTTTTCAAGGCATTGTTCAAATAAACTAGTTTTTCACATGAGACTTACCGATGAATTAAGGAGCTATAGTGGGCTGAACCTGTCACTTACTCAGTCTAATGCATTTTTCACATGAAAATGTTGAAACATAACATAAACATTCATATCAAAACTAGCATACGAAATGTTAAATATTTAACCATAAAAAATTAATGGTATAAAAATAACACATCCACAGTTAAACATATCACAAAACCTTCAATACATTATGGAAGATTGTATCATAATTTAACAACATCAAACAAGTGTAAAATCTATCAAAGGATGTTGACATAGATTAAATAAAAACTATTTGATAGAAATCTATCATTCTATATTGAAATCATTTAAAAGATACATAATTATAAAAAAAAATTTATTTTGAAAATATTCATATAATCTTGCAATGGAAGCTTCTAAAGTATTATAATGGCGGAAAATAGCTTCACCCACTGTATAAGTTAAATAAACATTTCTACTTTAATTTGTTGAAAAGTCATAAAGTACATTGTTTGGAAAGAAACAGAATGATTACTTTAAAAAAAATTTATAAAAAATTAAACAAGGGTATAAATTACTTTAACCCATAGTATAGTAAATAGTAAAAATGTTTTCATGTACATTTTTAGGAAACACAGAGGTGGATGATAAAGAGGTCCCATTAGATACTTACATATAAACAAACTCAGAAAATAATGAGATTTTAAAATTAACCCTTTCCTTGTAATTTTCCTTGGTCGATGGTATGTTGATATCCAGTATAATAGTTAAATCATTATTATTAAATTATACAAGAACCAAATATATAAATATGATATCATATATGATCTTCTAATATTTCCATATTAATAATATTTATGTTGTATCAATTTTTGACTGTTAACTAATTCATTTTCTTATATATGTTTCATTACTTAAGTAATGTTTTTTATAGATAGGATGTATTTGATTTATATCCATAATTATATTAAGTTCATAAAAATTATTTTAAATCATAAAGTAAAAATTATTCTTGAATGGTTACGATGAGGATTGAATCTCATCGCGTTTGTGGTGACGGTAATCCGTACGTACGCACGAGTGACAATATTATTCTATTGATGGTGAAATCATATGTAATTGGAAGGTATATCATATATAAAGAATCCCTAACATGCTATATTTTTTATTTACATCAATTATACTAATTATTATATCCATCCAAATATTTAAGTGTTGAATAACAAACAAAAACATGAGGTGGAGACGATTAGCCATACGTACACACGTATGATGAATTTGTCATTCATATGATGGATAAAATAATGAACATGGTTTTAAAATATTTTTAATAAAATCACAGTATGTATAAGGTACTAGATTTTTTATTTTAGTAAGGAAACAACAAAGAAAGAGGAAGTGGAACAAGAAAAGAACATTGAAAGACGTGATGAAATTATTACCTCTTCTTTAGGTGCTTCCTTTTGATTTGATCAAAAGGGATCCTTATTATGATAAAATTAAGGACTCAAGGTTTAATATAGGGTAGTTTGGAGGATAATTTATCAGGGGTTGGCTGAGACAAATGGCTATGGAGGTTTTATTTTGAGAGAAGGTGAAGTACCCTTTTATAAGAGAGGTGAAGGTCACTTTAGGAAAAGATTGAAATATTATTTTATTATAAAATCATTTTTCGGTTTCAAAAGGATAAAAACGGATTTATTTAGAGGATAAGGTGGGGATGAGTCGAAAACCTCTAAAAAACAGGTTTTAGTTAGGTTTAGGTCACCATATTAACCGTATCTTTTAGATTTAACACTTAGTGAAATAGTTTAACTTTTACCATATATTCTTGCATTATTATAATAATTGGTTAATAAACTAACTATAAAATGGCACGAAAACAAAAAGTGGTTCATTAATGACATATATATAATTATATAATTCCACTAACCAAACCTTAGATTTTTAGAAATATTATATTATTTCATAATATAGTATTTGTTTTAAAAACTCATTTTTGTTAATTTTGACACTATTTGTTATTTTTTTAAAGTCATAAAAGCTGTATCACTTATAAAAAAATTTATTTAATCAACCCTAACATGTCATATTAACATAGATTTTTTTTAATTCATCAAAAGCCTTAATTTACATTTATTTGGATATATATAATATAAATTATTTTAATCATTCATTAATAAGGTAATTACAACATCATTATTGGCTAATAAATAAAGTAAATTATATAATGTATAAAAATAATAAATAAAATACCACTATTTAGGAAAACGTTTTATCTTTCTAATGAATATTTGTATTTGAAATTATCTTATTTATAACCCTATTTTAAAAATGTTTTATCTATTAAAATTTTAATTTAAGACTATTAACACTTCTTTAAATAAAATAATAATAAATGTCCTAATATAATCCAAGTGGATAAAAAAGGATCATATTTTATTCCTATGGTTTATTTTGGTCTAAATAAACTTATCCATTAAAATTAGGACATGTTTTAGGGTAATTATAATATAATTTTTACCTTTCATTACCCTACTTAATTTTAACTGTGGTAAATAAAATTCAAAAGTTATTACACACCAAAAATTATTTTTATCTTATTGATTTTTTTACTATCTGATGTCAACCGTGTCTCTCAGATTTTTGGAATTCAATTCATAGATGTAGTAAAATAATGTTTTATGCAAATTTTTAAATGTGCTTAGTAGGTGGGTAAAATACGGTAAAAATTTCAATAAAATTATATATATATATAAATAATATTATTATAAAATTAATTTAATGAATTAAATTGGACTAATATAGTTATTATGTATCTATTTAAAATTTAAAAAAAATTAATAATTTTTTTATTTAAATAAAAAGTTGATTTTAAACAGTTAAGCATTGTTTTTCACTATTCATCCAAAATTGAAAGTATTCAAAAAAATACCAAAAATTCACCCTAAGATAATTTTTATATTCCGAATCCAAAAATGAAGTCTATTTTGAAAAATAAAATTTAATAAATTTCAAAAGGTGGGTATTACTATTAATAACTGCTATTTTGATGTGTCGTGCTGTGCTAGAACTCAAAGTAGCGTACAATGCAAGCTATTGTATTATTCAAAGAGAAGCATACCATGGAAGATTGGGGTGTTACATTCTTCCTTCCTTCAAATAATTTCATCCTCGAAATTTCTAGAATACTACTGCATAAAAAGACTTGGTTGGTTCTTCATCATAAGTTCCTTAGGTTCCCACGTTACATCTTCCATCTTATGGTTTCTCCACAGAAATTTTACTAGAAGATTTGTCTAGATTTTCAAAACTTGTTTTTGGGTATCAAGAATATTGAAAGGCTCTTCACAATAAGACAAATTAGGTTCTAGTTCTTATTCTTCATAGCTGAGTACATGCATTGCGTCAGACATATATTTCTCAACAGTGATACGTGGAACACATCATGAACATTGGAGACAATTGGTGGTATTTCCAAAAGGTAAGTTACAAATCCAATTTGTTCTAGAATTTCCAGAGGTCATATGTACATGGGACTAAATTTACCCTTCTTATCAAATTGTATAACACACTTCCATAGAGATAACTTCATGAAAACATTATATCCTATTTGAAATTCTAAATCCTTCCTTCGATTATTAACATAACTCTTTTTCCTACATTGAGCTGCTTTGATGTGGGTTTAGATAATATTCACATTTTTCATTGTTTCCTCAACAATTTCTGGGCCTACAAGTTTTCTTTCACCAACATCATCCCAACAAGTTGGTGTGCAACATCTCTTTCTATGTAATGCATTATATGGTTCCATATGAATACTTGAATGGAAGATATTGTTATAGGAAAATTCTTACAGAGGTAAATATTGATCCCACATACCTTGAAAGTCAAGTGAGTAGATCTCATCATGTCTTCCATGGTTTTAATATTCCATTCTGATTGTCCATTATTTTGAGGGTGGTAGGTAGTGCTCAAATGAAGTTCAGTATCCAAGGCCTTCTGAAGACTTTTCCAGAATCTTGATGTAAAACCAGGATCACAATCTGAAACTATTGATATGGGAACTCCATGAAGTCTTACAACTTCATTAATATATAGTGTTTCTAAACGTTCAAGTGGTAAATATTCACTTATAGAAATAAAGTTCGCTTACTTGGAAAGACGATCAACAATGAACCATATTGAATCATTCCTTCTAGGAGTCTTTGGTAGCCCCATGACAAAGTCCATCATAATATCATGTCATTTTCACTCATGTATGGGAAAAGGTTTCATGACTCATCCAATATGTTGTCTTCTAGCATTAACCTGTGGACAAACCATTCATCTTGACACATAATCAACAATCTCCATTTTCGTGTTGTCCCACCAATAATGTTACTTTAAATCTCTATACATCTTAGAGTTTCTAGGTTGTATAGATAAATTCGAGATATGAGCACCATCCAACAATTCCCCTTTTAGATCAGGTATATCTGGAATAAAAAGTCTCTTCCAAATTTTCAAAATTCTTTTTTCATATACAATGTAAATCAATCTACCATCGTTTAAAGCTTTAAGTTTCTTTTGAAACTCATCATCATTTGTCTGAGAACTTTTTATCCATTCTCATAAAGATGTATTGGAAACCATTTGAAAATGTATTGATGTTTCACCTTCATAATTATTCCCATATCCATCTTTACTATATCCATGAACATAGGATCCTTTTCAACTCTCATCTTGTTCAAAACTCCATGATCCTTTCTACTCAAAGTATCTACCACCTAATTTTCCTTCCCCAGCTGGTTGTGTATAGTTCAATCATAATCCTTGAGTAGTTCAAGCCATCTCCTTTTCCTCATGCTGTGTTCTTTTTGTGTGAAAATATACTTCAAACTCTTCTGATCATTATATATCTAACATTTTTTACCATAGAGATAGTGTCTCCATGTTTACAAATAAAATATTATAGCTACTGACTCAAGATCATGAGTAGGATAGATTTGTTAATTAATCTTTAGCTTTTGTGATGCATAGTCAAGAACTCTATAATTATGCATAAGGATACAACTAAGTCCTTTCTTTGAAGCATCACTATAAATAACAAACCCATCATTCCATAATGGCAGTGTCAGGATAGGAGTATTGACTAATCTTCTCTTCAGTTCTTCAAAACATTCTTCACAATATTTTTTCAAAACAAATATAACCCCTTTACGAGTGAGCTTGGTTAATGGGTTATCCAATCGGGAAAAATTCTGGATGAAACACCAATAATAACATACTAAACCAATAAAACTATATACCTCAGTTATAATCATTAGTGCTGTAGATTATTGTATTTCTCTTGTCCTATAAGGATTAACAGAGATTCCTTACTTAGAGACAACATGGCCAAGAAAATAAATCTTTTTAATCCAGAATGCACACTTGCTAAACTTACCATATAATTCATTTCTTCTAAGAGTCTTTAGAATAGAGAAGAAGTGATTTTCATGATCTCCATAGATTTTTGTGTATACCAAGATATCATCAAAAAATACCACTATAATTTCATCAAGATATTCATTTAAATCTCTATTCATTAGATCCATGAAAACAAATGGTGCATTAGTCAGTCCAAAAGGCATTACTGTAAACTTGAAATTACCATACCTGGTTCAAAATGCTTTTTTCGGAATGTCTTCATTATTCACACACAACTGATGATATCCAGATCAATGGTCAATATTTGAAAAATATTTTGGTATATGAAGTTGATTGAATAAATCCTTAATGTGAGGTAGGGGATACTTGTTCTTTATTGTTATAGCATTGATCTCCATGTAGTCAATACACAACCTCATAGATCCATATTTCATCTTATTAAGAAGAACATATGATCCCTATGTAGAAACACTAGGGAGAATAAATCCTTTATTACTAAATTTCTCTAGTTTTTTTCTTAATTTCCACTAATTCCATTCTGTCCATTCTATAATGGGTCTTTGATATGGGCCATGGACCTGGAATTAAGTCAATTGAAATTTCAATTTCTCTTTCTAGAGTATGTCTAGGTAAATCTCTTGGAAATAAATCAACATATTCTTTCACAATATGTATATTCTCTATTTGAACATTCCTTTCCCCATCCATAGTTATTTCACTCTATTCCTCAACAATAATTGAATTTAGTAGAGCTACTGGGGGGTTTATCTAGATAAGAATCATATGGTGAAGTTTATTCTCTAAAGATAAGGTACTCATAATCATCGTCTAAATTTGTAACCTCCTACTTCTTACAATAAATTTTCACATCACGGTCAGAAATTCAATCCATACCGAGGATTATATCAAATTAAATCATGGTTATGTCATTGAGATAAGAATATAAAGCACATTTATATATCCTAATGGGAACTAATTCAAAATAATTTGTTGCAATGATAATTCCATTAGGATTATTTATTGACAAATCCCTTGTCAAATTGAATTGGAAATATCTAATTTTTATAGAAAACTGGGAAGATATGAAACAATGCGATGATCCAGAATCAAAAAAATCATTGGCTGAATTTGAAGAACCCATTAAATTACCTGCCACCACATCATTCAAAGCTTCAACCTCAGTAGAAGTGATCACATAAGACTGGCCTTTCTCCCTTGGACTTTAATGAGGTAAGTTTTCTTGGTGCTCAGGACATTAATTTTCATAGTTCCCTATTTCTCTACAATTGTAGCATTCAGCATTGACAACATATTTCTTTATCTTATAATCACGAGATTGGTGGCCTTTTTCACTACACTTGTAATAGGATCCCATTCCATTCAGGAAAGTATGAGGGTGTTTCTTCCCACATTATCTACAGGATGGAAATTCAACTTTTCCCTTCTTCCCCTAATTTCAATTTCCATAGTGTTTAGTAGATCTCTTATTCTATTTCTTTTCTTTAATGTTATATGGATTAGAAAACTCTTGTTCTGTCTTGATAGCACATGAGACAATATATTGGTACGTTGAGAAGGATTGAGAGATTAATTCTCAATAGAGAAATGTTTTTAACCCATCATAGTATCGATCAATATTACTCCTTGGGATACATATATAATCTACTGCATGCCTTTCTAACATTGAAATGTTATCCTCATACATTGCGACATTCTCATCCTTCTTTTTCCTCAGACATAAAAATTGTATTTCCAAATCCACTCGATGGTCACGAGGAAAGTATTTTTATAATAAAAGTTCTTTAATCTCACTCCATTCCATATTTTATACTTCTTCATCCTCATATGTGTTTTTTATTAATAACCACTATTCATCCTCATACATTGCGACATTCTCATCCTTCTTTTCCCTTTCACAACTCCCCAAATCATGAAATTTTTTTTTAAGGAACTTATCTATTGCTCAGCTAAAAATGGATTTTTAGTCCCATTGAATGTTGGTGGTTGTTTTGTTATGAAGCGGTCTAACATTGATACACCGCGTTGTGGATCAAGGTGCTCTATACAAGTAAGGTTATAATTCATATCCTAAGTGAGTTTTCCCAGTATGGTTATTATTTATTCATCACATTTTGTATCACCAGCTCCACTATAATTATGTTGAGCAGTAGGGAAATCTCTACATAGATTACGTACATTGATACCGTTTCCATTCCTTCCACTAGGTGCAATTTATAAACAATGTAATGCACTAAATTAGTTTATTAATCATGATACATAATTCGAAACTAGTAAAATACTTAACATAAATTGAACAGTTTATGCGTATAATCCATAATTATAAAAAAATTTTCATTGAGAAATTATTTACTAATAAATACTTCATAATGAATTGTAAATAAAATTTGAATTATCCTAAGCATATCACATGGGGGGTTCGTAACCAAGATTTCATCAAGGTACATTTTCATATACCAGGATACCCCATGTCAAGCCCGAAACTACTTGTCGGAGTTTTTACTCCTAGGTACATCTGTGCCAGAGCCGCATATACCTGCTCATATCAAGACATAGATGAACTACTTGAAAAAAATGAAACATATCTACATTACCAAAATTCTAGGAAATTATTCTATACTAATCCTCAATGTCTATCATAGTGTAATGTTCTCTAATCAGAGTTTTTCTAAAACTAGCTTCCAAGGTTTGTACTTAACTTATTCTGATACCAATTGTAATGCCCTGATCCTAGTTACTCAGATTCAGTTCATTATTACATAACCTTGTCATGATAACAAGAGATAAAGTCTAGAAAGACCGATTAGTTTAGTATCCTTGGAAGTACTATATACATAAATAAGTTTTACATTACATTATGAAATAAAAAAATAACAATGTGTCTCCTTTGAAAACAATCATATCTCATAGTCTATCCTTGCATGTCAATCATAATATACTTCTTCACATCTTGGAAAAAATAAAAAATTAAAAATTGGTGAGATTAGATGCTCAGTAAGGATAACAATATAGTGAAAACATTCATAAATAAGAATAATCTTTGAACAAAATGTATAATATTTAAACAAAAGACTTTTAATTTTAATATTTAGAATAATATGGCAAAGCCAATTCAAATAATTCTATTTAGTTATTCACATGGATATTATACTAGTCGAATAATCACATGTAATATCAATAGCCAATTTTATAAGGATGGAATGAATAATGCCAGATATCATAACCACAAAGTCAAGGCCTCATTCTAAGACTACAAATAAGATTTTGTCAATGCCTTGTGGCAAGGCACTAGTTTTTCTCATGAGACCTACTGATGCATCGAGAAGCTATAGTAGGCTCCACCCATCACTTACTAAGTCCAATGCATTCCTCATATGAAAAGGTTGAAACAAAACATAAACATTTGTATTAAAACTAGCGTAGAAAATGTTAATACATTAACCATAAACCATGAATTATATAAAAATTACACATCAAAAGTCAAAAATTTCAAAAAACCATCAATAAAATATGGGAGATCTTTTCATAATAAATAAACTTCAAACAAGTGTAAAATCCATAAAAGGATGTTGACATAAATGAAATCAAAACTATTTGAGAGAAATATCTCTTTCAATTTTAAAAAAATTTAACAGTCACGTAATTATAAAAGAAATCATTTATTTTGAAAATATTCTTAAAATATTATATGTTATATTTATAATGTATTATAATGGAGGAAAATAGCCACACCCTCCGTATAAGTTTAAAAAACATTCTTAACTTAATTTTTCGAAAAGGTCATAACGTACCTTGTTTGGAAAGCGACAAAAATATTCCTTTCAAAACATTTTATAAAAATTAAAATAAGAGTATAAATGACTTTAACCCATAGTACATTAAATAGTTAAAATGTTTTGAAGTAAATTTGTAAGAATCACAGATATAGATTATAAAGAGGTCCCTGTAGATACTTACGTATGAACAAACTCAGATAATAAAGAGATTATAAATTTAACCCTTACCTTGTACTTTTACTTGGTTGAGGTTTCTTTAACCTCCAATATAATAGTAAAATAATTGTTATTAAATTATACAATAACAACATACATAAATATTATAACATATATGATCTTCTAATACTGGTTTGTTAATAATATTTCAGTAGTATCGTTGTTTTGGGTGTTTACTAATTTGTTTTACTTTATATATTTTGTTACGTAAGTCTTGTTTGTTATGGATATGATGTATTTGACCCATATCCAAAATGATATTAAGTTCGAAAAAATTATTTTAAATCCTAAAATGAAAATTATTCTTCAATGGTTACGATGGGGAATGAATCTCATCGCTTTTGTGGAGATGGTAATTCGTACATATGCACGAGTGAAAATATCATTCTACTGATGGTGAAATCATAATTAAATGGATGATATATCATATATACTGATAAATTAACATGTTATATTTATTATTTACATCAACTATACTCATTATTAAACCCATCCAAGTAATGAAGTGTTGAATAACAACCTACACAATGACGTGGAGATGGTATGTCGTACGTACACACATATGGTGACTTTGTCACTCATAGGATAGATAGAATAATGAATATTATTTTAACATATTTATAATAACATCAATGTATTTATATGGTACTGAAGTTATTATTTTAGTATGGAAACATCAAAGAAAGAAGAAGTGGAAGAATAAAAGAACTTTGAAAGATGGGATGAAATTATTACCTCTTCTTTGGGTGCTTCCTTTTGATTTGATCAAAAAGTTCCATAGGTTTTCTTTATTATCAATGTAAGGCCTATAGGTTGAAGTGAGGGTAGTTTGGAGGATATTTGAGTAGGGTTTGGATGAGCCAAATGGCTTTGGAGGTTTGATTTTTAGAGAAGGGTATGCACCCTTTTATAATAGAGGTGGGGGTCACTTTACGAAAAGCTTGAAATATTAATTTAGTATAAAATAGTTTTCTATTTATAATGGATACAAAAGGATTTATTTTGAGGTTATGGTGGGTATGGTTCAAAAAACTCTCAACCAATAGGTTTCAGATAGGTTTAGGTCACCATATTAACCTTATCTTTTATATTTAACTCTTAGTTAAATAGCTATACTGTTACATATATTCTTGTATTATTAGAATAAATGGTTAATATAATTAATATAAAATTCCAAGATAACATAAAGTTGTTAATTAATGACTTATATATCATTATATAAGTCTTTTGGCTGAACCACAGATTATTTGTAATATTATATCATTTAATAATATAGTATTTGTTTTAAAAACTCATTTATGACAATTTTTGCACTATTTGGTATTTTGTTTTTGTGAAAGTCATAAAAACGTTATCACTTTGAAAAAAATTATTTAGTCAACCCTAAAATGTCATATTAACCTTTAAAATTAGTTGAATTCATAAAATTTCTCAATTTACATTTATTTGGATATTTATAATATCAATTTATTTTAATCATTCATTAATAAGGTTATTACTACATCATCATTTTGTAATAAAAACATTTATTTATTTAACTTTTAAAAATTATAAATATAATATGATTATTTAGGAAATATTTTTAGATTTCTAATGAATATTTATAGTCAAAATTATCTTATGTATAACTCTATTTTAAAAATTTTTTAGTTATTAAAATTTGAATTTAACACTTTTAGCTATTCTTAAAATAAAATAAAAAAATGTCCTAATCTAATAAAAGTGGGTAAAAAAGGATGATATTTTATTCTTAAGGTTGATTGTGGTATAAATACACTTATCCAATAGAATTTGGACATGTGTTAGTGTAATTGTAATATCATTCTTAAATTTAATTACCCTATTTACTTTTAACTGTGGTAAATAAACTTCAAAAGTTAATATCCACCAAAAATTAATTTAATCTTATTGAACCAAATATTAATTACTGATGTCAACTGTGTCTCTAGGATTTTTGAAATTCAATTCACAGATGTGGTAAAATTATGTTTATGCCAATTATCAAATGTTTTTAAAAGGTGGGTAAAAGACGGTAAAACCTTCCATATAATTATATATATAATCTTATTAAAAATTAATTTAATGAATTAAATTGTACTAATATAGGTATTATGAATATATTTTTACTTTAAAATAAATTTTAATTGAAAACAATTATTTAATTAAAAATTCGGTTTTAAAGAGTAACACAATGTTTCTCACTATTATAAAAAAAGTGAATGTTTTCAAAAACATACAAAAAAATCACCCTATGTTAATTTTGATAATCCAAATCCAAAAAATGAAGTGAATTTTGAAAAATAAAATTTATAGAATTTCAAAAAGTAGGTATTACTATTCATAATGGCTAGTTTGATTTGTTGTGGTGTGTTATAACTCGAAGTTGTGTACAGTGAAAGCTATTGTATTATACAAAGAGAAGTGTACTGTGGAAGCTTAGGGTATTACAGTAATAAGTTCCAAAAGTGCCTAAAAATTTTGACAAGTCAGTGTGTGCCAATTGTTCAACTTATGTTTCCTCTGTTAAGGTAGTTTCAACCGAGGAAGTAGCAGTTGGATGGTCCAGCCTAGGATCAGCAGAGAGGTAATGGGGAAGGTTGAGTATAATCCTGAGACACTTCTCATCCTTACAATGAAGAGTGCATCTATGGTGGTAGTCATCAGAAATGTCAGAGAGGTTGTGGGGAAGGTCATGGTCAGCTACAGGCCTTAGAGTTTCTAGCGTCAGGAGATGTAGTTGTCGTTCGAGGTACCCATTTCTTTTTTTCTATATGGGTTCATGATTTGTTTGATTCATGAGTGATGAACAACATTATATCATCTACCCTAATAATTTATCTGTGGATTTAGGTAGATAGGCTTCTAGAGCCTTTAGAATTAACTACACTATATGGAGGTCAATCTAACATGTAATAAGTATGTAGAGGCTGTGAACTAGTTCTTGGTAAGCACCGCTCATGGGGAGGTTTCCTATGTTTATGGATTAACCATATGAAATAATCCTCATCATGGAATGGTTGTATTTATTGAATGATAATGTGGATTTATTCAGTATGTATGTTGCGTTACATGATGTTGATGGAGATCTTGAAGTGTTTTTGGTGAGTGAGCCCCTCAGGTGGGTCAGAGGCATGTTCCATACATGTCATCCTTGATGGATGAGTTGATACTAAACTTGTTAGTGGTTTAGTAGTAGATGTCTCTAGGGGTTATAAAAGAGTACCCTGATGTCCTCAAAGAGGTGGTTTTAGCGTTACCCCTATAATGAGATATCATGTTTAGGATCGAGCTACAGTGAGGTGTGTCTCCAATATAGATGTATTTATATAGTATTGCTTGTTATGAGTTTTTAAATTTGTGAGTATATCTATAAGATCTTTTGATGTGTGTTTTTGTTCGGCTGACTGTGTCACCTTTGGGTGCATTAATTTTTTTCATGATTAAGGCTTATGGAAGTTTGTGGATTTGTATTTTTTATCATCACTTGTACTAAGTGAAAATGAAGAACCAATATCCTACTATGTAAATTAATGATTTATTGGATCATCTTAAATGTTAGTTTTGGTTTTTGAAGATAAATTTGAGGTCAGGATATCATTAGATGTGGATGATGGATGTGGATATTCAAAAGAATTATTTTCAATTTCATCATAGAAATTATGAGTTACTTGTGATTCTATTTAGTGTGAAAAATTATCCTGATGTTTTAATGGGGTTGATGAATAATGTGTTTTGAGAGATACTGGATATGTTTATTGTGGTTTTCATCAATGACATCCTTGTGTACTCTGTATCAGAGGAAGATCATGCATAGAATTCACATTCCATTTTTCGAGTTATTCAATGTGAGTATCTATTTTGGACGTTTAAAAAGTGTTAGATATTATATTATGAAGTTTATTTATTAGGTAATGTGGTATCCTAATAGGGAGTAGCTATTGATCCTTCGAAGAGGGAGGCAATTATTTCTTGGGCAGCCCCCAATATAGTGGATGAGTTGAAAAGTTTTCTTATTATTTAAATCTATTACAAGTTGTTTGTATCTAATTCCCATCAGTTGCAAATCCTATGAAATATTTTTACAAATAAGGATCCTCTTTTATTATATATTGAGCAATGTCTATAAGATTTATAATATTAGAAGGAGATAATTTTTAGCACTCCAGTTTTGTGTTTTCTAATAGAGGGAGTTCATTTTGATGTTTTTCATTATGTTTTATGTATTGGGTAGGGATGTGTTCTGATTAAGTAGAGACCATATGTTTTTTATGGATTATTATAGTTAGATCCCCCAGAAAATAAATATTCCACCCATGATCTCTAGTTGGAGGAAGTGGCGTTTTAATTGATGTTTTTGGGACATTACCTCATCAGTGAGTGTTTTTTGGTTTCTACTGACCATAAAAGCCTGATGTTTGTCTTATAAAAGTATGAATTGAACTAATTTAAAAGTAATTGTATAGAATTCAAATAGTATTATGACATAGAAATTTCATATATGCTAGGAAGGTGGAAATTTTTAGCTGGTGTGCTATGACGTAATTCACATAGTGATTTCTTGCATGAATCTGATGATTCTTAGAGAGTAATGGAAGAACTATATGTGATGCATCATTGTATGAGAGTGGTTGGAAACTAAATATTTCTTTTCTAGATTAATATAGAGTCATCCTTGGTATAGAAGGTGGATGAGTCTTATTTGTGGTATTATGATGTATAGGTATGGAGAGACCGATTTTTTAGTGATTCCCATGACATTTTTTCTGAGTATAGAAATCACTAGGTGTTATTCTAGGGAATGATTTCCATTCTTGTGTTGATGTGTGAGATGTGACCTTGAGAGTTTCATAGTTATCCATTGGTTTTAAATCCTGGGATGATGATGATGTATCTATATATGAGAGTTTAGTTTTAGTAGATTGGGTTGATGCATGTTGTTTCTAAGTCTATTTCTCGATGTTTGATTTTCTAGAAGGTGATAGTTGAGCACCATGTTGCTAATGGTTTTATCTAGACATTAGATATTCTATAGTGAAAGTGAGAGGAAATATCAGTGGTCTCCGTTACGAGTTTACCTTATTCTTATGGTGGATATGATTCTATTTGGGTTATAATGGATCATTTGACAAAATATGCACAAGTTTTAGCGATCATAGAGTTGACTTAAGTGGAGGTTTTTTCAAGGTTGTATCTAGAGGAGGTGGTGTGAACCCACAGAGTATAGAGGAAAACCATCATTGATAAAGATCTTCATTTTACCTATTTTCTGTGGAAAGTATTCCAATATAATTTTGGATATATTGTATGAATTATCACTACATTTCATCCATAGAAGGATTGTCAGAAAAACAGACCATCTATACTCTGGAAGATCTGTTGTGATATTGTGTACAAGATTTTGGTGTTTCACAGTTGATAAACATTTCATTATTAAGGTTTTTATACAATAATATCTTTCTATACCCTATTTATAAGGAACCATTTGAATATTTTAATGGCTAAACATTCCATTCTCCACTCCACTGCACTATGGTAAGATAGGTATCAATTCTAAGTTTTGAAAGAGTATATAATATTAAATTGATAGTTTAGGTAATTAATGAATGAATTATTTTAGCATATGTTTGTAAAAAATAATATTTTAATTATTGGAGGAGACATCTAGAGTTATACATGGGATATCATGTGTTCTAGAAGCTAACTCCTCATCATGGGTAGTTAAGGTTTTTTCACGGGAGTAATCATTCTCCCCATTTTGATGGGAATTTCATGGAGTTTTCCAATATTGGAATTGTGTCATATAAAATAGCACTTCCATAATAGATTAGGTGGATACACAATGTTTTTCATCTGTTTCAGCTCTATAGTTATATTCACTATGACTCCCATTTCATCTATTTGGGTGAGATTAATATTGATTATTATGAAACCTTAGAGAAGTATCATATGGAGATCCAGGACATTAAGTTGAAGGTGATATGAGGTCATTATATTCTCCAGGTTCGTGTATTATTTTTCTTCAGTATGATGGAGTGAAGGAGAGTAACTAGGAATGCGAGTTGCAGATGTGTGCTCAGAACCCTAAGCTATTTTCTATTTAGATTTTATTTTGTAACATTGTTCTTTTTTGGATATTTTTATTTCAACATAATTATTTTGTTTCCCATTATTTCTAATTGCTTATTTACTCTTATTTTAGAGGTAAATCCCTGGGTTTAGTGCTAAATAGATGTTTGTTTTTGTCTATGGGTTTTTACTTCATTCCTATGAGTGAGGTGGTTGAGCTCTTGAGATGGAGTGATATTTGAGAGGAATATCAGGGGGTGGATATTTAGAAAACTCCTTTTGGTTTCCTCTCTATGTAACACCCCAAGCAACCATGATGGTTTTATCTTTGAATAATACAATATCTTGCACTGCACACAACATCGAGTTCTAACATGCCACGACCAATCAAACTAGCTGTTATGAATAGTAATACCCACTTTTGAAATTTTATAAATTTTATTTTTCAAAATGGACTTCATTTTTGGATTAGGAATATCAAAATTAGCTTAGGGTGACTTTTTGGTATTTTTCTTAAAATATTAATTTTTGGATGAATAGTGAAGAACACTATGTTATAGTTTAAAAACAGACTCTTTATTTAAATAATTTGTTATTTTATTTTAATTTATTTTAGGTAAAAATTAATACATAATATCTATATATGTTCAATGTGATTCATTAGAGTCATTTTATAAAAAGTGTAGGTATATAAAATTTTATTGAACTTTTTACCTTCTTTTACCCACCTTCTAGGAGCATTTGAAAATTTGCATAAAACATAATTTTACCACTTCTGTGAGTTGAATTTTAAAAATCCATGTGACATGGTTTAAATCAGTAAGTAAAATGTGGTTCAATAAGATGAAAATAATTTTTTGTGAATAGTAACTTTTGACTTTTATTTACCACGCTTAAAAGCAAATAAGGTAATTAAAGGTAAAAATGATATTATAATTACCATAACAGTTTTCCTAGTTCTATTGGATAATTTTAATTCTACAAAAAAACCTTAGGAATAAAAAATGATCCTTTTGGTCCACTTGGATTAGATTATGACATTTATTATTATTTTATTTAAAGAAGAGTTAAAAGTGTTAAATTCAATGTTTAATAACTAAACCATTTTTAACATAGAGTTACACATAAGATAAATTCGACTATAAATACTTATTATAAAGATAAAAAAATTTACTACATAATGGTATTTTATTTATAATTATTAGAAATTAAATAATTTAATTTATTTATGACACAATAATGATGTAGTAATTACCTTATTAATGAAATATTAAACTAATTGATATTATTAATATCCAAATAAATGTAAATTGAGACTTATGATTAATTAAAATAATTTTCTAGGTTAATAAGACATGTTTGGGATGATTTATTAAATTTTATTCTAAGTAATAATGTTTTTATTAATTTCAAAAAATTCAAATACTAAATAGTTTCAAAATTGACATAATTGAATTTTTTTAAAAACTAGATTATTTTTTGTCATAATATTCCTTAATTACTAAGGTTCGTCCAAAGGACATATATAAGGTTATATATATCAATAATAAACCACTTTGGATTCCCTTGGCAGTTTATAGTATGTTTATTAGCCATATTATATGAAAATACAAAGAGAGATGGTAAATGTCAAACTATTTAACTAAGAGTTAAATCTAAAAGATAAAGTTAATACGGTAACCTAAACATGTCTAAAACCTATTGGTTGAGAGTATTTCAACCCATAGCCACCTTAAATTAGAATTAAATCAATTTGTATCCATTATAAAATGAAAATTATTTTATTATAAAATAATATTTCAATCTTTTCCTAAAGTGACCCTCATCTCTCTAATAAAAGGGCACTTCACATTCTCTCAAAATAACACCTCCAAATCCATTTGTCTCAGCCACCCCTACCCAGATATCCTCCCAACTTCACTCAGATTGACCTAGAGTCCTTATTTTTATCATAAAGACAACCCATGGAGCTCTTTTGATCAGCTCAAAAGGAAAAACCCGAAGAAGATGTAATAATTTCACCACCCTCTTTCAAGTTCTTTTCTTCTTCCACATCCTATTTCTTTGTTATTTCCATACCAAAATAATAACTCCATTACCGTATACATAATGTGTTGTTATTACAAATATTTTTCAACCATATTCATTATTATATCCATCATATGAATAAAAAAGTCACCATATGTGCGTACGTATGGCTTACCGTCTCCACATTGTGGTGTAGTTTATTATTCAAACACTTAATTATTTGGATGGGTATAATAATGAGTATAAATGATTTAAATAATAAATATAACATGTTAATGATTATTTTTATATGACATAAAATCCAATTACATATGCTTTCATTATCAATATAATGACATTGTCACTCATGCGTACATATAGATTACCGTATCCATGAATGCGATGAGATTAATTATCCATCGTAACCATTCAAAAATAATTTTCATTTTATGATTAAAAATAATTTGTAAGAAATTACTATAATTCTGTATATGAATCAAAAACATCGTATACATATCAATCATGAATTACATAACCAAGAAAACAACGAAAAATGAATCACTTAACACCGGAAATTATGCTACTACTGAACTATTATTAAAAAATCCATATTAGAGGATCATATATGATATAATATTAATTTATATGGTTATTGAATAATTTAATAACAATTATTTCACCGTTATACAAGAGTTTAACCTACCCTCGACCAAGGAAAAGTAGAAGGTAAGGGTTAATTTTGCAATATCTTTACTTTTTCTAGGTTGTTAATACATAAGTATCTACTAAGACCTCTTTATCATCCACATCCTTGTTTTCTTAATAATTTATTTCAAAACATTCTTACTATTTACTTGACTATGGGATAATATAATTTAAAAAATTATTTGACCTTATATGTTTTGAAAGGAATCTTTCCATCATTTTCTAAACAATGTACTTTATGAACTTTTCGGAAAAATTAAGGTAAGAATGTCTTTTTTATCTTAAATTGTGGCTGCTTCTATTTTCCACCGTTATAACATCATTGAAGCTTCCCTTACAAGATTATAAGAATATTTAAAAAATAAATGTTTTCTTTTATAATTATTTGACTCTTAAATTATTTCAAAATAGAATGAGATATTTCAATCAAATAGTTTTGATTTAATCTATTTCAACATCCTTTGATAAATTTTACAATTGTTTGAAGTTGATTTATTATGATACAAATCTTCTAGAATGTATTTATATTTTGTGATATGTTTGACTGCGGATGTGTTATTTTTATCGCATTTAGGGTTTATGATTAATGTATGAAGATTTCGTATGCCAGTTTTAATATGAATGTTTATGTTATGTTTCAACCTTTTCATATGAGGAATGTATTGGACTTAGTAAGTGATGGGTGGAGCCCTCTATAGCTCCTCGGTGCATTGATAGGTCTCATGAGACAATTTGACATGGAATTGGATGAGGCTTTTCCCAATTTAATATATGGTATTGGCTGAGACCTTGATTATTTTTAGATGTCATGGCCGAGGCCTTGACAAATTTTTTTCAGAATGTCCCACATTATACATTTCCTCATTGTGAAAATAATATTTATGCTTCATGTGGTTATTCGACTAGTAGAATACCCATGACTATGTTTTATTACAACATTATTTACTCAGCTCATATTTCTACCATAAAGTGTTCATTTTTATTATTTCCAAAGGCACGTGTTTTCAATTATTCTCCATGCCTAATGTTTATGTTATCTTCAGCTGTATTGTTTACTCTTAGTGAGCATTTGAGCTCACCCCTTTTTTATGTTCCATTTTCCCAGAAGATGAAGAAGTTAGTTATGAGTTACTTTCAGGCATAATCTAGGAGGCTCGGATGTGTCTAATGTAATAAACTAGTTTTGTATTTATTTTCAAGTTATAATGTTGAAAATATGTTTGTGTCTTGTTTCAAATAATACTAAAATGATCGGTCTTTCGGGACATGATTTCTTGTATCATACCTATTTTATGTAATTATTCACTAACATTTGGTAACTGGGGTTGGGGCGTTGCACTCTAAATTTGGTTTCAGAATGTTGAGGATGAAAATTATTAGATAGTTAAAAAATTTAAGGGACCAGATCCATTAAGATTGACCCTGTGTGTTTTTCTAAAGATCGTGGTTCTTGGAGGTGGCATGGAATTATCTTGGAGGTGTTGTCTTTTAAAAATTTTGTAACAGAGATATTACACACCATTTAATCCTTACACACCATGTACATGATGTTCACATCTTTTTAAGGTTAGTTCAAGAGATGTTTCATGAAAAGTAAATAATATGTGCTGAATAATGAAAATGATGTGCTTTATGAGAAATGTGACCCATACCATTTACATGACATGTAAAAGGGTTACATTCCATGAAATTTACTTATAAAAAAAATCATAAAAGGGGTGAAGCCATTAAGGTTTTCTCTAAACCCTTCATCCATAAGCACCTCTATCAATCATTCAAGGAAATGATTGATTCCCACTCATGGAGTTTTTGGTTTTCCTTTGATATGGATTAGTTAATGGGATTAAATCATCAATTGGTGGTGATTCAAAGTGAGTCATACATCCATTTCTTGTAGGCCCTTCTTCTTTCCGTCTCATTTTCCTCTCTTTCTTCCTAATTTTTGATGGTGGATTATCACATATGTTTCTAATGGGGTTATCTTGGTTTTTTAGTGTTTTTATTCCATAAAATCCTCTAATTTATGATGTTCTTATGGTAGAGGTAAATTGATATATGTAACATGGTCCATTATTGGGTGAAGAACTTTGACAACTTCTGAGGTCAGGGATGTGTTTATTCTATTTTAATTAAATGAAATTTAAATTTTTCATAGATTTTAACCTTGTATAGAAATGGAATAAACCTAATTATTATTTAACTTGATTATGAAATTGGTATCATTTTTGTGTTTCTGATGTTGTTTCATTGTAATGTGATAGTGTTTTGCCTCATGATTTTCTAGATAGTGAGATATCTATGATATGAATTATTAACATTTTATTATTCATGGATTAGAATATTAAATTTTGTAATGAACCTAATGAAATTATTAATTGAAAATTAATTTTTTTGAGAATAATTAAGGAAGATGCATTTTTGAAATTAACTGGTTAATGTAAAATGTTAACAATAAAATTGATGAAATTAACATGTTTAATTAAAATTTATCATCTATTTGGTTAATGTGATTGATAGATGAAGGTAAAAATGTTTATTATTGGTTATTAGAATTTAATAGGAATGATAAATAAGAATATTTTAATTCTTGTAATAAATTTTAAACTAATTAATTAATTAAAAAATTTAGTTACTTGATATAGTTTAATGTATTAGGGTTCCAATTATGGAACATATAAATAATGAATCAGTTAATTATATAAGGAATAATAACTAGCTGTGTTGAAAACATAATTTTATAGATCAAGAGTAGCAAATTTTTTTAAGAAGGCCAAGTTATTTTTTTCGAGTCGTGAGCTCTCTTTTTCATAAGAAGGATGAATTACTTCATTTGAGTTCCCATTTTCCTTATTGATTACTTGTTTGTTCCTGATAATATTCAAGTTATTTTGATATAATTCACTTCATGAATGACTGAGTATATTTCATAACTAAATATCATAACATAGTCATTATAATGGCAGGTATTAATAGTATTGACATCCTCCATAAAAAACTATTTAATTGAAAATAAGTGAGTCTATAAAATAAAAAAATCAATCTTTATGGATTTTATTAGTGAAATTTATATGTTATATATTAAATGTAATGTTTTAAATTCATTTTATATATATTCAAGATATGATATAAGAACAAATTCAATTTATCAGTTAAAAGATGTATTTTTTATAAAAATAATGTTTTGTCACCATTAGATGGTGAACCCTTTTTAAATATAGTTTTTGAAAATTAAATAAGTTATATTTGACATAACAAACATCTTATTTGGAAGTACTTCAAAATTTAACTTATTTGAAGTTTTTTAAAATTTTTATGAAATTCATATTTTAATGAATAACAAGAAATTCTGCATTTTAATTTAACAGTTCCTTTTCATCTAATTTAGTTAGATAGTTAGATTTTATTTTTAATAGGTTTAAAAGTTTAATTAGATTATTTTTATATAATTTAATCCAATACTAGTCATTAGAAGTAGTTACAGATTTAAATTGGACATAAAAACATGTCAATCTTTTGATAGTTTTTACGTCTAAAAAACCTACTTTATGGGGTTCACAATCGGAATTAATGATAAATTAACTAACGGAAATTTCGAGTTTTTATTTTTGAAAAATTTATTCCATATTTTGAATCAAAAGGTCCAAATTATGTAAATAAGTACCTTTTATATTTTGGACATTATGAATAGTAACTTTAGTAATTAATTGTTTATTTACCACAGTTAAAGGGTAAATTAAGAAAATAAGGGTAGCTATAATGTTATGTAATATAAAACTAACCTAACAGATGTCCTAATATTATTGGATGGTTCATAGGCACCATAAAAATTATAAGGCCAATATTTTTTCATTTTGGATCCACTTGGGTGTGAAAATGACATGTTATAATAATTAATTTTAAGTAAAAGAAAATATAACATAAACATGCATCTTTTTACCAAACTTATTTTAAGCTGGGGTTATATAATTGATATATTTTTCTATAAATAGATATTAGAAAGATAAAAATATATTCTACATAATGATATTTTATTTATAATTTTTATTCCTTTAATAAATAAATTTATTTATGAGGCAATGATAATGAAATGATTACCTTATCAATGAAACATTCAAATAAATGATATTATAATTATTAAAATAAAAATAAATTGAAAATATTGATGCCATCCACAAATTTTATGTATTATTATGACTTTTTATATTTTAGTAAATTTAGTTTTTTAGAATTAATCAAGTTTTTATTGATTTAACAAAAATAAATCATTAAATAGTTTCAAAACTGACATAAATGACTTTTTTAAAACAAATACTGTTTTATTAAATGATATAATAGTCATAAAAATATACAATTCATCCAAATGACATAGATAATTTTTCTAATATTCTGTTAAGGGTCCACTTGAGGTTCTCTTTTCATTTTAAAGTAACTATATTGACCTCATAGTGTAAAAATACAAGAAGGCATGGTAAGAGTTAATTTATTTAACTAAGGGTTATGACCAAAATATAAGGCTAAATTTGTGACCAAGACATGTTTATAACCTATTGGTTGAGTTCATTGTGTCCCATTCTCATCTTATCCTATAAATATATCACTTTGAAACAATTATAAATCGAAAATAAATTTATAATAAAACAATTTTCAAGACTTTCCTAACGTACCCCTCCCCCATTATTAAAGGCCACCACATCTACCCACTTACTTACACCTCTAAATCCCCCTGATTCATCCAAGTTCTACTCAAATAAGCTCCCAAAATCACTCAATTACTCATAGAGGTGACAATTTGTGAAGAAATCCATCCTAAAGAAAGATTTTGTGCGAAGAAAAAAGAGATACCCGAAAAAGAGGTAATTGTTTTATCACCTCTTTCAAAATTATTTTCTTCTTAAACATCTTATTATTTTGTTGTTTCCATACTATAGTAATAAATTAAGTATCTTACAAATCATGATATGTTATTATAAATATGGTACAACCATATTCCTCCATTTATCGATCCTATAAAAAACAATATCCCCATGTGTGCGTACATATGACTTACCGTATCCATGGTGTGGTGTAATTTGTTATTCAACAATACATAATCTGGATGGGTATAATGATTAGTATAATGAACTAAAATAATATATATAACATTATAATTATTCTGTATAATTAATATACCATCCTATCTAATAACATTTAACCATTAAGTGAATGATATTGTTTCTTACGTATGTACGGTCTACTATCTCCATGATGTGATGCTATTAATTCTATATGATCTTCAGTAAAACCCAATTATATTCATGAATGGGGTGAATAAATATGATATAAATTATAATTATAAAATTATATAAATGATATTACTATAACCTATGAAGTGGAACTTGATTTTATCTGACAAAATATGCAGGAGAACATAAAGTAATTAATATCTGAATAATGAGTGACAATCAAATGATACAAACAAACAGATGATAATATAACCATATATGATATCATCAAAATTATTACTATTCTAGAATAATTTAATGATATTATTTAAATCATTAAACATGCGGTTTGGATACATATGAAGGATTTCATACATAAGGCATGGGATAATTTTTCAATCTCATTGTGCTCTGAAATTATTTATACGTAATTATTTACTGGGGTATATTTATCATCCACATGCATGTTACATAAATATGTAACACTATATATATTCTTCTACAATTTTTTAAATTCAAATTTACCCATTGGAAAACTTTTACTAAATGATATGAAAGGAATATTTTGTTGTTATTCGATACGAGGTACTTTTTGATTTTATGGAAAAAGTATGAGGAGAATGTTTTTATAACTTATACAGAATGAAAAAATACACAGGGTTTCATGATTTCTTATTTCCATAAAGCTTAACTTACAATATTTCAAGTTTATTTTCAAATAAATTCTATTCTTTTAAAATTCCATGGATTTTTTAGAAAATGCAATGTTTTTGTAGAAGAATGGTTATTTTCCTCAATTATTAATTTTATGTATTTTATAAAAAATATTTTCCATCTAAGATGACATATGGGTATATTTCTATCCCCATTATTAAATTGACATTATTTTTTTTTAATTTCATTTTTATTGAAATATATTTCTCTTACAAGTATTATGATGGAATGATGTTTAAGAAACCCATTTTCTTATTTCATGGGTTATGCAATGGTGAATGGTTTATGTTTTTATGGAACATATAAGAATTATTTCATTATGATATGGGTGGGACATATATATCACTCTAATTAATTGGGTAAAGATTTATATCTCATGAGATAGACATGAATAAAACGACAAGTAATACTGGTTTAGTAATACAAGGCTAGAATGAAAAGTAAACTAGGTTCAGTAATGGAGTTTGACCACTATGATGGTCTTGGATATGAGCCTCAGATAATATAGAAATGATTTTACATGCTTATGTGTTTTCCACAAGTTCAGGTTTTATACCAATTCTATATTATCATGTTTTATATTCCTTTATCATTTATGCATTATAAACTGCTAATATTTATCTAATGACTCCAGATTTTGATATTCAAAAGTTATGTTCATGTTTTTTTTACATTTTTACTTTCATCTATTGTTTACTAACCCTTACCGAGCATCTATGATCACTATTTCTTATGTTTCCATTCCTTAGGTTTTAATGCAAATATTTAATTAGGATTACAAAAGGGAAAGATCTTTATGGGAGATGTTGAATATATTTCACAAGTTAGAAGAATGTAGTCCATGTTTCCAAAGGCACTAAAATATTATGGTCATGAGTCTTTCATTTGTAAAATTCATTGAATATTCATAAAAAAAGATGAAATATTCATTAATTTCATGCTTGGGTCGTTATAGTTAGTATCATAGGAATGGAATAGTTAACCATTAGAAACTAGGATGTGAAATCTTTAGTGAGATCCGCAGTGATAGTTTAAAAGAATTTCATAAAGATATGTATACTTTTAGGTTAAAGTCCTAGAATTATGGTAACGATCATGAATAACTTAGGATTAAACCTAATATGTTAGATATTGAAAATACACACCCTTGATTATGTTATTTTCCCAGTGTTATGTTTTCCTCTCAAACTATTCTTTTTGGGTTTTAGTCAGTTGATGGAAGCTGAAGGAACTATGTCAATGATCAATGCAATAGGAAATGAAAATATTGTCCTCCTGAACAAATCAATATTATGGGATATGGAATTTCAAATCATATCTCTATACATACACAAGTTATGAATCATTCTGGACTTACAAATGAGTAGAACAAGGATCAACATTTTGTTGAGTCCTTCAGGAGGTAACGTCTTCCTTACTTTAGTGAGACTTTAGATTCACTTATTCCTGAATAATGGGTTAATTACATAAAAAATATATTTTACTTCCTTCGATATTCAGAACATGAAAAATTCATTTAGGTTTTTTTATCATTTATAAGGCTATGTGGACCAGTGGTGAACCCTAATTATGAATATGAGGCAACAAGATGAAGTTGAATCCCTAGAATGGGTGGAGTTCAGGAACTAATTTTTGAATAAATACATTACTCATATTATTAGAACAAAAATATAAAAGAAGTTATTTGAGCTTAATAAAAATGATGATAAATCCATTGCTCCATATGATAAAAGTTTTTACAAGACATGCAAGGTATGCTTCTGGCGTTATCATCCGATTTGAATGTAAATGTGATCAATTCTTCAGTGGATTAAATCCAAGTATTCTAAGGGGGTTACCTATAAGAAACATTAATTAATATGAAAATATTTATTATTATGCTATCAAGGTTGAAATGGAAGTTGGTAATACATATCAATCTCATGTATTTGATAAGATACAAAACATGGAGTTCAAAGTAAAATATCAAAACAATGGTGAAAAGAAGATGATTGTTTCCTTATGCACAATGTGCGGAAAGAAGCATGATGGAGATTATATTAAAGAGAATAGAAAATATTTTATGTGTGGAATAGAATGTCATCGGGTATTTTGGTACTGATGTAATGAGAATAAAGTATCTAATGGAGTGAATACATAAATGGCTATAGGGAATAAAACACCCACGATTCAATGCTACATGTGGAAGGAAATGTGGCATTATGCTAACCAATGGCCAAATCTAAGGGTGATAAATGATAATCAGAGATAAAATCCTCTTAAATAAAAAGATAAACTCAAATTACATGTAATCACTATTGATGATTTGAGTATGAAAAATGAAGTGGTGGAATTATTGAGTGTTTATGTAATGGGATTGCAGAATAATGCTATAGAATCTCTTTTAGGGTTTTATGGAATTATCTAATATCTATTTATTGTTCTACTGTGGTTTTTAACATGTATTTGAAAGTATAAGTTTAGTGTTAATGGTAACCATGAAAGGTTATTGATGTAATAGAGTGATGTTTTCGGAAAACACATGATTTAGGGAATGATGACCCTTTATATGGACATTTTGTTGAGATAATTAAATTTTTGTAAAGGTATGTTGGGTAAGAAAAAGAAAATTGGATGGTATTAGTTACCATGGTACTGGTTAAGGATTTATTGACATGTGGGTTATGCTATCTTGGATAAATATTACTGCTTTTTTGAGATAAGAATAAGAACGCTTGCATGTTTTCAGTAAGGACATCTGATAATATCAGTTGTTATCAGGTTTTAAGAGAATACAAGATTAAGGTATTCACATGGTTGGAATGTGAAAACCAAGAAATGACTTATGAGATATGGGAGATGAATGTTATACTAATTTAGTTCACCACTTTCTAAAGTTGTAGTTATTTATTTTTTAGAAGGATTGTAAGATTATCCATTTATGGATAATATAATTTATACTCCAGCTAAATCTTGTATATTAATGTTTTATCTATATATAGATGGAATTATTCATATGTGAAAACCTATGCTATAATTTTTGTTGAGATATATTTAATGTTATATCATTCTATATATGGATGACATGATATACCAATACATTACGGATGAAAAATCCAAATTCATTTATCTGATTAAGAGATGATGTAGAAATTTGTCAAGGGATGACCAATTATGATATTGTACTGAAATAAAGTAATTATTTCTTCTCATGTTATTAAAATTTAGGTAATGGATCTTAACAACCAAAAATTTTATCTTAGTACCTTCTTATCTGATGAATTAGATGGCCCCTTAAATCATTGCATATTTATGGATTTTTGGTTGTTAAGGTTATCCAAACCATGTTCTACATCACAATACATCAGAACATGATGGTAAGATTTTTCTTCCATATCCATGTTTTCACTTCCCACATAAGATATACTATATGGAAACCTAGTGATTAATTTCTAACAGCCCTATTATTTATTAAAAACTAAAGCATGATTTATTACATAAACATGAACTTAAGACTCCTCCAAGGATCGAGAGGTCCAATATATTTGGAAATTAGGAGCATTACTTAACAACTTAAAACATAAAATACAACATATTTATTTAAAAATTATTTTACACAACCACACCATTCCTTTTTACTTATCATTTTGTGGGATAACCTAAGGACATGTATAAAAAAAGGGTGAGCAGCGAAGCCTGGTACGGGAGTAAACAAGGCATAACATGAAGAATATAGTACATGTTAGGAAATAAGAATATCAATAGAGCACAAGAGAAACATTAACATAAATCCATGATATATAATGATTATCATAACATGGAAATGTGGAAACAACATACAATGTGATATTAGCAGGAGCCATTGCTCATTACACATGGATTAACATGACTATACCCTCATTGCAAATGAATTAGCATGAGTAAACCCTCATTTCACATGAATCAGAACAAGTAAACCCTTATTTCACCAGAATTATCTTGAGTAAACCCTCATATTACATGGAGTATATTGATAATAAACATTACCCAATGCATTGAAGTACTATCAGGACACACTCTTAGTAAACATTTCATTTCATGCATAAGTGTGCTACATGGATCATATAACATGGAATAATTCTACATTATAAGTCATTCAATGATTAAATAATTTTAAATAAATACATGTATGTATAATTAAAAATGTATATTTAAATAAGGTTGAATAAATTTTATAGTGAAATGGGTATGATATTCACTACATGATGATTTTGTCTTAGATAATTGTGGTGCAATTTCAGTAGCATAACATCATCATACAGAAATTCATATATTGTGTTGGTGAGATATAAAGGGGTCCCTCATAATTTATACATTAATTATATAGTAGTGTGATCATGGAAAAAAATATAACAACATATGAAATGGAATTTAGATGCATAATATGGGAGAAATAGTGGAATGGAAATAGGAAGAGAGAAATCCCTTAAGGATGTTCTTCATGGTAACAGGTGTACACAGAAGGCATTAATGAGAGAGAAAGTGGTATACTTTCATTAAAAAATAATGAGGGATGTATGGGAGGGGTGATAAATCATACCCAATTTTTTTTAATTGTAAGTAAAATTATATAAAAATATAATGAAACATGGATAAAAAGAGAAAGTAAGGAATCCCTTATGAAAATTCAGCATTGTGATGAGTGTACATAAGGGTTAATAATAGGGATAAATGATAATTAATGGGGATATAATCATTTATAAAACAATTGGGATGTAAAATAAAATATATAATAATATATCCCAACATAGGAATAATATAAACTCAAATACATAGTATTAAAATAATGCTTGATAAAAGAGGAGTGTGGAAGATCCTTTATGGAATTTCGAGAAGAGTGAAATCCCGTAAAACGTTTTGGCCTAGTAACAATTTAGGTGAGGGTAAAAATAATGGAGGATAAATAATACCTCATTAAAATAACATAAAATATAATTTAATATAAATATTTTAAAATAATAAAATTATAACCATTCTAAATTTCAATAACTACTTGCAAGTAATATGCTTGAATTTGAAAGGGGAGAGGAAAGTGAGGATCACTTACATGGAAGTGTGATCCCAAAGGCTTGGGAGAGGCTTCTTGGGAGCTTGGGGGTACATATTTAGGGCTATAGGGAGTATATTTCATAGGTTTGTCTAGCTTCAAATGATTTTAAGGACGATTAATGGGATATTGTGAGTGTTTATATAGGAAAGGAGAGGTAATTCATTATTATTTAGGTTTTGGACACTACACAGTAAAATATTACAAAACAAAACAATCCCATGGGTTTTCACATGGTTTTTATCAAATAGGAGGGTTATAAAATATTTTATTAGGCAATGTGACAAAAATATTATAATAGTAGTCTTTCTTATGTGGAGCTGAGTCACACTCTTAAGGAAATCATTTTAAAATCTTAAAATATTTTATTGTTCTTAGAGGGTCCCCTAAGTCATTATAAAATTAATTCAACAATGATAAAATCACATTATATTAAAGGTAAAACATATATTGGCTGATTATATATTTTATAGTATTTTATTAAATCATTATTGGGTTATTACGATGTCAAAAAACTCTTTATATATTTATTTGGTATTTAATTTTAATCCAAAAATTCTATCTGCTCCGAAAAATATAAAAAAATCACCTTTGGATAATTTCGATGTCTTGATCCCAAGAATAATATCTATTTTATATAAATAGTTTTTATAAATATATGAATTTTCAATATTAAAATAGAAACTGACATTTTCAAAAAATTAATAGGTTTTGAAAAAAAAAAATAAACCTTTATAAAAATTACATTTGAATTCATAAAAATTATATACTCATTTATTATTCATAAAATTAATTTTATAATAATATTTTATTAAAATATTAATTATCTCAAAAATTCAAAATTTCCTCAGAATAAATTCTTTAAATAAAAATTCAATTTTTGTTTTATCGTGTAAAAATATTAATTTTATCAAACTAAATACATAATCATTTATATAGGAAAACAAATAAAGAATAAATATAATCCTCATTTATAAGTAATTTTTTTTTCATATAACACTATTATAATAACTTTATTAATAAAAACATAGTTTAATATAATAATTTATATATTTCAGAAAAGTACCATTTTCCAAAAAATTAAAATTATCTAATTCATTATATTTTTAAGAAAAACAATTCTCCTAGAGGAATTTATGGAATAAGAATTTCACTTTAAAAAGGGATTGCATAATAAGTAACTAATACCTTGTTACATAACCCCTTATAACATCTGCATAAGACCAAAAAGTATGGTGTGTGATGGTGACAGACTATTGGGGTGACTCAGATAACATCGCTCAGGTCGTAATCTCTACTAATTTGTAATTATAAAGTATGAGATTTTGTTAAAGCTTAATGTGTCGAAGCACAGCTTTTTCTTGGTCAATAGAAAAGTCCAGTTATGCTACCTCCTTCCCAAGCACTGACAAATGAGCTTCGTATGACCCAGTTCTGCTGGATGGGGCCATCACCTCCTTTTTCTGTGATGAAATTATTTTTTAAAACATTATATTTGTACTTGTAATTTGATAACTATTTAACGGCTATATTATCAATTTTAATGATACATAACTATCATTTAAATCCAATTGGATAAAATAAAAAAATTTCATGTGTTTTCTATATCCATAATACATTTAATTAAATAAAAAAAGGTAAATTTATTCATTAATGTTTGGGACGTTACAACCTTCCCCCCTTATGGAATTTCACCTTCAAAATTATATTTTACCACTCTAAAGTAGATGAGGGTAACTTTGACTCATCACTATATTCATTTCCAGTGTTACTTCTTCAAACTTGTGGTTTCTCCACAACAATTTGATGAGGTACACTGTCTTATTCATAGAACATTTTCCCTACGATCTAAGATCTTCACTAGATTATCTTCATAAGAGAGGTCATTATCCAATGTTACCACCTCTAGATTGAGTACCTATGATGAGTCTGTTATATACTTCCTTAAGAGTGATACATGGAATACATCATGTATTTTAGATAGGTTTGGTGGGAGTTCTAGTTGATAGGCCACCGCTTTAATGTGATAAATGATATCAATAGGTCCGATGTTATTTGGAATAATATTTCTATTCTTCCCAAATATCATAACTCTCTTCCATGGTTATATGTGGAGAAATACCATGTCTCTAACCTCAAACTCTAGGTCTCGTTGATGGTTTCTAGCATAGCTCTTTTGTCAACTTTGAGCATATTTAATTTGCTCCTTGATGGTCTTAACCTTTCCACCATTTCTTTGACCCTTTATAGACCAATATGTTTTCCCTCCCCAACTTCATCCCAACATGCCGGTGTTTTTCACCTCTTCCCCTAAACTGATTTATAAGGAGCCATTTGGATTCTTGAGTGGAAACTGTTGTTGTAAGAGAACTCATCCTGAGGAATATGTTGATCTCATTCTCCTTTGAAGTCCATTGAGAATTCTATCAACATGTCCTCAAGTGTTGGGATAGTATGCTCATATTTTCCATCAGTTTCTGGATGATAAGCCATACTGAAGTTCAACTCAGTATTTAGAGCATGTTGGAGACTCTTCCAAAACATAGAGGTGAATCTTGGATCTTGATCGGATATAATCGATAATGGATATCCATGCAGCCTTACCACTTATCAGTTTTATAACCTTTCTTGTTGATCCAATGGGAAATAATCTTAAATTATAATGAAGTGTGCAGTATATGTAAGATGATCCAAAATAACCCAAAAAGAATTGTTTCCTTTGGATGTATTTAGAAGTTAGGTAACAAATTCCATGGTGATGTTCTCCCATTTCATTGTTGGTATGGGTAATGGTTGTATCATCCACTTAGACTTCTGTCTCCCAGCCTTCACTTTCTGGCATAATAAGCAATTTAATGTATACTTAGTGATCTACTTCTTAATGTTATCCCATAAAAAATGCACTTAGAGGACTTGATATATCATTGTGTTTTCTAGGTGAATAGAGAAATTCAATCTTTTTGAGTCATCCAAAAGTTATTTCTTTAAATCCAAATTTGATGGAACACATCTTTTTGACCCCAATATCATAATTCCTTCATCATTAACATTAAACTCTGATGATTTCCCTTTTTTGATAGTTTCCACTTTCTTGTGAATTACCACATCATCATTTTGATCATCCTTTAAACATTCCAAACGAGGCGGTTGAGAAATCATTTTTGAATGGATTTATGATGTTCTTATATTTATGATTATTATATCCATATTCATCAAATATTAGAAGATTGGATCTATTTCAATTCACATCAATGATATAATCTCTAGGTCCTTTATACTTTGAGCATCTTCTACATTATTCGTTTACCTGACTTGTAGTAAATTGAGAAGTCATAGTCTTTGACCATATCTAACCATATTCATTGTTACACATTAAACTATTTCTTTTTGAATATATATCTGAGGATTTTTTGATCCGTATCTATTTAAAACTTCTCCCAAAAGAGATAATTCTGCCAAATTTTCAACGCTACGATCACAGTTCTTAACTCTAGATCATGGGTGGGATTGCCTTTCTTATGAAATTTCTATATCCTTAAGACATAGGCAATGAATTTTTAAGATTTCTTCAAATTCCACAAAATGTAGTCTTATAAAATTTTAAATAATAACATTTCCACAAACATCAATATGTGATACAACACTTTGATGAAGTTTTTCACTAATGATTTAATAACTTTTCCTCTTGGGACTCAATGTTAAATGAAATCATAAAAGACATAACAATAAGATATGAATTGAAATACATTACAACATATACTACTTTGAGGCAATGGTTAGATGTAATTCATTCATCATTATCCATCTTAGAATAGGAATTATTGTGCTCCCTTGATCATGGAGATTGTTGATTCTCATCATGATTCTCAACCCTTGCAATAGAGGATTAAATTGGCTAATTATTAACTTTTGCTCATTTATAGAATATAACAGTGTAAGATGCCTTAGATGTAACTTTGATTCTATCCATCATTTTATCAATTCTTTCATGGAAATTTGATAATTTGTGAGCTTCCTTTCTGTACCTAATCTAACTCCTAGTCCCTTGGTGACATTTCCCTTGGTTCTTTTTTCTACACATGTTGCAAGAAGGAAATTGGGTCTTCTTACCCTAATAAACTTTATCAGATGGACTTTCAGGTCATGTAATCTTCCTCTTCCTTGATTTCCATGAGAATTAAACATAGTTACAATTGTTAATCCTGATTTTTGATAGATGTTTTGTCATAATCATGATCTCTCCTAGTTGAGATCCCATTTGATTGGGAATATCATTGGTACATTCATCATGTTGCCCTTCACATCAGTTTTAGCCGTATTCCCTATATTACCAGCCATTTTCTAGAAAAAAAGGACATTTCGGGATGAGTATCTTAAATTTTTTAACACATAAAAGGGTATCCAATGATATTAAAGGGATAACATATAAACTACATTTATCTACATAAGTTATAAATTTCTTGTCTTCAATCTATGTTATCCTTGATCTATCTCTTAATGTATATTCTTTTGGGAATTTTTTATCCTTTAATAATGGTTCGTACTAAGACTATTAATTTTACAATGAATATCCTCCATGAATGACGAACCAGGAGTACAATAAGTCTTGTTGTCATGCACTAGTTCATGTTCTGATCTAGCACAAAGCAGTGTTTTCGGGATTTACTCCTAGTTACATTTGTCGCATAGGAACCTCTAATGGTTCATATCCAAACATGGATGTATTTTCTTGATAAACCACTTACTCTATAAACACCAAAATTTAGGGATTTTCTCTTAATACTTAGTCTTATCCCTATGGATTTCACAAGGGGTTTCTAATCCTAATCCCATAATTAACTAAACCTAACCTCAGATACCAACTACAACAACCCTTCACTTTATTAAATATTTAAACATGATTTATTACATAAAAAATCACTTAAGAAAACTCTTAGGATCGAGAGGTCTAGTGTCTTGGGAAATTAGCATCATTACATAAAAAAATAAAACTTAAAATACAATATATTTATTGAAAACATATTTTACATGACCCAAAAATTCCATCGTATATAGCATTGCATGGGATAACCTGAGGGCATACATAAAATAATGATGAGATATAAAGACCAATAAGGGACTAAACAAGCTATAACATGATGAATACAATACATGTTAGGAAATATGGATATCAATGGGGAACATGAGAAAAATGAACAAAAAGGAATGATATAACATGATTATCATAACATAGAAATGTGGAAACAACATACAACATGATATTATCATGATCCAAGGATTATTTCACATTTATTAGCATGAATAATCCATCGTTACACATGAATTAGAATGATTAAACCCTAATTGAACATGAATCAGAATGAGAAAACCTAATTGCGCATGAATTAGCATGAGTAAACCCTCATTGAACACGAAGTATCATGATATTAAACATTACCTACTGCGTTGGAGTGATATCAAGAAACACCCTTTATAAAAATTTTATTTCATTTATAAGTGTGACACATGTATCATATAACATGGAATAATACCCTTGATTGATAAATGGGTATGGCACTCACTACACAATGACTTTGGCATGGAGAAATGCGGTGTAATTTCAGCATCATAACGTCGTTATATAAAAATTCATAAGTACTATTGATTTGAGATAAATCGAACCCTCATATTTTAAACATTAAATAGACAGTAGGGGGATCATTTATCATAATATCCCAACATATGAAATGGAATTTAGATTCATAATATGGGAGAAATAATTGAATGGAAATAAGAAGAGAGAAATCCCTTATGGAATTTTGGCATGGTAACAGGTGTACATGGAAGGCATTAATGAGAGAGAAAGTGGAATCACATCATTCAAAAAATAAGGAGGTAAGTATGGGATAGGTGTGAAATTATACCCCAAAATTTTTAATTGGATGTAAAATGGTATTAGAATATAAATAAACTTGGATAAAAATGAGAAAGGAAAGAATCACTTACAAAAATTCAGCAAGGAAACAAGTATACATAAGGGTTCATAAGAGGGTTAAAAGAGCGTTAATGGGGATCTAATCATTTATACCTAAAATGGGAAGTAAGAAGGATATATAATAACATATCCTAATATAATAATAAAATAAAATAAAAACATAACAAGACAAGAATGATTGATAAAAGAGGATGGTGGAAGAACCCTTATGGAATATTGGCAAAGTAACAACCATTCTTAAAGGATCATAGGGGGGATTGAATGGAGAGAAAATAAGATATCATCATATATAAATCAAATGGACAGTATGGGGGTTATGGAACAATATAACCCGACATATAAATATGGAACTTAAGAAGCATACTCTAAAGGAGTAGCTTGAATGGAAATGAGAAGAGTGAAATCCCTTACGAAATTTTTTCATAATAAAAGTTTAGGTAAGGTTAAAAATGATGGAGTATAAATAATACCTCATTTAAATAACATAAAATGGAAATTAATATAATTATTATAAAGTAATGAAATTATAACCATTCAAAATTACAAGAACTAATTTCAAGTAAGATAGTTGAATTCAAAAGGAGGAGAGGAAAGTGCGGATCCCTTATATGGAAGTGTGACCTCAATGGCTTGGGAGAGGCTTATTGATAGCTTGGGGGAGATTTTGGAGGACTCTAGGGAGTATGAGGAAGAGGTTGTTAGATCTCCAAAAGGTTTTAGTGAAGAGGAATGGGATATTGGGTCGGTTTATATAGGAATGGAGAGGGAATTATTTATTATTTATGTTTTTGGACACTACACACTAAAATATTCAAAACCAAAAACCATACCATGGTTTTTTCCCACGGTTTCTTCCCAAGTGGAGTGTTATAAAATATTTTATAAGTAAAAGGGAAAAAATATTAAAATATTAGTATTTCTTATGTGGAGGTGAGTCACACTCTCAAGGAAATCATTTTAAAATGTTAAAATATTTTGCAAGTCTTGGAGGGTCCACTAAGGCATTATACAATTAATCAAACAAATATAAAATCACATTATTTTAAAGTTATAACATAAATTTTCCTAAGATACCTTTTATAGTATATTATTACATCACTATTGGGTCAATATGATATCATAAAACACTTAATATATTTATTCGGTATTTATTGATTGCCTAAAAATCCAATTGTCTGAGGAAATTATGAAAAATTCACCGTTGGATAATTTTGACATCCTGTTTCCAAAAAAAATATTCTTTTTATCTAAATAATTTTTTAAATATTTGGATTTTCACTTTTAAAACCCTGATATTTACTGAAAATTTACTGGTTCTGAAAAAAAACATTTTTTAAACCATAATAAAAATTACATTTGAATTTGTAAAAATTATATACGCATCTATTATTCCTAAAATAAATTTGATAATAATATATTATTAAATTAATAATTATTTCAAAAATTAATTAATTCATCAAAATAGATTCTATAATTAAAAATACAATTTTTGTTTTATAGTATACAAATATAATTCTTATGAAACTGAATACTTAATCATTTATAGAGTAAAAACAATAAGGAATAAATATAATCATAATTTATATTTAAAATGAGTGTTATTATAAACATATTATAATAAAAATTTTAATAAAAAATTATTTTAATATAATAATTTATGTAATTTTTAAAAGTATCAATTTTCCCAAAAATTCAATTTATCTAATTCGTTATATTTGTATGAAAAAAAATTCATATAAAGGAATTGATGGAATATGAATTTATTTATAAAGGGGATTATATAATATGTAACAGATACTTTGTTACATTACCCGTTATAACAACTATATAAGATCTAAGGGTAAGGTGTGCGATGGTGACAAATTCTTAGGGCGGCACATATATCATCACTCGGGTGGTAATCTCTATTAAATTTTAATCCTCCCATAAGTGATTACATTCTTTCTTAACGTGTTGAAGCTCCTCTTGGGATTGATAAATAGAAAATACGAGTGATTATACCTCTTCCCCGTGCTCCGAAAAATGAGCTTTGTATGGCCCATGACTACTACATGTGGCCATCACCTCCTTTTTACATGTTGAAAAGATTTTTTAAAACCTTAAATTTGTACTAGAAATGTGATCACAATTCAACGAATATATCATCAATAGTAATGATATATCCCTGACTAATTTTGAAGGAAAAATTCATTTTATGGGGGGGTAGAATGCAACACCTCGATATTTTATAAGATAGATTCTTTTTTTTATTTGATGTATTGTATTGTATGCTACAACAAGATTAGCTTGCGCTATAAACAACACAATATAATCTTTCAATATACAAAACACTAATCTTGGATTCTATTACACAAAATTTCATGTTCTCTTGATAGAATTAATTTTACTGAAGACTAATTATATGTGATAACTAAATATTATAACTTAGTCATTATAATTATGGGTATGGATAGTATTATCTTCTTTCTAAAAAACTATTTAAATGAAAATAAGTGAGTTCATAAAATAATAAAATCACTCTTTATGGATTTTATTAGTGAAAGACATATTTAACATATTCTATGTAATGTGTTAAATTCATCTAATATGTTTTCTAGATATGATGTAGGAACAAATTTAATTTTTCAGATAAAAGAAGTATTTTTAAAAAAAATATAGTTTTAACACATTTTGGGGCTGAACCATTTTTAAATCGAGTTTTTTGACGATTTTATAAGTTCTATTTGAAATTATAGACATATTATTTGGAATATATACATCAAAATTTAAAGTGGTTAATTTTGTTTTTATTTTTCTTATGAAATTGATATTTTAATGAATAGTTAAAAATACTGCATTTTAATTCAAAACTGCATTTTTTCCTAATTTACTCATATAGTTATATTATCTTTTAAAGTGTTTTAAATTTAATTAGATGATTTTTTTACCATTTAATAAATTTTTATTCATTATATTTATTTTCACTTTTAAATTAGACATAAACACAATTCAATATTTTGATAGTTTTTATTTCATAAGAACCCATTTTCTGGTTTTGAAAATGGGAAATAATTTTAAATTAATTAATGAAACTTCTGTGTTTCGAATTTGAAAAAATGGATTCCATATTTGTAATCTTAAGTTACAAATTATAAAATTATTTAACTTTTATTTTTTGACATTATGAATAGTAACTTCAGAAATTAATTTTTTATTTACCAGTGTTAAATGGTAAATTAGGGAAATAAAGGTAAAAATAATATTATAATAATATAAAAATACCTTACCACATGTAATAATCTTATTGGATGAGTCATGGGAGACCCAAAAATCCATATTCAGAACTTTTTTCTTTTAGGAGCCACTTGGGTGTGAAAATGACATGTTATTATAATTAAATTAATGTAAAGGGAAATTTAACAGAAACATGTATCTTTTTACTAAATAAATTTTTATGTGGGGTAACATAATTGATATATTTGACTACAAATATTCATTAGGATGGTAAAATTATTTACAAAATCATGTTATTTTATTTATAATTTTTATAAAATAAATAAATTTAATTATGAAACAATGATGATTCAGTGATTACCTTATTAATGAAACATTCAAATACAAGATATTATAAATATTAAGATAAATGTAATTTTAAATTTTCCATTCAATGCAATAATTTTTTACATAATTATAGCATTTTATATTTGATTTAATGTAGTTTTGTTAATCAATAATGTCTTTATAGATTTAACAAAAACCAATTACAAAATAGTGTCAAAATTGACAT
This sequence comes from Viscum album, assembly GCA_963277665.1. NCBI lineage: Eukaryota > Viridiplantae > Streptophyta > Magnoliopsida > Santalales > Viscaceae > Viscum > Viscum album. The sequence goes on from OY728139.1 coordinate 432,174,711, forward strand.
AAATGAGTTTTTAAAACAAATACTATTTTATTAAATGATATAATATTCATAAAAATATATGATTTAGCCAAATAACTTATATAATGCTAAAAATATACCTAATGACCCACTTTAGTTTCTATTGTAATATTGTAGTAAATATATTGACAACATAGTGTAAAAATAAAAGAAGACATGGTAAGAGATCATTTATTTAACTAAAGGTTAAATCCAAATGATATAGTTAAATTTGATACCTAAACATGTATAAAACCTATTTTTTGAGAGTATTTAGACCCATCCAGAACTTGTCCTATAAATATATCACTTTTGATATATTATAATTCCAAAACCGATTTATAATAAAATAATATTTCATGACTTTCCTAATGTGCCCTTCCTCCCTCTTATAAAAGGCCACCACATCTACCCATTTTCTCACACCTCTCAAGGCTTGTGTATAGTAAAAATTATAATTAAATAAGCTCCCAAAATCTCTAATTTCATCTTATAGGAAACTATTTGTATATAAATCCATCCTAAGGGGACATTTTGTGCAAATCAAAAGAAGATACTCGAAAAAGAGGTAATTGTTTTATCACCTTTTTCAAAAATATTTTCTTCTTCTACTTCCATATATTATGTTTTTCCATACTAAATACATAAATATAGTATCTTATACATTATTTGGTTTTTTTATAATTATTATATAGCTTTGTACCTCCTTTTATACACTATATGAATAACAATAACACCATGTGTGCTTATGTACAACTTACCGTCTGCACGCTGTGATGTAATATGTTATTCAACAATACTTAAATTGGAATGGTATAATGATTATTATAATGGATGTAAATAATTAATATAACATTATAATTATTCTTTATAATTAATATACCATCCAATTCTATATGATTTAACAATTAAGTGAATGATATTGGCACTCATGCGTACGTACGACATACCGTCTCCACGATGCGATGTGCTTCATTATATATGATCTTAATAAATACATGATAATATACATGAATGGAGTGAATATTTATGATATATATTATACTAATATAATTATTTAAGTTATATAAATATAACTTAATAAGTGGAACCTATACATATCGGTCAAAACTTGCATAAGAACATAAAGAAGTTAGTATACGAATAACGAGTCATAATGAAATGTTACTAACAAATGGATGATAGTATAATCATATATGATATCATAAAAATGAATATGATTCTAGAATAATTCAATAACATTATTAAAATAATTATTTAGGAGGTTAAGAAACAAATGAAACATATAAGATCTATGGTAAGGTATAATTTTTCAATCTCATTTTTATCCGAGATTGTTTATATGTAATTGTTTATTGGGGTATATTTATCACCCACATACATGTTCCATAAATATTTAATAATAATTATATTATTTTAAAATTGTATAAATTAAATTTTACCCATTTGTGTATTTTTACTAATTGGTATGAAAAGAATTTTTTTCCAAGATTTCAAGTGTATTTTCAAATAAATTCTTTTCTTTTAAAATTGCATTGAATTTTGAGAAAAGAAAATTTTTTTGAAGAGAAAAGTATATTTTATTAAAGAATTAATTTCATGTATTTTATAAAAATTATTTTCCATATTGGATGGAATAGGGTATTGTTTCAATACCTATTATTACATATATTTTAATGTGTTTATAATGGAATTATTTTTATGAAATACATTTATTTTATATGGATTATGATGTGATGATTTTTAAGAAACCCATTTTTTATTCCTTAGGTTTTTCTATAATGAGTGGTTCATATTTTTATGGCACATGTTAGAATGATTTCATTATGAGATTGGTGGGACATGTATATTCCTCCAATAAATTGGGTAAAAATTTATATCTAATGAGATAGACATGACTAGAATGGAAAGTAAATTTGGTTCAGTAATACATGGTAAGAATGACAATTAATGCCATTTCTGTAATGGACTTTTTCTACTATGATGGTCTTGGATATGAGCCTTGACTAATATATAAATGATTTTATATTCTTATGTTTTTTTCCAAAAGTTCATGTTTTATGCCAATGATATGTTATCATGGTTAATTTTATTTTATGATTTATTCCTTATAGACTTCTATGATTTGTTTCATGACTCAATATTTTGAGTTTAAAAAGTTATGTTAATGTTTTTTTACATTCATATGTTCATATATTGTTTTGTTACCCTTCATGAGCATCTAAAATCACCCTTTCTTATGCTTCTATTGCTCATGTTAAAATGAAATAATTTTAGTTTGAGTACTAAAGCGTATGATATTTATGGGATATGTTGAGGATCTTTCAAAAGTTAGAAGACAGTATTCCATGTTTCCAAAGGAACTAAAAAATTATGGTCCTCAGGTTTTAATTTGAAAAATGTAATAAATATTCTTCTAAAAAGATGAATTCTTTGTATACTTAATTTTTGGGTCCTTATATATATGGTAGTGGATGAAGCATGTGGTCGCGAGATGCATCAGTATATGCATGTGGTTGTCAGGGATTTCATGAGAGGTGATAGAATAGGAAAATCTAGGATTACCCATTGATTAGTTTCTAGGAGATGATATTCTTACTTGAATCTATTAAGTTGATAAATAAAATGTTGCATTATTATCTTCATTATTTTCCCCACTGCATGATGTAAGTGGATGGTCTTGGTTTAATTTTTATTCTTCGTGGTAGTGAAGGATGGTTTTCCTAAGGCACCATGATATGGAATAATGGTAATAATAAATTAAATAAATGTATAATCGATGAGGTTGGTTGATGTGGGAATTAAAACTCTCAGATTATGTTAATCATAATTGAAAATGGTGTTGAATTGGATTATTCATAAATTTAAAGGACTGTACTTTGATTTAGTTAATGTAATGTAATTTTTATAAATTTAATGTAATGTGGAAAAATGTTAATAGTTAATTAGAGACTGGTGAATTAATTAACAGATGTGAAATCATAAAAATAAAATAACTATTTAATTTATTTATTTCATTTAAACTAATTTCCTTTTAGGATATTTCGTGTAAGAATTAGTAGTCGGCTGTTTGACTGGAATTAGATACAGTTGACTCAAAGACTATGTTATTCCCCTAGTGTGGTTTTGAGCTATGTTATATCATTTATATTAGGTGATTTTATACACTACAACACCCATGTCAGTTATAGAGACTGAAACCCATACGACTCTTTGAGGGTTCTTTTCCAAACATCCTGGTGGGATGATGGATGGCTGACCAACACATCTAGACATTCACCATACTCATAGCAGTTACTTGTGCTAGTATGAATAACAGTTACTTTTCTCTTATATGGTTTCATAGAGACATTATGGATTGTTGTTATTCCACCCACATATTTTACCGGATATAGTATCCAAAGAATTATTATAGGTATGATGTGTATAGGCTGTGCTGGTTTGAGGTACTTACATGGTGTATAGGCTACAATGGGTTGAGATATAATACATGAAATCTGATATATAACAAACATGCTATGATGACTCCTGGAATATACATGGTTACTATATGTGGTCATGTGATATGTGATGGTGTATTTATTTGAAGCATGTATTGAATGTTGTGATTCTTTTTTTAGTTTTCTTAGTGATTTCATACATTTTGAGAGATATGGGTTAGGATAGGCAATGCATTGGTAGCACAGTAAACTAGTTGGGAGAAAGATAAAAGTACCGTTAATGTTTTATTATTATATTATACTATTTATTTCTTATGATCCTGGGTGAGAGTTATCCATGATGAGGCTTAGAACTTAGTATACATTTTTAGGTGATGATTTAGTTTCACTTTCATTCACTATGATATAACATGATTACTTTATATTTTTTCATGAGAGGCTCTAGGGGGTTCCAGATGAGTATGGAGTTATAATAGAACTACCATTATAAATTGTTTTTCTACTCGGAATGAGAAGTTTAGTGATTGATCTAGTTATTACTAGCTTAATGATTATCATGAGCTATTTGAGAATCATTATTGATATCATATTTACCTTTTTCATACTTGTAGTTTCCATTTTATTTATTTATTACTGTATGAAATTGTATGTTTTTACTTGGGTTTTCTTATATTTGTATATTTTTATGAGTAGGTTTTGCTAGTTGAATTCATCTTATCACTCCCTTGTATATGCTTCTCTTAGAGAAAAATTCCATCCATTTTCATTTTTATTATACCCTCGATGCTAGTCTATAACCAGATTCATATTAGAAGTAGGAATCATGCATTATCCACATATCTTCTCTCATTTTTGTATTTTTTTGTAGAGGGGGTCATCAAAATGATGATGTAAAATGAATTATAGTGAAATATAGATATGGTAAGATATATGTACACACGAGTGAAAATTTTATTTCCTATTTTATTAAAAATAGGGTTTATAGTGGTGATTTCATAATCATAATAAGATTTAATCATATTTAGAGTACTAAATTTATTACTTTATCAAAAATATAATATATTTTTAGGAAGAAAATATTTATAGAAGAATAATTTTATTTGTTATAGTGATTACCTCTTCACTAAGATGAATCCATTAGATATACCAGTAAGGTGTAACATCCCAATCTATATACCACACAATAGTGCCCAAAGAAGGACCGCTACATGACCTCAAGAACGTATACTCATACACTTGATCCTACTAACCAACAGTTAGGGTATAATATTAGTCATGGGAAGACTATACCCTCTTTATCATAGTAATACCACAATAGAAAGAAATAAACAAAATCGACTGATTTAATTACCAGAACTATACTAGTATAAGAAGATGACCAAACCTAGAAATAAAATATCCATAAATAAAGTATAAATGTCCTGACCCATCCCCGGGGCCCATGTTGTAACTACCCCAAGCCCGCCTTCCATAGGCCAGGGGCTGACGACTAGCACCAAAGGCGTAAATCCCTATAACTGGGAAGACATTGCCTTTATGAAACATAAATAAACACACAACCAGAGTACAAGTGGAAGAAAACACTATGTAAAGAAATATAACAGGTGTACTGAAAGTACAAAGGGGGTCGGAAATACAAGCCCATCAGTAAAGTACATGAAAAAGACAAAACAACAGGAAGGTGTCAAGCTGCTCCTGGATCATCCTTCGGAGTCCCTGCCTAAAGGGTAGGTACATATGGCCACCTCAGTTCTCCCCATCCGTATGTCACCTCCGGGTACCATCTCGTCGTGAAGTCCACCTCTGGGTACCCTCTCGTCATCCAGTCCACCTCTGGGAGCCGTCTCATCGTGAAGTCCACCTTCGGGAACCCTCTCGTGGTCCAGTCCACCTCCAGGTACCGTCTCCTCATGATGTCCACCTCCGGGTACCGTCTCGTCGTCACATCCACCTCTGAGTACCGTCTAGCTCTACAAGTCTCAACCACGATCAGTGATGTCCGCCGTCTGCAACCAACACAACGTAGTGCGGGAAAATACCATGCAGGGGTGAGTATACGATACTCTTTAGGGACGCTGAGACCCCTGAAGGTCTCCCTGAATCCACAAAGGATAAACCATAAAGAACATATACAATCACGAAGTCTCATCTAACACTACTTAGGTATATGTCCATACATATACCTAAGTCATAAAATCCAATTTAGCTCCAACTCACGATCTCAAGTACAATCCAGTCCTCTCAGGAACGTAAAACATAATCCACATAAGAAAGCACAATCCAATCCACACATGATATCAAGTCAATCACATCGAAGATAATGATTGAATGTCAAGACTCAGCTCAAACTAGGATTTTAATCATGAAGTCGAAACCAAAGCTGTTGGGGAACTCCCCCTCTATCGAGTACAGTGGGTCTGCCACTACAACCAAGCGCTTCCCACTATCCTTGGACTGCTGTAGTACTCCACCTGTCGAGTACTGTGGGCCTACTGCTACAACCAAACGCTTTGCACCATGGGTCTGCCACTACAACCAAGCACTCCCCCTCATAGCCTACACAGGCATTCCTTCTATTGAGTACCGCGGGTCTACCGCTATAACCAAGCGCTCCTCCACCATGGGTCTGCCGCTACAACCAAGCGCTCCCCACTAGGCTATCCGAAACACTCCGAGTCGATCGATCAGCAGTCGTCAAGTGTTAGCCAGCTCTGGGGTTCCTACACACAGCATGCTCGTATCTGGGAGGGTCCGCTCCATGAGCCAAGGGAGGACGATACATCAACTAACATGTAGTCCAGAGTTGATATATCTCAAAGTGTTGTCTCGACAAAAGGAACTCAAAGTGACAGACGACACGTCAAACAGACGCCCGGTCTGAGAGTTATTGGCCTTTTCATTCTCGAGGCCCGGTTGGTTTTTAAGTCAAAACCAACCCGACCTTACTCAAACTACATCCAAACCTCGATCTTAGTAAGCAAAAAGGTTCGTATTATTAAGAGTATTCCAAAAACGTTGATGGCACGTCAATCGGACGTCCGAAACTCAAGTTATAAGTGTTTCCGTTCTGAGGGCCCGACTGGTTTTATGTTCGAACAAACCTGGATATACCCAAAGTTCTCCGCAACCTTGAGTGTAATATACCGAAACGACCGTCTTGATCCAAGGATCCCAACTCAACTGACGGTGCGTCGATCGGAGGTACGTATCCCAAGTTATGGACGTTTAAACGAACCAGTCCGATTTTAGGGGGGTTTGGGCCTAGACCTACGCCACCCAGAACCCCCTGGGTCGGCCCGAACCGGGTGGACCTGACCCGGGTCCGGGTCTATCCCAAAAGGGTGCGGCCTAGCCGGCCCAGCCGGCATGGTGCGGCCCGACGCGGGCGGCCCAGCACGGCGCGGGCGGCCCAGCCCGGTGCGGCCGGTCCGGCCTGGGCGGCTCGGTGCTGGGCAAGCGGGGCGGCTCGGTGCTGGCCGAGCGGATGCGGAAGGGGGTGGCGCTGTCCTCCCGGTTGTCCAATGAACTCGCGCAGATTTAATGCCGCACCGCTCCCCAAAAATCCAGAATAGCTTCGGCGGCGCGCTGCCGCTTTCCGCGGACCACCTGACGCGCACCGGTGGTCCGTTTCACCCGCCGTCTGCACCCGGAGTCCTTACGGGACCCGTACTTCACTTCGAAAAGTTCAAAACACTTCCGCAGTTTTGTTTCTTCATTTCCATAAATCCATGCACCAACAACAAATTGCGGAGGGTTGTCGGGCCGTGTTTATTTGGCCCGCGCCCTCCGCGTTAGGTGCTATCAAATGGCAGTCATTAAAAACACATGATTTTAGTATCGACGAGGGTATAATTTATTCAAGAATAAATTATACTAACTTCTTACCATTAAATGCTCAAGAATTTGATATTAAATCACTTGAAGAGTATTAAACAAAATTCCCCTACATTTTCCCCGCAGTGAAAAATTCCCAACCCGCAAACATATTCTTTCGCGAATCAACATAATATTGTGTTGATCCGCGCTCTTTGATTTAGAGGGAATAAACATGAGTTTATTAATATTCACAAATTAATCCCCTACCTTGATAACAAGTTGACGATTGATGAGCGTTGGGGAAAACGACGTCGTGGGGTGTGGCTCTGTACACATTGATGGAGATCATCTGAGGAAGCGCGACATCTCCCTTCCTTTGATGCGGGAAGAAGAACGAGGGAAGGTGTGTCTGTGATCTTCACATTTGTCAAGGAGGATGAAGAACTTCTTTAGAGAAAAGAACGCTTCCACTCTCCAAAAACTCCACACAACGAGACCCCCCCAAATAATATAAGGTAGATCCTTATTTTATTATCCCATGTCAAGATCTCAAGAATTTAAAATTCAAACCCATAATTAAATAAATTGAATAGCTTTAATCAATCTAATTAATATGAGGGTTGACAAGCATTTAAAGTGGGGGAGGGGTGAGTTACAAATTTATGGGGGGTTTCCAACATAAAGAGGGGGGTTTAGGGAATTTTGAAGGGGTGGGGCTCATGTAGGGACCCACCTCACAAATATCCTACCAAGTGGTTAGGATGTAGTGGGTCCCACTAAACTCCCAAGCATAGGTTACAACCATTTGATTAGAAATAAAATTGCGTCGCAAATTTTTATTTCACTCTTTAGTTAACCCAATTATTTAACAACACCACCCGAGCAAATGCAACTCCAGAAAGGGTCTTCTTAAGCAAAAAAACTAGTGTTGCGGTTTCAATGGTGCCCTCAGATTTCAATTCTGAGCACCAGTTCAAAAGATAAAAAAACCTGCTCGCTCGTTCACAGAACGTACCCGAGCTAAAATTCTAAAATTGATACCGGGCACACTAGGCCTCGGAATCAGGTGCCTTCAGAAGCCACAGACTCAAAAAATTCCAAAGAAATTAAGAAACAACAATTTCCTTGAGATTTACAGGTCTTTACATTACTTCCACCTCAGGGATTTACGTCTCTGTTAAGCTATAACACAATCTAGGGAAACAAAAGAGGGTACTGAGCATGCATCTGAGCCTCTCTCTCCCAAGTTCTCTCTTGGAGGTTCCCGTGTTGCCACCCAAGGCGCATTAGAGGAATGGACCGTCCACATAAGACCCACTTCTGTCAATCCTCGATCTCCACCGAGACCTTCGCAAAAGTCACTCCATCATCAAAGATATGAGTCGGGTCACACACGTATCTCCTCAGCTAAGATACGTGGATGTCATCATGCACCTGGTGAAAATGAGGTGGATGGGTTAAGTGGTAAATCACCTCGCCTAACCTGTTGAGGACCTAGAAGCATCCGATGAAGAGCGGAGATATCTTGCTGCCCCGGAAAAATCTCTACAATCCATGTCGAGGTGAGACCCGTAGGAAAATGTGGTCACCATCCTCGAACTCTGGTGGTACCTTCCACCTGTTAGCATAAGACTTTTGTCGGCTCTGAGCTGTCCTCATCCGCTCGGGGATGACCTGGTCCTTCTCTGGTCCTACAAGAGCTGCTAAGATTTCTTCTTTGCTGATAAGAGAAATCTGGTCTCATCCCCAGGATGAACCACGTTCTTTGCCTAATACAGTCAATCCCAACACAGATGATACTAATCCATACCAAAGATGACGTCGTAAGGCCTCGACGCTACTACCAAGAGATCCAACTGTTACTCTTGCCTCCAAAGGTTGAGTCACACTGTCGGCATCAGTGTGTGGTCATTGGGTCTCCTCCAGTATGTATCTCAAAAGTGAGGGTCAAGTCAACAGCTTTTAAACCGGAACTTCTTAGTACACAAAGAGAGGGGAAGCAAATGTCACAAGGAAATGTGTCTTTTATTATTGCAGCTCAAGTACAAAGACACACAACAAAGACAACAAGGAAACTAGAAACACAAAGATCAAAGGTCCCATGCCTGAAACTAGTCCCGCTCCTGTCCATATGATCTCGGATCCATGGTCATAAGCCTTAGCTGCATGAAGCTAAGCTCTCCCATGTCCACCTGTTCCCTGTGGTCGGGGTGGACCTCCTGGTGGTGGTGGTGGAAACACCTCGAAGCGTCGTCCACCTCCAGCTGCATGGCCAACTCCCCTGCCTTGGTCTCCTGCTCCTTGCGGTCCACCTCGATTGAACCTTTGCCTCTAACTGGGAGGTCCTTCATTTATTTTCTGATCATCTGTATGGAGGGTCGGACAGTCACATTCCATGTGACCAACCCCGCCGTAGGAGTAACACTATCCACTCATGGTAAGTCATTCTCCACCCCGGGTGCCTCGTACACACGATCATGTGTCATGAGGTTGACCACCTATAGGTCTGGTCCTCTTGGACCTCTGCGTCATCCGTCTACTGCCCACTGCAGAAGACTCTGCCGCATGCCAGCTAGTGGTGGGTCCTACTACTGGAGACTACTCAACAAGGAAAATCTCCACTAAGAGTGCTCGCTCCAACACCCCTGTCTGCGTCGGGATGCTGTGAGAAACAACTGAAGCTCTTATCTCTCGCCTGATCCCCTGCTCGAAGGTCCGAGCCCTAAAAATGTGCCCTGTATCATATCTGTGGAGTAGCGTGAGAGATCGGTAAATCTTTCCGAGTAATGGGCTACCGTCATTCTGCCATGCCGCACCTGTAGTAGCTCTTGAATGTGCACCACACAAAGGGTCGCTCGGACAAACTCTGAGTAGAAGGGACTCTCATTGTCCGTCCAGAGGAGAGATGCCTCATCATGGACCTGGAGCATCAGGCTCCCCCATCTGCCTGCTGCTGCCTGAAGGAGGCTGGCAGCAAGGATCACCATGAAGTCTTCCGGTGTCCCTACCAATCTAAAAACTCGAACAACAGCCTTCAGCCAATCCTCGGATGACTGAGGGTCCGTCTCCCCATGGAACCTAGGCGGTCTCTGATGCTGGAACTCATGCAGTGCACTACGACTACATGCACTCTCAATGGCTGGGGCTGGTGGCATCAGTGGCTTAGCGGGTAGAGGTACCGCCGGTGCCTTTGCTGGAAAAGGGCCCTGCACCAAGGCCTCGTTGCTCGGTGGGCTGCCATCTCGTACAAAGCTCAGAACCCTAGCTGTCTGCCATCGTGGATCCACCTCGAAAGGAAACAGGTGTGCCACAATCAAAACAGTATACCTGGTGAGCGGACACAAAGTAATCACAAAGAAAACATTTTAAACACACGTGCAATCAGTGTTTTCATGCACTGAGTTGGAAATAAGAAGTCAGGGTCTGGGTGTATGAATACGTCGGCTGCCGCACCAACACTGGACTCCCTGGACTGATAACCACACTCAATACCCTTAACAATATTGCTTCACATAGAAGAAATATCAGAGTCCTGAGTTCTGCGGTAGAACTGAACTCCTTTGATACCAATTTGTCACGAACCATCCCCCAGGGCCCATGTCGTAACTACCCCAATCCCACCTTCCATAGGCCAGGGGATGGTGACTAGCACCAAAGGTGTAACTCCCTAAAACTGGGAAGGCATTGCCTTTATGAAAGTAAACACACACACAACCAGAGTACAAGTGGAAGCAAACACTAAGTAAAGAAATATAACAGGTGTGCTGAAATTACAAAGGGGGCCGTAAATACAATCCCATCAGTAAAGTACAAGAAAAATACAAAACAACAGGAAGGTGTCAAGCTGCTCCTAGATCGTCCTCTGGAGTCCCTGCCTGAAGGGTAGGTACAGATGGCCACCTCATCTCTCCACACCCGGCTGTCACCTTTGGGTACCATCTCGTCGTGAAGTCCACCTCTGGGTACCCTCTCGTTGTCCAATCCACCTACGGGAACTATCTCTTCCTGAAGTCCACCTTCGGGTACCCTCTCACCGTCCAGTCCACCTTCAGGTACCGTCTCATCGTGAATTCCACCTCCAGGTACCGTCTCGTCATCACATCCACCTTCGAGTACCATCTAGCTCTACAAGCCTCAACCACGATCAGCGATGCCCGTCGTCTGCAACCAACACAATGTAGTGCGGGCAAAGCCCGTGTAGGGGTGAGTATACGATACTCATTAGGGACCCCGAGACCCCTGATGGTATCCCTGAATCCAAAAAGGATAAAACACAATGAAAATATACAATCATGAAGTATCATCCAACACTACTTAGGTATATGCCCATACATATACCTAAGTTATCAAATCCAGTTCATCTCCAACTCACGAGCTCAAGTACAATCCAGTCCACTCAGGAAAGTAACACATAATCCACATAGGAACGAATAATCCAATCCCCACATGATATCAAGTCAATCACATCGATGATAATGATTGAAAGTCAAGACTCAGCTCAAACCAGGAATTTAATCATGAAGTTGAAACCATAGCTGCTGGGGAACTACCCCTATATCGAGTACAGTGGGTCTGCCGCTACAACTAAGCACTTCCCACTAACCTTGGACTGCTGTAGTACTCCACATGTCGAGTACTGTGGGCCTACTACTACAACCAAGCGCTTCTTACCATGGGTCTTCCGCTACAACCAAGCGCTCCCCATCATAGCCTACAGAGGTACTCCTTCGGTTGAGTACCGTGGGTCTACAGCTACAACCAAGCACTCCTCCATCGTGGGTCTTCCACTACAACCAAGTGCTCCCCACTGGGCTATCCGAAACACTCAGAGTCGATCGATCAACAGTCATCAAGTCTCAGCCAGCTCTAGGGTTCCTGCACACAACACGCTCATTTTCGAGAGGGTCTGATCCACGAGCCAAGGGGGGATGATACATCAATTGACATGTAGTCCGGAGTTGATGTATCCCAAAGTTCCATCTTGACAAAAGGAACTCACCGCGACAGACGGTGCGTCAAATGGATGGCCGATCTGAGAGTTATTGACTTTTTTGTTCCCGGGGCCTGGTTGGTTTTTAAGTCAAAACCAACCCGACAATACTCCAACTGCGTCCAAACCTCGAGCAGGGTAATCCAAAAGGTCCACCTCATTATGTGGATTCCAACAAAGTCGACGGCACATCAATCAGACGTCCGGAACTCAAGTTATAAGCGTTTCCGTTCCGAGGGCCCGGTTGGTTTCGTGTTCGAACCAACCCGGCCATACCCAACGTTCTTCAAAAAATTGAATTTAATATACTGAAACGACCGTCTCAATCTAAGTATCCCAACTCAACTGACGGTGCATCGATCGGAGGTCCGTATCCCAAGTTATGGGCGTTTAAACGAACCTGTCCGATTTTAGGGGGGTTTGGGCCCAGACCGACCCGACCCAGAACCCCCTGGGTCGGCCCGAACCGGAACGACCCGACCCGGGTCCGGGTCCGGCCCAAAAGGGCACGACCTAGCCCGGCTGGCATGGCCCGGCCCGGTGCGGCCGGTCCGGCCTGGGCGGCTCGACGCCGGCCGAGCAGACGCGGAAGGGGGTGGCGCTGCCCCCCCTCCCACCCCGGTCATCCAGCGAACCGGTGCGGCTCAGCCACGACGGTATTCTCCGGCGGCGCGCTGCTGCTGCTGCTGTGATGGGGTGGCGCGCCGCTGCCGCTTTCTGCGGACCACCAGATGCGCACTGGTGGCCCGTTTCACCCGCCTTCTATGCCTGCAGTCCTTACAGGACCCGTACTTCACTGTGGAAACATCAAAACACTGTCGCGACCCCGTTTCTTCATTGTCGCCAATCTGTGCACCAACAACAAACTACGGAGGGTTGTCAGGCCGTGTTTTTTCGGCCCGCGCCCTCCGTGTTAGGTGCTATCAAATGACAGTCATTAAAAACACATGCTTTTAGTATCGACGAGGGTATAATTTATTCAAGAATAAATTATACTAACTTCTTACCATTAAACACTTAAGAATGTGAGATTAAATCACTCAAAGAGTATTAAACAAAATTCCCCTACATTTTCCCCGCAATCGAGAATTCCCAACCCGCAAACATATTATTTCGTGAATCAACTTAATATTGTGTTGATCCACGCTCTTTGATTTAGAAGGAATAAACATGGGCTTATTAATATTCACAAATTAATCCCCTACCTTGATAAAGAGTTGACGATTGATGAGCATTGCAGAAAATGACATCGTGGGGTGTGGCTCCGTACACGTTGATGAAGATCATCCGAGGAAGAGCGGCGTCTCCCTTCCTTTGATGTGGGAAGAAGAACGAGGGAAGGCAAGTCGGTGCTCTTTGCATTCTTCAAGGAGGATGAAGAACTTCTTCAGAGAAAAGAACGATTCCACTCTCCAAAAACTCCACACAACTAGACCCCCCCCCAAATAAAATAAGGTAGATCCTTATTTTATTAACCCATGTCAAGATCTCAAGAATTTAAAATTCAAACCCTTAATTAAATAAATTGAATAGCTTTAATCAATCTAATTAATATGAGGGTTGGCAATCATTTAAAGTGGGGGAGGGGTGACTTACAAATTTATGGGGGGTTTCCAACATAAAGAGGGTGGTTTAGGGAAATTTGAAGGGGTGGGGCTTGTGGGGGCCCCACCTCACAAATATCCTACCAAGTGGTTAGGATGTAGTGGGTCCCACAGAACTCCCAGGCATAGGTTACAACTATTAGATTAGAAATAAAATTTTGGTGAAATTTTTTATTTCACTCTTTAGTTAACCCAATTATTTAACAACACCACCCGAGAAAACTCAACTCCAGAAAGGGTCTTCTTAAGCAAAAACTGGCATTGCGGTTTCAACGGTGCCCTCAGATTTCGATTCCGAGCACCAGTTCAAAAGATATAAAAACCCACTCGCTCATTCACTGAATGTACCCGAGATAAACATCGAAAATTGATTCCGGGCACATCGAGCCTCAGAATCAGGTTCCGTCAGAACCCACAGACTCGCAAAATTCCAACGAAATTAAGGAAAAAAAATTCCTTGAAATTTCTATGTCTTTAAAATAAAAATATGCCATACTAAATTATGTGTCAACTGTAAAAGTTAAATTTCAAATTTAATGACCCTAGAAAATATCAAGTGGGTCCCGAACCACTTTATGTTCCCTCATCCATGCTGCATCCCAGAATAGTCATCTATCATAGAGACATTCCCCTTATCCCATCCTATAAACATGATGTCGTATCGATTACCGAACTAGAATCCTATGTTGGGTGTGAGTAAAACATAGTTGGCCACCAATAACAGAGTGTAAAATCAAATCGAGTTAACACAATTTATGAATTTGTGCAATGAATAAAATACATGCAATAATGTGAATATATTATATTTATTCGACAATGCTTTATTTAACCACCCAAACCACCAAGTTCCTGAGGACACCCAAACCACAATACCTACTTCATCCCGAGCAAGAGTCTGAACTGTATCACATATTTTATTCAAAAGTTATGATAAATAATTTACTTTCATTATCCCTTTAATTTTAATTTATATTAAAGATAATTAGAACCATAGTCCAATGCCAAAATCTAGGGCATATATCATCATGGATGGCACATAATGAGTATTAAAAGCATAAGTCCCTATCTCACACCTTATGGGTATTTGGAGCATAATTAATTTTCACATAAAAATTGAATACATGAATTGGATCCTATAACATCATGGCTAGGACCCCGTGGGTATTTAGAGCATTAGTTTCTATCCCACACCCTTTTATCAATAAATCATATTTGGGTATATGGAGCATCAATATCTATCACTTGTACCACAACATCACATTAATTAATTAAACAAATTAGTTAATCCAATTCAATAATTATATACCCATATCATTGCATTAATTAATTCATCAATTAATTAATCCCATAAATTCCACTTATTAATCCAAGAAATAATTAATAACATTAATTAAATTAATTAATCAATTCCCAATTCCAATATACAATAACAAATTTAATAATTAATTATTCAATTCAAATTCCAATATCCCACAATTCCATATTCAATATTTCATTAAATAACTATAAATTTAAATATTAAACAATTAGAAAAATTTGAATAATATAATAATTAAATCAACAATTAATTATTCAGGACGGATAATCTCTTAATTAATTAATTTTCCAAATTAAATAATTCAATTATGAAATCCAACTTCCAAAAAAACCATTGAAATTATACAATGAAATATATGTAATTTAAATCGTTACTATTAGATTTTAATAAAATGATACCTATCTCAAATCTTTGACAAGTATCTCCCAAAACAAATCTCCAATTGTAGCATAAATATCAAGAATGTGATGATAAAAAAGATCTAAATCGAAAAACAAGAACAAAAAATCTGAAGAATCAAGGTCATACAATTGTAGATCTTGATCGAATAAAACTAGATTTATATTACAAAAAACCATATCTAGATCAATAAAAATATAGGATAACAACACTAAAAATGATGATGGAATAATGATGAATATAAGGGAAACCAATTTGGAAGAGATTCACATATTGGGAGAGGTGAAGATCATTGATTCGTGCGTCAAATCTTGAAAAAAGGAGGTTGGGAACCTTAATAATTCGTTCCGAAGCCTCCAATCAGATTAATAATTAGGGGATGAGTTGTGGTCAATATTGTTTTAATATGGTGGTTCAATTATTTTAAAAAATGAGTTTAGGGTTAATTAAAAAGATGTACATGGTCTGTTGTGCTGTGGTGAACGGTTTTCCAAATTGTTTTCCTTAACCGTGCATTAATTGTGTGTTGGGGGGTGCATGATTTATCCATTTTGTAAACATTGTTTAACAAATCATATAACCACTATGAGAATCCCCTCTGTTTGGGTTCACACAGGTTGATGGGTCAAGGTGAAGTGTTTGAGAAAACCATGCACGTTTCCTGTTCCTTCCAAAATTCCCAATTTGAAACCAAGCGCACCCCAAGGTCTAAACCAAAAAAGTACTCTAAAAGAAAAATGATTACCTATAATGAGGCATGATACTTCTCAAAAAAACGTTTAGGATCCTAAATTCTCAACACCTTACAATAACTCATCCTCCAGATCTACTCCCATGTATTTCTAAGATTCTGAGTCAAAAATATTGGGCCACTAAGCCCTCATATCTACTTATCTCTCAAATTATTCCTCCTAATCACACCCACTTTTCACAATACATTAACTATTGTAATATAACTTCTATAAAAAATTTCTCACTATGATCTAACACACGTATTTGATGCTCCACAAAGGAAAAAATCTATATCAAGATCAAAATCAGTCACATAGATCACATGAGAAGGGTGGGGGAGATGCCTCCATATTTTTAACACATGAAAAATGTTATGCATATCACTCTGTCCCTCTGGAAGAGGCAATCAATACACCATCGGCCAAATTTTATTTACAACCTCAAACCATCCATTTAACTTGAGTTCTAGCATTACCTCCCTGTGTATCTAGTAGTGACCCAATATAGAAGGCACTTAGAGGAATACATTATCACCCTATATAAACACTAGGGGATATAAAAGTCTATTAGTATACAACATATGTATACTCTGAGCTATATCCATATGCTTCCGAAGACAATGTACCTACTCTGATGTCTCATAGTCTCCTACATGATATTAGTTCCCAACAACATTGACCCGTGAACCTCAATTAAGTATAGATGTGATCTTCAATGCCTACCATAATGTGCCTCATATGGTTCTATCCATATAGTTTCCTAATAACTATTTTCATAGGATATCTCCACCAAAGATAGATGCTTCTCCCATTACCCATATAAGTTTAGAATAAATGCTTGAAACATATAATCGAGAAGCTATATAGTATGCTATGACTTGACATCTATATGTGGGTGGGAATATGTACTCAAAAAGGCCAGTGTGTCAAGTGCCTTTTTCCATCCCTAGAAGAAGTATGACGTAAAACACAAGTCACTATGTGAAAATATTGTCCGTGGCACCCCATGTGGACAAATTATCTCTATAACATACATGTATCCCAACTAATACCCTTAAAATGTATCTGATACCTATAGTAAATACAATACCTTCATCTGTCTATCTACAATAAAAAAATAGAATCATTCTTTCGAGGTGTACTCATGTGACCTGCCAAAAATTCCATGGATGCAACATCCCAATTCCATATCTGAATAGACAAAAGCTATAGTAAACCACCACATCATTGATGCCTAAACTCACCTATTGTAAGGTGTATCATTATGTCACAAACCATGCTATCTACTTTTTCTTAACCAACCTCTAAAATATTCATCCTTGGAAATAGAACGTTTTGGTCACACCATGGTGTTCCACCCACTTCGGGGCATAAAATTCACACATCAGACCCCCCCCAACATACTCGTAGGCAAAACAACTCAATTCATGAAATAGATGATCTAATAATCATCTATGCTATAATATGAAGAATAATCCCAACATTTAGGGAATTACCTCAATTAAAAACAATTTTGAATCCTCATACTACCTATCTTTGATCATTCTTAAAAGTGTAGAATCCACTAAAACTAATAAGAGGTTCATCTTACCCCGAATCACCTAAACCAAAACATGCATCTCATCTAGTAAAGTCACCATATTCCACTCAGAACAAGACTCCAGGATAGTCTTAGTATGAGTTTTACTACTTAAATCATCTATAACACTATTCCCCTTTCCTAGCATATATTCTAGATCAAAATCAAATGATTGCATATACTCAAACTATCTCCACTTCAATAGATTCAAATCTCAATGTGGAAATATTTAATGTAAGATCTTATGACCCGTAAAAAAATAAACTTATCTCCCATTAGATAATTACAAAAACACATTAAAGAATATACCACCATAGGCAACTTGATGTTGTGCGTAGTGTAATTTTGTTCATGGGGCCTCAACATCCAAGACCCATATGCCACAACTTGGTCTACCAACCTCAAACCCACTCCAAGACCAATCCCACAAGCATAAAAAATGCATATCCCTCACCTAGCATAGGCAGTATCAACATTGTTTCCATTGTCAACTACTTTTTTAGTTGTTGGAAATAATTTTCATTTGCTTCCGAATATTCCAACTTTATCCCCTTCTTATTAAATCGACAATGTTTTTCTGTAAAAAGAGAAATGTACTGAATACTATAAGATAATAACCAACTGATCATAGAAATATATTTATATCAATAATTATCTTCATATAGTTCTAGGAAACCATGACATGAACCTTCTATTGGACTACTGACACACCTTCCATTGAGATGTTGTGACCCACAATGTGTTTCTGATAAATAAATAACTGAAACACAGATATCTTAGAGTATAGTTGATTCTATATTAGTTTATTAAGACTGTATAAATATGTTAAGAATGATCCTCATGAGTATTAGAGTATATAGAGATTTCATCGACAGATTCTACTACAAACTAGTCCTAGTATGGAATGAAGATTATGTTCATCAAGGCCATATACACTACTTGTGCATCAATCAACAGAAAAAGAATTATGAAGAACTTATATAGGCCATCCGTACATCTAAATTAAGTACTTAATATATCAAAGTAAGACCTATCAAATGAAGATAACCTGATATTAAGGAATTGTTTGAGAAAACACAAACCACCCTCAAATGGTAAAAAATATTGTTGATACTTAGAAGGTGATACCAATTCTTCAGTTAATCTAGTTCAAAATCCAATAATTGACAGAGAAGTATAGAGTCCCATAATAATTCTTATTAAAAAACAATAGATAACTCCAAGTCAACATACTAAGATGGATATATCCCTTATCCTCCAACTCATCTATAAAATTATTAAGCTCATGAGGCTTTGATGGTTCCATTGTATATGGCAGAATAGAAAATGAATTATATATAGTAATGAGATCAATTATAAACTACTAATATCACTCAGGTGGAAGTGATGAGAAGTAATTAAGAAACAAATCTTCAAATATATCAATAATGGGTAGAAATATATTTTATTTTATACCCCCTACATTTAGAAACACACTAGAAACCTGGTCGATAAGCTCCCCCCATTCCCGATGAATTGGCCCTTTATGGCCTTCCTTGATATCCCACTTTACATGTTGAATATAGTTGGCACCCTCAGGAGTCATAAATGTCACTCTCATGAGGTAATATTCTATGTAGGATCAATATGCAACTAAAAAGTGCATAACCATAATTATTTCAAGTCTTGACATATCATGTATGTAAATATACAAACTAAAACGATACTCACCAATCTCGAGAGAAAACCTTTTTTCACAAATAGTTGTCTCTAAATCATACCCCCAAATGTGTATCTATCATTATAACCCCAATCATGAACTCCGCCATTAGGATCAAACCATACACAAGTTGTGTATAGATAAATGAATGATAGGAACCAATATCAAATATAAAACTTGCTAATATGGAGTCTAAAGGAATCGTACCACTTATTATCAATGGTCCAGCCTCACTATCCACCAGAGTAGGTTGAATGGAATGTAGTCATCCTGACCCTATTCTCATTGATGCTTACTGAATCCCCAGATCAACACCACTCTTGTGATATGGGCATTCTTTCCTAGAATCTAAGTTTCCACTTCCTCTACCACCATGGATGGTAGAACAATAACTTCCCAACTCTCATGGTGTGGATAATCCGCCTTCCCACCCACTAGTTCCATGTCTGTGCTCCAATAAAAATCATCTATCATGGGTTCTTACAGAACCTTTATAGAAGTACAAGTTTTACAAAAGCTTGACACATTACCATTGGTCAGGGGAAATGTTTAAAAAAGTGGCATGTACAACCGTATTAGTGACATACCACTCCAGTAACAACATGAGAAATTGATCCATCTATCTCAGTATGCTTATTCCTGCTGCTCTGGACAACATTTTCAATGATATTTTTCCCATTCATAGAATTCATACCTCCTAGCCATCCAATTGGAACCACTTGTCCTCTACAAGAAGCCTCATGTAGGTCCCCTTCTGATTTTAGATCCCGATTCACAACTTCTAAAAAAATATTCATCCAAAAGATATTGAACTGGGAAATAATTTCACATTTAATCTCATACTCAAAGTACTTGTCCACATATACATCATCTTCTTCCAATGATAGATAAAAGTATTTCAATTTTAAAAATCACCTAGTATAATCCATCATTGACATGCTCCCATGAGTCAGTATCATGAACTCAACTATTCTGTCCTGCCTAAGAGTCTCAGTGTAGAAGTGCCACAAGAAAATGTCCTAAATTTGCTTCCCCTCCATTGGATCATGTTTTCTATCCCATATCTGGATGTACCACCAATTCTTTTTTCCCATGTAAAATTTAACCATCCTACATGACCATATTCTCAACAATATCCTCCATGTTTCTGAGTATAGTATAGATGGAATGAATACAAAACTCACCTTCTTGAGGTCCCCCGACTCCAATAAAAATTGGAGGGTGAAACAACTTTAAATACCTATCAAGTTAAATAATTATCTTTACCAAACGACTTGGTTATGTCTCTAATAATCTCATGAAATGATCAATGTTATCGTATAACTCATCTCCAACTTTTTCAACTGGCACTATTATTGCTTCGGGTTCCACTGCTAGATGATCATTTAAATACATGTCCTCTTATATACCTCTAAAAAAGAATATTAATGGAGGTATATATTAATTATT
Organism: Viscum album; assembly: GCA_963277665.1. Taxonomy (NCBI): domain Eukaryota; kingdom Viridiplantae; phylum Streptophyta; class Magnoliopsida; order Santalales; family Viscaceae; genus Viscum; species Viscum album. The sequence continues at coordinate 432,195,733 of OY728139.1, forward strand.
ACAAAAACCAATATTAGGAAACATAACATCAGATTAACTCATTTACAAGGTTTCACATAAATCCATAAGAAGTAATGTCACCATAACCCACCACAAATTGAAAACCGATGCACTATCTCATCCCTTAACAATCATACATCTAGGTCATTGTCAAAAGAGGTTAAAATCATTATCATTAATCATGTTTCTCATTATGCACCCACTTATTCAAATTTTTCATCATTGTATAAATTTCAATTTCACATTTTGGAATAATTTTAAGTTTAATTTAACAGTCATGGAATAAAATATTTGAATTTCATCAACTTACCCAACACTCGTTTCCCCATGCATGCCTAAAATGATGCATGTCACAAAATAATCCTTAGTTCCTAGAATTATAAATTCATAATCATATCTTTCACTGTATTGTGCCACAATTCAAATCATAGAAAATCCTGAAATGAAAACATCATAAACAAATTTACAATACCTAATGATATAATAACTGAAATGATACAAGTCTCCTAAGATTACCAAAATTGGAACAATAACACCTATAACTAAATAAAACTAATATTCCATTACCAATTATGTTTCAAGTTTCAAAATGAAAACTCAAAATTAAAGAAACTAACAACACAAAAGTGGGTACTGAACAATTTTTGGTTCCCTTATCCTTTATCCATCAAAAACTATCCATCTAACACAATCCCTTTTCCCTTATCCCATGATATAATCATGAAGTGTATTTCTCTTACCGATTTGGTGACATGAGTAGGGTGTGAGTACAACTCACTATGCCATCATCAATTATGTATGAAGAAAAATCCTTTCAATATATTGTATATACTTTTATAAAAATTTAAATATAGGTTAAAAAGAAAATATATTAAATCTATTCAATTATCTTTTAGTTATCCTCATAAAAAATTGGGTTCTTGAGGACACCCAAACCACAATACCTTCTTTTTCTCACATCAGAGTCTGAACCACATCATATATTTAATTTACTATTCATTATAACAAATGGTTTTTTCTTTCTAATTTTATTTCAATTTATATTACAACTAATTGGAATCATTTTACAATACCAACATCTTGGGTGTCGATCTTTATGACCAGAAGCTTGCGACTATTTGGAGAATCAATCCCAATATCACACCACTTGCTCATTTTGAGTATCAGTCCCTATCCCATACAATTTTCATTCTTGCAATGTTTCCAAGAATGTCATGGATTAGATCCCATGGGTATTTAGAGAGTCATTTTGTGTCCCACAATCTTTTCTCAATCAATCATTTGGGGGTTGTAGAGAATCATATTCTATCTCACACTCATATATCAAACAATCTCATATATAACATGTACCAAAATAACACATTAATCAATTCAAAAAATTAATTTATCCAAATCAACAAATTTATATATATATCATTACATTAATTAATTAAATAATGAATAAATCACATCAATTTATTAAATTAATTAAACAATTATATAATCCTATAAATTCCAATAATTAATCCAAAAATTAATTAATCTATCCCTAATTCAAATATCCCATAAATAATTGGACAATTAACTATTCAATTCAAAATTATAATATCCCATAATTAATTCAACAATTAATTATTAAATTCACATGTCCAATCTCCCATAATTAATTAAATAATTAAATATTAAATTCACAATTAAATATTTCAATAATTTACTCAACAATTAATTATACCTCAATTCTCACAATTTCAATATTCTGATAATTAATTCAAAACTAATTATTCATGATTCTTATCCCCTTAATTAATAAATTTTAAAATCTAAATAATTCAATTCTGAAATATAATTGGTAAAATAACCCTATAAATTGTACAATTACCTATATGTAATTCAAATCATGACTATGGGATTCAAATAATAGACCACATAATTTTTTTTTGTAATAGCGATTTCCTAACAAAAATCCTCAAATGAAGTGAAATGATGAAGAACATGATGATAAAAATGATCTCCATCTGAAACCTAGATCTAAAATTAATTGAATCAAGATCCTAAAATCCTAGATATAGATGAAAAAACCTTGACATAGATCCCTCAAAACAATATCTAGATCCAGCTAAATAGAGGATAAAAAACCTTCAAATGATTAGGGATGAATTAAGAATAAAAGGGATACCAATCGAGAAGAGATTCACATAATGGATGAGGTGTATATTTTTGATCCGTGTATAAAATAATTAGGAATGGAGGTTAGGATCATCATGTACTCATTTGGTAACCTCAAAATTCAAAAATAACCATTAGGGGTTTAGTCGGGGTCGATTTTGTTTTTATAAAGGGTTTCTGGTTTTTTAAAAACTATATTTTGGGCTATTTTAAAAGTCTCACATGATTCGCATGGCATGAGAGCATGATTTTCCAAACTATGTGCCTTAAACATGTTTCTTATCTAGGTAGGGGGGGTGCATAGTTTCTCTTTATAGGGCGCATGACTTGAAAAACACTGCACCAGCCGTGTGAATCCCCTCTGTTTGGGTTCACATGGTCTGTTGGGATTGGGTGCATGGTTTGGCTGAACCGGGTTCCATCTGTGAACATTCCCTTTTCCATGAAAAATTATAAAATTTCACCCAAACTCATCCCAATTAATAATAATAAAAAGTACACAAACATGAAAAAATAGTACATAAATGAAACCCGATACATCTCTAGAAAATGTTAGGATCTTAGAAAAGGGATCTATAGTTGGTATTTTGATGAGACAAACACCTTAATAATTTACAAAATGTTTTTTAGAATAAATTTTTTAAGGTAATGGTCTATCTATAAGGGTCAATGTGGTGTAATGAATTAAGGAATAAGAGGTTCTTTTATAGTTGATGTGAGCATCACTTTTATAATTTATCAAAATATTAAATTATAATAAGAAATTTCTAATCCAAATGATTCCAAATTACCAATTAATGTATAGGGGATGTAATTTTTAATCATATATTATCCCCTTTTCCTTATTTAACTTTTTATTATTTTTAAATAATTTAATAAAATATTATCTTATTAAATTATCATTATTGTCAAATTTGACACTATTCATTACATTAATTTTAATTACATATTTAAAATAATATAAATTATAACCAAATATTTTAATATATTTATAACAAGTCATGACAGTTTAGAAATTAATGTATCCAAAAAAAAATCTAAAAATAAAATAGTTTTAGGATTTTTATTATGAATAATTTTATTTTTTCCATTAGTTTAATAATTATTGCATAAAAATTATGTAAGCATTTATGGAAATATTTTATTCCCAAAAAATTTAAAATGAAATATATTTAAGGATACTATTTTTAGTCAATAACCAGGCATTAAAACATTATAATTATTAAATGGAAAAGTGTGACATGTTTGAATTTACTTGTAATAAAATACAATAAAGGTCATAATCTCACCCAAAATTCCAATAAAGGTCATAAAAATAAAACATTGATACTAATGGATTCAAATATTCCCCAGAATAATAATTATATATGTTTTGGGTTATTTAATACTTTTTATCATTTTATTTTAAACTAAAACTACTCGATTTACCCTTACTGTGGAAATAAAATTTCTATATTTACAATTCATGATGACTAAAAATTAAGGGGACTATTTACCAAATTAGGACCCAAAATATCCATTTATGGTTTCAATTTTTCTTTATTGAACTTTTAGAAGTGAAGTAGTTAAATTTATAGTTAATCCCGCAAAATGAAATAAAAATAGTTGTATTGAAAAATCATTTTATGCCAACAATGTTGTTATACCAAAAGAAGTTATAAGGATGATTAAAATGTAATTAATTATAATATAACCTACATATTATTATTCAATTTAATTTTAAAGAAATATTTAATCATAAAGTTATTTTATAGTATAATATATAAAGTAGTTTAAAAAAATAAGCAATTTTCACAATTCAATGATAAATTAATCTTTTTAGAAAATTCTCAAGAAAAAAAATGCTAAGATAACATTGAAAAGAATGAATTCCAAAATAAAATAATTTTTTGAAAATAAAATTAAAAAAAACATTAATAAATAAATTAAAAAATTCAATCATATGAAAAAATTTGAGAGAAAAAATATTTTTATGAATAAAATGAATTTACAAAAAATGATTGAATATTTAAAATTTAATTACCAATAAAACTATTATGAGTAAGAAATTTATATATAAATGAAAAAGTATTAAATAATATTCATACCCAAAAAATTAATGGCTAGATTATAACTATCACATAATATTTTAGTTGTGTATCACTGTTCTTTTAAACTCAGTGATGCGTTTGATGCAAGTCATCAAATAAATAAAGAGGAATATTATTAAAAACATAGGTTGTTACATGAACTATTTTTAATAAATTTCATGATCACAATTTGAACATTTTCTCATAAATCAACAATTTAAAAATTGGAAAATTTCTATGTGGATACCCTTTTTGTAAAAAGTATAAAAAACGACTCCCTTTAAAAGATATATAGGGAATTTTAAATCTTATCTAGGATTACACATACTAGGTTTCCAAATAGAATAAAATTAGTGGGAAGTGAATGTATGGAAAAGTAATAGAATTAATTTATAGATATCATTTATCATAAGAAATTTAATGATCCTGTGAATGTTAAAAATGAAAAAATTATAAACCAAAAATATTAAAAAGGCCATTAATTCATTTGAATTGAAGTTTAAGGGATTTTTTTTCTTTAGATACTTTTCCTAAATTTGAGGAATTTCATTATCATCTAGAAAATGGGCATAATGAAATATACATACTTGAAACATATAATTTCATCCTTTAATCAATTTCCCCCATAATGTAAAATTCTGATCTAATGATGAATAAGAAGAATACATCAGGCCTTAAGCACTATGCTGAACTTCTAATAGATCAAATAATCAAAAAATTAATGATGAAATACTCCTCCAATATTTTGATTTTATCCAAAACTAAAATTTTTAGAATTATATATCCAATATGGAAAAGTATAAAAATTTCTAGGATGTCAATAATGCCTATAGTTTAGAATAATAGAATCTATAATAAGTTAATCATAATACCCCTCCAAAATATGTATGAAAATTTTTAGGACAACTAAATTTATAAATAAGGTCAGTAAGATTAAAAAATCAACTTTACATTACTCCAAAAAAGTAGGATTAATGTCACATAAAATATAATTGAACACCTTGCTGAAATATTCTCTAGAAATTTGGGAATATACTAAATTAATATTAAACCCTAATGAAAACATGTATGCTTATAAAAATTTACTATTTCCATTATCCTAAAATAAAACCACATACTATTGAATAAATTATTTTATTCCAAAATAAAATAGCCATTATCAAAACACTATGAAATTTCATTTATTCGAATATTATCCCCTCAGTGTCAGTCATCTCTATATCAATTACAAACACTATTATCTCCACATTGGACATACATTAAGGATCATGTTTCCCTCAAACATGTGCTCTCAAAAACACTCATCACAACACTAAATCACATTTCTGGTTTATTCCTACCATTTAACATATAATATCATTTCAATAAATAAAAAACAAGGACCAATCCATATATGTTTCATGATTCAAATATTCTAAAATTGTATTCATAAAACACTTTGAAAACATAATTATCAAATTCTAAAACCTAATAATTTTAATCATTCCACATACTTGTCAATACATTTACCAGTCTTCCTAAACTTATTCATTAACACTACCTTACTTTCATATGTAATTCATGGTTTTTTCTTCATCAATGGAAAAACCATTACTCATACAAAATTTATAATCCTTTTATTGTGATTTCTCCCAATGAAATTTATTTTCAGAATTCCCATAATTTCTACTTTTAAAAAATTCAACTTTTAATGACTCATTTTTTAAACCATTATTCTCATGGATTATATTGACCGAAAATTACTCTTTTTCTCAGAAATTACTTTCCCTATGTCCTTTCTTCAACATAAAAAACATCTTATAGTTACTTTGATACATTCTCGTTCATGATTCTTGCAACATTATAGAAATGATTAAAATTTATCTTTCATTCCCCTAGGGCCATCATGAACACCATTTTTCTCTTGAATGGTGTGTCAGGAATCTCACATATGTTGATACAATGGATTATATTATGGGATTACCAATTATGAATAATAACATGGTTTATCCCTCCTCTTCCCATCTCATTTTTTTCTCAAGAGTAAATTCACTCCATTTTCCATAACATTCACCCTTGAATTTAATCATCATGGTCCCAAACATTATCTAAACCCAAAATAATTGTTTCACTTACCATAATCATAGTTGGATAATACAAAATATATTATAAGATGTCTAAAATATGAAAACTTATTTTAAATCAACGACACTTTAGGTTTATCCTAGTCCATCCATGATTATCATCAATTGAAAATCATTAATAATGGTTCTTATAGAGAATATGGTTTGTCCCAAGACATACCCCCTATAAAATTCTAACCAGGTGTACAACATGGCCTATGGTTGTGTAATAGTTGATGACCGATTCTATATTAATACATATTTTTGTGTATATTAACCCTATGTCTAACTATTCTATATCTAAAACTATATGTAGTATCTAAATAGGGATGTAATTTAATTTAGAAAATCACATAATTTATTTCATAACAAAACACTAGGGTGTTATCCTATATATAGACATATCACTAGGGTTTTCACCAATGATTCTAATCCCTAATCACCAATGGTTGACCAAACCATTATTTGATAACCACTATAATGACCTTGGCTTCTCTTACAAAAATACGACATCTAAATAGATGAATATTCAATACATTTCACAAAATATTTATTCCTAGACCATATTTTGTTTTTGTTTTATAGATTAGATAAAAATATTTATTTTTCATGAAATATATTCAACTTATACTATAATTATCTTCTGTCATGGTTGCCTTTATAGGCATACCCTACTAATAACATTCATGATTACCCAAAGAATGGAAACATAATAACTGTAAAGCTCATATTTTAATAATGAGTAATCATGGGAGATATTAACTGATAATCATATGAAATCATTAAATAGTCATAAGGATATCCATTTACGATCATAAATTACATATTTTACACCCAATATAACATTGAAAACTAAACATGTGTTATGTAATAAAACATTTTCATTTGAAAATACACAAATCATATGAATATTAAATCGTCAAAACCCAGTCATTAACAACAAGTTCATGCCATAAACATGTGTGGAATCATAAAAAGTATTTAAAATAATTTTCTTATTATTCATGCATAATTTTGAAGCCTATTATAGTTTAATGGGTCTACTACTTCAAACAATAGATGTATCATAGGTTCACTCCCAAGACTATCATAGTGGATAGAGTCCCTTACTGAACATGGTTCACTCCCTATTCCAGTCCAATTTATCTTATGATATATCAATAATTACCTGATTAATTTGAGGGAGATATAGGTCCTACCAATATCATTATTAAAATCATACTTTTCTTTTTTCTGATATAAAAAATTATTCTTCATATATGAACCCATAAAAGGAATGAGTTTCATAATCACTTACTCAAATCAAAACTCATGGAAGAGTGACAAGAATCATAAATATTATTCTATCATAAACAAAAATAAACAACAATAGAAAAAATTATTATGGTATCATTTGATAAAATAATCATTATCAAATAAGAAACATAAAAAATTCTTTCACATATGGAAAATTATTTTGAGAGATCACATAGAATAATTCTTGAGGAAAATAACCATTACATTTTAAAATCATTTCATTTTAATAAAATATATTGAATTATAAAGGAAAGAATTTTATTGAAAAGAACCTTGTAAAATTATAATGAAATATTCAAATAACAAAGGCATCATGATGATAAAAAATCCACTACTTCATTACAAGTTTAAATGAAAAATTTCTTACATATTTTTATCAGATAAGTCATAATTTTCTACGGTTGGTGAATAATGCAAAAATTCTTTCACAAAATTCTAAGAAAGTCAATAAATTTGAAATAGGGATTTTCAAAAGGTAGGTGAATATAAAAAACCATATGTATTGTTTTGAAAATATGAGAATAAATATAAATATTCTCTTCTAGAGACTAAAACATACACAATCATGAATTACTATGAGATTGTGAAATAAAACATTATCGTTTAAGTACAATTTAAATTGTATCCTCATGAAGGAAGTAAACATAATTGGATATGTAAATCCAAATAAAATTCATAATATGAATCATAAAAGGAAATAATGTCCAGTATATACACCACTCAATGGAAAAAAATCATGAATATGGCTAGTATCCTAATGAAATAAATGTGAGACAACAATCCCTTGCCTTGGGTCTGACTTCCTTTGAATTTTTTTAACCACTGTTAAAATAAATATAAATTTATAATAAATATATAATAAAATCATGAATGTAATAGTTATATCATATATATTGTTTATATGTATATTTATGTTCATCCATAATGATAAATATAGAAAATTAATTACCATATTCATTGAGATGCTAGGTCGTATGTAAGCATGAACGTTGATTTCACATTTTGAAGGATAGAAACAATAAAGGTAAATAATAATAAACTAATAAATATTTATTATAATATATTTTATATCATATATATCCATCGTATTTACCCTAACTATCATCCAGGTAAAAATAGAGACAAAATAATGAATCACATCTCTTCATGGAGGTGGTTATTCACACATATGCATGATCACCATTATCATTTTACCTTGGTTTTGAATGTAAGTGTATACAAATTATATTATCATTTTTGAATTATAATTATGTAATTAATATTATATATAAACATTAACCCATGAAAATAAATACCTATAAAATATAGTTATTACAAATGAATTGTAATGCTAGGTGGATACGGTAAGTCACACATACACATGAGAGATACTTCCACTTCTTGTCTGATGGGAAAGAGGTTGTTCAATGTTTTTTAATAATCATAATAAAATATAATTTTTTTAGGAAAATTTATTTTTTATGTTATGATAAATTTCATAGATTTTTAGGAGGAATAATAGTATCAAAATAAACTGACCAGTTTGGGATATTATCTACTCTATTAGATGACAACATTAGATCACCTATTAAGGTCTCCACGGATGGTATTTTGAGATTAAAATAACCAATATAATGTTTATAAAAAACTTTATAAGATATTTTTGAATATATTGGTTGATTTATAGGTCTCTAATTGGTGTAAATAAGTGAGGGAGGAGGGGGCCTTTTATAATTGAGGTGTGTGGATCTTTTAGAATGTCTCTAAGGAATAAATTATAATAAGTCTATTTAAGATAAGATTGCATCCAAATGAAATAAACATCACCTAGGATATCCTATTAAACCATATATTATCCACTCTATCATTATATAATATTTATATGTTTTATTAATAAATTTAAAATGTATTATTTTCATAAAACACAACATTTTCAACTTTGACACTATTCATTACATTAACATTAATAAAATAATGAAAACAATAGAAATTTGAATATAATATGTCAATATAAAAATAACATGTTTTAAAAGAAAAATTTATGTATGAAATGAATTATTTTAAATTATATAAATTTTAATGTTTTTAATATCATTTATTTTATTTTCAACTTAATTGAATACTTACTGTGTTAGAATTGGGTATGAAATAAATGTAATCAGTTCATCCCTAAAAATTATAAATAAATTACCATGATAAAGGTAAATATTTTTTATTTAAAAATACTATTTATAGTCAATTATATTATCTATATTACTCCAAATTAAAATATTATGCCATTAAAAAAAAGACAGGGACATATGTGGATTTTTTTGAAATAAAATATTATAATGGTCATAATCTCATCCAAATTTTAAAAAAAGGTTATAAAACAAAAAATTGGAATTTTAGAGATTATTTTAACTAATAAAATAATATTTAGACATGATTTTTTGTTATTTAATTATTATTATCATTTTATTTTTAAGCTAAATTACACGATTTAACCATACCATGGTAATAAAATTAATATAGTTACTATTATTGACTACCAAAAATAAAAGTTTCATATTTACCAAATTTATTAAAAATTATTCCATATATTGAATACATTTTAAATATTTAACTCACATATGTTTTATAATTTAATTTAAAATTAATTTCACAACGCATAATAGAAAACAGTTATCTTGAAAAATGTGTTTCTAAGACCAAATATTTACTTATAACAAAAAAGGATGAAGGATGATTATAATGTAATTAATTAGAATTTATCTAACTAATTAGATATTAATTTAATTTTTTATAAAAAAATAATAAAGGGTATTTTCATTATTAATAAAATGTTAGTTTAAAAAAATTATTATTCTTGGAAAATTTATTTTCTATTGAAAATTTTAAAAAAATCATCCAAATATAATTTTTACATGATGAATTTAAAAATGAAATTAATTTTATTAATTAAATTTTATAATACATTCTGAATTTAATTAAAATATTCTCTCAGAATTTTTTTTTTATAAATTGTATTTTTGAAGAATATAAAGATTTTAATAAAAATATAAAGATTATTTACTAGAAAATAATAAATAAATTAATATTGTGTAAAAAATTATATATATTTCATAAATTAGTTAACCACATCCATAACCTCCAAATTAATTTCTAGGTTATAACTATCACATAACATTTTAATAATTGATTGTGGTTTGTTTAAACTCGACATTGCGTGTAATGTAATCCATTACCTAAATAAGTAGAACTATTTCCATTAATATTATGGGTTTACAAGGTACCTCCATACAATGAGTGTAATATCCTTACTTTAACACACCATCATGTGTTCCCTCTATCTATTAAGTGGTATCCCCACTATGATTCACTAGGCTGTGATTCCTCTATCTACTGAGGGGAGTCCATGACAGATTAAGAAGAGGGTACTATATCTATTGAGTGATACCGATGGGGGTACTCAGCTGTGGGTCCTTTATATAATTAAATTTTCCCCATATTATAATAGATAATGGGTCTTATAATGGATAATTTCCCCCCCTCAACTTTGTAGCACACAGGTGAGGTTCAGGTCCTCCAAAAGGTTGACTTTAATGGATACATGATATGTTTGGAATCATAGATGGACCATTGGATCTACAGGATGTATCATTATTCATTGAATATTTTAGATATGGTGAGCCTATTTCTCTCTCATACGGGTTTCTTTATGATAATATATTTATTAATTTTCAATTTTCATCTTACTTTGGGTCTATATGACTTCTTTTGTTTCTCTCTATTTATCTTTTTATGATTATTGAGTATTTCTATTGGATATGTTTAAATTATACCGACATATTCTTTTCCTATAAATTTTTTGTCTTGTAAATATCATAAGCAGATCGATGGAAATGTTGGTGAATATTAAGGATACATGTATGCATTAACCGTATACTATGTTTAGACTAGGAGATCGTGAGTGGGGATCTCGTCTCATTTCATTTAGTCCAGTTATTGTCTGGTTGGGAATCAACATCTTGTAGGGTGTGTATTTTTCTCCATATGTTTGTTTATATTTCCAAATTCTTATGTATTCCTAAGAGGTTACTATTTTAATGGTTATACTCTAGATTTGGAAGGATTTTATTTTTCCACAACACATTTTCATTGATATAGTTGGGTGTGTGCATACAAGTACTTTATAAAATGCCACCAATTTAAATTATACTCTCTCACTAATTTTCTCCAACAAATTTTAAATTAGAGGTGCATTTTGGATTATCAAAAATTACCCTCCACATAAAAATAGATCCTTGATGGATTGGGTAGTGATATAATGACTATCTCCAATGGGGCCAATCAAAGTATATGGACAACTGTGATAAATATTATGTTCCAAAATCTAATAGATATTAACAACCCTGACCAAGTGTAGGTGAATCATCTGTTACTAGTGATCATGCCCCCCATTTTTCTTATATAGATTATTAATATTACTTTAGTCTAAAATATGATTATACTCAATGATATATATGGTCGAGCCTTCCATTGTATCATCTGATTTTTGTGATTCAATTTCTATTATAGACAATTTAATCCCTGATGCTGATCTTGTAATGGTAATTCCTATGAGTTATCGGGAATGTCCATATAATTTTATTAAAGAGGATTATCCCTGATCAATATATATTATAAAAGAATTATGCATTTGATAATACCCAAATAGGATATTTTATTAACTATATATATTAAACATTAAACAAGTAAAAAGAAAAAAATATTTTTTTTGATGAGGCTCGGTTCACACATAACATTAGAAAGAATGAATCCAAACATAGATAAATAACTAAATCCCATAGAACTATAGTTTTTATAGTGAAATATTTTTTCATTCATGTAACTCTACTAATTTATGATGTTTATGAATGTTTTTGAAGTAATTAAAATGTGTAATGTAAGAAAACATTTGTTAATAATTTTCATATGATAGTGGATGAAATAAAAAAATAATCATGACTATTCCAAAAGATAGGTTCATGGAGGACTAAAATAAATTGATTAATGGAAAATAAATTTCCTCTTTTTCATTGATGGATACAAAAATAACCCCACTAGATTATTACATTCATTCAATGTAAAATATTTTCAAATTATTTGTGGTGCTTATCAGTTTTGATCCTTCAAATAACATTATACTACTTGAATGGAAATTAAATCTATTTTTCTGATTTTTCCAAAGTATCAATTTTTAAATAAATTAGTTATGAATAAATTAATTCAACCACTATAAGTGAGGATATATAAAAATATTTAAAATATATGTGAAAAAAATAGTATTGGATAGTTTTATTGTTATTAATCATTTTGTTTTATGATTATTTTTTAATTACATGTTTTTATTCTATATGGTGGCAATTTTTATGGAGTTGAAACTATTTTCTAATGCATGAAACTAATGTTGTAGAATCATAGTTATATATATGAATATTTTTAATGTTACATGTAAAAATTATTATATGTATTCATTATCGATTTCCCCTATTGATTTTTTTATTCTAATCAGAGAGGGTCCCTTATGATGATACTTCTATAGGAATTTCTCATTTGTGATATTTATTATAATTCAGAAGTAGCCAATAGGATCTAACACACAAGTTAATTCAATAGGTATTATTATCTCTTAAGGATTGAGCTATAGGGTATCAATGGATATGGAATTAATAATTTTATTCATTCCACTACTACAATAATCAATCAAATATTCACATAAATGAGATTGTCATACTATGTTATCCATTTGACATTTTCACTTATAAATTATGTATGAACTGAGACCTATCTATAAATAATAATAATATATTAAATATTTTAGAAACATAATTCACTAATATATCATTAGAAAGACAATGAAAAAATATGAATAATTAATAATAAAAATATAATGGGATATGAAACTAAAATTAATAATATTACTAAAATTTTTAAACTAATGGTTCTTGGAAATAATTAAATTCCCTTGAAGTGAGAAACATTATACTATGGTAGAAAAGTAGTAGATATAAGATATTAATAATATTAAAAAATTTAAATGAATCATTAGAGAAAACTAAATGTGTGTGAAAGTTATAAGATTTATGTGTTATATATACGATCTAAAGAACAAATTCCTTTATTATGAGTGGTAAGGTAGTAATTTGATATATAAACAATAGAATATTTACCTGACAGATGGGATATTAAATTAAATATTTTATATAACTAATCACACACACACACACTCATATATATATATATTCAAATAAACATAATTTATAAAATTAGAATATATGAATACCAAAATAATATAATCAAATATTAAATTAAAATATAGTTTTTTTTGTCATCCTCAGATAAATTATTATTATATGTTTTACAATTATTTAAGAAACCATCATAATTTTTTGTATAATTATAATTCTTAAATTTACTGATAGTGAAATTTATTTTTAATATTTAATATATAATTTGGTATCTTTATACCATAATTAGTTAAGAGTTAATTTTTAAGAATTTTCAAAATAATATATTTTTTTAATAAATACTAAATTAGAATCTCCAAATACCATAATTTTATGATAGTATTTTCATTTAATAATGAGATAAGAATTCCTATAATTAATTTATATAATATAAATAAGTAAACTATTTTAAATAAGGTTTTAGAAAATAATAAATTCACTTTCATGAACTATAAGTACTATCCAAAGTGTATAACATGTATTATTCAATCATAAAATATGTATATCACATCATGAATCTCAAAATAAATATCATTCCATCATTTTTAACATATATATCCAAAAAATCCAAGAAATATAGGGGACTATTATCTTTGGGTGGTTTGATCAATTAACATTAAAACAACAATATAATTTTTTATTTTCATCTTCACATATACTCTCTAATACCATCACACTTTGATCACTCCATGTGATATTCTAGGGAAATATATAAAGAATAGTGTAAGATATAATGATTAGAAGGGAAATGTTAATTGGGTATTCTGGGGATAATAATCATAATTAGATAAATAGCATATTAAAGTGAAATCATGTAATGATGGTAATAAAGGAAACACCAATCCTAAAATATTATATATGAGGATAACAATCATAAATATGCTGAAACAACATAAAATATATACCAAATTCCTTGACCAATCCACAATATTAAAACATTATAACAGTTTAGATGAGGTTTTCTCATTTGTGCTAGGCATAAGAATGTGGATAATAATAAATGAATCTTCCCCACACATAATATTGTGCACAATACTAAGTGAATATAGACAATACAGAATGATATCATGACATACAAAACATTACCTAATTCATTGTAGATATATATAATTATAGTCTCACTAATCACATATAAAATGTACATTCATATTTGTTCCCCAGAGAATTAACCAAATAGGATGTGTCCATGGTCCATAAAAGTATAATTAAAAGTAATGAAAAATAGTCAAATAGGTTTAGGGTAAAATTTACATAATAAAACCAAATAAAGAAAACATACAATACTCATCCTTTGTTCCTCCCAGCCCTTCCATGGTTACGACCACACCCACTTTGGTGCCTTCTTATTCACTACAGTTTTGAGGTCCGCCAGTCACCACATTGATCATCCATACCCAAGAGTCCATCAACAGAGTCATGAACACCAAACTGAACTTATTTTGAGGTTGTTCTATGTTCAACATGAGGGATAATGTCCACTATTCCAGAATTTCCTTGAGTGTTATCCTTTAATAACTCATCATTAGAAGAATTCCCATCCTTCTAGGTGCAAACAACTTCAATAGCATCCTGCACAATCATCAGAGAAGGAGAATCATGAGATGAATTTTCCAGGACAACTTTCCTCTCATGACTATCATTATAAAGAAAACCAAATTACAAGGAATTGATCAACTCCAGCATGCTGAAAAAATTCATAGTAGATAAGTTGTGGCCATCTATATAATATCTCACTGTTGTTTTAGCAGTATGAGTATCAAATTCACCTCAAAAATTTGCAGCGCCATCCTTCAAGGAATGATTAGCCTTGGATTAATAATAATAAAGACAAAAAATTTACACAGTGAACTCACATTGGTCTTTTCCAGGTACCATAAAAGATTGATTGTCTTTGCAAGGAGACACATCCAAGGAATGTCTCTCCTGAATATGATTCATCCTTCCAGTAACCATTACATCCGTATAATCACCTACAAGCGACTCATGAGTTTTTTTATTAGCGTCATCACAATGATCGGTGCCTGAAAAAGAACTCTACTTAAGATTACCATGAAAAGGAGGATCTCTTTTGAGAGAGAACTAGATTTCAACTTACCTTTGCAGAGAAACTATTCCCCCATTGAGACAGCTGAATCGAAATCAAAATCCCTTCCCTCACTGGAAGTGAATTAACCACCCCATTTAAAAATAAAGGCTTCCCAAAGAACTAAAGAATTATTAAGAATCATATTTTGAAGAGGGAATACTCCAGAAGAGTCTGGAAAAACACATCTTCCATCATCACTAAATTGGGTAGGATTTTCCAGTGCACCATTGATAAAATCCACAGAAAAAGATTTCCCATGAGTCTTATTCTTTGTCCTAGAAGAAAAACCATCCATAAATACCCCATTAAATCCCAAAGATTAAGTATCCTTCAAACATTATGAGAGACCATCGGAAATAAATGAGTTTGATATTCTTATGTAAGAGAAAAACTAAATCATAAGGCATAAAATATCAATGTAAAAAAGTATTAATTATTTTTGGATTTCAATAATTTTATAATGTGTTATAAATCATGAATATAGCACACATGTAAAGGTAAAGTCATTTGAAAGGGCGAGGAAGTAGGTACATAATTGAACACTTTATAGACACATTTTTAAGAAATGTATATATAACTGTTAAAGGAGATCCAATACCAGTGGTTTACTTAAATATAAAAATGAATATGAATAAAATTACAAATAATTACTAGTAAAATTATATATCATTTAATTTTTTAACATTTAGTATTATGACACATGAGATAAACTATGGAATTTATATTATCCCTTTATTTTTTTTGTTCTCCTAATGTGAATGGGTAGAGAAGTTGAACATAATGGAAATAAAATGCAATGAAAGATAAAATAAACAAGTGTATATGGATTATTTTATAGGTAATGATAAATAGAGATAAAATGGGTGAAGAAATCATAACTAAAAGAGGGTGTGAAAATGAAACTCCTTACCTAAAGACATGAATTGGCTAAGTAAACACACATAACATCTTTAATTATCAAATAAACGTTATTGAATACTAGTTTTGGAACCTTTTCCATGATTTTTAAATTATTTTTATTCCTTTATGTTCAATTATAATCAGTTTATTTCATCAGTTCTTATAACCTTGATCTCATAGTGGGTTGTTTCATGGTTGCAAGGTCACATCAACATATTGTAAATGAGGAAAATTTATGTTAAACGTATCCATAACATTACAAGCGTAATGATATATATTTACCATCTTTAAATAAGTTTACATTTTTCCATCATGAGGAATTTATTGTAAATTATGCCTAATTCAATTAGTATATGTGTTATTATATGTTGGTGCGTTCATCGAGGCATATTAATTTCCAATAAAAACTTATATTGACACCTTTTAAATGTCATTTAGTCATTATATAATATAAAAATATTATAATATCTTTATTGGGTTTATATTTTTCATTTAAATGTTTATGTGAACCATATATGATGGATGTGGTGGTTTTTAAAAAACAACCCCTTATAGGAGGTGATACTAACCATGAATGGATATTTGTTTAAAAACAATCATTATGTTCAATTTATAGTTTCAACATTCATATTATTTCGTATTAATCCTGATATATATTTTTTTCATTTCTTCCATAATTATACATGAATTATATATTAAAACTATCCATTTTGGCATTGATAAAAAAATTAAGAACACCATCCATGGAGGTAGTGAACCAACCATGATATGTGGAATGATTATATTTTATACTGATGATATGGAGTATGATATTAGATATTGTATTAAACTAAAATCATATGCATATACCTATGATAATAATGTAACTATATGATGATGTTTTAGAGTGTTTTGGTGTAGTTAAAAGATGATAACTTGTAAGAGATTAGTAGATATTGGATACTTATTCCTTTAGACATGATCTTTGATGTGATACATGGGCCTATGGAATAGTATTTTAGTAATAATGAATCCTCTAAAACATATATAAGGGATTTTGGATGTACGTTTTAAGGTATTTGGTATTGTAAATAGAATATGGTTAGAGAATAAGGGTGTCATTTATAAGATGAATAGAGGTGGTTTAGAATAAAATATTAATTAATTTATTATATTTTTTTCAATACAATGACTAATATTAATTATTTTAATAATATATGCTAAATTATGAAAGTGTGGGGATGATAACTATTTCATGTATACTCTAGGATTTAATTAACCATGTATTTAATATATAATGTAAAAAATTAATATTCAAATCTCTATTTAGCTTTTTCATATCATTATTATTAGATCCCCCATACCAAATATTGATTGTCTAATTCCACAAATGAAATCCATCTATCTAAAATAACAGTTAAAATTATGTAATTTTAATATTTAATCTCATTATAAAATAAACTAAATTATTGAATTATTTAAAACATAGTTTACTAAAAATGTATATATTTACATAAATTATAATACATTAATTGAGAAATATTTTTCATGGTATGTTGAAAAACATATCTACTTTTTTAATTTATGTTGGAGAACATTTGGAAGGTAAATTAATCAGTTAAGATAGTGGTCATTTTTTTCTTCCAATGGGCATTTAACTATTTAAAGGACTAAATTTAAATTCTAATAGAAATGTTTGAATGAATCATTTTATTTTACACGTCAAATAAATTCATTCTAATTGAATAAATTTACAGAAAAGGTTTTCCATATTTCATTTAAAAATTACAATTTTGTTTCTAATTTTTTTATTCATTTTTACAATGTTTCTCATATATGTGGTAGTTTTAGGATACCACGATTAACATAAATAAAATCTTATGGGTTACTTATTTTTATCAGTTTGTTATAGAATTTTATTATTCTTATCTTTTTATAGTATATGAAATTCATCATATGAAATTATTTTATACAAATAGAATAATGTTTAGTTATTTTGTTATGGGATTCATTTATATTATTTTTAAACAGATATATTTCAAATAAAATCTCATATATTGAAGTATATGTTGTTATATTCAACCCTTATTTAAGACGTTTTTTTTAAAAAAATCAACTCATTATCTATGATTAAAATATATATGGTTGGTTTTGTTTCATTTTTTACTTAGATTCGAGTGATTCTACTATATACATGTGGTTTGTCTGATGTTATTTAAAAAAATTTAGATGTTTTTTTGTTGATACTAGTCTCTTTGATAAAATATACTAAATAAAACTTCCTTCTTATTAGGTCAAAATGAGGCCTAGATACCCTGGGGGTGAATCAGGGTATGTATATTTTTTTTCTAAATTCGTCCTCCCCACATGATCTTGGCCTATTTATTACAAGGTTCAATTAATTTTCCCAATAGTGTTTAAATTTATCTTATCCCTTAAAATATTTATCTAATTATCATACATAAAAATAAAATCATAAAATAAAATGAAAGGACGCACTTTTTTTTACTAGGTTTACCCTCACTAAGCTACATCCTCGAAGCAGACAATGATAATGTGACAATTTACCAACTCCACTAAGGATTGATTCCAAAAAATAATTTGGGATAGATATCTTTTATTCCCATGATCAATGATGTTAAAATGTTTAGGGTCATCTCGTTAATTTCCCAAGTTCACTCCCTATGGCTTTTTCACCAGCTCACTACCGGTGGAAATTATCACCATCTTCCTCTTCCTTTATCACTGCTCTATAAGGGATCCACACATAGTTTATAGACCTAATGATACCTTAATTATCTCTAATTAATATATCCTAGTCTATAGGTAAATTAATTGTGTATGTTCATTCTAGGATGCTCCTTCATATTTGTTAAAAAACATAGATTCCAAACTTCTACTTTGTAGTGAACTGGAATTGCCTTCTCTTTACTGTGGACTTAGATATTACTTCCCATTTTGCAAGATCATCAGTAGATACAAAGTCCTACTTTAACCCCTTTAATTTATTAGTGAATAAAATCCTTCCAAAAATATGGTTTAATTTTGAAGATCCATAGTCTTCAACTTATTATGAATTCATATATGAAAATGATACTATTCAGTATGTATTCCTGGTTTGTATCTCCTTTCACAAGAACCTCAAAATAGTATCATACATAAGAATTCCATGAAAATAAATTTTCACCTGATATATTAAATAAAAATTTCCATACAATATTAGATTGCATAAATAGCTTTTTCGAATTGTTTTAGTCCCTTCACAATCTTCCTTGAATCGACCGTGAACTGCCATGCTTCCTCAGCAAACTGTATTTCACCACATGGTGAGAGTGATTCACCTAACACATCTTCTTTAACAGATAGTGTTTTCTTCAACCGAATAATTTCCTTTGTGAGATTTATATCCCCATTAAGACCTTTTGAAAAATGTTCTCATGAACTTCTACCTCCTTTCTAGAATACTGCACCACAAACTCTTCTCTTTTGTAAAATTATCCCTCACGAACTAATTCATACTTCACTGAATTCTTCCTAGGGCAATGATATGTTATAATTAAATTATATAAACATAATAATCTAATTAGGTGTATTTATATACTAAATTGGTCCAAAATCCCATTAATCCAAATTACACAAAACGTCAATATGGTACAACATTCACCGTATACTGTGTTATATGGTCTGCATAATATATTTTTACATTGAGGCGACTGATGTCTTATGTGAATGAAAACCCTTGTGGCTAATAAAATCACCACAAAATTCCAAAAATTTCATGCCCCCCAAAAACTTTAGGCATCCCATGATCTGAAAGTATTTCTGCAAACTGATTTTGATATGCGGTCCATGTACCACACTTCGCGGTCCACATGGCACTACTTTGCAAAAATTCCACCTTTACCCAATTTATTTCACCGTTCTGCATAACTATTATTGTGGTCCTTGGACTTGGATTTTTTGTCCTCAAATCATGAAACCCTTTAAAAAAACACCCAATTTTGGGGCCCATATAAAAACCTCCATCGGTAACACCAACAATTCTGTTTCATGGTCGTCAAACCTTTTCATCAAATAAAAACACCCTAAAACCATTGAAATGATGGAATGAGGATTTTTACCATCACATTTAATAGATAAAATCATCTAACTATAATAACTATGTATTTTTTCCAATGTGAATTCAATGATATATAATTTTTAATGTGTGATATACACAACATATAATGTATATGAGGTAGGTTTTGTGGGGTTTCATATTAATAGTCCAAATCCCTATCATGGTCAAAGACATCAAAAGGGTTGATGTTTATGAGAAAAAATCAACTTCCACTAAAAATTTATGAATATCGTACAAATATATAATTAAGGATCACATTGTATCCCAAATGAAACTCAAAGTCAAATATACTATTTTCAATATATAGTTTATGGCGACTCTATGCTATCATATTGTTTTGTTTAATAGATTGGATAATATCTATGCATTTATTAACCAACTAAGGTCATAATAGATTATTCTCTCTAACTTTATAACACCATGATTTTTTTTACACATTCTATAATAGATACACTAATAAGTATCCATTTGAATTCTTGAGTGGAATATATTAATGTACAAGAATATTAGAAAATAAGATATTGACCCCATCCTTTATTAATATTTATATATGATGATATCATCACATACTATGCCTCCAAGATATTCCTTTTATATTGTTCCTATGTTTGGGGGTGATATGAATTACTGAAGTTCTACTTTATAATAAAGGATTGTTGATGACTATTTGATGATATTTTGGGGAATTCCAAATGTTAATCAGATTGAGCCAATAATAGTGTCCCATAAATAATCACAATATAATTAACATATGTCATTACATGTTGAATAATTAATATGTCTTATCAAATAGTTATTAAATTTATAGTCATTTTACTATGATTTAAAATATCCATATGTAATTGTTTCCATTATATGGATTTGGTGGACACATGAAATTATCCCTGTCATGTAATCCAATTTCCATGTTGGTATGTGTAAAATATGCTTAATCTTTTTAGATATATACCATTCTACGTTAACATTATGGATTCTAATCACCTAATGTATATTCAATAACCCCCATAACCTTATATTCCCCCTAGTAGTTCTCTTGGAGATCTTTATACATCTTTTTGATCCCTAAGTTGAAAGAGAATGTTGATCTATGAGCATCATATAATAAATAATTTAACTTAGTCTCAAATAGTATATATAATCATGTAACAAATCATATAATTTTTGATTTATTGGACCTAGATGCGACTTAATAGGTTCCTCGAGCCCAGTGGACAATGTGTCCTCAAGAACATCTTCCCAAATAGCAGAGATTATCAACTAGAAGCAAGGGCCAAGGGTTTATCCTTGGGGAAAATATGATCTGATTACCAATGTTTAGAGGAGTGGATATATATAAATAGAGGTATGTGGTATATGAAATACAAGTAAACCTAAGGTAAAATGTAAAATAGAGTCAATAGAAATAATAACTAAAATAACTGGATTAACACACAAAAACCGATGATGATATGTCTTGTATCTATAAACAATAGAATACATCGAGAGAAGACAAAATGAATAACATGTTCCACAAAAGTATAAAGAAAATCAAAAGACAATCCCAAGAATCCAAAGCTCCTGATCGATCATATTCTATCAAACTACATCCTAAACATAAAGTAATCAAGTGTTCCAAGCCATATGTTTCCCTTTATCGACACATGCATTCACGTTATCTACCCCAGATACCAAACAAAACACAGATATGGTGTGGGATAAATCTCAGTGGGCTTCTACCAATGGTATATATAATATCAATACCATGTAATGGAAATGTAATAGTGTGAAAACATGCATATATAATGTAAAGAAGAAAAATGTAACTAAATACCTATGTACCTTCTTCATCCCATGGATAACATTTGAACAAAAATAGTCTATTAATTGATTATTAGATGTTTATAAATAATCCTCATGTTAATAATATTGAAGGTTCTATGTTATGATAAGGAATCCTATAATGAATCTTAATAATGAAGTTCCAAGGTAATAAGCAAGGAAACATAGACCAAAAGGGTCTCCAAAATAATAATAACTATATCCTAGATAAGGGTAGGATTATAATACAAGGAGAATATTCCCAGGTATTCGACAATAATATGCATACCGAATCCATGGTGATCTTCCAAGGTAAAATGGGGATAAGAAGTGACTGAGCCCTAGGGATTTAACCATGGAACCTACCTATTAAGGCTATATCTTAGGAGTCTATCGAAGTCATTGTTTAATACTATGTGAGGGATCATATAGTGTCATACTGGGCATCCAATAATAGACATGTATTGGGATCAAGGTGGGTCTTAAACTATGAAAATTGTATCCCTAAATCAGAATGGGGTTCCCAAGAGCTGAAGACATTAACTGATAAGAACCATGGGAAGATTAGGCCAGATCACTCATATTTAATAATGAAGTATGGTAATATTTAATTTGTTTCTGTCCTTTATTTCATTAGTGTGATAAGTTAAAGTGGTATGAAACCTTTTAATCATGTCATAATTAATCAATAATTCCGTTTGGTTCAACGATTTCCTTTCATTAGTGTGATAAGGCCATATAACATGAAACCTTTATTAATTCCTTTTAATGTATATTCAACATCAAGGTTCATTTCGCTACCTTAAATTAAAGTGGTAAGGGGTTTTACGGACATTAATCTTATGAATCACTAACATTAATCTTGTAAATCCATATACTTAGTATAGTTCCCAATTTACCTTTCACATTTAATTATTAATTTGAAGCACTGACCATAGGAAGGTCATGTAGAAGTGATATGGTACATTCCATTCACCATTAATTGATACATCAATAATTTATGATAAAGAGTCCTACCATTAGTGTGTTCAAGCTTGAGGAGATCCCAAAAATGGCACAAAAGTGTCAAAATAAAAACATCTCAAATATGGAATATCATCCTTCAAGGGTTGTTGTAAATTGTGGGAATAACCACAAAAAACTCATCATATATGTGCAAATATAATAATCATACAGTTATCATGATTATAAAAATGACATATATCTTCAATAAATGGATCCCGATGAAGTTGGTGGCCCCCCATGAAAATTCCAAAATCAATTAACATGAGGGATGCGTTATAGACCACCGATATTAGGGTAATATGAATCTCATATGATGCCGGACTTTGATTCATCTTAGAATAAAGTAGATATGAGAAAAAGGTAAAAAATCTTAAAACTGTATAATTAGGTCGAGATAAAGAGGGGAGGAGAATAGCTAAAAAGGACTCGAGTACTTACTATTGTGCATCCAATGTGATGAACAGAAGCTCGATCAGATCATGGATGATAAAGATCATTCAATCCCTAGATTAGGCTTTTATGGAGTTTAAAAGTGAATAATTTTTTTCAAAATTATATAAATTTGGATTATGAGAAAGGGGGGATTAATTAGACCATTAAAGGAAAAATAGTAAAATTACTCAAAAAATAGCATATGCATTGTTTGGCTGCAAGGTTTTTCAAACCACACACCGACCATGTATGGATAACTGGGAATTAATGGGGACTCCCACAGTTTGGTCACAATGTTAGGTAAACCATGTGCCAACCATGCGGTAAGGCTCAATCCAAAAACATTCCATCAGCATGGTTTTCCCTACCTATGCTGCATTCCCACATGGTGAACTATAAACTATGGGCTATGCCTATTTTCCCAAAAAATATGGGTTCTGTGCTCCAAACAAGCCCCAAACACACTAGAGACCTTCAATTACTCATTAGGAATCCAAAATAGGTCCAAAATAAACAAATAGACTAAACTTTAAAGGTTCCATCCATGTGGGAAATAACGTGTTCTAAAAATCTTCGTCCTTAAAATAAATCATCCTTGAGTTCAACAACCAAGGGTACAAAAACACATTCTGAGAACCATTCTGGTCATTGAGCATGTATTTCGGCCACCCATGCCCAAATCTAATCCTGCACGTGGCCATGCTGCCATAACACCTATACAAGAGGGACATAATTGCCTCAGATAACCTTTATTCTCTGATCAATGATGTATATTGGATACTACTCAAAGTTAGAATCGAAATCTAACTCAAATTCCTCATGATGAAATGTATGAGATGGGTCGGCATGATACTGGTAAAGTATTTAAACATTGAAGACATCATTCATGGAATGACACCTCTAATAAAGTAGAAACTAATAGTCAATTATACCGACTCTTTCTAGCACCTCAATCATACCAACGTAATGAGGAAAAAACATCCATTTCTTCTATAAATATATATTCCCTCATCTGGATGATACCCAAAGGAAAACATGATCCCCAAGCTCTAACTCTAGAGGTCATCTATGGCGATCATTATAATATTTTTGTCTAGACATGGTAGTAGTCATTTTATTTATGATTAGCAAAACCTATTACAAAGTCTCATGGATGAGATGATGACCTAGTAGGGAAACCTCAACTACCTCTAGCCAACATATAGTTGAACGACATTTCTTACCATATATATGCTCAAAAAGAGCCATCTAAATTGTTGTATGTAAGTCGTTATTGTTGGTGAACTCAATGGGAGGGATTTCATTTTCCCCTGAACTACCAAAATCGAGGACACATGCTCAAATCATATCCTCTAGAACCCGTATTTTCCATTCTAATTTTCCATTAGCCTGATGGTGAATAGATGTGATTAGAACCACATATTTTTTCATATCCTTAAAAACTCCTTACTAAAATGTGATTTGAAACGCGAATCCCTATATAAAATGGTAGTACGTGGGACCTTATGGTGATGTATGGTTTGACAGACATATATTTTTCATATCTAATCAACTGAGAAAGTATCTCTAATCGGAATTAAGTGGGCTACATTCATTAGTCCATATACAATAACACATACAACGTTTCTACCTCTAGGAGACCTAGGTTAACTGACTACAAAATAAATAGAAAAATCTTTTCATTTCTATTCTAGGACTGGAAGTGGGTATAAAAATCCTACATGTATTTGGTTCTCTTCCTTCACGTTATAATAGGTGGAACACCTGGTGATAAATCTAACTATCTGAAGTTTTATATGTGGACACCAATATCGGCGTCGCATGTCTCGATATATCTTTGAGATGCCTAGATGAACTACCCACCAAGAGACGTAGGAATCTTTCATCAACTACCCTCTCATATCATTAAGTACCTTGACATGGCCATGGTTACACATGATGTCGTCTCTATCTAAAGAATAATAGAGAGTCAGTTTATTTCATGATATACTCTCATAGTGTACCAAGCCTTAAGGATATGAAAATTGTATAGCCTTCACTTTCTCAAAGATGGAATATGTAACTGCAAACAATGAGAGATAAGACTACCCATGAATATCAAGAAACTCTAGGTGAAGATCAGTGAAAAGGGATATTAACATCCATTCATCAGTGGCTTCTCGTACTGCTTGTTATTGAGTTTTCCAACTCAGGGCATCTGCAACCACATTGCCCTTCCCAAGCATATAGGAAACCTCAAAATCAAAGGATTGTAGATATTCGACCCATCTCAATTTTATGGGGTTCAAGTCAAAATGTGTAATAATATATTTGGAACTCCGTTTCTCTGTGTGCAACAGACATCACTCACCTAATAGATAGTGTATCAAAAAATATATGGCCTTGAAAACTACTAAAATCTTAGAGTCATGCATTGGGTAATTTTTCTCATGAGGACTCAACTTCTAAAATCCATACACAATGAATTTTTCTTCTTGCACTAGTAATACTCCTAGGCCAATTCTTGATATGTCACAGAAGACGGTATAACCTATAGCTGGATCGAGAATAATTAGAATAGGTGCTGAGACAAGCCTCCCTTTAAGCTCCTAAAATTATTTCTCGTATTCTTCTGACCAAAGGAACATGATACCCATATTTTTATGTCTGGTAAGAGGTGAATCAAGATGTGAGAAATCCTGTATGAAATTATTGTAATATCTAGCCAGCCACAATAAACTTCATATATAAAACATTTTATTTTTATTCTCCCAGGAAACTATAGGAATAAAATTTTCTTGGGCAACATATACACTTGAAACTAAGATAATATGACACAATAAGTTAACATTGTTAACGTACAAGTGGAACTTAGAAATCGTGGCATAAAGAAGATGCTCTATCAATTTGCACAGAATGATCTTAAGGATTTTGTTATGGCTATTATGAGTCTGAAAATACACCATGATTTTATCCACAAAGGCCATGAAAAAATAGTTGATATAGGGATGAAAAATCATATTCATTAGAGAAATAAAAATGGTGGGTGTGTTCATAAGACCAAACAACATAACTAGATACTCATAAAGACCATATGTCCTATGAAAATTTTTAAGAGGTATGTTTGACGGCCTTACTCGCACCTGATGATAACCCGATCTCAGGTATATCTTAGAGAAGACCCTAGATCCTTGGAGCTGGCCAAAGAGATCATCTATTTGAGGTAGTGGATAACAGTTCTTGATCATAATATGGTTCAACATTCTATTATCCACGTGTAGACATAAGGTTATATCCTCCTTGTTGATAAAAATCCTTGACAAAACCCAAGAAGATATACGAGGATATATAAAAACTTTGTCCTATAAATCATATAACCACTTCTTGAGATCATAAAACTATGTAGGTTATATTCTATATAGAACAATAGACATTATAACTTCTCCTGGAATAAGATAAATTGTACTCTCTCCCTATCTCTCAGGATGTAATCTCTAAAATTCATTAGGAAAGACATCCCTGAAATTTTCCACTATAGAAGGGAAAACATATTTTTGTAAAACCTGATCCTATATGTAGATATTTTTAAATAGGTAAGTCACTCCACCTATCCCATGATCATATGGTCCAGCTCTACTAGCCTAAACATCCCACTCACCCTTATGCAGACAACTCCTGCCCTCTGGGGATGTAAATGATACCATATGATGATTACTATCTACAAAATCATGATACAGAACCAAAAAATCAATCCAAGGGATCACATAAATGCCTATCATCTCAAGAATTAATAATTTCCACAAGAAAAGTTAACTACCTACCTCATGGGGATAGTCCGTACAGTGGTGTATCCCCTATGATCATACCCCTAGGGGTGTATCTAGGGTCATTACACCATAGTAATATTGTATCTCCAGTTTGAGACATTCCACGATAGATATAGAGATAAAATAGTTTAAATAACATGTATCAAATAAATAAGATACAATGTTAGATTCCACACAGATAGTACCTCATAATGTTGATGGTCTCGTAGCACGTTCCACAGGTATTGTCTATAGTGCCTCCAATTTACCTGATCCACGACCTTATGCAACAGATGGACTACCATGATCATAACTACTCTGTTGGTGGTACTGGTGATCAGGGGTCTAGCTTCCATGGCCACAAACTCCTCTTCACCCAGTCTTTCCAATTCTATTCCAATATCCCACTATATGGGGTGAAAAATAACCCACTCCTGAATTTGGAGATAGCATAGATCCTTTTCCACTTGAAGCTTGTGGAAAGGTCCTATATAAACACTGAAGATGCCCTATAGAGCTGCAAGACCAACACCCCATTGGGTCTTTATCATAATGAGGATTCTAGTACCACCTTCATCCACACTAATGAAACACTTTGGAGGTATATAAATGATCACTCTTGTTGTCACTTTACTAATGAGAAACCTCTAGAAAATGCTTCCTGACACTGGAAAACTACATGCCTAAGGCAGCACTGGTTCACTATGCTCAGTACTATTTTCATCCCTCAGTTTATGCTCAAAAATAATATCTTGATTTACTATTTCATAAACATTTGTTAGGGAAGAGGAATACACCTCCATCTATATGGAATACTAGATCCCATACTCGAAACGTTTAATATGCAAAAGCTCATCACTAGAAAGAAGCATTGAAAATCACTACAACTCCATGAAACAAGCTGAATACTCCATGAATGACATAAAACCCTTCTTGAGATGAATGGACTTTTTATCTTTGTCATCTCTTAGTTTTTGAGTAAGGAACTGATCATAGAAGGAATTGTGGAAATCATCCCAAAAGCATCCCGGACGAAGTCCAACCTAGGTAATCATATACCACCATCACTTTTCCATATCCCAAAGAATATAGGTAGAAAGATTTAACCTCTACTATAGATGTGTCTTAAGATGCTCAAATATAGATAGGGTGGCTTCTAGCCTAGACTTAGTAGCCCACAAACCAACATCCCCTATGAATGTAAGAGGAAGTTATTGATGGATCTTAAAAGTTCAATCATCCATCGTAGGTGCAAGCCGAGGAGAAACATGTATGGAATACATCAGATGTAGAAAAATGTCACAATCATGGGAATCAAACAAAGATCTGGTACATTAGCTAGTGCCTCGAGTGGTATTCCTAGAGGTAAGAGTGGAGGCTCTAGGCCCACCACGTCTAGAGCATGGTTGTCACCATGTTCCAGGCATACGATATGAGGACTTTGTGGCGGAATTGGTTGAAAATATCCAAGAAAACACCTCGAAAAAATGATAAATCATAAAGATAGAATCACTAGTGGAAGATGAATGCAAGAAAAATCACTACCAAAGGCATACTACCCCAACTACCCACTTTGATAGATAGGTATCGGTAAGTGATCAAGTATAATTTTAATATATTATACATTTAATTACCAGGTTCACTCTTTTAACTTTTATAAACATGACAAGGTAGGATAATAATGTGAAACCAATTTATTTAAGATTTCATGATTCAATTTATAATGTATACCCATAATTGTTTATTGAGTTCCCATACACCTTGTGACATGAAATGATGTCCATTTTTTATAGAATAATGGCTCGACACGGTAAATTACTCATTCCAACCCATGAGGGTCCATAGAACTTATGAATTAAGACACGAAATCACTAAATCACAACCAAAAGTAATACTTGTATAAGATACTATCACATCATCACTAAATAATCAATATCAGGTAATTCAAGTAGCGAAATACACCTACATGGCATGGAAATATGCATGACATATGAATTATGGGTGCCTATAATGATGCATGTAACAACATTCCTTTCCATCATATCATCGGGACAAGGATGAAAGAAAATACTCAAACAGAGTAATAATCAACAAAACCACACAACATGTATGTCACCCAATGGTGAAATAATGTCTACTGTTACAGGAAAATAGATCAAAAATTATAATTTAGGTGACTTTTATTTTATCCAAAACATGGGTTTGCAATGTCCAAGCACGACTTATAACCGATTTCCCTACATGCCTAATCTACAATATATTTTCCCCAAATTTTAAAGAAATAATGGAACCTACTTTGATAACAATTTTTGACATCTTGAACCTGTATTCAACTTAATAGGTGCCCCGAGCCAAGTGGGCCACATGACCTGAAGCGTATCTCCCAAAAAAGCAAAGGATGTCGACAATCAGTGAGGTCCTTGTGTGTGTTCATGGGGAGACTATGCCCTCATTACTAATGTATAATGCATCAAATAAATATAAACATAGGTAAATTGCATAATAAATACAAGTAAATAGAAGTCACATCATAAAATAGAGACAATAATAATAAAAACTAAAATAACTAGAATAACATAAAACACTTGATGATGATATGTCATGTATCTAGAAAAACTATAAAAAATACAGAGAAGATAACAAAAATAATATGTTCCACAAAGGTATGAAGGAAATTAGAAGACCTTCCAAAGCATCCCGAGCTCCGACTTAGTCATCTTCAGTCACGATCCCTCCTAAATAGTAATAAATTAAGTGTTCTAAGCCGCATGCTTCCCTTTTTCTACATATGAATTCATATGATCTACCTCCGGTATTAAACAACGTCCAGAGATAATGTGAGATAAATCTTAGTTAGCCACCACCAATGGTGCCTATATCATCTAACCTGTGTAATGGAAATGTAAAAATGACAAAGAAAAATTTCAAGAACTACCTTCACCGAGAGGATAGAAGGGACAACAGATTTACACACCCTTCCTCCTTCAAGTTGAAGGAGAGATAATGACCACCGAGACCTGCCTTCAATAGTCCCCGGAGTGGTGACTAGAACCAAGGGTATAGAATCACACACAAGATAGAAGTCATTACATTTTTTATAGGAACATGAGATAAGATAGAAATCCCAACAACACCAAAACTGGAGGTAAAAGTAAAGCCAAAAGTAAAATATTCTTATATGCATGTTCAAAAGTAAATAATACAGGTCACAAGTAACTCCAAAGGTAACGTTCCAAGAAAAGGAAAATGACAATAGCAACTACCCCAACTTTTAAGCTACTATGGCCCCGCATGATCCCTAATGTCCTCATGGAAACCTGAAAGTAGTTTTATATACGTATGTTGAGTAAATAGGTATACTCAGTAGGGAAACCAAAAGCTCTCGTGCACAAGTGGGGAGGCATTCTAATGCCCCATGAGAAAAGACATAACCAAAACACCCAACAAGGAAATCTATCCACCCAAACCTCACCAAGGCACACTCCCCCAAATAACGCAAGTCAAGTAATGTAATTGTAATAACACATCGATATTGGGTACCCTGTGCCACTTTCCCACCGGTTACGGAAGACATCATACGCATCAGACCTCTCCCGCCATTATCACCGTAGTCCCACTGCCATATCCCCGCCTGCACACACGTAGGCTACCATAACCACATATCCCGCCTGCAAACACCTAGGCCACCACTACCACACATCCCACCCGCAAACACCTGGGACACAAAAACCACACTTAACCACACTTTCAAACACCCGGGCTCGAACAACTACTTCCATGCCCAGAAACAACTGGGCCTCATCCTGAAGATACTTGGGAAACAACCTTCCCACACAAACCTGGGCCAACAACCACAACAACCCTACCCAAATAATCTTGGGCTATAATGGACCTCAGGCCATCACAGTCTTCCCAAAGGTTTTTGGGCTACATTAGAAAAAGATCAAAAAAGGATCTAATAACTAGCCACTCATAGGAGTATTGGTAAAAACACCCTACCCCATGAAATGGGGGTGTTTGGCACAAGGTTCTCAACATGGGTGGGGCGTGAATAAGAAACATAAAAACCATAATTATATATATAAGTAAACAAGAACTCAACCCAACCTAGGATTCCAAAACCAGCCTAAGCACAAAGACCCTCGTTACTCTTCATTCATGAAAGGTACACCACCCACAACCAAGTCACAACTCATTCCTAGAACCAATTCCCCATTGATCCTTTCTTGTTTTCATGTTCAAGTGATTCATTTTAAGTAAATTCTGCACTACTGGGCAAGTAACAGGCATAACCACAATCTAAGGGAAGGAAAACAGCCAACAACACTTTAAGCATTCACACCCAGTTCTCCTGTAAATTCACAACAACAACTGAATATGTGAGATCCCTCGAAGTACTAGAACCAAAACAGGTCTCACCATACAGCCCCACATGGCCTCGCATCCAAAACCAACAACCTCACCAGAATAGGGTATCCCATCCCCATCCTTATTTCCCCATAAGCATCAAGAAGAACACCAAACATACTACCAAAATAGAGTAAGGATTTTCCATATTCAAGCACACCATCCATAAGTTCCTTATTTCTGTTTGGTTAACCGGGGTGATCGCACAAGGGTTGTTCATTCACTGAGCATCCATTTAATCATGCAAATATCCAGAAGAACAGAGGTTCATTAGGGCACAACAAAATACCACCAACGGACATGATTTCCAGTGGGCATAGGCCCGTACAATTCACAACACATAAACAAGGATAAGAGTTCCGCGGAAACATCAGTCACACCCCCTTCATTCTTTAAAAGTATGTTTATTAGCTTTATTAAAGTTTGGTTTCATCTATCCCCATAGAAACAAAATTGTACCCACTCCGCAAGATACATAGTAAATATAGATGAAGGAAAACCCTATTTGGATGATCAAATATTGTCGTTTCTCTCCACGCACTAAGAAAACTGGGGATGCATGAATTGCAGAGGAGGAGCATAGAGGAATCCAAGGACGATTAGTAAAGGCTCCAGTATACGTGCACCACTTGCTTTGGAAAGGGGGCTCCAAACAGACCAATGGAAAAACAAACCCATCCATGAAGAAGAAGGAAGGAATTCTAGTGTGATATAAAGATGTGATCCTGTTGTTACAGGATATGGAATTTTGAGCGGTCTTAAAGTCAGAACATGGGTTCCCACGTAGTTGGGTTGTTACAAACGATGGGATTAATTGTCATTTAAAAATTCCCATTAGAGTTGTATCCAGAATGGCTATGTGTTAAAACAGTTTCTTTAATTAAAAAGAAAACATGCAACAGGGGAAGAACTGGATGTTTTGGGGAAAGGGTATGACATTGAGGAAAACCACAAATTTTTGTAAGTTAAAGGTTGACCGGATTTGGGGGATTTTAGATATCATTTTCAGGCTTTAAATGTATTTGTAAGGGGGTATTAAACCATTTTCACATCTATAGATACGTTGCGGGAGCGAAAAAAAATCAGAACTGGAAAAAGAACAGAAACTGATCAGTGAGGACACAGTGGCACCGTCACGGTGCCACCCTCGTGGTGCCACCGTCACGGTGTCACCCGGATAGGGCGACTATCATGGTGTCACCCTAACAGCGCCACCATCATGGTGTCACCCTCGTGGTGCCACCGTTATGGTACCACCGTTAGTGGTGCCACCATTTCTTGGTGAGACTGTGACTGGTGCCACCATTTTGGTGGAACCGTTCAATGGAACCATGTTTAGGAAAAGTACTGGACCGAGAGGGTCCGGTCCATTACATCAGATACCTCTCAAATCATCATCTCCCTCGATAATTAAGACTAGGCCCCAAGAAAAGAGAGAGGGGTCCGAACAACCGCCTCAAAAGATACCTCTCAAGAGTGAACCTCACCGACAAATAAAAAAAACTCTCCCCCAAGTAACCACACAACATTCAAGGGTCAAACCTTCTAGTCATATGGATTAGGGGGTTCCTTCCACCATGTAAAGATACTATCAGCTTTGGGTGGCACTGAATCGCCTGCACGAGTTTAATTGATGAAATAGTGGGTTCCCTAGACCCAACTATTATGTTCGTTTGATTACCATATCGTGTATACAGTAAGCTATGCATGATGTCATCTTACCATTATAGTGTAGGATTTTCTGCGTCTGTTATTGAAATGGTATTTTCAAAAGATTAATTTTCGTATCGAAAGGTTATAGCAGTTCCCATGCTATAATGAGAACCTCTAGATACTATGAAATTAATATTAAATATATGTTCTATGGTCTAGATACATCTTAATAATTGGACATAGTAGATGTATGACCATCAAGTGCTGGGGGTTGATAATCCTTGATACTTATTCTCATGAAGTTTGCACTTGGTGATCTCTAGTAGTGAGATCATGAGGAATGACCTACCAATAGGAACACCACATGTTTCAGCTATCATTGGATGTTCCTATCTATGATCATGTGTAATGGTCTCCTGACTTGAGATCATTACCAATGTATTTCATTTGATTGCGTACATTTATGCCACACAAAAACCATGTCAATGAAGTAGTGGTGAGGTAGTTTGTGTCAGGTACGTCATTGGTGGCATGACATTGGTTGAATGGTCAAGAAAGGATTTGTCGCTTCTGGGTTATGGAAGTAATATATCTCAGGCAATGTTGATATGGATGGTAGTACCTTTATAAGACTATGGCCATGGTAGTCAAGGGTAAATCCATCCAGTTACATCAAAAAACAATAAAGCAAGAAAAGGGCGATGACATGAGAGTGTGTCTTGCTTTATGAGATATTAGAGTCAAAGAGATTATAATACACATTGCATGTTCGTAGGTTGGTTGTCACTACTAGGACAATCCTAATTTCTTCAGGGGCCATGATGGGTTGCTAGATCCCACTCTTGGTCTGTGAATACTATTCACGGCTGTCGAAATAAGGTCCTAGAGGGTCACACACAATAACGTATTCAAGAATCTTCCCTATTCAGTTGAATAGGAGTTTTGGACATGGTGGGCCCCAGCATAGGGGTCCTGGATTTGTCCAAAGTTAAAAGATCACCAATGCAATAAATAAATTCATATTATTCGAGTTTTGAATAATGAGTATTGAATTTATTTATTAAATTTATTTACAAGTTTTATGTAAATAAATGAAAAATATTAATTGAAGAATATTAAATTATTCTAGGATCAATTAATATTTATGGGAGTGAAGAGTCAAGTTAATGACTCAACTATTATCACATAATATATTTTAATATATTACAAGTAAATGATAATAATATTTATGACTCAGTTTAGTAGTCCTAAAATGTCGTTGATAGTGCATTAAGTATTCGGGGCTAGTGAGGCGATACCAGGATTTTTAATTGAGTAATATAAATATAACAGGAAGGAAATTTTCCAAAAAAAAATCATAGAGCATATCTCTCCTCTCCTCTCTCCCACATTCTAGAGAGAGATGCTCTGGATCTAAGGTGCTCAGATATACCTCTCTCTCAGGCATTGCTAGCGATGCGATGCGGTGGTCGTTGGAGCGTCAAAGGCATTGTCTCAAATCTGCGCTAGCACCCAGATTATGAAAAATGACTCTCCCACGGATTCCATGAAGCACATGTGGTTGATCTAGAGGAATTTGACTTCAGATTCTTTGAGAAGTGATCTCCAACGATGAGGAGACGTCATGTGCGACTTTGGATATAATCCATGTATTTTATTGCTTAATTGTGTGCTTAAAATCCTCCGCATGTGGTCCTCAGCTAAGACCGGGCTACTCTTCTCCGACGTCGACAAGTTTACGTCGACCATCAGTGGAATGTTTTTTAAAACCCACCTATTTGGGGCTTTCACTACATGCCCGATTGCAACAAGTGGTATCAGAGGGAGTCCATGTCGATTTTAAGCCAAGAAAAATTTAATTTTCATTAAAATATAAAGAGGGTGTTGATACGGTCCCAATGCTGCAATAGGAATATGAATTGAATTTCGGATGTCCAGTCTACAGACAACGGATGTTATGAATTTAGAATTGAAAAAAATACAGGTCACATGAATAGTATTTTCTAGTGATTCAAATAATTGTTATTATTATAATAATTATATAATAATAATAATGGTTTATCTTAATATTAATTTTATTATAATAATATTTTAAATTTATTAATAATTTCTAAAGCCTAAATGGGATTTATATTTTTTAAAGGGGTTAGTATTTGTTTAAAAAAATAAAAGGGGAATAAAGACTTGCAAAAATCTAAAATTAAAAAAAAAATAAGTGGGGGGGGCAACAAACTGCATGTGCAAGTCATGAATTATTATTTTCTGAATGAATTGGAGGGATGCCAGGAGGTCAATAAAAAAATAAAAAAAATTGAAGGTATGGGGCGACCTGCCTAGGAGGTCGTTCAAGAAAGATTAAAAAAATGGTGGAGACCCGTTGGAGTCGTGGCGCACATGGTTCTCCCCTCTCCCGCGGACCTACTCCATACCAAATCCACCTATCCTATGAACCAGGCTGGCAACCAGGCAGCTGCGACACCCTACTCCCTATTCGTGCTAGTCGGCTACCTCCTCCCTACTCTAGTGGAAGCTCCTGAATGCACCAAGAAACCACCTCTCCTCCCTGTCGAGTTCCAGCAGCGGTGCGGTAGCCATGGAGGCCACCCTCTCTAACCATCCCAGTAGCCACCCACGCAGTGCCCCTACCGGCCTCGGACCACCCCTATGGGCTGCCTCCTCCCACAACATATAGGTGCGGTTGCCTCCTCCTACACCAACAACGGAGATGTCCGACCCTCCTGCACCTGGTGCACTAGCCCGAGTGCCTGTTCCCCTTCCACCAGTTCTCCTCCCTCCCCCTGAAGCAGCAGTGGAAAACTCTAGGTCGGTGACCCACACCCCTCGTTCTCCCTTTGTACGGCTTCTTCCTACACCAGCTGTAGCTAACCAGCCTTGCTTCTGCCTCTCCAGCGCCTGACAGTAGTCCCCCTCCGCACAGGTGAATCTAGACTACTCCACCCTACGCGCGCCCAGCTCCACCCAGCCATGTGCTTCCCTACTACCCCTGGCCTCTGTCCGGTGGATTTCGTGGGGAGCCGTGGTGCACCGCACCAGTCAGGACGCACCTCCTAGTTACCCACCAGCCAATACTGCCTCAAACTAAACTGTTTCCCCACAGACCTTCCCTGTTCTGGCTGCCGCCCGATCCTCATAGCGGGCATGTAACATTCTCTACCCCGAAACATCTCTAGGCCGGTCTGCTCAGCCCAGAACGGGAATGGGCGGACCCACCCGACCGAAACATCCAATTCACGGGGTCGACACTACCCGGTATGGGCCTACGCAGGTTCGCCCTGACCCACACAGGCTCTGACCGGGGTTCATGTGGATTGAATAATTTTATTTGAATATAAAATTAATTAATTTAATTAATTTAATTTCGGTCTGTAATTAAAATAATTATATATTAACTTTGGATTATAATTAATGTGGCATAATTAATTTAATTGGGAGATAATTAAATTAATTTACTAATTTAATTTTTAGTTTTAAAATGAAATTAATTAAACAGGACCGAATGACGTAAATATTGAATTAAAATCAGAGTAAAATTTTAATTCAATAAAATAATGCCCTAAAATTTATATTAATGCAAGTTTAATTTTTATTCTGCACTTATTTAATATACGCATGCTTAATGTGTATATGACTGATCATGAGCTGAGACCTACCAATGCATGTCTACGGTTTAATTACTTATTTAATTATTTATTTAATTATTGCATGTGGTTTTGTAATAATTATTTTAATTAAATAAAAGATTATCTGTGTGTCATCTCAAGTGTCGTTATATGTATAAGGGCCTTCACGCCCATTATCATAGTTTTAATTTTACTCCCTAGGATCCCCTCGCATGCGTGCGAGTATAATTGTATAATGATGAGAAGAGCTATGAGAATTTTGCACCATGTGACAGTGACGCACTAGACAGAAGTTGGATGCATTGGATAAGAAGACCTTTCTATTCAAGTTGAAAGTCATGCGACTAAAGGTAATTACCACTAGGGTTTTGGTTGGTCTGTTATTTACTCAACAGATCAACCAATAGTACCGGCTCATGATCATGTTTTTCATTTTATTTCTACATGGTTTATTATTTTGTGAATGTGTAGTTAGAATGCATCACATTGAATAATAATAAACAAGCATGCAAGATAAAATGAACATGTGATGCGATGAAATATCTATTTCATGCATGATCAGTTGTGAGTGCGATCACATATTACGTGTTTATAAAATTAAAAAATGATTTCTTTCATCACACTAAAAGTACTAAAACACTCAAAGATATATTAAGTCAAAACAGCCTTCTGTCATTCAAATTTGGACAAAACCAGTTGTTTGAGGTGCCAATAATGCCTTATCTGAGGGTGCCTCTTACTACTGGGGAGTCCTTATAAGAATGATGGGTCGACTTAACTAATGTTCTAGTAAGGATTAGCCCTATCTAACTTGCTATCATTTTCGTGGCAAGTGTTGAGTAAATCAAATTTTCATTTTAAGAATTTGGGACTTCACTCAACAAATCAAGGAACCGCATGTTAAAGTGGTTGGCCTACCCAAATCCTACCTATAACCCTCCATATAGTGGCATAGCCTTAGCTTGTAGACTATGAGGGGTGATTATAGGATCCTTTCCACTAGAATACTCAAGTGACAGAGTATTCTGATTCAAGAACAGAGGGTTCCTGGAATCTGATAAAATAAAGGGAGACATTAAATGATTTAAGTAATTAATCAAAATGTCTAAACCGGTAATCTAGATAAAAGACACTAATCTAATAAAATTATTTTTTGTAGCAAAATGGTATGTTATACCACAAGATTAAAAATATGATATGATAATGGACAATGTAATTGTCCACACTAACATGAGTGTCCATGAATAGTGCTGGAACGTGTGCATAGTACTATGATATAGAAAACTCAAGGTGCCAGTGTCCCCAACACTGTTAAACTACCTCAAGAAGCGAGGGTGGAAAATTCTTACCGGAGACTTATGTACAGTGCATATGATAGTTATATCATCATGATTTCATCAACGTATGGTGTCATTTGCGGCTACTACACTAGTACATAGATGATATAACATAAGGTCTCATCTCTGAGAAGTTTTAATGGAAAAAGAAAAGAAATGATATGAATAAGGAGAAGTTTACACTATCAAGTGTAAATTTAAAGATTGATCATGATATATAAATATCATTTTCAGCACATTACTCAAGTCTAATTTTATGTTACAAAATGAAGAAGTATTGAGTAAATGCTTCATTACCTATCTAAGTATGGATCTCCCAGTGAATAAGAATAAAAGAAAATTAAGCTCTAATTATTTTGGCAGATAAATTGAAAGACAATGTGAAAAGGTCAAAGGAATTTAATTCCAATGACACATTCATGCTTTTCTTCAATTAATGAGGTATTAACAGAGGTTATTTTCATCAGATATTATAAAATAATACTATGAAAGTTTAAAAGCAATAAATTGATTTAAAGAAGAAAGTTTCTGCTACTACATAAGGCATATTCACCAATGTGATGATTCCTTTTACTAATTGGGTATTAAATAAAATATGTTGGTACATATGAGTATTCTAATATGATAAACAAGTTAGTATAGAAACCTTACTAGAAGTCAGGTGTATTGTCCACGTGCCTGTGAAAGGGTGATACCTAGGTTAGTGGTGAGGAGAACATGACTTCTTAATGGAAAAATGAAAGATTTGTGTTGAACTATTGTTGAGTATAACCAAAAACATTAATCTCATGTGTCCTTGGATGAAAGGAGACATTCTTTCAGTTTCTCGAATGAATGTTGTTTTTGGTAAACTCAATCACTCATTACGTAATACATGAATCATAGACAATTAGTGATGAATATAAATGTAAGACTTATACCCAGTTATGAAAGGATAATTAATTGTCAAGTAATAAAAAAATTGACATCATGAATATACCAAGTATAGTATTTTGGCTCAGCATAACTAAATACTTATGGTATTATTGATGTCTTTAGTTTGGACGAAGGATCCTTTAGAAATAAAGGTATGTCACAATACTTTTCGAAATAGTTCAACATGAAACTGTGAACTATTCCATGTATAAGTTAGAGGTATATATACTTCATAAGATTCTATTAAGTAATTAGGTAATATCAAAGTGACGTATTTTCATGGTCAGGATATATGAGTTGCTTCGGGTTGGGATACTGAAGAATATCTCAACCAAGAATTCATCTATCATGATAATGTAGCATGGAGTAATTCCTAAATTCACATTTCTTTATCGACATCACAACATTGATGTTAATGAGGAGGATTGATGATCAATTCTTACATATCAACATTGATCAATAAATATATAGCGTGGAGAAACTCCTAAATGCATATGTTATACATCAAAATATTTATATAAGTAATATCAATGTTGCAACTAGAAGAAATTTTGATTTTATTTCATGAAATTCTTTGTAAATAACAATGATATCTCACAAAAATTTTCCAAATATAATGACAAATGTATATCATACAAGTCATAGTATGATAGAAATCCATTATGTCATAAGAACATGTGTTTGTATGCATAGAGTTTGTTAGGACATAAACAAACTAGCGTCAAGACAAACACATTGTGCATTTAGTGTAATAATCCTAACAGTTGTTTAGGATGTTACATAAGTCCCTATGATAGAAGAGTAGTTAGTCAAGAAATAGACTACACTTCTATATAAGTGTACACATCTCTATTAGAGATAGTGGGATCTATATTGACTTGTGTTTAGTCAATGATCAAAATTCCCAAGTAGTTGTCATAGGAACTAGTTCCACAAGAACATATGGAACAAAGTATGTTCCAGAGACACATAATGTGTAGGAAGGATAAAACAATAGTGATGGTTTTTATATTCACCGCGGTTAGTGATATATTATTCAATGTGAATAAAATTTCCTACAAGTAAGTAGTGTATGGAAGTTAGCTAAAATTGATAAGACCAAATAAAATTCAATTAATGGATTCCATGTATCAAAGTGAAAAAAGGGGATATTATTTTGAATACTGCGGTGGGTATTCAAGTGAGTTGATACATGGATGGTACGAGATTAGTACCAATAAGGATCCTTTGGTTTCACTAAGTAGTTATTCCTAAATCCGTTAGAATTTTACTTATCAGAGCTATTATCTAGGATCAATTTATTTAGCATTGGATGTCATGACACCCAATCGTGGAGGGTTTCTATACGACGTAACCAGAAAGGGATGGTCACATCACAGAATGATAATAAAGGTTGAAAGTTACTGAAATCCAGTTTAGGATTAAAGTAAGAAACATGATCTTAGTATATACGTTTAAAACAAATTTTCGCTATGTGTCTACCATAGGATAGTGGGAGCACTATGGTTTTCCAAAAAGAAATATGTTCGGTAACATTTAGAAAACAGACATTGGTCTGATAGTTAGTTAAGACCAAAATGAAATTTACTCTCCATTGATTGACGTAATGTAGCAACCTATGTTCTAGGGAATAGGATATACTATGGTAGATCTATAGGTTGCTTGGCCCTAGTTAATTGTACATATACTAACATTGTATTGAAAAATACATGTTAGAACAATTCAAGAGATGAATTGTTGCCTATGTCACAGGGCATAATCTCTCCATGTTGACATGTTCATGACATGGGAAGAGATAAATGTGGTGAGTTGAAATCCATATGTTGGAGTGATGGATCAATCACGTATGCCATGATATGTACAAGAAATAATAT
Organism: Viscum album; assembly: GCA_963277665.1. Lineage (NCBI taxonomy): Eukaryota > Viridiplantae > Streptophyta > Magnoliopsida > Santalales > Viscaceae > Viscum > Viscum album. Next base: position 432,237,506 of record OY728139.1, read on the forward strand.
TTACAAGGTATATTTTAAAATAGGAAATATCAGTTATATCCAGGAGCACTGCAAGGGATGTAGTCATAACTATCTAATTGTACTTCTGAAATTACAAAAGACATGTACCTTGTAAGTGGAGAAGAAAGGATTATAGTTTTGGGGGATATGAACTAGTCTTCCATAGATCAATGTGATCTAGTATTGTAGTTAGGCTAAAGGTGAAGAGCAAGTCAAGCTCATTTCAGCCAGTAGTGGCCATACTTACAAACCCGAGTACATTGTAGCTTCTTAGATATCTAAGAAGTAGTTAAATTCAATGGTTTTTTCCAGTACATGGAATCACACCTGGTGAGAAAAGTATTATCATAATGTAAATTATGATATTCTTACTACCCAAGATGCCAAGCTATGACAGTGGGCAGAAAGTGATATATACTCGGGATACAATCTCTTGAGTAGTTTTACTCAAAGAGATGAAGTCTCAATAGAAGAATAGCTGTGCGGCGGAACTGTGGAGGACCTAGTAGCTAAATCTAATACTCAGAAGAAACATGATGTTCATCATGTGAGTAGCTAACATGTTTGGTTAGCACGTTGTCTCTTGTGTAAGTGGGAGTGTTGAAATAGTTGGTGGCCTAGACCAAACTATTATGTGCTTTTGATTATAATATTGTGTATAAAATAAGCTATGAATGATGTCATCTTACCATTATAGTGTATACTTTTCTGTGTCTACTATTGAAATGGTAATTTCCAAAGATTAATTATCGTATCGAAAGGTTATAGTCATTCCCAGTCTATAATGAGAACCTCAAGATACTATGACATTAATATTAAATATATGTTCTATGGTCTAGATACATATTACTAATTGGACATAGTATATGTATTACTATCAAGTGCTGGGGGCTCATAAGCATTGATACTTCTTCTCATGAAGTTCGCACTTGGTGATCTCTAGTAGTGAGATCATGGGGACTGACCCGCCAATAGGAACACCACATGTTTCGGGTGTCACTGGATGTTCCTATCTACGATCATGTGTAATGGTCTCCTGACTTGAGATCATTACCAATGTATGTCATTTGATTGCATACATTGATGCAAGATGAATACCATGGCAATGAAGTCGTGGTGATGCAGTTTTTGTCGGGTGCGTCATTGGTGGCATGACATTGGTTGAATGGTCAAGAAAGGATTTGTTGCTTCCAGGTTATGGAAGTAATATATCTCAGGACATGTTGATATTGATGGCAGTACCTTTATAAGACCATGGCCATGGTAGTCAAGGTTAAATCCATCTAGTTACATCAACAAACAATAAATCAAGAAAACGGCGATGACACGAGAGTGTGTCCAGATTTATGAGATATTAAAGACAAAGAGATTATATTACACAGTGCATGTTTGTAGGTTGATTTTCTCTTCTGTGACAATCCTTATTTCTTTAGGGCCATGATGGGTTGCTAGATCCCACTCTTGGTCTATGAATACTATTCAAATCTGTTGAAATAAGGGCCTAGAGGGTCACAAACAATAGCGTATTCAAGAAACTTCCCTATTCAGTTGAATAGGAGTTTTGGACATGGTGGGCCCCGCCATAAGGGTCCGGGATTTTTCCAAAGTTAAATGATCACCAATGAAATAAATAAATTCAAATTATTTGAGTTTAGAATAATGAGTATTGGATTTATTTATTAAATGTATTTACGAGTTTTATGTAAATACATAAAAAATATTAATTGACGAATATTAAATTATTCTAGGTTCAATTAATATTTATGGGAGCGTCGAGTCAAGTTAATGACTCAATTATTATCATGTAATATATTTTAATATATTACAAGTAAATGATAATAATATTTATGACTCAGTTTAGTAGTCATAAAATGTCGTTGATAGAGCGTTAAGTATTCGGGGCTAGCGAGGCGATACCGGGCTTTTTAATTGAGTAATATAAATAGAAGAGGAGGGGAATTTTCCAAAAAAAATTCATAGAGCTTATCTCTCATCTCCTCTATCCCAAATTCTAGAGAGAGATTATCTAGATCCAAGGTACTCGGATGTAGCTCTCTCTCGGGCATTACTAGCGATGTGATGCAGTGGTCGTTGGAGCATCAAAGGCATCGTCGCAAATCAGCGCTAGCACCAAGATTACGACGAACGACACTCTTGCGGATTCCTTTAAGTGCCTGTGGATGATCTAGAGTAATTTGAATTTGGATTATTTGAGAAGTGATATCCAATGACAAGAAAATGTTGTGCGTGACATCATATTTAAACCATGTATTTTACGGTTTACTTTTGTGCTTAAAATCCTACATGTGTGGTCCTCGGCTATGACCGGGCCACTCTTCTCTAACATCGAGAAGTTTACGTCAGCCGTTGGTGGAATTTTTTTAAAACCAACCTATTTGGGGCTTCTGTTGCATGCCTGGTTCCAACATTAATCGCATACACCTAAATGCGTCTTCATTAGGGATCGGGTCCTCCCCACTCCACAGTCAGGACATTTCACAACATTCACAAGGTAAGGAAATAAAAAATCTCCAAAACAAATCATGGTCATCATTACATCATAAACAAGTAAAAAATGAAACAGAACAAAAATTAAAATAGCTCTGGGTATTGGGCACGCATCCGTGACTCTCGTTCCCAGGTACTCTCCTCGAGCCCACCATGCCTCCACAGCACATGAACCAATGGAATAGTTCATCCACAGAGCACCTTCTATTAAAGATCCTTGATCCTCACTGGTATTTCTAAAAACGCCTCATCTTACTCGATATCCAGCCTTCCCCAGTCGAGGAAGTGTGAATTTTCATGTAGATATTAGCAGAGTTGAGATACATGGATGTCATCGGACATTCTCACTAGCGGTGGCGGTAGCACTAGCTGATAAGACACTTCACTGACCCGCCACAACACTTCGAAGGGTCCAACAAACCTTGGATAAAGATTGATTCCCTCGTCGAACCTCCTTTTTCCAGGCTGATGGGAGTCCTTCAAGAACATGTGGTCCCCGACCTCGAACTCCAAGAGTCTCCTCCAGTTATCAGCTTATGAATTCTACCGGTCCTGATCCACCTTCATCCTCTCCCGTATAAGCTGAACCTACTTCGTCGTGCTCTGCACCACTCCTGGGCCAAGAACACTTGCTTCCCCAATCTCTGCACAGCACATGGGTGAGTGACACGACCCCCCATACACAGCTTTGAATGGAGCCATGCCAATGGTAGTTTGATATCTATAATTGTAGGATAACTCTACCAAAGCCATGTGTCACACCCATGATCCCCCATAGTACAAAACACAAACCGTAGCATATCCTCAATTGTCTGGATGGTGAGCTCAATCTGTCTATCTTTTTGAGGGTGGCAAGAAGTTCTAAGACGCAGTTGAGTTCCAAAAGAAGATTGCAATTGCCTTCAGACTCGCGAGGTAAACCAGGTATCCTGATATGAGACTATGGACCTCAGGATCTCATGAAACCACAAAACCTCATCCACGTACCTCTGTGCAAGGGCATCTACCACACCCGACTCCTTGATCCCCAGGAAGTGAGCTGATTTCATCAGTCAGTACACTACTACCCAGATAGCATCACAACCCCCTTGAACTCTGGGTAGCCCTGTGATGAAATCCATCGATATGTTGTCCCACTTCCACTCAGGGAAATATAAAGGTTGAAACAGACCTCCTGGGACGCGGTGTTCAACCTTGACTTGCTGACACTTGAGGTACATTGCTATGAACTCTGCCACTGCCAACTTCATTCCAGGCCACCAAAACTGACTCTTCAAACCCCGGTACAACTTGAAAACTCTTGGTTGTACCGACAGGGGTGAGTTATGGAATTCACCAAGAACTCTCTCGTCCATCTTCTTCGACACAAACATCTTCCCTCGGAAAAGAATCCAGTTCTGACCATCCTCTGACCATACTTTTGGATCATTACCCGGGCTAATGCGATCACGCGTTACCTAAGTCTATGAGTCTCCCCAGAGAGACTCCTCTAACTTCTGTAATAGAGAGGACTGCACTTTCATCTGAAATATGCAACCTCTACCATAATCCTTCCTTGAATTGAGGTGTAGGGTATCCAATTCTTCCATCACCCTCCAAGCATCTGCTGATTCTCGAACCGTGTCCTTATGCGACTTTCTACACATGGAATCAGCCACCACATTCCCCCTTCCTAAGGTGAAGGAAATATTGAAGTCATAGTCTTTGAATAACTACATCCACCTTCTCTTATGAAAATTCAGGTCCTGTTGGGAGAATATGTACTTCATGATCTTGTGATTGGTGAATACCATAAAGCGCTCCCCGATGAGGTAATGATGCCACAACTTCAGTGCGAACGTGACCGCCACAAGATCTAGATCATGGGTGGTAGAGTTAAGTTCATGGGAGCGTAACTGTCTAGATCTATAAGATATCACCCCTTGTTGTTGCATCATCACACACCCAGGCCTTGTCTTGAAGCATCACAGAACACCTGATACACCACCCCTTCTTCTGGAAACCTCAAAACTGGGGCACTAACCAAAATCCATTTCAGATATGTGAAGGTTTCCTCACACTTCCCACTCCACACGAAAGATTGATCCTTTTTGGTCAAGTCTTGTCAAAGGCGCTGCAACTCAGGAGAAGTTAGGCACGAACCTATGGTAGTAGCTCATCAGGCCTAGGAAACTACAAACCTCTACCATGCTGTTGGTCATGGCCCACAGTACAACCACCTCAACCATTGATGGGTCCATCACTATTCCCTGCTCGGACACTACGTGTCCAAGGAAGCCCACTTATTACGTCCAGAACTTGCACTTGGACAAATTCCCATAGAGGTGGTGTTGTCGAAGGACATCTAAAACTTTTCTCAGATGCTCCACGTGATCCTCCTATGACCGCGAGTAGATCCGGATGTTGTCAATAACCACGAATATGAACCGGTCTAGATATTCCTGGAAGATGGAGTTCATGATCCCCATGAACATAGCTAGGTCATTCGTAATGCTGAAAAACATGACTACAAACTCAAAGTGCCCATATCTGCACCTGAAGGCAGTCTTCGAGATGTCACCGTCCTTCACCCTGTACTTCTGATACCCTGACCACTGGTCGATCTTGGAGAACCATCCTCCTCCTTTTAACTGGTCAAAAAGTTCTTCTATCCTTAATAGAGGGTAACGGTTCTTGACCGTTACCTGGTTCAGTCTCCAGTAGTCTTTTCACAGTCTGAGACCACAATCTGCCTTCTTCACGAACAACACTTAAGCTCCATATAGTGATGCACTTGGTCAAACAAAACCCTTCTTCATCAGATCGTCAATCTGAATCCACAACTCCCATAACTCAGAAGGCACCATCCGGCAGGGAGCCATTGAAATCATATGGGCACCAGGTTGCAAGTCTATCGCGAACTCAACATCATGTTGAGGTGGTAGAGTCGCCACTTCTTCAGGGAAGATGTTCATAAACTCACTACCAATTCTCGGGAATTCCACCATTTCTGTATCCACTGAATCAACTGATAGTTCAGCTAACAACAAAAATAGGGGCTTTACTCATCGGCTGCCTTCCTGAAAACCCCACTCCCTGATGAAGGTTACACGTCGGCTGCCCAAATCCCACAACACGATCCTTCTTCAGAAGTAGCTAATGACACCACATATAGAGATCAACTAGTCAATTCATATGATGAAGTTGTATGGATGCATCAGAAATAGTATAAGATCACTGCTAGACTGATGTGGCCCTATCATCAGTCTACACCCTTGGAAAACATAAGACAATTCAGTTTAACCTCCAACTGGCATACTCAACACCAGGGGAATTGGAAGTCTCTCAACATATAAACCCAGAGCATGGGCTAGACTGGGTGTAACGAAGGAGTACGAATCTCCTATATCAAACAAGGTATAGACAAGAGTACTAAACAAGCCGATCATACCTTGAATGAATTCCGATCATGTTGGAACTGCTGCCTCTGTGGCGTGTAATTGCCTACGCCCGGCTCCTCTACCCCTAGGTTGTCGGCCGCCTCCTCGACTGTGCCTTAGTCGAGGTCCCTAAGGGGAACCCTAAGGTCGACCTCCTCTTGAAACATCTGCTCTCAGATGGGTGGGAGATCGCTGTCCCTGCTGCTGAAAGGGCCTGACTGGAAACTGCTACTGCTGAGGTGGGTGTTGCACCGACCCACCCCTACTATAATGCACTAGTTCTGGGCACTGGTTTTGAAGGTGCCCACGACTGACACAACTAAAGCATCTCATTCCTGGGCCTGAAAGGGAAGGGCGAGGGATGAGAGGTCAAAACCGGTACTACTGGGGTCTGCTCCCTGCCTGTCGAAACCTAGAGGGCCCTGATGCTGGAGGCCTACTGCTGACAGCCTTCCCATTTGAAAAGCCCAACTGGATTCCCTCTCATGGAACATTTATCAGCGTGTGCATCCTTTCTACGACATCATCCTTATTCTTGACCTCCAAGTACGTCGTTAGTGAGAAGGAGGTGACCACATACTGAAAAGAAGGTCATAGCGCCTCCTCCAAATGTCTCTCCTGAGACTCCTCATCAGGAAAGAGGTCCAGATAAAAGTGAATGAGATCCTTTAACATGATCCCCAACTCCCTTACTGACATACCCCCCCCCCCCTGTCAGAGGGAGAGTAGCTCCTGTATCTTCTCTGCCTTCATCATGGAGGAGAGGAATTCCACCCAGAATTCCCTCTCGATGTCAGCCCATGTCACCTCATCCACCCTCTTATCCCCAAGATAAATCTTCCACCATTGATGCGCTACTCCCCGCATCTGGCTTACAGCTAGAGGAACCCATCACTCCATCGGAGCCCGAATCAATCTAAAAGTTATCACCAGCTCCTCGAGCCAGCTTTCCTTCTCCATGTCTGAGGTGATGCCCTCATATTTCCCAAGGGTATATCACTGAAAGGAAAAAATTTTCCTTTTACACTATTCGACCTCCTCCTCTCGATTAATCCTCTGTCGATCAGCCAAGTCAACCTCCTAGGCCTCGATCGCCTATACTACTTGTGGTCATCGTCTAGGTGCCATAGCTGTAAGGTAAATAAGGAATGCCTAAGCCCGAGTAGTGTAGAAGATTGATTTTAAATTTTCTTAGAATCCTTATTCATTTTAAATCTCCAAAATTCCAAATAAATACAAAAACAAAAGTCATTATGATGCATGTACCATTCCTAGGGTCTCTGAACTGCAGTTAGTGTAGCTTCACTTGGTCATTTGGTAGTTCTAGAGTCATTGCATCGGATCATTGGGGGCCCTAAAATCCCATGTCCTAGCCTGTCTTCCCGGGCCTATTTCACACACCAAGATTGACTAACACTTTTGTCCTACCATCTCATGAAATCCTCACTGTGCCCATTCCCGAGCTCCATCCTATCTCTCAACCTCTACCTCTAATACCATTCTGTCATGACCCACCATCACTAAGAGGATAGAAGGGACATCAGATTTCCAAACCCTTCCTTCTTCAAGTTGAAGGGGAGATAATGACCCCAGGGACCTGCCTTCAATATTTCCCAATGTGGAGACTAGCACCAAGGGTATAGAATCACACACAAGATGGATGTCATTACTATTTTTTTAATAGGATCGGGAGAAAGGATAGCAATCCCAACAACAACCAAAATGGTTGTAAAAGTAATTCCAAATGTAAACCATTCCCATATGCATGTTCACATGTAAATGATAAAAGGAACAAGAAAATCCAAAGGTAATGTACCATGAAAAGAAAAACGACAATAAAAACTTCCCCAACGTCTGAGCTAGTACGGTCCCGCACAATCTCTGATGTACTCTTAGAAACATAAAATCAGTTTTATATATATAGGGTTAGTATACAGGTATACTCAGTAGGGAAACCAAAATCCCCGTGCACAAGTGGGGATGAATTCTAATGCTCTGTGAGAAAAGAGATAACTAAAACACTCAGCAAGGAAATCTGTCCACCCAAACCTCACTAAGGCACACTCCCCCAAATAACGCAAGTCAATTAATGTAATAGTAATAGCACATCGATATTGGGTACCCCGAGCCCCTTTCCCACTGGTTATTGAAGACATCATATGCATCGGACCTCTCATGCCATTCTCACCGTAGTCCCATTGGCATATCCCCACCCACGCACACCTGGGCTACAACAACCACACATCCTGCCCGAAAACACCTGGGACATCACTACCACAAATCTTTCCCACAAACACCTAGGCCACAATAACTACACATAACCATGCCTGCAAACACCTGAGCCCGAACAACTACTACCATGCCTGGAAACTACTAGGCCTCATCCCGAAGATACTTGGGAAACAACCTACTTGCACACACCTGGGAAAACCACCACAACTACTCTACCGAAATAATATTGGGCTATAATGAACCTCAGGTCGTCACAGCCTACCCAGAGGATCTTGGGCTACTCAATAAAGGGATAAGAAAAGGAGTTAATAACCAGCCACTCATAGGAGTGTTGGAAAAACACCCTCCCCCATGAAAAGGGGGTGTTCGGCAAAAGGTGCTCAACTTAGGTGGGGCACGAATAAGAAACATAAAAACCATAATTACACATATAAGTAAACAAGAACTCAACCCAACCCAGGGTTCTAAAACCAGCCTAAGAACAAACACCCTCGTTACTCTTCATTCATGAAAAGTACACCACCCACAACCAAGTCACACGTCATTCCCAGAACCAATTCCCCATTGAGCCTTTATTGTTTTCATGTTCAAGTGATTCCTTTTTTGTAAATTCTACACTACTGGGAAACTAATAGGAATAACCACAAGCTAAGGAAAAGAAAAATAACCAACAACACTTTAAGCATTCACACATGGTTCTCTTGTAATGTCACAACAACAAAGGAATCCGTGAGATCCCTCAAAGTACTGGAACCAAAACAGGTCTCAACATACAGCCCCACACAGCCTCGCAACCAAAACCAACAACCAAACCACAAAAGGGGATCCCATACCCATCCATATTTCCCCATAAGCATCAAGTAGAAAACCACACATACTACCAAAATAGAGTACGAAGTTTCCAGATTCAAGCACATCATTCACAAGTTCCTTCTTTATGTTTGGTTAACCGGGGTGATTGCACATGGATTGTTCATTCACTGAGCATCCATTTAATCTTGTCAATATACAGAAGTATAACGGTTCATTAGTGCACAATATAATACCACCGACAGACATGATTACCAGTGGGCATAGGCCCGTACAATTCACAAAACATATACAAGGATAAGAGTTCAGTAGAAACATCGGTCACACCCCCTTCATTCTTTAAAAGTATGTTTATTATATTTATTAAAGTTTGGTTTCATCTATCCCCACATAAACAAAAGTGTACTCTCCTCACATGATACATAGTAAAGAGAGACCAAGGAAAACCCTACTTGGATGATCAAAGATCATCGTTTCTCTCCACGCACTAAAAAAACTGGGGATTTTCAACTTGTAGGGGAGGTGCATCGGGGACTCCAAGGATGACCAGTAAAGGCTCCAGTACACACTCACCACTCGATTTGGAAAGGTGACTCCAAACGTACCAAGGGAAGAATGAACCCAACCAAGAAAAATAAGGAAGGAAATCCATCATGATATAAAGATGAATTCCCATTATTATGGGATATTGAATTTTGAATAGTTTTAACATTGGATCGTGGGTTACCACGTGGTTGGGTGGATACACACGATGGTATTAATTGTCATTTAATAATTCCCATTTAATTTGTGACCATAACGACTGCACATTAAACAGAATATTTTATTAAAAAGAAAACGCACAGTAGGGGTGGAACTGGAAGGATTGAGGAAAGGGTATGACACTGAGGAAAACCGCATGTTTTGGTAAGTTAAAGGTTGACCGAATTGGGGGGATTTTAGATATCATTTTCAGGATTTAAATGGATTTGGAAGGGGGTATTAAACCATTTTCATGTCAAACGATACGTTGTGGGCGCAGAAAAAGTCAGAACTGGAAAAAGAACAGAAACTGCTCGATGAGGACACGGTTGCACCGTTACGGTGCCACCCTCAGAGTGCCACTGTCACGGTGCCACCATTACGATTCCACCATCACGGTGTCACCATGACTGGGCCACTATCATGGTGTCACCCTTACGGTGCCACCATCATGGTGTAACCCTTACAGTACCACCGTTAGGGTGTCACCCTCATGGTGCCACTGTCAGCGGTGCCACCATTTATTGGTGAGACCGTGACTGGTGCCACCATTTTGGGGGAGTCGTTCGATGGAACCATGTTTTGGAAAAGTACCGGACTTGGAGGGTCCAGGCCAATAAAAACACATATATAATTTAAAGTAGCACAATGTAAGTAAATACCTGAGTACATACTTCAGCCCTCGTCTCGCTTATGAAAATAACCTGTCCATTAATTGATTATAAACAATTTATAAATCAGTCACATGTTTACAATAGATAATGTTCGATGTTATGACAAAGAAACCTGTATTGAAATTCAATACTGAAGTTCAAAGGTAATGAAAAAGGAAACATAAACCACAAGGGTTTGCATATATATAATAATTGTAGCATGGATAAGGGTAATATTGCTATCCAAGGAGCATATTCCAAGGAATTCCACAATAAGATGCCCAATGAATCCAAGGTGATCATCCAAGATAAAAGGGGCTAAGTAGGGATTAGACCCTACGGAATTTAACCATGGAAACTAAATGTCAGTGCTGGATCCAGGGAATGTACCCAAGGAATCCTTTAACACTATGCGAGGGATCCTATAGTTTCATATTGGGCATCCAAGCATAGATAATGATTGAGATCGTGGTGGGTCTAAAAATAATCAAGTTGTATCCTTGAACAGGAATGGGGTTACAATGTGCTAAAGGCATTCCCCGATAATAATCAAAGGTGAGTTCAAGTTAGGTCACTCCACTTTAATTATGAATTGAAGTAATTTTTCATGTGTTCAGGCCTTTCCTTTCATTATTTTGATAAGTTCATGTAGAAATATACATTATAATCTTGTCATAATTAATCAATAAGTCTATTTGGTTCAAGCCTTGTCTTTACTTAGTGTGAAAAGGCTAAGTAGGATGAAAAATTTATCAATTAAATTTAAATAATATTAAATAATTAAGGCTCATTACGAGACCTTCCATTAATATCAGAAGGGGTGCTATGGAAATGCATCCTATTAATCATTCACATTTAAGCTGTTCAAGTCATATACTTAGTATACTTCCCAATTTCCCTTTCACATTTAATTATCAATTTACATTAAATTCCTCTATTGGGTCATGTTCAAGTGACATGAAACATTCCATTCACCATTACATTATAAAAAAAGAATTTATTATAAAGATTCCAACCATTATTGTGGTCAAGATCGAGAACATCCGAATAACGGCTCAAAAGTGTCATAACACAAAAAACTCAAATATGGAATATATTCCTACACATGATATTTGGAGTTGTGACAATAACCACCAACATCTAATCAAATATATGGAAAGAGAATAATCATAAAATTATAATGATTATAAGCATTTCATATAAATTCAATATATGACGACCAATGAAAACGTTGGGACCAAAATGAAAATTCCAAAAACAATGAACTCGAGGGATGTGTTATAGACCACCTACCATAGTGTTGTAAGACTCTCCTCATCTGATATTAGACTTTGGTTCGACGTATAGGGGATTCAATCTGAGAAAAATGGAAAAAATTCTCACTCCTCGATAATTAGGTTAAGAGCACAAGAGGAGAAGAATAACTAAGAAGGACTCCCGCACTTACCTTTATGCATCAAACATGACAAACGAAAGCTTGATTGGATCCCGAATGAAGGAGATATTTCAATCCCTATCTTAGGTATTAGAAGAGATTTAATGGGAAGGAAAATAGTTCAATCCCACATAAACTCATATTAGGAGGAAGGAGGAGGTTTAATTAGATCATTATTAGACAGTAATAAAATTACTCAAAAAATAACCTATGCACGGTTTGGACGCACAATTTTCCAAACCATGTTCCAACCATTCATGAGTACCTAGGAACGAAATTTCACTCACATAGTTAGGTCACACAGTTAGGTAAACCATGCACTAACCATGTGATAAGGCTTTGTCTAAAAACATGCCACATGTATGGTTTTCTCTAACCATGCACCATACCTATTTTCCAAACAAACTGGGTTATAAGATCTGAACTAGAACTTGACACCATTGGGATATTAACTAAGTCATTAGGAATCCTAAATAAGTCACAAATAATGAATTAGAGAAACATTAAAGGATCCATACCAGAGTGAAAACCTGGGTTCTTTAATAGTTTATTTATTATCAATTTGTATCTTTGAGAATTTAACATTCCTTACTTCTTATACTATTCATTAATCATTACATCACCCCTTTATTTTTCCTTTATCTTCTCTAAAATTTATCGTTAAATAATCATTCGTGGTAGGTGGGATATTATACTATACTTTATGAAACAAAATCCAATCCTTTACCCTTCATAGAATAATGAGTGCATTTTAATCCATTAGTTTACTTCATACACTTTCTTTCATTATGAATATATGTGAACATCATTTATAAATAAAACCTAAAAATGTTATAATATGATATATAATGAATCTATAAATTATTTATTTTATGATTTATAAATAATTATTTATTTTGAATAGACTTAATTTTAGACCATAGATCTGATTTCTTTTATGATTGGTAGTACTTGGAATATCCTCCTTGTCCCATTTAGTTGGTGATATCATGATCAAATATCGACCATTAAAAATTAAAAACCCATCATATCTGATCACACAAATCAATATTTCATCAAAATAAGTACAATCTCTTTATCATGATTTTGTTATGTTCCTAATATTTAATGCTAAGACTCATCAATATATCCGTACTCATGAAATAAATGATTTGTTCATCAAATGGTTAAGAGAATTAAATTATTAATCCCCCTATCAAATCACTATCACCTTGTTTATTTAATTAATATATTAAAATATGGTCATTTATATAAAGACTAATGAATATTTATAGTTTTCCTAATATATATTTTATACCAAACATAACCTCTTTATCATAAGGGTGAAAAAATTACTATTAAGAAAAGACATAAATATATTCTCTTATAGCAGCATTCTCTTAAATAAAAATATTTTTTATGCCTAAACCATTTGAGATATACTATATTTAACAAAATTAATGAACATACTTTCATTAAAAAGATATTTCAAATGAGATTTATTACACTCCTTACACTTGTATTGAATCAGATGAATTTTTATGGTATGAGAAGTAATTTCCCACTCAATGAATTTGATATTTGACCTTTATAGTGACATCAACCTTATTCAATATATATAATTTAATTCATCAAAATGGAAAATAATTTTATTTTACATATTATTATTCCCACACATGTTCAATATGTAAGTGGTACATTTTTTAGATGTAATAACTATTATTTTAATTGATAACTCAACATCCATGTTAAAAGATAGAGTTTTAATATTTTTATACAACATTCACGATATGGATTAATTGGTATAAAATAATCATATTAATCATTTTATGTTTAATAATCGATAATAATAATACATTTAACCATTTTATTCTGGATCTAACCATTTTTCCAATCGAAATTAAATTTAGGGATGAAAAAAACCTGAATAGTTATCATATACATGGAAAATGTAGAACATAAAATAAATAACTCAAAAGTCACTTTTATATTATAATATATGATATTCATGATTTGAATTTACTCTATTTAGGTAGTATTTCATAGAATTATTCTAAACATAATCCCAAAAAATTACTAAACCCTAATCTAATAAAAACTACAATAAAGTATATATCACATATGTTATGTTACATAATTTTTTAGGCAATATACAGAAATAATTTTTGAAATATAAAGGTTATGTTTTTTAGTGATTAGATACCGAACAATGAAAATTAAAATAACAACCATTAATTTCCATATTCATTTACTTTATTAGATCTTCTCAAACTTTTATCATATTATGAGATATCATGGGGATATATATAAATGAAATGCGTGAACTATATTGAATTTTAGAGGGTACTACATGGGTACATGGGGAGATTAATCATCATAAAATAAATTTTATATCAATGGGAATGTATATAATCATTCCCATAAAGAAAAAAATAATCATATATTCATGGAATAAGAGAATATAAATTATATATATGTAGGTAGGAAAAAATATAAAAGTATAAGCATATGTCATGTCTCACTACCAAGGGGTCATAACATTATTGAAAAGGATACAACACATTTCCCATGGATAACACTATGGACAATTCTAACCATATTTGGACCACACATAACATTTTGGATTAGACTAACTTCATTTATCAAACATGAAATGTTATAATGAGTTATAAACAATTTCCCAATTTATTGGGGGATATATAATTATAGACCCACCCATTAAATCCTTAAATTTACAAAACATATGGTTCCAAATAATATGAAATAAAACATAACACATTAGAATAACCCATGATATGTAAATGAGTTTCATATTCTAGTCTCAAATCATCACAATTTTAATATACAAAAATTTCCTAGTAAAAGAATGTATTGTGGTGTTTTGTATGTTCAAAATAGAAAAAAACATAATAGGCAATGAATATAGCACACAGGTGATGGAAAAGTTATTCGATATTATATTGAAATATTTTTTGAAACAAACTTGTTAGAAAAAGATTTCATAAATTGATATTAAAATTTTAATAGAGACAAGAGTATAAGGTTTTCATTAAAAAAGAACCAAAATAGATATCCATAAATTAAAAATATTTTTTAAAAATCATGAAAATTAAAAATATATAAATTTTCATATATGATATAAAATAAAAAATGTAAATGTAGATTTTAATTAGGTATTATTTAATGATGTGATTGAGTAGGGAACTCTAAAAATATTCATATCCCTACAAATTAGGGGAAAATAAATCATCTATATACAAAGAATAAAAATATACATATCTTATTAGAAAAATATGTTAATGATTGAGAGACAATTAGAGATAATGTGATATTATAAAATCTAGATTAATGAGGGTTAGTGAATTAAACCCCATAACTTAAATCCTAACTTGACATAGAATAGGTACATAATATCCTTAAAAATTATTATTTTTTCATAAAATGTTAGTAACGTATTTTTTAATTTTAATTTATTAATATTCTATAATTCCCATTTATAATATGTTTTTCGAACACAATATTCATGTAATTCATATAAAGGATATTTTCTCCACATTTCTAGGGTCACATATACATACTAGTAATGACAACAATTTATGTTCGATGGGTCTATTACTAAAGGTATTTAATGATATATAGTTCAGGTTTATCTTCAATATTAAATTATTTCAAATTCATAAATGTTGTTAAAAGAAATAAAGATTCAATTTTTATAGGTATCATCTTTTAATCATGTATTCATATAGCTATTTACTAAACATCATGAACATAATTTATTTTATATAATTTTATGATTATTTACCAGTTAACAAAATTTTATTTTATTATGATATAAATATTTTTTATATTTTAATATAATAATTCTTATTATAATCATATAGGAAGGTCATGGAAAAAGTATAAAGACAACACCATTTTATGTATTAATACATTAATTTAGTGGATTTTTTTCTAAAAAAATACTATTATATTTATTTTATGGTTTTCAATTCATATGATATAATACTAATAATTTTTTAATTTAGCCATTTCCACGATAATTAAACCATATTTTCATGTTAAAACCAGCAAATGAATATAGAAATGAATAGTAAAATATATTATTTATGGAGGTGGATAAGGAATGATGGTATGGGTGAAGTTTTCATTATTGAATTATGAGAGGTAGTAAGTTAATGGACAATAAATTAATAAAATTATATTTCAATATACCATTGATACTAATTTAATTATATTAGGAATATTATATAATATTTAGTGGAGAGGGAAGAAGAATAAACTCAATAGATACAAATAATCATATTTTACTATATTTCACTAATCATCTATATATTTAAATATTTGTAAATTTAAAAAATATTTTCCTTACCAAATTAATAATTTATAATTAAAAACATTATATACACTACTCTAATAAAACATTTTAATTAATTTATTTATAATATTTAACTTTTGAATATGAATTATTATTTTATTTTATAACGTAAAATTTTATTGATTTAAAATATTCACCTTCACATATATTATCCTTCATTTTTTGGGTACTTATATTTATGTATTTTGATAAATATATTGGATGATTTTATTTATTTCAAAATTTATTTAGATTTATTATCATTTAATCACCATAATGGGAATTTTATTATGCGTACAATCATGTTATTATTCCAATGATAAAGTTACTATTCTAAATATTATAATATTAATGGTTATATGATTATACATATCCTATAAATACATCTAGATTAAGAAACTTTCCTACTATAGTTACTCATATTATTCTTATGATATTCCATTATTAATTATAAATGGTTATTTATTTTTTATTTTTTTTTGTTTTTATCTTTGATAGTTCTAGGATCTAGTAATGTACAAGATTTTTGACTTAAAATTTCATTATTTTGTTTTTTCTATTATACCATTATACTATTTTTCATTTTATAGTCCATATTTATACATCATATTCAATAATTTTATTCTTATAGAATATGATAAAGATAAATTTTTATGGGATGTAAGAGGCATAATTTTTTAAAAAATAATTTTGAGAAGTCAATTTTTTTAGATTATTATGGATCACTAAAATATCATTATGTCTTAGAAATTTCATTTCTCAAAACACATTATTGGATAATTTTTATTTTCTCATGTTTAAAAAATAAAAATAAAAATTAACATTTAAAATTTTAAAAAGAAAAACAATATGTAAATAACATTAAATTATATTTCTCATATATATATTTTAATAAAAAATATTACCAATTTTTGAAACATTATATAAACCATTGTTGAACTATAATTTATATTTTCCTTAACATCCTTTTGATTGATAAGGAATTTTTCAATTTCTTTACTTGTTGGGCAAAAATCCCTCAAGGTATCATTGAAGCATTTTTGAGGTGATTGTGTTTGTTGACAAAGCAGACATCTGAGGTCAACGATCCATGTTTTATTCAAGAACGTTGATAAAAGGAATGGATGATCTGGAGGCGGTACAAAAGAACAGATACAAGGTGGCGCCGTTTTCCAGTGTTTGCCAATTTTTTGGGCCTGAAAATCGGCAAATGAAGAAAAGTGTTTTTGGCAAAGGGACTTGCGCGCCGTGGACTTGGAGTATAGGAAACTTGCGCGCCATATGTTTTTCAAGATCAGAAGATCAAAATATAGCTAAGGAAATAGGTTCGCGCAAGTTTGGGAGTTGGTCGCGCAAGTGTCTAAATGAAGGAAGACTTGCGCGCCGAGATTGGGTCGCGCAGGTGACTTGCGCGCCGTCGTGCAAGGGGGTCAGATTGCCTATAAATACTGGACCACCCCCCTTCATTCTTCACCGGAGTTCAAGACGAGAGCTCCCGTCGCGTAGGTGTGGTGGTCGCGCAAGTGGTGTGTGTGGTCGCGCAGGTGGGACTTGCGCGCCAGTGGTTGAAGTTGTGCGCCGGTGTTAGAAGTTGCGCGCCGGTTTGCAGTTGCGCACCAATGGTGGTTTGGGCGTAAAGGGAAGAGAGTCGCGCAAGTTTGGAGTTGAGGAAGCTTGTGTCGCGCAAGTGTCAGAGGAGGACTTGCGCGCCCGTTGTGACTTGCGCGCCGATACTTGCGCGCCGAGGTTGTCTTGCGCGCCAAGTAAGGTTTTGTTCCCGCAGTGATTTTCAGACTGTGTGGAAGCTGGAAGTTTGCCCGATACCTTCGGTGCAAAGATTTATTCATCTACGGGTGAAAGTTGTACTTCAACAGAGCATCTACATACAAGAGGAGATGCATTCATTCATGCGAATGAAGAGACCTACAGGTCTATAAACTGTGAGTGGATTCCCTTCTGGAGAAGTGAGCTTAGGAAGAGGAAGAAGGTGATCCTCTCCACCGGCAGTGAGCCAGAGAGAGAGAAACAGGGAGTGACCCTTGGGAAAGCAGTGAGCTGACCCTAAAAATTGTAAAGGCAGTGAGCCTGGGCATAGAAGTGATCTAGCCCGAACATTGTAAACCACAGCTAGTGAAGTTAGTGGATCTTGGTACGAACCGACAACTTGTCGGCGTATGCTCCTTGGACGTAGCCCTTAGTGGTGAACCAAGTAAAAATCGCTGTGTCTGCCTGGTCGCTTCTCTGCATTGCACTCAAAGCATTATCATCAGATAAACTTGAAAAGAACTGAGCATAGTATACACACAAGAGCAAACAAAGTGACCCTTGTAACAAAGAGGTCAAGATCCAGTGGGGCAGGAAGTATTTTGAAAAGAATATCCATACCCTGATTCACCCCCCCTCTCAGGGTACATAGGCCCCTATTGGCCCTAACAATTGGTATCAGAGGGACTGGTTGCTTTTATCAGATTTGTTTGCTTCAACTTTGTGTAGTCGATCTGTGTTGTTGAAGATATTGTTTGCACTTATCTCGGTCTACCATGGGAAAAAGAAAATCTTCAAAGAAGAATCAGAATTCAGGTGGTATCCCTCAGTGTGGAAGTGTTTTTGGAAAAAGTGTGATTCAAATAAAAGAATCAAATAGCTTACTGAAGGAATCATGTAGTGAACAGAAAAATGATTTGGATAAATCATACAACAAAAATACTTACTCATTCAAAGATGTTGACAGAATGAGTGAAGAACCTGACTTTCCAAGTGACGTTGGAACCACTGACGATGAAGAAGAAGAAATTGAAGGAAGAATTGATATGCGAGCTGAGTTGGAGGCTGCTCTGGAAGAGATAGATGTTTTGAGGGACAAAACCAAGAAAGCTAACAAAATTGTTCGCGATGCCAAACTCTATATGCAGCAGCAGGAAGAAGAGAAATCTGAGCTGATGGAAGAAATTCAGAAACTTAATTTATCAACATCAGAGAACTCAGAATCCGTTAGTAAGTATAAGATGAAGGTTGAAGAACAGAAAAGAGAGATCGATGGCCTGAACAAAAAGGTGGAAGTTGTCCATGGGACTAAAGAATTGGATCAGAAATCCACTGAAGAAATTAAATCTAAAGGCATACAGATCAATGCTCTGGAAACTGAGGTCAACAAGCTAAGAGGCTTAAATCAAAGGCTTATCAATATAGTTACTGACCTAACAAAGAAGAATGATTCTCAAGGTGAGGTATTACAGAAGCTGGCTAAAATGAAAGGAAAACAAAAGGCTGATGATTATGAAGAGAATCAAAAGTCAGATGAAGTACAGAATCTGAAAGCTAGAAATGATGATCTAGCAGCACAGTTGTCTGAAGAATTTCAGAACAATCGAAGCCTTCAACAAGAGAATGAATCTGTCTCTAAATCTGTTTCTGAGGAAAAATTAAAAGTAGTGAAGAAAAGTGCAATGGTGGAAAAGCTCACACAGGAACTAGAAGATGAGGTGAGTAATGGGAAGCTTCTCAAGAAAGAACTGGATGTCCAACTTGAATCAAGGGAGACGAAGATTAAAAAGTTGGAAGAGGATATAGAATTAGTAAAGAAGGATGTGGAAAAATCTAATGCTAAAGGAATGCCAAAAATGAAGGATGCCTTACACTTTCTATTTGATCATCCTTCGACAAGTGATGATAAAATGAAGAATAGGTATGCTATTTCTGAAGAGAAACAACAGAATATTTTCTCAGCTCAAAGACCAGCAAGTTTCGGAAAAGCTGGTATCGGATTTGATGAATCCCCTCCCGTGCAAGATAGAAAGAGAGCTATGAACAGTTCTAGATGGGAAAGAAATCCTATAGGTGCTGGAGATAGGCCTAAAAGGACAGATACAAAAAGTAGTGATGACATGTGCTATTTTTGTGGGATTCATGGCCACACATCAAGCTTCTGTTCAGAGGCTCTGGAATACATCTCAGGGTGTGAAAATAGAGACATTACTAAATCTGAGAATAAGAAGAAGCATCATGAGAAATCAGAGAGAGGAGTCTCTCAGAGGAAAGCATATGTTAGATGCTATTACTGCGGAAGAATGGGACACACAATGAGTATGTGTCAGGAAGCTCAGGATCCCAATATCAAAAGAATAAATCAAGGGGCATCGACATCTCAGCAGAGAGATGATGAAATGAGGTATTTCTTTGAGGGAAAATGTTTTATATGTTCTCACTATAGGCACATGGCGAGACATTGCAGTAAGAAGAAAGCAGGAAAGGGAAAGGAACAAGAAAAGAGATCTCCGCCACAAGAAGTGTACAAGAAAGAAGCCTGTACTGGGAGACAAAGTGGTAAGGAGAAGAATAGGCTTAAAGCCTCGGGGAAATCACATGGAGCTGAACGAAAGTTGTTTCAGTCACCTCCTCTAGCGTGCTCACAACAACTCTCAAGGAGAGAATGTGAACAAACCTGGAAGATTAAGGGGAGATCTACTCCAGTTGTGATAAAGAAGAATGAACATTCAATGGAGGACCCACCACCAATGCAAAATAGGGCGGCGACTCATAAATCTGATAAAAGGAAGATAAGCAAAGAATGCATTGCAAAATTCGCCCCGCAACGAGAAGTGGAAGAAAAAGGCAGATCCCTGCAATGGACAAAGAAGACGGGGAAGATGACAAGAAAGGAGATTCCTGCACCGAGAAACAATCAAGGGAAATGGAATTTCAGTAGAACATCAAAGACCAAAATGTGTACCAGTTGGTCTAAACCTCAGAATGTGAGAAAAGAATGCCTAGTCATATGGCCAGAACAGTTGAAGTTGGCTAGGCAGCTAGAAGAAGCAAGGAAAGAGTGTGATACTCTTCAAGAAAGAATCAAATGGTTGACCCATCAGGATCAACCACAATCCTCATCTTGAGGAATTTGGAAGAATCCCCTCTCCCTATGTATATAAATGCTATTAACTGATGATCCGTGTGTTCCAGGTTTTAGGGAGATACAATCCAAGGGGAAGTGGCATCTAAGGATGAGAAGTGGATATGTGATATGCTCTACAGTTTCAATTGATTCAAATCAGGTACCAGAGTTGAAGAAGAAAGGGAGCAATAGAGCACAACATAATGTGATTGTGTTGTTAACTTTGTCTCTTGTTTCCTACATCGAGTTTCAACTCAGTAGGCTTAAAGATTTTTGTTAATGGCTCAAATCTGAGTGGAAGATGAGAACAAATGATGTAGGAGGAAAAGACGTGTTATGGGTCTAAACTGTTGGGACTAACAACTTGAAGAGTTGCATAACACAGGGGGAGCATTCTATATCCTAATCAGATGCATGATCTCAATATGATATGAAGGATGAATGTTTATGCTCATGAAGAATGATTGGTGTAAAAGCAGAAACACACGGGTTTTCATTATTATTTATTTTGATCTAACATTATGGTATCAGCTGACTGTTTTCAGGATACCAAGAAGCTGCGAGAAGTAGTTGAAAGGAATGATTCCACTGAACAATGAAACAGTGAGAAATATTCTAATAAATGTGATGAGGAGGAAAGCAACAAAGGGGGAGCATAAGTGACTAATGATGATTTAGAAAAGAAAAATCCTCATCTGCATAATAGTCAAAGAGATGAGCTGAAATTGACATGCAGAATATCATTGGTGATTTGGTAGCTCTAGGTCAGACAAGGAGAATGGAATCACTGCAGAAAACACCATTTAGATCCCAGGTTGAAGTGAAATACTTTTCTGATGCAGCCGGAAATGAAAACTGGGTTCAGGCTATGAATGAAGAGCTTGATCAAGAACCAGATGTGGGAGATTGTTTCGAGACCAGCAGACAAGAATGTCATTGGAACCAAATGGGTCTATCGCAACAAAATGAATGAAGATGGAACTGTTATTCGAAACAAAGCACGACTAGTGTGCAAGGGGTACTCCCAGATCGAAGGAATAGATGTTGATGAGACATTTGCACCAGTTGCAAGGCTGGAGACAATCAGATTATTCTTGTCCATAGCTGTGCAAAGAAAGTTTAAAGTGTTCCAGATGGATGTCAAATCCGCGTTCTTGAATAGGATTCTGGAAGAAGAGGTGTACATTGAGCAGCCAGATGGTTTTCTCATTCATGAGGATGAGAAAAAGGTTTGCAGGCTGAAGAAGGCATTCTAAGGGCTGAAACAAGAACCAAGGGCATGGTACTCAAGGATTGATCAATACTTGAAGAAGCTTGGTTTCCAGCGTGGAGGATTTGATTACAACCTCTATTTCAGCAATTAATGTGACACAAGGAAGTAATGGCACTTTTATTTCTCAATCCAAATATGCCAAGGAGGTTCTAAGAAGGTTTGGAATGGATAATTCCAAGGAGATGACGACTCCGGTTACTACCCGGATGAGATTATCAAAAGATGAAGATGGCAAGACAGTTAATATCACAGAATACCGGCAAATCATTGGAAGTCTGTTGTACTTAACCGCAACAAGGCCTGATATTGTTTTCGCCACATGCCAAGCAGCGAGATATCAGAGTAATCCCAAGGAAAGTCACATGCTTGCAGTGAAAAGAATACTTCGGTATATCAAGGGAACGATGGACTTCGGTTTGACATACAACGACAAATCTCAGACAGAGTTATTGGGATATACTGATGCAGACTGGGCCGGTTCAGCAGATGATAGAAAATCAACGTCAGGTGGTGCATTCTATCTTGGTGGATTGTGTATTTCTTGGCTAAGCAAGAAACAAGATTGCATTTCATTGAGCACCGCAGAAGCTGAGTATATAGCGGCCACTCAAGCATGCACACAATTATTGTGGATGAAGCAGCAGCTTGAAGATATGGGAGTTGAAGTGAAGTCTCCGATCGGAATCCAGTGTGACAACTCAAGTGCTATAAATCTTAGCAAAAATCCTGTCCATCATTCCAGGACAAAGCACATTGAGATCAAGTATCATTTCATCAAGGAGAAGGTTGAGCAGGGCATCGTGAAGTTGGAGTATGTGCCTACAGAGCTACAGGTTGCAGACATTCTGACAAAGGCCTTACCCAATGAAGCTTTTGAGAGGCATCGACTAGCTTTGGGAGTTCAGTCGATTCCCCGCACTTGAAATAGTGTGGACGCGGGACCCCCCCCTCTCCCCAAGGTATGCTGTGTTTTCCCTACTGTGCTAATGTGTTCTCTACTATGTTACAGACTACAAAGGCGTGACCTTTGGGTTCGTTGACAAAGGGGGAGAAAAAGTGGTTGTTCAAGGGGAAGACAGTGCAGAGATTTGATAAATCATGAATGATATGGGGAGACGCTGACAGGTGGAGCATCCAGATAGGGGGAGTTGAAGCTAGTTGAACGTGCTTAGCCAGAGCTTAGCTTGGACAACACAGGAAATATGGCTAAAGAGGTGTTGAAGCTGTGAGCAGAAAGGGGGAGCGTATTAAATCTGACGATGCTAGAAGTGATCGATCAAGGAATAGATATCACGACAACTGAGGATCGTGATAAAAGCAGAAGAGTGGTGTTGGACAGTGTATGGTGTCATCAGTGGATGACAGAGATAAAGTGATTCATTGATGAACTTTTCATTTACTCTTGTTTCTCACGCCGACCATTGCTCATGTGGGCTTAGAGTATGTGTTGAGTAAATCCTTGATCGCTATCCGAATCGCAAGAGGCGAATGGAGGCTGAAGAATCAACGACGTATCTTTGTTTTGTAAGAGTTGTCAACAAACCCAAAGGGGGAGATTGTTGGGCAAAAATCCCTCAAGGTATCATTGAAGCATTTTTGAGGTGATTGTGTTTGTTGACAAAGCAGACATCTGAGTTGTGATTGTTGACAAAGCAAAACAATGACATACAAATTTGTTGACAAAGAGGATTTCATGGTGGAGTGTCGAGTTCAAGAGCTGAGGTCAACGATCCATGTTTTATTCAAGAACGTCGATAAAAGGAATGGATGATCTGGAGGCGGTACAAAAGAACAGATACAAGGTGGCGCCGTTTTCCAGTGTTTGCCAATTTTTTGGGCCTGAAAATCGGCAAATGAAGAAAAGTGTTTTTGGCAAAGGGACTTGCGCGCCGTGGACTTGGAGTATAGGAAACTTGCGCACCATATGTTTTTCAAGATCAGAAGATCAAAATATAGCTAAGGAAATAGGTTCGCGCAAGTTTGGGAGTTGGTCGCGCAAGTGTCTAAATGAAGGAAGACTTGCGCGCCGAGATTGGGTCGCGCAGGTGACTTGCGCGCCGTCGCGCAAGGGGGTCAGATTGCCTATAAATACTGGACCACCCCCCTTCATTCTTCACCGGAGTTCAAGACGAGAGCTCACGTCGCGTAGGTGTGGTGGTCGCGCAAGTGGTGTGTGTGGTCGCGCAGGTGGGACTTGCGCGCCAGTGGTTGAAGTTGTGCGCCGGTGTTAGAAGTTGCGCGCCGGTTTGCAGTTGCGCACCAATGGTGGTTTGGGCGTAAAGGGAAGAGAGTCGCGCAAGTTTGGAGTTGAGGAAGCTTGTGTCGCGCAAGTGTCAGAGGAGGACTTGCGCGCCCGTTGTGACTTGCGCGCCGATACTTGCGTGCCGAGGTTGTCTTGCGCGCCAAGTAAGGTTTTGTTCCCGCAGTGATTTTCAGACTGTGTGGAAGCTGGAAGTTTGCCCGATACCTTCGGTGCAAAGATTTATTCATCTACGGGTGAAAGTTGTACTTCAACAGAGCATCTACATACAAGAGGAGATGCATTCATTCATGCGAATGAAGAGACCTACAGGTCTATAAACTGTGAGTGGATTCCCTTCTGGAGAAGTGAGCTTAGGAAGAGGAAGAAGGTGATCCTCTCCACCGGCAGTGAGCCAGAGAGAGAGAAACAGGGAGTGACCCTTGGGAAAGCAGTGAGCTGACCCTAAAAATTGTAAAGGCAGTGAGCCTGGGCATAGAAGTGATCTAGACCGAACATTGTAAACCACATCTAGTGAAGTTAGTGGATCTTGGTACGAACCGGCAACTTGTCGGCGTATGCTCCTTGGACGTAGCCCTTAGTGGTGAACCAAGTAAAAATCGCTGTGTCTGCCTGGTCGCTTCTCTGCATTGCACTCAAAGCATTATCATCAGATAAACTTGAAAAGAACTGAGCATAGTATACACACAAGAGCAAACAAAGTGACCCTTGTAACAAAGAGGTCACGATCCAGTGGGGCAGGAAGTATTTTGAAAAGAATATCCATACCCTGATTCACCCCCCCTCTCAGGGTACATAGGCCCCTATTGGCCCTAACATTATTCCTATTAAAATTTTAAAAATGGTTTTATTCTATTATAGTATCAACATTCAATGGGTAAGAAGTGATGATAACGGTAAAGTAACATTTCCTATCTCCCCTACTTACATTTCATTTATAATAATCTAGTAATTTTCAATTTCCTTTTGTTGAATTTTTATATAATAAATATTGTATTTTCAAATCCATTTACTATATCATTGTGTCATATATAAATTTTTAATTTACACATTACATATATTTTTTTATTTAAACAGTCATATCATTAAATAGTGGGTTGTTATAGAATATTTTTGAAGTAATAATTTCATGTTATTGGTGATTCACTAAACCATGGTAGATTTAAAATATGAATCATATATACTATGTTTTTTCTATCATGTGTTCTTTTTTATTTTGGATATTTTCTTCTATTTCAATAGTGATTCATTATATTAACATGTTAATAATCCTTTCAAACAATACTTTTAGAAATATGTGTTTCAAATTTTTTTTAATTAACCTTCAGGATACTATAAATATTATATACCTATACTCTTTATCATTTTAATGTGGATTTATAAGATTTAATTGTGTACACAATAATCAATGGTTAACCATTTATAATGATTTAATGTGATTAAGGGTTTATGTTATATGATAATATATCAAATATAGTAAAACTATAGTAAATTCATTGGTCAGTTGAGAATTAAACAATCACTTAATGAATTCGGTATTGATTAATCTCTACATCAATTACAATTAAATGTTTTTATTAGTAGGATTGACTATTTCTTAACAAAATCTTCAGACCTAATAATATTTAAATGATACCGTTGAAATGTTTTCAACTATTATATTTATTTGGGGATTTCAATAAAATTCAGAACAAAAAAACTAATTAATTTCAATCAATCCCTCTTATAAAACCATTAATCAATAAAATTACCTTATATTTACATGGTAAATTTATTTTATTTTAGTCTTATCATCCCTGGTGTTTGAGTATATATTTTTATTTCAGTTGACCTAACCCACCCACCTTATTAGGATTTTGTTTTATTATATTAATTTTATCCTTTTCTATAAAATGTTTTATTTTATAATGTTTTTTTGGAAGAAATGAAATTATTCAATTGAATGATAATTGTAAAGATGATATTATTTATAAATAAATCCTTTTATATTATAATATGTGATTGAATTATTTTAGTCAATCAATAGTTTTTTGAATTAAGAAAATTATGTATTTATATTAATTTTATAATTTTTGTTCAAACCAAACAAACCATCCCCTTTAAATCTCTTCAACACACCATGGAATGTTTTTTTAAAATAACCTCATGCTTGAATTTGGAATTTGTGTTGATTTTTTATCGACCTATGACAGGTCATGTGAGATTTACCATTAAAATGAATCAACTATATCTTATCTCCCCTTAAGACTAAGATGTATAAAAAAATTATGTACTTCTATAACATGATTATTTATAATAATTCTCATGTGGTATGTTTCATTCATGAACTATAATATTTTTTATAGAAGAATAATCATAAAAACTATATCATAATATTATAATAACGTCAGTATAATTATTATTCTCTAAATTTTTTATATAAATTACCATAATTTTAGAACAATATGAGTAATATGAGGGTTTATATAAGTCGATGAAAATATTACACAAAAATTAAAATAAATATTTTTAATTTATTTCGTGTATTATATATCATGTTCCTAAATAAAATATAAATGTTATTATTAGAAATGAATTATTATAATATTTTTTAATATATAGATATAATGTCTTTTATTATAGTATAATATTTTATAGTTTAGGTCTAATTTATTTTAGTTAATTTCAAATAATATTTTTAATATTTTCATATATCAACAAAAAATATTTGTAATAGAAATATAAAGTTGAAATCCTTATATTCATGTGAACTAGAAAAAAAATTTCGTTAAAGACTTATTGTTACATATAACCATGCAAATATATCCCTTATAAGTTATCATTAATTATTATTTTCATAAATTTATTTTTATAAAATTAAACAAATATTAATTAATTCATATGAAAAAATAGATACATCATGCATGATGGTAATAAAATATATATTGAGTAATCAAATTCAAAAAAAGATCATGGTCATATAGAATATCATTTAAATATTTTTCTTAAATTCATGATGTCATGGAAAATAAAAAAAATAATGAAAAATTCCCACCATCAATTTTTCATGGATCAGCTATGGTTGAACAATTCATAATATATATACCACTATCATTTAGTGGGTCTGTGTATTATCCAATCAAAATTTATTAATTTAGTAAAACATAATTTTTTGGTATTATATTGAATAAATCTATAATAAATGGTAGTTGTTTTTTTTCACATTAAAATAGCAGTTCATCAATATTGGACATTGATTAAAAAAACAAGAATTAGTATAAAATTAAATTCACTGTGTGGAATATGTTTGGAAATTATTTTTCAAAAAAAAAATCCCAAATAATCTAAATTAAGAGAAAAAATGAAATAAACTTATAGAAAAATAGAATGAATAAATTTTTATATAAAAATACAATATCACAATGTTATGATATTATACTTCTATAATTTTTACATAAATCAATATTAAGAACGTGTTATTATTTAATATTAATTTTTTTAGAAATAATTAAGTTGTTTTACTTTTGAGAGACATGAAGAATCTGTTAATGTTCTACAGTCATGTAAATATTGTTTCAATATTCTCATTATACTTAAGGATCAAAAGACACGAATGTTTGGATAATTTTAAAAAAATTGAATGAAATCATATAGTTGAATATAATAGAATATATTACTTCAATCACATATCAAAATAATTGGATAAATCTATAAGAAACTAAAATTTCAATGATCTAGAAGATACTGAATATTTTGATTGTTTTTACACAATTCATATGAATATTGTCATGACATGGAACCTACAATACCAAATTTGAATGTTGATAAGGGGATTATTGAGAAAGAAAAACCATGGTCCACATTTTTAAATATGGACTATATGATAAATTTTAAAATCAATTACCTACGATAATATTTCTATATATGAATAGAAAATCACCACAAAATACCATCTAGTGGATTATAAATTTATGAATTAAAATAATTATGTTGAGAAAATAATTGACATATTAGTACATATAATAGCCCAAAAAAGTGACTATATAAATTTTATAACATAAAAAAAATATTTCATTATAATAAGTTCCAAAAAAATTTATGTTTAGATTTATAATTAATTAGGGAAAATATTAAAAATCAAAACTTATATTGTTTTCAAATAGTTAACATTTATCCCAATATATAATCAACTTCTTTATACAAAATAACTCATCAATATATCCCACAAATTATAAATATTTTAAAATCATATAAAATTTAATATTTTTATTATCTTCATAAAATGGGGAACATATAAAAAACAAATGGGAAATCTAAAATGAGCTGTAAGTGAAAACATTCCATTAAGAGTGAGGCATTGATTATAATAATGTGAGGAAATTTGGATATATAGGCATGTATTGGATAAAATATAATTGGATAATATGACCATTTAATAGTAATTAAAGGGAAAATGAAATATTATCAATGGCATTAATAATGTAAAAAAATATAGAATCACAGAAAATTGAAAAGAATATATCAGATCAAAAGATATGTACCAATCATATATGAATGGACTTAAAATCATGTATTAGAGAATTCATCACAATCTGATTACCATATCATTGTGGGATTTACATAATAATATGTGTACCCTAATTGGATTGGTCTAGAACCTATATACTTTTATGGGTTTTGGAAAATAACCCATGTACCGGTTTATATTTTGGATATAACCCATGTAAATATTTAGAATTAGGCTAAAACATATTTCCTCTTCCGGAATAAGAAACAAACTAGGTGCCAACTTAGTACTGGGATACCATATGCGTTTATTTTTTAGATCACTTGATATTAAATATCAACCAATTACTAGTTTGTTAATATAAAATACACCCATATTAATCATTAAAATTATATTCCATTAGATATAAACAAGTCATCATATCCAAATATATCATGACATATAAAATGGATTTCATTACATGTTCAAACAGTTTCATATAAAATGTACTCTTATGTTGTTTTAGTTTACACTAAAAATAATTCAAATAAATTAATTTAGTGGTGGAATCAAAGTATATAACTCCAATAAATAATTATATTTTTATTCTAAAGGTGAAAAATTAAAACACCTAAATATATTATTTTATAAAAACATTTCAACTATTCAAAAGTGTGTGATGTTGTGGTTCCTTTTTGGAAGTCTTTTTTAAAAGGTTGATTTAATTTTTTTGAAACTTTATTGTTAATAAAATTCACTAAAAATGGATCATTGGAAAATACATTATGGAATCAAATAAAATTTGGTTTTGATGAAAAATAATTTGATCATGGATTTTCAATACATTTTGATATTTTGAAAGTATATTTGTTAGAAACCCACATCATATAAATAGAAATAAAAATAAATTTTGAAAATTTATAAAGTTAATATAATATTCAAATGATTTACTATATAACATGGATTAATAATATTATAGTAGGATATTTAATGATTTTTAAACATGTATTTGTAATAGAAATCACCACTAAAATTAGATGAAGATAATTCTAAACATGTTATAATTATATGAAAAGTGAATACATTCAAGGTAATAGAATTATATAAAAAAATAATATACCCAATGTGATATAAAATATATAATTTAATATGAATTGGGAAATAATTAAACAAATATAAAAAAATGATTACTTTTAATAGGAACATATTTGACTATCATAAAGAAAGCTGAGTTACTATTTTTTATGAGAAACCCATAACATATAATAAGAAAATTCTGATAAGGGGATAACATGTTAGAAATAAAATTCCACATAATTATGGAGAAAATCACACCTGATTCAATGATAAGGTAGAATTTATAAAAAAAACCTGTGAATTGATTTTAATAAAACCTCTCATAACAAAACAAACAAGAATAGTGTTAACATAGACCTTATAAGTTGAAATGAATTTAAATGAAATACTTGTTGAGGAGAGGTATTTAAATTTAACATAAATTACCGTGAATATAATTTAATTAATGATATAATATCCTATATATTTCTAAAAAACACCGCATTTGTGAAATTAGGATCATAATAAAAAATAATCCTCACTTATAATAATTTGACATGAAAACCTAAACATTCAACATGATTAATTCAATATTGAGTGTAGTTAATCTTGATTGTTTAAACTAGTTTTTGAAAAGTTTTGTTTGTAATAATTATTCTCACAATGTTAAAAAGTAATAGATAATTATAAATAATTTAATGTGTTAATGAAAAAAAATTTATAAATAAATTTATATTATTGATTGATTCATTTTTTATCCTTTAAGATGTGATCGACATTAAGAAAATTTCGATAATTTCATATTCATCATGGGGTGATTTATTAATTAATCAATTAAGTATTCATATAAAAATTATAGAAGAAATGATGCATAATTTATTAGATATTTATTTAACATTGTCAAAAATGCATGTTCCTATAGTAATCTATGATATAAATTCATAGAATTGTTTCAGTTGTTGGTTAAAACAATAACTTGAACATTTCATGATTAATGGATGGTTACGGGGTGGCTTAATTTACAAAATATTATACCAGTGGAATAATGATATTTTATATTGTCTAATTGTGTCATATATTACAATTTAACACGTGTATAAGAATAAAGTATTTAATAAAAATATATTACATTTAAGGAAGCGACCATTTTCCTCTTAGTATGCTTATTATGAATATTTTAATTTATGATGATCATTTATTACCCATTTCATTACTAGATTTTTCATTTATTTTTTTAAATTAAAAATAATTATTTTATTGACATTATATTTATCATTTGAAATATATTATAGTCATCAATTAAAATTTACAAAGAAAAGAAAAATAGAAATCTATTATTATCAAGAGGCAGTAGTCCGCACATATGTAGGGATACTGAATTATTCTTTACATGGAACATGGAAAGGATTAATATGGTTTTAAAATTTAGATTATAAAATATTTCTTTGATGAAAAACATATATATTAAATTACCTCTTTGGACCATCCTTAAGTGGTGGTGAAGGCAAATCAAATAGGTTACATCCTAGAGGTGGAAATCCCTATGACACACATGTGGTGTCTTTTGCTTTTATTAATAGAAATGGGAATGTTTTTTAATGATTTTACCACAATTATAATAACATAAATTTTTATTATTGAAATTAATATTATAATTTTTTATTTTAATGGATTATTATGTAGAATAAATTCACACAGTGAAATATATATTAAAAAATTTTAACTATAAATTTATACCACATTCATTGGATACCACCATTGAAAGCAATTTAAAACCTTTATGGATGGTATTTTGATAATAAAATATCCAATATAAGGTTAATTTTAATAGTATAACCTGTATGGATATATTTTTTTAACTAAACATAGGTGGGTTTTGTGTCGTAATTGAGGAAAGGATTACCCTTTTTATCCGTGAAAAGAGATTACTTTTTTTAACTACTAAAATATTTTTAATAACGTTAATTCATTATTAAGGTATGTGTGTCAAAAAAATATAAATAATAGTGTGGGGAAAAGATACGGTCAACCGAGCCCTCAATAATCCATTTCAACACATATTTTTAACTTGTTATTTAATATTTACCATTTTTTCACTTTTAACCTATTAACATTTACCTTGAAAACTATTTTTTACCTAGGAAAAATATCCATTATTTGTAGAAAAAATAACCTCATATAATAAAATTTAGACTAATTAATTTTAAATTTAAAACATATTTATTAATATTAAATTTCTAAAATTGATAAAAATATATTTTACCATGATAAATGTATAATTTATAAAAACTAATTTTAGAGAATATATTACATATGTTCTAAAAAGTAATATATATGAATCTATACTAAAATTAATATTTGTAATTTTATAATCTCATCTAATAAATAAATATATTTTCAATAAAAAATATTCATCAATTACCATGTCATACAAATATACTAATAATATCATTAGTCATGTGATTTTAAAAACGATATTTTCCATTATTAACCTAAAAATTAATATATTTAGAAAGACCCTAAAAAATAATAATATGCATATATAATTATTATTTATCCCAAAATGATTTTATCTTTTTTAAAATTAATTTTCTAATTGTTTTGAATTCCATATAAAAATAAAATCACAACAGCCACGGGAAAACTATTCAAACTGGAAAAAACTTTTAAAAATGATAAATTTTCATTAATATTATTCCCCATAAACTACTAATTAATTTATTATTAATATATTATTATTATTATAATTTTTTTAAATCATAATATATTTAGGTTCTTCAAATATATTACTGATTTTAGGAAAATATATTTTTATGTTTATAATTATTTTTGATAGATATTATAGATATGATAAAAAAATTTATTACTATGAATAATATCCATTATTTTATTTAAAAACATATTTTATAATATGGTTCCTCTTATTCCTACCAACTAATTCATCCAATAGGTTTTCACTTTCATATTTAATCAATATATTTTTTTTAAATAAATTGGGGTACTCATTTTTGGTTAATGTTCCTTGTGGAGATGGAAATTGAAAAAAATCATTAATTGATGCACATATATAGTAAAATATTGGTTTGTTATAGTAATTACTACAATTTCAATATAAAATAGGGTAAATATGTTACTTAATATAATCAAAATATGAAAAAAATTATGAATGAATATTTTTGATGAAATTTCCGTTCATCATAAATGTTCTCTGCAAATAATTTTTTTGGGGTTATTATATTATTCTATCATTAGTAATATTATTAGTAGTGGATATTTAAAAAACAATAATTTTTGGATAGATATTATGATAGAAACAATACATGTTTGTTTTTAAGAAATAGTTTTTTTATAATTCATATTCATGGCACAAATAGCCATGTCATGAAAGACTGATTTTCTACAGAGTTTTAATTCAATTACCAAAATGCTTGTTGACCATGAGAATTTGGGATAGACTAGCCGATAGATTTAAAACTTCTATAAAAATTATTAACTATGAAGGATTGTTTTTTATAAGAAGCCCATCATAAGAATCCAACTTTAAATGTCACACACAAAATCCACTCATTATTATATGACATGAAACTCCCTTTCACTCTCACTTATACATACAATCATAGGAGAATATACTACATGATTGTAGATCTACTAATTTTGATCCGATGATCAGTATGAAAGAATTAATTTATTTTTTATTAATAATTATTAATTTTACGTATTTATATTTTTTAATTTCTTAATTATCAGATAATTTTATTTATTCAAAATTAATTTTTTTAATCTTGTTTTATTATATGTTTTCATAATGTCTATTTTTTTATTTATTTGATTTTTAACATTTTTAATATAAATATATTTAATAATTTAAAATTTTCATCAATATTAAAATTTAATTAAATAATTCAGTTAATTAATAATATTTTTACAAAAATATAATAATTTAAAATTTTATAAGATTATAATAATGAAAGATTTTTTTAACCAAAAGAAACATTCATGATAAATATCTTCTTTCGTAAATATTATTGTCTTGTGTAATTGGAAATAGATTTTACAAAATTTAAGGAATTTCATGACTATAAATAACATTTTCAATGACTAAAAACATTTAGGGCTTTTGCCGGTTTTCGAGATTTCCAAATACTTTTGTGACTACCAACAACTTTATTGACTAAAAAATGTAGTTTCATCACTTTTTATCTTAAATAATGAAATTTTATTTATAATAATCAAATAAATAATAAAATTTATAAATAATTTAAATTATGTAATTATGAGTAATAAATGAAGTAACATTAAATAATATATATTTTTTCAATTGTTGTTGTTAATATAAAATAACATATGACAATTACATAGAGTATACAATTATAATTTTTTTTAAAATATTCCATTTAATATATATAACACTGAATATAAAAACAATTTCCATTTATTATTATGAAATGATATAAATTATTATAATTATTCTACACAAATTATTGTTAGTAACAATTTTCTAAAAATAAAAAAATGAAAAAATATTTAAGATCTTAGAGTTTATAAGAAAAAGAAACAATGTACACCCCCATGTGATAGAATTGAAATACCATACACCTTCAAATATTAACTTATTCCATATCTACATAATTAATAGTTTATATCCAAAAGGACCAACATTTAATTCCAAGAACGCCACCATCATCCTTGTCCAAAGGCTATATGCACCCCCTTGTTTTTTAGGTCTATACCACAACATGCGCCCATCCACCATAAATCGCCCTAAAATTCCCATATATGCTGCTTCCATGAAATCAACCCATGGTGATGAATAATTATAAATTATCAAAAACTATTAAAATTAATATATAATAATTAATGATATTTTGTATTAAGAGAATGTTTTATATAATTAATAGTGAATACAAAGAGAATAGTAATTAATTATTATAAATTATTAGAATTAATTTAAAACAAATAAAAACATATAAACATGAATATTATATTTTTTAATATTAATTATTGATTTAAAAACTAGAAAATAAAATTGTGATTTTTATTAAGTTAGTTTATTTAATAAATAGAAAAATTAATATAAACTATAAAAATTATTCAAGTCGAATGAAATTGATAAAAATAAATTTTATTATATAAAAATATAATTATATTTGAAAATATTATTTAAAATATAAATACATTAATTATACAATTATATAAAATAATTTGGTTCACATAACTATGATATATAAAAATTTATAATATAGTAAAAAAACATGTTATGTAATAAAACAATATTATATATTTATATATTCATAAAAAATAAATAAAATATTAATAGATTATTTTAACGATGATATTTATTATAAATACTAATATGATATTATAAAAATTTTATATAAATTTAATTTAATTTTTTTAATACATGTGTCAAAACACATAAAATGTGAAATGATTGGAATCTATCACAATTACTTATTCGGAAGTAAATATAGTGCATAAAAAACACTTATATATGAAGATCACATTATCGATAGAAAAATTAATTTCCGTTGAAATTACTTATTATGATGTAGTATATATCAAATCGATCCACACATTGAACACTCATTTATAATGATAACATTGGTAAAAAAGTAATTTAAATTAAGATAATTTAATAAAAAGATTTTTTTTGAAATCAAAAGATAAAATTAAATAAATAATAAAAATGAGTAACTAAAAACCCAATTTATCATAATTTTAAACTTATTTAAGTATTTTTTTAATTTATAAAATATTTTTAATTATATAATAACTAATTTAAATCTTATAAAACAAAAAAAAAACTATAAATAATTACAAATATTAATATATTCTAAAAATAAATTATATGTTAATTTTGTAAAAATAAATTGGTTACCCCTTTTTAAAATTTTATATAAGATTCCGATATATTAAATTTTTTTAGAAGGCTATGGATGTGGGGAATTCACACTATTTTTCATTAGTTGATCTTGATTTGATAAATCCTTACAGAAATCCACATGGTTCGGAAATAAATATTGTATACATTGATAGTTTAAAAACTTTTATTTGATTTTCATTATTAAATTCTTAATTTATTTTCAATGGTATAATTTATTCTCAAAGTAAATGATGTGATCTCTATGAGATTTTAAAGTCTCGAAATTATTAGGGTTTAACTATAACATTATTTTTTGAATGATTTTTTTCTGTCGCATAAAAATGATGTATATAAATCAAAAGAAAAAATAATTTTTTTTGTTATAGATTCATCACAATATGAAAATTTAGAATATGAATTTTTTGATCTATCTTTTTCAAACAAAATATACAAACTCATAAGTAAAATCTGAATCCATAATTAAAGCCATTTAAATTTTTTATATTTGAGGGATCCACTTATTTTTCCTTCTATCCTAGATTCATGGTGAAAAAATGAGAATCACTTAAAATATTTATGTCTATATAATTATTTTTCGGAATACTAGATAATAATTTCAATAAAATAGTTACTTTGTCTAAATAATTGTTGCATGATTAAAATACACACCCAAAAAAGGTATATGAAAGGAATAATTTTTTCCCTAAATTTTTTCTTAGTTATCTAAATAATCATGTTTGTCCAAATTATTTGATCTTATATTATGATGAATATGAGTTATTATATAACTTTGTAACCTAACAATAATTAATTAATAATGAGGTATGGTAAGGAAATTCACAATTTTATTCGTGTTAAATAGATGGGGTGTTGTCTAATTACTTTGATACTAAATATAAACCAATAATATATATATATGGATTTAGGAGAGATGAAAATTGGATAAAATTGATTAATTTTTGAGATATACCATATTAGGTGATTTGATGTTTTATCACATGTTAAATATAATTAATATCAAGAAGAACTATTTTTTAACATATTATATTCCATTTAGATGACACTTGGAATAACTAGACAAATTTCAAAAAAACTATAATATCATAACCATATTAGTAAGAATCCTAAACATTTTTAATTTGAGAATGGAAGAATTGTTTTACTGAATCCAACATAATTTTATGAACTTTATAAAGATTTTTTTTATAATTCTATATTTAAATTAGAGATGTGATGTTACAAGATAGATTTGATTATAATATTTCTCACTATGTTATAAATTTTCATATTATAATGATAAAAAGTAATGATTTCCATGTCATAATATAATGATTAATGATTATTCATATTATAGGTTTGTAAATTATTTTATTTGAAATTTTTTATTAAATAATAATATTTGTTTCTAAGACATTTTTTTGGAAATAGTAGGACACGTTTCATTGAATATAATGTAAGAAATATATTATTTTAATGTTGTGAAAATATAAAAATAATTTCTCTAACTATTAATGTTTTAATGGAGCATGTAATGGTACATTTCTACAATGAGGGGAAAAAATGAGAATATCCAATATAGTTATGATATATATATATACCAATATGAGCATTGTATACAAAAAATAGGACAATGTGTAATGTTTCAGGGAACTAGTTCTATGGAAAATTGTAAAATATTACTTGTAGGAATAAATTTAAAATTTATTCTATAATACATGATAGATTGGGTCATAATAATAGAAAATTTCAAGATGTCAAGAAACATAAAATATGAATTTGATCATGATTTTCTGTTATAATGAATGATTGAATTCAGAATATGAATAATACAAATATCATACATATGTTCTGATCAATTTTTATGAAACGATACAATTTGTGCATTAAGTGCTATTTTTAATTTTGTTTTTCAATATTTTTTTTTAAAATATAATATTAATCATATATTATAATATATCATAATTATATAGAAAAAAATAACAAAAATTATACATACTTCCCTTGAATAAATAAAAAATAATAATTTCTCATACAAATTTGAGAGATTGATATGTTAAATTTTTTATGTTAAAAAAATAATTTAAATTATTTATTTCACCCTCTATTAAATATTTTTTATTTTTAATGTATCATAACATGGGAATAAAATTGATTTATCATTACGTGTGCTGATTAACCCAATATATAAATTGATAAATCATAAAAATCATATGTGGTTAATGGATTTTAATTTCATACCCACACTTATGGTGAGTCAAGATAATAGATGAATAATGGTGTTTTTTATGGATCATATATTATGGTCTAGATTTTATAATGTTATACATTTTAGGAATTTAATTAATGGGTGTTTCCAGGGGAAGTTCCAAGGTAGCTGAGTAGTGGATGGCTATAACTCCCAAAAAGTTTAATGAATATTTTTATATTAAATTTAATTTCATCGATAGATTTCCTTATACAAAATAATGTGTTTTAAAAAACCATGATATTTTATTAAAATGTTATTATTCAGTCTGTGAGTTCTCACCTAGACTTTATATTAGTGTGTATGAATAGTAACAACAAAATTATTAAAAAATATGGTTAACACATTATTAAAATAAACCCAATTGTTATAAATTTATTATAAATGAAAATATTAATCATTTGAATGTAAAAGAAATATTTTATTTTGAAAACTATTTTTATGCATATAAAGTAATTTTATCATAATAAATAAAATTACACACTATTGTTAATGATTCTATTGATATGTATTTAATATTTATTGAAAAAATTAACATACATCAAATATTTTTTCTTCACATGAGATAAGAATAAATATATTTTTATATAAAAAAATAATTTAATTTTATAATAAGATCTTTCTTCATATTTAACACTCTTATATTAAAGATAATTTTTCCTAATTTTATAACCTCTATTTTAAATATTTATCATTATTTAAAAAATCATCATGTCATAATTATGTCATAGTGAATAATTAAGAATTTTTATAAAAGGATTTTTTTTGAAAAGAAACCCTAGTTGAACTATACAATTAATTCTCTTTCCAACATATATTGTTCCCCTATAAGAGTACCCAGCCTTAATTATTGAATTTTAATTGCAACTCGACTAGGTAAAACTTTCCTCCCCATGTTTCCTACCATTGTTGAGGCGTTAAATCACATGGAATGAAATTACCACGGCTGAAACCTACAACCAGTGGAAATCAAGCACTGGACCTGATGGCCATAACTATCAACCTTAACCACTGGTCCAACCCATATGTGATTTTTAATAGTTAAATTATTTCATTAATATGGAAAAATAATGATTATTGTTAAAATGTATTTATTCATTTAATAAATTTTTAAAAAATATTTATTCTATATTAATTTTAAAACTAAATCAGGTTTATTTATATTATTATTAATCCAATTTAGGCCACTGGAATTAATTTCATAGAAATTTTTTATCTAAAAAATATTTTTAATTAAGAAAATGTTTTCTATGAAAATTTTTGTTTTATCGTGATAGTGGGTTTAACATTAAATTAAATTCATCAAAATATTTGAATAGAATTTAATAAAATGGATTAAATATGTTTAATAAGAATAATTCATTCTAGGTAACAAGTTCAAGTTTATTTTTTTCATAATGAATAGTGAAAAACTAATAAACTTCGTTATCATGGTTAATGTTTAAATAGGTTTATCAGGGGTTAAAACAAACAAATAAGTTTTAAAATGATATAAATAATTTTATAATTTATATTGGATAGATATATATAAAAATTATCACAACAAGGGTTCAATAAGGGTATATTTGGTAGCCATATTTCTCAGATATGGACTTACCAATATTGAAATTCAAAAAATATTATAGTTATTCCACTCATATTTATTATAAAAGGGGACCCCCTATGTTCTCATATAAATACATAATGTTCCCATTGGATCATAAAATACTTAAAAATAGATTTACTACATCCTCAACCCCAAAAAGAGTACTTGGTATGATTATAAATCAATAATATTAAATATTTAGGTATCCACCTATATGGGCTTTTTGAAGAAGTCATATAGTTCATAACCATGAATTTTCATTTTATTTTTTATTATATATCCTTAAAATATTATTATACCATGATGAAATAATAGTAAGATTATATTAAATTCAATTATATTTTATAATTTTAATCATATAACCTATATCTATATCCCCCAACATTAAATGGGAAATGAAACCATAAAACATGTCTATGATAGAAAACCTCCTCCTGAACCGATTAAATTTGTTTCCCATAACCACCTTTCATTGATTAATATTTTTAAGGATTTAACACACACACATATATATGTATACATATGATATTTATGAAATTATTATACTTATATAATTATAATATCACATCTACCTTCTTACTGTCCAATCTGTTGAATACCCATAATGTCACTCATGTGTAGGTGTGGACTACCACCTCTACGAAATGATTTGATTCATTTTAAATCCCCTTTTATCGTATATAGTTATAAGGATATATTAAATTAATATATATTAATTATATATGAGACAATAATATTTTTTAAATAATTAATAATATATACCATTATATCTTTCTATCCTTCATCAAGTGAAAACATCTAATATGTGTAAGTATGACTTACCATTGATAGGAACAACGTAGTTAATTTTTTAGCTATATCTATTATGAGTGACTCTATAAATATATAAATATATATTATAATTATATGATAATTAAAATTATACCTATTCTGGAGCCGTCATCAATGTATATGTATCAAAACTACTGAACCAATGGATACACAAAACACAAAGCAGTTATCACCATGAATAATGAATTTAAAAAATAATTGCTAAAAAATATCTGAAAAAGGTTATAATTAAATAATATATGGTATAATATAAATGAGTATGGTTATTGAATATATATACATATAATAAACATTTATTTTTTTATTGATTAGGTTTAATGGTGTAAGATGTAATTCAGGACATGGTGTAAGGGATTTTTATCTCACTTTATTTCCTTAAGACTCTTCCCATTTTAATTTTTTTTCTTTTTAGGGGTGTATATATTACCCCTGAATGTAATTTATGAAGTCTCTTATGAAAATTATTTAGATATATATATATATATATATATCAATAGAATTTTCCCTATTCCTTAGGGTTTTGATTTAAAATACACCGAAGTGGTAAGGGTTTTCTATTATAATCTAATTTTTTATTAGGGTTGTTTCTAATTATGATTATATTGATGGAATTTATTGATCACACACTCAAAAATAAAATGACTTTTCTTCTCAATTTATTAATTTTTTGTAACACCACGAGATTTTATGAAAAATATTCTTTTAATTTCATTAATGTCTTGTGTTGTAAGCTACACAAAAATGATCTTGCACAACACGAATCCTTGACTTGCCTTTCATTACACGCAATCGCGACCTTCCTCGATAGCGTGTGTAGTACGCAATACTGAGTTTCATTAAACAACGATATGCTATTAAAATATTATTAAAACTAGCTGTTATGAATAGTAATAACCAATTTTTGAAATTTTGTAAATTTTATTTTTCAAAATGGACTTCATTTTTGGATTCGGAATATCGAAATTAGCTTAGGGTGAAATTTTGGTACTTTACGGATAACTTTCATTTTCTGATGAATAGTGAAAATTACTAAATTTTAATTAAAAAAAACCTTGTTAATCGAAATAATTAAGAGTGATAAATTATTAATTTGAGTGTTTTTGAATTATATTTAGAATATATTTTTACAATTTTATACAATGTTGGTCATTGGATGTAATTTCACATTTAAACCAGACATAAACAAGTGTCAATCTTTTGATAGTTATTATCTCTTAAGAACACGCTATTTGTTTTGATGACAAGAATTAATTAATGCAACTGATATGTTTTTAATTTGGTAAAATAAACATCATTTTTGAGTTCATAATATCAAATATAGCTTAGGCCTAATTTTTGGTATTTTTCTGGAAACTTTCATTTTTTGATGAATAGTGAAACCACTAAGTGGTAGTTAAAAAAAAGGATTTTTTTCATAAAACTTAATTTTACAGCTTCTGTGAATGGAATTTCAAAAGTCCTAGAGACACGGTTGATGTCAGTAAGTAAAATTTGGTTCAATGAGACGAAAATAATTTTTGGTGAATAGTCACTTTTTACTTTTTTTTACCACGGTTAAAAGTAAATAGGGTAATTAAGGGTAAACATGATATTTTTATTACCCTAAAACATGTCCTAATTCTATTGGATAAGTGTAATTCGACAAAAAAAAATATTAGGAATAAAATATGTCCATTTAGGCCCACATGGATTAGATTAGGACATTTATTATTAATTTATTTAAAGAAGGGTTAAAATAGTTAAAATCAAAGTTTAATAAGTATATTATTTTTAATATAGGGTTATAAATAAGATAAATTCGACTATAAATATTCATTAGAAATATAAAAAGATTTCATATATAATGGTATTTTAATTGTAATTTTCAGTCATTAAATAGTTTAATTAATTTATGACACAAAGATGATGCAATAATTATCTTATTAATGAAATATTGACATAAATGATCTTATAAATACCAAAATAAATGTAATTTGAGACTTTTTATGAATTACACTAATTTTATAGGTTAATATGACATGTTAGTATTGATTCAATTAACTTTTTTCGAACTAATCATTCTGTTATGATTTTCACAAAAAATCAATTACTAAATAGTGTCAAAATTGACATAAAATAGTTTTTAAAACAAATATTATATTATTAATTGTTATTTTATTCCTAAAAATCTATGGTTCGGCCAAATCACTTAGATAAGTTTATATATATTAATAATAAATAACTTGGGGTTTGTTTGGCTTGTTATAGTAAGTTTATTAACCTTATAGTATAAGAACACAAGAAGACACTGTAAAAGTAAAATTATTTAACTTAATGTTAAATATAAATTATAAGGTTAAAATAGGAACCTAAACTTGTCTAAATTCTATTGGATGAGAGGATTTAGACCCATCCCCACCTTAGCTTCGAAATAAATCAATTTGGAGCTATTTAAAACCGAATTTGGCTTTATAATAAAATAATATTTTTAGTTATTCCAAAGGTGCCCCTCTCCTCCCTTATAAAAGGGCTCCTCCTCCCTCTCTTCCTCACACCACTTTGTGCCTTCAAGCTCGGCAAATCCCTGAAAAATTCTCTTCTCCACTTCCCTAGAAACATCCTAGAGGTTATGGTCTTCCTAAAAGACCAATTTTAGTGCCCTAAAGGAGATCTCAATGAGGCGCTTCAAAGAAGAGGTAATGTCCGTTACCGATTCTTTCAACTTTATTTCTTCTTCCACTTCTTCTTCTTAGGTTGTTTCATTATGAAGTAATAACATAAGTATCACTCATATACTTATATGTTATTATATGTATGAAGCAACCCTATTTCACCATCTATCCATCCTACGAAAAACGAAATCACCGCGCGTGCGTACGTACGGAATATCGTCTCCATGCCGTGGTGTAATCTATTTTGCACCACCACCTTACTTGGATGGTTATAATGGTGTAAATAATAAATATATATGATTATTGTAAATTGATATTGATTCTGAAGTAGTATACATACACTCCAATACAATTCCACGATCATGAGAACAATATCATCGCTCGTGCGTACGTACGGACTACCGTCTCCACGACGCGATGAGATTCATTCTCCACGTT
The DNA here is from genome assembly GCA_963277665.1 of Viscum album. Lineage (NCBI taxonomy): Eukaryota > Viridiplantae > Streptophyta > Magnoliopsida > Santalales > Viscaceae > Viscum > Viscum album. Next base: position 432,281,195 of record OY728139.1, read on the forward strand.
AACCATTGATGAATGATTATAAAGTATATATAATAAGTAATCATGAAATATATGAAATAATAATTATAGTGGATTTATGTGTATATATATGTATTTCATCTACTTAATTCCATTCAAATCAATAAGGAAACGAAAACAACATTCATGTGTACGTACGGCCTTCTGTCTCCATAAACGGTGTATTTATTTCTATTTACTAATCTATTATATATATGTATATTCAGAATATATATTATATATAAATCATGTTTTATATTCTGGAATTAAGTAATCATGATCTAAGTAATCATATGAATAATTACAAGTCAAAACACGGACAACAAATGAAACGATTTTACCCAAAACGCTCTTTAACATGGAATTTACAAAAGAACGGGTAAAATAAAGTCATAAGTAAAGAATATATGATATCATAAAAATATGTATGATTCTGGAATAAGTCAATTACATTATTTAAATCATTATACAGGAGGTTCGGACACTTACGAAGCAAATCGGACCTAAGGTAAGGGAAATATCACAGTCTCATTTTTATTCGAGATTGTTTATACTTCGGTATTTACTGGGGTGTACTTTATCATCCACATCCATGTTTCCTCAATATGTAATATTATTTCCATCCACCTACAATTTTTTAAATCCAATATTACCCTTCGGTGAGTTTTTAGTAAAAGATATGAAAGGAATCTTCTGTCGTTTTTCGTACGAGGTACTTTTTTACTTTTCCGAAAAAAGTACGATAAGAAAGTTTTTTACTTATACGACATGAATGGATTTTTAAAACATTATTTCCAAGAATATTTTTTTACAAGTTTTCAATTATATTTTTAATCAACTTCTTTTTGTTTAGAATTGTATGACATGTTAAGAAAGGAAAAGTTTTTTTGAAGTAGAAAGGATATTTTCCTCAAGAATGGAGTTTAAGTGTTTTATCAAAATTATTTTCCATCTAAGATAATATAGGGTTTTGTTTCTATCCCTATTTTTACATTGATTTGATTATGTTATGATGAAATTATTTTTATGATGTCCTTTTATCTTATATGGATTATGATGGCCTGATGTTTAAGATTCCCATTTTTATTACATGGGTTATGCAATAATGTATGATTTTTGATTTTGTGGCACACATAAGAATGGTATCATTATGAGATGGGTGGGACCTATATCTCCCTCCAATTCATTGGGTAAAGATTTTATATCTCATGAGATAGACATGGCTGGAATGGTAGGTTAAACCGGTTCAGTGAAACAGGACTAAAACGAGGAGTGAACTCTCTTCAGAAATGGACTTTTTCCACTAAGATAGTCTTAGCAATGAGTCTTGACTAATAAGAAATGATTATCTATGATTATGTGTGTATGCCACAAAGTTTCATGTTTCATGTTATGATTATTGGGATGACATTTCACTACTATGATTTATCCCATGTTATGATATTATGATCTCTTTTGCAGGTTAAGATTTCCAAAATGTTATGTTCTTATGAATATGATGTGATTGATAGTTCTTTTGTTTACCCTTACTGATAATTTGAGCTCACCCTTTTATGTTTTCTTTTCCCTAGGATATAAAGAATGGTTTTAGGTAAAAAAAGGAATATCTTTATGGGAGATGTTGAAGATCTTTCACCACGATTAGAAGATTATATTCCGAGTTTCCAAAGACACTAAACTATTACGGTCCTTGTGTGTGTGTTTTTGTTACGTACTAAGTATTCCGCAAAAGTAATGTAATGTCCATGTACTTTAACCTTCGGGTCTCTACAGTTGATATCAGAGGAAAGGTTTAGTCAACCTTTGGAATCTAGGATGCGAGAACTTTAGTGAGATCCCTATAGATATTTCTATTGTATATATAGTGATGTCCGTAAGGTTATGTATAAGTATAGTTTATAGTACTAGAATTACAGTAACCTAAGATGTTATATATTGAAGGTACTCCCACTTTATTATGTTGTTTTTCCTATCGTGATTTTTGCCTCTCACACTATTCTTTTTGGGTTTTAGATGATGGCTGGAACCCGAAGGAACCATATTGATCAATGTAATGGGCATTTCAATGGTTGTCCTCCTGAACAAACAAATGTTATGGGAGATGGAGTGCAAAATCTTATTGCTATACTTACACAAGCTATGAATCATTCTGGACTTCCAAATGAGCAGAGAAGGGAACAATATTCTTTTGAGTCCTTCATGAGGCAACACCCACCTTCTTTTAGTGGGTCTTCCGATCCACTTGTTGCGAACAATGGATCAGTACCACTGAAAAGATATTTTCAGTTTTCAATGTTCTGAACATGATAAAGTCACCTTAGCAGTATATCGTTTGGAAGGTGATGCTGATCAATAGTGGAATCTTATCAAGAATACGAGGCCAAGAGATGAAATGGAGTCCATGGAATGGGGAGAGTTCAAGAACTTATTTTTCAATAAGTACTTCCCTCGTATTCTTCGAACAAAGATAGAGAAGGAGTTTCTTGAACTAAAGAAAAATGATGATGAATCTGTCGGTATATACGAAGCGAACATTACAAGGCTTGCAAGGTATGCATCTGGATTTATCATCCAAACTGAAAGTAAAGTTGATCGATTTTTTAGTGGCTTAAAACCAAATCTTCGAAGGGCATTAGCTATAAGAGACTTCAGTAGCTATGAAGAAATTGTGCATTGTGATATCAAGGTAGAAATGGAAGTTGGTGTTACATATCCATCTCATAGTTTTGACAAGAAACGAAAGATGGAGTTCAAGGAGAAATCTCAGAATAATGGTGAAAAGAAGATGAATGTTTCCTTATGATCAAAGTGTGGAAAGAAGCATGGTGGAGATTGTCTTAAAGGGACTAGAAAATGTTTTAAGTGTGGAAAAGAAGGTCATCGAGCAGTCGAGTATCGAAGTAATGGAAAAAGGGTTTCTAATGATGTGAATAAATAAAAGACTGTAGAGAACGCACCACCAACACTTCAATGCTTCAAGTGCAAGGAAATGAGGCATTATGCTAATAAATTCCCTAATACAAGGGTTATTGATGATCAACAAGAGCAACCTCTTAAGGAAATGGACAAAGGGAAGTCACATGCGATCACTATTGGAGATGTTGAACATGGAAACGATGTGGTGGAATGATTAAGTGTTTATGTAATGGGATTCCAAAATAATGTTGTATATAGTATCGTGGAATATTGGAATATTTATGTATTGGTATATTGTGGTTTTCAGTGGTACCAGTAACCATGGAATGTGATTGAGATATTTTTGGAAAAAAAGATGATATGCACATAATTAAGGGAAAACGAGAAAATTAAATGCTTGACCGTATTCATGAGCTCATGATTGATATAAGGACTAAGTGATATCATGGTTTGAGTATATAGAATTTTGAGGATTTTGGTCTGTGGAAAGTGTTAACTTTTAACTGCATTCATGTTTTCACTAAGGTTTAATTGGTATTCATTTTTCAAGAGAATACATGATTAAGGTATACACCTAACTGGAATGTGACCAACAAGATATATGGGGGATAAATGATGGTATTCACATGCTTGGTTGATGACATTTCAAGTAATCATTTTCTTTATACTATGAACTTGGACTGAAGTATTTTAGATAAGCCTAAAGATTGGAATGGATTATGTTGGACATAAGTTAGTATTGTTTAAGGATAGAACTTTTTTTTTGATATTATTTATGTGATGTTATAGTAATGTAGTTTTAGAAAAAGGACAACCTGTAGGACGGGCAACAGCCCATCGCCTCGGACCAGGCTGTGGGAATCGAACCCACAACCAAAGTGCGACTGGCCTTTATCACCTACCACTGGCCTACAGGAAGTCCTTGTTTAGTAGAAACTAGTTTTATTATATTAAGCAGTATGATATATTAAGTATAATTCCATTTTAAGAACCATATATGATTAATCACACTGTAGATGGACTTTTGTAAGTTTTGATAACTTTTCTAACCCTTTTGTTTGAGACAGATGGAATGACCCATCATTCTATCACATGACCTGCTAACACATCATGAATGACTAATTCAACTTCATTTCATTAAGAGATGAAGTGGAAATTTTCCAAATAATGACCAACAGTGAGACTATACCAAAATCATGAAAGTATTTCTTCTAATTCCAATTTCATCAACTTTAGGGAAATAATCTTGAAAACCAAAAATGTTGTCCTAGTGATCTTATATCTGATGAATCAGATGGTACCTTAGATCATCACAAATTTATGGCTTTGTGATTGCTTTATTTACCATATCCATGTTCTCTACCACTCTCCATCAGAACATGATGGTTAGATTTCTATTCCATATCCATATTTTCATCTATGTGGAAACCCAGCGATTCGTTTATTTGGGAACCGTTACGTTTCATACTTTTGTTTTTAAAGATTGGTTTTGGTATTCCTTTTTAAGATGTGGGTTTCTATTAAAGAAACTTTCGAGTAGTAAACCATTTATAACCCCGATGAATTTTGAGGGAGAAATTCATTTTAAGGGGGGTAGAATGTAACACCCCGAGATTTTACGAAAAATATTCTTTTAATTTCATTAATGTCTTGTGTTGTACGCTACACCAAAAGGAGCTTGCACAACATGCATACTTGACTTGCCTTGCATTACACGCAATCACAACCTTCCTCAATAGCGTGTGTAGTACGCAATACCGAGTTTCACTAAACAACGATATGCTATTAAAATATTATTAAAACTAGCCGTTATGAATAGTAATAACCACTTCTTGAAATTTTTTAAATTTTATTTTTAAAAATGGACTTCATTTTTGGATTCAGAATATCGAAATTAGCTTAGGGTGAAATTTTGGTACTTCTCGGATAACTTTCATTTTCTAATGAATAGTGAAAATTACTAAATTTTAATTAAAAACAACCTTTATAATAGAAATATTTAATGGTGATAAATTATTAATTTGAGTGGTTTTAAAGTATATTTAGAATATATTTTTACAATTTAATACAATGTTGGTCATTGGATGTAATTTCACTTTTAAACCAGACATAAACAAGTGTCAATATTTTGATAGTTATTATCTCTTAAGAATACGCTATTTGTTTTGACGACGGGAATTAATTAATGCAACTGATATGTTTTTAATTTGGTAAAATAGACATCATTTTTGAGTTCATAATATCAAATATATCTTAGGACTAATTTTTTGTATTTTTCTGGAAACTTTCATTCTTTGATGAATAGTGAAACCACTAAGTGGTAGTTAAAAAAATGAATTTTTCATAAAACATAATTTTACAGCTTCTATGAATGGAATTTCAAAAATCCGAGAGACATGGTTGATGTCAGTAAGTAAAATGTGGTTCATTGAGATGAAAATAATTTTTGGTGAATAATAATTTTTTACTTTTTTTTACCACGGTTAAAAGTAAATATGGTAATTAAGGGTAAAAATGATATTTGTATTAACCTAAAACATGTCCCAATTCTATTGGATAAGTTTAATTCGACCAAAAACAATCTTAGGAATAAAATATGACCATTTAGGCCCACTTGGATTAGATTAGGACATTTATTATTAATTTATTTAAAGAAGGGTTAAAATAGTTAAAATCAATGTTTAATAAGTATATCATTCTTAATATAGGGTTATACATAAGATAAATTCGACTATAAATATTAATTAGAAATCTAAAAATATTTCCTACATAATGTTATTTTATTTGAAATTTTTTGACATTAAATAATTTATGTTATTTATGACACAACGATGATGCAATAATTATCTTATTAATGAAATATTGACATAATTGATGTTATAAATACCAAAATAAATGTAATTTGAGAGTTTTTATGAATTCCACTAATTTTATAGGTTAATATGACATGTTATTATTGATTTAATAAACTTTTTTAGAACGAATCATTCTGTTATAATTTTCTCAAAAATCAATTACTAAATAGTGTCAAAATTGACATAAAATAGTTTTTAAAACAAATATTATATTATTAATTATTATTTTATTCATAAAAATCTATGGTTCAGCCAAATGACTTAGATAAGGTTATATATATTAATAATAAACAACTTGGGGTTCGTTTATCTTGTTTTAGTAAGTTTATTAACCTTATAGTATAAGAACACAAGAAGACACGGTAAAAGTAAAATTATTTAACTTAATGTTAAATATAAATGATAAGGTTAAAATAGGAACCTAAACTTGTCTAAATTCTATTGGATGAGATTATTTCGACCCATCCCCACCTTAGCTTCGAAATAAATCAATTTTTAGCTATTTAAAACCTAATTTGGCTTTATAATAAAATAATATTTTTTGTTATTCCAAAGGTGCCCCTCTCCTCCCTTATAAAAGGGCACCCCATCCCTATCTTCCTCACACCACTTTGAGCCTTCAATATCGGCCGACCCCTGCCAAATTATCTTCTACACTTCCCTAGAAACATCCTAGAGGTTCTGTTCTTCCTCAAAGACCAATTTTAGTTCCCTAAAGGAGATCTCCAAGAGGCGCTTCAAAGAAGAGGTAATGTCCGTTACCGATTCTTTCAACTTTATTTCTTCTTACACTTCTTCTTCTTAGGTTGTTTAATTATGAAGTAATAACATAAGTATCACCAATATACTGATATGTTATTATAAGTATGAAACAACCCTATTTCACCATCTATCCATCCTACGGAAAATGAAATCACCGCGCATGCGTACGTACGGAATACCGTCTCCACGCCGTGGTGTAATCTATTTTCCACCACCACCTTACTTGGATGGGTATAATGGTGTAAATAATAACTATATATGATTATTGTAAAGTGATATTGATTCTGAAATAGTATACATACACTCCAATACAATTCCACGATCAAGAGAATGATATCATCGCTCGTGCGTACGTACGGACTACCGTCTCCAAGACGCGATGAGATTCATTCTCCACATTAACCATTCATGAATGATTATAAAGTATATATAATAAGTAATAATAAAATATATTACATAATAATGATACTGGATTTATGTGTATATATATGTATGTCATCTACTTAATTCCATTCAACCCAATAAGGAAACGAAAACAGCGTTCATGCGTACGTACGACCTACCGTCTCCATGAACGGTGTATTTCATTCCATTTACAGATCTATTATATATATGTATATTCAGAATATATATTATATATAAATCATGTTTTATATTATGGAATTAATTAATCATTATCTAAGTAATCATATGAATAATTACAAGTCAAAACACGGACAACAAATGAAAGATTTTACCCAAAACGCTCTTTAACATGGAATTTACAAAAGAATGGGTAAAATAAAGTCATAAGTGAACCATGTATGATATCATAAAAATATGTATGATTCTGGAATAAGTCAATGACATTATTTAAATCATTATACAGGAGGTTCAGACACTTACGAAGCAAATCGGACCTAAGGTAAGGGAAATATCACAATCTCATTTTTATCCGAGATTGTTTATACTTCGGTATTTACTAGGGTGTATTTTATCATCCACATACATGTTTCCTCAATATGTAATATTATTTCCATCCACCTACAATTGTTTAAATCCAATTTTACTCTTCAGTGAGTTTTTAGTAAAAGATATGAAAGGAATCTTTTGTGGTTTTTCGTATGAGGTACTTTTTGAATTTTCCGACAAAAGTACGAGAAGAATGTTTTTTTACTTATACGACCTGAATGGATTTTTAAAACATTATTTCCAGGAATATTTATTTACAAGTTTTCAAGTCTATTTTTAATCAACTTCTTTTAGTTTAGAATTGCATGACATGTTAAGAAAGGACAAGTGTTTTTGATGTAGAAAGGATATTTTCCTCAAGAATGGAGTTTAAGTGTTTTATCAAAATTATTTTCCATCTAAGATAATATAGTGTTCTGTCTCTATCCCTATTTTTACATTGATTTGATTATGTTATGATGGAATTATTTTTATTATGTCCTTTTATCTTATATGGATTATGATGGCATGATGTTTACGATTCCCATTTTTATTACATGGGTTATGCAATGATGTATGATTTTTGATTTTGTGGAACACATAAGAATGGTATCATTATGAGATGGGTGGGACCTATATCTCCCTCCAATTAATTGGGTAAAGATTTTATATCTCATGAGATAGACATGGCTGGAACGGAAGGTTAAACCGGTTCAGTGAAACAGGACTGAAACGAAGAGTGAACTCGCTTCAGAAATGGACTTTGTCCACTAAGATAGTCTTGGCAATGAGTATTGACTAATAAGAAATGATTCTCTATGATTATGTGTGTATGCCAAAAAGTTTAATGTTTCAAGTTATGATTATTGGGATTACATTTCACTACTATGATTTATCCCATGTTATGATATTATGATCTCTTTTGCAGGTTAAGATTTCCAAAATGTTATGTTCTTATGAATATGATGTGATTGATATTTATTTTGTTTACCCTTACTGAGAATTTGAGCTCACCCTTTTATGTTTTCTTTTCCCCAGGATATAAAGAAAGGTTTTAGGTAAAAAAAGGAAGATCCTTATGGGAGATGTTGAAGATCTTTCACCACGATTAGAATATTATATTCCGAGTTTCCAAAGACACTAAACTATTATGGTCCTTATGTGTGTGTTTTTGTTATGTAATAAGTATTCCACAAAATTAATGTAATGTCCATGTATGTTAAGCTTCGGGTCTCTACAGTTGGTATCAGAGGAAAGGTTTAGTCAACCTTTGGAAACTAGGATGCAAGAACTTTAGTGAGATCCCTATAGATATTTCTAAGGTATGTATAGGGATGTCCCTAAGGTTAAGTATAAGTATAGGTTATAGTACTAGAATTACGGTAACCTAAGATGTTAGATATTGAAGGTAGTCCCCCATAATTATTTTGTTTTCCCTAGCATGATTTTTGCCTCTCACACTATTCTTTTTGGGTTTTAGACGATGGCTGGAACCTGAAGGAACCATGTTGATCAATGTAATGCACAATGCAATGATTGTCCTCCTGAACAAACAAATGTTATGGGAGATGCAGTGAAAAATCTTATTGCTATACTTACAAAAGCTATGAATCATTCTGGACTTCCAAATGAGCAGAGAAGGGAACAATATTCTATAGAGTCCTTCATGAGGAAACGCCCACCTTATTTCAGTGGGTCTTCCGATCCAATTGTTTCTGAACAATGGATCAGTACCACTGAAAAGATATTTTCAGTTTTCAATGTTCTGAACATGATAAAGTCACCTTAGCAGTATATCGTTTGGAAGGTGATGCTGATCAATGGTGGAATCTTATCAAGAATACGAGGCCAAGAGATGAAATTGAGTCCATGGAATGGGACGAGTTCAAGAACTTATTTTTCAATAAGTACTTCTCTCGTATTCTTCAAACAAAGATGGAGAAGGAGTTCCTTGAACTAAAGCAAAAGGATGATGAATCTGTTGGTATATACGAAGCAAACTTTACAAGGCTTGAAAGGTATGCATCTGGATTTATGATCCAACCTGAAAGTAAAGTTGATCGATTCTTTAGTGGCTTAAAACCAAATCTTAGAAGGGAATTAGGTATAAGAGACTTCAGTAGCTATGAAGAAATTGTGCGTTGTGCTATCAATGTAGAAATGGAAGTTGGTGTTACTTATCTATCTCATAGTTTTGACAAGAAATGAAAGATGGAGTTTAAGGAGAAATCTCAGAATAATGGTGAAAAGAAGATGAATGTTTCCTTATGCTCAAAGTGTAGAAAGAAGCATGGTGGAGATTGTCTTAAAGGGACTAGAAAATGTTTTCAGTGTGGAAAAGAAGGTCATCGAGCAGCTGAGTGTCGAAGTAATGGAAAAAGGGTTTCTAATGATGTGAATAATTAAAAGACTGCAGAGAACGCACCACCAACACTTCAATGCTTCAAGTGCAAGGAAATGGGGGCATTATGCTAATAAATGCCCTAATCCAAGGCTTTGATGATCGACATGAGCAAACTCTTAAGGAAAATGACAAAGGGAAGTCACATTCGATCACTATTGGCGATGTTGAACATGGAAATGATGTGGTGGAATGATTAATAGTTTATGTAATGGGATTCCAAAATAATGTTGTATATAGTATCATGGAATATTGGAATATTTATGTATCGGTATATTGTGGTTTTCAGTGGTACCGGTAACCATGGAATGTGATTGAGATATTTTTGGAAAAAAATATGATATGCGCATAATTAAGGGAAAACGAGAAAATGAAATGCTTGACCGTATTCATGGGCTCATGATTAATATAAGGACTAAGTGATATCATGGTTTGAGTATATAGGATTTTGAGGATTTTGGTATGTGGAAAGTGTTAAATTTTAACTGCATTCATGTTTTCACTAAGGTTTAATGGGTATTAATTTTTCAAGAGAATACATGATTAAGGTATTCACATAACTGGAATGTGACCAACAAGATATATGGGGGATAAATGATGGTATTCACATGATTGGTTGATGACATTTCAAGTAATAGTTTTCTTTATACTATGAACTTGGACTGAAGTATTTTAGATAGGCCTAAAGATTAGAATGGATTATGTTGGACATAAGTTAGTATTTTTTAAGGATATAACTTTTTTTTTTGATATTATTTATGTGATGTTATAGTAATGTAGTTTTAGAAAAAGGACAACCTGCAGGACGGGCGACAACCCATCACGTCGGACAAGGCTGTGGGAATCAAACCCACAACTGAAGTACGACTGACCTTTATCGCCTACCACTAGCCTACAGGAAGTCCCTGTTTAGTAGAAACTAGTTTTATTATATTAAGCAGTATGACATATGAATTATAAGTCCATTTTAAGAACCATATATGATTAATCTCACTATAGATGGACTTTTGTAAGTTTTGATAACTTTTCTAACCCTTTTGTTTGAGACAGATGGAATGACCCATCATTCTATCACATGATCTGCTAACACATCATGAATGACTAATTCAACTTCATTTCCTTAAGAGATGAAGTGGAAATTTTAAAAAGAATGACCAATGGTGAGACTATACCAAAATCATGAAAGTATTTCTTCTAATTCCAATTTCATCAACTTTAGGGAAATGATCTTGAAAACCAAAAATGTTGTCCTAGTGATCTTATATCTGATGAATTAGATGGTACCATAGATTGTCACAATTTTATGGCTTTGTGATTGCTGGATTTTCCATAGCCATGTTCTCTACCACTCTCCATCTGAATATGATGGTTAGATTTCTCTTCCATATCCATATTTTCACCTATGTGGAAACCCAGTGATTCGTTTATTTGGGTAACCGTTACATTTCATAATTTTGTTTTTAAATATTGGTTTTGGTATTCCTTTTTACGATGTGGGTTTCTATTAAAGAAACTTTCGAGTAGTAAACCATTTATAACCCCGACGAATTTCACGGGCGAAATTCATTTTAAGGGGGGTAGAATGTAACACCCTGAGATTTTATGAAAAATATTCTTTTAATTTCATTAATGTATTGTGTTGTATGCTACAAAAAAAGGAGCTTGCACAACACGAATCCTTGACTTGCCTTGCATTACACGCAATTGCGACCTTCCTAGATAGCGTGTGTAGTACGCAATACCGAGTTTCACTAAACAATGATATGCTATTAAAATATTATTAAAACTAGCAGTTATGAATAGTAATAACCACCTTTTGAAATTTTTGAAATCTTATTTTTCAAAATGGACTTCATTTTTGGATTCTAAATATTGAAATTAGCTTAGTGTGAAATTTTGGTACTTTTCAGATAACTTTCATTTTATGATGAATAGTGAAAATTACTAAATTTTAATTAAAAAAACCTTTTTAATAGAAATAATTAATAGTGATAAATTATTAATTTGAGTGGTTTTAAAGTATATTTAGAATATATTTTTACAATTTAATACAATGTTGGTCATTGGATATAATTTCACATTTAAACCAGACATAAACAAGTGTCAATCTTTTGATAGTTATTATCTCTTAAGAACACACTTTGTTTTGACGACGGGAATTAATTAATGAAACTGATATGTTTTTAATTTGGTAAAATAGACATAATTTTTGAGTTCATAATATCAAATATATATTAGGCCTAATTTTTGGTATTTTTCTGGAAACTTTCATTTTTTGATGATTAGTGAAACCACTATGTGGTAGTTAAAAAATGATTTTTTCATAAAACATAATTTTACAGCTTCTGTGAATGTAATTTCAAAAATCCTAGAGACACGGTTAATGTCAGTAAGTAAAATGTGGTTCAATGAGATGAAAATAATTTTTGGTGAATAATAACTTTTTACTTTTTTTTACCACGGTTAAAAGTAAATAGGGTAATTAAGGGTAAAAATGAAATTTTTATTACCCTAAAACGTGTCCTAATTCTATTGGATAAGTGTAATTCGACCAAAAACAACCTTAGGAATAAACTATGACCATTTAGGCCCACTTGAATTAGATTAGGACATTTATTATTAATTTATTTAAAGATGGGTTAAAATAGTTAAAATCATTGTTTAATAAGTATTTCATTTTTAATATAGGGTTATACATAAGATAGATTAGACTATAAATAGTCATTAAAATATAAAAATATTTCCTACATAATGGTATTTTATTTTTAATTTTCAGACATTAAATAATTTAATTTATTTATGACACAAAGATGATGCAGTAATTATCTTATTAATGAAATATTGACATAATTGATGTTATAAATACCAAAATAAATGTAATTTGAGACTTTTTATGAATTCCAATAATTTTATAGGTTAATATGACATGTTAGTATTTATTTAATTAACTGTTTTATAACTAATCATTCTGTTATAATTTTCACAAACATCAATTACTAAATAGTGTCAATATTGACATAAAATAGTTTTTGAAACAAATATTATATTATTAATTGTTATTTTATTCTAAAAAATCTATGGATAGTCCAAATGACTTAGATAAGGTTATATATATTAAAAATAAACAACTTTGGTTTCTTTTGGCTTGTTATAGTATGTTTATTAACCTTATAGTATAATAACACAAGAAGACACGGTAAAAGTAAAATTATTTAACTTAATGTTAAATCTAAATGATAAGGTTAAAATAGGAACCTAAACTTGTCTAAATTCTATTGGATGAGAGGATTTCAACTCATCCCCATATTATCTTATAAATAAATTAATTTGGAGCTATTTAAAACCGAATTTGGCTTTATAATAAAATAATATTTTTAGTTATTCCAAAGGTGCCCCTCTCCTTCCTTATAAAAGGGCACCTCCTCCCTCTCTTCCTCACACCACTTTGAGCCTTCATGTTCGGCCAAACCCTGCCAAATTCTCTTCTCCACTTCCCTAGAAACATCCTAGAGGTTCTAGTCTTCCTCAAAGACCAATTTTAGTTCCCTAAAGGAGATCTCAAAGAGGCGCTTCAAAGAACATGTAATGTCCGATACCGATTCTTTCAAATTTATTTCTTCTTCCACTTCTTCTTCTTAGGTTGTTTCATTATGAAGTAATAACATCAGTATCAATAATATACTGATATGTTATTATAATTATGAAACAACCATATTTCACCATCTATCCATCCTACGGAAAACGAAATCACCGCGCGTGCGTACGTATGGAATACCGTCTCCACGCCATGGTGTAATCTATTTTCCACCACCACCTTACTTGGATGGGTATAATGGTGTAAATAATAACTATATATGATTATTTTAAAGTGATATTGATTATGAAATAGTATAAATACACTCCAATACAATTCCACGATCATGAGAACGATATCATCGCTCGTGCATACGTACGGACTACCGTCTCCACGACGCGATGAAATTCATTCTCCATGTTAACCATTCATGAATGATTATAAATTATTTATAATAAGTAATCATGAAATATATGAAATAATAATGATACTGTATTTATGTATATATATATATGTCATCTACTAAATTCAATTCAACTCAATAAGGAAACAAAAACAGCGTTCATGCATACGTACGGCCTACCATCTCCATGAACGGTGTATTTCTTTCCATTTACTGATCTATTATATATATGTATATTCTGAATATATATTATATATAAATCATGTTTTATATTCTGGAATTAAGTAATCATGATCTAAGTAATCATATGAATAATTACAAGTCAAAACACGGACAACAAATGAAACGATTTTCCCCAAAACGCTCTTTAACATGGAATTTACAAAAGAACGGGTAAAATAAAGTCATAAGTGAACCATATATGATATCATAAAAATATGTATGATTCTAGAATAAGTAAATGAAATTATTTAAATCATTATACAGGAGGTTCGGACACTTATGAAGCAAATCGGACCTAAGGTAAGGGAAATATCACAATCTCATTTTTATCTAAGATTGTTTATACTTCGGTATTTACTGGGGTGTATTTTATCATCCACATCCATGTTTACTCAATATGTAATATTATTTTCTTCCACCTAAAATTTTTTAAATCCAATTTTACCCTTCGGTGAGTTTTTAGTAAAAGATTTGAAAGGAATCTTTTGTCGTTTTTCGTACGTGGTACTTTTTGACTTTTCTGACAAAAGTACGAGAAGAATGTTTTTTTACTTATACGACATGAATGGATTTTTAAAACATTATTTCCAAGATGATTTCTTTACAAGTTTTCAAGTCTATTTTTAATCAACTTCTTTTAGTTTAGAATTGTATGACATGTTAAGAAAGGCAAAGTGTTTTTGAAGTAGAAAGGATATTTTCCTCAAGAATGGAGTTTAAGTGTTTTATCAAAATTATCTTCCATCTAAGATAATATAGGGTTCTGTTTCTATCCATATTTTTACATTGATTTGATTATGTTATGATGGAATTATTTTTATGATATCCTTTTATCTTATATTGATTATGATGGCATGATGTTTAAGATTCCCATTTTTATTACATGGGTTATGCAATGATGTGTGATTTTTGATTTTGTGGCACACATAAGAAAGGTATCATTATGAGATGGGTGGGACCTATATATCCATCCAATTCATTGGGTAAAGATTTTATATCTCATGAGATAGACATGGCTGGAACGGCAGGTTAAACCGGTTCAGTGAAACAGGACTCAAACGAGGAGTGAACTCACTTCCGAAATGGACTTTGTCCACTAAGATAGTCTTGGCAATGAGTCTTGACTAATAAGAAATGATTCTATATGATTATGTGTGTATGCCACAAAGTTTCATGTTTCATTTTATGATTATTGGGATTACATTTCACTTCTATGATTTATCCCATGTTATGATATTATGATCTCTTTTGTAGGTTAGGATTTCCAAAATGTTATGTTCTTATGAATATGATGTGATTGTTATTTCTTTTGTTTACCCTTAATGAGCATTTGATCTCACCCTTTTATGTTTTTTTTCCCTAGGATATAAAGAAAGGTTTTAGGTAAAAAAAGGAAGATCTTTGTGGGAGATGTTGAAGATCTTTCACCATGATTAGAAGATTATATTCCGAGTTTCCAAAGACACTAAACTATTACGGTCCTTGTGTGTGTGTTTTTGTTATGTACTAAGTATTCCACAAAATTAATGTAATGTCCATGTACGTTAAGCTTTAGGTCTCTACACTTTTAATAAAATTTTTTCATTAAATTTACACAGTTTTATGTTCATTATGAGATTTGTGGAGGATTTTTAAAGGAAAACTACTTTATTTATCACTTTAGTTAAACATTATTTTTCTTTTATTTCCATATTTTCTAAAATAAATATAATAAATTTTATCATATAATGACCTACTATTTTTTAAAAGTATTGATTTCCTCTGATTGAATTTTAATAAATTGGTTTAAAAGGAATCTTTTGTTCATTTCCTAAATGGGATTTTTGTTGAGTTTTTATAAATGTGTGAAAGGAATGATTTATTTTATAATCTACATGAATGGAATTTTACAACCTTAGGACTGATCAATTATTGAATAATCATTTAAATTTTTTTGATTTTATTTTCAATTAAAATGAGTTCATTAATGTCTTGAAAATTTATAGAGTTTAAATATGGGATTAAAATGTTAGAAGTTTATTTTACATTTGAAATATTATAGTGATTATGTTAAAAAAATATCTATGATAACATTATTTGAATTTATTTATAGCTTAATGGTGATATGATACAATGATTAAATCCTTATTCTTTCTATTGATGATTTATAATGATTAGATTCTTATTAATTCCATTTACTTTTGACTGGTTATTCTATGATGAATCGATGAAATATTTGTGATACCTATTTTAATTTTAGGTGTTATGATGTGAGGATATGATGAATGTTATATGTCCTTGTGGAATGAATATGTAAGTTTTTTTAGATTGGTGGTCCTAAATTTATATATCCTTCCAATTAATTGGGTAACATATTATATCTCATGAAAAAATTATGGGAAAGAAGTTCATGTGACCGATCCACTATTTGAAACAAGCCGATGTTCTCAATCCCCAATGGGTAATTAGTCAATTATCTTGATAAATTATGGATACTAGTCATTTTTTTTGATTTTATATTAGACATAAGTCTATGTGCATGATCTTCAATGATTAAATGGTGTTTAATCCAGATCTTTTCTGATATTATGGTCTTAGAAGCTAACCTTTATATTTTATTGTGTTTCTATACATAGGATGGTATTAAGAATTCATGACATGAACTTATAGTCAATTATTTATTTATGATAATTTTTCACTCTTATGATTATTTCCTTTTAAGTGATATTGTATTTTTCCTTGGATAATGTTTACGATCATGGAGTTATGTTGGTATAAACATTTTATGAGAGTGTCATGATCTCATATATATATGATTATAATTTTATTTTATATGATCGTCAATTGATATCTCTGCTGTTAACCCATACTAAGAATTTCATCACACCATTTTATTGGATTCTTTTACAAAGAAAATAATGAAATGTTTTAAGTATGTAATATAAATAAAGAGTACTAAATGGGGAGATATTTGTGAAATATTTCTACGATCATTCGTTAAATAAAAATATTGTGTATCGGGTACCCATAGACACAAACCCTTTATGGTTATTAAAAATGTATTTTTGAATTGTAATTCATATTCATCCAAAAGGATGTAAAATTTATTTATGAAAATCCACAATCACTATTATTGGTATCATACCATGGTTTAATCAAAAAATTGATATTAGTATTAGATATTGTTTTTTAAAATCTTAGGTATAGGTATATGTGTCGTATAAAATCCTTATGTTCTGGTAATTACCATGGATATCCTAAGTTTAACATAAGCTCCCATAGATCGAGAAGAAGGTGTCATGATTTAAACATACTATTAATGGTATTTCGGGATTATATTATAGTTCACAACAATAATTATACCTTGATTATTACATTTTATTTTTTAGTCATTTTCTAGATGCAAAACACGTTATACTAATAACAGATGTGATAGGCAATGAAATGGTTGTCCACCTAAGAAACTAAATTCCATTTGATCTATAATTTATAATATTATAACTAGGATAAAAAATCATTATCAATCTATGAATAATTTAAATAATTCAATCAATGGAAGGTGGGAATGAAATATTGTTGATTCTATCATGAAGAAACATCCCCATACATTTATCAAGCCTTATGATCCACTGGTAGTTGAGAGACGGATAAAAACCATGGTCAAAATTTTTTTTCCATAATTCTCAAGAACATGATATGGTTTTCCTATATATTTTTAATTTTAATGGTTATGTATTTAAATAATTAATAATTATTAAATATAATATATTGGAGAAATAAATTTTCTATATGTACTGGGTTGAGTTTATAAGGTTATTCTCTAGGAAGTATTTCCCTCATATTATATATAAATATATAGAGAAATATTTAATTTAATATAAGTAAAAAGATGGTGGATCCATTCATAAATACAAGGAAAATTCTAGCAAGCATGTAAGTTATTATTCTAGTTTGATCATTAGTATTCAAAGAGAAATTGATCGGTTTAAAATATGATTAAAACCAACATTCCTAAAGGCATTATCTATCAGATAATTTAGTATCTATGATTAAATTCTTCAATGTGAAGTCACAGTATAAGTTGAAATATGGGATTCCCAAAATTAACATGGTTTTGATAAGAAAAGGACGTCTGAGTATCCAACAAATTTAAATAAATCACATTATGGAATGAAATTCTAGAAATCTTCATTCCAGGAATCTTGGATGAATATTTAAGGGAAATGAATGACTATGTATGTGAGGTGATTGAAATGTGGAAGGTTGGCTTATAAATCCCGTAAAATTTTATACGAAATGAATTGGCTCATTAATGTAATATAAGATAAAAAGATACATACAAATGCATCACCAATGGTCTGATAATTCGAATGAAAAGACTGTGGGAATTATGGAAAACATAGCATGAATCTAAAGGTTTATGATTATAAATAGTGTTAGAAAAATATTAAGATCAATGAAAGATAAACATATGGTGATCAGTTTAACATCCTGAATATTTAGAAAAAAAATTCATAGTTAAATAAACTAATAAGTAAAAAATGAAGATGTTGAAAAAGCATTCACTCATTTGGGATTGGAAATATAACATTAAATTTTTAATAGAAAGTTAAGAATCATAAGCATTGATAATATAACTATTGGAAATGATATTTTCAATATTATATATTATGGGTTATGAAAAATCCAGTTGAAAAAAATAAATGATTTGGTGTACTTGAATACTAGTATTATACCATATGACTACTATTTATTAGAGCATATATAGGAGATAACATATCTTGTATTTTCTCTTTACAAAGAACATGAAGAGAATTAAAAATTATGGACTGAGAGAACCATTTAATGGAGAAGTTCAATATCATAAGGATCATGGATGAAACCATGTTCACTAAATCACCCAAATTAAATATCACTTTTATACACCATAATAATAAGGAATTTACTTGTTTAATAATTATAAAAGTACTTTATAATTGTGAAATTGATTGGATTATTTTGTTTGAAAAGGGTAGAGTTCATAAAATATGGATAGATGTAAAAAGGAGGTGCGATGAGAAAGCATGAATATATATTCTCATGGTCTGTGAATATATAATATCAAAGAGGATGATTAACTGATCTTGTAGAGAATGAAATTTATGATCTCACGGAGCACAAAAGACTAAATAGAACTCGTAGAGTATGAATGTAACACCCATACTTATTAAGGGATTGTTGTTTTGAATAAATTTAAATTTTAATTTATATCAGTAAATGAAATAATTAAAATATTCCATTCACACAGAACACTAACTTGGAATAAGTTACATGCAACACCTACATGACATATGATGCACACAACATTGAGTTTCCATTCGATACATGCAACATTGAGTTTGTACAAAAATATCTTATTTTATTGTTTTAATTGTTTAAATAAGATAAATATAACCAATAAGTTAAAATTAGTAATATTAATAGTAATAAAAAAATTTCAAATATGGTTCATGATTTGTTTATGTAAATAAATAATATTATTTTTATTAGAATCCTTTTTATGATTAAAATCATCGTTTTATCAAATAAACTACCTATAATAATGAAAGTAATTTTAGAAACATGTAGAAATTAAATTTTTTTAAAATAAACATAAATTTTTAATTTAGAATGTCAAATTTAGATTATGGTTATTTTTTGGGATTTTTTTTGTGAAACTTCATTTTGGGATGAATAATTAAAAATAATTCTTTTTAGTTAAAAACTACATTTTTTCTAATTAATTATTAATGGTTAATGATATTATAAATATGTTTCATGGTCATATTAGATAAATATTATATCTAATAATACAATTAAATTTTTTAGGATCAATTTCAATTTGAAACTGAATATAAAATCTTAACAAACTTTTGAACTTTTTAAAACATTAAAACTCCTTTATTTCATCCCTTCTGTGGGATTACCATTAATATTAATTTTGATACTTCTCTGAGAGGAATTTCAAACATCTGAAATACACCATTATATTCAGTCTATTTTTTCGAGACTAATAGGACCGTGTTAATTTTTTGACCAAATTTTTTAGTAAATGTGATTAAAATTAATCATAGCAATTAAGGCCAAATTAAGCTTAATTAGGGACAAAACCTTAAAATTAAGGGTCCAAATGACCTAGACACGTGTTAAACATCCATTGTTTGTACATATTTCGACAATATACCTCCAATTATTGTCTTTTTAGTTTTTTAAGACTTTATTTTGGTAATAACACAAGAACACCAATTTTTTTAATAAATATTCAATGGGAGTCCTTATCCTTCCCTATAAAAGGCCAATAATTATACCCATTCCTCAATCCTCTCAAGACTATTAATTTCGGACAAGACCTAAAAAAATTGCCTCAAAAAAATAATGCCTTAATCTTTTAAGACTTACATTGGGAATAAACCCTCTCAAGGAATCTATTTGGCCCAAACCAAAAGGAGTTACCCGATTTAGAGGGAACATTTTTTTCAAGCTCCTCTCCTTTATTTTCCTTATCCAACACCTCAAATCTAATTATATATTTCTTGTATGAAAAAAACTGAATCTTCCAAATACTAGGATGTTTTATGAATATAATACGACCTACAATTACCCACACCTCCCTCTAATTGATGTTTATTATACTTTTTCTATGTACGGAAAACTACTGCCTAACGAAACGATGAATATTCATTTCTCCTTTACCACCAATAATAGTGGCCATTATGATGGAAACTTTATTTTTATATAAAATATATTATATTTAATTTTCCTTTAATATTACTTATTCCTTTTTAACACACATATTTTTACCTTCTATTTGGTGTTAATACGATAATCTCATTTGAAGATGTGTGGACTACGACCCCCTTAAAGCGATGTGATTCGTTCACACACCACGTGGAATGTATTATTGATGGGATTAATGAAATTTTATAATATATATGATATAGTAATTATAATATAATAATTATATATATATATATAAATATATATTTGTCATTTACAATGCTTCTTTCAAAATGATAAAAAAATAGATACAACATTCATGTGTATGTACGTCTTACCATCTTTGCCAACAGTGTATTTTATTATGTACTTAATTATACTATAGATTATTATAATATAACTATAATAGATATAAATGATATTTACATCATTTTATATATTCTTGAATCTTGATATATGTATAAGTATCCACATTATAACATATTAAGACACATGCACTGAACCAAGAGAATGATTACCCGAAGTGAAAATTTATCATAGGATCATTAAAAAGTTGGTAATATGATGTCACAATAAGACCATATATGGTAATAATAATAATAATATGATTCTTTAATTTATTTATAAAAAACTTATATTTATTATCCTTCTAGATTGTACGAGTACAGAGAGGTTCAAGACATAAGGTAAGGGAAATTTCATCTCACATTTAGTTTTTATGTGATTCAAGTTGTGAACAACACTCTATCCTGTTTTGTGTTGTATTTACTGATCATTATTTAATTATATATATATTATAACAAAATTTATAGATAATATAATATCTATTATATTATCATTCTTTCTTGGGGTTGAACTTTCAGAAGTTTCCAAATCGGTAAAATTGTTTTGTCTCAATATTCCTTCTATTAGACTCCTCTTTTTGGTATACACCTAAAATATTTTTCAAGTTGTATATACTTCCATAGAATATGTTTTATCATTAATGTACTTATTATCATTATATATTTATATTAATATTATTTATTTTTTTACATGGAGAGTATGATCCAAAGTAACCAATCTATATGTTTTTATTGAGAAAATATTTTTGTTTTTCAAGGTTGTTTATGTTTATGATTCCTTTGATGAAATATCTCAAGAATGTTCATGAAATTACATCTCAATTTTTCATTCAAGATATAATCATTTTTATTACAAATTTTCAACTCTTTTTTACTTAATATAATTTTTTTACTAAATCCGAATGTCTCTATCTTCAGTCAAAAATCCAATGAATTCAAAACTATGTTTTAAAAAATGTTTTAATAAGGGTTTT
The DNA here is from genome assembly GCA_963277665.1 of Viscum album. Lineage (NCBI taxonomy): Eukaryota > Viridiplantae > Streptophyta > Magnoliopsida > Santalales > Viscaceae > Viscum > Viscum album. Next base: position 432,303,287 of record OY728139.1, read on the forward strand.
CAAAAGATCCCTAAAGATCATTTTTTGGGAAAAAGGATTTTAATTTTTTTTATTTTTTCCAAAGCATCCTTTATATGTTTTCAAATATATTTCTTGGAAAAATGTTTTCAAAATGTTTTATGTTATAAATGTAGTATTTTAAAGAAGAAAATATATTTTTATCAAGAAGTGTTTTTAAGAGATCTTTCAAAATTATTTCCTATCTAAGAGAACATCCATTGGTGTTGGTCTTTAGATTATGGATGTAACGCCCCGACCCCAGCTACCCAGAGTCGGTGCATTACTTCGTAACATTGGCATGATCACAAAAGATCAAGTCTCGAAAGACCGATTAGTTTAGTAGCCTTGGAAACACTAGATACATTCATAAGTATTACATTACATCATAAAGTGAAAAACTAATAACAAAGTCTTCATAGTCCACACTCATATCCTCTTCTGACTATCCCTGCAGGTCATTCCTAAAATACTTCTTCACATCCTGGAAAATATTAAAACATTGAAAGGGGTGAGCTCAGATGCTCAGTAAGGATAACAATATAGTGGAAGATTTCATCAATAAACATAAACATTTAAGGAAATGTCTAACTAAAACAAAAGCCTTTTAAACTTGAACTTCAACATAATATGGAAAAAGTAAAATGAGATAATGCCATTCACTTCTTCACATGGATATTCTACTGGTCGAATAATCACATGCAATATCAATAACCACTTTCATAATGATGGAATGCATAATTCCAGACTATCATAACCACGTAGCCAAGGCCTCGTGCCAAGACCACAAATAAGATTTTGTCAAGGCCTCGTGCCAAGACACTAGTTTGTCTCATGAGACCTGCCGATGCATCGAGGAGCTATAGCGGGCTCCACCCGTCACTTATTAAGTCCAATGCATTCCTCATATGAATAGGTTTAAAAATATCATAAACCATAACATAATCGTATCACATAAAACATGCATAAAGGAAACATAACATTTCCACATTTCAATCTCAAGATATCAATACAACACATTGATATAATAAAAATGCTTTCAAAACCATTTTCAATACCAAAATAAAAGAAAGTTAAAGCTTTGTATTTATTTTTCATTAAAAAAAATGATGGCTTGTAGAGGAAGCCGAAACTCAAATAATGGTCACGGCGGCGGAGAAGTCGTTGTTGCCGCATATGTACGGAAAGAAAAACATTCCCTTTTTGTCGTTTAGTAAAACGCTTCGTATAAAAAATATTCCTTTTGAATAAACGTAAAAGTCAAAGGGGTTTATACACCACATAAAAGAAAGTTATGTATAAAACCAAATATGCCTCAATGAAAGGAGATTGAGACGAAGTCCTTAAAAATATCATTTTTAAAATAAAATAGATCTATTATGTGTATTCACTATAAGTACACATAAAGGAAGTACAAATACAAGATAATAATATCATGACATAATTTTAAAATAGGAGATTAACCCAAAGAATGGAAATTGGGTTAAGAAGTTCCCTTACCTTGTGTCTGACTTGATTAGACCGTTCTTTAACCTCCTGAATAATAAAATATAGTTAATATCTACCATTTTCAATTTCATTATCCTTTTTATATCACTTATTACAATGTTATGAACATTATGTAATTTTTTAAGTTAATAACGGTCGTTTTGTCGATTTTTGGTACTTGAGTCAACAATAAACTTCTTATAATTACAAGTTGTTTATGTGGTAGAATATCCATTATCTCCAGAATTATATTCATGATTTAGATGTCATATATATCATATATATCCAGTATATACATTCATTAATAATATTACGTAACATTTAGAGGTAAGAAATGAAATGCACCGTTCATGGAGATGGTAAGCCGTACGTACGCATGAACGCTACTTTCATTTCTATTTCGTATTTAATGGAATGAAATCATAATTATATAAAGGTATAATATAGTTCCAGTATAATATCATATATAATATCATTTACTCCATCCTTTATACATCCCACATATGGCATTAACGATTCACATCACTTTGAGGGGGCGGTAGTCCGCACTTCCTAAAATGAAATTATCGCGTTCACCCATAATGGAAATCATAAAGTATGCCATAAATGAGAAATAAAGAAGCATAAGGAAAACATAAACATATTATATATCATATATAAATATAGTGACATCTTAATGGCCACCTTTTAAGGTGTTTTATGAGTGTTGGACAATCATCGTTTCGTGAGGCAGAAATTCGCCATCCACAGAAATCGTATGTTATTTAACCATTAGGTGTAGGTGTGTGTAAGTGTAGCTAGAATACTTATTATAACAACATCCTAGTATAATGCGGATACTGGTGTTGTTGCAAAAGAAATGAATAAAAAGAGTTTATGGGGTTGGAGAAGCAAAATAAAACAAAACAACATTAGAGAAGACATTACCTAAAAATCGGGTAACTCTTTTTGATTTGAGGCAAAGGCTTCCTTGGGAAAATTTATTCCCAATGTGAGGATTCTAGGAGTAAGAGGGGGAAGTTGGGAGAGTATTTGGGCAGAGGTTGGCCGAGCCAAATGGCTTGAAAGTGTGAATGAGGTGGGGGCCTTTTATAAGAGGAGAGGAGGGGCACTCTTGGAAAGTAAGGAAATTTTACATTATTATACAATTCTTTTCAGATTCTAAAGGTCCCAAACTTATATAATTCATGTAAAAGGTGATAAGGGTTCTAGATCTACCCATCCAATAGTCTTTGGACAAGTTTAAGCCTTGTATTGTACATTATCTTTTCATTTTATTAAAATCGTTAAATAATGAGGTCATCGCTGCATCATAATGATGTCATAAATAATTTAATTTATTTAATGTCTAAAAATTTTAAAAAAAATACTATGATGTAGGAATTCTTTTTATCTTTCCAATGACTATTTATAGTCAAACATATGACTTGTATAACCCCATGTAAAAATTGTTTTAGTAAAACTTTTCATGTTTGTGTCATTTTTTACTTTAACATTAAATAAAAGGTATTTATGTCATTTTCCAACTAAAGTGGCTCCATGGGGTCCCCAAGTTGACCCATGGATTTTCTTGGTCGGCCATGACACATCCAATGATAGTAGGACATGTGTCAAGCTCATCTCATATTATTAAAACATTATTTTTACCTTAAACTACACTAATTACCTCTAATCGCGATTAAGAACTTAAAAGTTACTATTCACCAAAAAATTATTTTAATCTCATTGAACCACAATTTACTTCTTAATGACAACCATGTATGTCGGATTTTTGAAATTCAAAATAAAAAAGTGGTAAAATATCATTTAAACGAAAAATCAGTTTTTATAAGTACCACTTAGTGGTATCACTATTCATCAAAAATTGAAGTTTTTCAGAAAAATCCCAAAAATTCACCCTAAGCTATATTTGATATTCCGATTTCAAAAATGATGTCTATTTTAGAAAATTACAAACATATAAGTTTCATTAATTTATTTTATAATTAATTCCCGCTGTCACAACAAATAGTGTGTTTTTAAGAAACAATTTATATCAAAAGATTGACAATTGTTCATGCCCAATTTCAATGTTAAATTAATTCTAATGACCACCATTGGATAAAATGGTAAAAATATATTCTAATTATACTTTAAAACCACTAAATAGTACAATTTATCACTATAAATTATTTTGATTAAAAAAAGTTTTTTTTATGTATTTTTCACTATTCATAATAAATTAGAAGTTCTCAGAAAAATACCAAAAATTCAACATAGGCTAATTACGATATTCCGAATCCAAAAATGAAGTCCATTTTGAAATATAAAATTTCTATAATTTTAAAAAGTGGTTATTACTATTAATAATGACTACTTTGATTAGTCGCGGTGTTTTAGAACTCGAAGTTGCGTACAATGCAAGCTATTGCATTATTGAATGAGAAGCGTATTGTGGAAGCTCGGGGTGTTACATTCTCCCCTCCTTCAATAAATTGCGTCCTCGCAATTTGAAATTTTTTCTTTGAAAATATAAGGTTGGAAAGAGAAAATACCTTTGTGGAAAACCCACATCAGAAATAAGATTAATTAAATTTAGCCTTAATAAGAGGGAAAGGGAAATGAAAAAGTCACCACCCAATTATGATCTCGATTAGGAGAACATTGGTGGCAATTAGAGACATATAATTGGAGGAAAAACGTAAATATTTGTAGGGAGTGATTGAGGTCATCAATCACAATCAACTGTCAAATTGAGGGCCTCAAAGCCTTCAATCTATGTTGATTTAAAATATCATCAGTTCTACAAGACATAAAGTATTAGGATAACACATTTTTTTGTTTTAATATCCCTTTACTAAAGTTTAAGAATTAATTTATTCATTGAATAAGAGATAGGTATATATATATTTATGCTTGACAATTAGAGTTTCAACCTTCAACTCATCTTTCACTCAAAAAGATAATAGAACTCAAAAATATTATACTTATCCTAATTGTATAAGCTTACAAATATTAACACATACCATTTAGATTAGTAAAATTATTTTTTAATAACCAGGGACTTCCTGTAGGCTAGTGTTAGGAAATAAAGGCCTGTCACACTATGGTTGTGGGTTCGATTCCTGCAGCTTTTTCCAACGCGACGGGTTATGCCCCACCCTGCAGGTTGTCCTTTTCCAAAAACTATAGTATTATAATTTTCCAAAAATATTCTTCATAAATTTTTTAACCTTAAAAAATACTATCCAAAGTTCAACTTAATCCACTCCAACCTTTATAGTTATCCAAAATACCTCTGTCCAGACTTTCTCTAAAAGGTCTCTTAATTCCAAAATCAATTTATCAGATTCCCCAAACAAAGTAAAGTTTCCCTTATTGTCACATACTAAAAATATGATTACCTTCATCATATTAAAACCTTACTAAAACAAAAAGTACTGCAGTACAATCCTTATATATATATCACATTATTCTAATAACCAGAATATAATCCATGAGTCCAAAAGCACCAATACATTAATTATTCCGCTTCAACTATAGTAACAGCATAAGATTGTCCTTGATCCCTTGACCTTTTCTGAGGTAAGTTTCCCTGACGCTTAGGACATTCATTTGCATAATTCCCCATTTCCCTACAATTGTAGCATTCAACATTGATAGCCTCTTTCTTTCCCTTGCAATCACGCGCCTGGTGACCTTTTTCTCCACATTTATAACAAACTCCCATTCCTTTTAGGCAAGTACCAGGGTGATTCTTCCCACAATTATCACATAATGGAAAATCCTTCTTTCCCTTTTACCCTTTATCTGTCTCTTGTTCCACCGTTCTCTTCTTCTCTTTCTTTACTTTTTTGTCATAAGACATAGAGAATTCCTTTTCTGTCTTGATAGCACATGAGACAATATCGTCGTATGTTGAGAAAGATTGTGATACTAAAGCTCTACGGAGAAATGGTTTTAACCCATCAAAGAAACGATCAATCTTACCTCTTGGGTTACGTATATAATCTGCAGCATACCTCACCAACCTTGTATAGTTGGCCTCATACTTTGCGACATTATCATCCTCCTTTTGTCTCATACTGAGTAATTGCCTTTCCATATCTACTCGATGGTCACGAGGAAAGTATTTTTCGAAGAAAAGCTCTTTGAAATCCCTCCATTCCATATTCGATATGTCATCATCTTCCTTTGTATTTTGAATCAATGACCACCATTGATTAGCATCTCCAGTGAGGCGGTACACTGCCATGATAACCTTTTCCCTTTCACTACTCCCCAAGGCGTGGAATATTTTCTCTAAGGAGTTTATCCATTGCTCAACTACTAATGGATTGGTACCCCCATTAAATGTTGGTGGTTGTTGCCTCATGAAGCGGTATAACATTGATCCTCCACGTTGCGGATCAGGGTGCTCCATATGAGTAAGGTTATTATTCATAACCTGAGTGAGTTGTCCCAGTATGGTAATAAGTTGATCAGCACCAGTTGTATCTCCAGATCCACAATAATTATCTTGAGCAGGAGGGCAATCCCTACAAGGAGTGCGTGTATTGATACAGTTTCCATTCCTTCTACTAGGCGCCATTTCTAAACAATGGCATAAACTAGATTAGTTTATGAATTAAAATACATAATTCCATATTTTTAAAACACGTTACATAAATTGAACTATTTATGGATATAATCCATAATCATAAAAAGAAATGTTTTCTTTGATAAAGTATATACTCATAACCCTTCATAGTGGTTTGAAAAGAAAATGAGAATTATCCTAAGCATATCCCCCGGGAGTGTCGTAACCAAGAGTGCATCAAGGCCCGTTGTCGTGCACCAGTTCCCGTTCGAGTCTAGCTCAAAGCGGTGTTTTCGGGTTTTACCCCTAGGTACATCTGTGCCAGAGCCGCCTCTACCTGCTCGTATCCAGACTGGGATGTATTGCTCAGAAAACTCACAAAATCTCTATAATACCAAAATTCTAGGAAGTTCTTCTATACTAATCCTTAAATTCTATCTTCGGGCTATGTGCCCTAATCAGAGTTTATTTAAATCTAGCTTCCAAGGTTAGTACTAAACCACCTCTGATACCAACTGTAATGCCCTGACCCCAACTACCCAGAGTCGGTTCATTACTTCGTAACATTGGCATGATCACAAAAGATCAAGTCTCGAAAGACCGATTAGTTTAGTATCCTTTGAAACACTAGATACATTCATAAGTCTTACATTACCTTATAAAGTGAAAAACTAATAACAAAGTCTTCATAGTCCACACTCATATCCTCTTCTGACTATCCCTGCAGGTCATTCATAAAATACTTCTTCACATCCTGGAAAATATTAAAACATTGAAAGGGGTGAGCTCAGATGCTCAGTAAGGATAACAATATAGCGGAAGCTTTCATCAATAAACATAAACATTTAAGGAAATGTCTAACTAAAACAAAAGCCTTTTAAACTTGAACTTCAATATAATATGGAAAAAGTAAAATGAGATAATTCCATTCACTTCTTCACATGGATATTCTACTGGTCGAATAATCACATGCAATATCAATAACCACTTTCATAATGATGGAATGCATAATTCCAGACTATCATAACCATGTAGCCAAGGCCTCGTGCCAAGACCAAAAATAAGATTTTGTCAAGGCCTCAAGCCAAGACACTAGTTTGTCTCATGAGACCTGCAGATGCATCGAGGAGCTATAGCGGGCTCCACCCGTCACTTATTAAGTCCAATGCATTCCTCATATGAATAGGTTTAAACATATCATAAACCATAACATAATTGTATCACATAAAACATGAATAAAGGAAACATAACATTTCCACATTTCAATCACAAGATATCAATACAACACATTTGTATAATAAAAACGCTTTCAAAACCATTTTCATTACCAAAATAAAAGAAAGTTAAAACTTTGTATTTATTTTTCATTAAAAAAAATGATGGCCTGTAGGGGAAGCCGAAACTCAAATAATGGTCATGGTGGCGGAGAAGTCGTTGTCTCCGCATATGTACGGAAAGAAAAACATTCCCTTTTTGTCGTTTAATAAAACGCTTCGTATAAAAAAGATTCCTTTTGAATAAACGTAAAATTCAAAGGGGTTTATACACCGCATAAAAGAAAGTTATGTATAAAACCAAATATGCCTCAATGAAAGGAGATTGAGACGAAGTCCTTAAAAATATCATTTTTAAAATAAAATAGATCTATTATGTGTATTCACTATAAGTACACATAAAGGAAGTACAAATACAAGATAATAATATCATGACATAATTTTAAAATAGGAGATTAACCCAAAGAATGGAAATTGGGTTAAGAAGTTCCCTTAACTTGTGTCCGACTTGATTCGACCGTTCTTTAACCTCCTGAATAATAAACTAGAGTTAATATCTACCATTTTCAATTTCATTATACTTTTTATATCACTTATTACAATGTTATGAACATTATGTAATTTTTTAAGTTAATAACGGTCGTTTTGTCGATTTTTGGTACTTGAGTCAACAATAAACTTCTTATAATTACAAGTTGTTTATATGGTAGAATATCCATTATCTCCAGAATTATATTCATGATTTAGATGTCATATATATCATATATATCCAGTATATACATTCATTCATAATATTACGTAACATTTAGAGGTAAGAAATGAAATGCACCGTTCAAGGAGACGGTAAGCCGTACGTACGCATGAACGCTACTTTCATTTCTATTTCATATTTAATGGAATGAAATAATAATTATATAAAGGTATAATATTGTTCCAGTATAATATCATATATAATATCATTTACTCCATCCTTTATACATCCCACATATGGCATTAACGATTCACATCACTTTGAGGGGGCGGTAGTCCGCACTTCCTAAAATTAAATTATCGCGTTTACCCATAATGGAAATCATAAAGTATTCCATAAATGAGAAATACAGAAGCATAAGGAAAACATAAACATATTATATATCATATATAAATATAGTGACATCTTAATGGCCACCTTTGAAGGTGTTTTATGAGTGTTGAACAATCATCGTTTCGTGAGGCAGAAATTCGCCATCCACAGAAACCGTATGTTCTTTAACCATTAGATGTTGGTGTGTGTAAGTGTAGCTCGAATAATTCTTATAAAAACATCCTAGTATATTTAGGATACTGGTGTTGTTACAAAAGAAATGAATAAAAAGAGTTTATGGGGTTGGAGAAGCAAAATAAAACAAAACAACATTAGAGAAGACATTATCTAAAAATCGGGTAACTCTTTTTGATTTGAGACAAAGGATTCTTGGGAAGAGTTCTTCCCAAATTGAGGCTTCTAGGAGTAATAGGGGGAAGTTTGGAGAGTAATTGGGCAGCTTTTGGCCGAGACAAATGGCTTGAAAGTGTGAATGAGGTGGTAGAGGTGGGGGCCTTTTATAAGAGGAGAGGAGGGGCACTCTTGGAAAGTAAGGAAATTTTACATTATTATACAATGATTTTCGGATTCTAAAGGTCCCAAACTTAAATAATTCGTGGATAAGGTGTCAAGAGTTCGAAATCTACCCATCCAATAGTCTTTGAACAAGTTTAAGCCTTGTATTGTACATTATCTTTTCATTTTATTAAAATCGTTAAATAATGAGGTCATCACTGCATCATAATGATGTCATAAATAATTTAATTTATTTAAAGTCTAAAAATTATAAAAAAACTACTATGATGTAGGAATTATTTTTATCTTTCCAATGAATATTTATAGTCAAAAAATATGACTTGTATAACCCCATGTAAAAATTGTTTTAGTAAAACATTTCATGTTTGTGTCATTTTTTACTTTAACATTAAATAAAAGGTATTTATGTCATTTTCCAACTAAAGTGGCTCCATGTGGTCCCCAAGTTGACTCATGGATTTTATTGGTCGGCCATGGAACATCCAATGAGGGTATGACATGTTTCAAGCTCATCTCATATTATTAAAACATTATTTTTACCTTAAACTACACTAATTACCTCTAATCGCGATTAAGAACTTAAAAGTTACTATTCACCAAAAAATTATTTTAATCTCATTTAACCACATTTTACTTCTTAATGACAACCATGTATGTAGGATTTTTGAAATTCAAAATACAGAAGTGGTAAAATTTCATTTAAACGAAAAATCAGTTTTTATAAGTACCACTTAGTGGTTTCACTATTCATCAATAATTGAAGTTTTTCAGAAAAATCCCAAAAATTCACCCTAAGCTATATTTGATATTCCGATTTCAAAAATGATGTCTATTTTAAAAAATTCCAAACATATAAGTTTAATTAATTTATTTTATAATTAATTCCCACTGTCACAACAAATAGCGTGTTTTTAAGAAACAATTTATATCAAAAGATTGACAATTATTCATGCCCAATTTCAATGTTAAATTAATTCTAATGACCAACATTGGATAAAATGGTAAAAATATATTATAATTATACTTTAAAACCACTAAAAAGTATAATTTATCACTATAAATTATTTTGATTAAAAAAAGTTGTTTTTAAGTATTTTTCACTATTCATAAAAAATTAGAAGTTCTCAGAAAAATACCAAAAATTCAACATAGGCTAATTTCGATATTCCGAATCCAAAAATAAAGTCCATTTTGAAATATAAAATTTCTATAATTTTAAAAAGTGGTTATTACTATTCATAACAGCTTCTTTGATTAGTCGCGGTGTTTTAGAACACGAAGTTGCGTACAATGCAAGCTATTGCATTATTGAATGAGAAGCGTATCGTGGAAGCTCGGGGTGTTACAATGGAGAAATTATCCAATGTTTACAATCATATTTTTTTGAATGGATTATATAATTATGGGATGATGTTATTAATCTTGTTTCACTTTAATGGGTTATTTTCTTTTGAAACCCATATTTTTTTCGCTGGTTCTGTTTATGATGAAGTGATTATGATACCTGTCACTTTGCATAGGTTATGATATGTTTTAATGTTTTCGATGCACATTTAATTTCATGGGTTAGGATATGTTTATTTATAATATTGTGTAACATGTATTTATGATTTCATTATGTGATGGTTGGAACCTATATCAACCTCCAATTCATTGGGAAAAATTTACATATCAGGAGATAGATATGGTTGAAATGAGGGAATAATTGGTTTAGTAGTAAAAGGATAGAATAAGTTTTTACCCAGTTCTGTAATACTAGGTTGGAATTAGGGTTTACCTGATCAGTAATACAATGCTGGAAATGGGGTTCACCTGGTTGAACAAAGGACTTTGTCCACTTAGATAATAGTAGGATTGATGCATTTGCTACTATGAAAATCAATACACTTATGTGCTTCCACAACTCCATTACTTACACCTATTATTTTATTTCATGGATTATGTCCTTTAATTCCTTTTGATTCATGTCCTATGAACTACCAGGATTTACACCATGATTAGTGTATATTATCTTTGATATAAAGGGTATGATATTCTATTTTCATGATCATGTTCTCATACCTTTATGTTAATGTTTATGATTACATGTCTCCCTTATTTACACTTACTAGGCATTTGAGATCACCCATTTTTATGTTTTAATCCCGAGGTTATACAGATATGTATTATTCTTCATGTGTCAAAGAAGGGTGCAAGTTGTGAAGAACCTAGTAGGAGATAATGTAGCTCACTTATATACCCGTGTTTATGTTTCCTTGTTTCCAAAGGGACTATACAAACTATGGTCATTGGGATCCTGTTTATATAATGTATAAGTATTACCAAAATTTTATGTAATTCTTATGTTTTTAAAGTAATTGTTATATATTTAGTATCAGAGAAAAGATATAGTTATCCTTTAGAAACTAGCATGAGAAAACCTTAGTGAGAACCCTAATGAACTTGTATATGGATATGTTTGAGGAGTAGGAAAAGTATAAAAAATGTCCTGGAATTTTGGTGAGGGACAGAGTGAGTGGATTACATGAAATACATCCACTTATGGAAAATACCAACAGATGAGGATTTGGGATAGATTTACCTAGGGGTAGCAACTTTGACCAGATGTTCCAAGCTTGACTCAGTGTAATTTGGTTCAGGACAAGAGCCCTTAATGAGCACATGGTCTGACACACCTGAGGGATATTCTTTGGGAATTCACAAGCACTAAATGAAACATTATTGATTATTTAAATATAGGTTGGATATGAATAACCTAGGATAAACCTATGGTGTCATAGATTAATGATAGTGTCATAATATAGACATACTGTAATTGATTTTTCCTGATTACGTGGTTCCTCATTTTGGTAAATATTTCTAACTCTATGCTTTTGGTTTTTATCAATGTTTTTAACATGAAGAAATTACTTTAATGGAGATTGTGAAACATAATTCCACAATTTTCCATTTAATTAACCAAATGATATGGGATTTGGAATCATAAACCTTCTCTCAATGCTCAGGTAGATTTTTTATGCTATGAATCGCAGTGTAATTCTAAATGAGAAATAAAGGGAACAACATTCTGTTGTGTCTTTTATGAGGAAACATCCAACATATTTGTTATCTTGATCCACTTATTTCTGAAAAATATATTAGTACCACTGAAATGATATTATCCATTCTTTAGTGTTTAGAGCATGATAAATTCATTCTGGCGATTTATCACTTGGAAGGTGAAGCAGATCAGTGGTGGACTATAATTTTGAATATGAGTAATAATGATAATTTTTAAATTCATGGATTGGGATAAGTTAAAGAAAATATTAATCAATAAGTAAATTCCTTGAATTATTCCTTCCTAAATAGAGAATGTAACGTCCCAAACCTAGGTGCCACGCAACGGGTGCCCCGAATCCAGTTTGCCACATGGCCTCAAGCCCATTTCTCCAAACGCCAGAGGCTGCCGACTAGCAGCGAGAGACCAGGTCTGATAATGGGGAAACTATGCCCTCATTTTTCAAAGTGTAGCGCAGTGGAATACAAAATAAAACATACAAAAAACAGTAGAAGCAGAAACCATACACAATTGAAGTAATCAACAGTAGTGGATATAACTAGAAGTATATAAATAATGATGCTACATGTCTCAAGTTCTAAGAAAACATCCAGAACATGTTATACATCAATACAGTACCACCAAAGGCAGAGTACAACAAAACAAGTAAAACAGCTGGCAGTGGCATCGCATGCCTAGGCTCAGTCCCATGCCCTCCTCCTCGTCAGCAATAGTCAAGTACCTATATAGGGACTCTTAACCCTATCCACACCTACAGAAACGTAATCTGTTTGGGCCAAAAAGCGTGTCCCAAACAGGGTGTGAGAAATATATCTCAGTAGGCACCCACCAAAGGCCCATGCCCAACTACGTGAAAGCAAGCAACAACGGTGTGCAATAGTAAAATTAAATAAATTAAGAAGTACTGAAAAGTAACTAACTTAACCAGTCATATTTCCATTTTAATATTATTTTTAATAATTTAATTTAAAAATACCTCCACCGTGAATATTCTAGGTAACTAGCCAAATGTCCACTGACACGTAAACTCCCACCCTCGGGTAAAGAGAAAACAACACAGGAATTTTCCCCCAGGCTCACGGATATTTCCAACATGCATAAATATTGTCGCCCACATGCATAGAATCATCTGCCCACATGCATAGAAGAAGTTTCCCACAGGCTATGTAGAACAACACCGACAGGCTAATCACAACACTTCCCTCAAGCTAACAGGAAAACGGGCCATGCCCAAAATGTAAATATGAAGTAAACAAGCAATTCCTCTTGAGGAAATTATGCAATTACTACTTTTAAGGCATAGCCTCGGGTATCCTATCCAAACAGCTAAACAGTTGAACACACCCATAGGGTGGTTCCAGATCCAAGCAATGATCCCAACCAGCATTTTAATAACATAATTATATAACTAATCAATTTTAGGTGTTTAATATAGAAAAAACCTCAGCCACATGAAACCCCCACATGGGTTCGTGGCACAAAACACACAAAACACACGACAGTTGAAAAAACAAACACCAAGCCAGCTACCTTATACACCAATGAGCGGTGTACCCGAACGTCGACTTCAGAAATGCTCAAGAACGGTGTAGATCTAACGACGAAAAAAACTCTCTTAACCTCAAATAACTCCCGTTAAGAGAATAAGTGGTAAGCAACACACTAGGGGAAGAGAGGGATTACCCGCGTGGTTCCAACAAGATCGTCCGAGGTGGAATCAGATTCCAGACGCTCGATCAATGGATCTCCAAAAGTCCAGCCGTCCACTCCCACTCCTTCCTCCGGTTCTAAGCCTTCCCTGTGAACATGGAAGGCTACTGCCCAATTTAAGCAACAACAACAAAGTACACGATGTGTACTTCCATGTACATGGCATGTACTCCCTTCATTTAACTGTTCCTCTGGTAGCACAACCATACTATTCACCAATTGACATGAGTACACGACATGTAGTCCTGAGTACATGGAATGTACTATTGACCATCTAGTGGATACTCCACCGTCTTACTGTTTTGGCCTGCCGACTGACTACACGGTGTGTAAAGGACAACTACACGGCGTGTAGTCAGTTCCTACACCCTTTGTCACTGACATGGCTACACGCCTCGTGTACTCATGCCTACACGACCAGAAGTACACAGTGTGTGGAAAAAGTACACAGTGTGTACTTCCAAAATTTAGGATTTCTCCCCATTTTCCATATTTTATTACAAACACTTAAGGAAAAGGGAAAAGAAGAATCCCATACCTCGAAGATAAGAATCGGGTTCTTACAAACTTCCCCTCTTATAGAAATTAGTCCTGGAATTGGCCTTCCAAGGGTAGTGAAGATATAGCTGGGAACAACTCCGTCCACTGAGCATGTACATCAGTTTCCCACTCCCAAGTTTCGTCCTACACTCATCCATGCTGCCATAGCACCCGCACAAGAGGAAATGACCAGACTCAGAGAACCTTCGTGCTTCTGTCAACAATATGAATCAGATGCTCCTCAAAGGACACATCTTTTTCCAGCTCAACCTCCTCAGGCTGAAAGACATGAGATGGGTCTGAATGACAGCGATGCAACTGAGATAGGTGGAAGACTTCGTGCATGGCTCGGTACTGCTGTAGTAACTGCAACCGATAAGTAACCAGCCTGACTCTCTCCAGAATCCCAAATGGACCCACATACCATGGTGAAAGTTTACCTTGTCTCATGATCTTCTTGTGTCCCAGCCTCGGTGAAACACGTAGAAAAACCAGATCCCAAACCATGAACTCCAAATGTCATATGCGGCGATCAGCATAAGACTTCTGATGAGACTGTGTGGTAGCCATCTGCTTCTGAATTAACTGGACATGCGTAGAAGTCTACTGCACGAGCTGTGGCCCCAGTAAAGCTGGATCACCTGCATCTATCCAGCACAAGGGTGAATGGAATGGCCTACCGTATAAAGCCTCGTATGGTGCCATTTCAATAGTCTCCTGGAAGCTATTGTTGTAGGCAAACTCTAATAAGGGTATATGATTCTCCCAAGAGCCCCCAAAGTCTAGGACGCATGCACGAAGCATGTCCTCTTGCACTTGTATCGTACGCTCTGACTGGCCATCGGTCTGAGGGTGGTAGGCTGTGCTCAGAAGCACCTGTGTACCCAGTTCCCTATAAAAACTCTACCAGAAACGAGATGTGAAGCGGGAATCCCTATCATAAATGATATAACGAGGGACCCCATGGAGACGTACAATCGCTTTGATATACAGCATTCCGATCTCATCAACACCGAAGGTCTCCTTGATCGGCAAGAAGTGATCTACCTTCATGAGTCGGTCCAAAACAACCCACACGACATTATTTCCACGTGGTTTCATCGACAAACCAGTCATGAAATCTGTCATGACATCATCCCATTTCCATTCCGAAATGGGTAACTAATGTAACAACCCTGCTGGTCTCTGATGCTCCGCCTTCATCGGCTGACAGGTGGAACACCTCATAACAAAACCATCTACATCTCTCCTCATACACGGCAACCAGTACTGACGTCTCAAGTCGCGGTACATCTTGGTAACCCCGAGATGAACTTCCCATGTTGAAGCATGAAACTCTCACATCATCTCTTCTCGTATATCCACTGGAACCTATACTCATCCATGGAAACAGAAAACCTCATCTTCGTCTATCGTCCAACCAGGAGAAGGGTCCTCACCTGCCACCGAATCCCGTAGAACTAGGCCTTCTGGATCAAATAGTTGTCTCATACTTACTCTATCCAGGAGGGTACAAGTCACAACTAATGACAAAAGATAAGTCTTCCCCTGATTTTCATGCACCTCTAGATGCATCTCAGAGAAAAAATCCATGAGCTGCCACTCACCAATGGCCTCCTACACTGCCTGTATCTGAGTCTTCCTGCTCAGTGCATCATCTACTGCATTACCTTTTCCAGGTGTATAGACAAGATCAAAATCGAAGGACTGTAGGTATTCAACCCACCTCTTCTGCCTCAGATTCAAATCACACTGAGTAAAGATATACTTGAGGCTTTTGTGGTCGGTGAAAACCACAAAATGCTCCCCCAATATACAATGTCTCCAACAACGCAACGCATGTACAACTGCAACTAACTTGAGATCATGCGTCGGGTAATTCCTCTCATGTGGCCTCAACTGCCGAGACCCGTACGCAACAACTCGGATGCCCTGTATCACCACTGATCCCAGCACAATACCTGATGCATCACAGTAAACTGTGTAGTTCTTCCCTAGCTCTTGGATTATCAGGATCGGTGGTAATGTCAACCTTCCCTTCAGGTCCTGAAAAGATATCTCGCAAGATTCCGAACATACGAACTTCATACCCTTCTTAGTCAAACCCGTCAATGGCACTGCTAACCGGGAGAAGTCTTGTATGAAGCGTCTGTAGTAACCAACCATCCCTAAGAAACTCTGTATCTCAAACACATTCTTAGGATGATCCCAGTAAACCAGTACTCTCACCTTCTCTGGATCTACCGAAACTCCTGTCTCAAAGATGATATGACCCAGGAAGTGAATATGATCCATCCAAAAGTGGCACTTTGAGATCTTATCATATAGCTGATGCTATCTCAGTTTACTCAATACGATCTCAAGATGGGTGGCATGGTCGTGTCGAGTGTGAGAGTACTCTAAAATGTCGTCCATGAATACTACCACAAAAGAATCATGATACAGATGGAAAACATGATTAATCAGAGCCATGAAAACTGCTGGCGCTTTCATGAGTCCGAACGGCATAACCGTATACTCATATAGACCATACCTACTCCTGAAAGCTATGAGAGGTATATCAGATGGTCTCACGCATAGCTCATGATATCCTAATCTCAGTTCAATCTTCGAGAACACTCGTACTCCACGAAGCTGATCAAAAAGATCATCAATCCTCAGTAAGGGATATGGTTCTTAACCATCAAATGGTTCAGCTTTCGATAATCCATGTAATTTTTGAGGGTACCGTCTGACTTTTTCGCAAAATGGACAAGAGAACCCCAAGGAGAAGTACTGGGTCGGATAAATCTCTTTGCCTAAAACTCCTCCAACTGCCTCTTAATCTCCTGAAACTTAGGTGTAGCCATCCTATATGGAGGAATGGACACCGGTTCTTCACCTGGCACAAGCTCAATAGAGAAATCCACCTCTCGCTCCGGAGGTAGACCCAAAAAGTCGTCCAAGAAGAAATCCCTAAAACGATCAACAAATGGAGGGAAATCTGTCTGACAAGTCCCCTGATCATCCAGATATAAGCTCGCAATATAGTCTATGACTCCACCTCGCCCACGATGCTTTGGTCCAGCTCGAATCGCCTGAACATATCATTCACCATTGAATAAAAACTCTCCGCCCTCTGGTGACGTGAAACTCACCCTACAACGATGGCAGTATACAAAGGCTCGAAAGGGAACCAACCAGTCCATCCCGAGAATGACGTCATAGCTCGTCATCTCTAGGACATAGTGGTCCCAAAGGAAGTGACACCCACCAACCTAAAGGGGGAACTCCTTGCACTTACAAACCCTATCCATTCTAGTTCCCAACGGAGTGTCTAGCATCATAATATCAGAAGATGAAGAAACACAGAGCCCAAGGCTCTCCACAACGGGCACAGATATGAAACTATTCATAACACCCATATAAAAAAGCACTGAAGATAAGACAGAAGCTACTAAAATAGTACCTCTAACTGTAGAAGGTCCGGAATCATGCTCCTGCTAGGTCTATTGCACTGCATATGCCTGCCCAGTGCCGCGGCCCTGCGACACAGCCTGGCTACCCTGAGCTGCCCCGCCCTGCTGCCTCTGAGATCCTGGTGTCTGGCTACCACGGCCACGACCACCATCCCTGCCTACACGCCCTGACGTATTCTAATTTCCAGACTGGTAAGAAGCTACTGGTCCCTCTCCCGCTCGCGGAGTCTGTAAAGAACCCATGTCACTAGCCATCGGTGGAAATGCCCTGCAAAACCACTGCAGATAACCCATCCCACCACAAGCTCGACACTCTACTGGGTCTCGTGGACACTGTGGCCTCTTGTGCCCCTCTCTACCACACTAGTAGCACATAACCTGGCCACCTCAAGCATTCTTCTGACTAGTACTGCCACCCTGAGAGAAGTCTTCATGTCTCTTCCTCTTGCCAGTAGAGATAGTACCAGTAACTGGTGTTGAAACGCCCTAGACCACACCACTACATTCATGAAGGTTCCTCTCTGTGATCAGCACCTAGTTAAAAAATGCGTGTACAGTAGGAAACCTGAATACATTCACTAGCGCTCGGATGTCATACTGAAGACCATCCTCAAAACGTCTGGATCTCAACGTCTCATAACCCACTATCACGGGTGCAAAGCGCTGAAGCTCAGTGAAATGAGAAAAATAGTCCATCACCGACATAGCGCCCTGCAGCAGATTCATGAACTCTCAAGATCTATCTGCCCTCAGCGTCTCTAGAAAGAAGAAGTCATAGAATACCGTCTGAAAATCATCCCACGCCGTGTCTCTGTGATGCTCTGACGGGGTGGTAACATCCCACCACCTCTTTGTGGAATCACGCACCATATATGTCGTGAGCTTGACCCTTCTCCCTGGAGGCATCTGAAGATGCTCGAAAATAGTTTACATCGACCCCATCCAAGACTCCACAGCCTATGGTCCGCTATCCCCTGAAAACAAAGGCGGATGCTGCTGCTAGAAGATACATGTCCACTCGGCCATATATGTGGCTACCTGCGGTGCTCCCTGAAAGGTCTGCATGAACCGCATAAAGCCTTCATTGAATTGCGATCCCACGCCTATGTCCGGTATAGCATCTGGTGCCACATCTGTCTCTCCTGGAGGATCAACTGATAGCCCATGGCCCACCATCTCTGGAGTATTCTCGTTTCCACTCTCCTGGTGAACAACACAAAGTCGTCTAGGCGGTATGACACTACAAGGTCAAAAGCACGTCTTAGATTCAAGATTATTAAGGCTGAAACGAAGAAACCACAAAGGGAACAAGAAGAAGAAGGTATTTCAAAAACTTATAAAACAAGACTACACGACGTGTATACTGACTACACGACGTGTACTTGACTTGCCTTCCCCTGCCCGGGTCCTTCGACACGGCTAAGCCACACATCTCCCATTAAACAAAATTAAATGGCGTGTATATAATTGAAATAGCGTGTATGGGGTTATTTTACAACTGCCCATTTCATTTGTGACACGGTCGACTACTCGGCTTGAAACCACGCAGTGTGTTACACCCACACATGGTGTGTCACACCCCGTTTCCCTAGCCACATGGCTAAGTCCACATGGTCTGCCCTCAGACAAGACTACATGGTGTGTCCCCAAAGATACACGGCGTGTTCAAGGAACGACGACATTGACCCGTGTTGTTAGTTACACGGCCGAGTCCCCAGGTTACACTACACATCGTGTTTATAATTGACACGACATGTTTTGTAAAGGAGTTAATCGACCCGTGTCGTTAGTTACATGGACGAACTCTGGGTCAACACTACACGGCTTGTAGATCTGGTACACGACGTGTTTTTCCCAAGCACTTCCCTACCCTGTGTCGCTGCCCACACGGTTTGTGACATGGGAAGAGACTACAAGACATGTACTTAAAAAGTTCATTTCTCTACCCGAACAGAAGGAAATACACGGCGTGTCTATAGTACTACACGGCGTGTATACTGGGTTTCCAGATAGTATGCCTCAGAAACTTCTCTGGAACCCAGAAAACACTAAAAAACAACACATAAGTGTCAAATTCTGATCCGTGAGGGCCCATACTACCCACGAATCAATGTTTGACAGCTTATCTATGTTATAACATAATAAACAGTCAATGATCCACCAAATTCCTATCAATGGGGGCCCATACTCCCCAAAAACTAGAGTTTGGATTCCATTTTACAAACAGGCTCAAAAAAATTACCCTATCACATAGTAGGTATTTTATCAAGCAACTATCACAACAACATGCTTTTTTAGCACAACAACTATCACAATAGCATGAAACTTCTAATGCACCTACATGGCATGGAACTATGCATGGAATGTGATTTCTAGCATGTGCCTAAATGATGCATGAGATGGCATACCCTCATCTCATCGGGTTGCAACTAAATAGAATCCACAGATAAATTATAAACAGCTCAATCACTAGTACGTCACCCAACGGTGAAATCATATCAACTGTAAATTGCAAAATCAGTAAAAATTGCAATATAAGGTAATTTGGATTTTCCCTGTACACGGGTTAGCTACGCCCGGGCACAACTTATTACCAACAACCGTTCCCGTCCTATCCCTGAATATGGATCCAAATAGTATGTCAATGAAAAGAACCTCCTCTGATACCACTTTATAACGTCCCGGACCCGGGTGCCATGCAACAGGTGCCCCGAATCCGGTTCACCATGTGACCTCAAGAGCATTTCTCTAAATGCCAGCGGTTTCTAAGTAGAAGAGTGGGCCCAGGTCTGATAGTGGGGAAATAATGCACTCATTTTTCAAAGTGTAGCACAGCGGAATACAAAATAAAACATACAATAAACAGTGGAAGCAGTAACCATACACAATTTATGTAATCAACAGCAGTGGATATAACCAACCGTATATAAATAATGATGCTACATGTATCATGTTCTAAGAAAACAACCAGAACATGTTATACATCAATATGGTACAACCAAAGGCAGAGTATAGCAAAACAAGTAAAACAGCTGGCAGTGGCATCGCGGGCCTAGGCTCGGTCCCATTCCCTCCTCCTCCTCAGCAATAGTCAAATACCTTTATAGGGACTCTTACCCCTATCCACACCTGCATAAACGTAATCTGTTTGGGCCAAAAAGTGTGACCCAAACATGGTGTGAGAAATATATCTTAGTAGGCACCCACCAAAGGCCCGTGCCCAACTGCGTGAAAGCAAGCAACAACGGTGTGCAATAGTAAAATGCAATAAAGTAAGCAGTACTGAAAAGTAACTAACATAACTAGTCATATTGCCATTTTAATATTCTTTTTAATCATTTAATTTAAAAATACCTCCACAGTGAATATTATAGTTAACCAGCCAAATTTCCACCGACACGTAAACTCCCACCCTCGGGTAAAGAGAAAACAACATAGGAATTTTCCCATAGGCTCACG
Organism: Viscum album; assembly: GCA_963277665.1. Classification (NCBI taxonomy): domain Eukaryota; kingdom Viridiplantae; phylum Streptophyta; class Magnoliopsida; order Santalales; family Viscaceae; genus Viscum; species Viscum album. The sequence goes on from OY728139.1 coordinate 432,324,432, forward strand.
GATATTGCCCACAGGCGTAAACAGTGTCACCCACAGGCACAAAATCTTCTTCCCATAGGCACGGAAGAAGATTCCCACATGCTATGTAGAACAACGCCTACAGGATAATCACAACACTGCCCTTAGGCTAATAGGTAAACGGGCCATGCCCAACATGTCAATATGCAGTAAACAAGAAATTCCTCTCGAGGAAATTCTACAATTAATACATTTAAGGCATACCCTTGGTTATCCTAGCCAAATAGCTAAATAGTGGAACACACCCACAGAGTGGTTCCAGATCCAAGCAGTGATCCGAACCAGCATTTTAATAACATAATTAAATACCTAATCAATTCTAGGTGTTTAATATAGAAACAACCTCTTCCAAACGACACCCCAGCAGGGGTTCATGGCACAAAACGCACAAAACACACGTCATTTGAAAAAAAAAACACCAAGCCACCTACCTTATATGCCAACGAGCGGTGTAACCGAACGTCGACTTCAGAAATGCCCAATAACGGCATAAATCTGACAAAGAATAAAACTCTCTTAACCTCAAATAAATCCCATTAGTAGAAGCATTGGTAAGAAACACACTAAGAGAAGAGAGGAATTACCCGCGCGGTTCCAACAAGATCGTCCAAGGCAGAATCAGATTCCAGACACTCGATCGGTGGATCTCCAAAGGTCCGGCTGTCCACTCCCGCTCCTTCCTTCGGTTCTAAGCCTTCCCTGTGAACAGGGGAGGCTACTGTCCGATTTAGGAATGAAAAAAAAATAAATTACACGGCATGTAATTTCAATTTCATGGCATGTACTCTCTTTATTTACCTGTTCCTCTGGCAGCACACCCATACTGTTCACCCATCGACATGAGTACACGACATGTACTCCTGAGTACATGGCGTGTACTATCATCCAGCGGGCAGCTACTCCACCACAATAATGTTTTAGCCTGCCGACTGACTACACGGTGTGTAAAGGACCACTAAACGGAATGTAGTCGGTTCCTACACCCTTTGTCACTGACATGGCTACACGCCCCGTGTACTCATCCCTACACAGCCATAAGTACATGACGTGGGGAAAAAGTACATGGCGTGTACTTCTAAAATTTAGGATTTCTCACTATTTTCCATATTTTATTAAAAAACCTTATGGAAAAGAGAAAATAAAAAGCCCGTACATCAAAGATAAGAACCAGGTTTTTATAGATAAATATTTCCCTTATTTGGTGAAATGGGATGACGAGTCTATTGGTACCTTTGAGGAAAATTACACGATACATGTCAGGTATGTTTTGGGAATTATCAGCCAACCCAAAATTAATGTTGATAGGTTTTTTGGTGGTTTAAATCCAACTCTCAAAAGGGTGTTGGCCATGAGAGAATTTAGTATCTACAAAGAGATTGTGCATTATGAAATCAAGGATGAAATGGAGGTGGGAGTCACATATCAATATCAAGTCTTTGACAAGAAGAGGATGAAAGAGTTCAAAGGAAACCCTAAGAACCATAGAGAAAAGAATATGAACTTTCCATTATTCCCTGTGTGTGGGAAGAAACATAGTGGAAATTTCCATAGGGGTTCTAATAAATGTTATAAGTGTGGACAAGAAATCCATCTAGAAATTGATTGTCGAGGTGATGGGAAGAAGTTTTCACAAAATGATGATGGATAATAATCCGCAAAGAATGTACCTATCACTTTTTATTGCTAAAAGTGTAAGGTAAAAGGAATTTTGCTAGAAATTTTCAAAACCCAATGTTATCTGATGATGATCGACATCTGTAGCCCCTTAAGCTGAGGGATAAGGGGAAATGTCATGAAATATCTATATCTGATGAGGGGTTTGATAATGACATGATGAAAGGTATACTTACCATCCACTCCAGAACTTCTAGGGTCATATTTAATTTTTGATCTACCCACTCTTTCATATCTAAATAATTTTCTAAGGGTGTTAAGATTACTAAAAAACAATTAGATTTGGAATAGAAATGAAAACCCCTAATGGTACAATGATTTCATATAATGTTTTTATTCCACTTCGGTTGACGTTTGGGGGAATGTGCTTTATGGAAATGTTTTCATTCCATCCTTTGGTCTAATTTTATGCCATCATGGGCATGGATTGGATATATCTGCATAAATACAATATCAATTGTCAAGTAAGGTATGGTACGTTCGATATTTAAGCCCCTCTTATGATCTTCCCTCAATGTAACGATAAATATGAACTTTATATGGAGATTACATTCAATTTACGGGTCATAGTTCACATTCAAAAGGGTTATTTATATCAAATGGTTGGGGAGAAGATCAACATCGATAATATTCATATTTTTTGGCATTTTTTGAATGTATTTCTAGAATATTTTCCTATTCTTCCACCATAACATGATGTTGAGTTCTCAATAGGACATTTACCTGGTTCCACACTAATTTCAAAGACTTCTTATAGAATGGCCCTCATTGAGTTGTTGAAATTGATGAAGAAAATCCATGAAAACATTGATAAGGGATTCATTCAGACAAGTGTATCACCTTGGGGTTCACCAGTTTGTTTGTGAAGAATAAATACAGACAAATACAACTCTACATTGATTATCGGGAGTTGAAAAACATCACAATCAAGAATGAGTACTCTCTTCTCCATATTGATGACTTGTTTGATCAAATGTGCAGTTCTTAATAATTTTCCAATATTGGCCTTTGTTTTGGATATCTTCAAGGGATTAGAATGAGGATATACCTAAGACATCATTCCATATAAGGTGTGGTCACTATGAATACATAGTGATGCATTTTGGTCTCACTAATTCCCCTACTATCTTCATATATTTACTTAATATAGTATTTAGATATTACCTCGATATGCTTTTGGTATTATTTATAGATGATATAATTATCTATTAAATGAGAAAGGAAGATCATAAATGTCACTTCAGAATTGAACTGAAGACCCTATGGAAGGAGTCGTTATATGATAAATTTACAGAATTTCAATTTTGGTTAGAAAATGTTTCATTTTTGGGTAATATAGTCTCATTATATGTTATATTAGTAGATCCATAAAGAACAGAGGCTAGGGAATGTTGGACTAGACCAACCACGGTGACTAAAATCTATATATTTCTTGTTTTATATGGATATTATCGACTTTTTGTGGATAATTTTTCACAACTATCTAATCTACTGAAATAGTTAACTCTGTACAGTATGAAGTTCCTCTAGATATATGAATGTGAGGAAAATTTCAAGGAACTGATGAGAAATTTGGTTAGTTCACATATGATTACATTATCCTATAATATTGAAGGGTATTTTATATTTAGTGATGCATACAATAAGGTATTGGGATGTGTTCTTATGAAAAATAACATGGTTATAGCCTATGCCTTACTAGATTTGATGATTCATGAGAAAAATTATCCAAATCATGATTTGGAGTTAGTGGTGGTAATCTTTGCATTAATGATATGGATGAATTATATTTATGGTGAAAAGTGTGATATATATACCAATCATAAATGTCTAAAATATATATTCACTTAGATGGAGTTGAACATGCACCAGAGAAAATGGTTAGAGTTGATAATGGATTATGAATACACAATACATTACCACCCTAGGAAAGGGAACATGGTGTCTGTTGCTTTGAGTCAGAAGGATCATTCTAGCTTATCCACGACAAGGATCTGAAAAGATCCAATATTTACGGATTAAAAAGGATGTATCTAGAGATCCCAAAGGAAGGGGAAACATATTGTTATTCTGAAATGAATGGTAATCCCTATATCCAAGTGATCATTATGGATACATAAAATGAATACAGTAATCTGCAATAGAAGGTTAGAAATGTTCCAAATTTTAACATTGATCAGGATGTAATGATAAGGTTTAGGAACTGTGTATATGTTCCTTCAATATCATATTTGAAGAAGGGTTTGTTAGAGGAATATAATATTTTTTCATTATCTATTCATCCTAGAAGTACGAATATATATATTTACATGAAAGAATACTTATAGTGGGATAGAATTAAGAGATATATTGCAGATTTTATATCTCGGTGTTTGGTATGCCAAAAAATTAAGCCAACAATACAAAAGTATAAAGGAATGTTTCATCCATTACCCATACTAGAATGGAAATTTGAGAACATCCCTAATTATTCATTCATTGGACTACCCAAAACCTCTAAAGTGATTAATGCGATACGGGTGGTAGTTGATTTCTTTACTAAGTCAGTATACATCATTTCTATCAGAGAATATTTATCTCATGATATTATTTCTATGATATACATTAATGAAGTGGTAAGGTTGCATAGAGTACCACTTTCCATTATATAAGATCAGGATCCAAGGTTTACCTCAATATTCTAGTGAAGTTTATAGAAATCACTTGATACATAATTGAATTTTAGTATAGATTATAATCCTCAAACAGATGGTTTGTCCAAATTAACCATTCAAACCCTAGATGATATATTGATATATTGTTATATGGATTTCAAAGGTTGTTTGGATAAACATCTCTATCTAGTTTATTTTTCATACAACAATAAATTTCACTGAAGAATTCAGATGGTACCATATGAATCCATCAATGGGAATAAATACAGACCTCCTACACTCTTGGATTTGGTTAGAGAAAGAAAGCTACTAGGGCCTGAGATCACTGAAGAAATGGTTTAGAAGGTTAGAACCATTAAGGAGCATATCAAGGAATCTAAAAGATGGAAAAAAATTATAATGACAACCATAGGAATGATCTATAATTTCAAGTGAGTGAAAATGTGTTTTTATGAATCTCCCCTTAGTAGAAAGTTATGATATTTAAGAAGAATAGGAAGAAAATCCCTAAGTATATCGACCCCTTTGAAATTATTGATATTATCAGGAAGGTATCATATCTCTTGGAACATACTCCAGTTCTCTCTCAAGTCCATGATTGTTCCATGCATCACTCTTAAGAAAGTACAATCCTGACCCTTCACATGTACTAAACTCAGAGGTCATTCCAATAGAGTTGGATCTTTCTTATGAGGAGAAACTTTTTGAAAGTATGGACTGATCACATAATTCTCTACAGAACAATACCACTCACTTGGTCAATTTTTTTGGGGTGAAATCACCAGTTAGAGGAAGATATTTGGGATCTTGAGGATATGATGAAGTAGAAGTATCCTCACTTGTTTTTAATTGAGTGACGAATTTCGAGGGTAAAATTCATTTTAAGGGGGTAGAATGTAACACCCCAAGTTTTTATAGACCTGCTTTTTGTGAATAAATTTAAAATTTCATTTATATCATGAGATGAACTAAGTAAATGATTTCTTTCACATGCAACACTTACTTGGAATATGTTACACACAACACTGAATTAGTGAATTATTTACACAACACTGAGTTAGAATAGGACACACACAACACTGAGATTCTACGAAATATTTCATTTTATTATATTAATTATTAAAATAAGATAATTATAAACATGAGGTTAAACTTCATAATATGAATAGTAATTACTAATTTTCTTATATTATTTATAATTTTTTTATATAAATAAAACATATGATTTATAGTAGTCATTTTTATGTTTAAAACAATCGTTTTCTCAAATGAACTAATTATAATAATGAAAGTAATTTTGGAAAGATTTATAAAATTAATTCAATAAAATGAACATAATTTTTTTATTTAAAATGTTTAAGTTAACTTATGGTGAATTTTTATATTTTTTCTAAGAATCATCAATTTTTTCTAACTAGTGAAAAATACTAATTTTTAGTTAGAACTGACTTTTTTTCTAATTAATTATTAATCTTAAATGATGTTAAATTTTTTTTATTGTAAAAATAGATTAATATTACATCTAATAATATAATTGAATTTATTAGGGTCAAATTCACTTTGAAACTGAATATAAAATCTAACCAAACTTTTTAAAATTTTCATACATTAAAACCCTGTTATTTCCCCACGTGTGCGAGATTAGAACTAATATTAATTTTTATGCCAAATTGAATGGAATTTTAAAAATAAAAAACACATCGATGTATTCAGTATAATTTTTATATTTTAAGAAGTCCCTGTTAATTTTTTGACCAAAATGATTAGTAAAATGGATTAAAATTAATCACAACAATTAAGGCCAAATTAAGCTTCATTAGGGACTAAGCCTTAAAAATAAAGGCCCAAATGACCTAGAAACTTTTCAAAAACTCATTTTATGTCCATATTTAGGCCATATAACTTCAATTAGTGAGTTTTGTTTTGTTTTGTAATACTTTTTTTTTGTTATAACAAGTGAACACCTAATTTGTTTATAAAAACTCCATGTGAGTCCTTTTCCTTCCCTACAAAAAGCCACCACCTATACTCATTCCTCACACCTCTCAAGCCTCTTATGATCAGACATTAATTTCCAAATTTGCCACCCACAAATCATCCCTTTGACTTTGAATCCTCCCTTTAGGCAGAAAACCTCTCAAGTAATCCTTTTTTGTCGCAAACCAAAAGAAGTTAACTGATTTAGATGTAACGTCTTTTTTCAAGCTCTACTCATTTATTTTCCATCTCCAACCCTCCACTCTATTTCTTTATTGTGTTACAAAATTAGTATCTATCATATACTAGGATGTTTTATGCAAATTTTATGACCTAAAATTACATACACCTCCATTTGATGTATGTTGAACATATTGTTTCTTTGTACGACAAACTACTGCCTTACGAAATGATGATTGTTCATTCCTTCTATACCACCAATCATGGTGGCCATTATGATGGACAATATATTTATATATATTAAAAAATATTTATTATTTTTATGACACACATATTTTTACCTTTCATTTGGTGTTAATACGATAATCTCGTTTGAGGATGTGTGGACTACCACCCCTCTAAATGCGCTGTGATTCTTTCACACACCACATGGAATGTATTAATGATTGGTTTAATGAACATATATGATATATATATGATATATTTATGATAATTTAAGAAGGATATATATATATAAATACATGAGCAAATTTATATATACATATAGATATTTCATTTATATACATTCATTTAGATTGACAATAAAAACAGAAACAATGTTCATGCGTACGTATGACTTACCATCTCCCTGAATGGTGTATTCCATTTCTTACTTCATTATGATATATATTATTATAATATAATTATACTGAATATACCTTCTATTTATATCATGTTCTAAATTTTTTAATCATGAAATAACTAAAAGTATCATCACTATAACAAATTAAGACACATGCGAAGAACGAAGCTAATGATTAACCAAAGTGAAAATTTAACATTGAATTATTTAAAAAAAGGTAATATATAGTAATAATAAATCCATATATAGTATTATGAATAATAATATGAATCTTTAAATGATTTATAATAAACTTACATTTATTGTATAGGAATCATGTATGAGTATGGAGATAGTCAGGACACAGGGTGTGGGGAATTTCATCTCACTTTTAATTTTTGTGAGATTGATGTTATGATCACAACTCTTTAATTATTTTTTGTGTATATAAATACCCTGAATTAATTATATCTAGCATTTAAAATAGTTTATGGGTATTCACATATCCATTTTATTATCCTTCTTTCATGGGTTTTAACATTAAATGGTTACCAAATCGGTAAAACAGTTTTGTCTCAATTTCCCTTATTTGAGACTCATGTTTTGGTTATACACCTAAAATATTTTTCAAGGTGTATATACTTCCATGGAACATGTATTATCATGAATATAATTATTTTCATTATATCTTATGATTCATGTAATTTCCTTTTCTTACATGGAGAGTATGATCCCAAGTAACCAAGTTATAAGAGTTTATTGACACAATGTTATTGTTTTTAGAGATTGTTTATGTTTATGTTTCCTTTCATGAAATCTCACAATAATATTCATTTGTTTCAATACAATATGTTAATTAATGATATACCCATTTATTAGTACTATTTTCACACACTTTGGTACTTAATATAATGTTTATAATAAAATTTGAATGTCTCTCTCTTCGGTCAGAAATCCATTTTATTCAAAAACCATGTTTTCAAAATGGTTTTCAAAAGATCCTTGAAAATAATTTTCAAGGAATTATTTTTAAAAATGTTTTATTGTTTTCAAATCTTATTTTATATGTTTTTAAATCTATTTTCATATAAAAAGATTTTAAAAAGTTTTTATGAGATAAAAATCATTTTTCAAAGAAGAAAGGATATTTTCCTCAATAAATGTTTTTAAAAGATCATTAAAAATTATATACCATGTAAGAAAAAATCCATTGGATTTTCTCATTCCTTTATGGGGTAATTATTAAATTTTTCCCTTCATATTATTTATTTTAATGGATTATTTTTTGATTTCATAATGATATGAATCCTAGTTCTATTTCCCAATTTATATGCTTTTAAAACCTGCTTCTTTTCATGGGATATGTTTATGATGAAGTTATCATGAAACTTGTATCTTTCCATAGGTTATGACATGATTTCAGGTTTTTGATTTCCATTTCATTTCATGGGTTATAATATATTTATTTCTGATCTTGTGGAACATTTATGTATGATTTTATTATGTGATGGGTGGGATGTAAATCTCACTAAAATTCATTGTGTAATGATTTATATATCCTAATATAGACATGGCAGGAATGAGGGTTTAATAGATTTTCTAAAATAGAGATAGAATGGGGGTTTACATGGTTCAGTAATATAGGGTTGGAATGAGGGTTTAATCAGTTCAGTAATACAGGGATGGAACTGGGGTTCACCTAGTTTAGTAAAGGAATTTTCCCACTAGGATGGTCTTGCCATTGATGCCTTGGATACTATGGAAATCAGTATATACTTATGTGTTTCCACAATTCCATGTCTTACTCCTATGTTATGATTTTATGGATTATTTCCTTTAATTCCTTTTGATTCTTTTCGTATCAACTGCCAATATTTATGCCAATGTTTTTTTATATGATCTTCGATATGCAGGGTATGATCTTCTATTTTCATGATAATGTTCTCATACCCTTATGCCCATTCTTATTCTTACATGTCTCCCTTAATTACCCTACCTAAGAATTTTATATCACCCCTTATCATGTTTTTTTCCCATGTTATGAATATATGTATTATGCTTGAAGTGTCTAAGAAGGATTCTAGTTATGAAGAACCTATTGGGAGATAATTAAGCTAAATTATATACTAGTGTTTATGTTTTAGTGTTTCCAAAGCCACTATACCAACTATGGTCTTTTGGAGTGTGTTTGAATAATGATTATGTATTCTATAATTTATGTAATTCTTATGTTTGTAATGCGAGGTTCGACATAATTAATTTCTAAAAAAATCTTGTGGAGAATGAATGTTTTAATTGATATCAATGAGTGATATTTTTTGATCTATTCTCACAAAGAAAAAATGTTAGAGCTTCTTTTGCAGAGAATTCACATGAAGCCTTACAAGATTTGAAGAATTTCTCACAATGATATCATATGATACACATGAATACATAGAATTATTCTTAGATGATCTCATGGAGATATCATGATAAGGAGTTCAAGATACCACATTTTTTTCAAAGTATCTCACATTGAAATCGTGAGAATCTCTTGAAGTCATCAATAGATTGTCATAGGATCTAGTTGGGATATCATTTGAATCACTTGATGACATGACATGATTGTCAGAGGACCTTCTAGAGATGTAATTCAAATAATGTGAAGAAAAATAATATACAAATGATAGAGATATAACATTAAAATTAAAAACCATTATAAAGAATAAATGAATTTGGATGTCATGATAGAATGTCTGGAAGTACATGATGACAAAGTCACTAATACCACATGCTTGTCATTTGATCTATTAATTGGTTCAGTTAATGAGATATAATATTATGGTGCTTTCCACTTGATTGTATTTTTATGTCATTATGAGATCTATAAAATAACCTATAAACAATGATTATGATAATGAAAAACACATGTGATATATAGTAGGTGATCATGTCATGTGGTCACTTGAAACACATGATTCCTATTTCTGTGGTGGTATAACATATGGATTGCCATAACATGAAGAGTTAGGGGTTTTTATTAATGCCTATAAATACCTCATATCCTTTCCTAAATAAGGAGATAGTTTTTCTTAGGTTCATTTGTTTCAATTGATGTATTTATCATGAGTTGATCAAAAGTCTTGTGTCATAATCACGTGATCCTTGAATGTATAAGATGTTAAAAATATGTCTCTTAAAGGAATATTGTGAATTTAAGTATTTAGAAAAAGATTTGGAAAATAGGAAGACGTATTGATATTACGAGACCCATGTAATTTGAATCAGTTCCCATGATAGAGTCTCATGATCCATGTTAACCAAATAAGGTATTTCAATCCATATGAGTATAACTATATCTTCCGATCTGTGTGAGTTGAACTAGATCTCATAGATTGTTGTCATAGGGAGGTATTATGAATGATTATCACGGTGGATTCCCATTATCCATGTGATTTTTAGAGTTTCCTAAAAAATATATCTTGTGAAGATTTCTCACCTTGGTTCCATATGATCCACATAATCTGAAGGGTGTCTTAGGTGCGTTTCTCATGCCAGGATATCACGAAAGGGGTTACAGGCTAGGATCTCACTCATGGGGTTACATGTCAGGGATTATCATAGTGATAATATTATTGGGTATTTTTCAAGGATATTTGTGATATAATTAAAATTTGATAAATTTCATTTTACAATCTAAATTCAGAAGAACATTAAATAAGATGATTTTCACCATTTGACAACAATTAAAGAGTATGTTTTTTACTACTATATCCAATGAAGGTGAATGAATGATTTTCATCTATTGAAGGTGTTTCCAAAGTGAGGTGGAGTTTCCAATACTTCTCATGAAAATGAGATACTTGAGGTGATATTCACATAAATGGCGTGAAGAAGAATATGGTTTTCAGTGGAACCTATCACCCATTATACAATTCTACTAAAATAAAAAATATTGTTTTTTGTATACATTCCATTTTTTCCCTTTAGGTGATGTGATTATAAATAGGAATTATGAAGGATGTGATCCCAAGGATATAGTTAATCTTTCCCAATGATCTTATAGGATGTGGCCCTAAATAAGAGAGACCTAGCTGATAACTACACGAAGTGAGCTTAGTGATAATGTTACACCAACATAATATTGGATTTATACTTCTTTGACTATCCCATAATGGTTAACCAAGTAAAAATAAATGTGTCCCTATACTATTATTATTAATTTACATTATTTTCATCATCATCAAAAAAACTATGGTAACGATAATATTAGTATAAATTATATAGAGAAAAAGAAGTGGGGATTATAAAAAATAGGTCAATATCCAATGGCGACAGAAGTGATTTGTAAAGAATCACCATACCCTGGTTCACCCCCCACATCGTAGAGTATCTAAGACCTTATTGTGTCTAACATGTGGTATCAGATTATATGTTTATTTTATTATATTTATTTTCTACGAGAATATTTATTTTACTATTGGAATTGGTGTTTTAGTGTTACGTTATCTTAGTTTCTGGTTATAAGGAATATATTCAAAGAATAAGAATATTTCTAGTGGTATTCCTTAGTTTGGGAGTTTGTATGGATGTACTTTTATTAATTTTAAGGCATACAAAAATTTATTAAAAATGGTATTGATGAATCACAGTGAGAGTCTATTCAATCATTCAACCATGATTTTGGATTGAGTGAAGAACCTGACATGTAAAGTAATTCTATAAATAATGGTAATAATAAAATTATAAGAATGCTAAAATTCGATGTTTTACACATGAAAAAGTAATTGTAACTAAAATTAGTAAGAGAAAAAAGTCTCAATATATAAGTATCCAAAAATAGATAATTCATGTTAACAAACTAAAAGGTTTAAAACAAGTATTTATTGAAGTGGAAAATGATCATTGAGTTAAGAATGATTATCATGTTGTACAATTAAAAAACCTAAACATGATTTCATGGGAAAAAAATATAAACTGAAAATCAATTCAAAATTTAGACGATAGAAATAATGATCTTGATTGTCACCTCCTAAAACCAGTTCCTCTGAAAGCATGTGTTAGAGATTTTTTCCATGATAAAGTGAAAAATAATGGGGCAAAGTTACATGGTAGATAAATTGGCATGGTTTAGGAAGATGAGATAACTAGTGAAAACACTCTAAAGAGTGTACATATTAATCAACTTGAATCTTGTAAAAATATAGCTAGGCATTGGGAAAAGTGATTGAGTCAGTCTAGAATGAATTGTGGAAATTTATTGCCAAAAGGATACCAAAATTGATGGATGTTATGCATTTATTATTTAAATATAATTTATATGGTAATAAATTATTCTAACATATAAGAAAAATAAGAATCTGTTATCTCATCCCAAATGCCTTGCAGTTTGGGAGAATTGGCTATAGGATTTGATAAACCCTCTATCATGAATGAGAGAAAAAGAGCTGTTAATAGTTCCAAAAGTAGGGGAATTCATGTCGGCATAGGAAACTGAATTAAAAATAATTACTGAAAATATCATGATAACATGCGCTATTTTGGTGGGATTCATGGTCGTATTTCATGTTTTTGATTTGAAGCTTTGTAATATACTTTATATTGTAAAAATTGAAGTATTGTTAAATTTGAGATTTGGTTGACTATTATTTTACGGTCTGAATGAAATTCAACTACAAATGATGTTGCTGTAAAATTATATGATTATGGAATACTGGGACACACCAAGAGTGTGTGATAAGAAGACTGAGTTCTTGATTTCATAAAAATAACTCTGGATTCAATATTATCTCAGCCAAGAAATAATGATGTGATGTATGTTTTTATTAGGAGAAGTTTTATATATTCTAATTATTGGAATTTGGAATAATAATTTAGCTATAAGAATGTTGGTATGGATATGTTACCAAAAAATAGATCACTAACTCTGATGGTGCATAACAAGAAATACTATACAATAAAAAAACATTTATGTTGGAAAATAGGTTTAATGTCTCTGAGGAGACATAGGGATCTCTTTGAAAAAATAATCGAGGACCTCTTATGATACACTCAAAATACCTATACAATATATACTATTAATGAACATGGAATAATAATGGAATTTTTTTTCCTTTTGTAAGAAAAAATGAAAATTCATTAAGTGGAAGACTCACCCCCAATAAGAAAGTACATATTGACTTAGATAATTATTAAGAGGAATATGGATAATGATTTCCTTGTTAAATATATATGTCAATCCACAATTAGAGAAATGAAGGTAAGAGAAAAATGCCTAAAATTGAGGACGAAGAAAGGACTAATGACCAGTGGGAATATCCATTCTTGGATAAAGAATAATGAAAAATGGAATATTTATATAGCATTGGTGAAATATATTATTACTAGTGGGTTTAAACCAAAAATTGTGAAAATAACCATGACTAAAAAATATGAATATTAGAATAATAATGAGAATTAGAGTAAAGAATGTATAGTTATATTCCCATATTTGTTGATGTTGGATGGGTAGGTAGAACAAGGTAAATAATATAACAATGTTTTTCAAGAAAAAATTAAACGTTTTGATTACCAGGATCAACCACTATCCTATTATTGAGGATTACATAATACCCCTATCCTTTAGTATTGAATTATTTTCATATCATATGGATGTTGTTAAATAATATGGGGTAATACAATATAGGGTGCATGTGTGTGTACTAAAAGGAAATGGGTGAATATGTTGAATGAAGATATATGAAAATAGAACAATTTGAACTCTTGTAATTCAAATATAGTGTCATATTCAACAAGTGGTTTTACAAAAAAATATATTTTAAAATCTATATCTGAAATATGCATGCAATTGAAAATTAAGATTATATGATGAATACAATGATATAAATTTGATTAGATATTAAAGCTACCCTTGAATGGTCCATTGGTTCACTGTAAAATTATATATCCAACCATTACTATCAAGTCAATGTTCATGTTTTATATTCCAACCAAGAGATTCCATAATGGCGGAGAAGTTTCAATACACATAAATCACATGTTTATCTACATTTTTCTCATAATGGGGGTATACTTTCACAATTTGTAGGATACTAAGGATATGTGTGAGAAAATAAATAGTGTATCCTATATGTGGTTTCCCTATTCTAAAGAGTAATTAAATATCTAGATTCAGATCAATAATTATTATTAATAACATATATCAACCCAAATATGGAGGTTTTTAGGGACATATTATGGAAATCACTCAAGGTGATGTACCCTAATAAAAAAAGACAGTTCTATGCTGAATTAAGGAAAGTCATGCTACTATAATCCATGGAAGTATGTGAGTGACATGGAAAAAATTGGCATTTATCTCCTTTAAATATTATTTCCTATAAAGAGTTATGAATAAATAGAATTAGAGGATCTACCAATGAATCAATTCCATGTGTTATTTTCACTTTATAAAAACATGTCAGTTGTGTGCAACTATGATGAATATTGTGAATTTGATCCTGAAACACGATAAAAGAATCAGAGTTTAAATCTAAAGTTGGTAAAATGAGAAAATATTGAAATTTTATATAGTTGACATAGCCAGGAGTTCATTGGATGTCAACCTATGGTGTCTCATTGTGTAAGTGGAAGGGAATGACCATATAGCAAGAATAATTTCTCTCTATTTATATTTTACAAGATAAAATAATCATGTGTGTCCCCTCATGATTTTTAAGATTTTATGCACAAAGATAATTGACTAAAGGGGACTATATTCATAAATCAAAGAACCCACTATTGAATTCTATGAGAACGAGGGAGATTGAAGTGATGTCTTTGATTGGTGTCCACTGTGATAATTCAAGTGCTTGGAATATTTGAAATAAATTTCATCATCCAACAATGACAACGGTCACTGAAATAAAATATCACTTCATCAAGAAAAATATAGGTCATAGGATTAAGAATATGGAATTTGTAGAAACTAACCAACATTATACATAAATTGGGAAAAATTCATTTAAATTTTGTTTGTGAGACATAAAATAGTGTAGTTCATTCAACACCCTACATTTTAAAATTTTGGATGTTGAACCCCCATCCCTCTAGGTTGTGGTGTGTTTTACCCTATGTTTTAATATGTATTATTTACCATGTTCAAGACCACAATGGAGTGGACATTGAGATAATTGAAAAAGGGGGGGATCAAATTTCTTAATCAAGAAAGGGTATAAGAAGATAGAAGGGGTGAAGAAATAAAGTATATTTAAAACTAGCGATGTTAATTCATGCATGTAAATAAATAAGAATCGTAAAAAGGAGCGGCCTTTGCATTATAGATGCAACGGGTAGACACATGTTATAAATTTGTCTCGAAGTGTAATATTGTTATATGTTTTGGTATCATCAATAGTTTTAGTGGAATGTTTTAGAATGAACTGTTTCATCAATGACAATTTAATGATTATGGAATCCATCCTTTTTAATATAACTATTCATTACATTTTACATACATAGGACCTTTAAAGTATAGTGTCTTAGAAATCAGGAACAAAATACATGAAAAAAAATATTTTAAATCCCCTTGAAAATCCTCTTGAAAAGATCATCCAATGTATAACTACTGAATTTCATAACTTGGATACATACATCAAAGGAAAGGGTGAGCAGAAAGCCAATGTAAGGAAAGCAAGGGAATCAATTAACTTGTGATATCAATAAAAACTTGATGAAAAACATAAAGATATAAGAAATATAAGTAGGTTCATGTCATAATGAAAATAACATAAACCATAACATTAATATTTGGATACAAAATGTTGTTTAGAAATTCATGAACATATCACCAAGGTTTATCCCCAAGATGTCATAAAAATTACCAAGGTATCGTGAAACATGTCGTCTCTAGAGATTAGAATATTTACCCAATACTTTGGAGGGATATCATGTTGCACCATTAATATTCCATTATTTTCATGTGAGACATATATATCGTAACCAAAAATTTCATAAATAACCCATAGAGAGAAAAAGTAATGGGTTTCACTTCCAAATCGTGACATTTTAAAGTGCCTAGAAACATGATCATTATGTCTTTTATAACCCTTGGAAAAGAAAATAGTGTTTCTTATATGTAAATTTCAGAATCAAATAGATAAATTTTATTTCATGATTAATTCCTCTATAAATGAAAATATATTTGGGTATTCCGATAAATAAAACAATATAATTTATTGAGAAAAAGAGAGTGATATTTGGAGATAAAATATCACCAGCATAATGTCAATATATCATGGTTTTAGAAAAATAATATAAAGAGAGGGGATAGGGGTTTCTCATAAATAAATAAATCATTTAAAGTAGAGATAAAAAATAAAAATAAATATTATCATTGTGTAGAGTGAAAAACCACTTAAAAATTAAACTTGAAAGAAAAGAGAAAATGTGAATTCTTTTATGAGAATTCAGAAGCCTAACATCGTCAAGTAAAATTTCATAAAATAAATTGATGAGATAAGAAAGGGTCTATCCTAATTTTTACCTGATGTTTATAGTAATAAGAATATATTAGAACATACATTTACATAAGATGATGGAAACTAATAGATATAACTTAAAAGAAAATCATGACTAAAAGAGGAGGGTGTAAGGTTCCCTTACCTTGAAGAGTAACTTCTAAAGCATGAAGGTTGGGACTTTGGGGGGATTTAGGGATCCTTGGGAGGACTCCATGGGAGGTAAAAAGGCTATAACATAGTTGAGGAGGGTTTTGGAATGAGATAAATGATGGAATGTCTTGGTATTTATAGAAAAATTGAGGGAATATTTAATTAATTTCCAAGGGAAACATCATCGGTGGTATTTTCAATAGCATGTGATCTCCCTCGATATTTTCCCATGGTATTTGAATATTGGGACACCTAATAACATATATTAATATTCACAAGTTGTCCAAAATTATGACATCATTATTACATCATTATTACATCATTAATGATGTCATTAAACACCCGAAACTCAAAACTGTATTTTCACTATTCACTTAAAAACAAAACATTTTGTAAAAATATAAAAAATTCACCCTAACCTAATATCGATTCTATGAATTCAAAGTGAACTCCATTTTATGAAATAATTTTTTTAATATTTTTAATTTTATTTTTAAATAAAATCATTTTTTAAAAATTAACTATAAAACTATAACTTATTTTGTAATAACTTAAAAAATTAATCAAGGTCCCATAAATTTATCATATAACCATAATACAATAAATTAACAATTTAATATTACATTTTATGAAAAAAAAATTCATTTTAAATTATTAAAATAATTAAAAAAATTTAAATAAAATATTTATGACCGACAAAAATAAAACAAACTTATACTATGCTCGGTTTTTTAACTTTTAAGATGTCTAAATTGTATTTATACATTCATGGGTGAAGTTTCTATCTTTTTTCACAGATTTACTATTCATTACTTTTCATAAGGGTATGTTACTATTCATACATTACTATTTACTAAAATAATGTTGATCTTATTAGACTTTAAATTTCATACTGATCAGAACTATAGAATGAAATTTTTTAAAAATAACTTCACATTATTAATTATTTAAATATGCATGAATATTTTAAAATACCATTTTCCAAAATTCATCAATAATATTCATCCTATATTTATCCGATCATTTAAAAATCACAAATTTTACCATAAGAAGAAACAAAAGTTTTATTTATACCAAGGGATCACAAAAACTATCAAAGGCCTCGTTACATATCCCCTTATAACACCTACATATGACCAAAGTGTAAGGTGTGCTATGTTGATAGAATCTTGGGGTGGCTCGGACAACATTTTACGAGTGGTGATTTCTATCATATTGAAGTTCTCCCTTTGGAGATTACATTCAAGCGTTACATGTTGAAGCTAATATTGGGCTTGGTTCAGAGCCAATCCCAGAGAGGATACCTCATTCCAAAGCTCTAAAAGATGGGATTTTTATGGCATGAGTCTACTAGATGAGGTCATAGACTCTTCTTTCTATATTAATTAACCAAGATCATTGGTATTTATAAACAATAACTGTAATGTTAAGATTTTAGTTTCCAACGGTCATATTGACCAATGGTCATATAATAGTCAAAACCCAACGGTATCACTTCATTAATTAAGGGATATAATTTTGTGGAGTATAAAATTAAATAACACAAAAATTTAGGGAAACAATATTATGAAAAAATTCGTGTCGTTACATTTATCCCCCCCTTAAGAAATTTCATCCCCAAAATTTTAACTCGTACCCTTAGAAGAGAAATGGTGTGGGTAATTCTACATCATAGACTCATTTGGTTCCCATGTGGCTTCATCATATTTGTGGTTCCTCCATAACACCTTAACAATGTGGGTAGTTTTGTTGCTTAGAACCTTGTCTCTACATTCCAAGATCTCCACCGGATGCTGCTCATAAGGGAGGTGATGTTCCATTTGTACCACCTCTAGATTTAGTACATGTGAATGGTCAGGTATGTTCTTCCTCAATAGGGATACGTAAAAAACATCATGAACTTGTGCTAGATTTGGGGGAAGTTCAAGTCAATAGGCCATTGCTCCTAGTCGATCAAGGATTTCATAGGGGACAATGTACCTAGGTATGAGCATCCATTTTTTCCCAAACCTCACATCTATCTTAGAAGGTGAAATTCTAAGAACGAATTTGTCACCAACATCAAACTCCAAGTCCCTTCTACAGTTGTCACTATAGCTCTTTTTCCGACTCTATGTATCCTTAATGTGTTATTGGATGGCATTGACTTTTTCTATCCTCTCTTTCACAAGATCAGGACCAAAAATCTTTCTCTCTCCAGCTTCAATCCAACAAGTAGTAGTTATACATCGCTTACCATATATAACATCATAGGGTTCCATTTGAATGCTTGAGTGGAAGCTGTTGTTGTAAGAGGACTCAACTAAAGGTATATGTTGATCCCATCCACCATTAAATTCCATTGAGCATGTTCTTATCATATCTTTGAGTGTTTGAATATTCCGTTCATATTTTCCATCAGTTTGGGGGTGATAGGCTGTACTGAAATTCAATTTAGTGCTCAGAGCATGTTGAAGACTTCTCTATAATTTTTATGTGATCCATGGATCACAATCATCTACAATAAAAAAGTGGAACTCCATGCAGCCTTAACACTTCCTTCATGTAAATCATGGAAAGTTGATCAAGAGAGAAATCTTCTTGAATGATGATAAAATGGGCATTTTTAGTGGGATGGTCCACAATAACCCATATCGAATTGTTTCCTTTGGAACTCCTCAAGAGACCGGTGAAAATTTCCATAGTGATATTGTCCCACTTCCAGACTGGTATGGGTAGTGGTTTCAATACCCCTTTCGGAAGTTCTCATTCTTCCATCACATGTTGACATACCAGGGACCTTGAATTTTAGTCATCAATCTCCCTTTTTATATTATCCCAGCAATAATGGTCACGAAGTTCCCCATACATTTTTGTGCTTCCAGGATGTATAGAAAAAGTAGAGATATGACCATTATCCATCAACTCCTTCTTTATTTCTAGAATAGATACAACATGTGGTCTTGTACGCAATTTCACTACACATTCTTGATCAATATTAAACTTAGGAAACTTCACACCTTCACAACCTCAAACATCTTCTATAACAATGCACCTTCTTTCTAAAATTTCTTGATCTTCTCTAGTAATGACAGTTGAGAAATTATTTTGGTTAGGGTTGATGATGTCCCTTACCTTATAATTTCTTATCTCCAGCTTTACGAGGTTATTGATAAAAGGATCTCTTTGAATCCTCATCATGGAAAGAGCAACTGGGTCTTTCCTATATAATGCATTAGCAACTTTGTTTTCTCTTCCAGGATGATAATGAATTGTACAATCATTGTATTTGAGAAGTTCTAACCACATCCTCCGTCTTAGGTTAAATTCCTTTTCTGTGAAAATATACTTCAAATATTTATGGTCTATGTATATATCACATTTCTCCCCATAAAGGTAGTGCCTCTATATCTTTAGAGAAAAAACAACCGCAGATAGCTCCAGATCATGCGTAGGGTATTTCTGCTCATGAGTTTTCAACTGTCAAGATACATATGTAATGAATTTTTCATTTTGCATGAGGACTCACCCAAGAACATTCAAATATACATCAATAAAAATAACGAATCCTTCTACACTTGAGGGAAGAGTTAACATGGGTGTAGTAACCAATATCTCTTCAGCTCTTGGAAACATTCCTTATACTCCTTTTTCCTGATGAACCTGACCCCTTTTTGAGTTAACTTGGTTAATGTATTATAATGTCGTGAAATTTCTTTCATAAACATCCTATAATATCCCACTAATTCATGGAAACTACGAATCTTAGTTATTATTTTAGGATGAGTCCACTCCTCTACAACTTTTTTCTTTTCATGTTCTACTCCGATTCCTTCATTAGTTACAATGTGCCCTAAGAAAGAAACTGTATGTAACCAGAATTCACATTTTTTGAACTTCCCAAAAATCCTCTCCTTCCATAGGGTTTTTAAAATAACCATTAGATGATCCTTATTATCATTGTGTCTTTTGAAATATATCAGAATATCGTCAATAAAAAGTACCACAAAGTTATCAAGTTAGTCATTAAAGACTATATTCATCAAATCCATAAAAATAGCAGGTGCATTAGACAGTCCGAAAGGAATAACAAAAAAACTCATAATTCCTATATCTTTATCGGAAGGAATTTTTCAGAATATCTATTATCCTCACCATCAATTGATGATAACCAGACCAAAGATAAATCATAGAGAAGAATTGAGCCGCATGAAGTTGGTCAAATTAGTCATCAATTCTTTGAAGAGGGTATTTATTCTTCACAATGATCTCGTTTAGTTCTCTATAATCAATGTATAGCCACATCTATCCATCCTTCTTCTTCACAAATAGAACTAGTTATCTCCAAGGATACACACTCGGTCAGATAGAACCCTTCCACAAAAGATCTTGGAGATGTTTCTTTAACTCTTCAAGCTCCACATTTTTCATCCAATATGGGGTTTTTGATATCAAATGGGATTCAGGTATGAGATTAATGGAGAACTCCACATATCTTTCTGGGGGAGGTATGGGTAACTCCTCAAGAAATACATCAACGTATTCTGGGACAATGGGGACATTTTCTATCCTCAAACTCTCATTTACTTCTTCTTATTCACCAATCAACTCCATAAATGTGGATATAGGAGGTTCGTCTAGACAAATATCAGGTTAAGATATCACTCCTTGGAAGATAACAATATTTTTTCCATTCTTGACTATTGAGATTTCCTTGCTTCTGTATTTGATCTTAGAATTATACTTTGAGAGCCAATCCATCCCTAGTATAATGTCGAATTCTTGTATGGGAATGACTATTATATTTTTGATAATATTGTGCTCACTAATGTAAATTCTTGAGTTTCTAAACACTAATGAAGCTTGGATAATCCAACAAAGATTATTCACTGATATCTCTACTTTTATCAAATCGGGGGCTGATTCTAAATTCATTTCAATCATGGAGGAAATAAAGGAATTCATAGAACTAGAATCAAAAAAAGTACATTCTAGATTTAAGAGAACAACAAGAGTACCTTCCACCACATCATTTGGCACTTAAACCTCAGCCATAGTGAATTTAAAAGTACAACCTTGTTCCACTGGTCGTTACTGAGGCTGATGGTGATTCCCCTCCACTACCCTCAGATTTGGATAGTGATTGGCAAAGTACCATAGTTTTCCGCACATATATCATTGGACATCAGGCAGGTCCTTCACCACATTCCCCTTTTCATTAGTATTGGTAATTGGTGGGTTCACCTCACTACAACAATTTTGCGCTATGTGGCCATCTCTAACACACTTTTAGCACATCCTTTTCCCGAGAAGGTAGTTCCATGAATGCTTCTTCCCATATTTTTTTTACACGTGGGACATTGTACTTTATTTCCTTATCCTCCCTGATCAAAGCTCCTCCATATGTTTGGCTCCATATATCTTTTCTTGTCATTTTATTTATTAGACCATTATGTCTCACCAAACTCTAGTTCGACTTTCATCAAACATCACACGATTTCCTAATACCTATCATAATATTGGTTGGATAGATTCTTCCACAGATGGGGTCTCAGTTCACCGAAGACTCTATCAACCTTAACATTTGGATCCATGACAAATCTAGTGGTGTAACTTGAAATCCCAGTGAAGTTTATCTCGTAGCTTCCCACAGATTCATTCTCCTCCAGCTTCATCTTGAGAAACTCCTTCTACATTCTTGGTCTCATCGATCGAGGTAAGTACTTGATGAAGAATATCCCTTTGAAATCTTAACACTCCATAGCTTCAACCAATGTTCTTGGCCTTGTGTTTTTAATAAGTTTCCACCATTTATTAGCTTCTTCCTCTATGAGATAAACAAACAAGGTAACCTTCTTTTGTTCAGAACAACAGAGCATAGAAAAGATCTTCCCGATAGAGCTGATCCACTATTCAGAAATCAATGGGTCAGTAGATACACTGAAGGTTGGTGGTCATTAAACAATAAATGATTCAACATAAATTTATTCCCTTCGCGGTGAGATTGGTCTCCCAGCTTGATTCAAGTTATTTCTCATAAGATGAGTTAGTTGGTTCATCATTCACATGAAAGTTTCCATTTCGGCTTCCTTCGGAGGGTCGTTATCGCATGGTCCATTGTGGTCACCATTTTCACGGTTCCTCCTATTTCACTCCATTTTCTAAAAGAATAAAATCTTAGTGAGAAGATTATTTCATTTACAAATATTTTAACTATAAATAATTTTATGTCTTAAGAATCCATGCTTTAAAAAATTACATTTCCCTATAAATCCGTCATAATGATTCATAAAAATCTTATGATTAACCAATCATTTATCATGGGAGTGTCATAAGCAAGAGTACATTAAGTCTCCTTGTCATGTACTTGGATACCTCAAGTCATTACTGAATCTCCTTGTCAGAGTTTTCACTCCTAAGTACATCTGTTTCAGAACCACCTCTACCTACTTGTATCCATAGAGGGATGTATTTTCATGATAAACCACTTACTCAATACTCAACAAAATACCAAGTAGTATCCCTATATTTAAACTTTTCACAATGGTTCTTCCTAAAGTTATCATAAACTAATTTCCATAAATAACTAAACTTTCCATTGATACCAACTATGACATCCCACCTTATTAACATTTCTTTTCGTTACATTTTACAAACATAGGACCTTTAAAGTCTAGTGTCTTGGAAATCAGGAACAAAATAATGAAAACATAAATCACTCTTTTAAATCTCCATGAAAATACTCTGGAAAAGTTCATCCTATGTAAAACTACTACATTTCATAACCTAGAGACATACATCAAATTAAAGGGTGAGCAGAAATCCTGGTATGGAAAGAAATGGAATCAGTTTACTTGTGATATCAATAAGAACATAATGGAAAACATAAAGACATAAGAAATTGAAGTAGAGGAATTTCCAAATGAATATAACTTGAACTATAACTTAAATATGTGGCTATAAAATTTAATATAAAAATTAATTAACTTATCACCAAGGTTCATCCCCAAGGTTTCATAAACATTACCAAGGTTATTCACTAGGGTATCATGAACTTGTCATCTCTGGAGATTAAAATAATTAACCAATGCATTGAAGCGCTATCATGGCACACAGTTAATATCTCATTCATTTCATATGATCCTCATAGATCATAATAAAATGTTACATAAATAACCCATAGAGAGTAAAAAAATAGGTTTCACTTCAAAATTATAACATTTTAAAAGTTCATAGAAACATGACCGTTATGTCTTTTATAACCCTTGGAAAAGGAAAGAGGGTTTTTTGTATGTCAATTATAGAATAAAATAGGTCACTTTCATGTATTTATGAATTATTTTGGAAATTAAAATATATTTGGGTATTTAGATAAATAAAAATATTATTTCTTTAGAAAAAGAGAGATATTTTGAGACAAAATTTATTCAGCATAACAACTATATAAAATGGTTTTAGAAAAACAATAAAAATAGAGTGGATAAAGGTATACCATAAATAAATGAATCATTTAAAATAGAGTTATAGAATAAAAAAAATAAGATCATGGTGTGGAATGACATACCACATGAAAAAAGAAAACTTGAATGAAAAGAGAAAATGTGATTTCTTTTATGAAAATTCAGCAGTATAACGACATCACTTAAAAATTCAAAAAATAAGTTGATGAGATAAGAAAGTGTATATAATCATTTGGACATGAAATGGAAATTAATAATTATATATAATAACATACCCCCTGTAACAGCCCAAGATTTTATAAAAAAATATTCTTTTTAATTTTATTAAAGTCTTGTGTTGTACAACACACATCCTTAACTTGCCTTGCATTACACGCAATCACGACCTTCCTCGATAGCGTGTGTAATACGCAATACCGAGTTTCACTAAACAACGATATGCTATTAAAATATTATTAAAACTAGCCGTTATGAATAGTAATAACCACTTTTTAAAACTCTGTAAATCTTATTTTTCAAAATGAACTTCATTTTTGGATTCGGAGTATCGAATTTAGCATAAGGTGAAATTTTGGTACTTTTCGGATAACTTTCATATTCTGATGAATAGTGAAAATTACTAAATTATAATTAAAAACAACTTTTTTTAATCGAAATAATTAATAGTGATAAATTATTAATTTGAGTGGTTTTAAAGTATATTTAGAATATATTTTTACAATTTAATACAATGTTGGTCATTGGATGTAATTTCACATTTAAACCAGACATAATCAAGTGTCAATCTTTTGATAGATATTGTTTCTTAAAAACACGCTATTTGTTTTAACAGCGGGATTTAATTATAAAATTAATTAATGAAAATTATATGATATGAATTTGGTAAAATAGACTTCATTTTTGAATTCGGAATATGAAATATAGCTTAGGATGAAATTTTGGCATTGTTCTGAAAAACATCAATTTTTGATGAATAGTGAAACTACTAAGTGGTAGTTAAAAAAATTAATTTCTTCATAAATCTTAATTTTACCGCTTCTGTGAATGGAATTTCAAAAATCCGTGAGACACGGTTGATGTCAGTAAGTAAAATGTGGTTCAATGAGATGAAAATAATTTTTGGTGAATAGTAACTTTTTACTTTTTTTTACCACGGTTAATAGTAAATAGGGTAACTAAGGGTAAATATGATATTACTATTACCCTAACACATGTCCTAATTCTATTGGATAAGTTTAATTCGACCAAAAACAACCTTATGAATAACATATGACCATTTAGGCCCACTTGGGTTAGATTAGGACATTTATTATTAATTTATTTAAAGAAGGGTTAAAATAGTTAAAATCAAAGTTTAATAAGTAAACCATTTTTAATATGGGGTTATACATAAGATAAATTAGACTATAAATACTCATTAGAAAGCTAAAAAGATTTCCTACATAATGATATTTTATTTATAATTTTTATACTTTAAATAAATTTATTTATTTATGACACAACAATGATGCAGTAATTACCCTTTTAAGGAAATATTAACCTAATTGATGTTATAAATGCTCAAATGAATGTAATTTGGGACTTTTTATGAATTAAACTAATTTTATAGGTTACTATGATATATTAGTGTTGATTTAATCAACTTGGTTCGAACATATAATTCTGTTATGACTTTCAAAAAAATCATATATCAAATAGTGTCAAAATTGACACAAAATAGTTTTTAAATCAAATATTGTATTATTAATTGTTATTTTATTCCTAAAAATCTAAGGTTCGGCCAAATGAATTAGATAAGGATATATATATTAATAATAAACAATTTGGGGTTCGTTTGGCATGTTATAGTAAGTGTATTAACCATATAGTGAAAGAAAACAAAAAGACACGGTAAAAGTTAAATTATTTAACTTAGAGTTAAATCTAATTGATAAGGTTAAAATAATACCCTAAACTTGTCTAAATCCTATTGGATGATAGGATTTCGACCCATCCCCACATTAGCTTCGAAATAAGACCCTTTGGAACCATTATAAACCGATTTTGACTTTAATATAAAATAATATTTTGAGTTATTCCTAAGGTGCCCCTCTCCTCCCTTATAAAAGGGTACCTCCTCCCCCTCTCCTCACACCAATTTGAGCACCCAATCTCGGCCAAACCCTGCCAAAATCTCTTCTCCACTTCCCTAGAAACATCCTAGAAGTTATGGTCTTCCTCAAAGACCAATTTTAGTGCCCTAAGAGGAGGTCTCAAAGAGGCGCTTCAAAGAAGAGGTAATTACCGTTACCAATTCATTCATCTTTATTTCTTCTTCCACTTCTTCTTCTTAGGTTGTTTCATTATGAAGTAATAACATCAGTATCACTAATATACTGATATTTCATTATAAGTATGAAACAACCCTATTTCACCATCTATCCATCCTACGGAAAAAGAAATCACCGCGCGTGCGTATGTACGGAATACCGTCTCCACGCCGTGGTGTAATCTATTTTCCACTACCACCTTACATGGATGGGTATAATGGTGTAAAGAATAACTATACATAGTTATTACAACATCATATTGATTCTGATATATTGTATAATCCACTCCGATTCAATTCAATATTTATGAAAATGATATCATCGCTCGTGCGTACGTACGGACTACCGTCTCCACGACGCGATGAGATTCATTCTACATGTTAACCATTTAAGACTGATTATAAAGTATATATAAGAAATAATAATGAAATATATGACATTATAAAGCTACTGGATTATGTATATATATATATGTATGTCATCTACTTACTTCCATTTCAAGACAATAAGGAAAGAAAAACAGCGTTCATGCGTACGTACGGACTACCGTCTCCATGAACGGTGTTTTTCATTTTATTTATCTATCTATTATATATATATATAGTGAATATATATGATATATAAATCATATTATATATTCTGGAAGTAATTAAATCATGATATAAGTAATAATAATGTCAATAACAACAAGTCAAAACACTTACGATAAATGAAACGATTTTACCCAAAACGCTTCTTTAACATGGAATTTACAAAATAACGGGTAATATAATGTCATAAGTGAACCATATATGATATCATAACAATGAATATGATTCTTTAATAAGTCAATGACATTATTTAAACCATTATACAGGAGCTTTGGACACGTACAAAGAAAATCGGACCTAAGGTAAGGGAAATATCACAATCTCATTTTTATCCGAGATTGTTTATTCGTAAGTATTTACTGGGGTGTATTTTATCATCCACATCCATGTTTACTCAATATGTAATATTATTTCCATCCACCTAAAATTGTTTAAATCCATTTTTACCCTTCGGTGAGTTTTTAGTAATACATATGAAAGGAATCTTTTGTCGTTTTTCGTACGAGGTACTTTTTGACTTTTCCGACAAAAGTACGAAGAATGTTTTTTTAACTTATACGGCATGAACAGATTTCTACTGTTTTATAAAGCCTTATTTTCATGAAGATTCCTCTAAAAGATTTCATGACTATTTTCAATAAAATCTCTTTCTTTTAAAATTGCATGATGTTTTGTGAAAAGAAATTGATTTTGAAGAAGAAAGGATATTTTCCTCAAGAATTCAATTCAAGTGTTTTATCAAAATTATTTTCCATCTAAGATAATAAAGGGTTCTGTTTCTATCCATTTTTTTACATTGATTTGACTATGTTGTGATGGAATTATGTTTATGAATTCCTTTATCTTATATGAATTGATTTATGATGTCATGATGTTTCAAGAATCCCATTTTTGTTACATGTGTTATGCGATGATGTATGTTTTATGATTATGTGGCACACATAAGAAAGGATTCATTATAAGATGGGTGGGACCTATATCTCCCTCCAATGCATTGGGTAATGATTTTATATCTCATGAGATAGACAGGGCTGGAACGGTAGGTTATACCGGTTCAGTGAAACAGGACTGAAACGAGGGTTACTCGATTCAGAAAGGGACTTTGTCCACTAAGATAGTCTTGGCAATTAGTCTTGACTAACAAGAAATGATTCTCTATGATTATGTGTGTATGCCACAAAGTTTCATGTTTTATGTTATGATTATTGGGATTACTTTTTCACTGCCATGATTTATCCCATGATTATGAAATTATGCTCTCTTTTGCAGGTTATGATTTCCAAAATGTTATGTTCTTATGAATATGATGTGATTGATTTTTCTTTTGTTTACCCTTACTGAGCATTCGAGCTCACCCTTTTATGTTTTCTTTTCCCCAGGATATAAAGAAAGGTTTTAGGTAAAAAAAGGGAAGATCTTTATGGGAGATATTGAAGATCTTTCACCATGATTAGAAGATTACGTTCCGAGTTTCCAAAGACACTAAACTATTAGGGTCCTTGTGTGTGTGTTTTTGTTATGTACTAAGTATTCCACAAAAGTAATGTAATGTCCATGTACGTCATGATACGGGTCTCTACAGTTTGGTATCAGAGGAAAGGTTTAGTCAACCTTTGGAAACTAGGATGCAAAAATGTTAGTGAGATCACTAGAGATATTTCTAAGGTATGTCTAGGGATGTCTTTAAGGGTAAGTATACGTATAGGTTATAGTCCTAGAATTGATCTAACGATCATAGAATTAAACCTAAGATGTTAGATATTGAAGGTACTCCCCCTTTATTATGTTGTTTTCCCTAGCATGATTTTTTCCTCTCACACTATTCATTTTGGGTTTTAGAAAATGACTGGAAACAAGATGATTCACGATAATGGAGGATATGATGGACAATGGAATGATATTCTTCATGAGCAACCAAATGAAATGGGATTTGGAAGTCCAAAGATCATTATTATTCCGAATCAGCAATCTCATAATATGATCAATAAAGTAAAATTTGGTAAGTTTCCTGACTCGGCTAATAAGAGAAATATGGAGTTTCATGATGATCATAGAGGAAAGAAAGTTCAATTTCCCCTATGTAAATCATGTGGGAAGAGGCATCCAGGAGAATGTTTCAAAGGAACTGGAAGATGCTTTGGGTGTGGAAAAGAAGGACACAAAGCAAGTAAATGCAAAGGAAAAGGTTCAGTTAACAACATGGATGAGGATAATGGTATTGCTACGACATCAACAATGGTTAAATGTTTTAAATGTGGAATGTGCGGGCATTATGCAAACCAATGCCCTAAGGGAAAGTCTCATGAAGATAATCAGTATAGTCGTATGGGAAGTATTTATGTGGATGATGATGAAGAGACTACAAATGATATGTGAGATGAAAGAATTGTTGAAGCTCGGTCAATGGTTTAAGAATGTAGTGGAATGATTACATGTTTATCATGTGTAATGTTGTATAAGTAATCTCATGGTATTGTAGAATAAAGAGACATGTAAGGATTGTTACACTGTTGTCTGATTAATGTTACCGGTATCCATGAAAGGTTATTCAGATATTTTTGGAATATAGATGATATGCGCATAATGAAGGGATAAGGAGAAAATTAAATGTTTGATAGTATTCATGAGCTCATGATTGATATAAGGATTAAGTGATATCATGGTTTGAGAATATAGAATTTTGAGGATTTTGGTATGTGGAAAGTGTTAACTTTTAACTGCATTCATGTTTTCACTAAGGTTCAATGGGTATTCAAAAGAATACATGATTAAGGTCTTTGAATGTTTGGAATATGACCAACAAAACATATCTTATGCTATATGGGGATCAACGATGGTATTAAATCTCTCGTAATCGTTTTCACTATGTTATGAGAGTGGACTGCAATATTATGGATAAGCCTAAAGATTGAAATGGAATATGTTGGACATAAGTGAGTATTGTTTAAGGATAGAAGTTTTTTTCGATATTATTGATGGGATGTTATAGTAATGTAGTTTTAGAAAAAGGACAACCTGCAGGACGGGCGACAACCCATCGTTTCGGACAAGGCTATGGGAATCGAACCCACAACCGAAGTGCGACTGGCCTTTATCGCCTACCACTGGCCTACAGGAAGTCCCTGTTTAGTAGAAACTAGTTTTATTATATTAAGCAGTATGATATATGAAGTATATGTCCATTTTAGGAACCATATATGATTAATCTCACTATATATCGACTTATGCATATAATTTTTGCTAACCTTTTGTTTGAGACAGATGGAATGACCCGTCATTCTATCACATGATCTGCTAACACTTCATGAATAACAAATTCAACTTCATTTATTTAAGAGATGAAGTGGAAATTGTTCAAGGCACGAACAACAGTGAGATTGTACCAAAATAAAGTAAGTATTTATTCTAATTCAAATTTTCAACTTTAGGGAAATGATCTTGAAAACCAAAAATGTTGTCCTAGTGATCTTATACCTGATGAATCAGATGATACCTTATATCATCACAAATCTATGGATTTGTGATTACTGGCTTTTCCATACCCATGTTCTCTACCACTCTCCATCAGAACATGATGGTTAGATTTCTCTTCCATATCCATATTTTCACCTATGTGGAAACCCAATGATTAGTTTATTTGGGTAACCTTTACGTTTCATACTTTTTTTTAAAGATTGGTTTTGATATTCCTTTTTACGATGTGGGATTCTATTAAATAAACTT
The DNA here is from genome assembly GCA_963277665.1 of Viscum album. Taxonomy (NCBI): domain Eukaryota; kingdom Viridiplantae; phylum Streptophyta; class Magnoliopsida; order Santalales; family Viscaceae; genus Viscum; species Viscum album. Next base: position 432,355,226 of record OY728139.1, read on the forward strand.
TCGAATAGTAAACCATTTATAACCCCGACGAATTTCGAGGGCGAAATTCATTTTAAGGGGGGTAGAATGTAACAGCCCAAGATTTTATAAAAAAATATTCTTTTTAATTTTATTAAAGTCTTGTGTTTTACAACACGCATCCTTAACTTGCCTTGCATTACACGCAATCACGACCTTCCTCGATAGTGTGTGTAATACGCAATACCGAGTTTCACTAAACAACGATATGCTATTAAAATATTATTAAAACTAGCCGTTATGAATAGTAATAACCACTTTTTAAAACTCTGTAAATCTTATTTTTCAAAATGAACTTCATTTTTGGATTCGGAGTATCGAATTTATCTTAAGGTGAAATTTTGATACTTTTCGGATAACTTTCATATTCTGATGAATAGTGAAAATTACTAAATTATAATTAAAAACAACTTTTTTTAATCGAAATAATTAATAGTGATAAATTATTAATTTGAGTGGTTTTAAAGTATATTTAGAATATATTTTTACAATTTAATACAATGTTGGTCGTTGGATGTAATTTCACATTTAAACCAGACATAATCAAGTGTCAATCTTTTGATAGATATTGTTTCTTAAAAACACGCTATTTGTTTTAACAGCGGGATTTAATTATAAAATTAATTAATGCAAATTCTATGATATGAATTTGGTAAAATAGACTTCATTTTTGAATTTGGAATATGAAATATAGCTTAGGATGAAATTATGGCATTGTTCTGAAAAACATCAATTTTTGATGAATAGTGAAACTACTAAGTGGTAGTTAAAAAAATTTATTTCTTCATAAATATTAATTTTACCGCTTCTGTGAATGGAATTTAAAAAATCCGAGAGACACGGTTGATGTCAGTAAGTAAAATGTGGTTCAATGAGATGAAAATAATTTTTGGTGAATAGTAACTTTTTACTTTTTTTTACCACGGTTAATAGTAAATAGGGTAACTAAGGGTAAATATGATATTACTATTACCCTAACACATGTCCTAATTCTATTGGATAAGTGTAATTCGACCAAAAACAACCTTATGAATAAAATATGACCATTTAGGCCTACTTGGGTTAGATTAGGACATTTATTATTAATTTATTTAAAGAAGGGTTAAAATAGTTAAAATCAAAGTTTAATAAGTAAACCATTTTTAATATGGGGTTATACATAAGATAAATTAGACTATAAATACTCATTAGAAAGATAAAACGATTTCCTACATAATGATATTTTATTTATAATTTTTAGACTTTAAATAAATTAATTTATTTATGACACAACGATGATGGAGTAATTACCCTTTTAAGGAAATATTAACCTAATTGATGTTATAAATGCTCAAATGAATGTAATTTGAGACTTTTTATGAATTACACTAATTTTATAGGTTACTATGATATATTAGTGTTGATTTAATCAACTTGGTTCGAACATATAATTCTGTTATGACTTTCACAAAAATCATATATCAAATAGTGTTAAAATTGACACAAAATAGTTTTTAAATCAAATATTGTATTATTAATTGTTATTTTATTCCTAAAAATCTAAGGTTCGGCCAAATTAATTAGATAAGGATATATATATTAATAATAAACAATTTGGGGTTCGTTTGGCATGTTATAGTAAGTGTATTAACCATATAGTGAAAGAAAACAAAAAGACACGGTAAAAGTTAAATTATTTAACATAGAGTTAAATCTAATTGATAAGGTTAAAATAATACCCTAAACTTGTCTAAATCCTATTGGATGATAGGATTTCGACCCATCCCCACTTTAGATTCAAAATAAGACCCTTTGGAACCATTATAAACCGATTTTGACTTTAATATAAAATAATATTTTGAGTTATTCCTAAGGTGCCCCTCTCCTCCCTTATAAAAGGGTACCTCCTCCCCCTCTCCTCACACCAATTTGAGCACCCAAGCTCGGCCAACCCCTGACAAAATCTCTTCTCCACTTCCCTAGAAACATCCTAGAGGTTCTGGTCTTCCTCAAAGACCAATTTTAGTGCCCTAAGAGGAGGTCTCAAAGAGGCGCTTCAAAGAAGAGGTAATTACCGTTACCAATTCTTTCATCTTTATTTCTTCTTCCACTTCTTCTTCTTAGGTTGTTTCATTATGAAGTAATAACATCAGTATCACTCATATACTGATATGTTATTATAAGTATGAAACAACCCTATTTCACCATCTATCCATCCTACGGAAAAAGAAATCACCGCGCGTGCGTACGTACGGAATACCGTCTCCACGCCGTGGTGTAATCTATTTTCCACTACCACCTTACATGGATGGGTATAATGGTGTAAAGAATAACTATACATAGTTATTACAACATCATATTGATTCTGATATATTGTATAATCCACTCCGATTCAATTCAATATTTATGAAAATGATATCATCGCTCGTGCGTACGTACGGACTACCGTCTCCACGACGCGATGAGATTCATTCTCCATGTTAACCATTTAAGAATGATTATAAAGTATATATAAGAAATAATAATGAAATATATGACATTATAAAGCTACTGGATTATGTATATATATATATATATGTATGTCATCTACTTACTTCCATTTCAAGACAATAAGGAAAGAAAAACAGCGTTCATGCGTACGTACGGACTACCGTCTCCATGAACGGTGTTTTTCATTTTATTTATCTATCTATTATATATATATATATACTGAATATATATGACATATAAATCATATTCAATATTCTGGAAGTAAGTAAATCATGATATAAGTAATAATAATGTCAATAACAACAAGTCAAAACACCTACGATAAATGAAACGATTTTACCCAAAACGCTTCTTTAATATGGAATTTACAAAAGAACGGGTAATATAATGTCATAAGTGAACCATATATGATATCATAACAATGAATATGATTCTTTAATAAATCAATGACATTATTTAAACCATTATACAGGAGCTTCGGACACGTACAAAGCAAATCAGACCTAAGGTAAGGGAAATATCACAATCTCATTTTTATCCGAGATTGTTTATTCGTAAGTATTTACTGGGGTGTATTTTATCATCCACATCCATGTTTACTCAATATGTAATATTATTTACATCCACCTAAAATTGTTTAAATCCATTTTTACCCTTCAGTGAGTTTTTACTAATACGTATGAAAGAAATCTTTTGTCGTTTTTCGTACGAGGTACTTTTTGACTTTTCCGACAAAAGTACGAAGAATGTTTTTTTAACTTATACGGCACGAACAGATTTCTACTGTTTTATAAAGCCTTATTTTCATGAAGCTTACTCTAAAAGATTTCATTACTATTTTCAATAAAATCTCTTTCTTTTAAAATTGCATGATGTTTTGTGAAAAGAAATTGATTTTGAAGAAGAAAGGATATTTTCCTCAAGAATTCAATTCAAGTGTTTTATCAAAATTATTTTCCATCTAAGATAATAAAGGGTTCTGTTTCTATCCATATTTTTACATTGATTTGACTATGTTGTGATGGAATTATGTTTATGAATTCCTTTATCTTATATGAATTGATTTATGATGTCATGATGTTTCAAGAATCCCATTTTTGTTACATGTGTTATGCGATGATGTATGTTTTATGATTATGTGGCACACATAAGAAATGATTCATTATAAGATGGGTGGGACCTATATCTCCCTCCAATGCATTGGGTAATGATTTTATATCTCATGAGATAGACAGGGCTGGAACGGTAGGTTATACCGGTTCAGTGAAACAGGACTGAAACGAGGGTTACTCGATTCAGAAAGGGACTTTGTCCACTAAGATAGTCTTGGCAATTAGTCTTGACTAACAAGAAATGATTCTCTATGATTATGTGTGTATGCCACAAAGTTTCATGTTTTAAGTTATGATTATTGGGATTACTTTTTCACTGCCATGATTTATCCCATGATTATGAAATTATGCTCTCTTTTGCAGGTTATGATTTCCAAAATGTTATGTTCTTATGAATATGATGTGATTGATTTTTCTTTTGTTTACCCTTACTGAGCATTCGAGCTCACCCTTTTATGTTTTCTTTTCCCCAGGATATAAAGAAAGGTTTTAGGTAAAAAAAAGGGAAGATCTTTATGGGATATATTGAAGATCTTTCACCACGATTAGAAGATTAGGTTCCGAGTTTCCAAAGACACTAAACTATTACGGTCCTTGTGTGTGTGTTTTTTTATGTACTAAGTATTCCGCAAAAGTAATGTAATGTCCATGTACGCCATGATACGGGTCTCTACACCCCCACATAAAAAGATAGAAACTAGAAGACATAACTTAAAGGAAATCATGACTAAAAGAGGAGGGTGGAAGGTTCCCTTACCTTGAAGAGTAACATCGAAATGATTATGGTTGGGACCTTTGGGGGCTTGAGGGAACCTTGGGATGACTCCTTGAGAGGTAAAAATACTATAAATTATTTGAGGATGGTTTTTAAAATAAATGAATGAGGGAATGACATCGTATATATAGGAAAAGTGAGGGAATATTTAATTAATTTCCAAGGGACAACTCATCGGTGGTATTTGACAATCCATGGGATTTCTCAAGGTATTTTCCCATGTTATTGGCCAATTTAGACTCCTTATTGAATATATTACTCTTCAAAAATCTACAAGAATGATTAAATCATTATTACATCATTAATGATGTCATTAAACACCTGAAACTCTAAACTATATTTTTCACTATTCACTGAAAAACAAAACATTTTATAAAAATCTCATAAATTCACCCTAACATAATATCGATGATCTGAATTTAAAAATGAAATCCATTTTATGAAAATAATTTTCTCAATATTTTAAATTTACATTTTAAATAAAATCAATATTTAAAAAAACAACTCTAAAACAATAACTTATTATGTAATACCTTGAAAAAGAAATCAAGGTCCCATAAAATTATCGTATAACCATAAGAAAATAAATTAAAAATTTATGATTATGTTTTATGAAAATAAAATTTCATTTTAAATTTTTTAATTAATTAAAAAATTGTTAAAAAATATTTATGACCTATAAAAATAACAAAACTTATACTATGATCGTTTTTTTTCACTTTTAAGATGTCTGAATTGTATTTATACATTCATGGGTGAGGTTTCAATTTTTGGGAAAATTTACTATTCATTACTATTCATAAGGGTATGTTACTATTCATACCTTACTATTTACTAAAATCATGTTGATCATATTAGACTCTAAATTTCTTACTAATCACAACTCTGGAAAACCATTTTTTGAAAATCATTTCACATTATTAATTATTTAAAATTACATGAATATTTTAAAATACACTTCTTTAAAAATTCATCAATAATATTCATCTTAAATTTATCTTGAAATTTTAAAATCACAAATTTTAACATAAAAATAAATAAAAATTTTATTTATACTAAGGGATTAAAAAAGGAATCTAAGGCCCCATTACATAGCCCCTTATAACACCTGTATAAGACCTAAGTGTAAGGTGTGATATGGTGATAGAATCTTGGGGGGGCTCAGACAACATTTCTAGAGTGGTGATTTCTATTAGCTTGAACTTATCCCTTAGGAAATTCTATTCAAACATCACATGTTGATGCTCATCTTGGTCTTGGTCCATATCAAATCATGAAGATGCTACATCCTTCCCATGCTTTGACAGATGGGCTTCGTATGGCTCGAGTCTACTGAATGAGGCCATCAGATCATATTTTTGTATTAATTAATCAATATCACTTGTATTTATAAACAATAATTGAAATTTTAAGAGTTTAGTTTCCAACTTTCATATTGACCAACAGTCATATGTCAGTCGAAACCCAACGATATAACTTCTTTAACTAAAGGATATAGTTTTGTGGAGTATAAAATGAAATAACACACAAATTTTGGAAACAAATATTATTAAAATGTTCAGGTTGTTTCAATGATTTTCTTGTTTGATAAGATGAGATGGACTCATGTACACATAGAGTATTTTTTACAAAGTCTTTATAATCTCTATATGGAGATATATATGGTAAATAGTTTTTCATGAACATAACTTTTCATGATGTTTGTTTAGGAAGATTATAAGTGTTTTAAAATACCCCAAAGTCGAATTATAATGAAAGAAGATCCCCCATGGTGGTAATTTTAGGATGATTTTTTTGTGGAAAAGGTTTTAGGTTGTGCAAGAAGAATTTTTTTCAAAGGAGGTTTGAAGAATTATTGTGAATATATGATCTCACAATTTGTTAATATCCATTTCATTGACCATGGATGTCTAATATTGTAAAGCATGAAATTATTTATCTCATGGAAAAAAAATTCATGAAATGATCATGAATAGTGAGAATGTTTGAATAGATCTCACAAAGTGTAGATTTCTAAACTGGTCATATAGAGTTAGTATATTTGAATTGAATACCAAGAGCGTGAACATATGAATTGTTATTATACAGTTAAAATATTTGAACTGAAATCCTAGAGCATGAACATATGAACTGATTTTGAAAAGTGATAATGTTATAACTAATATCATAGAGTAGTCATATAAAGAACAAAATTATTTTCAGAAGTTATTTCAATATGATCATACAAAAAACCAGATGAAATTTCATGAATACTAGAGGATCTCATGAAAATATCTTGTTAAAACCGTTATAACACCACATGACTATATGTAGATCTCACATTTATATCATGTTAAAGACCTAAATTTGGCATATTATTATCATAGGATCCCACGAAGAGATCATGATATGCAGTTCAATACACCACATGACTGATAGGGGATATTGTAGATAGACTTTTCCAAACTCTTGTAGAAAAATTATATAGAAATGCTATAAATCTCATGTGGTCATTCAAAATCATGTGACCAAATCATTGTATTTGGATCTCAGGATGGGATATCATTACGAACATGAATACAATATGGAAGTGACTACATGATTGTCATTTTATCTCGTGATGGGGTCACATGAAGTGTTAGTAGAAAATTGTTTCATCCACACTATTTTCTATGGATTTCACGATGAGATCAAATGAAGAACTAGAAGAAAGTGATAATTATCCTTCAAATAACATGCGACATAAAGCTGGTTATCATGTGAAAAGATCATGTGAGGTTCATGATAATGATTTAGGAGACGATGAAATGTATTTCTAACAACTATTTGTAGTGTTAAGGTAGTGGATTTATGACTAAACCCTCAAATCCGTTTCTTGAGAACATTAATATTATTTAAGTTGTTTGGTAAAAAGAAATGCCTTTATCATGATATGTTGAAATATATTGCACTCGAATCATGCTATCCAAATAACCTTAAGAAGTTATAACGATGATGTCTCATGAAGGAAGCATGTGAAATAAAGTATACATATGGCATTTATGTGAACAAGATAACCAATTGATATTACACAATCTGTGTAACAAGAATAAGGTCTCACACCAGAGTCACACAATGTACATAAAACGGATAAGGTATTTTGATATACATTAATTTAAAAAGGCCTAATGATCTATGTGAAATGAATAGGGTTTCAATTAGGATACACATATAGAGGTCTCACATAGTTTTATATTGCTGGAGTAAAAAAATATATTTAATATGATGGGTATCACATGGAGTGGTCTCATGATAGAGTCTCATAGTGAAGCCAAAAAATCTTTAATATATGAGAGCTGTCTTGAGAAGTGGTCTTATAGAAGGGTCTCATGCTAGGATCGTGTGAAAGGGGATATATATCAGGACCTCGCATAGGGGGTTATGTTCCAGGTTCTCATATAGTAATAATATATGAGGGTCTTTCTCAAGGAGATACACATAAACCATAGCCTGTGATAAATTTAATTTTAATATTTGACTTCACGAGGTTAAATTAATATGGTAGGGGATCTTCACCATTTGACAATGTAATTCTTTGACATGCATGCAACCAAACTGGTTCCCTAATTCGTTCAGTTACATGACCAAAAGTGTGCATCTCCATACACCAGAGGATGTAGACTTGTAGTGATGGTATAATATAAAACATGGGGTGACTATACCATATTTATCAAGGAATAAAAATAGTCTTAATAGATAAACCATAACCAAAGGATAATTTACAATATCCAAAATAATACCACAACCAATATAGAACATTATCAGATGATGAACTAAAAAAGGGAAAACAATATCAATACAAATGTATTTGATATATCATGCCATAATGTGGAATGTTTCAAATGAAAATAAAAATAAATACACATTGAAAAATATTAAGAGGTTTTCAACACCATGTTAGGTACCCTCATCCAAGATCCATCCCAAATCATCCCTATAACATAGTGTTCTTGCCCTTATCATGGTCAGTAAAAGATGATGTCTATTCATGTACCGGATAGGTAGCCCAAGTTGGGTGTCATTACAACATAGTAGGACACAACCAATAGAATCTAAAACAATAGTTGGTCTATAAAAGTGTATGCAGTTGTATAATGAATAATGTTCAATAAACAATGTAAACTGTTATTAATTTCATTATTCATTAATTAACCACATAAACTTTATGGTTCAGGATGATATCCAAACCATGAATACCATTATTATCCCATTCTAGAGTCTAATAAATATAACGTAGGTATCACAATTCAATATATAATTGGATTTCATCATTAATTTAAATCAAATTATATTTCACAATTACATGGAAAACCAGTCAAATGCTAATATTATAAGCATATAACATCATGTTCAACACCCTATGGATATATAGAGCATTGGTCCCCATCCCAAACCACATGGGTATTTGGAGAATCATTCCATATCCCATACAATAATATTATCATGCATTCATTAGGGAAAATAAATCCATGCCTAGTACCCCGTGTTATTTAGTGAATCAATCCCTATCCCATTAAAAAATATTGACATGAAATTTTTTTGGATTATAACGTCTTGTCTATTAGGCCATCATTATTTGGGGGATTGGTCCTTGTCCTACTCCAAATTTATTATTCAATCACACATTTATCTCATTTATCACATTCATTAAGGTTAATCATACTTGACCTTCTTATCAGTCATTTTAATAATGGTACTGGATTTCAAATTATCACAACAATAAAAGAACAACATTTAAATGACATGGAAAATTTGAATAATTCCCCATTAAACCATTTATAAACATTTAATCATAATATTCATTAAAAATTCAATATTAATACAACAAAACCATTAATTCTAATTACCAATCAATCCCATATTAACTTTAATTATCCAGTTCCATAATCACTACATTCACCAATTTCATAATCATAATTTTCTAAGAATTGCATTAAATAAATAAATAATTAAATAAATAATTCAATTCAATTCTAGATACAATTAAGAAACATGGGAATGGAATTCAAAATAACATAAATGAAATTATATTTAAATAACTTTAGAATTTATACTTACATAACCTACCTTAGGATCATTGAAGGATGTTCACCAAATTGGAAATCCCTAAATTGACGATATGCAATTGAATTCATAACATGGTAGCTGATCTAGAACCAAATCCTAAGATCAATATCAAACTAATTATGATACATTAAAAGATATATATATACTATCTATTAGGGTTCATAAATCAATAATATTCATCTATAAATAATGAAGAGGGAGATATAAATCCTATCAGGGAAAAAATCACATACCAGATGAGATGTGATCCTTCGAATAAATCTTCTATTGAACAATTAATTGGTTTAAAGAGGCATTAAATCCACATAATAATTGAAAAATAATAGGAATACGAGTCAGTCCCCAATAGGGTGTTTAAGGATAATAACCATGGGGTTCAAAAATTGAAATTAAAATTTTATGAGAAATAAGGCAACTGTGCACAACTTTTTTATTAGGGGTGAAAAATTTAGAAATCCAATAACATTTTCTATAAACCACTTCCTAGGAGGTCATAATTTATCCTCTGTGGGGAATAGTTTGAAAAACAATCTTCCAACTGTGAATTTCCCCTATACCTCGGATTGCATGGTATGCTGGTGTTAGGCACATAGTCTGGTAAAACTATGATCCAACCTTGAAAGTCCCCTTGTAATTAAGAATCATTTAATTTCACCCAACAAAATTGAAAAAAAATCTAGTCAACAAGTTCCAAAAAAGGAAAAAGATTTCCAAAAAATGAACATGATAAATCTCCAGAAAAATTTATGGATCATACAATGACCCCACATTATTACCTCTCATCCCTGAGATGTACTCCCAATCTTATAAATGATTTTATGGTAAAAAAATAGTCCACTAAGATCACATGTCTACTTTTATTTCCCATGTTTCTTATAGAACATGACAATGTTTCAAGAATTCTAAATCAATCTGCATGGTCTTTCCTGGCAACACTTTCTCACTACTATCCATAACACGAATTAAATGATCCTAAAAGAAGGCATAATTTACAAGATTAAAATCATAAAAATCAATAACATGATAATGGATTATGTGATACCACTAAATCCATGAAACATGAAAATAATTTTACATAGAACTTTATATATGTGGAAGATCCAATGATCACACCACCATCATGATTCTATCCACAATCCCGAAAGGTTTGAAAGACGGATGCCATTATTTTACATTCTTTAGAGTCCAACAGTGAAAAAACATAAGAAATACCCAAAAGAATACATGATAAAACACCATAAACTAATGGGGTAATCTACCATTATTATCATATGTCATATTTATATGTTGAGTGGTAGACATACACTTTCATATAAATAGAACCTTCTTTGATGTCTCCTACAAGAGACTCAGTCCAAACAACTCTAACTCACATTCCTATAACCAACGTAAAGGTCTCATCACGAACTAACATAAAAAGCCTTATAAGGTCCCATATAAATAGTTTCCTGATAATTTTTCAATAGGAGAAATCAATAAGTTCTATTTTATCCTCTAAAGACCAACCATTACCTCTGATGCACACCCATATAATATCCTCCAAAAGAAGTATAATATGTTTGACTTTCCTTCTTACTATGGGTGAAAAGTCATACTCACAAATACCTTCATACCATGTGATTAACTTAATCCTAGAAATAAATAAAAAAGAGAAACATGAGTCTAAATCTAACAATAAACTTTGTGGAACCGAGTACAGAAAAACTATATCTAAAACGTAAAAGTATCAAAAATGACCCACTGAGATAGTCTATAAGATTTTCAAGAAAGGTGTTAATTTCATCAATCAATACATAATCACAAAAAAAGATTCATTCTTCAAATTCATCCTCAAAATACCCACCACAACTCCTATTGTAACACCATTGCTCTTCCAATATGGAATGGGAAATGGCTGTAGTGCACCCTTGGTCATCGCTGCTCGACCTTCACCTATTGACATGTGTAGAATCATTTCATTAACCCGAAAATGTCCATCATCATTTGAGGTCACCAATAATATCTGCTTCTTTCATGGTCACTTTAGTCAAACCCAGATGCACATCCCACTTCGAGGAATGAAACTCATGTATTAGCTCCTCTTGCATACTCATATGGATAATGACACAACTTCAAAAATATATAATTCATCATTATCTATTGTCTTAAGGGAAGGTGAATCCCCACCATTTATGATTTTTATTATGTCCAGAAAATCTTAATCCTAATACTTCCTATCTGTGATGCTGTTAAAATGTGTGTATTCCACTGATCACATATGAGGGGCAGATGGTCATAGCCCTCCCAAACCACAACATGCATCTCAACCAGTAGGTTCATCATCTTCTACTCAGAACATGATTTATAAATCCCCTGATTCTAAGCTTTACTTCTAAAATTTTCACATACACTATTTCCCTTCCCTAGTTTATTTTCAAGTTCAAAATCAAAATACATCATATACTCAACCCATCTACAATACAAGATATTCGTATCTCACTAAAAAAATAAACACCATATTCCCATATGGTCAGTATACACTGTATAGTTCTATACAGATAGATAAATTCACCAACAATTCAATGCATAAACCATGGTTTCTAGCTCTAGGTTATGTGTAGGGTAATTATGTTCATGTGGAATCAACTTTTGTTGACCCATATTCAACAAATATATCACCATACACCAACACTACTTTATTTCCTATCCCATATATATCACAAACCATTATATACTCCTCACCCAAATATGGTAGGATCACGATTGGTGCGGTAGTCGAACACTTCATAAACTCATGGAAATCATTCTCACAGGATCTAGACCATTAAAAATTTACTCCATTGATGGTCAATCCTAACAGTGGTGCTTCCATGTTGGAAATTACTTGGATGAAAAATTGATATTATCCCACTAATCCTAAAATTATATAGATATAAAAAACATATTTGGGATGGTCCAGGTAAACCATTGCATTCACCGTCTCTAGGTCCATTGATAATTCTTCCGTTGAGATGTTGTGACCTAATAAATTTAACCATTCGATTCATAATTGATACATAGATAGCTTGTAATGTATCTTATTATATCTTGGTGTACTAAAGATGATGTCAAGATGTTGGGAATGTTCATCAAGAGTTTGTGAGTATAACAAGTTATCAACCACAAAACAAAACTATAATCTGATCTAGGTATGGGTGGAATATTTGGTTAACCAAGGCTATAATCATAATAGGAGAATTTTTCAGCACGGAAGACATCATGATGAACTCATATAGACCAAACCTTCTTATGAATTTTATTCACGGTACATGAAAATCTCTAACACTAAAATGATGATATGTTGATCTCAAGTCAGTCTTGTATAAAACACAAGATCCTATCAAAATGTTAATCAGATCATCGACACGTGTAAGAGTATATAGGTTCATCATAATCATTTGGTTAAATTTCAGGTAATCAATATATAAGAAAAAAGTTTCATTATCCTCATTATCAAACATTACCAGAGAACACCAAGGTGACATACTCATATGGATAAAAACCTTATCCATAAACTATTTTAGTTGATTGTTGTGCTTTATATGGTCTATTGGTGCAATCATATAGGGTTTAATGGGAACATAATCATCTCAAAACATGATGTCAATGATAAAATCTGAATCTTTCTCATCTGGAGGCCCTGAGAATAACTTGAGAAACACATCATGGAACCAATCTACTACGGATGGAAAGCCATCATGATTCAAACCCCAGTCATCCTACAAAATACATGAAACCATGGTTGTGAGGTGCCATAGTTGACAATTAATTAGACCTACAAGGCCTTCTTGGTTATCACACTATGTATGATGAATATAACTGTTACCCTCGTGATACATGAAGGTCACTCACCAATGGTAAAATTCTATGTGGGATCAGTACACTACTAACCAATCCATACCCAAAATAAATTCAAATCCAATAATTTCAAGGATGTAGATATCTCAAAGAAAATGATACTCCCCAAAATTTATAGAACACCATTTTTATAAACAAATGTCACTAAATAGTACTCCCAAAGGATAATCAATCATTATAACCCAATTCACAAACTCCACCACCAGACTCAAACCATTCAGAAGTTGTGAATATAGAATTTTATATGATCCACCATTATCAAATAGGGAACTAAAAACCATAGAAGATATATGAATATTAACTATTACTATCAATTTTCAATCCACACTATCCCCAAGTAAAAGATGAAAATCATGTAACTATACCACCCCCTCTTCCATGTGGTTTAGTCTATGTCCCCTAAGCAGAACCTCTCTAATGATATGGATGCTATTTTCTAGAAGTAAAACATCCACTAACACAACACCCACATCCAGTAGAACTCCAACCACAAGATTGATATGGAGGTGAGGGCCCCCATCTATCATCTTGATTATACATATCTTATCTTTCATTACTCAAATATCTAGGGTTCCTATAGAACTATTGTATATTTCCAATTCATCCGTAAACTAAATAATGTAATGGTGGTCGGGGCACTATCTTCAATGGAAACCCAACCTTCTGCACTGGCGATAGAGCACTCTAGTCATGTATTTATTAACAGATCATTACTCCAACCACTATACTTTCCACTATTATAGTTAGCATTATCAAAGTGATGCAACATACTCTTGAAAGACGTACCACCTAGTCAGCTAGATGAAACCACAATTCCTTCACAAGAAGCTTCCCCTCAAATATGAGAACTGAATTCAACACTCCTGGAAACATTTTCAATAGAATTATTTCAACCTATGACTTAATGTCACATTTAGGCCCATTATAAATATATATATATATATATATATATATATAGAAGCCTAATCTCCTACTAAATTTAAAACAAAAAACTATAAATCTATAAAATGACTGGAATTTTGCATCCTAGAAATACTCCCTTGGTTGAACCATATAAACTCTTCCTTCTTTGGTCCACCAATTCCGATGTATTTCAAAGGGTGCTCAACCAGTAAATTTCTTCTCATGATAGACATTTTCGGTAAAACCTTCCTAGGTATCATGTTAAAATCTATATAAAGAGTGTTACTTTCTCATGTAATTAATCCCAAGTTCAATCATTTGGAATAATCAGTGCCTCAGAATCCTATATAAGAAGAACATTTCCATCTATGTCCAACTGTTATCATGTCAACAATATTTATCTAAGAGACATATATCTACAACACCAAATAGACATATTTGTAAAAACATAACAACATCCCCACATTTATGTTATTGGAATTCATATAATTTTGTATCAATTTATCCCTATACCCCACCACACATTCAAAACCGAATCTCTATCTCTACCCTCAACCATCCTCCAACATAGTCATGGATAACACATGGTAAAAAAATTCAATAATTTCATGTTTCTCATTAGAAACACATTTATCCATTTCATTTAACGTATTTATCTTCATTAAAAATTTTCAATTTTCATATTATAAACCATTTAATTTCAATTTAACATGTAAATAAATTCATTTTTATTTAAAAAACATACCTAAAAACAACTTTTCGGTGCGTTCAAAAGTACAGTGCATGTCACAATAATTCCTTAGAGCCTAGAATGAATCATGTATCACCAACCATCATGCCATATATATACATGAATAAAATCTCAGAAAACATTTGCTTTATGTAACAAGTAGATCACTATAGGTGAAATAACATCTAACTGTAACAACAAACATAAATAACAATAATCCCAACCTGGGTACATGGCTACTTTCCCCATACATGAGTTAGCTAATCCCATGCACATGATCTTGACCATGGTATAAATAATCATAGTATCTTATATACCTTTCCACAATAGTAATATAAAGAAAAATAATGGAAAACCACCCTCTGAAACAATTGTGCAACATCCAGGCCTGGGTTCCACACATTGATGACCTGATATGGTGGGTTACGTGACCTTAGGTGTGCCTCCATATATTTCATCAGATAATGACTACTATCAACATTATAATATAAAACAGATGTTGATTGTACCATATTTAAAAATAATCAAAATCATGTAAATTGATATATAATGAAAAACCGTGGTAATAAATATCTAGAATAATACCATAACCAATACATCCTAGTATGACACGATAAAATAAAATATGGAAAACAATATCCAAACCCAAAGAGTAGAGATGAAATTCTATATATGATTCATGTGTCAAATGAAAAAAATAAAGAAACACTAAAAACCCTCCAAGAGGTTACTATCACCATGTATGGTTACCTCCACCATGATCCATCCCAAATCAATTATCATACACTTGACTCTTTTCCTTATCCTATCTTTCCAACATGAATTATACGTAGGTACTAATACTGTATCCCAATTAGTGTGTGAGTACAGATTAGTAGTCCACCACCAAAGGCGTCTAAAATAACATAAATTCTACAATTCTATATGCTGTTGTGTGAAGAATACTTTTAAATAAAAAAGTAAACATTTATCACATTTTCTTTTCGTTAATTAACCATAAATATTTTATGGGTTTATACCTTCTTCATTATATCATGGGATTTCATCATTCATTAAAATAAAATTTGATTTCACATATACTTTGAACGGTAGTCCAATACCAATATTATGGGATTATAACATTAGTTTTACCACCCTATTTCTATTTAAAACAATAGTCCCTATTCTTCACCTGAGGGGTATTTGGAGCATCCTGCCCTGTCTCATACAATAATATTCACATTAATTCAATTGTACCTAAAATGTCATTCTAGCACCATGTGGATATTTAGAGCATTAGTCACTATCCCAAACAATAATATTCACAAGTTTCCATTTGGGCCAACAACACCATGATTGTAACCTAGTGTGTATTTGTAGAATCATTCCCCTATCGAACACCCCTGTTATCAATCTATAAAAGACATATCACATTTCTAATATTCATCATGGTTAATAATTAGTTACCATATTATTAAAAAGTTATATCAGGGTACTTCATTTTAATTTTTCACAATATTCACAGTTCTATATTTAAATCAAATGAAATAACATGAAAAAATCACCATTAAACCATTTATCAACATTTATTCATTATATCTTTTATTATTTTGTGGTTAATCCAACCAATCCTTTCATTTAAATTATAATTCAATCCTATAATCCCCTTAATTATCCAAGTCTATAATTATTAGGTTCAGAAAATTCATAATCCCATCATTCCAAAAATTCTATAATGTTATCAATTAATTAAAAAATAAATTAATTCAATTAAATATCCCATTGATAAAAATTTTAATGTAATTACTCAATTACAATAATTAAATTTTAATTCAATGCAATGTGAATTTATATTTTTAGAAACTACCTCAAGGTCATTGATGATCAATTTTGAAATTAGATATCTCCAAATTGAATCTGAACTATTAAACTCAAATAAGTGATAGTGATCTGGGAATAATTAATATGATGAAGATAAAATGAATTAGTCACCTGATAGAGAACATAAAATCCATCACCCATGGTGGATAAATCATGTCTTTTTATCTAGGATGGGTGATAGGAGGGAGAGAAATCCATTTGGGTAAGAGAACACATACCAGATAATAGAAGATCATTCAAATGTATCTTCAATTCATTATGAACATGGTTTTAGGAAGCTTGTAATCCACTAAGGAGATTCAATAATGATAGAAAAATGTTTTATGAAAAAATTGGAAATTTATGAAAAATATATAGGGGATTCTGGAATTTAAATATTATATTTCAAAAAAACAAAATCGACATGCAACGTTTCTTTGGTAGGGGAGAATGATTTACAATAATATGTGAATTAACCATGAAACTCTTCTCATAGAAACATGGTTTTTTTCGAATTCGAACATAGTTTGAAAAACCATGTGCCAAATGTGAAGTTCCCCTATGTGAGGGACAACATGGTTTTCTGGGAGATGGTGCAGAGATTGGGAGGACTATGCACCAACTGCTCACTGCCCATTATTCAACCTAAAGTATCTAATTTTTCCCAAAATAACACTAAAAAAAACCCACCAATGATATACCAATAAATTTTAAAATAGTACATGGAAAAAACATTATACATCTATAGAAAAATATGTTATTTTATAGAAATTTCTGAAAGAAGAAGTATATTCACAACTATAATCAATGTAATGGGAGTTAGACATGGAATCCTGTAAAGATCATTCCAAAATGGGGATTAGTTTCCCTAATATCTCATATAAAGGTTATGGATGAGGTTATTTTAACATAAATGATATGAAGTAGAACATAATTTTCAGAGGAACCTATCATACATTTGGTGATACTCTATATAATAATATATACTTCTTTTATTGTCCTTTGTGATTATTGTTATTACTTATTAAGAAGTGAGTGTAAGAGAGAAGTTATATTGTAGAGATAGTGGACCTAACAAAAACATTATAAGGGTAGTTATCTAAATAATTATAGACTTAGATGAAACTAACAATTAGTTATCATAGTGTTTTTGGTGAACCAAAAAACTTTTGTATACATGCTCCATGTACTGGCCTATAGTGCATAACCAAGAAAACATTTGTGTGTGCCTACAATATCTTTCCTAATATACATATTGTTCATTATCATCAAATAATGTTGGAAATTATAAAATAAAAAAATATATATTTAAAAATAATTGATTGTTATTATAAATAGGTCAAGATCTAATTGGGCAGGAATAATTTTTTAAGGAATATCATTTCCCTAATTCCCCCCTTATAGGGTTTCTAATAATATTTTATGCCAATAATTTATAAATGGATATATATTGACCTTAATAACATTAATATTCATATTTTAGTTTTTATGAAACTAATATATATATTTATTTATTTTTATTTATAAATGATAAAATAATGAGTTTTATAAAAAATTATTTCAATATTTCATAAAAAGAATTGAATTTTTTTGGTAATAATAAATTTATATTATCGTATTTCATTTTAAACATTCATTAGTTTTCAAATTTAATGAAATTTGAGGAAAATATTACTATTATATAATATTCATTATCTATTGTTGATAATATAATTTTATGATTTGAAACGTATTTTTTATATTGATTAAAAAATAGTTATTATCAAAAAAATCATTATCTTTCAATAAACATGTATTCTAATTTAAGAATATAAATTCTAAAACATAGATATTAATTTGGATATAATAAATTTAATTTTTTTGATTCATCATGTAGAAATTATACAATGGAGAATTTTTCATATTTTTTAGACAGTCAAAATTTTTATGAAAAATTAAATATGGTATAAATATACGGTATTTTCTAATACATGATAATAAACTAAAAGTGATTTAATATATTCAATAAAAGTTATCAGAAAAAAATCCATTTTTTACAATATAAAATAATTAATTTTTTATTTTAGTTTACCAATTTGACATAGCTTATATGAATCCTTTTAATCCTATACTATATATTATGGTTTTAAAATCAATTATACATGAACATGACTCACATATACATCACCAATGGTAATATTTAATGGATTTTGGTTATAGGAATTATAAAAAAATAAAAACCAATTATATTTGGAATGATTAATTGCCACAAACCATGGGTTGGTTTGTGGGTTTTATTTAATTATTTTTTAGTAAAAAACTTATGTTTATGATAAATTCAATAACTCCCCTCTCTTTTAGTATGGAATTATAAACAAGAACTCATTTATCTTCACTAAAAAACCGTGTATCATGTCCTTACTCTACCCTTCAATCTCTAGAGTACTCCCAATGTCCATCCAATGTCTCAAGAAGCACCTAATAAGCTCTTGGAAAGACCCACTCAAGGGAATGGACCATCCTTTTATCCTCTTTAGTTCAGTACCTTATTAGTTTATTCCATTTAAATTCCAAACCCAAATGTTTGTATATGTTTTTAGAAGTCCCTTATTCATTCATTTTGATTTCCAAATGATGCGATACCTATTTTTCTCTCACTAATCCATTTTCTAAATCTTTTAACATTTCTATTATGCTTTCAAAATTTCACGATGATTTTTCATGCCAAATGGTTGAGAAGTGATTTTCCATACTAATATTCATTCATGGGTTTTCAACAATATATACAAAATAATTTTTTTATTTTGGAAATCCATGTATGTAATCCATAATAAAAAATGGTGGGGTTACTATATATGAATATCAATCTAATGTTATATGTCATATGTGGAACATGTATTAATTTACAAGATATGATTATGATGGGTGCACCTAGATTGCGCTCCAATTTATCGGTTAATGTTTTAGTATTATTTGTTTCTACATATAGTTCATTTGAGGATATCCTAAGAACATTATTTTATGAATTTTTTTGGTTAAAAATTACTTATGCTTATGATGTTATATTTAGTGTTGTTATGACATTCCTATGTTTCTTTTATGATATCATGTTATGTCTTGCCCCATTATTCATGATTACGATTCCCACCTCTCATGTTACATTTTTATGCATCATGGATCGCATGTATTTATTTACCCTATGAAATGTGTTTTTATTCCATTACTAGTCTTCATCGATCAACCATTTCTTATGTATACCCCCAGGTTAACCTGTTCAATTTTAGAAGCATGGTGAAAATTTAGTACCATATTATAGAAGATTTCGATGAAGTTGTTCTATACCTAATTTTTATATTATGTTTTGTATGTAATCTCCCAAATATACAAGTAATATCAATCTTATGGGTCATATTAAGTGAATATTTATTTAATAAATCATGAATTAATGTTTATTAATTACAAGGGTTTTCATAATCAAGAATGGGGAAGTGGGGGAAAAGAATTATGTGTCTAATGATTATACATACTATACATTACAGAACATCTAATGTATTTTGAGAATATAGACATACCTATTAATTTATATGTAAGAAATTTTAAATGGGTATAAAATTACCTGTGAAATTATTTTATATTGCATTAGTAGTGAAAAAATACTTATGGTAAGATGGTTGTATTTCATGTTTATAGATCCACTCCGATTGAAGTTGGTTGGAACGTGCTTCCTAAAAATATTTTCTTTCACCCTATAATTATATTTTCTGTTATTCATGGATTCAATTTGGAATATTTATATAGATCCCGTAAAACTTTCTAATGAAGGGAAATCACATATTATATTCTAAATGATCCTATGATCATTTTTTACTATGAGGATTACTATGAACTTCCACTATAATTACTTATATATTCTGGGTTGTAATTCCTGTTGATGATAAACATTTTTAACAAATGGTTAGGGATAATCCTAATATCAAGAATATGACTATTATTTAAGAGTTTTTAAAAGTTTTCAAGATTAGTTTCTTGGGTTTTATTAATGTTGTGATGTTTAATTTTCAATAGAATTTATACCTAGTGTTATAACTATTTCAATGAATCCTTATAGAATGTCCCCAATTTAGATATATAAATTACAAAATCACTCTGTGATAATATTTATAATAGATTTAATCATCCATGTTCTTCACCTTAGGTTTCTCTAATTTATTTTATTAAAATTATATTTGGATTATTACGAATTATCATGGAGTATTGAGAGCATAACGATATCTCTATTAGGAACATGTATCTTCTACTATGTATCTATTATTTTTTAATTATTTATGAATAGATAAATTATTTTAGAAGATTTATCTAAATTATATGCTCTATTAGATTAAGTTAAAAAGTGATCACTTATGATAATAATATTACATGGATCCATCTCAAATAAATTATTATTACCAAAGAGTTAAATAATGAATGCACACCTAGGGTCAATCTCCTGAGGTGGTCACTCAAAAGCATTGTCTTACTATTGTCACTAATATTAATATAATTAATATAAAAATAAATTATCTAAAATTGGGTTTTGATATGTTAATATAATATAAAATAATATTATAATAATGAATTGAAACAAATAAATAAGTTATATTAAAAGGATAAATCAATTTTTCTTAGGAGGTTTAGGTGATTGATATCATTGTTTGAGAGGAATCTCAATATTAAATTCAATATAGTGATCAAAATATTTCATAAGAAACCTTATAATTTGAAATTTCATAACCCTATACTGATAAATCTGTATATAGGGAAATTATCTTCCTAAATATATATAGGAAATATTTTCCACTAAACATCACTACACATGTTGTGTTCTACTATACGCACGACACTAATAATTAAGGGAAGGAAAATCATAAACGGGAAAAAGAATTCAAAAAACTCGGAAAATAAGATGAGTGCTCACTGTAATTGATTTATCCACCAGTTTAATTCATAAAAATGAATATAGAAAAATAAATTGAACCATAAGAAACTCAACCAATCTATTATTCCCTCCCTCCAACATGCGCCAAAGTTAGTTCACAATTTGTATTGCAGTTATGATTGGAACACAGTTGTAGAAATACATAAAAAATAAAAAAATTAAATGTTGTATGATGGAGAACACCAATATATTAATAGAAAACTAATATAACATAAATTAAAATACTAAAATTATACTATAAATTGCTGGAAAGGCTACTCCTTATTTTCCAACAACAAGAAATTAATAACGGAAACATCTTTAAATAGATAGGGGTGAATGGATTATCTTCAAAAGTATCCTATGAATATTTACATTGTTTGAACCCAATAAATGATTGAATTGGGTACTTTAGTTATCGTAAATATTCTTCCTATATGTATTATTTGTATACCCACAAATTATCAGATTTATTTTACACATGTGTAGAGAGATATGGGAAATTTACTCTGAAAATCTATTCTTCCTAGATAGACTCTTTGTATCCCACACATCTGATTTCTAATTAATTTATGGAAATGAAAATGAATTATTACACCTATGAACCACAATAGAAGATTCCCCTATAGATGTCTTGTGGATTAGTTTTTTATTCCATCCCTTTTTATTGTATTTAGGGAGATATGGACCATTACTAAATATGTCTGTATTTGTGAATGGTTTTTGTTTCCTAGATTGCGGAATGATTTTGGTCCTATAAATGATAGATTTATATTTGTATCTAGAAGAATGATATATAGAACAAGATATGTGGAAGAAAAAAAGTAATTTAAAAATTTATTTTAGAGTTGAAATAGTATGGATAAAGTACCTAAAAAATAAAATAGTTAAATTACAAAATTTGGCCATTTTTGAAACTACGCTCAAAATACCAGAAAAAGATAAAAATGAGAAAATATACAATAAAATGACAATATTTTGGGTTTTAGAACATTTAATTAAATAATAAAATGTATGAAAATTTTATATTCATTACTCCCCACACATAACCATTACACTCATGGGGAATCATCTAATACCATGGTCTAAAACAAACACCCCAAAGTATAAATGACAATATAGATCAATTAAAAATATATTGATATATCATGCCTCCTACATGGATAAAATTTTGTAACTCTTAATGTATCATAAAAAGACATTAAATATTACCTTAATACTTATGTATATGTTATACATACCTCCCATAAGAAATTATTTATCTCCTTAGAAAATAAAAGTTTTATGTATTTTTTTATTCCCTTGAACATTTGTAATCATTATATTCATTAAATCCACCTAATATATCCACTTTACAGAGTCCAAAATGGGTCAATAATGAGGTCATATTCATTTTTTGTTTTGAGGTTGAGGGTTGAAAATTTTTAAATTAAAAAATATTTGAGGAAAGATGAAATGGGTTATGCTCTAAGGTGAAGTAAATGCATGAAAAAAAATTTCCTCATGAATTGTGTGATTTTAAATAATCATGAAAACAAAGACCATAAAATAATCTTTTTATTTAAAATTGATATTAAAATATGTAATTTTACCATCAATGATAACTTTTTCCATATTTCCCCCATTTTTATAATTGTTTCATCTTGAATTCAGATCTAGATTTTCACTTCAGAATCATATTTTGGAGGAAAAAGATACCCAACTTTTAATCTTTAAAAATTGGTGATATACTTGTGTAGTATTGTAATTATATTTTTTCTACCCATAAAATTTCTCAAAATTAAATTTATCCCACTAAAATATCAGTAAATATAAAAACTACTATTTTTGAATTCAACAAAAAAATGATATTCAAAATTTTAAAATATAGCTCATCTTCTCCCTCACCCACACTTGAGTTCAAAAATGACCCTCAAGTTAAATTCTATAATATGTTGATAATGGATAAATTTCTTAATAAATGGAAAAATAACATAGAATTTCATTGAGTTTAATGAATTAATAGAGGTTATATGAAATGTTAGAATAAAATTAGAGTCATGAGAAAAATGATCTTTCATTGTGGTGCCTCAATCATACTAGACACATTCCAAGAAAAATAAAAGCATTGAAAAAGAGAAAAATAGTAAGTTTTGTATCACACAACATGTTTAAAGAAAAATAAATGATTGTAATTATATTTTAAAATATGTTTCAAAACCTCTTAGGTTTATCATGATTTTCAATTTGTTCAGCACTTGTCTGCATGAATTTCTCAATCAATCAAAATTCATCAAATGAAATTATTAGATTTCAAGAAATAAAATCTATTAAGAAATAATATAAATAGAAAAAAATTAAAATAATGCAGTGATCCACAAATATCAAGATGGTTATAATTTTTAAATGTATTCTATTTAGCTTAAGAATCAAAAAATCACCACAAAATTGAAAATGTAAACCTGAAAAAACCAGGAAATGAATTCATGAAAAAATGGAAGAAAAAAGAAATCAT
The DNA here is from genome assembly GCA_963277665.1 of Viscum album. Lineage (NCBI taxonomy): Eukaryota > Viridiplantae > Streptophyta > Magnoliopsida > Santalales > Viscaceae > Viscum > Viscum album. Next base: position 432,379,460 of record OY728139.1, read on the forward strand.
AAAAATAGATATAAATTCAAAAACATATTACATTTTCTACACTCTTTTTAATTAAATATATACAATTGTTTTTATCCAGAATTTTAATTGGCTATAGAAATATAATCAAAAGTAAATACATTACCAAATTTATTTTTGAAGTTCTATCCTTGAGTTAAAATAACATTTTCCACCACTTTATAAATAAAATAAATAAATAATTAATTATAAAAATATATAAAAGTAAATAGATTGGGTAATAAAAATGGATATTTCTTGGTCTGACCCTAGAAGATGGAACTAGGATTTTACTGAACCAATTATGGAAGTTGTAGTTATTTAACACCAATCTGAATGTGGTTGGTATTTCTTATTCAAAAACCACTAGAAAATCCTTCTTCAATTTTTATTCATCACACACTTGTAATGGAGTAACCCATGGATAGAGTACATCAACACCCCCCCAGTTTTCATGTGGTACATCTTAGAAGATGGGGAAATGGGAAATAATGGTTCCTTTACATATTTGGCGAAGAATTCTTTGGCATCATCTTTATTACGAAGGCCATATTGTTTTACACTACATTTGAAATTTCAGAAAAAGTTATGTCACAGAAAAAAAATCAAATAAATAATATTAATTAATGAAAAATAAAAAAAATAAATATTCTCATTAATGAAATGAATATTGGATGTTGAACTCTTTAGGAAAGACCAGCATAGACTCTATCTAACTAGGGGGTATAATATATTTTAATATTAATATGGAGATAGGTCTAGAGGATATTATTATTATCTAAAAAGTATATGAGGGTAATTTATCCTTTCGTCTCCAATATAATCTAACCAATTTTCATTATAATCATGTCGTTCTTGTATTAAATGGCATATAATTATTAGGAAGCTCTTCAAGAAAATTCCAAGGAGAGATGAATGGATCATCAAGATGCATCTTCAAGCCTTCATTGGGTTCTTTATCATGAAATGTTTGTTGATAAAATCACAACTGTTATTCTTCATCTAGTTTTTTGTTGTTCCATTCTCAATGCTTTAAATTCTTCAACTTCATTGGATAGTGACGCTACCATATTTATAGCATTTTCATGAGTTGTAAAAAAAATTAAAGAAAAAAGGGATTTTCTTCCATTTTAATATTTAAGGTGTATTCAATTTTATAAAATTTATCACTATGTTAACAATTAGTAATATTACTAAAATAATCCATCTTGGCCAACGAATGAATGAATTAAAATAGATATTTTTTTATTTGATATTTTTTTTGTGATTTCAGGAAAAACATTGTTTGTATAATTTTCTCCTTACCAAGAATGGATCCAAATTGATGATAGATAATTTTCAAGGAACCCTAATCAATAAATTTTATTACTTGTGAGTTAAATATAATTTGCACTACGAGGGTCTATCTATCGAGGTGGTCACTCACGCACACTATATTCCTATTATCACTATTATAATTACAACTAATAAAAAACTAATGTATCTAATATGGGCGTGGGGACAAGGTTTTAATGATTTATATAATACAAAATATTATTATAATAATTAAATGAATCACATAATAATGTTATATAGAAAGAAAGAAGAAAATTTACTTTGAAGGTTTATCTGATTGATATAATTTTTTGAAATGAATCTCAGTAATAAATTTAATGTTGTGATCAAAACCTATCACACAAAACCTTATATTGAAATTTCGTAAACACATAATGAGAAAAATTCATACAAGGAAATTAACATCTTAAATCACTCTAGTAATCCTCTTCACTGACCATCACTACCCATTCCTTTATCAACCACGCACATAACACAAATAATGAAGGTATGGTAAATTAAAATCTAGAATAATAGTTCAGAAGATGGAGAAAACTACGCGACCCCTCACCATAATCTGTTTAACAATCACCTAATTTCCCATAATTTAATAATGAAAAATAAATTAATCCACAAGAAACTCATTCAATCCACCATTCAATCCATTGAATAAGAAACACAATTAGGTATAATTTATTATTGGATTTGAGAAGGGAACCCACTCGGAGAAAAACATAAAATAAATGAATGAAAATATATATGAAAGGGAACACTAATATATTAAAACAATACTAATATTACATGAATTATAGCATTGAAATGAACTGTAAATGGACAACAATGGATACCCCTAGTTTCAAAAAACATAAAATGATTAAGGGATATAATTTTATTTGATAATGGGGTGAATGAATTCACTCCCAAAATATACTCTGAAATATATGGTGTTATAGAACCACTAAATGAAATAATTAGTAATTTTAATTTTCTTGACATTTTTTCCTTCGTCACCTCTGTCTACTGAAAAACATTCAGCTTTATTGGACACGTGTGGATGGATATATATCCAATTTACTACTCTAATGTATTTGGTCCATACACACACTTTTTTTTTCACATCTCCAATTTCATACATATATATGTTCTTGAAAATTAAGGAATTACTTATGGAAACCATAATAATGGTTATTAAATGGATTTTTTCTAGGACCATGTAATATTCGATCTCTTTCACGTATTTAGTTTTAAAGTAACCAATTCTTAACATAAATGGATAGTACAACCTATTATATGAATATTCAATACTTAAAAAATTCTTTCCAGGGGACTATAATAGTTTAGTGTCTTTAGAAACTAAGAAACAATATATTCTATCTTGGTGAAAGATATAAAACATCTCCCATAATGATGTCCTTCTTTATACTTCTACCGAAAAACTTTTTTCATAACCTGGAGAAAGGAAATCATAAGAATGGGGTGACCACATATGCACTGTAAGGGTAAACAAGGGATTCATTTAAGCATAAATGTGAACACAATAGTATGATAACGTGATCATAACATTAAGAGAGCATACCCTAAATATCAGAGGCCATAAACATGAGTTATGGAATAAATCTAGGTAGTTCATAAGACATGAATCATAATGAAATACATTTATAAGTCATGATATCCTAACATATGAATAAAATATGGATTTTTTTTCATAAATATTTGTTTATAACATTGTGAACATGAATAAGTAGTAAAAAGGTATCCTTATTAAGTTAAGGACATGAAATCTGGCCAGTCATCAACTTCTAGACATGCAAACAGGTCCATTCATAACATTATGAACATGTAATCAGGTCCATGTGTAACCTCATTGACGTGAAACCAAGTCCATGTATGCCATTATGAACATGTAATCAGGTTCACACATAACATTGTGAATATGTAATCTGTTTCACGTAGAAAACATATATACATCAAACCGGGTCCATGCATAACATTATAAATATGTAATATGGTTCACTCATAACAATGTGAACCTATAAGAATGTTCACACATAAACTTACGGGCATTCAATCAGGTCCATACATAACATTGTGAACATGTAATAAGGTTCACTCACAACATTTTGAACATGTAATCATGTTCACACATAAACATATTGACATGAAATGAAGTCCATGAATAAAATTGTGAACATGTAATCATATTCATGCAGAAAATTATATTTATGATTCATCCAGTAGTACACAATGAATTTGAGAGAGAAACAAGTCACACCCATATCATAAAAAAATCATTCTTACATGTGGCATAAGATAATATAACATTCATCATATCCTGGACCAAAAAAATACAATAGTTTTATAAACATAAAATCATGACCCATGATATGAAATTGGTATTATTAACATGTCATCAAAAAACAACTTATCAAAAATAGATAGGTTTCATAACCATTTAGTTAAAGAATGGACCATGAAAATAAGTGGGTTTTATAAACACATAACCCATAAAAGGGAAACATGCCTCATAAAGACAATAACATTTAGCACAACACATCCATTGAAAGAATATGAATGGAACCTTATGATAATTTCCAATAAATCCATCAGTAACATCAACGAATGTCATATTATATGTAAAATTATTTTTGAATATATTTCAAATACATTTTTTGAGGAAAATATCCTTTCTTCTTCGAAAAAGGCTTTTTAATGCATAAAACCATTTAAAATACATTTTCATAGAAACAAAATAAAAAACTTATAAGGAATATGTGAAATAATCTTGAAAAAACATTTCATTAAAAATTACATTTTATGAAATTTCTCAAATATTACCCTTTTAAAAATTCAAATGAATCTTCAAAGGAATGACGACGAGTAAATCTGTACAAGTCATATGAGGTAAAGAAGAACATTCCATTTGCACGATAAAAATGATAGAATTAATTCTTTGTCCAGAAAGAGGAAATAATATTAAATTTAAGAGATTTTTAAAGATAAAAGTATAAACATTTCATTTAATTATTATATTATACTAATAAATTATTCTTTGAAACCCTTGTTTATAAAACATGGTCTTGAAGGAACACATATTTCCGACCAAATAATGGGTAATGTTTGGCTTATTTAAGACACTTTCTTATCTATCTTGTGTGAAAATGAATATAAATATGCTAAACATTAATGAATATATCATGAATAACTATAGGAAAATGAAATTCATGGATGTTCTAGAGAGGCATAATGTAATAATTCATCTAAGGAAGCATAAATGTAAATGATCTCGAAAAGCGATGAGATTGTCTCAATAAAAACATATAACTTGATAAGATGGGATCGTACTCTCCATGTAAGGAAAGGAAATTACATGAAGAATATAATATCATGAAAATATATACATTCAAGATAAATCATGTAAAATGTAAATATATGCACCTCTAAAAAGAGTTTAGGTGTATAGTAAAAACATGCGTCTCAAAGAAGACAAATTGAGACAAAACTACTTTACCGATTTAGTAACATTTGAAACTTAAACCCCATGAAAGAAGAATCATAAAATTGATATCAAAATAACCATTAATTTATGTATAGGATATATAGAATAAAATTATGTTCAGTACATACACCTCACAAAATGAAATAGTGGTGAACATAACATGTATCTCACAGAAATTAAAAGTGAGATGAAATCCCCTTACCATATGTATTGACTCTCTCTATACTCGTACAAGAGTCCTATATAATAAATATATGTTTATTATAAATATTTTAAAGATTCATATTATTATAAATAATACTGTTTATGGTTTTATTATGACATTATATTACCCACTTTTCAATGATCTTATGTTATGTTTTTTCATCAGGTAATTTTTTCATTATTATTCACTTGTTTCTTAATTTGTTTTATCGTCGGTCATTATGCTTATATCACGGTTCCATAATATATACTATGATATAAATATCATATATATACATATATTATATTAATAAAGTAATAATTTATATCATATAGATGTAATAAATTGAATACACCATTTATGGAGATGGTAAGCTCTACGTATGCATGAACAATGTTGACGTTATTATTGTCGTATTAAAATAAAGTGTGTAAATTACCTATGTATATATATTTGTATTTATATGTATATATAATTATTATATTATAGTTAGTGAATATTATTTATTATATAATATTATTAAACTATTCCTTAATATATTCTATGTGATGTGTGAATGAATCACATCGCTTTGAGGGGGCGGTAGTCCACGCTTCGCCAAACAAGATTATTGTATTAACACCAAATGGAAGGTAAAATATGTGTGTTTTAAAAGTAATAAATATTATTAAATACATAATAAATATAATATATTACATATAGAATTGTGTTTCATTCATAATGGCCTGCATGATTGGCAGTAATGGATAAATTAACAATCATCGTTTCATGAGGTAGTAGTTCGCAGTACACGAACATAGTATGTCCAACAACAATTCAATGGAGTTGTTTGTAAGTGTAGTTAAGAAATATTTAAAAACAAAATCCTTGTATATTTAGGATAATTTTTTTTCCACACAAGAAGAGAATAAAGATATTGGAGGGGTCGAGAAGGAAAATAATGGAATGGATCTTGAGAGAAGACATTGCCTCTTAATCATGTAACTCCTTTTGGTTTGTTCCAAAAGGATTCCTTGAGAGGTTTTCTTCCAAGAGGGAGGAATTGAAGTTGAATGTAGTATTTTTGGGATGTTACATGGTCAGATATTGGTCTAACTTAAAATATTTTAGTGTTTTGAGGAATGGGTAGAGTTGGAGACATTTTATATGGAGGGAAAATGACTCACATAGAATTTTTCGAAACAAATTAGGTGTGCACAAGTTCTTACCTAAAAAAAGTGTTAAAAACCCCAAATAACTCAATAATTGAGTGGTTTATGTCCCAAATATGGATATAAAATGGGCTTTATCCTTGTTTATAGGTCCTTTGGGCCCTTAATTGTAATTATTAGTCCCTAATTAAGCTTAATTAGGCCATAACCATTGTGAGTAATTTTAATCGCGTTTACTAATAATTTTGGTCAAAAAATCTACATGGTATTATTAGACTCTAAAAATTAATCATAATGTAATTTTATATGTTAGATATTTTATATTCCAAAAAAATGAGGAAAAATTAAGATTGGTTTTAATCCCACAGATGGGACAAATTAACGGGTTTTAAAGTTGGAAAAAGTTCAAAAGTAAGGATTTTATATTTTGTTTCAAAATGAAATTTATTATAATGAATTAAATTGTATTAATATATTTAATATTAATATTTTTTGACCTTAAAATAGATTTATAATATTAGTTATCATTAATAATTAATTAGATGAAAAAGTATTTTTTAACTAAAAGTAGTATTTTTCACTATTCATCAAAAAAAGAAGTTTCTCAAAAAATACCAAAGATTTACCCCAATATAATTTTGACGTTATTACTCAAAAATTAATTTTATTTTACCCAATTAAATTTATAAATATGTCTAAAATTACTTTTATTAGTAAAAGTGATTCATTCCAGAAAACAGTATTTTTAACATAAAAGCACTTCACCAAAAATATTATCTTTTATTATCAATATGTTTTATTTATATAAAACAAAAATATTTGAAAAGTAGTTGTTAATATTTGTAACCATAATAGTTACTCAAATAAAAATAAAAAAAAAATTTCACATGGGAGACCAAATGTGGAAAGTGAAAACATGGATATGGAAGGAAAATATTACTGTCATGTTCTGATAGAGATTGATAGAGAACAAGGTTAGGAGAAAATTACAAACCCGAAATCCATAAATCTCTAATGACCTAAGGGACTTTTGGATTCATAAAAAAAGAATGTATAATACATCATTATTGGTTTCAAAATCCTATATCCTAATGTTAAAAAAATCATTAAAAATATACATGGTTGATTTCTAGAAAAAATCATCATTTATTATTTTTTCGATCTAAATCATCCCTTTATATATAAAAAATATGTATATTTTTTCATTTCTAAGGTTCTAACAGATCAAAATTTCTACAATATTCTACCCCATATTTTATTAATTATCATCATCACCACTTTTTTATATCAATATATCCAATTTGAATAAATCCTTAAGTGTTAAGATTATACATAACATTTCTGTAACTTCTTAACCATGTAACCCATCCTAAAGATGAAAATCCAAAACATTAGAAAGAAGTCAAAATATTAGCTTAACATAGATTCCCATATATAACACAAAGTACCTCTTGGTTATCACATTCCAAATATGTGAATACCATCATCATATATTCTCCTGAAACATGGTAACAACTTGAATTAACTTAAATTGTTTTGGAAAACATTCTTTCTTCCCCATTACAAAGTATATTAGATTTACTCTTTAAATACAAAAATGAATTAAACATCATTAATGGTAGTATAAAACACCTATAAGTAGGTCCTTACTTTGTTCGAAGGTAATCAATACTATCTGATTTACCTATTCATATACCACGTAACTTTATCCATTCTACAATATCTTAACATAAATAAAATGTAAACGGTTACCTTCACTTAGTAAAAATGTCAACATTAATGAGATACCCTTTCTAGTAAATTCTTACCTTTGAAACTATTCATATAAACCATTATGAAATCATAAAATAAACAATCCCTTCACAATTCACCAATCATCATTTTGGAATCCGAATACATAAATACTTCTATTACTTCATCCTCAATACATTAAAAATAATACCTATTTCCTTTCATATTCTATCCGTAGTTTCTTAATCATCCACAATTTGACCATTAATCACACCACTTTGTTGATTCACTTCAATAAAATTTATCTTAGGACATTAAGATTCATAATGACAACATATAACCCACTTAAAACACATAACCTTCAATGACGACATAGGGAGGCAAAAATTCGGATCCATTTCAGTAACCAAACTCATCATTTTTACCTAGAAGTCACTTTATTTATATCTTTCATTTCCACAGTCGAAACACCTTATTGTTCATCTAAGACATTCACTTGGGTGATTATTTTCACATTCCTGAAACAAAGGAACCTGAAACTTCTCTCCACCATATTCTCCACTACCCAAAATCTCAGCGTACTCCTTCTTTCTCTTCCTTGATGAATCTGAGATTTGGTTACGGTAAATATTTTTAATCATGTTCTGTGAAAACTAGTTATACCTGGCCATAAAATCTTTCACTCTAGTGATCACCCCACACGACTTCTCATCAGAAAATCTTTTATCACATTCAACATTAATCTAGTTCCTTCTGATTCATGTCATTGACGAAACTTAGAAGCATTGTGTGAGAATTACTTATGATAGAAAAAACCACATAGTCATGAAATGAATTACTTATAGTATGTCTAAATCATGAAACCTTCCATAATCTATGAAACATCTATTTTATCTGAGGTTATTCATAGATAAATTATATCTAAATATATCATGACAGTTATGAAATGTTTGTGATTTTTCAAAGAATATCCCCCGGGAGTGTGAAACCATGTGTGCAGCAAGTGCCATTGTGTTGTGCCAGATTACCCTGAGTAGATCTCAAAATATCTTATCATAGTTATCACCCCTAGGTACATGTGTGTTAGATCCAAATCCTCTTTTAGTATCCAGACATGAATGTATTACTTGGAAACCACTCACTCTATCCTATAAAAAAAATTCCAGGACATTTTACTAAATGTTAACTCATCCTTATACTTATCCATAAAGATAACCCTAGAAATATCCTTAGAAATAAACATAGGGATCTCACTTGGATTTTTTCATCCTTGTTTCAAAAGGATGACTCAACCTTTCGTTTGATACCAACTATAGAAAACCAAGACTATAATACATGGATATCACATACTTTAAAATGGATATTCAATACCTCACAGAAATACATGCCAATGGACCATAATAGTTTAGTTTCTATGGAATATTTGGAAAAAAATCTTCTATCCTGGTGAAAGATATTCAACATCTCCCATAATGATCTCCACCTTTAGTACTTCTACCTAAAACCATTCTTAATAACCTGGAGAATGGAAGACATAAGAAAATTGTTAGCTCAGAATCTCAGTAAGGGTAAACAAAAGAGACATGTAAGCATAAACAATAACATTTTAGTATGATAACACGATCATAATATTAAGATATCATAACCTGCATATCAAAGGACATGAACATGAGTTATGGGATAAATCATGGAAGTTCATAATACATGAATCATAATGAAAAAATGCATGAGTCATGAAATCATAGAATAGGACTATAATGTGAAATTTGTGTCATTCATGCTGGTTTATAACATTGTGAACATATATAAGGATAAACACGTTCACTTATTATGCTAAGGAAATTAAATCAGGACCCATCATCAACTTGTGGACATGAAACCAGGTCCATGCATAACATTATGAACATGTAATATTTATCTTGTATAACCTTATGGATGTGAAAACAAGTCCATGTATTACATTGTGAACATGTTATCAGGTTTACACATAACATTGGGAACATGTAATCATGTTCACGCATAAACTTATGGACATGAAACCAGGTCCCTATATAACATTGGTAACAAGTAATAAGGTTCACTCATAAAATTGTAAAAATGTAATTAGGTTCACGCATAGACTTAGGGACATGAAATCAAGTCCATGAATATCATTTTTAACAAGTCATAAGGTTCACTAATGATATTGTGGACGTGTAATCAGGTTCACACATAATTTTATTGACATGCAATCAAGTATGTTCATAACATTGTGAACATGTAATCATGCTCATACCTAACATTTATACTAATGAGTCATCCATAATTAACCAATGCATTAGAGGGAGATATAGGTCACACCTATCTCTTAAAAAATCCATTCATACATGTGGCACAAGATAATAAAACATTCATAAGTTCCTAAACAATAAAAATATATGGGTTTTATAATCATAAAATTATAACCCATTAAATGAAATGGGTATCATTAATATGTCATGACATAATGAATTATCAACAATATATATGTTTCATTACCATTACATCAAATCATAACCCCTGAAAAGAAGTGTGTTTTATAAACTTGTATCCCACGAAATGGAAATGATCTTCATAATGATAATGACAATCATAACTCGTTCCTAGAAAGAATATTAATGGAACCTCTAGATAATTTCCTATAATGTAATTAGTGACATAAATGGATGTAATTTTAGATAGAAAATAATTTTTAAATATTTTTTAAATATGTTTCTAAAGGAAAATAACCTTTCTTCTTCAAAAAAGGATTTTTTAAATGAGAAAACCTTTTAAAAATAATTTTCTTAGAAAATAAACTGAAAACATATATAGAAGACATGAAAAGTTTTTGAAAATAAATTTCATTAAAAATTACTTTTCATAAAATTTTTCTTAAATCTGATCCTTTACAAATTTAAAGTAATATTCAAAGGGATTATGGAGGGTGAATCTGTATCGGTCGTATGAGGTCAAAAGAACATTCCTTTTAAAATATAAAAAGGTTAGAATGATTTCCTTTTACAGAAATCAATAAAAAGAATTGTTTGAAGATATTTTTAAAATAAATAAATTTTAAAAAAGTATTTTAATGATTATAGGATATTAATAAATTATTCTTTGAAACCCTTGCTTAGAAAACGAGGTTTTGAAGGCACAAAAATTTCCAACCAAAGAAAGGGTAAAGTTGGCCTTAAATGAGACACTTTCTTAACTATCTTATGTACCAATGAGTAGAAATATGGTGCCAATACATGATTATATCATGAATCAACAAAGTATAATGAAATACATAGATGTTCTTGAGATATTGAAATTAATAATTCATCAATGGAATAATAAATGTAAATAATCTTGAAAAGCGATGAGATTGTCTAAATGAACACTTATAACATTGTAACTTGGGATCCTACTCTCCATGTAAAGAAATGAAATTAAATGAAGATTACAATATCATAAAAATATATAGATTCATGATATATCATGTAAAATGGAAATATATGAACCTCTAAAAAGAGTTTTGGTGCATACAAAAAACATGAGTCTTAACGAAGAATATTCAGAAAAAACTATTTTACCGATTTGGTAACTATTGAAACATAAAACCCATGAAAGAAGAATGAAAAAATGGATATCTTAATAACCATAAATTTATGTATAATATACATAGAATACAATCATAATAATTACAAAACCCTATAAAAGGAAAGAGTAGTGAACATAACATGTATCTCACAAAAATTAAAATTGAGATGCAATCTACTTACCATGTGTCTTGACTCTCTCCGTACACATAAAAGCTTCATGTATAATAATTTTATGTTCATTATACATATTTAACAGAATAATATCTTATACATAATACCATATATGTATTTATTATGAATTTATATTAACCGCTTGTTAATGATCGGATGATAAGTTTTCACTTGTGGTAATATTTTCTTTCTTCTTCGTATGTGTCTTAATTTGTTATATCATTGGTCTTTATAATTATATCAGGATTAAAGAATTTATATCATGATATAAATATCATTAATATCAATTATATTCATATCAAAATAATTTATATCATATAGATTTAATAAATGGGATACATCATTAATGGAGATAGTAAGACGTACGTATGCATGAATGTTGTTTCTCTTTTTATTGTCTTGTTGAAAGAAAGTATGTAAATGATATATATATATATATATATTACTATTAAATTATCATGAATATATGAAAATAATAATATATTTTCATTATACCAATCCATAATATATTTTATGTGTTGTGTGAACGAATCACATCGCTTTGAGGGGTGGTAGTCCACACTTCCCAAACTAGATTATCGTATTAACACCAAATGGAATGTAAAAAAGAAATATATTTTCAAAGTAATAAGTTATAATAAATAAATAATAAAAACAAATATTACACATAAAATAGAGTTTCCATCATAATGGCCACCATGATTGGTGGTAACAGAGAAATCAACAATCCTAGTTTCGTGAGGTAGTAGTTCGTCGTACATAGAAATAGTATGTTCAACATCCATTAGATTGAAGTGTGAGTATGTTTAGGTCATAAAAATTTCATTAAAACGTCTTAGATTTTGGATTATACTTATTTGTTCACCGAATAATGGAACAGAGTAAGTGGATGGGGTGTAGAAGATAAATTATGGAAAGGAGCTTTACAGAAGACATTACCTCTTAATCATGTACCTCATTTTGGATTCTGCCAAAAGGATTCATTGAGAGGGTTTATGACCAAAGGGATGATTCAATGTCTAAGGGATGATTTTTGGGAGGCTACATGGGCATATTTTAACAGACTTAAATGTTTTGAGAGGTGTGAGGAAAGGGTAGAGGTGGTGGCCTTTTATAGGGAGGGGAAATGACACTCATGGAATTTTCAGAACCAAATTAGGTGTGGATGCGTTCTTACCTAAGAAAACTATTAACACTCCAACCAAACTCAATAATGGGAGGTATATAGACGAAGTTTTAACATCCAATGGGTGTTGGAAAAGTTTATAGGCAATTTGGGCCAATAAATTTAAGGGATTGTCCCTAATTATTCTTAATATGGCCTTAACTGATTTGATGAATTTTTATCACTTTTAATAATAATTTTGGTCAAAAAGATAACATTGTTTTAGTAGACTCTAAAAATTAGACTGAATAAATTTTTTTATTTTTGATTTTTGAAATTCGAAAAATAGAATTTAAAAAATTAATATTAGTGTTAATCCCATAGATGATATGAAATAATGGGGTTTGATGTAAAAAAATGTTCAAAAGTTTGTTAAGATTTTATATTTAATATCAAAATAAAATTTATTATAATGAATAAATTTTTATTAATATATAAATTATTCATATTTTTTAACCTTAAAAAATCTTTAAAAAATCTTTTATCATTAATAATTTATTATAATACAAGGCAGTTTTAACTAAAAAACATTATTTTTCACTATTCATGAAAAATGATATTTCTCAGAAAAATCCAAAAAATTCACCAAAGGATAACATCGAAATTCGGAATTAAAAAGTGATTTTTATCATATCTATTTCAATTTATAAATGTGTCTAAAATTAATTTTACTATTAAATTCTTTTTATTCAAAAAACCAATATTTTTTACACAGAAGGACTTTACCAAAAATATTTTCCATCATTATCAATATTTTCTATTTACACAAAAAAATAAATGAAAAATAGTTATTACTAATTTTAATATTTATTTTATATTTATCTTAATTTTTTAACTAAAATAATAAAAATAGATGTTTCATAGAAACTCAGTGTTGCATACATCGTACACTAAGTCATTGTTGTTTGTAGCACAAACCAAGTTGGTATTGCGTGTAGCGCAAGCCATGAATATATTTCATGTGAAAGGAATATTTGAAATAGTGATATATATATATATAAATATCTATTTTATGAGTAATGTTAAATGAAATGTATTTAGAAGTTATATTAATTGAAAAATAATAATTCTCAAAATATAGTGGTGTTTCAGGTTTACTGTATTTAGGTCCTTTATTAAATATGACAAGATCATTGTAGAGTTTTTTAGCCCCGGATTGTGATATGACTGTAGGCCTCTAAATGATTGATTTATTTTTGGATCTATAAGGATACAATTTATCCCAATATGTATGGAATCCTAAAAAAATTTCACAATTTAAATGGGTGTAAAAACTTTTATGTCCTAAATGCAAAAATAAATTCTAGTAATTAAATTCCATAATTATTACATTATTTAAATTATAATAAAAACACAAAAGAATATGAAACCTACCAATAAAATAACAATATGGTGGGTTTTAAAACATTTAAATAATTAATAGAACGTAGGAAAAAAGTTAGTTTCATCAATGGAATACTTAATAATTCCTTCCAAATGAGGTATAAATGCTATGAATTTACTATGACGTCATTTGGTCAAAAAATAACATTATAACTTCTTGGAATCAATGAATAGAGTTATATTTATCTTTTTATAGTGTTATTTTTATATGTTTTTATTATATATTGAAATATAAATGAAGAGAATGAATATCACATGAGTGTTGTGCTGAAGACCCCATGATCGGAGAAGTTATTTGAATTTTTTTATTTTTTTATTTCAGATTTAGAGAGTTTCATTCTTCGGATATAAAATCTCACAAGAGGGTGATTTTATGGATCCATTAAAGTAAATATTTACTGATAAATAGACAATACAGAAATTAGTTACTTAGAATAATAGTTTTTATGATTATTTTGGATTTTAATGGAACTATTTTGAGAATTTTAATTGATTTATGAGCCATCAATTATGTAAAATTGGAAGGGATTCATGTTACATTAGACATATTAGTCCGAGTAAAATGTAATTAAATTGAAGAAAATGTTTTCAAAACACCAAAGACTACATTACAATTTAGTGGAGGGATTATAATATATATTGACGCATCGAATAAAGGATTGAGATGTGTTCTAAAATTGAATTATATGGTTATATCTTATGCCCTATGATAATAGAACATTCAGGAGAAAATTACCCAAATCATGATTTTGAGTTTGATGTAGAATTTTATTCATCATAAAATATGGTTGAATTATCATTATAGATAAATATGTTTCATATATAATGATCATAAAATCATAAATTATATATTCACTCCGAAAGATATAAATATTCACCAGAGAAAATAGTACGATATAATTATATATTATTACTACTAAATTCTTTAACACAATGGGAACTAGAACAATGCGGAAGATGATTTGAGATAAATAGATCAAACTAGATTACCAATTATGAGAATATATTTTTTCAATATTTATAGATTTTAACATTTTGGATCAATATATCTTGAAGGAATGGGAGTAATCCAATCATGCTAAAATAAGTGTTCAACCATATACCCATGAAAATATTAATATAGTTCAAAAAGAAGATGTAGATCTATAATAGTTGGAGGAAATTTTCGCTGATTTCAATATAGATTTTGATGGAATGATATGTATCAAAAAAACATTATATATTAGATTCATACTATATTATAAGAATGAGTTTTTAGAGAAGGTTGATAATTCCTTATTCTCTTTTCATTATGGAAGTATGAATCTTGATAGTTATTTGGATGTGTATTTCGAGTTGGAAAAAAAGAAGAGTAATATTTCATTAAATGTATCATTGTTTTCAGTATATCATCATGATAAGTATGAGAGAAAATGTTCTAAGGGGATGTTAAAACATTACATATACCAAAAGTTAAATGGGAATATGTCACCGTAGATCTTATCCCCAGATATCAAAAAATATAATAATGATATAAATATATTTTTATTGTTATAGATCACACTATGAATTCATTACACTTCATTACAATAAAATAATACATCACTTTTGATAATATTTCAACAATTAACATTAAATAAGTTTAAGGATTAATGGATTAAAACATTTTGTTGTACCTTACTGTAATAAAAAGTTTACATTGATGTTCTTGTGATATTTGTAGCACGAAATTGATAAATAGTTATGTTTCATCATTTTTTTTCATCATTATATATATTTTCAACTGGATATTAATATTTAACACCTAAAGGAAATTATGATATCTTGTTCTCTATAATTTCCTAGTGTTTTGGAATAACACCTTCAAATAAATGAGTTTTATAACAATAAAATATTTCACTCAAGGATTCAGATCATCCATTATGGGGCCATCTATTGTATGAAGTGAAATACTCAGGAATGATGAGAATAGGATGGGGAAAGAAATCTATTTGGACCAAATATATCCAATGAAATGAATGATAATTTTTTACTCATTCAACAACACATATGGATGGTAAAAAGTTGATATAAAATTTATTCTAAAAATCAATTCTGAGATTTAGTGTTCAACATTTGTGGTGATGCAATTCTATGAATTTCTCCATGAATGAATGTTATGAGATTTAAAAATAATGTAATGTTGATCAATATGTATATTTTTCAAATTATGTTTCTTTATCTTGTAGTTATGATAGCTTACTGCTTGATAGTTCCAATGAACCTCCTTAAATTTCATTATTGTGCCATGTATCTCCCATGAGGAAGTACATACCAAGTCATTCACAAGTAATAAAATAAGAGTTCATACCAAAAATGAAATATATTTACTAGGATGAAAGAATAAAATAAATACTCGATCATTGAGTGAATAATCTATGAAACAATACCACTCACCTTGTCATATTTTTATAGAGAAACATCAATCTTGATGAAGATATATGATAACCTAGGGATATGATGAGAAAATATATAGTCAATTTTTATAGAAGAGTATAGGAAATTTGAGGAAAAATTTATCTTAATGGGGGATGTTAGAATGTAAAAATTCTACATTTTATGTAATATAGTCTTTAAATAAATTTAATTTTTCTCATAGGTTGTCTTATATAGGACACCAAGATTAAAAAACCGTTATATTATGTTGAAATGTTATTATTTAAATTGATAGTTGTCATATTTCTATTAGAAAAGGGGGTACAAATAATAATTTCTAAATTATATAAAATTTAGGGCTTACACATGTATGTAATTAATTCATTTGTTGTCAAATTATTTTAAATGAAAATGAAAAATCATTTAAAATAATAAATATTACTTTTATTTTTTTGGAATAATATTTTTTATCATAATAAAATAAATTAGTCACAAAAAGGTGAATTATTTTAATTAATTTTTTATATTTTATTATCAAAAAAATGTTTTATCACACATCTAATATTTTTATAATTATGAAATTCGAATAGATCTAGTTTTATGCTAAACAATAATTTTTTTATAACAACTGGTTCCATCACATTTTTTACACTTATTTGAAATTCAGTTTTTCCTACATTTAGAAATATTTTTTAAATAATTTAATTCATATTTTAATCTAAAATTTCAACATTATCTTTAAGTAATTAGTTATATAATTTTCTAAAAACACTAATTTTTTGATCATCAATGACAAGAAATAATTTTTATTAAAAATATGTTTTAAACCATTTATAAAGATGAATGTTTTAGATATTATATTTAAATTAATATAAGTTCAATTATGTTATAAATAATCCAATTTATTTTATTTTAATAAATTATATTTTGATTTTTTGATATAAAAATTGTTTGTACTTTAGAAAACAATTTCCTTCGTAAACTGCTTTTTCATCTCGATTGAATATTTATTTTTAAATTAAATCATTAAAATTTAATGTTTTTAATTTTCTATAATTTATACCTTATTTTTAATCATTATAATTTTTTGGTGATAATTTATAATGAATATTTCTTTATAATGAATAATAAAAATAGTAAAAAATAAGTTTCTGCTATTAAGGATAAAATTGTTTACTGGGGGTTAATATAAAATAAATATGTTAAAAATGCTCTAAAAAATTATCTAATTTATATTTTATGGAAATATATTTATCATATATCATCTAATTATTATGAATAGTTTATTTTTAATAATTTCTCTTGGAATGATACTTGATATTGTTGTAAAACATTGAAAAAACACAAGTGTTCCACTCACCTCAAATATGAAAGGCTAATACCTATTTTCTCCACTCCACATATCAAGATAATTTTGGATCATACAAGGCCTAATATATTAAATACTTTAAATCCCTTTCCACAACCCATTTCCATTTTTTTTGAAAAACTAATACGAGGATGCATTTGAGTATAATCTTTAAGAGGTTCTCCAAAGAAAATGTAATTTTTAACCATTCATTTTCATATTTTTTCTTCTTATACACCCCCAAAATATTAAAAAATTATTTTTGAATAATTGAAATGGTATCTTTCATAAACTAATATTTTATTTTTTTCATTCAATAACCTATATTCATCTCCTCTTCCATAAAATGCGAATCAAAACCGTCGATAGTGTCTATGACAAACTACTACTACCTAAAGAGATGAATTTTTTTCCATAACCATCCACACAAATGAATATAGTGACTAATTAAACACACACACACTTATAAATATATATTTCAAATAAAAATACTTCAATAATTATAATATCACATATACATATTTCTCATTCTAATATTTATAAAATGATTACGTTGCCTATCTGTAAATGAGGACTACTACCTCCATCAAGCGATAGGATTCATTTTTCAATTATACATTTCATGGTAAGTAATAAAGATATATCTATTGAATATATATGTATATATATTATATATCTATATAATATAATAAATATTATGGAAATGTGAATTAGTGATTACCATTCTTTCATTCCATCCTCTAAAAAGTGAAAAGAATATTTATGCGTTCGTATGACTTTCCATCTCCAGAGAGAGTGTAATTAATTTTCATTTCTCTATCATTTATAGATAAATATGAATAAACATATAATGAATATATATTCTATATATACCATTGTTTATTTTTTGGATATTATTTAACCATGGTAAATATACAATTAACAATACTACCAAACCAAAACATACATGATGAGAGAAGTAGTTATCAATCCAAACAATGATTTAAAAAAAATTAATAAATTTGAAATAATTTTTCTTAAATAAATCATGTATTGTAATATATATATATTTTTATGGTTATATAATATATTTATAATAAACCTATAATTATTATAAGGAGGTTCAAACATATCAGAATAATGTCAAGACTCAAGGTAAGAGATTTTGGTCTCATTTATTATTTATTTGAGAATGATTCCATATTTATCACTTGTTTTTTTATATTCAATATATAAATACAATGAATATAATTTATGATGTTAATAAATAAAAATATGGTAATATAAATATGACTATAACTATTTCTATTTATAAAAACTTTTATTTGACTGTTACCCATGGGATATGGGTTATATGTTACAATCTTCTAATTTATCAGGACTATTTAAGATTAATTTTTTTATGAAAATTCAACCTGATATTCCTATAAAGAATTAATTTTTTTTTTCATATAGTCAGATATGATGAAAACAATTTACTTTTATTTTCCCCATTATATGTATTCAAGATATTGAAATAATATTTTTTAGTAAAATAACAATTATTTCTCTCTTCAGTGGTAATTATTTTTTATCCATTTCCATGTTTTCTAAAATTTCTTCCATGAATTTTTTATTTAATATGCTTTGATTGTTAAATTAAATTTTTACCTATTTTTAAATTTTCTAAAAATGGGTTTAAAAGTAATATTCTTGCCTTTTTCTAAATCATGCACTTTTCCACTTTTTATAAAATTGTAAAACAATATATTTAATTAATTAATATTGAATAATTGGAATTTTCCACCATAACTACTCATAAATACTTGAAAATAATTTATTATTTTTCATGTTTCTTTTCATCAAAATTTAAATCCTTATTTTTTATAATTTTTTTAGATTTTATATAATATATTTCATAGTGAAAATGTAAATTTTTTCGAAAATCTTCTTGTAATTCATTCAATGTAATTTTAAAATATGATAATATCCTTTGATATTAATTATTTCTTAATAGGAATTTTATCTAATAATACCATCCTTATTGTTTATCTAGATGTTTTATATTGATGATATGTTTCTGAAACCATTTATTTTACATTTGATATGCTATAGTGAACTGATTAAATATTTATGAAAATTACATTAATTTCATAGGTTATGATGTGATGATATAATTAATGTATTGTGATCTTAGGGAACCAATTTTTATGATTTTATTTGTTCGATGTCTGGGAAAAAGTATATATCCATCCATTGTTTTTATTAATGTATTACTTATCCTACTATAAATATGGTAAACATGTTTATCTACTTGATCATTTATGGGGAAAAAGTTAATGAGCATGATCCCCTATAGGAATCATGTGGATGTGCTTTATCCACTATGAGAAATAGGTTGATGTTCTTGATCTGCATTTGGGAAAAAATATGTGTTTTATCTACTAAGGGAAATATGTGTAAATTCCATATTTTGAATTATTTTATTTTCTTTGTAGTTAACCTTTACATATTTAATGGGTTCCATACATATGATGGTTCGTAAATATTACGACATGACCTTATGGTTATTGATTTATTTATGAGGGTTTACCATCGTAATGATTCATTCATTTTTCAAAAGATAATTTTTTGTGGAATGAACCTTGATTATGATATTTAGTAGATCGGTTATGAACCTTTTATATTATGGTTAAGATCTTATTCACCAATTATTATCTTATTCTTTCATCTAAACATCAACTCATATATCCTATGATCTCCCTTATTGAAAATCCATTCTCATAGCTTCTTATGTTTCATTTCGCTAGGTTATGTATAAACGATTTTCTATTACATTATAAATATGAATATTAATATATTGGGAGATCTTTGTTAGAGATGATAAATATTTTTTGTGAAATTTAAAGATTCTACCTTATGTTTTAAATACAATAAATCTTTAAATTTCTTACATTTGTATGATTTTTTAATGTACTGAATAATCATATGGAATTATTTAATATTTCGTTATTAAATTAATAGGTTACTATAATAGTAGAGTATCAGTTAATATTTTAACTGCGGAATGGTTCTGTAGTGGGGAGGATTATATTGTGCCATAAAAGGAGTGTTTATGGCATGAATGGATCATTTGTAGAGTAGAGAATTGGATGGAAATTTTTATTGTTATATAAATTTAAAAAATATATATATTAGTTGTTAATTTGTGGCATGGAATCTTGTAGAATGGATTCTTCATTATCATCCAATTTTTGGGTAATTATAGTGTAGAGGTCGGAATAAGTGTGTACTCTATCATAATTTATGTATTATACATGAATGATTACAACACTTGTGATATTGTACCTCAGTTAGTGTATTTTATCTAGGTTATATTCATTACTATGTTTCTCATAATAGTTTTTTAAAATCCCCATTGTGGTGTAGTTCCTTCCATCAAGCCACAATCATGTCTAGTGTCATCTCTCGTGTGACAAAGTGAATAGTGTTTTGTCACAGTATTCTAATTTTATGTTATTCAAAAAATTATATAATTTATAGAATTCTATCTACCTTAATAATTTTATAAAAAATCTTGGGAGTCTTTAATCATATATTTTGTAGAATATCACCCTATCCTTATGGGATTTATCACATGGAATCCATTTGTTGAGCATTAATAATTCTAAGGTGATTCATATCTTCTCCTAGAAAGTTTTACCATATTATTCAGCCTAGATATGGTTATTCATAGGATGATATATGTGTTGGGTGATGTGGAAATTATATATTCATATATTTTTTTATTATAGAATTATTTTCCATCTAGGTAGTTATCTTGGGTTTGATGATGTCTATTTTTTATTACACCATTTTCTAAGAATTTCGATATCTTTGTTGAGTTAGGGATCCTCATTATCTCACAATTCACGTGAATGAGTGAGGTTTTCAATCTTTTTATTCTTTTTGAGTGTATTGTATGGTTCATTTTAATTAATACAATGAATTTTTATTAGCTAAACTTTAATAGGAAGGGATGAATTCAATTTTTTTAAATATATTTCGTTGAAATTGTTAGTGTTATTACACTTACATATTCTCGTTAATAAATTTCATGGTTTTTTAGAGCATTTAATTTTTTATAGATGATTAGATTGTGAAAAACTTTTTGTTCTGATTATATGACACCATCTTAAATAAAAAATGTAAGAATCGATATATGGATAACTAATTTGGTTCCATGGAAAAATGGAATTTGTCAGAGAATACCCATACTAGGTAAAATAGTAATTTAATGGGAGAAATTATTGTTGAATATGTAATTTGGTGTTATAAACTATAGAATATGATGATATGTGTTGATGTGATTATAATCAATATGCCTATATTATTTTAATCTAATTGGGTATTTTTATGGGATAATGGTGAAGTTCAAAGGTGAGAAATATATTTTTAGTGAAGAAATTATTTATTTTGAATGGGATGTCATATAGATTTATGTGTGGAGGTAGTGATTTGTGGTTGTTATAATGAGATATTTGGGTTTTGGTGATGGATTTTCATATATTTTATAGTGGTGGTAGTTTGTGTGGGGTGTATGAGTCATTATATTGTAATTTTTTTTATAGTTTCCTAGCTATCAATTGAATAAATCGATATATTAAAATTGAGATGAAATATTTTATTAAACAAATAATAATAAAGAGAAAATAGTGTGTGGTAATTTGAATTAATGCATAGAATAATAAATGAGTGGGTTATGTCAATGTAAAGTAAAATTAATTAGTAAATGGGAGTTATTGGAAACTCATTAATAAAATATATCGTAGAAGAAATATTTGAAATTTAGATTGTGTGGAAATGTTTGGTGGTTTTATGGTTTCATGGATATTATAGTGGTAGTGGTTCTGATAGGTGGAATGAGGTGTATTGGTGGTGTTATATACCATTCTAGAGTAGTTGATGTTAACACATGAATTGGTTGTTGTATGTCATCTATCTATTTTTTATTTTTATGGTATTTTTATAATCACCCCACCACCCAATGTTTGATAACCATACAAATTATCAATTTTACAGGGTTCTCGATGTTTTTTACAACCAGGTTTCTGGTGAATCATATGGATTTATAACACCTCATTCTTACTATTCCATCTGTAGTAGTGGTTATGATATAGGTCAGTTTTAGTGTAAACTTGGTGATATCAATTAGTGTTGGAAATCATCTAATGATAATATGAGTTTGTTTTGGAGATCTACTAATGATGATGAGGGTGTTATATATTGTCTAAATAATTCATGGTTAGAGGAGGGTGTGAGGTTGATGTTCTTTAATATTCTTGGTACCCTATTATTCTAGATAAGAATCATAGTTATTTTGATGATAGTGTTATGTGAAGAGATTCTAAAATATGATTACAACTCATTCTAGAACATTCTGTTATATATTGGGGGAGGTTTGGAATGTTTGGGATTCATCCCAAACCACATATTATATATATTTATATATGATGAGATATTCATGTAAGGTATGGGAGAACAAAAAATTTGATGTTTGTGTGTGATGTTGGAAAATCATTGTAAATGTGGCCATATAGAACATTTTATAAAATTCCACTTACACAATGTCAATATATTGGATGAATTATTTTTCGAGATTGTCATGGTTAAATCAAGAGGGGATAAATAAAATATTTATGTTCATGCTGATTCATTGTTTTGTTTACTAGAACATTACTGTTTTATTTTCACATTTTCAGAAGATATCGTGGGTATGATCCTAATGAGTATACATAATTTACACACCCTATGAATATATAAACCAATTTTCAGGTTTCAATGAATATTTTAGGGACATAGGTGGAAATTACTATATTAAACACTAGAGTATTTCTAGAGTCACGATCATAAGAATCATATTTTTTTGTATTTATTTTGAGACTTTTATTTTTATTTTTTAATGTTGTTCATGCATTGTGGTGTGATTTTAGGTTTATTTTATTGGTTGCAATTGACTATATTTATGGTTGATTTATCTTACCACATTTTAATTATTAATAATGATGTCAATGTCTTAAATTTTGGAGATTTTTATTCCATCAGAGTTAGTCTTCATCTCGTGGAATAGTGGAAAGAATTCTAGGATGATATTAACTCTCTTCATTCATAACCAGTCTATTATGAGTACCTTTATTGCGACGGGGTCAAGAAATATTTCTTTAAATTTTTTTGGTTGAGAGATATGCTGGATTTTGAAGTTAGGAACTATGGATATTTTATGGATTGTTAGCTGAGAGGAGCTAGTTGATCTTTTTACATGACATAGGTTAGGGATAATATAATTTAGATTGAAATTCAGTTCCCTAATATCTTCACAATGAACCTAAGTATACCAAATGACTAAGTCAAGTGGTTTGTTCATTAGGAAGAAACCTATAATAGGTACAAGCATCGTACTTTTTGTGTTTGAATTTTAATTTGGGTGACTTTTGAATATTAACTAACTTAAAATGAATTAACTTTTATAACATTATTTGATATCGAGTAGTGGGTTTCACCGTCATTTTAAATATTGGTACTAAGTCATCATCTTAGTGAGTCTCAAGAAGTAGAGGTTCAATGGGTTGAACAAGTTAACCATTATAGGATCAACCTAATAAGGGTTGATGGATCTAGAAAATATAAATGCGACCCTTTAAGTGGTTGATACATAGTTGTTATGACAGGATAAGCTATTATATTTATATAGTGTACTAATTGGTGGATATCGATATAGGTATTGGTCTAATTTAAACATGGGAATTATTTTTTGTATGACTGGTAGTTAGTCAGATGAGAAAATCTACACAGTAGTAGTGGATACTTCATCATTCTGATCAAACATTGGAATATGCATCATGAAATTACTTTCTGAAGGAGTTCCATCTGAAATTTTGATCATCGTATTTGAACACAGAAAATATGCAGGAACATGAATCACTTTTTCAAGGGTTATTGAGTGAGTGGGTGACTGTGATGATCTTCAAGGAGAACCTACTATTTTCCTATGATATATTTCCATATACGGAGTCTCTATAGCGGCATTTGGTCAAGGAGATGTTCCCATTGATAAAATACGTTTTGAAATATTTTTTTTCTTCTTATTTATATAGGGATGAAAAGTCGGTGGAGGTTATCAAGTGGATTATTTCTCTTGCGGTGCCTTGATAGGGTGTCTGGTAGGTCATTTTTAGGAGAAAGGATCTATGTAGTATATCTTAGATGTCTATATAGTCTATGTTTTGGCTAGTGGTGAGTTGACCATAAAAAAATTCCTGAAATTATCGGGATATAAGATCTGAATCATTTACCTATGAGATAAAGTTTTCATTCCATGTATGTTGGAATTTGGGATACTTTTAGGCTAAATGTATGAATCCATAGGGATAAAAATATCATATGGGTAGTCTGAGCACATTTTAGTGGAAAAAATTGTTACATCGTAAGAAGCGTCGGTGGTATGAACTACAATTATATTTTAATGTTTCCTTGTGTTGATTGGGTAGGAAGAGGATGGTAATATATTATGTGTCTATGGAGTTATTCATCAACGAGAAAAACAAGTCCACAGATGATATAGAGTTTGTATAGGATGAGATTTCATTGAATTCATGGTATGATTTAATCATCTGAGAGAGTTTCATTGTTTTTATAAAACAAAACACCCTAAAATATTTCTCCTCTTAGTGGGATATAAACGTTCCTTAGTATAGGTGGATGATGTTTCTCCAAGAATATGATATTTATATCTATTACACTCTTGGAAGGGGGAATTTATTTTCTAATGAATGTAGTCATAAATCATAAAAAGACAATCTTTAGGAGTTTAAGGATGTTTGGAGAGGAATACAGGTTCTCAAAATGGTTTATCTTGATGAAAAGGAATTTTGTGTCAGATGTTGTCTTTATTAGATGATGGGGAAATCATCGTTGATGCAGTAGGTCGGGGAGTCTTAATGGAGACACTCAAAGGCATAGGTGATCGAAGGGTATCCCGAATGGAATGTTGTTTCAAGGGAGGTTTTTTACCCAATTGTTGATATGAGGGGGATTTATTTGTGAGATTCACAACTAATATATATCATTTCATTATGGTGTGTTTATGTTGTATCATTTCATGAGGAGGTTGTTTGTTTTTCTTGGGATGAAGCGGTTAGTAGAAGTGTTCATAAAACAGTGTTCAGTGTATCAGTAGGTAACCACTATATATAATGTAACTGGAGGGTTGTTTAAGCCTTTGGATGTACTTTAATATAAATTAGAGGAATATTTTTTTGGATTTTAATACAAGGTAATGTCACTACCTGTCCCCCGGGGCCTGTATCGTGACTACCCCAAGCCCGCCTTCCATAGGCCAGGGGCTAGAGACTAGCACCAAAGGCATAAATCCCTAAAACTGGGAAGGCATTGCCATTAAAAATCATAAACACACACAACCAGAGTACGAGCAGAAGAAAAAACTAAGTAGAAATTGTATAACAAGTGTACTGAAAGTAATGGGGGCCAGAATACAAGACCAACTGTAAAGTACAACTGAAATCAAGTACAACTGAAAAAGGGACAAACATCTGAAAGGTGAAAGCAGCTCTTGGATCGTCCTCCGGTCTTCCTACCTAAAGGGTAGGTACAGATGGACTCCCCAACACTCCACATCCTTCAGACTCCAATGTGTACCAATACGTTGCAAGGTCCTCCTCTAGGTACCGTTCTGTCCTTGCACTCTCAGCCTCCGTCTACGCTATCCATCATCTGCATCCAACACAATGAGGTGCAGGCATAACCTATGCATGGGTGAGTATAATGATACTCAGTAGGGACCCCGAGACCCTCAAGGTCTCACAAAATCCAACAAGGATAAACCAAAAATTATTATTTCAATGGATAACCATTACTTGGGTATATGCACGTACATATATCTAAGTTATCAAGTAACCCATCTCAATCATGAGAAAATCACAAAGGTCATAGACTCAACTCAAACCGGAATTTTTATTATCGAAACCACGGCTGCTGGAGAACTCCTCCTCTGTCAGGTAAAGTGGGCCTACCACGACACCGAGGCGCTTCTCACTAACATTGTACTACTAAGGTACTCTTCCTGTTGAGTACCGCGGGTCTGCTTCCAACTACCAGGCACTACTCTACTGTGTGTCTGTCGCCAACTACCAGACACTCCACCTAATAGCCTACAAAGTTTCTCCTCTTGTCAAGTACCATGGGTCTGCCTCCAACTACTAGTCACTCCTCCTCCATGAGTCTGCTGCCAACTACCAGGAACTCCCCACTAGGCTAGTCGAATCACTCTGAGTTGAATCGGTTATAAAGTCATCAGGTCTATCAGCGACTTGGTCTTCGGACTCTTCACGCTCATCTCTGGGAGGATTTGCTCCACGAGCTATTGGCTAACACTTCAAGTTTCATTAATTTTCATGTGTAAGTATCTCAAAGACCGCCTCATCATTGGGGTGTCAACGCAACAGATGGCGCGTTAATTGGACGCCCGGTATATGAGTTATTGGCATTTTTTTCCCAAGGGCCCGATTGATATTTAATTTCAAACCAACTCGACTTCACTCTAACTATGTCCAAAACTCAAGTGGGATATGCCAAATAAACTATCTCACTCTAATCTTTCCATCACCGCAGACGGTTTGTCGATAGGACACCAGTAGTCCCAGAAACAGTTGAAAATGTGTAATCGGGTTTGACGGGTTCAGGTCCGGTCTGACCCAGTTGGACCGACCTGGGTACAGACTAGGGTCTAACCTGGTCCGTCGGTCTGACCCAGCCTAAAGGGTCGGATTGGCCCAAAGCTGCGTCCCGGCCCGATGCTGCGGCCCGACACATGGGGGCGGCCTGGCCCGATGGCGTGGCTCGACCGAGGGCGTCCCGACCGATGGCGGCTCAGCCGAGGGCGGCTTGACCGAAGGTGGCCCGACGGCTAGACCGCGTGGCACGGCTGGCCATGACGTGGGGGGGGGGGGGTGCGGTGCCCCCTATATTTCGAAGGAACCATCTCTAGTCGCCGATTCAGTGAACCACGGGACTCAAGGGGTCCCGCCTGTGGCGCACACTGGTAGCAGGCTCAGACGACCGCCCTCTTTTATCCACCACGTCCTATGGTCACGGTCCTATACCACTGTTGCGGCACGACAGCACCATACCCCTCCACCGCGGCCCACACTTGCAGTGGCTCCCTGCTTCTCTTCTGGTGTGATAGCGCCACACCACCTTCTAAATGATGCGACCCTCCTCTTGTGCCACTGGCTTCTTCGCGGTCTGCCTCCGTCGTCAACAAATAATATCAACCAAAGGGGGTGGGTCAAGACATGTTCATGCAGTCCGAGCCCTCCTCGTCATGGCGATAACATTTTCCATACCATAATCTACAAATTTGAATGATGAGGAATGGAGGTTTATACACATATATAAAATTACTCAAATCCCCCTACCTCATTTGTCATTTGTAGATGATGTTGCGGGAAAAAGGGTGGACATCGATTCATCGTTTTCCACATTCATCATGCACTCCTAATTCTCACACTCATGCATCGGGAAGTGTTCAGAGGTGATGAATTCGAAGATGGAATTCTTCGTGGTCGACTCCTTCTCTTTTGGCACAACTAAAGATCAAATATGGTGTTCGTCGTTCTGTGATGGAAGGGGGGTGTTCTTCGTTGGAAGATGTAGTTCTACAAGAACTCCGCCTATCCTTAATTATTCCAAAAAAATATTATGCCAACTCCAATAAAATAATAGCTTGTATATTATTTAATTGGTGTCATGAATTCGAAATAATTAAAAAGGATCCAATTAATTAAAGGAAGAGAGATTTCAATTAACTAAATGCATGGTTTGGCATAATTAATTGATGGGGTAAGGTGGAGAGTTTCACCACTTAATTGGGGGTTCCAAGGGGGTTAATGCCTGGGTGGTCCCCACCGATAAATATCCTCCCAAGAGAGGTTATGTGCAGGTGGGATCCACCACCATAACCTCTAATGGGAGGTTATGGTGTGGTGGATCCCACCTCCAACCTCCCCTTGGAGGGTTTTGACAACAATAAATAATAATAAAGTTAACACTTTATTTTTATTCAAATTAATTAAAAAACCCTAAAAACTAACTTACATTCTTTGTCAGAATGCAACTGCGGTAAAGGTATCACTAAGAAATTACTGACGTTGTGAGTTCAACGGTGCCCTCAGATTTCAATTCCGAGAACAGGTTCAAAATTTATAAAATACCGCTCGTATGTTTATTGAAAGTACCCGAACAAAACTTCAGAAATTGATTCTGGGCACACTGGGCCTTGGAATCAAGCGCCACCAATTTTCGTGGTCTCATAAAATTCCCTTGTATTTAAGAAAAATAATTTCATGGAAATTTTGAGACTTCACATTCTCCCGACCTCAGGTATTTACATCCTCATAAGTTATAACTCGAACTAAGGGAACAAATGGGGGTACTGAGCACGCATCTGAGCCTCCCACTCCTATGTTCTCTCTTGGAGGATCCTGTGCTACCAGTGAACGCGCACTAGAGGAATCAAACATCCATGTAATAACCGCTCTTATCGATCCTCAATATCCACTCAAACCTCTGTGAAAGTCGCCCCATCGTCGACGTCCATCTCCCCATGGATGATGATGTGGGAAGAGTCATGCACGTATCTCCTCAGCTGGGATACATGGAAGACGTTGTGTACCTAGTGCAACTGAGGTGGAAGATCCAAGTGGTATGCCACCTCACCTACTCTGCTGAGGACCTGGAAAGGTCCAATGAATCATGGAGAAAACTTTCCACCTTGGCCAAATCTGCATAGACCTCGTCATGTTGCGATCCGTAGAAAGACGTGGTCACTATCCTCGAACTCTGGAGGTCTTCGTATCCTATCAGCATACAACTTCTATCTACTCTGTGCAGTCTTCATCCACTCCTGGATGATCTGCACCTTCTCCATGGTAGCCCATTCCATCTCTGGTCCCACTAGTGCTGACTCCCCTAGGTCTGTCCAGCACAATGGTGATCTGCAAGTTCATCCGTACAACCCCTCGAAAGGTACCATACTGACGGTGGAGTGATAAATGTTGTTTTAGGAAAAATACACCAAGGGTAGGTGATCATACTAGCGGTGAATAAAGTCTAGGACGCATGCACGAAAGATGTCATCAAGGGTTTGGATGGTCCCCTTGGTCTGACCATCTGTCTGAGGATTGAAGGCGGTGCTCAAGTGAAGTTGTGTCCTGAAAACCTCCAGCAACCCCTTCCATAGCTGGGAAGAAAATAGTGTGTCACGGTCATATACTATAGAAGAAGGTACTCAATGTACCCGCATAATATTCTGCACGTAGAGGGGTTCGAAGCTCTCTACTGATCCATGCTCTCTAATCAGTAGGACGTGGGCAGACTTGGTGATTCAGTCGATTATCACCCAAACCGAGTCGTGACCCCTGGATGTACGTGGAAGACCCATCACAAAGCCCATGGATATCCCATCCCACTTCCACTGTTGTACCTTTAAGGGATGAACCAAGCCTTCTTGTTTCTTGTGCTCTGCCTTCACTTGCAAACAAGTTAGGCATCGTGAGACAAACTCAGGTACTGCCTTCTTCATTCCTGGCCACCAGTGCAGTCATCGAAGGTCCTGGTACATCTTTACCCATCATGGATGTACCGTTAGAGGGGAAGTGTGGAACTCCCTCAACACTTTCTCCTGAAGTGAAACCGGTACCATAGTACGCCCTTTGAAGAGGATGACATGCTCCCCTCCTTCAAGAAATCTATCAGGTGCTTGCCCTGTGGATATCTGAGCACATTGCGTCTCGCAGTCAGCATCCCCATGCTGAACCTCCCCGACTTACTAAAGAAGTGGGGGAGTGACTATAGATTGGCTGATCCATCTCTATCCACAAAGGATATCTGTAAGGTAGACAGCTACTCTGTCGCCTCTCCCAACAGCTGTATACCAGACCTCATGTTGAGTGTATCTGCTACTATGTTCCACTTCCCATGAGTATAGACTATCTCAAAGTCATAGTCCAGGAGGAACTTAATCCATCGACATTGTCTCTGGTTTAGGTCCTTCTGAGAGAAGATATACCTGAGACTCTTGTGATCAGAGTACACGGTAAAATGTTCTCCCATCAGATAGTGTCGCCACATATTCATGGAGAATACCACTTCTTCTAACTCCAATTCATGGGTATAGTAGTTCTTCTCGTGTTGTCTCAGCTTCTGAGAACCATATGCGATCACTGCTCACCCCAGCATCAGGACTTACTCGAGTCCAATCCCTGATGCATCGCAGTAGACTACGTACCCCACACCAACCTCCGGAAGTCTCAAGATAAGGGCACTAGCCAGCCTCTACCTCATCTCATGAATGCTCTTCTGGAGTCTCTCTAACCATATGAAGTGGTGCACCTTCTTCGTTAAGGCTGATAGTGGTGCTGCAACTCTGGAGAAGTCTAGAATGAATCCATGATAATATCCCACCAATAAAAATTCCCTCTGCCTTTGGGGAGGTAAACTCGGAATCATTGTTTGAAAATATGTCACCAAACTATGCCACTTCTTCTGAAAACTCAAAACTCATACGCATGATTTTACCTCTTGCTGCCCAGGTTTCCTTTTTCACCCAACAAGGAAATCCTCATTCCAATGTTGTAGAGAATCCAAAACCATTTTTCCTAATATAGTCAACCTGAGTATGAACTGTGGATGTCCAGTCATACCCAAACTAACGTCCTAAGGCCTCTACGTTTCCCCCAAGAGGTTCTAACCAAAACTCTCACCTTAAGGGTTAGATCACACTATCAGTGTAAGTGTGATTATTGAGTCTACTTATAAAGGTATATCCAGCTGTGAGGGTCAAGTCAACGGCTTAACAGGAAACTCTAGGTCTTGGACATGATTTGTAGAAAAAAAAATGAATGATTGGTACCTATGACTATTAATTCTATATCTAGTAGTAGACAAAGACAGTACCCCGAATCATTCCTGGAGACCTTGGGTCACACTCCTTGACTGCATGCAGCCATTCCATTCCTTTTTCCTCCACCTCCCTAATCCTGGTGAGGACCACATTAGGGTGGAGGTTGTAACATGTTGAAATGTATAACACATCATTCTATTCTCCTAGATTTGCTTCCATGTCTGCTACCATGAAGATTCATCTGTCCTTAACACTTCCCCTTCCAGAAACATTTTACATGCTCGAGTCTCTAAGACTGGTGCCAGTTTCCTATTTTTCAACTGCTATCATTCACCGGCCGTATCCTCTTAACCAATGAACTTTCAACCACAAAGTTTATCTCTAATACCCTAACATGAGTAAGAGTTCTTATAGGAATAGTGTTGGATCAGATGTCCTTAAACATGACTTAATCAGAAGTCTAAGGCCTGAACACTGATTGTAACATATTCATTAAGTACCAGGAAAGATCAGTTCGCCTCGATGATCACTCAGCTACCAACATGTTTTCCTGTCGATGATTTAGAAGTTCTAGGGAACTCTCAGCCACCTCCTCAAGCCATTCCTCAGCCTCTTATGAGTCGCGCTTGCCTCAGAACCTGAGGGGTATCTGATGCTGAAACATGTGTAAGGAACATAGACTACATGTTTCCTCTACCAGTGCCACCAGTTGTAACTATTGAACAACATGCAGTGATATAACTGACACACTACTAGAAGGTACTATCTCAGGAAATGGTCCACATACCGAAGCCTCTTCATTATGTGGACCATCCTAATGTTCACTCATTGAAGAAGACTAGTATCTAAGATCACCATCTTCTCTAGTGGTGTCTCAGCTAGGAAAAATACTCTAGAAACGGCCTCTAGCTAACCCTCAACAGCGTGGGGAATTGTGTCACATCAAAACCTCAGTGGCCTCCACTGAAAAATAATTATCTCTTGTATGCGCACTACGTGAAGATTTTCTGGGACAAATTATTCCTGAAATAGGATCTTGTAGTCTACCCAGAGAAGCATTATCTCGTTATGAACCTAGATAATCAAGCTCCACCAATTGTCCGCTGCTTCCTGTAGAAGGCTGGAAGCGAGAATTACCATGAGGTCTGCTGGTGTCCCTACCAGTCAGAAAACTCTCACCACAACCTCCAGATAATCCTCAGATTCTTGTGGGTCTGTCTCTCCCATGAACCTGGGTGGCCTCTTGTGATGGAAATCGTGCAATGTGCTCATGTGACATGCACTCTCTTCGGCTGGAGCTGGTGGCATCGGTGGTCCAACAGGTAATAGTACCGCTGATGCCTCTACTAGGGAAAGGGAACTGCATCGAGGCCTCATCGCTATGTGGGCTATCAGTACCTATATCTCTTGAAACTCTAACTGGAAGTCTGTGTGGAGGAATCTTGAACAGGTGGGACATGATAAAAAGACTATACCTGATGAGCTGTATTGGTTGTGCTGACTTAATGAAAACTTTTGAAAACATGCACACAATTAGTGTTTTCATACACTTACTAGGAAATCAGAAGTTAGGGTCCTGGTGTATGGATACGTCGGCCGCTGCACCAACAGTGGACTCCCTGAACTGAAAACCACACTCATTAACCTTAACACAATTGCTTCACAGAAAAGAAATATCATAGTGCTATGTTCTGCGGTAGAACCGACTCCTCTGATACCAATTTTTCATGACCCGTCCCCCAGGCCCTGTATCGTGACTACCCCAAGCCCACCTTCCATAGGCCAGGCGCTGGGGACTTGCACCAAAGGCGTAAATCAATAAAACTGGGAAGGCATTGCCTTTATAAATCGTAAACACACACACAACCAGAGTACGAGAGGAATAAAACACTAAGTAAAAACTATATAAGAAGTGTAATGAAATTAATGGATGCAAGAATACAAGCCCATCTGTAAAGTACAGGTACAACTGAATACAGGTACAACTAAAAGTGGGACAAACAACTAAAAGGTGAAAGAAGCTCCTGGATCATCCTCTGGGGTTCCAACCTGAAGGGTAGGTACATATGGCCTCCTCAGCACTCCACATTCGTCAGACTTTACCATGTACCGATACTTCGCAAGGTCTTCCTCTGGGTACCATCCAGTCCTAGTGTTCTCAGCCTCCATCAGCGTTGTCTGTTGTCTGCATCCAACACAAGGAGGTGCGAGCATAGCCCGTGTAGGGATGATTATAAAGATACTCATTAGGTACCCCAAGACCCTCATGGTCTCAGAAAATCCTACAAGGATAAACCACAAAGTATGATTTCAATGGATAACCATTACATAGGAATATTCTTATACATATTCCAAAGTTATCAAGTAACCCATCTCAATCAGTAGGAAAACACAATGGTCATAGACTCATCTCAAACCAGGATTTTTATTATCGAAACCACGACTACTGGAGAACTCCTCCTCTGTTGAGTACAGTGGGCCTATCACAACACCGAGGCGCTTCTCTCTATCTTTGGACTGCTGAGGTACTCCTCATATCGAGTACTGAAGGTCTACTACCATCTACCATACACTACTCCATTGTGGGTTTGTTGCCAACTACCAGGTGCTCCCCCTAATAGCATACAGAGGTACTCCTTCTTTTGAGTAATGTGTGTCTGCCACCAACTACCAGGATCTCCTCTGCCATGGGTATACCTCCAACTACCAGGCATTCCCCACTGGGCTTGTCGAGTCACTCCGAGTCGAATTGTTCAAGCATTCTTCAGGTTTGTTAGCTACTAGGTCTCTGCACTCTGCACGCTCCTCTCCGAGATGATTGCTCCACGATCTACTGGTTGATACTCCAAGTGTCAAAAAGTTTTATTTGGAAGTATCTCAAAGGAAAACCATTTCAAAGGGGTCTCAATGCAACAGACGGCGTGTCAATCGGACGCCCGATCTGTGAGTTATTGGCATTTCCATCCAAGGGACCTGGTTGGGTTTTTAGGTTCAAAAAAACCCTACCATACTCAAACTATGTCCAAAACTCAATTGGGATATGTCAATGGAACCTTATTACTCAAATATTTATATCACTGCAGAAAGTTCATTGATAGGACACCCGTAGTCACAGATACGGGTGAAAATGTGTAATAGTGTCTGATGGGTTTGGGTTCGGTCTGACCCAGTGGGACTGACCCGAATCGACCCGACCCGGGTCCGTACTGGGGTCCAACCTGGTTCATGGGTCTGACCCATCCTAAATTAGAGGCCTATCCCGAAGGATCGACCCGACCCGAAGGTGCGGCCTGACCCGTGGGGGCGGCCTGGCCGAGGGCAGCCCAGCTGAGGGCAGCCCTGCCGATGGCGGCCTGGTGGCTGGCCCACATGGCCCGACTATCCTCGCTATGGGAGGGGGGGGGGTGTGGTGCCCCCTTGCATTAGAAGGAACTGGCACTAGGTGCCGGTTCGGTGAACCGAGGGACCCTAGGTGTCCCGCCTTTGGTGCGCCCCGATGGCTGGCTCAGCCGGCCAACCTCTCATGTCCGCCTCGACCTATGGACATAGTCCATCACCACCGGCATGGTGCGACGGATCCGTACCACTTTGCCGCGTCGTGCCCTGGTCACGGTTCCCTGCTGCTTCAAGCAGCGCGACTGCACCGTGCCCCCGTCCGACTGTCGCATCCCTCATAACCGCGACTCTATCTTCCGGCGTGGTGCGACAGTACCACACCCCTCCGGCATCACTGAGGCCCCCCATTCCATGGCTCGGTTCTATACATGGAACGCCGATGTCGCTCCCTTGTGGCAACCTGGTGGCCTTGTGGAGCCAGTTTATTCACGGTCCACCTCCATTATCAACAAATAAGATCAACCAAATGGAGAGGGTCGAGCAGTGTTCTTGCGGTCCGAGCCCTCCTCGTCTTGGCGATAACATTTGGCATACCATAATCCAGAAATTAATATGAAGAGGAATTGAGGTTTGTACTCATATATAAAATAAATCAAATCCCCCTACCTCATTTTTCATTCATAGACAAAGATGCGAGAAAAAGGGCGGATGTCGATTTGTCATTTTTTGCATTCGTCACACACTCCGAATTCTCACACTCATGCATTGGGAAGTGTTTAGAGGTGACGAAGTCAAAGATGGCATTCTTCTCAGTCAACACCTTCTCTTTCTAAATGACTGAAGATTGAAGACAGTGTTCGTCATTCTTCAATGGATGGGGGGGTGTTCTTCATTGGAAGATGTAGTTCTCCAAGAACTCCTCCTCTCCTTAATTATCCCAACAAAAGAATTTTCCGACTCCAATAAAATAATAGCTCATCTATTATTTAATTGATGGCATGAATTCAAAATAATTCAAAAGGTGCCAATTAATTAAAGGAAAAGAGAGTTCAATTAATTAAATTCATGGGTTGGCATAATTAATTGATAGGGGAAGGTGGATAGTTTCACCACTTAATTGGGGGGTTCCAAGGGGGTTAAATCCTGTGTGGTCCCCACCGATAAATATCCTCCCAAGGGTGGTTATGTGCAGGTGGGACCCACCACCATAACCTCACATGGGAGGTTATGGTGCGGTGGCCCCCAACTCCAACCTCCCCTTGGAGGTTTTTAACCACCACAAATAAAAATAATGTTAACACTTTATTTTTATTCAATTTAATTAATAACCCCAAAAACTAACTTCCATTCTCGTCAGAACGCAACTACAGTGATGGTCTCACTAAGAAATTACTGACACTGTGAGTTCAACAGTGCCCTTAGATTTCAATTCTGAGCATCGGTTCAAAAGTTATAAAATCATGCTCGCACATTTACTGAACATACTAGAACAAAACATCAGAAATTGATTCCAGGAACACCGGGTCTCGGAATCTAGCGCCGTTAATTATCAAAGTCTCATAAAATTTCAATGTATTTAATAAAAAATAATCCATGGAAATTCCAAGTCTTTATAGGTAATCCCATGCTCAAGGAGTATGCAATGCAGTTTGGGAGATAATATACTAACGAATAATGTTTTCTCTAATTTTTGAACTATTTAAATCAAGTTTCATGGATGTTTTGGCAATGAGGTATGTGGATGAAATGGTTTGGATTGTTCTGGTACTGAGGAACATAATTTTTTCTTTGGATACAAATGTTATATAATTATTCTACAAAGTATTAAAACATGACTTAATCTCCCACTTATGTTGTATCATTAATTTTCAATATAATATAGATTGGAAGATTTCTTGGTACATCCAGATGCTATAGAATATATTGTAGGCTTATGTCATCGATTTTGGTGGACTTTGGGTAAGAGAAAATCCTACTGTTTATTTTTCAAATAATAAAATTTTACACTCTTCTGTTATCTTAGCGCCATTTGAGGAACTGTATGCCTCGACATGTCATACTTGGGGAGTAATCATTTTCCAGTACATCTGAATTCCATAACATGAAAGAGAAGAACTAAATGGTTATAGAACATATTAATCTTTCTTATTAATATTAGTAGTCCTATGATCATTGTAGTTAGAGGCTCCTAGTGTTTAATGTTAGGAACAATGGTTTCTTAATGGTATCCCCTCAAAGGTGGATGTGAGGATTTGGTTGAGGGAGTATATTTTTTCTCAATGTTTTCATGGTATTTGAGGTGTTTGAGAACATTGGAGAGTTGGCATATCATTTTTACATCCACTATTTCATACTCGATCCAGGATGTTTTCCTAGTGTCCTAATTTTTTTGTCATCTTCATAATGTCATCAACATCATGGAATTAGGATTTACAGATATATAGGTTGATGAAACGCTCATAAAGGAATGAGTGGAGATATAGTATTGTTTAGAGAGTGTATATTGATGATGAAAACTCATGTTGGGGTTTATTATACAGAGGAAAGGTGGCTTATAGGATATCAAATTGTTTCAGGAGGTGCAGATGTGTGACAAATACCCAATGTTCTTTTTATTTCTACCATGTTTTATTTTTTATCAAGGATTTGATGCCTTAATATTATTGATTTATAAAAATTTTTCTTGATATTGTGTTTTATGGATTTAATCATATTAATAAGGGAAAATACATTCCCCATCATGATGAATTATATTTATAACCTGATTTAAAAAACATGTTTGGTATTTAGTTCACCCAATGAGGACTATATCTTAATGTTGGGAGTGATTTTTCTCAGTTTATGTTCATGGGGAAATGTTTTTTGAGGGATGAGGTATTTAATGGATTAATATATAAAGAGTATAAAATGGTGATTAATATGTCTATGTTGAAGAGATGTTGATTATGTCTGATGTAAGTTGGTAGTAGTGTTTATATTGTAATGGGATCCTTAAGAGGTAAACAACAATGTTTTTTAAGATTTATTAATTTTCCCATTTTGTAGGTTGGTTTTAATTATAGAGGATGGTAATTTATTTAATGTTATATAATGTAACATTATAGAATTCAAAACTCATTATATTTTGATAATTATAGTGGTGTAGGGGTCTATGGTATTTCTACTATTTTGGGTGATGTAAAAATTTTATATTCATATATGTGTTGTATTATATAATACTTTCTATCTAGGTTGTCATCATGTATTTGAGGATGTCCAAATTTTATTTCACTATTTGGTAAGAATCTATACATCATTGTTGAGTTATGGGATCCTCATTATCTCACTCTTCATGTGAATGTTTGGGGTTTTCATTATTTTTTATTCTTTTTGAGTGTATAGTATGGTTCATTTAAATGAATATAATGAATTTTTATTAGCTAAAATTTAAGGGGAAGGGGAGAATTAACATTTTTTATTTGATTTTGATGAAATTGTTAATGTAATCCCACCTACATATTCCCATTAATAACTTTCATGGTTTTTGAGAGAGTTTCATTTGTCAAATTTGATAGGATTGTTAAACTCTTATTGTGCTGATTATATGATATCATCTTGAATGAAAAGTGAAATAACCGATATATGTTTAACTAATTTGGTTCCCATGTAAAAATTGAATTTGTGTTTGAATACCCCAACTATATAATATAGTAATTTAATGGGATGCATTTTTGTTGAATATGTAACGCGGTGTTATAAATTATATAATATAATGCTATGTGTTGATGTGATTATCATCAATATGTATCTGTTATTTGAAACTTATTGGGTATTTATCTGGGATAGTGGTGATGTTCACAGGTGAGGAATATATTTTTAGTGAATAAATTATTGTTTGTAATGTGATGTGTTATAGACTAATGTGTGTTGGTAGTAATTTGTGGTTGTTATAGTGAGATGGTTGGGTTTCAATGATAGATTTTCATACATTTTATTGTGGTGGTAGTTTTTTGGGGTGTTTGATTCATTATGTTGTGATTTTTTTATAGTTTTCTAGAAATAAATTGAATGAATCGATATACAAAAAACAAAGATGAAATATTTTATTAAATGAATAATACTAAGAAAACAATTATGTGTAGTAATTTGAGTTAATGAAATGAATAATAAATGAGTGGGTCATGTCATTGTAAAATAAAATTAATTAGTAAATGTGAGTTATTTTAAACACATTAATAAAAAAATATGGTAGAAGTAGTATTTGAAATATGGGTTGTGTGGATATGTGTGGTGGTTTTATGTTGTCATTGATATAATGGTGGTAGTGGTTGTGATAGGTTTCATGAGGTGAAGTAGCAGTGTTATGTAGTATTCTATAGTAGTTGATGTTAACCCATATGTTGGTTATTGTATGTAATCTATCTATTTTTTATTTCATGGTATTTTTATAACCACACACACCACCCGATTATGGATAACCATAGAAATTAGAGAATTTACTAGGTTATCAGTGTTTTCCAATACAAATAGGATTGTGGTGAATCAGATGGATTTATAAATCCTCATACATACTATTCCATCAGTATTAGTGATTATGATATAGGTAAGTGTTAAAGATAACTTGGTGATATCAATCAATGTGGGAGATTAGTTAATTATTATATGAGTTGGTTTTGGAGATCTACTAATGATGATGAGGGTGTGATATGCGGTGGAAATAATTCATGGTTAGATGGGGGTGTGAGGTTGATGTTATTAATATAAATGGTAATATATTATTCTAGATAATAATAATGGTTATTTTTATGATAATTTTATGTGACGAGATTCCAATATATGATTACTACTAATGCTAGAACTTTTTGTTATATATCTGGGGAGGTTTGGAATGGTAGGGATGCATCCCAAACCACAGAAAATATATATTTATATATGAAGAGATATTCATTTAAAGTATGGGAGAAAAAAACGTTTGATGTTGGTGTGTAAGTTTGGAAAATCATTATTAAAGAGGTCACATGGAACCTTTTATAAAATTACACTAACACAATGTCACTATATTGGATTAATTATTATTCCTGATTGTTGTGGTTATATCCGGAGGGGATAAATGAAATATTTAGGTTCATGCTGATTTGTCTTTTAATTTACTAGAACATTATTATTCTATTTTAACATTTTGATAAGATACCATGGGTATGATACTACTATGTATACAAATATTACTTACCCTACGAATATGTAAACTAATTTTTAGGATTCTATGAATATTTTTGAGACATAGGTGGAAATTACTACATTAGACATTAGAGTATTTCTTGTTTCACGACCATAAGACTCATATTTTTTATATTTATTTGGAGACTTTAATTTTTATTTTTTAAAGTTGTGCATGCGTTGTGGGATGTTTTTGGGTTAATTTTACATCATAAAAGAGAGTTTAGTTATGGATGATTTAACTTAACACATTTTATTTATTATTGATGATGTCAATTCCTTAAAGT
The DNA here is from genome assembly GCA_963277665.1 of Viscum album. Classification (NCBI taxonomy): domain Eukaryota; kingdom Viridiplantae; phylum Streptophyta; class Magnoliopsida; order Santalales; family Viscaceae; genus Viscum; species Viscum album. Next base: position 432,420,112 of record OY728139.1, read on the forward strand.
TTTGATATTTTTATTGCATTGGTACTAGTCTTTGTCCTGGGGAATATGGGAGGGTATATTAGGATGATACTAACTATCTTAATACATTACCAGTCTATTAGGGGTACCTTTACTGGGATGGGGTAAAGAAATAGTTCTATAAAATATTTTGGTTGGGAGATATGCTGGATTTTGAAGTTAGGAACTATGTATATTATATGGATTGTTAGTCTAAAGGTGCTAATTGATCTTTGTACATGTCATAGGCATGAGATAATAGAATGAAGATTGGTTTTTTTCCCTAAGATCTGAAAAATGACCCTGAGTATACCAAATTACAATGTGAAGTGGTTTGTTTTTACAGAATAAATGTATAATATGTATAAGAATCATACGTTTTTTATTTTAATATGAATTAGGGCGACTTTTGAATATTAAGTAAAATAAAATTAATTAATGTTGATCAAATTCCTTGATATTGAGTTATGGGTTTCACCTGCATTTTAATAAATGGCACTAAGTCATCAACTTAGTGAGTCTCGGGAAGTAGAGGTCCAATGGGTTGAAAAAGATAACCATTATACAATCAACCTAATAGGGGATGGTAGATCATGAAAATATCAATGTGTCCCTTATAGTGGTTGGGACATAGTTTGTATGACAGGAGAAGCTAATGTATTTATATTGTGTACTAATTTGTGGATATCAAGATCAGTATTGGTCTGATTTAAACATGGGAACAACTTTTTGTACGACTAGTAGTTAGTGAGATGATAAAAACAATACAATAGTAGTGGATATTGCATCATTGTGACCAAACATAGTAATATTCATCTTGGGTTTAAATTCAGAAGGAGTTCCATCTGAAATTTTGATCATCATATTTGAACACAAAAAATAGGCAGGAAAATAAATCACTTTGTCAAGGGTTCTTGAGTTTGTGGGTGATTGTTATGATATTCAAAAACAAAATACAACTTTCTTATGATGAATTTCCTTATGTGGGGTCTCTATAGTGGCATTTGGTCATGGAGATATTCCCATTTATAAAGTATGTTGTGGCACAAATTTTTCTTCCTACTTATATTTGAATGAAAAGTAGGAGGAGATTATCTAGTGGATTATTTCTCTGGGGGGAGCCTTGATAGTGTGTCCAATGGGTTGTTTTGAGGTGAAAGAATCTATGCACTATATCTTATATGTCTATACAGTCCATGTTTTGGCTAGTAGGGATTTGAACATAAGATAACCTGCGTGAAATTATTTGGATATAGGATCTAAATCATTTACCTAGGACTTAATTATTTCATTCAATGTATGTGGTATTTTTGGATACTTTTAGGCTCAATGTATGTTGCCATAGAAATAAAAATATCATATGGGTAGTCTCACAACCTTTTAGTGGAAAACACAGTTACATCGTAGGAAGAATCAGTGGTAGGGACCACTATCATTTTGTAAAGTTTTCTTGTGTTGATTGGGTAGGAAGAGGCTGGGAAAATCCTTTGGGTCTATGGATTTATTCCTCATTGAGAAAAACAAGTCCACAGATGATATAGTGTTGGTATAAGAAGGGAATTCGTTGAATTCATGGTATGTTTTAATCATCCGAGAGGGTTCTTTTGTTTTTATAGAACAAAACACCCTGAAATATTTCTCTTATTAGTGGCATATAAATGTTCCCCAGTATATGTGGATGGTGTTTCTCTAGGAATATGATTTTTATATCTATTATACTCATGGAAAGGGGAATGTATTTTATAATGAAATTATTTTTAATTACTAAGGAGACCAAGTTTAGGAGTCAATGGATGTTTGGAGAGGGATATAAGTTCTCATAATTATTCATCTCAACGAAAAGGAATTTAGTGTCAGAGGTTGTGTTTATCAGATAATGGTGAAATCATCATTGATGTAGTAGGTGGGAGAGTCTTAATGTGGACAATCATAGAAAGAGGCGATCGAAGGATAGTCAGAATTGAATGATGTTTCATGGGCTGTAGTTTACCCAATTGGTGATATGAGAGTTATTTCTCTATAAGATTGACAACTAATATATATCATTTCATCTTGGTGTTTTATGTTGTATCATTTCTTGAGGAGGTTGTTTTTGTGGCTTGGGATGAAGCGGTTAGTGGAAGTGTTCATAAAATAGTGTTCAGATTATCATTATGTAAATATTATATATCATGTAATTGGATGGTTTTTGAAGTCACTAGATGCCCCTGAATATAAATTTGAGAAACGTTTATGGATTTCAATACAAGGTAATCCCATGATCAAGGGATATACAAGTAATTTTGGGTGATAGTATACTGATGAATAATTTTTTCTATATTTTTGGAAATATTTAAATCGAGTGTCATGGATGTTTTGGAGATGATGTATGTTGATGAAATGATTTAGATTATTGTTGTAATGAGGACCATAATTTTTTATTTGGATACAAATGTTTTATCATGAATGTACTGAGGATTACAACATGACATCAGCTCTAACTTATGATGTATCATTACATTTAAATATAATATAGATGGGAAGATTGTTTGGTACATATAGATGCTAGAGACTATATTGTGAGCTTATTTCATGGATTCTAGTGGTATTTGGTAAAGAGAAAATACTATAGTTTATTTTTCCAATAATAGTTTTTTACACTCTTCCATTAGCATGGCCCCATTTGAGGCATTGTATGGCTCCACATGTCATACTCTATTATGTTGGATAGAGGTTCGATAGTAGTCAATTTCCAGTACATTTTAATTCTATAACATGAAAGAGAAGATCTAAAAGTTTAAATAACATGGGAATTTTTCTTATGAATATTATAAGTCCTATGATCATTTTAGGTGGATTCTCATAGTGTTTAATGTTATAAACTATGGTTTCTTAAGGGTCTCCCCTGAAAATGGGATGTGAGGATTTTGTTGAGGGAGTATGATTTCTCCTTATATTTTCAGGCCATTTGATATGTTTGAGCACATTGGAGATTTGGCATATAATTTGGTCCATCAACTATTGTGTACTTGATATGTGATGTTTTCCACGTATCCTAAATTTTTTGACATCATCTTGATGTCATGAACATCATGGAAATATGATATATAGATATATTGGATGATGTAATGATTAGATAGGAACTAGTAGAGATATAGTATTGTTTAGAGAGTGTTAATTGATGATGAAAACTCATGTTTGGGTTTCTTTTATAGAAGAATGGTGAATTATAGGATATCATATTGTTTCATGATGTGAATATGTGTGATAAATACCCAATTATCTTTTGATTTCTACCATGATTTATTTTTTCTCAAGGATGTGATGACTGAATATTATTAATTTATAAAACATATCTTCATATTGTGTACTATGGATTCAAAATTATGAATATGGGGAAACAAATTCCCAATCAAGATAAATTATATGTATAAACCTATTTAAGAACAATGTTGGTGAATTAGTTCATCCCAATGGGGACTATATTATGATATTGGGAGTGATTTTTCTCAGTTTATGTTCATGGGGAAAAGTTTTGTGAGGGTTTAGGTATTTATTGGATTCACTTATAAAGAGGTTTAAATGGTGTTGAATACATCTATGTTGAATAGAAGTTTATTATGTCAGATGTATATTGGTGGCAATGTTTCTATTATAATGGGATCCCTGAGAGGTAAACCACAATGTTGTTTTTTAGGATTTATTAATTCTCCCATTTTTTGGGTTTATTTTCATTATAGAGGATGTTAATTTATGTCAATTTATATAATGTAACATTATAGACTTCCAAACTCATTACGTTGTGATAATTCTAGTGGTGTAGGGGTCTGCGGTATGTTTTGAAGGAGTTGAGGAGTGGATTATCGAGTATTAGCTGAATGTTTAGTAGGGGAAAGGATTTTCATTATAGAGGCTTATATTGTAAAAAAATATATTTTAATGGAGATATAGGTTGTATTGTAGATAATTATTAGTCTATTACATAATAGTTTGTCCTGTGTAAAATATTTTCATTATTGTGATCTGTGTTGCACTGTTGTTTGTAAATTCCATGATTTCCTATTAATTTGCAATCCACTTTTGCCCATATATTCATCTAGTGTTTTAAATCATATCATAGATGAACATAGGGATATTTCAATATTATATACACACATTTGTTTTGGAATTTAGGTGTTAAAATCTAGATAATTAAATTTAAAAATTCTAAAGTGATTCATTTATTTTCATTCGAAGTTTTCCCTAGTTATTCATTCTAGATATGTATTTTCTCAGAAATATGGATGGGTTGTGTAATGTGGTTACTAAATAGTGATATACTATATTGTGTTTTATATTTCATTTTCGCATTTGTAGTGATAATGTCCATCGGAATGTGTTCATTCATTATCCTATCCCAACATTGTAAATTCAAATGTTTATTGAGGTGAGGGACCCTCACTCTCTCCCTATGTATATGAATGTGTAGAAATATAGTATTGTTTGACTCTTTTGGGGGTAATTTAAGATTCTACTTAATGATGATAATGAATCAAATTTTAAATTAAATGTATTGCAAGGGGATTTTTCAAATTATTTTAAAATGTATGATGATATTATTGTTGGAATTATACCTTCTTGTGGACATTTCAGAAAATCATAGTTACTGGGATCCATACATTTGGTAAATTTTATATGATTATTAAAATATAGTTATAATAAATTTTTAATATCACGAAGAATAAAAATTTAAAAAAATATATATATAGATTATGATTTGGTTTCCCATGGAAAACATGAATTTGTTTAAAAATACCCATGTAAGAAATAGAGTAACGTATTGGATGCCAATTTTTTTAAATCTGAATTGTGGTTTTATGAAAGTAAAATTTAGATTTTATGTGTTCATTTGATTTATATTAATATTTTTCTTTTATATGATCAATTTTGGGGATTCTTTTGTGATGTTTTTTACCAAAATTGGTGTGGACAATGTCAGATTGTGAAGAGACACATAGTTTTATTGTTATGTGTTGTAGACTAATGTGTGGTCATAGTGATGAGTGATTTTGTTGGTGAGATAATAAGATTATGTTGATGTCTTGGAATAATTTTTTTTGATGATGGTGGATGAGGGGTGGATGAGTACTTTTGTGGTGATTCTATGTTAGTTCCCCAATTGTCATAAGAATGAATCGAAATGATGAAATTGAAATCATATACACTCCTAAATAAATTAGAATTGGGTGAAAATGTTTCTTGTTAATTGAATTTAATCAAATTAATGGTAAATTAATGGGTTATGGTATTATAAAATCAAATTTATTATTACATTGGACATAGTGGAAACACATTTATTTTTGAAAATGGGTTTTCATGTAAATAAGTATATGAATGTTTGATTATGTGTAGTGGGATGTATATAGGGGTTTAGTTGGTTTGAAAGATGTTATGAGGTAAAAATGAAGCATTATAGGGTAAAATAGTGTAGTTGATGTCAAACCATTGGTTGGATATTGTTTTTTATATTTTTATCTAGTATTTTATTATATTTCTCTATTCATCCCACCAATTTATGATAACATTGCCAACACCCAAATGATTGGGGTTCTTATTTATTCACCAGTATAAAACGTAGTGATTAATTAGATAACTAGATACCCCTTATTATAAATTCATTCATTAGTGGTTATGGTTTTATTGGTTAGTGTAGGAGATCACCCAATAATATAATTTCATGTTGGATATCTCCCAGTGATGATATAAGTTGGTGTTGGTGATCTATCAGTGATAATAAATCTATAATATGTGGTGGTGTCATGAATGGTATAAGGAGTGAATATGTTTTATGTAATTCACATTCATTGAAACCAACTTACATATATAATAAATTTGGTATGGTTGATATGGTTTTGATGTGAAGAGAATATGATGTGTGATGATGATTGATGCTAACACCAGATGCTAGATTCTTTGGATGGTTGGGATAAATAGGTATTCATCTCAAACCACATTGGATTTGGATTGATATGTGTTGAGGTATTCACATAAGGTATGTGAGAACAATCCATTTAACATTAGGGCATGATACTAGAAAATTGGTGGGGATGTGGTTTTGCAGTCCCTTTTTTACATACTTTTGATTCTATTAAATTTTATTGGAGAATAATTTCATGATAATGCCATTGTGAGATTGATATGGGATAGTAAATCTATTTAATTGATTTTTTATACATTTCATTCATTGAGAAATAAGTATGTTCATTCAACATGTCCACGAGAGACCATGAGTATGATCCTACTGAGTATACATTTTATGCTCACCATATATATATAAATAAATTTTCATGTTTAATGTAGTATTTAGAGAACGAATTTAGACATTAATAGAAAGTATATTAGATATTTTGTTCAGTCATTTTCATATTAATTTGTCTCTTAGTATTTATTTTTACACATTTGATTATAATTATATACATTTTTCATGCACTATGGTTTGTTTTGAGGTTAATTTTCTATTATGTGGTGGAGTTTATTTTAGTGTGATTTATCATATATCCCAATCCGTATTATTATTGATGTAAATCCTTTACAACTTTGACATTTTTTTATACATGGTGAAAGTAAAAAATCAAGAGGCATACTATAGGTGGGAATCTTGGGTAATTATCGATTTTTATTCAATATCAAACCAGGAGGACTGGCCATGTAGGGAGGGGGTTGTGACATCCCTTATCAATGAAACTACAATAGAATTTTATTTATTGTCAGATGAGATTATTGTGTTATGTTATCTATATTTTGATTACATAAAAAGGATTAAATATCATTAGTGTGATTCTAATCAAATATTTTTATTTCGTCAACAAAATGGAAACATATACATTACATTTAAAATTATTGTTATAGATAATGATCCATTTATCATGAAACATTAGAAAATATTGTTAGTTATTGAAATTATTTTTCTTCTTGAAGATATATTAATGAATAGTGAGTTTTAAAAAAATTAAATCTCATGATAACCTATTTTTTTTAAATTAAATTCATTCAATGGAAGTGAAAACTATCTAATATTTTAATAAAATTCACCAAACACATATTTGACAAGAAAAGACACATATATTGATTATGAGACCCCAAAGTATATTATCGATGGTGTTCATAATGTTGATAATGAAACAAGGAAATTTGAAATATTAAAGGATGATGAAATTTATGTAGTTATAGAAATTTATGACGCTATTGATGAAAATGTAGACTTCAAAAATAGAGAATATAGATATGATGGCAATGAATTAAGTGTTACATTATAGTCACTGTAATAATAAATATATATAATTTTGACAAGAAAATATTTACTATTTCCAAATATTTGATATCTATATTAACAATTATTTATAGGTTAATTTTTTTTCTTTTCTTACTTCAAAAAAGGTTCTATAAAGTTTAAATTATTTATATATTAAGATAGAATTAGTAATTTATTATTCAATTAATTATATTTTTTAGATATATCAAGATTCGTTCATTGAGATTATTCCTAGTATGATTTTGGAAGTGATACTTTTTTTGGAGAATAGTATTTCATCTATATAGGGAGATATCAAAACACTAGATATTGGGTTCAGTCAATACCTTACATAGTTGATTACTACAAATCCAATTATAGAATAGTGTCCATATCATGATTTTTATCCTCATTAGGGGAAGTATGTTTTAATATTAATTTTATTTATTTTTCTATTGATTAAATATAGTTATTAATTATATAGTTTTTAATTCATATTTTCATATTTTTTCACATATATCAATATTTCAATCATGTGTTATTCGAAGGGACTATTTTTATAATCTATGGTTTCTATGGAATCATGTTCCTTCAAACCTGAATTATAAAATGTTTGAGCACTAGATAGTATATATAAATAGATAACTAATATTATTTAAAATTTATATGATTTATAATTTAAAATATTATTAAATATTTACATGATTTATGGTCTCTATTTTAAGATTAAACATGCCCTTTATTTTAGGGGAATGAGAATCTTTCATTCAAGATTTTTTCCAATTGTATTTATATATAATTTAGTGCTTATCAATGTAGAGACTATATGTTATTATATTTTAGGAGTCATACATAGATCATAAACATTAATACATCACTGCATAGAAGTGAGAGGTATTTTTCACCTACTAGGTATTGAATAGTTTATGGTGTAGATCATCATTTATTTTATGGAATGAATGTAGATAGGAAGTCCTTGAAATATTTAGAAGTTATACCTTTGGTATAAATCAAAAATAATTTCTTTAATACTATTTAATAATATATATTTATATTTTTAATAGTAAATTTATATAATTAATATAGGACATATGTTGTTGATATAAACAGAATGAATCTCCTTATGTAAATTGAGATACATAAGAATATTAATATTGGGAAAAAGTTTGGTGAGAGAAAATGAAAAAGTATAGTTATTTTTTAATATTTTTATTAAAATAATTTAATTTTATTATCAATTTAATTTTTATTTATACAGTTATGGGGATAGATGAGATAAATATTTTATTTATGTAGGATAGATTTTGTGTGAAAGAGAATAGAGATGAGGACCCATGGGAGAAATGTGTTTATGAGGTGATGTGGCCATTTGAATAATGAGTGGTATTCAAAAAATATGGTTGATTTATATTTTTCTTCAGGATTGAATTTCCATAGTTACTATTATACTAATGTGTTGTAATCATAACTCAAAGGGAGACTATGCATGATCATTATACCTCACTGCTACTTAGTATGAGGTGAAAATTTTATATCAAGATGATACTATACAATGAATGACCAGATAGTATGAAGATAAATGATAACACCATGATATGTAGAATCAGTTGTTTTGAATGAGTATATGTGGTGAATTGCACATGAATTAGGGGTGGACATATCTTTGACAGAAAGAGTTATTTAAGGTCCTCCTTACTGAAATTATGATTATAATCAAATATAATATTTTTCTATAAAAAAATTATTTATTTTTTAATTTTATATTTTATATTTGTTTTTAGTTATTATTTTCTAATAAAATTAATATTTTTTTATTTATCTAAATGAATATTTTATGGATATACTTGAAAAAGATGAATAATATTTTTTATGTAAATATCAATCAATCAAAAATAACTGCATTGAATTCTAATTGATAAAAAATTACTATTTTCATTAGAAATATTATTTTCAATTGTTACCTATTTGACGAGAAAATTGTTTTATTGATGGAATGATAATTATCTTAATGAAAATCTGTAATTAATTTATTTCTTATCATATTAATAAGTCACCACATTCAATATGTATGATTGATAAATTCCAAATATGAAAATATTATCATCCTCATTTCAAATAAAATATTTTACCATAAATAATAGTATTTGTGAAGTGATTTTTTATGATTAAAAAATTCAAAAACAAATTCCATCACAATTTAACCTTTAGTAAAAAATTTTATTTTCTTTTGAAGATCCATGAAATTAATTATTCCCTTTAAATTTATAAATTATTTCAAATAATATATGTATATTCTCGATGTATCTTTATAAATAAAAACATTCATAATGATTATAAATTAACATAATAGAAAACAATATTTCATTTTTCATTATATCTCTATAAATTTGATTATTTTGTTTATTTTATTAAAGATAACAAATCAAATACCTTAATTCTAGAAGTGGATTTAGAAAATAAAATATTTGGGGTAATAAAACAAAATATATTAAGGATTAATTCCTTTATTTCATTCCGTAAAGATAATGTTATTTTAAATGAAGTTCACATATGGATTATCTATTTAGAATTAATATTTTGAACATATATACTCTAAAATTATCCAACCATGAATAAAACTAATATATAAATTAATCTCATAAGTCATTAGATGTAATCCTAAAATAAATTGTAACGATTAAATATTTCCTTTGGATTCCTCCAAATAACTAACACATATAGGATAATGTTACAAATATACATTCAAAGGAATTTATTTTATATATGGATATTGTGATGGGAGATATACCAACACATACATATTCCTATATTATTATCTAAGAGCACCGCTACATTATTATATACTATTTTCAAAAAAATTAATTCCTAGATCGAAATTGTTTTCAATGAGACATATATTATGACACAAGTTCTGTTACAAAAAACTAATAATAAAATAAAACAATAGTTATAATTGGTTTTTATAATACCTGGGGTGTATTTTATTGGGTATACTTGACTAATTCAATTATAACCAGGATATATTCTCAACATTATTCAGAGAGTATAGTTATTTTTTTAGAATCATAATATTTCTTTAGTAACATTATATGAGAATATTTTTTACGGTCAATTATTCTATAAGAACATCGACCTAGTTATATTTATTAAATGATTACCATGAAAAAAATTCTAAATAATTATATTTTCATATGATATGAAAACAATTTGTTTGTTTTCATTTTTAATAGTTTATTATATTCAAAATTAAATTATTGATTTTTTTGGATAGTTTGTTAGTATATTAAATTGATTTAGTTTTGTGTATTAATTAATTAATGTATTTATATTATAAAAGTATTAGAGAGTATGTTGATTTTATAATGTTATATTATACACTATAAAATAGTAATTACATAATAATTTTTATAAATGTTATTTTTTGTTAAAAATGGTTTAATTATTCATCTAATTCATAAAATGTAAAGGATATAATTTAATACAACTAAGGGAATGGTTATGGAAAAATGGTGCCATCATTCCATAGTAATATAACTATATTTTCCCCAATTTTTCAGTAGTTATTCTGAACGAGTTTTAATAAAATTTATAAAAAAATAAATCATGATAACTAATTAAAATTATACAATGTTTATTTTTTTTTAAATAAAGGATTTTGGGGGACTATTTTTTCATTTAAATAGTAGGTTAGTTCATATAATTTTACTAAACTATTCATCATGAGCTAAATGGAATATTATCTACATTGATGCAAAAAATGTTAGGTCACTCAGCTTCCCCTATGCATAAAAAATGTGATTGCCTATAAATATATCAAATTAATGATTTTGGATTGGAATTATCCAAATCATGACAATAAGCTTGTTGCTGAAATACTCACATAAGGCATTTAGATAAATGTCCGTTATATTGGAGAATATGATATATATATATATATATATATGCATTCAAAAATATAAATAAAATATTTATACAGAATGAAAACAATTTGAGGGTGTGGAGATGGTCATGAATTCTCAAATATTATGACTAATATTTTATTATCATCATGGAAATTTTAATGTGGTAGTGGGAGTATAGAGTATGAATAACCATAATATCCTTATGATAATAAGGATTGAAAGAGACTCATTGATTAAAACTTTATTAATGATTTGATGAAAAAAATTAATTGAAGGGGAAACCTAATGTCTAAACCAAATGACTACTCAATAGTTATTACAACAAAATATGATTGATGTCCAATAAAATGACCCAATACATAATAGGAAATAGAAGTGAGGAAGCATGGGACACTTCTTGAGGTAATTGTTATTTATGATGAGTATATATGATTTTACAAAGTGTTATATATAAATTCTATTCTAGATGTAAATAACAATTTACTAGATAAATCTAATAAGCCAATTTATTTATAAACTTGAGGAGCAGTACGATTCATAGAGTTCTTTTAGAACATTAATTATGGGACAATATAGGGAGATCAATTGATTAAATTAAAAAAATTTCAATGTATTTCAAAAACAGATGAAAGAACACAACTATATAATATTATGATAAAAACATAATATATACTTATATATAACTGTGATTAAATTATTATGGATTTTACTATTAATCTTCCTAAGTGAAAAAATGAAACTAAATTCATATGGGTTATTATTAAATATTTTAATAAGTCTAATAATGTAATATATATATGATTGGAATTATACCTTGATAAAATTTCATTCAACAATATCCTTGATGTTGTGAAATTTCATGATATTCCATTATAGATCATTTAAGACCATAATACAAGTTCTAAAACATTTCTTGAATGATTAATAAAATGGTAATAAAATATAAGAAAATAATTCAATCGAATGAAAAATAATTAATGATTATTTTATAATATACTAGTGTTTTTCTATATAGTAGTTGTATATGTGATGAATCAATATAAGACCCAACATAAGGGGAGTCCCTAATTATTTTCCATGACATAGGTTTTATTTCCTTTCAACATATGATTTATTATATACTTTTTTATAAACAAATCAATAAATTATTTCTATATTTTTTTTGATAAAGTTTAAATTCAATAATTCAATGATATAATTTATATAACAACAACAATAATTTCCATTTTATATTTAATAGCATATATTTTTTTATATATTGTTTATGATCAGTTTTTGTAATTTATTTTTAAAACATTATCTTCATTTCAAACAATTTTGTTTCAAGGATCTAAATTCTACTCCTGAACTTTTTCAATAAACATACTATTTATTCTCATTTGATGAAATTAGGGGGGGGGGGGGTTATCAACTCTCATATTCACAATTTCACAATTTTAATTTTGAGTCACTTTATCTCGAAGATCATATAGATCCTATATAAGAAGCTTTGAAAAACTATCTCTATCAAAATTTCCACATTGGATCTATATGTTTATCCTTAATATCAATTTTATCTATCATAAATGAATACATCAAATTTAATGATATAATATAGTTTAAGAGTTAATTAATAAACATATTTCCACTTTCATCATTAGTTATATATGTTATTCATATGGTTTTATGTATGATTATTATGTACACACTTTTCTATGTGGATTGAACTACTTTGAAAAAATTATGATTTATGGGTGGAATGAGAATTATATTTCCATTTAACACATTATGACATTTTTTATGAAATGTGATTCAAAATAAGGGTAATTATAAAAGACCATATACATCTATGTTATAATTTATTCTCCGTATGACTTTCTTATTCTTATAATGTTTAATTATTATATTATTTCAACATTCCATGACACATTCATAGTATTTCCATATTGTCATTATTATTCTTCTATTAATATAATAATATATGACAATTATTCTCACTAATGTACTCATGTTGATTCAATTATTACCTTTATTCATAATACTCCTATATATATTCCGATTTTTATCTCTCTCATTCTCTAATGTTTGTTCTCATATGATCAAATGTACAAAAAATATTAGAAATAATTATATGTATAATATTTTGGTGGTATTAGATAATATTTATAATTTAATTTATATTAATTATTATGAATTTTTTTTACAATTTCGCTAAAAATAATGTTTTATAAGTGCTGAAATATTTACTGTTGTGTTAAAAGTGATTTCATAATTATGTAATTGATGTAAATGTTTTATAGCTTTTATTAGACCTATATTTTGTTACATTAATAATTTTGATTTATAACAAAAGAAACATTTTTAGGATAAATTATTTTAGAAGTAAAGCTTTTTATAACCGAGAATTCATATAATTATATATCTTTTATCCAATATTTATTGACTAATGTAATTATATTCCTAAAACAATTCTCTTTTTTTAAATAGCGGATAAAAAATGTATTTTCCCAATGGAAAATAACTATTAAAAAATAATGATGAAATTATAATTTTATTCTTATATAGAATATTTATATAAATATTATATTATATATATATATAATTAATGAAATCCCCATTAACATTAGGTCATGATATCGAGAAAAACACATAGTGGTAAAATTTTGGCATCACATGTATTTCATGATTTCCAAATTAATTTTTGTGGGATGATTCTCCTAGAAAATCTCATAATTCTTCTCTTAGTTATATTTTATTCCATATTAACCATATATTGAATCTTATTAGATAGATCTTTCATAAATTGATATGAAGAATGAAATCATAACCCATATCATTGACAATACCAGGAATTTATATTAAATAAGGGAAAATTATGAGAATCATTTAGAAACTATTTTAAATGTATTGATATTGATACCAAATAAAAAAGAATTTTTTTCTCAAATGTTATAGACAATTGAAAATTAAAACCTTCAGTACATTAAATTGTTTACAAAATATACTTATGAATTCATAAGACATTTTATTGGTCACTCTATAGTTAATGAGGTGGATTTATTAATGAAAATTGTTCCATATTGATTTTTTTAAAATACCAATATATAATAAACCATATAGAATTGGAAGGATTAATTAACATACTAATGGAGGATTTTGAAAAATAATTTTACATACCCCACTCCATCACCTTCATGTAAACCAGATCAAATGTTTTATGAAAATGGATTAGTCAAAATGTATTTTCAGTGAATTTTTTTTATCAACATAATGACCCTAATGCAATAGATTCCACTTCCATGAAATGATTACTTGTTCAATCGAATTCATCGATCTCATTACTTATGAATAATACATATCCATTACATATATTTTGAAAAAAATGGTGAGAGAGAGGTTATTCATATGTCAGTCATATATATAGGGTAAAGACACTATGATTTCATGAAAATTACATTTATAATTATAAATTCCCCATATATCATAATGGGGATGAATAATATAGCCGTTATAAACTACTTGATTATATTTTGTTAAAAACTATTGATGATATTATATTATACAGAAAGATTAATGACAATTAAAAGGAAGATACATGGTCTTTAATGAATAGTTTATGGAAATAAATATTTCAAAAAATTATCAAGAGTTATTTCTTTAAATCATGTCACATTAATATTGGCTTTTATAACTATACAAGGAGTTTACATGGACCCTTCAATGTCATATGGAATTAGATAATGTATAATACCTATAAGTATAACATATAATTTATTTTTTATTTGATGAACATGGTAATATCATTTTTATGAATAATTTATCATGATTTGATTTCCTTATGACTATAATAAAATAGAAGAGAGTAAAGTATTTGTTGATGGAAAAATATAAAAAAATATGTGAGGAACTCATAAAGAGTCCAATCATGCATATGAAATCACACTACCCTCTATTGGATATTTTTTTGATATAAAATAATTATTAAATGAATTAGGTACATTTTATTCTTATACAAATGTTTATAATGATGTAATATATCTCAAGAAAATTAAACATTCATTGGAAAAATATTACATGAATAATTGGCTGTAGTTAGCAGTTCTAATAATCAAATTGAATACCTAGATTTATAAAATATATTATGAGAAGTGTACAATTCATAAAAATCATAGGTGTTGGAATAATATAATAACTTATAGCTGGATAAACATGAATCAGTGTAGATTACTAGAGTAAATTAATTTAAATAATACCATAATACATTACAATCCTGGGAATATTTATATTGTAGATTATGTTATTATTAAAAAGGAAACTACTATTCTCTCCATAATTATGATTTATAATTAACTAAGCAATATGGACACCCAAAGGATTTATGTGAAAATAATAATGGTATGGATTTCATCCTACCATTACATTATAGTTTCCCATACATACATTCATATGAAAATAATGGATTCGTAGTGGAATGATATAGAGATAGAATGTAATTTAATGGAAAATGGTGAATGAAATATATATCATTAAAAAAAATTAATAGTGGAGTCATTAATTTTGATACTTGATTAAATGTTTCATCATCAATAGAAACAAAGTAGGAGTATATATATTGTTCTCATAACAGATATATCTCTTTCCACAAAATATGTACCAAGATGTTGTTTGATATTTGATATTAATTCATATCATAAAATATCATGATAGTATTTTATAAATCACCTCAAAATTTGATGAATTATTGATATTTTAATAAGAGAATCATATGTTAAAGGGTATTATGCAAACATTACTGAAACATATATTTGAATGGGAGAACATCACCATCGATTTTTCATTAGAATATTTATGAAATCTAATGAAAATAACTACTAAATAGGTTGTGGCTAGATGATTTTCAATTAATGAAATGATAATAACCATTACGAAATATTTCATAGTTGAAAAAATTCATATGTTATATATTAATGAAATAATGATACTACATAGTGTGTAACTGTAATGGCCCGGGTAGTGTCTCATTAACGACTTTTCCTGAAGCTTGGTTCCATCAAAGAGTTCTACCAAAACTGTAGTACTGGTCACAGTCGCACACCAAAACGGTGCCACCATTAGGGTGGCACCGTGATGGCGGAACCACTCATGGTGCACCACCGAAATGGGGGCACCACTTATAGTGTTCCACCTAAACAGTGGCACCATGAACATGACACCATTACAGTGTCTCACCAAATGGTGTCCCACCCTTCGTTCTTTTTCCAGTTCTTCTCCCGTAACATAGATTTTCATGTAATACTGTTTTAATTCCCCCTTTCAAAGCCTTTTAAAGCCCATAAATTTTATCTAAAATCCCATATGTTTTGGGCGATCCTTAACTTAAAAAAACGTTTTGATTTTCCTTAGTGTCACACCTTTACCCGTACTTTCCACTTCCTACCATGTTGCACATTTTCTTCGGATTAAAGGAATCAATTTAAATCACAACCGTTATGGACACCTCTTCGATGAGAATTATTAAATGACAATTAATTCATCATGTGTAAACACCGAACCGCATGGTGAAACCACGATCCACAATTAAATCCATTCATGATTTTGATATCTCAAAACTCCAAGATCTCACCTTTTTATCGCACATGAACTCTTCTTCTTGGGGGATGGTCCATTTTTCTTCTTCTCATTGGTATGTCTGGACCCCCCCCTCCAAAGTAAAGTGGTGTACCTATGCTGGAGCTTTTATGCTCACTCATGGAGTCCCCCTAGTTCCTCCTTTGCAAGCCGTGCATCCCTAGTTCTTGGCGCATGGATAGAAACTTCGATCGTTGATCATCCAAGTAGGGTTCTTCCTTCATCTCTCATTATTATTTATCACGCGAGGCAAGTATGCTAATGTTTCTATGGGAATGGATGAATCCAAACCTTAACGAAGATAATAAAATTTCTTTTAAAGAATGAAGGGGTGTGTTGATAATGCTACTATACTCTTTTACCCTTTTATATATATTGTAAACCATATAGGCTTGTGTCCCTTGAAAATAATGGTCGTTGGTGGTCCTTCCTTGCGAACTAATGAACCCTTGTCTTCTGTGATGATTGAATGGTTGTAACATTGAAATTGGATAATCACATAAACTCGGTTGGTTAAATGGATATCCAGTGAACAAAAATCCTTTTGTGATCACACCGGTTAATCAAACTGAAAGAAAAAACTTAATGAATAGTGTGCTTGAATCTGGAAAGCCCCTTGCATTGTTTTGGTAACAAGCAAGGCTGTTCTTCTTGGTGCTTGTGGGGTGACGTGGGTGGGGATGGGATCCCCTACTATTTTGCAGTCATTGGTTTGTGAATATAAGGTCGGGTGAGGCTGTATGGTGGGGCTTGGTTTGGATCCAATACATAGAGGGATATCAAAGATCTCTTTTTTTATTGTGAATATAGAAGATAACCGGGTGTGAATGCTTAAATTGATGTTTTGTTATTTTCTCCCTTCTTGGTTTGTGGCTATGTGTTTAGTTGCCCGGTACTGATGAATTATTTAAATGGGATCACTTGAATATGAAAACAAGAATGGGTTCAATGGGGAATTGTTTTCTGGGAATTATTTGTGACTTGTTTATGGCTATGGTGATTTTTATGAATGATTAATAACAAGGGTTTAAGTGCATTGGAAGGTTTTGGAACCCCTAGGATAGAAATATTGATTGATTACCTATATGTATAATTTAGTTTCTATGTTCTTTATTCACGCCCCAACTAAGTTGAACACTTCATACTAAGCATCCCCCATTTCAATGGATGAGAGTGTTTTTCCCAACACTCCTATGAGTGGCTGGTTATTATCTCATTTTCTGCTCCGATTCCCATATAGCCCAAGACATTTCAGGCAGGCTGTGTCAGCCTGAGGTCCATTATAGCCCATGAATCTTCAGGTAGAGAAACGTTGTGGCGGTTAGCCCAAGTGTGTGCGGGCAGGTTATTTCCCAAGTGTCTTTGAGATGAGGCCCAACTGTCTGCTCGAGTGGCAGTAGTTTTTTGGTCCTTGGTGTCTTCAAGCCTGGTAGTAGTTGTTCTGGCCCAAGTGTCTGTTGGCATGGTTACTAATGGTGGTGGCCTAGGTATTTTCGGGCGGGAAGGTCTGACGCATAGGTTGTCTTCAATAACCAATGGGAAAGTTATAAGGACTTGGCCTTTAACCTTACATAATATTAAATTAAATGAATAATTCATATTAAATATCTTTTTAGGCTTAGAGATTTAGAGAATTAGGAAATAACTATTAAATTTCAAAATATTACAAAGTAGACACTTCTACCCAGTATTGATTTTTTTAACAAAACATGAACTCTTAAAAAAATAGTTATGTCTAGTTCCATGTTTAAGACTGCATGAATTTTCCTTGATCCCATCATTGACCCTATTCCACATTATGTCTTGTGAAAAACATTTCAAAAACTTGGTATGAGCAAAAAAATCTCAGTAATGGATACACAAAGAAGTAAAACTGTTAGTTTTTCAAAACAACAAGTAAACCATGAATACTTTAACATAAGTAATAATTTTAAACATTATGAAGTATAAAATACTATTCACTGAATAAAAGATCATTACATAACCTTTTGTAACCAAAGATTACCATAAAACTCATATAATGAAGACATAACATATAAAGATAACTTGGGACATAAAAATACTTAAATGGAATAACCCTACAATCGACTTCCACACATATCACTAAATTGAATAGCCATACGGCCGACTTCCATACCCAATTCATTGGAGGTTATAATGTAACCACCTATCCTGGTATTCACTGTACCACCCATGATTTGGTTTATCATGTAACCACCCGTCAAATGTCCAAGTACCATTATAAAATCATAATACATAAAACAAATATAAAGGAAATAATACATTTACACATTTCAATCAAAATATATCACATAAATATATTGACATAAGAAATCCATTATCAAAACTATTTTCAATACCAAAATACATAAAAGAGTATGTGGTATTTATTTTCTTTTAAAAACATTACGGCTTTTTGAGAAAGCCAAAGATCAAATAATACTCGCGATAGTAGAAAAGGTCGTTGTCACTATTTACGTTAAAAGAAACAATTATTTTTGTTTTTTAGTAAAACTCTTTGTAGAAAAATATTCCCTTTGAAAATTAAAGGGTTTTTATACAATATATATAAAAAGTCATGTATTAAAACAAAATATGCCTCAATGAAAGGAGATTGAGACGAAGTACCTCACCTCATGTCCAACTCGACTCGATCATTCTATAATCTCATGAACAATAAATTGAAGTTAATTTTTACTTTCTTAAGAACAATTTTCAAGTTTATTATTCCTTTTATATCACTTATTACCATGTTATAAACATTATGTATTAATTTAAGTTAATAACGTTCGTTTTGTAGATATTTGGTACTTGAGTCAAAAATGAACACCTTATATTTACAAGTTGTCCATGTGGTCAATAGTACATTATATCCAGAATGAAATTCGTTATTTAGATATCATATATAACATATATATCCAATATACATGTTTTTACATAACATTTGGAGGTAAGAAATGAAATGCACTGTTCATGGAGACGGTAATCCTAATGTACGCATGAACAATACTTTCTTTTCTATTTCTTATTTTAATGTAATTAAAACAAAATGATAAAAAAGTATATTATAGTTCCAATGTAATATCATATAAAATATCATTAACTCTATCCTTTATACATCCCACATATGACATTAATGAGTCACATCACTTTAATGGGGCGATAGTCCGCACTTCTGCTAATGAGATTATCGTTTTTACCCACTATGGAAACCATAAAGGATTGATATAATTGAGAATTATAGAAGTATAAGGAAATCAAAAACATAATATATATTATATATAAATTCAGTTCCATCATAATGGCCACCATGAGAGGTGGTCAGATGTAATTGAACAATCATCGTTTTGTAAGACATTAGTTTTCCATCCACAGAAACATTATGTTCTTCATACATTAGATAGAGTTGTGTGTAAGTGTAGTTCTAATATTTCTCATAAAAACATACTAGTATATTGAGGATACTGGTGTTTTTACAAAAGAACGGAATAAAAATAGTTTAGGGGTTGGAGAAGTAAAATAAAAGAAAACAATTTAAGAGCAACCATTACCTTTAATTTGAGAAACTCCCTTTGGATTGAACCAATGGACTTATTGAAAAGCCTTCTGCCTAAGTTAAGGCTTCTAAGAGGAGAAGAGGGATGTATGGAGCTTAATTGGGAAGAGTTTGGATGAGCGAAATGGCTTGGGAGGGGTGAAGAATTTGTTAGAAATGGTCTCCTTTTATAAGGGGGAGGAGGGACTCTTTAGGAATTGTGAAATGATTATTTTATTATATAATGATATTCGGTTTCTAATGGTAAAAAAACATTATAGTAGAATATAAGATGAGTAATAGTAGAAATAAAATAATCCAGTAGGAATTGGGCAGGTTTTGGATAATATTTTAATCATTATAATCTTATTTATTTAAATGATTTTTTAATGAGGTAAACACTGTATCATTATTGTGTCATAACTAATTAAAATTATTTGTTGTATAAAAATTAAAAAAATTCCATGATATAGGAAATATTTTTATATTTCCAATCAAAATTTATAGTCAAAATTATAATTTATATAACCCCTTCTAAAAATTAATTTACTAAAAGGTATTTGCTTTTGTCATTTTTTGCCTTTACTTTAAGTTAATTAATCTAAATTGTCATTATCACTCCCAAGTGGCTCAATGGGGTCCGAAAATTGACCCAAAGATGCTCGTTTTCATAATTTACTCAACCAATATGGTTTGGATTAGTTTTAAGGTAATTTTGAATTATTATAATATTCTTTTAACCTTGAATTACCGTATTTACCTTTAACCACGGTAAATAAAAGTCAAAAGTTACTATTCACCAAAAATTATTTTCATCTTATTGAACCACATTTTACTTCTTAATAACAACCATGTATGTAGGATTTTTTAAATTCAATTCACAAAAGTGGTAAATTTCATTTAAATGAAAACATCAATTTTTTAACTACCACTATGTGGTTCCACTATTCACCAAAAATTGAAGTTTTTCATAAAAAATTCAAAAATTCAGCCTAAGAAATATTTGATATTCCGAATTAAATAATGATGTTTATTTTGAAAAATTAAAAAAAATAAAATTTTCATTAATTAAATTTAAAATTAATTCATTTTGTTAAAACAAATAGTGTGTTTTTAAGAAACAATAACTATCAAAAGATTGACACTTGTTTATGTCCAATTTCAAAGTGAAATTAACTTCGATGACCAAAATTGGATTAAATGGGAAAAAATATTCTAATTACATATTAAAACTAATTAAAAATATAATCTAAAAATATTAATAAATCAGATTAAAATTCACTTTTGAATTAAAATACAATATTTTCACTATTCATTAAAAAAATGAACTTTATCAGAAAAATACCAAAAAATTACCCAAAGTAAAATTTTATGTCCCAATTATAAATAAGGATTTTTTTGGTCAATTAGAATTATTAAAATAACCAAAACTAGATTTAAAGAGGGTTCACCAATAAAAGGCAGTAAATCGACCATTTAATGTAAATTATGCTTAAAATTAGATTCATTCACATTTTAAGCCTCTAAAATTTAATGGGTAAATGTAAATACATTTAAAAATCATGTATAATCATATTTTAGTTAGTTTTTTTCATTCCCTCCAATAAAATATCTAGGAGTAAACTACCATTTAAAATAATAATATTTTATTATTAGTGTGCAACGTTAGATTTCAAAGAAACCTGTTGTTGCGTATCGGGTATGCTATCAAACATAGAAACCCTTTTAAATTAAAATTAATTTTTAATTCAATAATATTAATAAATATGAAAATATCTTATTCATCATTTACTTGGGATGTTACATTCTTCCCCCCTTTTGGAAATTGCGTCCTCGCAATTTTTATTCACTTATCAAAATAAGTGGGGGTATTTATCCCTCATAGCATTTTAAGATTCCCATGTTTCCTCCTCAACCATATGGGTTTTACACAAAACCATTACCTGGTGAATTACCTTATTCCGAAACACTTGCTCTCTACGGTAAAGAATCTAGACTGGTTGTTCTTCATAAGAGATATTCTCTTCCAACTGAACTACCTCCGGGCTCAAAACATGAGATGTTTCTGGTATATACTTTCTCAACAACGAAAATGAAAAACATTGTGTACCTAGGATAAACATGTAGGTAGAGAAACATTATACGCAATTGATCCAACTTTCTCCAAAATTTCATGAGGTCCAATGAACCTCAGACTCAACATTCCCTTCTTACCAAAACACATCACACTTTTCCATGGAGAAAATTTTAGAAAGGCATGATCACCTACCTCAAAAGAAAGATCCTTCTACCGGTTACCTACATAACTTTTCTATCTTCTATTAGCTGTTATCATGTGCTTCTAAATCAACTGAACTTTCTCTCCCATATCTTCTACCAATTCTGGTCCCATCAGCTTCCTTTCACCTACTTCATCCCAAAAAGCTGGAGTTCGACAACGCTTTCCTTATAATGCCTCAAATGTAGAAATTTGTATACTAGAATGGAAACAGCTATTATATGAAAATTCAACCAAAGAAAGATGTTGTTCCCAACTTACTTGGTAATCCATTGAGAAAGCATGTAACATATCCTCCAAGGTATAAATTGTTCATTCTGACTGCCAATCTAATTGAGGATAAAAAGTTGTACTAAAATTTAATTCAGTACCCAATGACTTTTGAAGGCCTTTCCAAATGTTAGAAGTGAACCTAGGATCAAGATCAGATACAATGGAGAGGGGAACTCCTTGAAACCTGACTCTCTTTAACATATAATCGAGAAAGTTGATCTAGATACAATGTATCCTGAATAGGAAGAAAATGAGTAGATTTAGTCAATTGATCAACAATAACCTAGATTGCATTATTACATCGAGATGTCTTTGGTAATCCCACAACAATGTCAATTGATATATTTTACCATTTCCACTCTGGAACATGTAGAGGCTAAAGAATTCCTTTCGGTAATAGTCACTCTACCTTACCTACTGACAAGTCAAACACTTCATAGTAAAATCAGCAATATCTCTTTTCATTCCATCCCACCAGTAATACTCTCGAAGATATTTTCACATCTTAGTACTTCCAGGATGAACTAAAAATGGAGAACTATGAGCTTCACATAACAACTCATTCTTCAACTATGAATCACAAGGCACACATAATATCTTCCCAAATATCAGAACACAATCATCATCAACGTTAAATTCAAGAAACATACCCTTCTGAACCAACTCTACCTTTTTTTGCAACCCACTATCTTTCTTCTATGCTTGCTTAATTCTGTATGATAGAGATGATCTCATAGACACCTGAAACAAAACAGAAGAATTTCCTACACCAATAACTTCTATTCCAAAGTTCATCAAATAAATAACCAAAGGATCTCAATCCAAACATATCATTTTAAATGAAGTGTTACTTTTTAGACAAAAAGAATCAACCACATTATTTGATTTTCCTAGATGGTAATGGTTAATGCAATCATAATCCTTGATTAATTCCAACCATCTCCTCTATCTCATGTTCAATTTTTTCTGAGTAAATATATACTTCAAACATTTACGATTAGTATATATTTCATACTTCACTCCATCAAAATTATGCCTCCAAATTTTTAAAGAAAATACAAAAGTAGTTAATTCCAAATCATGTGTAGGGTAATTTAACTAATGAGGTTTCAACTAACGTGAAGCATAATCAATTACCTGATCATTATGCATAAGGACACATCCAAGTCCTTTCAACGAAGCATCACTATAGATAACAAACTCAACATTTCTGGATGGCAGTGCCAAAACTGGAGCATTCTCCAATCTTCTTTTCAATTCCTGAAAACTATCATCACATTCTTTTTTCTATATGAACTTAACACCTTTTCGAGTTAACTTAGTCCTTGGACTAGATAACTGTGCATAAGTTTCAACAATTCTCCAGTAATAACCTTACAAACAAAGAAAACTACGAATCTCAGTTATATTTGTGGGTATTGGCCATTCTTCAATAACTTGTTTTAGCAGGATCAATAGGTATGCCATTTCTTGAAATAATGTGACCATGGAAGGAAATTTGTTTTAACTAAAACTCAAACATGATGAATTTCCCATAAAGTTTCTTTCCTTTTAAGTTTTTCAAGATGAACCTTAAATAACATTCATGTTCCTCTTTAGTTTTTGAATAATCAAAAATGTCGTCAATAAAAACAAACAACATTTTTCACCTTAGTCAAATGATCCATCACTGCAACAAATTGTTCTGTTCTAATTCTGACCATATTAGGATCCCGATTTGAACGGTCATTTCCCTCTTTATGCCTTCCCAAAAAATATGCTCTATTTCCTCTACGAGAAGCCATTATTAACAGAGAAATATCTTAGGAGAAGCAACATTGTAATCTTTAAATGCTATATTATTTCAATATTACCATAAATAAATTTAGGTTCATTAATTTAATAATACCCTAACTCCTAAAGTGGTCTAAATAGGACTCGAACATTAACTTCACATAATATTGAATTAAAAGAATAATTCACATTGAGGATATTTTCAGGTTTAGATTTTAAGAGATTTAGGACATAACTATTACATTTCAAAATATTAAAAAGTAGACACTTCTACCCATTATCCATTTTTTACAAAACATGAACTCTTAAAAAAAGAGTCATGTCTTGTTCCATGTTTAAGATAGCATGAATTTTCCTTGATCCCATCCTTGGCCCTATTCCACATTAGGTCCTACGAAAAAACTTTCAGAAACATGGGATGAGCTTAAAAATCTCAGTAAGGGATCCACAAAGAAGTAAAACTATTAGTTTTTTGAAACATAAGTAAACTATGAATACTTTAACATAAGTAATACTTTTCACCTTTATGAAGTAGTAAATACTCTTCACTAAATGAATGATCATTACTTACCCTTTTGTAAACAAATATTACCATAAAACCCATATAAAGAACACATAACATATAAAGGTAACTTGGGACATAAACATACTTAAATAGAATAATCATACGGTTGACTTCCACACATATCAATAAATAGAATAGCCATACGGCCGACTTCCATAACCAATTCATTGGAGGTAATAACGTAACCACTCATCCTGGTATTCACGGCACCAACCATCATTTGTTTTATCATGTAACGACCTGTCAAATGTCCATGTACCATTATAAAATCATAAGACATAAAAAAAATTTAAATGAAAGAAAACATTTCCACATTTCAATCACAATATAACACTTAACTATATTGACATCACAAATCCAATATCAAAACTATTTTCAATAACAAAATAAATAATAGAGTATATGGTATTTATTTTCATTTCAAAAATATTACGGCTTGTTGAGGATGTCAAAGATCAAATAATACTCGTGGTGGTAGAAAAGGTTGTTGTCACCAATTATGTTAAAAGAAACAATCATTTTTTGTCATTTAGTAAAATGCTTTGTTGAAAAATATTACATTTGTAATTTCAAGAGTGTTTATATAGTATATAAAAAAATTCATGTATTAAAACAAAATATGCCTCAATGAATGGAGATTGAGACGAAGTCCCTTACCTCATGTCCGACAACTCATTCCCTTTCTGCCCTTCTGCGACTGAATCCCCTTTCCATGCTCTTATTCAATGTCCCGAGGCTCAGGAGGTTTGGAATGGCTGGGGATCAACTGTAGAGCTGTTCCCGGACACCGCCTCAGATCTTACATCTCTCCTTATGCGATGGTGCTCCTCCTTTTCGCCGGCTAAAGCAGGCGCCCTATGCATTGTGGCTTGGATTATCTGGGATAGGCGGAACGAGGCCATTTTCAATCATTTCCGGAGGCCCCCCAGATTTTGGATTGACCGGGCATTGTCATGGATTGCGGTATGGCAGAACCACCCTGAACAACAAATACTTTTCACCCACCCTCTTCTTCCCCAACATTGGTGCCCCCCACCGGAAGGGATTGTTAAGATCAATGTGGATGCCTCTCTCCCTAAGGATGGCCCAGTTGGACTAGGTTTACTGGCCCGAGACAACCTGGGAAATCTTATCGCTGCCAAATACGAAGCACGTTATGCACTTTG
This sequence comes from Viscum album, assembly GCA_963277665.1. Taxonomy (NCBI): domain Eukaryota; kingdom Viridiplantae; phylum Streptophyta; class Magnoliopsida; order Santalales; family Viscaceae; genus Viscum; species Viscum album. Next base: position 432,446,457 of record OY728139.1, read on the forward strand.
GGAGCCCTCAGTCGCGGAGGCCACCGCCATCCTTGCTGGGTTAAACTTCGCAAAAGACCGCGGTTGGGATTCCATTCACATCGAATCCGACTGTCTCACTGTAATCAATGCCATCAATCTCACTGACGGCGAGCTTCATCCTTTCGGTCCCATTATCCGGTGTATTCACTCGCGGAGACAAGGCTTCAATTCCTGCAATTTCTCCTTTATTAGAAGGGAAGTGAATGAAGCCGCTCACAAGATGGCAGGCATTGGCCCTCCTTACGAGGATTTGCTTTGGTTCAATCATTTTCCATCATGGTTATGCTACTGTATTTCTGCTGATCTCCATCATTAATGGATCCGTCTTATTTTGTCAAAAAAAGATGTAATTGAACAATCATCACTTCGTGAGGCGTTGGTTTTCCATCAACATAGACATTATGTTCTTCATCCATTAGATCGAGTTGTGTGTAAGTGTAGTTATAATATTTCTCATAACAACATCCTAGTATATTTATGATATTGGTGTTGTTACAAAATAAAGGAATAAAAAGTGTTTAGGGGATGGAGAAATAAAATAAAAGAAAACAATTTAAGAGAAACTATTACCTTTAATTTGGGTAACTTCCTTTGGTTTGATCCAAAGGACTTCTTGAAGTGCCTTATTCATAAGATAAGGCTTCTAGGAGTAGGATAGGGATGTATGGAGATTAATGGGGCAGAGTTTGGGTGAGCCAAATGGCATGAGAGGGGTGATTAATTGGTTAGAAATGTTCTCCTTCTAAAAGTGGGAGGAGGGGCTCTTTCGGAAAGTGTAAAACATTGTTTTATTATATAATGATATTCTATTTCTAATGGTTCAAAAATCTTTATAGTAGAAGATAATATGACTCATGGTATAAATAAAATCATCCAATAGGAATTGGATAGGTTGTGGATAATAGTTTAATCATTATAATCTTATTTATTTAAATGTTTTATTAATGAGGTAAACACTGCATCATTATTGTGTCATAAATAATTTAAATTATTTGTTGTATAACAATTATAAAAAAACAATGATATAGGAATTCCTTTTATCTTTCCACTTAATATTTATATTCGAAATCATATGTTATATAACCCCTTATAAAAATTAATTTACTAAAAGATATTTTTTTTGTAATTTTTTACTTTACTTTAAGTTAATTAATCTTAATTGTCATTATGACTCCCAAGCAGCTCAATGGAGTCCCAAAATCAACCCAAAGATGCACATGGTTGTAAATTACTCAACAAATAAGGTTTGGTCATGTTCTAAGGTAACATTGAATTATTATAATATTCTTTAAACCTTGAATTACCCTATTTACCTTTAACCACGGTAAATAAAAGTCAAAAGTTACTATTCACCAAAAAATTAATCTTATTGAACCACATTATACATATTTATAAAAACAATGTCTGTTAGATTTTTGAAATTCAATTCACATAAGTCATAAAATTTCATTTAAATGAAAAAGTCAGTTTTTTATCTACCACTAAGTGGTTTCACTATTCCTAAAAAATTGATGTTTTTCAAAAAAATACCAAAAAATCAGCCTAAGATATATTTGATATTCCTAATTCAATAAGGATGATTATTTTTCCAAATTAAAAACATAAAAGTGCCATTGATCAATTTTAAAATTAATTCCTATTGTTAAATCAAATAGCGTGTTTTAAGAAACAATAACTATCAAAAGATTGACACTTTTCTAAGTCCAATTTCGAAGGGAAATTTACACCAATGAAAAAAATTGGATGAAATGGTAAAAATATATTCTAATTACACATTAAAACCAATTAAAAATAATAATATAACAATATAAATAAATTTTATTAAAAGGCACTTTGGAATTAAAATATAATATTTTTCACTATTCATTAAAAAATGAAATTTATCAGAAAAATCCCAAAAAATTACCCAAAGAAAAATATGATATCCCCATTCTAAAGAAAGATTTTATTTGGTCAATTAGAATGTATTAAAGTATCAAAAACTAGATTTAAAGAGGGTTCTCCAATAAAAGGAAGTATATCAACCTTTTAATGTAAATTATGTTTAAAATTTGATTCATTCACATTTTAAGACTCTATCATTTATTGGGTAAATGTAAATACATTTAGAAAGCATGTATAATAATATTTTAGTTATTTTTTTTCATTCCCACCAATGCAACAGCTAGGAGTTAACGACCATTTAAAATAATAATATTATATTATTAGTTTGCAACATAAGATTTCAAAGAAACCCATTGTTGCGCATCAGGTACGCTATCGAACGTAGCAACCCTTTTAAAGTAAAATTAATATTTAATTCACAAATATTTATAAATATGAAAATTTCTTATTCTTCATTTACTTGGGATGTTACAAAAGTGGTGTGGGGTACCCCAACATCGATGTGGTATTACTATTACCTTACTTGACCTGCGTTATTTAGGGAGTGTTCCTTAGTGAGGTTTGGGTGGATAGTTTCCTTATTAGGTTCTTGGTCATATCCTTTTCTCACAGGGCAATAGAGTGACCCCCCACTTGTGCTTGAGATACTTTGGTTTTCCTTACTGAGTATACCAATATAATCACCCCACGTATATAAAACTGCTTTGAGGTTTCACGGTGGACTTCAAGGACCGTGCGGGACCAAACTAGTTTGGGCATTGGGGTATTTGTAGTTTCTGTATTATTTTCCGTGGTCTTTACCTTTGGAGTTTCTTGTATTGTATCACCTACTATTTGAAACTTTCATATGAAAAAGGAATTGTTTGTGCTTTACTTTCACTTATATTTTTGGTGTTGTTTGGGACCTAATATCTTATCTCCCGATCCTACTAAATAAAAAGGGTAATGCCTTCCATTTTACATGTGATTCTATAACCTTGGTTTTAGTCACCACTCTGGGACCTATTGAAGGCGGGTTTCAGGGGTCATTATAACTCCTTCAACTTGAGGAAGGAATGGTCTGGAAATCTGTTATACCTTATCTTATTTCGGTGAAGGCGGGTCATGACAGAATCATATCAGAGGAAGAGGTTGAGAGATAGGATGGAGTCTGGAGTTAGACATAGGGAGGATTTCATGGGATGGTAGGGAAACCATGGTAGGGAATATTGGTATGTGAAATAGGAAAGGGAAGACCGTCTAGGACACAAGATTTTAGGGCCACCCATGATCCGATGCAAGGACTCTTGGCCTACTGAATGACCAAGTGAGGCTACACTAAATCCAGGGTAGAGTCCCTAGGAATGGTACATGCATAATAATGACATGTGTTCTTGTGTGTATTGGGTATTATTGGGATTTAAAATGAATGAAATGTCTAAGAAAAATTAAACCAATTTTATACACTACTCGGTATTAGGCATTCCTTGTTTAACTTGAAGTTATGGAACCTGGATGATGATCAAGAGTAGTGAGGGTGATCGAGGCCCAGGAGGTTGTTTTGTATCATTGGTAGAGGGATGACCAAGAGGAGGAGGACAATCAGTGGTAGAGGATGCTCTGTTCCTTTCAGTGGCAGACCCTTAGGAAGTATGAGGGTAGCATCTCAGATATGGAGACAAAGAGCTGGCTCGTGGAGCTGGTGATTGTATTCAGACTGTTTGGAGCTTCAACGGAGTACAGATTTCCCTTATATTTGATCCAGATGTAGGGAGCCGCGTGTCAGTGGTGAACACTCTATCTTGGGGAGAAGTGGGTGGCTGAGGTTACGTGGGATGAATTCAAGAGGCAATTCCTGGCATAATTCCTCTCTTCTACGATGAAGGTTGAGAAGAGGTAGGAGATACTCTCCCTTTAGTAGGGGATTATGTAAGTGAGATAGTTGGGGATCAAGTTCATGGATTTCCTTCTCTTTTCTCTGGACCTATTTCTGGATGAGGAGTCTCAGGCGAGATGTTTAGAGGAGGCCCTTTGACCTTCTCTTCAATATGTTGTTACTCCCTTAACTCTACTGACGTACCTGGAGGTACAGAAGAAGGATTCAGTGGTAGAGAGGATGCACACGCTGGGATTTGTGCCATGACAGGGGATCTATTTGGGCTCATCAAAGATAACGTCCATCAGTGGAAAACCTCCATCGTCAGGGCCTTCTAGGTTTCGAGTAGTGGGGGAGCAGGACCCAGCAGTTCTAGTTTCGATCTCCCGATCCTCGCCATTTCCTTTAGGGAATAGGATATGGATTCTACATCTGTGTTAGCTATGGTAACATTTAGAATCAGTGCTCAGATAGATTACAGTATAGTGGGCGTGGGTCGTTTCAGCACCCACCTTAGTTACAGTTTCCAGCTAGGCCCTTTCAGTTGCAGCAGCAGCAGCAGTAGGGACAACGATCTCCGAATACTCCAAGATCAGACGTTTTGGGAGGAGGATGACTTCAGGGTGATCCTAAAAGACCTCAACCAGGGTGTGTTCGGGGAGGTGGCTGATAGCCGAGGGGTAGAGGATCTTGGCGTGGGCAGTTACATGCCGAAGAGGCAGTAATTCCACCAGGGCCGGAAGTCGTTCGAGGTACAATATGTCTGTTCATCACACTTGTATCTACACTGTTTGATTCGGGAGATTCCCACTCTTCTGTTGCACCCAATCTAGCCCATTCTTTGGGTTTAAACGCAGAGAGACTTCCCGTACCCCTGGTTTTGAGTATGCCAGTTTGAGGTCAGACCACCTTGTCTTGTGTTTTCCAAGAATGTAGACTGATGTTGGGACCACATCAGTCCAATGTGGACTTTATTTTTCTGAAAACTCAGCCGTATAATGTCATTATAGGCATCAAATGGATGTTCCTTGTATGTGTTATTATCTAATAATTCTGAATAAGGACTGTGTTTTCATATGTGGGCACTCATTGTGTGACCTTCGTTGGCGAGTGGGGTTGTGAGTAGGGCAGTCAGCGAGTGAAGCCCTTTCTTTATTTTATAGCTGAGATGTTAGTAGATTAGGTGGATACAGAGATGGTGGATGTCTTGGGGATTGTCAGTGAGTTCATGGACATCTTCTTGGAGGAGTTGGTGACTCTACCCCATCGACATGATGTTGAGTTCGGGATTGACTTGCAACCTAGTGCCCATCCTATTTTGAAGGCTCTCTATCGAATGATGCCTTCTGAGCTACAGGAGTTACGAATTAAGATTGATGATCTGATGAATAAGGGTTTTGTTTGACCAAGAGCGTCATTATGGGGTGCTCCGGTCTTGTTCACAAAGATGGCGTATGGTGTTCTCAGGCTATTAAAAAAATATCAAAGACTGAATCAGGTAACGGTCAAGAACCGTTACCCTCTCCAAAGGATATTCATCCTATTTTAACAATTTAAGGGGTAAGAATGGTTCTCTAAGATAAACGTGTTGTCATAAGATTACCAGTTGAGGGTGAAGGAGGGTGACATCTCTATAACTACCTTCAGGTGAAGATATGGGTACATTGAGTCTGTAGTCATGCCGTTCGGTGTTACAAACGTGCTATCTATGTTCATGGGACTCATGAACTCCATCTTCCAGGAATATCTGGACCGGTTCGTAGTTGTGTTTATTGATGACATCCTGATTTACTAAAGATCAGAGGAAGATCACGCTAATCATCTAAGGATGGTTTTAGAGGTCCTATGACAACACCATTTCTACGAGAAATTGTCCAAGTGCATGTTCTGGAGACAAGAATTTCACGTCCTTGGGCATATGATGTTCGAGAAGGGGATAACAGTGGACCTATTAAAGGTCAAAGAAATTGTTTCTTGGACATCAACCAAGAACGTGGAATAAGTTCTTTGTTTCCTAGGTCTACCAGGTTATTACCGGAGGTTTGTACCTAACTTCTCCTTAGTCGCATCATCTTTGATATCCTTGAACAATAAAGACCAGGCTTTTATATGGAGTGAGCAGTGCCAAAAAGCATTCAGCTATCTGAAGGGGATGTTAGTTAGTGCCCCAGTGCTGAAGTTTCTAAAAGAATGGGTGACTTTTGAGGTGTTATGTGATGCTTCAGTCCTAGGCTTGTGGTGTGTGATAATTTATTAGAAGGGGGTGATCTCTTATTGGTCTAGGCAATTACATCCCTGTGAGCATAACTATTCCACCAATGACTTGGATCTCATAGTGGATGTGTTCTCACTAAAGTTGTGGCAAAAAATCTCATCGTGGATTACTTTTTGGTCCTCACGGATCACATGAGATTGAGGTATATCTTCTCCCAGTGGGACTTGAACTTGCAGCATCAGTGGTGGATGGAGGTTCTTCAAGACCACATCTTCGAAATCTCTTACACTGAATGTAAGGGGGATGTGGTGGCTGATGCCTTGAGTATGAAGTCGCAGAAGGATGTAGTTCGAGAGTCAGTAGATGCGTGGAAGGAGTTGGAGTAGTGGTATTCCTTACACCTAGATGCAATGGTGGAGGATGAAAGAGGTTGTATACTGCATGTGACAGTGCATTCCTCTATGTTGTTGAAGGTGGTGGAGTCTGAGTGGGGAAACTCAGAGAGTGAAGTGATGCTCAGTCATGTTAGACTGGGCAATTCTCTAGAAGGATAGATAGAAGACGGTCAGAATCAGATGATGTTTCATGGGAAGTTGTTTGTCCCAGGGAAAATTCACAAGAGAGTTCTTGGTGAGTTCCACAACTCACCCCTGGTGGTGCAACCAAGAGTTTCCAAGATGTATCGGGGCATGAGGATCAATTTTGGTAGCCTCGGGTGAAGCGGGATGTGGCAGGGTTTGTGGCAATGTGCCTATTGTGTCAGCAGGTGAAGGCTGACCACTACATCCCAGGAGTTCTATTACACCCCTTAGATGTCCTCGAGTGGAAGTGGGATGAGATCTCGATGGATTTAATCACATGAATATCCATAGTTCAAGGAGGCTGCGATGCTATCTATGTTGTGGAGGACCGACTTAAGAAATTAGCTAACTTCTTGGAAATCAAGGAGTCAAGTGTGGTGGATGTCTTATCACAAAAGTATGTCAAAGAGGTGGTGCGGTTTCCTAGAGTTGTGAGGTCCATAATATCTGGTCAGGATACCAGGTTGACTTCATGGTTCTGGAAAAGATTGAAACATGCTTTTGGCACCCAACTATTCCTCAGCACCGATTTCCATCCTCAAATATATTGGAAGACAGAGTGCACCATCAAGACATTGGAGGACATGCTACGGGCATGCATCTTAGACTTTGGGGGATCGTGGCAGAGACACTTTCCTATAGTACAGTTTGCCTTCAACAATAGCTATCACTCTACCATTGGCATGGATCTGTTCGAAACCTTGTACAGGAGGCCATGTTGCTCACACGTGTGCTGGAAAGAGGTTGGGGAAGCAGGTGCTCTTGGCCCGGAGGTGGTGAAGAGCACGACGAAGAAGGTTCAGCTTATAAGATAAAGGAGGAAGGTGGATCAGGACCGGAAGAAGTCGTATGCTAATCATAGGAGGAGACCCTTGGAGTTCTAGATCGGGGGCCACGTGTTCTTGAAGGTCTCCCCTCAGTGTGCACAACAGAGGTTCGACGGGGGGGGGGGGGAATCTTTTTCCAAGGTTCTTCAGACCCTTCGAGGTGTTAATGCAGGTTAGTGAGGTAGGCTATCAGCTGGTGATACCACCGCTGCTACAGAGGGTTTACAATATCTCCCATGTGTCCTATCTTTTTCAGTATCTAAAGGATGATTCACATGTCCTCTACAGGGGGAAGTTGGTTATCAAGGATGATGCAGTGTCTATAGAGAAATCTATGATGATTGAAGATCGTGGGGAGAAGGTGCTTCGTGGATGAACCATTCCCTTGTTTCATGTGTTATGGAGGCATGACTGCCTCGAGGAGAGTACATGGGAATGTGAGGCACATATGAACACCCAGTACGTAGAGTTGTTTTGATTTGTGTTCTGTTCTATTTTGTACTCGTTTATGAAGTAGCGATTAAATTTTTTAACTATGAATTTGTCATTTAACTTATTCTAAGAATGTGTGTGAAGGGTATTGAAAGTGGGTAAAGGAGGGACATATCCCTAGTCAAGACACATTAGAGTGGATGCGATTAAACCCGTGTGGGTGAGTCAGTGCTACCCAAAGCAGATAGTATCTTGACATGCAGGAAAAGAATCCCTGATCCATATGTCTGGAAAGTGACACCTTTATATGTTCATGTGGTTACTAGAGAGACATGTGTTCTTAGATGTCGATGGGGTTTACCCTTGAGATGTATCATTCTAGGTGGTTGTTCGGACCCCTCTATTCTCTTCAGGTCTAATTAAAATTCATGAGGATTAGAATACATTGAGAGGTATCTAATGTAACGGACCAGGTAGTGGCTCAATAAGTAATTCTCCTAAAGCTTAGTTCCATAAAATGGTTCCACCAAAACGGTTCCACCAGTCACAGTCGTACTCCTAAACGGTGGCACCGTGACAGTGCCAGCGCTCATAGTGTCCCACCGAACAGTGGCACCATGACAGTGACACCGTGACAGTCGCACCGTGACGTTGGTACTTCTGATGGTGTTCCACCGAACCGGTGGCACTATAATAGAGACATTATTATGGTCACACTGTGAAGGTGGAACCATGACTGTGGCACCGTTATGGCGTCTCATCGAACGATGTCCCGCCCTTCGTTATTTTTCCATTTCTGCTCCCGCAATTTTTATTTTGACATAAGAGTGTTTTAATACCCCCTTTCAAAGAATTTTAAATCCCATAAATGATATCTTACATCCCCCATGTTTTAGGTGGACATTGACTTAACAGAACGTGTGGATTTTCCTCAGTGTCACACCTTTACCCGTACAATCTAGTTCCTCCCCTATTACATGTTTTCCTCAGATTAATGAAAACCATTTAACTAAAAGTCATTGCGGCCACCTCTCTGATGAGAATTATTAAATGAAAATTAATTCCATCATGTGTAACCACCCAATGGCATGCTGAAACCACGATCTTCCTTTAAATCCATTCTAGATTTTAATACCCCATAACTCCAGGATCTCACGTTTTTTTCACACGAGAATTATTATTCTTGGGGGATGGTCTTTTTTTTCTTTCTTCTCCTTAATACGTTTGGAGACCCCCCCCTCCCCAAGGATTGTGATGCGCCTTTGATGGATCTTTTCATATCACTCTTAGAGGTTCCAGAGTTCCTCTTTTTCGAGCCATGCATCCCCTATTCTTGGTGCGTGGATATAAACTTCAATCATTGATCATCCAAGTTGGGTTCTTCCATCGTCTCTCTTTAATGTGTATCTTGAGGAGTGAGTATGATATTGTTTCTATGGGAATGGTTGAAACCAAATCATAATGAAGAAAAAAATGGACTTTTAAATAATGAAGGAGTGTGTTGATAATGCTGATGTACTATTTTACCCTTTCTTATATGTTGTGAAATGTATGGGCTCGTGTCCACTGAAAATCATGGTCGTTGGAGGTCCTTCCTTGTACACTAATGAACCCTTGTATTCTGTGATGATTGAATGGATGTAAATTGGAAATTGGCTAATGAAGTAAACTCATTTGGTTAAATGGATGTCTAGGGAACAATAATCCTCATGTGATCACCCCGGTTAACCAAACTGAAAAAAGGAACTTAATGAATGGTGTGATTGAATATGTAAACCCACTTGATTTGTTTTTGTAACATGCATGGTTGTTCTGATTGTTTCTTGTGGGTTGACTTGGGTGGGGATGAGATCCCCTACTATTGTGAAAAAGTCAGTTTGTGAATTTGAGGTTGTGTGGGGCTGTATGGTGGGGCTTGGTTTGGTTCTAGTACATTTAGGTATCTCACAGATCCCTTTTTTTATTGTGACATTACAAGAGAACTAACTGTGAATGCTTAAATTTCTATTTGACTGTTTTCTCCCTTTTTGGTTTGATGTTATGCCTTTAGTTTTCTAGTAGTGAAGAATTATTTAAATGGAATCACTTGAATATGAAAACAATAATGAGTTCAGTGGATAATTTTTTACGGGGAAGAGTTACGACTTGGTTGTGGATGTGTTTCTTCTTACGAATGAATAGTAATGAGGGTGTTAGTGTGTGGGATGATTTTAAAACCCCTAGGTTGGGAAGAGTTATTGATTACATATATATATATAATTTAGTTCTTATGTTTCTTTTTCCCGCCCCACCCAAGTTGAGAACTTCATGTCGAAAAACCCCATTTCATTGGGGGAGGGTGTTTTTTCCAACACTCCTATGAGTGGCTGGTTATTTTCTCCTTTTCTGCTCATTTTCATAAGTAGCCCAACACTCTATGGGCAGGCTGTGATGACCTGAGGTATATTATAGCCCATGAAACATCGGTCATGAAACTTTTTGCTGGTTTTCCCATGTGTGTGCAGGAAGGTTGTTTCCCAAGTGTCTTCGGGATGAGTCCCAGGTGCCTTAGGGTGTTGCGGTAGATTTTCGGGCCTAGGTGTCTTCGGGTGTGGTGGTAGTTTTTTGTCCTTGGTGATTGTGGGCATGGTTACGAATGGTTTTGGCCTAGGTGTTTGCGGTTGGGATGTGTGGTTGTGGTATCCCAGGTGTGTGTGGGATGGGTATGGAAGTGGGACTGCGGTGAAAATGGTGGGGAAGGTCTGACGTGTAGGTTGTCTTCAATAACTAGTGAGAAAGTGGCGAGGGGTATCCAAACATCGATGTGTTATTAATATTACCTTAATTGACTTGAGTTATTTCGGGAGTGTTCTCTGGTGGGTTTTGGGTGGATAATTTCTTTATTAGGTTCTTGGTTATCTCCTTTTCTCATGGGGAATTAGAGTACCTCCCCACTATTGCTTGAGAGATTTTGTTTTCCCTACCGATTATACTTTTATACTAACCCTATGTATATAAAACTGCTTTCTAGTTTCCAGGTGGATTTCAAGGACTGTGCAGGACCTTACTAGTTCAGACATTGGGGCAGTTGCAGTTGCAGTTTTCTTTTCTTTAGTATTTAACTTTGGAGTTTCTTGTATTGTAGCACATACTTTATGAAACATGCATATAGGAAAGAATTGATTGGTATTTACATTTACTTATAGTTTTGATGTTTTTTGGGATATATTATCTTATCTCTCCATCCTATAAAATAAAATGGGTAGTGACTTCCATTTTGCGTGTGATTCTATACTCTTGGTGCTAATCGCCACTCCGGGGCCTATTGAAGGTGGGTTTCAGGGGTCATTATCACTCCTTCAACTTGAGGTAGGAAGGGTCTAGCAATCCGTTGTGCCTTCCCTCATCTTGGTGAAGGTGGTTCATGACAGAATCATATCAGAAGAAGAGGTTGAGAGATAGGATGGAGTCTGGAGTTAGGCATAGTGAGGATTGCATGGGATGGTAGGGAAACATTTTTAGGAAATCTTTGTGAACGAAATAGGTCAGGGAAGACTAGCTAGGAAACGAGATTTTAGGGGCCCCCGTGATCTGATGCAAGGACTCTGGGCCTATAGAATGACCAAGTAAGGAACCACTAATTGAAGGGTAGAGACCCTAGGAAAGTTGCATACTTCATAACGACTTATGATCTTGTGTGTATTGGGTATTTTGGGGATTTAAAATGAATAAAAAGTATAAGAAAAATTAAAATCAATCTTCTGCACTACTCAAGCTTAGGAATTCCTTATTTACCTTGCAATTATGGCACCTAGATGATGACCATGAATAGTGAGGTAGATCGAGGCCTGGGTGGTTGTTTTTTCGGATCGGGAGAGGGATTACCGAGATGAGGAGAATGATCGGTAGTAGAGGACGCTTCGAGCCATTCAACTATAGAACCTCAGGATGTATGAGGGTAGCATCTCAGATATGGACATAGAGAGCAGGATCGAGGAGCTGGTGATAGATTCCAGCTTGATTCAAACTCAAAAAGAGTAAAAGTTCTTATAGATGTGAGACAGATGTGGGGAGCAGCGCATCAGTGGTGGATGCTCTATCTTTGGTAGAAGAGAGAGGCTGAGGTTATGTGGGATGGATTCGAGAGAGACTTCCGAGAAGAATTCCTCTCTTCTACGATGATGTCTTAGAAGAGGCAGAAGCTACTCTCCTTTCAGTCGGGGAGCCTGTCAGTGAGAGTGTTGGGGATCAAGTTCAAGGATCTACATCGACTTTCTCTGTACCTATTTCCGGATGAGGAGTCTCAGGCAGGACGTTTAGAGGAGGCACTTCGACCTTCTCTTCTGTATATAGTTTCTCCCTTCACTCTACCAACCTACTTGGAGGTCCATAAGAAAGTTGAAGTGGTAGAGAGGATGAACACAATGTGAGGTGTTCCACGAGAGGGGATTTAGTTAGGCTCATCAAAGGGAAAGGTCGTCAACGGCAGGCCTCCAACATCAAGGCCTTTCAGGTTTTGGCCTGTGGGGAATAGGCCCCAGCAGTTCCAGTTTTGATCTCCCATTCATCAACTTTTCCTTTCGTGCACATGACTGAGATGCTTCATCTGTGGCATCCATGTTCACATTCAGAATCATTTCCTAGATTGAGTACAGTAATGTGGGGGTGGGCCGGTTTAGCACCCACCTCAGCAGCAGTAGTTTCTAGCTAGGCCCTTTCAGTAGTAGAAATAGGGATAGTGACGTCCCACTGTATAGGGATCTGACACTGCACATGGAGTCCGACCTCAGGGCGCTTCTCAGGGAACTAAACTAGGGTGTGGTTGGGGAGGTAGCTGATAGCCGAGGGGAAGAGGATCTAGGTGCGGGTAGTTACACACCACTGAGGCAACAATTCCAGCAGGGATGGAATTCGTTCGAGGTACAATTTTTCTATTGATCACTATTGTATGTACTTTGTTTGATTTAGGATATTCTAACTCATTTTTTCCACCTAGTATAGCCCATGCTTTGGGGCTAGATGTAGAGAGACTTCTCGTACCACTGGTTTTGAGTACGCCAGTTGGAGGTCAGGCCATCTTGTCTCATGTTGACCAAGAATGTAGAATGATATTGGGACCACATCAGTCCAGTGGGGAAATTATTTTGCTGTAGATGAAGACATATGATTTCATTCTAGGAATCGACTATCTATTCTCTATATGTTCTGTTTTCAACTACATCTGAATAAGGATTGTGTTTTCAGATGTGGGAAGACAACGTGTGACCTTCTTCGGTGAGCGGGGTTGCCAAGAGGGCATCATGTGAGTGAAGCCCCTTCATTCAATGATAGAAGATATTTCAGTAGAGTTAGTGGATATAAAGATGATGGATTTCTCAGGGATTATCAGTGAGTTCATGGATGTCATCCATAATGAGGTGGTGACTCTACCCCCTCGACGTAACGTTGAGTTCGGGGTAGACTTGCAAACTAGTGCATATACGATTTCAATGGATATATATCGTATGGTGCCATTTGAGATGTGGGAATTACAAACTAATATTGAGGATATGATGAAGATGGGGGTTTTTCAACCAAGTGCGCCACCATGGGGTTTTATGGTCTTGTTTGCAAAGAAGGCAGGTGGTGGTCTCAGGCTGTGCATAGACTACCGGAGACTGAATCAGGTAATAGTCAAGAACGGTTACCCTCTACCGAGGATAGATGACCTCTTTGACCATTTTTAAGGGGAAAAGATGGTTCTCTAAGATAGACCTGTGTTCAGGATATCACCAGTTGAGGGTGAAGGAGGGTGACATCTCGAAGACTACCTTCAGGTGCAGATATGGGAACGTTGAGTTTCTAGCCATTCCGTTCTGTGTTACGAATGAGACAACCGTGTTCATGGGACTCATGAACTCCATATTCCAGAAATATCTAGACCGGTTCATAGTTGTGTTTATTGAAAACATCCTAATGTACTCAAGATCAGAGTATGATCACACTGAGCATCTGAGGATGGTTTTAGAGGTCCTCTGACAACACCAACTCTACGTTAAATTGTCCATGCGCATGTTCTAGACACGAGAAGTGCACTTACATGGACACGTGGTGTCCGAGCAGGGGATAACAGTGGACCTGTTGTTGGTTGAAGTGATTTTTTCTTGGGAATCACCCAAGAACGTGGCAGAAGATCATAGTTTTCTAGGTCTAACTGGTTACTGCCAGAGGTTCATACTGAACTTCTCCCGAATTTCATAACCTTTTATAACATTTACCAAGAACGAATAGGCTTTTATATAGAGGGAGAAGTGCCAGTAAGCCTTATTTTATATAAAGGGGAAGTTAGTTAGTTCCCCAGTGCTAAGGTTTCTAGAAGAAGGGGTGATGTTAGAGGTGTTATGTGATGATTCAGGCCAAGTCATGGGGTGTGTGCTAATGTTGCAGTAGGGGGTGATCTCTTATGGGTCTAGGAAGTTACATCCCCCTGAGAATAACTATTCCACCCATGAATTGGAGCTCATAACGGTTGAGTTCACACTAAATTTGTGTCGGCACTACCTCATTGGGGAGCGCTTTGTGGTCTTCATATATCACAAGGGCTTGAGGTATATCTTCTCCCAGTGGGACCAGAACTTGTGGCCATGGAGGTGGATGGAGTTTATTCAGGACTGAAACTTAAAAATATCTTAAACTGAAGGTATAGGGAACATGGTGGATGACTCCTTGAGTAGGAATTTGTAGATCAATACAGTTTGAGAGTCGAAAAATGCTTGGAAGGAGATGGTGGAGTAGGCCACGTAACACCTAGATGCAAGGATGGATGATGAAAGAGGTTGTCTGTTCCAGATGACATTGTAGTCCTCTCTGTTGCGGAAGGTGGAGGTGTCTCAGTGGGGAGACTCATAGAGTTAAGTGATGCACGATCGTGTAAGCTAGGGAAATGCTACAGAAGGATGGTCGTAAGACTATCCGAATTAGATGACGTTTCAGGGGAAGTAGTTCGTCCTGATGGGAACGCTAAATAGAGTTATTGGTGAGTTCCACAACTCACACCTGACAGTGCACCCAAGAGATTCCAAGATGTACCGGGGCATGAGGGGTTAGTTTTGGTGGATTGGGGTGAAGCAGGTAGGGGCAGGGTTTTTCTCAAGGTGCTAGGTGTGTTATTTGGTGAAGGATGAACACCACATCCCAGGAGGTCTGTTACTCCCCTTATATGTCCCTGAGTGGAAGTTGGAGGAAATCTCTATGGATTTCATCATAGGAATACCCATAGATCAATAAATTTGTGATGTTATTTGGGTAATGGAAGATCGGCTGATGAAATCAGCTCACATCCTAGAAATCAAGGTATTGATTGTGGTGGATGCCTTAGCACAAAAATACATGGACGGGTCGGTGCAGTTTCATGGAGTTCCATGGTCCATAATCTTTGATCGGGACACCTGGTTTACCTCATGGGTCTGAAAAGGATTACAACATGCTTTTGGCACCCATCTATGCCTCAGCACTGATTTCCACCCCCAAACACATGGGAAGACAGAGCTCACCATCCAAACATTGGAGGATATGCTACAGGAATGTGTTTTAGACTTTTAGAGGTTCTGGGTGAGACACTTGCCTCTGGTAGAGTTTACCCACAATAATAGCTATCACTCTACCATTGGTATGGCTTCATTCAAAGCCTTGTATGGGAGGAAGTGGTGTTCACTCGTGTGCTGGACATAGGATGGGGAAGCATGTGTTCTTGGCCAAAGGTGGTATAGAGAACGATGGAGAAGGTTTAACTTATACGATAAAGGATGAAGGTGTATCAAGATTGAAAGAAGTTGAATGAAGATCATAGGAGGAGAGCCTTGGAGTTTATGGTTGGAGAACACATGTTCATGAAGTTCTCCCCTCAGTGTGGAAAACTGAGGTTCGACAGGAGGACTAATCTTTCTCCCTAGTTCATCGGACCCTTCGAGGTGTTATAGCGGTTCAGCGAAGTGTCTTATCAGCTGGCGCTACCACCCCTGCTAGAGAGGGTTCACAACATCTTCCATGTGTCATTGCGTCATCGGTATCTACATGATGATTCGCATATCCTCGACTGGGGGATGATAGAAATCAAGGATGACTCAACATTTTTACAGTAACCGATGATGAATAATGATCATGGGAAGATGGCTCTTCATGGACAAACCATTACCTTGGTTCGTGGATTATGGAGGCATGGTGGAGTTGAGGAGAGTACCTGGGAAAGGGAGGCACCGATGTGAACCCAGTACTTAAAGATGCTTTGAGTTTTGTTCGGTTCGATTTTGTACTTGTTCATGATGTAGTTTTTAACCTTGTACACTAGGAATGTGTTGTTTTCCTTGTTCTCTGAATGTATGTGATGGGTCATGACAGTGGGGAAAGGAGGACCTGATCCCTAATCAAGGCACATTAGAGTGTATGTGATTTAACCCATGTGGGGAAGTCAGTGCCGCCAAAAGTGGATAATATCTTGACATGGGGGAAAGGACACCCTGATCCATATGTCTATACAGTGAAACCTTTATATGTTAGTGTGGTTACTTGAGGTAGAGGTGTTCCTAGATGTCGATGGGGTTTACTCCTGAGAGGTATGTTTCGAGGTGGTGGTTTGAACCCCTTTATTTACTTAGGGTGTAGTTTAAATTCTCAAGGGTGAGAATACATTGAGATGTATTTGATGTAACAACCTGGGAAATGGCTCATTAAAGGATTTTCCTAATGTTAGGTTCCATTAAAAGGTTCCACCAAAACAGTGGCAATGGTCATGGATGCACACCAAAATGGTGGCAACATTATGGTGGAACCATGACAGTGAAACTGTGACAGTTGCACCATGATGGTGGACCTGCTGACGGTGGCACCATGACCGTGGCAATGTTACTGTGTCTCACCAAACTATATCCCACCCTTCTTTATTTTTTCATTTCCTCTCCTATAATGTACATTTTGTCATAAGAGTGTTCTAATACCCTATTTTAATGATTTTTAAATCCCATAAATGATATCTAAAATACCCTCAGTTTTGGGTGACCCTTGACTTACCAAAACATGTGGCTTTTCCTCGATGTCACACCTTTACCTGTACTTTCTAGTTCCACCCCTGTTGCATGTTTTCCTTAGATTATAGGAAACCATTTAATTCACACGCTTTATGTCCACCTCTCCATTGAAAATTATTAAATGAAAATTAATTCCTTCATGTGTAACCACCCAACCGTGTGGTGAAACCACGATCCTCCTTTAAAGCTATTCAAGATTATGATATCCCGTAACTCCAGGATCTCACCTTTTTATCGTATGAGAATCATTCTTCTTGGCAGATGGTCTTTTTCTTTTTTTCTCATTGGTATGTTTGGAGCCCCCCCCATTCTCTAGACAAGTGGTGTGCATGTTCTTGAGCTTTTATGCTCACTCTTGGAGTCCCCAAAGTTCCTCCTTTGCATGGCGCACATCCCCAGTTCTGGGCGCATGGAGAGAAACTTCAATCGTTGTTCATCCAAGTAGGGTTATTCCTTCATCTCTCTTTACTGTGTATCATGTGGTGAGGGGTATGCTAATGTTTCTATGGGAATGGAGGAGGCCAAACCATAATGAAGATAATAAACGTCCTTTTATAGAATGAAGCAGTGTGTTGATAATGCTGATGTACTCTTTTACCCTTTCTTATATGTTGTGAACTGTATGGGCTTGTGCCCATGGAAAATCATGGTCATTGGTGGTCCTTCCATTCACAGTAATGAACCCTTGTCTCTTGTGATGATTGAATGGCTGTGACATGGAAATTAGCTAACCAAGTAAACTCGGTTGGTTAAATGGATTTCTAGTGAACAAAAATACTTGTGTGATCACCTCGGTTAACCAAACGGAAATAAGGAACATATGAATGGTCTACATGAATTTGGAAACCCCCTTGATTTGTTTTGGTAACATGTGTGGTTGTTCTGCTTGAAGCTGTGGGGTGACGTGGGTGGGGATGGGATCCACGGGTGTTGTGAAGTCATTGGTTTGTGAATCTGAGTCTCTGTGGGGTTGTATGGTGGGGCTTGGTTTGGTTCCAGTACTTTGAGGGATCTATCATATCCCTTTTGTTATTGTTACTTTACATGAGACCCAGGTGTGAATGCTTAAATTGTTGTTTGGTTGTTTTCTCCCTTCTTGTTTTGTGGCTATGACTTTAGTTTCTTGGTAGTCAATAGTTATTTAATGGAATCACATGAATATGAAAACAAGGATGGCTTTAATGGGGAATTGTTTTGTGGGAATGAGTTGGGACTTTGTTTTGGCTATGGTGCTTTTTATGAATGAATAGTAATGAGGGTGTTAGTGTGTGGGATGGTATTGGAACCCCTATGTTGGTAAGAGTGCTTGATTATCGATATGTATAATTTAGTTATTATGTTTCTTATTCATGCCCCACAAAAGTTGAGCAGTTCATGCTGAACAGCCCCATTTCAACGGGGGAGGGTGTTTTTCTGAACACTCCTATGAGTGGATGATTATTAGCTCATTTTCTACTCCATTTCCCAAGTATCCCAAGACTCTTCAGGCAGGCTGTAATAGCCTGAGGTACATTATAGCCCAAGACTCTTCGAGCAAGAAATGTTGTGGTAGTTAGACCAGGTCTTTGCAGGAAGGTTGTTTTCCAATTGTCTTTGGGATGAGGCATATGTGTCTTCTGGCATGACAGTAGTTGTTCGGGCCCAGGTGTCTTCGGGTGTGGAGGTAGTTGTTCTGGCCCAGGTGTCTACAGGCCTGGTTACGAATGGTTGTGGCCTAGGTGTTTTCAAGCGGGATGTATGGTTGTGGTAGCTCAGGTGTGTGCCGGCAGGGTATGGTAGTGCGACTACGGTGAAAATAGTGGGGACGGTCTGACGCATATGATGTATTCAATAACTAGTAGGAAAGTGGTTTGGGGTACCCAAACATTGATGTGTTATAACTATTACCTTACTCGACTTCCATTATTTGGGGAGTGTTCTTTGGTGAGGTTTGGATGGATTGTTTCCTTATTAGGTGCTTGGTTATCTCCATTTCTCACGGGGCATTAGAGTTCCTCCCCACATGTGCATGAGAGATTTTGGTTTTCCCTACCGAGTATACCTGTATACTCACCCTACATATATAAAACTACTTTCAGGTTTCAAGGAGATCTTCAAGAACCATGTGAGACTGTACTAGTTTGGACATTGGGGCAGTTTCAGTTGCTATTTTCTTTTCTTTGGTCTTTACCATTAGAGTTTTTTTTGTATTGTAGCACTTACTATTTGAAACATGCATAAGGGAAAGGAATTTTTTGGGCTTTAATTTTACTAATAGTTTTGGTGTTTTTTGGGACATTATATCTTATATACTGATCCTACTAAATAAAAAGTGTAATGACTTAAATTTTTCATGTGATTATATACCCTTGGTGCTAGTTGACAATCCAGGACCTATTGAAGGCGGGTTTCAGCAGTCATTATCTCTCTTTTAACTTGAGGAAGTAAGGGTCTATAAATCTGCTGTCTCTTCCCTCATCTTGGTGAATTTGGGTGATGATAGTAACATTTAATTATATCTTATTGATATCCCTAGATAACCATGATGTTTTTGATGACCCATAAATATTCATTAAATTTGGAGTTTCATTTTATTACAAATTATCATCCTTAAAAAGAATTTCAGTATGAAAGGACCATTCAAGAACATATAGAAGTTTGAGGAGTCGTCATGATGGATTTCAATGGATCATGGGATGAACATATTTCCCCAAATCAGATCATATTAAAAAAATATTCCACTCAAGGATATTAATTTCCAAATATGAATATTATATATAGGATAAAATTGAGAACTCTATTTTTTGTGGATTATATTGAAGAAGATGAACTCTGGATAATTGAGCTAATGTGGGAAATGGTTGAGAAGGTTCAATCAATTCATTAATACGTCAATGTATCCTAATAATGGTAGAATAAATTTATTCACCATCATCATCAAGGACTATATTTTCATGTTAGGGAGAATATGTTTCTTTTTAATTATTCTTAAAAAATTATTATATGTTTCGGATCGAAGGGATTAAATATCTCAATGTACAACATCCCTTCCTAGATTCATGATAACATTTGAGTAATAAATTTTCAACTAGATGTTCCAACAACCATATCACTCGTGTATCATGTGTTCCATGTGTCCCTATGAAGAAAGAATATAAAATAGTCTCATGCATGTATTTAATACAATGGTTGTTCGAAAGGGGAATGATCCATCTTATATTGAGTTATAGATTATGGATTTTTATTAAACAGAAACTATATAATGAAATATAAAAAATATCCATGATCATGTCCTCTTGTAATTCAATAAATACAAATAGCTGACATGGGAACATAATGAAATAATTAATAATAATTATTACCATATACTATATATTATTAATACATAGATAAAAATTAATGAATAATTTCAAAAATATTGATCAAAGTGAAAAAGTTGACATTTATGTTGAAAAAATTTATTCTTAACATATACATGTGTCACACATTGGCATATAAAATATATAAATAATATTATATATCAGAGTAAAAAAAATAACATGAGTTATGAAAACAATTATTTAATTTATTCGTATCAAAAAATTCATAAGAATGATAAACATATTTAATTTTAAAAGAATAAATTTAGGGGATTATTAAGAAATTAAAAAATATGTTGAAAATTATGAAATACAATGGGTTGTGTTATCCAAAAAAATTTAATGTAATTAAACACTTTATAGAATTAAAAAAACTTTATAAATAAGATAACATTTCATTAATTCATGTTTATATTTCATTGAGGGAAAATCAAGTGAATGATGGAAGATGGAAACACGTTTTATTTATCAGAAGTATAAAAAGAAAGTATTTGTTCTATTAATTACATGAATGTTAGAATAGAAACATGATTTTTTGAAATGTTAAATGATAGTTTGAATATATAAAATATATCTAATTAATATAAAAAATAAATAATCTAAATAAATATAAAAAAATTATTTATATAAAATAATTACAAGTGTATATACGTAAAAAGATATGATTTAAATTATTTTTTAAAATTATTATTTTTATTTAAATATTTAATTCTTATAAATACAAAAAATATAAAATTATTTGAAGAATATTTAGTTAATTTTTAAATCAACTCATTAATCCAATCTTACATTAATTTTTTTTATTTTTATTAAAATTTAAAATATTTAGGTTATTTGTAAAAATGTAATTATGTGAATATGATATGTTTTAGTATTTATTATTTTTATAAAACTGATCTAATAAAGTTCACAATTAATTTCATAAATTTTGACGTTTAGTATAAATTAAATAATGTATTTAAATTTAATAAACATAATTTTAAAACCTAAAATTCCATTAAAAAGAATAAATACATAATTTATTCCATTTAAAAATATTAAGGATTCGTCTACTCCATTATTATGTATGATTTATTGAAATATTTTCTTTGTAATGGTTTAAAAGTAAGAAAAATATATATTTTAACCAAATAATATTCATAGTTTCTTATGGGCCACTTTTAGATGCCTAGTTCATTAAATAGTTTTATTTTCATTATTTTAATCAAAATTAACCCATCCATAAAAGTTAAAATACTCCCTCTAGACTACATGGATTATCGTATCCAAAATTGATTTTCATTATACAATACTTTCCCATATCCCACCTACTATTTCTACTAAGATTATGGGATTATTTTTGGTTTCAACCCACTATATTCCATTAATGAATTACACCATAGCTTGTATTTATTTTTCTAAAACATAGTAATAATGATTCATTATAATTTTCCTCTATTATTAATTTATTATCATTTAAATTATTTTAACTAATCCTCACACAAATAATTAATCTATATATATATATATTATAATAATGATTTAATACTTGAATTTTCTATATGTATACTAATTATAATATATATATGTATATTATCTCTTACTCCCTCGATGAATTGTTATATTTTTATTTCAACCACATACAATTATGTTCTCATTCATTATGTATCATTATCTTTATAAATGGATATTGTCCCTTATATAAAATAAAAATTTACAATTTTTTTTCTCATTTGAATTTTATAAACACTTTGAGAAATAAAAAATACCATTACCTAAATTTTAATGAAAAATGAATAATTAAAACAAGAATAACATCAATATTTTTTTTATCAATAATGAATGATAGAAAAATTCCATAACTAATAATAAAATAATTATTACTATAATGAATGTAATATAATTGAACAATAAATTTTTTGGAAAATATATATTTTAATATAAGGTATAAGCATGGTGAATAAACATAGTGTTAGGCTCGGGAGACTATATACCATGTCAGAGAAGGGTGAATATCTATGATTATAAAAAAACACTTTATGTAAATTTTATTTTTAATATTGGATAATGGGAAAATTTCATGATAGTAAAAATGTCTTGTGGAAAGGTTTTGTGATAAAGAACACAACAAAACACATGAGTTTTAACACGGTTCACTCATCCTTATTATTAGGAAGGAAATTCATGGTGTGATGTGGTAATGATCACACTACTAGCTATTATCATTTATTATCAAAGGAACATAAATACTAGAAAAGAGGAATTCATTAAAAACTAGTAAAAAAATGATATGCACAAATGAGTTTATTGATATTTTATTATCTTACATAAAATGAAATTATAATTTTACCATGGTGTGGACCATTATTCTTTTCATCAAAATCACACTAAATATTTGTTAGATTTATCCTAGAATTGGTGAATACCTCTTTGTTTCATAAAAAACCCAGTCTAGGTTTGTCACTTTTTTATTTGAGGAAATTATCTACATTTTGATATGAATCCCATGATTGAAACACGATTCTTATAACTAAATGATAAGGAAGAATAAATAATGTGTATACCGATGAATCTCAACACAACATTAACACTATTTCTAGTATGGACCAAATATTGTGCCATGACCCCATTGATTTCACAAAGACCACATATACACCAATATTTTCCATTTAAAATCATTGTAACATGTATATTAGATTGTAAAATGGAATCCATCACGGAATCCTCAATCCTTTATTTCCTAGGTGGTCATTTTAGGGTTTATCTAACACATTTTTTTCAATATCACTTAAAATTTCATTATAGTACGATACAATGGTCTATAGTTGAGCATTATATTAGCTTTAGAAACTAAGAGACACTTAATACTTATGAAGGTATTAATGATGCATTATGATTCTTCATATTTACAAAATGATCAAAAGGGAAAAAGTCCTCTCAATTTTTTAGTAATATCATTCATGTATTGTTAACTACCTCTAAAAAAAATGAACTCCTATCTCATGTTAGACTAACCTAATAGAACAACATATCCATTATTGTGAACCCATTTTTCTATTAGTATAATCATGGAACAACATAAAATAAAGTGGTTTGTTTATCCTAGCACGATATTAGACCATATTAGCATATTAATAAAATATTCCCTATCACATCTAGTGAAGTATTACTCCTATGAGAATAACTATAGTGAGATATGTCATCATCTTATTCTTTATGCTGTGAATATATAATTATTGGTGTACTTAACCCTATTTATTATAAAACATATCCACTCAACTATAATGTAATTATAACACATCCATGATCATTTGAAAATGAATAAATTATAAAAAATATTTAACATATGGAAGAATATTTTTAATGAAACTATTAATAGAAATAATGTAATACAACATTCATTTTAAAAAACCTATGTATAGAGTCATTATATCGAGAGAACATCATCCATAAACATAATATCAATTCCATATTGGTCATGACTCAATTGAGATTCTATCATCATAGACCAATTACACATTTTCAAGGAAAACCATCAAAATTATTTTAACAGAACATTTTCATTAATATCTTCATTATAACCCTTTATATTTATATGAAACATTAAAATCCAATGATAATATCCTCTATAAAAATCATCTACAACACCTTAAGAACACCTGACTATGAAGACATATTGATTCCTCTCCCATATAGAGATCAATTTTTTATAATCGAAGATTTTAACCCCCGTATTAATAATACCTCATTTTTTTATTCCCCCCTATTTTCAACCAGTGAAAAGGAATGATAGAGGGGAAAACACATAGTATACAGACAGAGATATTATGAAAGAATACATTATATAAAATATTCTAAATTTTCCATAGTAATCCTTGGTTACATGCTTTATCATTATATCCTTGTCTTATTAATTGGTGAAAGCATATTCCAATGAATTATCCCCAATTCACACAATATCCATGATAAAATTTTACTTGATGTAAATATTCTTTGAAAATGATTATTTCTCTTGGTTCATTAAAGATTAAACTACAATCTGATTTTAACACCCAATGAATAATGGGTATAAGACCTCAACAAATGAGTTAAAAAGTCATTAATTTAACTATATACTTCGTTTATGTATTGTTATTATAATGTAGACTTATATTTTTTTAACATGGAGTGGAATTATTATGTTTCATAATGTGCCTTGCAACACATCTTCATATAATAAATAAGCCACCCTAAAAGATAACATTTAATCAAACATATATACTACAAAATCAATATCAGTATATCCAAAAATCTCTAATGATAAATATTTTTCATAAAAAATGAAAAAATAAATACTTTCATTAATGTAGTGATAGATTCAAATTGTAATAATAATATGTGACTCCTTTTTGTTTCATCGGAATCATGGAAAAATATAATTATAGTCATAATATAAGGTCTTGATTTCATCTATCCATGTTGGATGCCATGGATCCTTTAGAAATCTATTTCATTCCACTTATTTTCATCTTCATCAATGGTTAACATCCAATAAATTAATTACTATAGATTTTTTTCTTGATCCTTCCATTGTAAATTTTTTGAGTAAATGATGAGCTTAAATTAGTTTTTAAATGAAGTTAAAATATTATATATTTACTAAATTTTATATTAATAAAAATTTCTTTCCACTGTTTTGGAGGAAATGATACATACATGGACGTTCATTGGGAAGAAAAATGGTTTTATGAGTTCTGGGTATTATATCAATATTATTTTGTGATGAAGTGTCATGATTCACATCATGTTCACCAATTTTTCCGTTAATGTAAAAGGTGACAATGAAGCTATAATCAGATTTTCCTTATGGTCTCTTGTGAGGGGTCCAATTTATTACACAACCATTTACATTGGGTCACCTTCTATGTTCTAAATAGAACCTACCAACAATTTGACATTTATAATTGGGTATACATTTTCTTCATAAAGGTAGGTGGCCAGTTTGGTGTTTAGTACCAATTACCCATAGGAACATAAATTGATATAGAGGATAGGAGGACATGATCATTGGACCATTTTTTCAGTAATTATTTCCTATTTCAAGAATCTTTTATAGATTTAATATATGTCATGAATCTATTCCTAATCCTGATACAGGACCAATTATATTATCATAGTGATCATAATTGAACCCCTTTTCTATGTAAAAGGAATATACCTCATTAGTGAATCCATCTATATGAATTTGATTTTTTTATCCATTTTTAGTAATTAGTAACTTCTTATATAGAAAAACCAAATAACATTTCACTTGATAAATTTCTACATTTCAAGGTGGTGGTCAATATTCTTAGGAGGGGATTGATCCTCTAAAAGGTTTCTTGGATATCATATTAATATAAGGAATAAAAACTAATACAGTTCTTTAAGTCATATTCATATTAAAATCTTGTGGAAATGAAATATCTATTGGCACATAGGAATACAATATGCAAGATGAAATCTAGATGAGACATCCATTGTAACCAAATTATGCTGGGAATCAGAGTTATCATAGTTTGTTTATGACCTTTGGACTAAGCCCAAGGTATATGAACTCATATGGAGGTAATCATATCATGCAACTTAATGGGTTTTACAAGATTAGGTTTCCCCGGTTGGTGGAGATTCACAATGCGAAGGATGTTACGATTTTAATTCATTAATCCCATATGAGCAATGCATGGTGTTAGAAATAAGGGATAACAATTATTCAGTTTCACTATACATGGATTCAAATAACATGTACTAGGACATCCCTTTTGATATTAATTATCAACATCACTCCATTAGAAAGAGTTTTGTGTATCATAGTTAGAGAATGAATCAGAGTTATCTTAGTTTAGTAGGATTATTAGTCTGATTATAGATGAGATAGAATGAAAATCCCATTTGAATAATTGGGTCCTAATGCTCAAAATGATTGAGACATGATGGGACCTACACAGAAGTGGATGACTATTTGTTCTCATTCCACAGGAATTCTTCCTACATGTCATGATTATTACAGAAATCTGAGTTCTCATAGTTTAATGGATAGGGTTTTTCACATAGAAGATTCCATTAAATTGATGTAATTGAATATTATCCTTCTATTTGGGGTTTACACAATAATATTTCCCTATATGAATGACATGATTATTAAAACTCCCTAATAATACATGAGGTATGAGTAGTATAGTAAAAAATTGACATAAAACAATTGTTCTCACTAATTGTGATTTCATGAAATTAATGTTGGAAAATCCCATTAGGTTTTTTTTATAGAGTTTCATCCATAAGAAGGAATACTATGTATCCCAGTTTGGGTGTGAATTAGAGTTCTCATAGTTTTGTGGATTATGGTTTACCTGCTATGTTTTTCCTTTTATTTAAGGAATATTATAATGTGAGGATTATTAGGGATTACACACTATAGTTTCCCGATTTGAATGACTGATTACAGAATCTACCAAATCCTGTGTGAGTTATTCTTGGAGTTGGAAACAAGGGATGGAAAAAATCATTATAACTATTTTTAGATTCATGAATTATTTTCTTGGAGTACTCTTTGGATTTTTACCATGGAGATAAATATTTTATAATTAATCCTACATATCTTTGTAATGATATGAATCAGTGTTATGATGGTTCTTCTTTTCGGGGATTACACGTTGAGGTTACTGTTTGTGGAGGTTGGATAAGGCTATCAAGTAATCAAATGCCATATTGACCTGGCCTTCATGTCTACCTAATATTCATTTATTTTCTTCATGGTATTCCCTAAATGTATTCTTAACATGTCATAGGATTTTTACATAAAATGTGAAAATACAATTACATGATCTAGTTGAATTGTTCGAGGGACATTGCATGTAGAGACCCGTATCTTGACGTACATGGACATTACATTACATTTGCGGAATACTTAGTACATAACAAAAACACACACTAAAGGATCGTAATAGTTTAGTGTCTTTGGAAACTCGGAACGTAATCTTCTAATCCTGGTGAAAGATCTTCAATATCTCCCATAAAGATCTTCCCTTTTTTTTCTTACCTAAAACCTTTCTTTATATCCTGGGGAAAAGAAAACATAAAAGGGTGAGCTCAAATGCTCAGTAAGGGTATACAAAAGAAATAAAAATCATATCATATCTTTTTGAAAATCATAACCTGCAAAAGAGATCATAATATCTTAACATGGAAAAAATCATAGAAGTGAAAATGAGATCACCATAATCATAACATGAAACTTGAAACTTTGTGGCATGCACACATAATCATGGAAAATCATTTCTTGTTAGTCATGACTCATTGCCAAGACTATCTTAGTGGACAAAGTCCCTTTCTGAATCGAGTAATCCTCGTTTCAGTCCTGTTTCACTGAACCGGTATAACCTACCATTCCAGCCATGTCTATCTCATGAGATATAAAATCTTTACCCAATGCATTGGAGGGAGATATAGGTCCCACCCATCTTATAATGAATCCTTTCTTATGTGTTCCACAAAATCATAAATCATACATCATTGCATAACCCATGTAATAAAAATGGGATTCTTAAACAACATGACATCATAAAACCATTCATATAAGATAAAGGAATTCATAAACATAATTCCATCACAACATAGTCAAATAAATGTAAAAATATGGATAGAAACAGAACCCTTTATTATCTTAGATGGAAAATAATTTTGATAAAACACTTGAAATGAATTCTTGAGGAAAATATCCTTTTTTTCTTCAAAATCAATTTCTTTTCACAAAACATCATGGAATTTTAAAAGAAAGAGATTTTATTAAAAATAGTCATGAAATCTTTTGGAGGAAGCTTCATAAAAATAAGGCTTTATAAAACCGTAAAAATCCGTTCGTGCCGTTAAAAAAAACATTCTTCTCGTACTTTTGTCGGAAAGTCAAAAAGTACCTCGTATGAAAAACGACAAAAGATTCCTTTCATATCTTTTACTAAAAACTCACCGAAGGGTAAAATTGGA
The DNA here is from genome assembly GCA_963277665.1 of Viscum album. Classification (NCBI taxonomy): domain Eukaryota; kingdom Viridiplantae; phylum Streptophyta; class Magnoliopsida; order Santalales; family Viscaceae; genus Viscum; species Viscum album. The sequence continues at coordinate 432,474,631 of OY728139.1, forward strand.
CTTAAAAAATTGTAGGAGGATGGAAATAATATGACATATTGAGGAAACATGGATGTGGATGATAAAATACACCCCAGTAAATACCAAAGTACAAACAATCTCGGATAAAAATGAGATTGTGATATTTCCCTTACCTTAGGTCCGACTTGCTTTGTAAGTGTCCGAACCTCCTGTATAATGATTTAAATCATGTTATTGACTTATTACAGAATCATATTCACTGTTATGATATCATATATGGTTCACTTATGACATTATATTACCCGTTCTTTTGTAAATTCCATGTTAAAGAAGCGTTTTGGGTAAAATCGTTTCATTTATCGTAGGTGTTTTGACTTGTTGTTCTTGACATCATTATTACTTATATCATGATTTACTTACTTCCAGAATATAAAATATGATTTATATATCATATATATTCAGTATATATATGTATATAATAGGTAGATAAATAAAATGAAAAACACCGTTCATGGAGACGGTAGTCCGTACGTACGCATGAACGCTGTTTTCCTTTCCTTATTGTCTTGAAATGGAAGTAAGTAGATGACTTACATATGTATATATATACATAAATCCAGTAGCTTTATAATGTCATATATTTCATTATTATTTCTTATATATACATTATAATCATTCTTAAATGGTTAACATGGAGAATGAATCTCATCGCGTCGTGGAGACGGTATTCCGTACGTACACACGAGCGATGATATCATTTCTATAAATATTGAATTGAATTGGAGTGGATTATACAATATATCAGAATCAATATGATGTTGTAATAACTATGTATAGTTATTCTTTACACCATTATACCCATCCATGTAAGGTGGTGGTGGAAAATAGATTACACCACGGCGTGGAGACGGTATTCCGTACGTACGCACGCGCGGTGATTTCTTTTTCCGTAGGATGGATAGATGGTGAAATAGGGTTGTTTCATACTTATAATAACATATCATTATATGAGTGATACTGATGTTATTACTTCATAATGAAACAACCTAATAAGAAGAAGTGGAAGAAGAAATAAAGATGAAAGAATTGGTAACGGTAATTACCTCTTCTTTGAAGTGCCTCTTTGAGACCTCCTCTTAGGGCACTAGAATTGGTCTTTGAGGAAGACCAGAACCTCTAGGATGTTGCTAGGGAAGTGGAGAAGGGATTTTGGCAGGGGTTGGCCGAGCTTGAGTGCTCAAATTGGTGTGAGGAGGAGGGGGAGGAGGTGTCCTTTTATAAGGGAGGAGAGGGGCACCTTAGGAATTCTTAAAACTATTAATTTATAATAAATCTAACCCCACTTAAAAACCTCCAAAAATGACTCATATTCGAAGATTAGATGAGATAGGGTTGTAATCTCATCAACCAATTAAATTTAGACATGTTTGGATATTATTTTAAACCTTATCAATTAGATTTAACTCTAAGTTAAATAATTTAACTTTTACCGTGTCTTTTTGTTTTCTTTCACTATATGGTTAATAAACTTACTATAACATGCCAAACGAACCCCAAATTGTATATTATTAATACATATATCCTTATCTAAGTCATTTGGCCGAACCTTAGATTTTTAGGAATAAAATAACAATTAATAATATAATATTTTATTTAAAAACTATTTTGTGTCAATTTTGACACTATTTGATATATGATTTTTTTGAAAGTCATAAAAGAATTATATATTCGAACCAAGTTGATTAAATCAACACTAATATATCAGAGTAGCCTAGAAAATTAGTGGAATTCATAAAAAGTCTTAAATTACATTTATTTTGGTATTTATATTATCAATTATGTCAATATTTCATTAATAAGATAATTACTGCATCATCTTTGTGTCATAAATAAATTATATTATATGCTGTCTAAAAATTACAAATAAAATACCATCATGTAGGAAATCTTTTTAGCTTTCTAATGAATATTTAAAATCGAATTTATCTTATGTATAACCCCATATTAAAAATGATTTACTTATTAAACTTTGATTTTAACTATTTTAACCCTTCTTTAAATTAATAATAAAAGTCCTAATCTTATCCAAGTGGGCCTAAATGGTCATATTTTATTCCTAAGTTTGTTTTTGGTCGAATTCCACTTGTCCAATAGAATTAGGACATGTGTTAGGGTAATATTAATATCATATTTACCCTTAGTTACCCTATTTACTATTAACCGCGGTAAAAAAAAGTAAAAAGTTACTATTCACCAAAAATTATTTTCATCTCATTGAACCACATTTTAGTCCTTGATATTAACCGTGTCTCTCGGATTTTCGAAATTCCATTCACAGAAGCGGTAAAATTAAGTTTTATGCAAAATTCCGTTTTTAACCTACCACTTAGTGGTTTCACTATTCATCAAAAATTGAAAGTTTTCAGAAAAATGCCAAAATTTCATCCTAAGCTATATTTCATATTCCGAATTCAAAAATGAAGTCTATTTTACCAAATTCATAACATAGAAGTTTCATTAATTAATTTTATAATTAAATCCCGCTGTTAAAACAAATAGCGTGTTTTTTAAGAAACAAAATCTATCAAAAGATTGACACTTGATTATGTCTGGTTTAAATGTGAAATTACAAACAATGACCAACATTGTATTAAATTGTAAAAATATATTCTAAATATACTTTAAAACCAATCAAATTAATAATTTATCACTATTAATTATTTCGATTAAAAAAGTTGTTTTTAATTATAATTTAGTAATTTTCACTATTCATTAGAATATGAAAGTTATCCGAAAAGTACCAAAATTTCACCTTAGGCTAAATTCGATACTCCGAATCCAAAAATGAATTCCATTTTGAAAAATAAAATTTACAAAATTTCCAAAAAGTGGTTATTACTATTTATAACGGCTAGTTTTAATAATATTTTAATAGCATATCGTTGTTTCGTGAAACTCAGTATTGCGTACTACACACGCTATCGAGGAAGGTCGCGATTGCGTGTAACGGAAGGAAAGTCAAGGATGCGTATTGTGAAAGCTTCTTTTGTTGTAGCGTACAACACAAGACATTAATGAAATTAAAAAGAATATTTTTCATAAAATCTTGGGGCGTTACATTCTACCCCCCTTAAAATGAATTTCGCCCTCGAAATTCGTCGGGGTTATAAATGGTTTACTATTCAAAATTTTCTTTGATAGAAACCCACATTGTAAAAAGGAATACCAAAACATGGCTTTAAAAACTAAAGTATGAAATGTAACGATTACCCAAATATACTAATCACTGGGTTTCCACATAGGTGAAAATATGGATATGGAAGAAAAATCTAACCATCATGTTCTGATGGAGAGTGGTAGAGAACATGGCTATGGAAAAGCCAGTAATCACAAATCCATAAATTTGTGACGATCTAAGGTACCATCTGATTCATCAGGTATAAGAGAACTAGGACAACATTTTTGGTTTTCAAGATCATTTCCCTAAAGTTAAAGAATTTGAATTAGAATAAATACTTACTTTATTTCAGTACAATCTCACTGTTGTTCGTGCCTTTAACAATTTCCACTTCATCTCTTAAATAAATAAAGTTGAATTTGTTATTCGTGAAGTGCTAGCAGATCATGTGATAGAATGACGGGTCATTCCATCTGTTTCAAACAAAAGGTTAGCAAAACTTATATACATAAGTCGGTCTATAGTGAGATTAATCATATATGGTTCCTAAAATGGACTTATACTTCATATATCATACTGCTTAATATAATAAAACTAGTTTCTAATAAACAGGGACTTCCTGTAGGTCAGTGGTAGGCGATAAAGGCCAGTCGCACTTCGGTTGTGGGTTCGATTCCTACAGCCTTGTCCGAAGCGATGGCCTGTCGCCCGTCCTGCAGGTTGTCCCTTTTTCTAGAACTACGTTACTATAACATCCCATCAATAATATCGAAAAAAACTTCTATCCTTAAACAATACTAACTTATGTCCAACATAATCCAGTCTAATCTTTAGGCTTATACATAATACTGTAGTCCACTCTCATAATATAGTGACAACGATTACCAGAGATTTAATACTGTCGTTGATCCCCACATATCATAAGATATGTCTTGTTGGTCACATTCCAAACATTCAAAGTCCTTAATCGTGTATTCTCTTGAATACCTTAGTGAAAACATGAGTTCTGTTAAAAGTTACCAAAATCCTCAAAATTTTATATACTCAAACCATGATATCACTTAGTCCTTATATCAATCATGAGCTCATGAATACTGTCAAACATTTCATTTTCCCCTTATCCCTTCATTATGCGCATATCATCTTCATTCCAAAAATATCTGAATAACCTTTCATGGATACTGGTAACATTAATCAGACAACAATGTTACAATCCTTACATGTCTCTTTATTCCATAGTACCATGAGATTACTTATACAACATTACTCATGATAAACATATAATCATTCCACTACATTCTTAAACCATTGACCGAGCTTCAACAATTCTTTCATCTCACATACCATTGGTAGTCTCTTCATCATCATCCACATAAATACTTCCCATATGACCATACTGATTCTCTTCATGAGTCTTTCCCTTAGGACATTTGTTTGCATAATGCCCATTCATTCCACATTTAAAACACTTAACCATTTTTGATGTCGTAGCAATACCATTATCCTCATCCCTGGTATTAACTGAACCTTTTCCTTTGCACTTACTGGCTTTGTGTCCTTCTTTTCCACACCCAAAGCATCTTCCAGTTCCTTTGAAAAATTCTCCTTGATGCCTCTTCCCACATGATTTACATAGGGGAAATTGAACTTTCTTTCCTCTATGATCATCATGAAACTCCATCTTTCTCTTATTAGCCGAGTCAGGAAACTTACCAAATTTTACTTTATTGATCATATTATGAGATTGCTGATTCGGCATAATAATGATGTTTGGACTTCCAAATCCCATTTCATTTGGTTGCTCATAAAGAATATCATTCCATTGTCCATCATTTTCTCCATTATCGTGAATCACCTTGTTTCCAGCCATTTTCTAAAACCCAAAAAGAATAGCGTGAGAGGCAAAAATCATGCTAGAGAAAACAACATAATAAAGGGGGAGTACCTTGAACATCTAACATCTTAGGTTTAATTCTATGATCGTTAGCGTAGTTCTAGTACTATAACCTATACGTATACTTAACCTTAGGGACATCCCTAGACATACCTTAGAAATATCTCTAGGGATCTCACTAACGTTTTCGCATCCTAGTTTCCAAAGGTTGACTAAACCTTTCCTCTGATACCAACTGTAGAGACCCGTATCTTGACGTACATGGACATTACATTACATTTGCGGAATACTTAGTACATAACAAAAACACACACTAAAGGATCGTAATAGTTTAGTGTCTTTGGAAACTCGGAACGTAATCTTCTAATCCTGGTGAAAGATCTTCAATATCTCCCATAAAGATCTTCCCTTTTTTTTTCTTACCTAAAACCTTTCTTTATATCCTGGGGAAAAGAAAACATAAAAGGGTGAGCTCAAATGCTCAGTAAGGGTATACAAAAGAAATAAAAATCATATCATATCTTTTTGAAAATCATAACCTGCAAAAGAGATCATAATATCTTAACATGGAAAAAATCATAGAAGTGAAAATGAGATCACCATAATCATAACATGAAACTTGAAACTTTGTGGCATGCACACATAATAATGGAAAATCATTTCTTGTTAGTCATGACTCATTGCCAAGACTATCTTAGTGGACAAAGTCCCTTTCTGAATCGAGTAATCCTCGTTTCAGTCCTGTTTCACTGAACCGGTATAACCTACCATTCCAGCCATGTCTATCTCATGAGATATAAAATCTTTACCCAATGCATTGGAGGGAGATATAGGTCCCACCCATCTTATAATGAATCCTTTCTTATGTGTTCCACAAAATCATAAATCATACATCATTGCATAACCCATGTAATAAAAATGGGATTCTTAAACAACATGACATCATAAAACCATTCATATAAGATAAAGGAATTCATAAACATAATTCCATCACAACATAGTCAAATAAATGTAAAAATATGGATAGAAACAGAACCCTTTATTATCTTAGATGGAAAATAATTTTGATAAAACACTTGAAATGAATTCTTGAGGAAAATATCCTTTTTTCTTCAAAATCAATTTCTTTTCACAAAACATCATGGAATTTTAAAAGAAAGAGATTTTATTAAAAATAGTCATGAAATCTTTTGGAGGAAGCTTCATAAAAATAAGGCTTTATAAAACCGTAAAAATCCGTTCGTGCCGTTAAAAAAAACATTCTTCTCGTACTTTTGTCGGAAAGTCAAAAAGTACCTCGTACGAAAAACGACAAAAGATTCCTTTCATATCTTTTACTAAAAACTCACCGAAGGGTAAAATTGGATTTAAAAAATTGTAGGAGGATGGAAATAATATGACATATTGAGGAAACATGGATGTGGATGATAAAATACACCCCAGTAAATACCAAAGTACAAACAATCTCGGATAAAAATGAGATTGTGATATTTCCCTTACCTTAGGTCCGACTTGCTTTGTAAGTGTCCGAACCTCCTGTATAATGATTTAAATCATGTTATTGACTTATTACAGAATCATATTCACTGTTATGATATCATATATGGTTCACTTATGACATTATATTACCCGTTCTTTTGTAAATTCCATGTTAAAGAAGCGTTTTGGGTAAAATCGTTTCATTTATCGTAGGTGTTTTGACTTGTTGTTCTTGACATCATTATTACTTATATCATGATTTACTTACTTCCAGAATATAAAATATGATTTATATATCATATATATTCAGTATATATATGTATATAATAGGTAGATAAATAAAATGAAAAACACCGTTCATGGAGACGGTAGTCCGTACGTACGCATGAACGCTGTTTTCCTTTCCTTATTGTCTTGAAATGGAAGTAAGTAGATGACTTACATATGTATATATATACATAAATCCAGTAGCTTTATAATGTCATATATTTCATTATTATTTCTTATATATACATTATAATCATTCTTAAATGGTTAACATGGAGAATGAATCTCATCGCGTCGTGGAGACGGTATTCCGTACGTACACACGAGCGATGATATCATTTCTATAAATATTGAATTGAATTGGAGTGGATTATACAATATATCAGAATCAATATGATGTTGTAATAACTATGTATAGTTATTCTTTACACCATTATACCCATCCATGTAAGGTGGTGGTGGAAAATAGATTACACCACGGCGTGGAGACGGTATTCCGTACGTACGCACGCGCGGTGATTTCTTTTTCCGTAGGATGGATAGATGGTGAAATAGGGTTGTTTCATACTTATAATAACATATCAGTATATGAGTGATACTGATGTTATTACTTCATAATGAAACAACCTAATAAGAAGAAGTGGAAGAAGAAATAAAGATGAAAGAATTGGTAACGGTAATTACCTCTTCTTTGAAGTGCCTCTTTGAGACCTCCTATTAGGACACTAGAATTGGTCTTTGAGGAAGACCAGAACCTCTAGGATGTTGCTAGGGAAGTGGAGAAGGGATTTTGGCAGGGGTTGGCCGAGCTTGAGTGCTCAAATTGGTGTGAGGAGGAGGGGGAGGAGGTGTCCTTTTATAAGGGAGGAGAGGGGCACCTTAGGAATTCTTAAAAATATTAATTTATAATAAATCTAACCCCACTTAAAAACCTCCAAAAATGACTCATATTCGAAGATTAGATGAGATAGGGTTGTAATCTCATCAACCAATTAAATTTAGACATGTTTGGATATTATTTTAAACCTTATCAATTAGATTTAACTCTAAGTTAAATAATTTAACTTTTACCGTGTCTTTTTGTTTTCTTTCACTATATGGTTAATAAACTTACTATAACATGCCAAACGAACCCCAAATTGTATATTATTAATACATATATCCTTATCTAAGTCATTTGGCCGAACCTTAGATTTTTAGGAATAAAATAACAATTAATAATATAATATTTTATTTAAAAACTATTTTGTGTCAATTTTGACACTATTTGATATATGATTTTTTTGAAAGTCATAAAAGAATTATATATTCGAACCAAGTTGATTAAATCAACACTAATATATCATAGTAGCCTAGAAAATTAGTGGAATTCATAAAAAGTCTTAAATTACATTTATTTTGGTATTTATATTATCAATTATGTCAATATTTCATTAATAAGATAATTACTGCATCATCTTTGTGTCATAAATAAATTATATTATATGCTGTCTAAAAATTACAAATAAAATACCATCATGTAGGAAATCTTTTTAGCTTTCTAATGAATATTTACAATCGAATTTATCTTATGTATAACCCCATATTAAAAATGATTTACTTATTAAACTTTGATTTTAACTATTTTAACCCTTCTTTAAATTAATAATAAAAGTCCTAATCTTATCCAAGTGGGCCTAAATGGTCATATTTTATTCCTAAGTTTGTTTTTGGTCGAATGCCACTTGTCCAATAGAATTAGGACATGTGTTAGGGTAATATTAATATCATATTTACCCTTAGTTACCCTATTTACTATTAACCGCGGTAAAAAAAAGTAAAAAGTTACTATTCACCAAAAATTATTTTCATCTCATTGAACCACATTTTAGTCCTTGATATTAACCGTGTCTCTCGGATTTTCGAAATTCCATTCACAGAAGCGGTAAAATTAAGTTTTATGCAAAATTCCGTTTTTAACCTACCACTTAGTGGTTTCACTATTCATCAAAAATTGAAAGTTTTCAGAAAAATGCCAAAATTTCATCCTAAGCTATATTTCATATTCCGAATTCAAAAATGAAGTCTATTTTACCAAATTCATAACATAGAAGTTGCATTAATTAATTTTATAATTAAATCCCGCTGTTAAAACAAATAGCGTGTTTTTTAAGAAACAAAATCTATCAAAAGATTGACACTTGATTATGTCTGGTTTAAATGTGAAATTACAAACAATGACCAACATTGTATTAAATTGTAAAAATATATTCTAAATATACTTTAAAACCACTCAAATTAATAATTTATCACTATTAATTATTTCGATTAAAAAAGTTGTTTTTAATTATAATTTAGTAATTTTCACTATTCATTAGAATATGAAAGTTATCCGAAAAGTACCAAAATTTCACCTTAGGCTAAATTCGATACTCCGAATCCAAAAATGAATTCCATTTTGAAAAATAAAATTTACAAAATTTCCAAAAAGTGGTTATTACTATTTATAACGGCTAGTTTTAATAATATTTTAATAGCATATCGTTGTTTCGTGAAACTCAGTATTGCGTACTACACACGCTATCGAGGAAGGTCGCGATTGCGTGTAACGGAAGGAAAGTCAAGGATGCGTATTGTGAAAGCTTCTTTTGTTGTAGCGTACAACACAAGACATTAATGAAATTAAAAAGAATATTTTTCATAAAATCTTGGGGCGTTACATTGCATAACCTAGAAGAAATATTTGATCGCTATCACTTGATAAAGGATGAATTGTCTGAAGGAATTAAAAAGGCCCAACAGACATGACCTAGAACACATCACATGATCCTAGTTGACAATATTATATGGAATCACAATATCTATCTAACATTCTTTGACTTCATCGTGAAATATGGATGAAATACATATAGGTCTTCACATGAGTTAGTGGGACATATCTCAGAGGGTGTCGTATTTTCACACCAACTTGTTCAGGTGTCATTCTAAACATTTGTTGATAATTCCATGGGACATCACAAGAGCTATCCGAAATAAATAGTGGGAATCATATAGTCTATATGGATTTTTTAGAAGATTTTTTGAGAGCCAGTTACCATGACTTAGATCAATAGATAGACTTTGCTGACATGTACTATTGTCTCTTTGTGATCTTGGTGACATTTCTGGTGGACATTGTGTGTCCTGGATGGAGAGACCATACTATATTTTGATACATTGGTTGTATTACCATGGGGATCCACATATCCATATCTATCATTTCAAGGGGTCTTCTCACGATCCAAATCATATACAAAAGGAGTTTCACGTGACATGGGTGACATATCCTAGTGTGGTTTCAAGTCTCAAGTGGTTCATGTGAAGTTTATAAGGGTAAGCGTATATATTATTCATCTATTTATCCCATAATTTAGTCACTGTTCAATTATTTTATTTTAAATGATATAGGTTTTTTCACTGTCACATTGTTTTATGTCTTGTGTTTCAAAGAAAATATGTGTGATATCCTCGCATAAGCCTAAAAAAGACCTTCATGTGATCTATGAGTGATCACATGAAGTGACTATGCATTTTTCATGATCACTTCTATTGATCCATAGATCCTCCTAGAAAATAACCATTCCATTAATGAGATCATCTTATCCAACAAATTAACTCTGATGCAAGGGTGAACTGGTGTAAGGTTCCATCAAAATGTTCATTCATTGTTCATGATGTGCTGGGGGATTTATAGCCCAATCCAACCAGATTATTCAACAGTATTCTTCGATTGTACCACAAAATATATAAAGTAATTGGTTGAGGACTTTGTTATTGTGTGTTTTATTTGGTCATGGCATAGGTCATTCTCAGGAGTCTCATGATATTTACCGACTGCAATACCATCCAGTGAAAACTCCATTTATTATATTATTTTCAATTAAATGGGTATCATGAAATCATATAGACATGAATAGGGACTTATATATGGAAAATAAAACATGTATATTGACTCTTTCAATAGTATGAAGCCTGGTAAAAGGATTACATGTGATCATTGATGCCTTATATGAGATATTCTGCAAGATAATGATTTTTTTCTATGCATCCATTTTGAGATCAAATTTGACTTTCATGGGGTCTTGTTCGACCGTGAAGTTTCAACACTTGAGTTATATGAAATTAGTAGGCTCACTAATTTTTTATTTTATTTCATTATATTATTTTTTGAAGGATTAGGGATCTTGAGATCTAGAAACAATTTTATCGAAGAAAGTCACATTCCCCATTAGTGATGATCCACATGACCAAATAAAGGTCATGTGGTGATACGTCATCACTTAATAGATTAACCCATTTCCTATTATTTGAGTCAAATGGGGAGTATGGTACTTCATGAACATGTCCAAAGCCTTTGAATGATGGTAGCGACATGATAAAGGGATATTTAGTGTCGAAGAGGACACATCACATTGGCTTCCATGGAGTATCACAAGCTTCATGGGTGCGTCATGGGAGTTCAATAACCAAGATAGGCTACAAACTTTTCCTTTTTTTACTATTTTTATTTTTAAAAGATATAGGATATCAAAACCTTGAATGAGTGTGGTCGAAGATAATCAGTCAACCTATTGGTGATGAATCACCTAATATTTATGACTATAAGGGGTTCCATAATTTTGGATATTACCCTATAATTATACAAGGTTTTTTGTATGGATTTTCGAGTGCCAACCGCATGACAATTCACATGACCAAGGGTTCTTTTCTGGCTATCACTGCATGATCAATGAGTGTCTGGGAAGGCACTAAAAGAACAAAGAGGTTTTTTCAAAGTAGCTTTATGGGATCTTTGGTAGTCTGTTCACTATGCATGAATGTCTTCACGGCCTTTCACAGGTCATTAGACCATGTCTCTCTTGGATGTTTATACGATATGTGAATCTTTTCCATCTTCTTTATCCTTTACATTTTGGGGAAAAATATTACCTTTATTGAAGAATTATTTAATTATTTAATTTTTGAATTTTAATTTGGTGAGTGTCAACAAATTCCCTCCTCTAGAGTGAAATCAATATGGAAAAGGGAATAGTTATAAGGAATGTAAATTCACATCTCAGTCTTTGGAACTGTCTCTAATTGGTGTCTTGGATAGGGTTTGGTATGATGACACATGAATCATCAATGATACCCATTTTGTTTATAGTATCAAATGAACCTGAATTCCTTGATTTTAATATTTAAATCATTACATATTATTCTCATGAAAATCTCTTCAATTTCCACCAACATGATTTTTATTAATGAAATATCTTATCCAGGTATCTTGATATAACCTGATTCATAGAAGGATAACTTAATTTGTACAAATTTCTCAAAGGGATAGTGATCTATGTTTTTATGAATTCAATGGTCTTAGGGAGCATGGATTTATTTTTTATAAGGCCATTTGTTGGTCCCTACAATATTCATTTCATTCTTGTAGACCAAACCACTGATGTGATGTAGTTTATGGTTCTATCTTTGAACTTTTATCACTATAATTTTTGAATATTTATCTCTTACCTTCAATCACATTAATTTTTGGTGTTTTAGTTCAGACCATACATCATTGAAGTTTAGGGTATTTATCTCAGACCATCAATAACTATATTTTATGGTATTTATGATCATAATATTTATCATTGTAGTTAAGGGTTATTTAGCTTGGACCATCTATCACTATGTTTTGGGGTCTTTTAGCTCAGACCTTCTAGCGTCGTAGTTTTGGGTCGTTGAGATCAGACATTCTATCAATATAGATTTGGGTTTTTTATATTGGACATTAGGATTCCATGTTGTATAAATTATTATGGCATGGACTAGATCGATGATCATGAATTAAAGTACGGACATGATAGTAGTGGACCCAAATACCTAAGGGCATTGATTTCATCAATGGTGTTACTGAGGCTCATGGGGATTAGAGATCCTTTATTTCAAGAAGATTATACCAAATGTTGGTAGGTCAAATCCCTTATTCATTGGTTTAATTATCAAATATAGATGTACTTACTATTTTCAAAGGTTCGTGGATGATTGTAAAGGGAAATATTTGTCAAGGGTGAAATAATAGGGATGCCCGTACCACATGGATAGTTATAATATTGGTCATCTTATTCATAATGAAAAGTTATTAGTCGATGAATATGGGTTAAGGAAGGAATTCTGGGGACGACCCATAACACACCGAGGTTCCAGGTTCCTCCATTTTGTTTCTAGGGATCAAAAGGTTATGAGTTACATTCCTATAAGGAGGAGATGAATAACAAAGATGATCTACCATCCATTATGAGGCCCTTTAAAGGTTTATGAAGTATCAAACATCTATATGATGAGGTTGGGTATGGAATAAAGCTATCTAGGTAGGATGATAATTCTTAATTACAAAGCTTGATCCCTAGGACTTGTTGTTTCAGATAGTGTGGTCTGGTCCATCAATGGTTGAGTAATGGAGTGTCTTATTCCTTTTTTTATAAATTTCAAAAAACATAATGACATATATTTGAGGATATAAAATATACTCTGGAAGTTTTGTTTGAGGATTTGAAATCTTGGTTAAAAGTGCCTGGGTCAGGAGGTTAATATGGGGAAATCATTTCGAGAATGTCCTAGAACACACTAAGTTACTCAGTTCTTCTAGGATGATGTCAAGGCACACATGGATTGGAAATAGCAATTTTAAAGTTATGTATTTGGTTGAAAACTATAGGAATATATGCAGTTGGCATCGACTTCTGTGCATAGTAATACAAAGGATCCCTTGAATATAGGTATCCTTTTCCAAGGGCCTTGGAAGGATTAGGGTGATAAGCAACAATCAAATATTAATGTTCAATTTGTGGAAACTGCAATATCCAATAATATTTAGATCATCATAAAGGTTTTCTCACCACTTAGAGAACATAATTTCATGGAAATTAGATGTAAAAAATCATAATTCTAACTTTTTCTTGAACGAGGGCTTCTAGTTAGAAAAACATGTCTTTTACTTGGGCTATAGATTGGGGTCTATGAGCCTTATTCAATATTTATTTGTTTCTTAATTTTTTTCCTAAACTCTATTGATGATGTGTTTTGGGAGATAAGACTAGACAATTGATCAGGCCTCCCTTTATGGGTTTTCAAATAGATTTTTTTTTCTCATTAAGTATTAGTTTATGGTATTTCTATTTAGACCATTATGGGCTAGAGTTTGAGGTTGTAAAACATTGACCAAAGTGAAGTATAGTTATGGTCGTGACACAACTGGACTTAATATGGGGATAATATGAAATAACCCAATTAATATTTATTGGATCAGTAGAAATACAACCTTATTCTGGGTGTGAGTTGAAGATATTGAAAGTCCTGAATTGAGGTTATCAAGTCATGAGAAATGATATCGAACAATAATAACAGTGATGGACCAGAACACACTGATTTGATGGGTTCTTCCTTAGGGATGTTAGTGGTCACAAGGATTAGAAATTCCTTTTGCAGAGTGAAACATTTTTGTAAAGTCCATAGAAACATATGAAGAATCCATAATCATATAAGCATTGTGAAACAAATGGTACCTTTATGCTAGGTTTCATTTTATATGGGACATGGAAGGATTGCGGAAACTTGAGGTGCTCGAGACATTATGTGTGTTTTATGGTATTTAGGTGATTAGAAGATGATAGAATCACCCCAAACTTGGGCTAACTAGGTTATGTATCTTATGGTCCTTTGAAGAGGGATGGTAAGTGATGATGGTATGTGTAGATTACAATTATTTATATGGAATTTTCCTTCATCCATGCATTTTAATGTCAGGTAGAAATCTCATTTTCCATGAAGTTTGATATCATAAAATAAGGACATATTTGTTGTTCAGTTTTAAGGTCATGTGACTAGGACGTTTTCCTTGCTATTTTATCATCACATGGTAAGGGTATTTTTCTTATAATATGATAATGATGTAGTAAGTATGTGGGAACCGATGTGAATATTTTATATAATATACTATATTAATAAGATGACCACAAATTGAAATGACTCATACATAGATTAAATGGAAAAGTATGGATCATACCATATGCAGTGGGGGTGAATTGTTTATTGATTGTTGTAGCTGGGCCAATGATTAGTGATCCATGCATCACTACATATCCTGTTATGAAAAGAATCAAGGAACACATAGTTCTTGGATGTGAGACTCTCTACAATAGTCTGACCAATATGAATAAGAGGGAATTGTTTCTATTGATTATTGTATCTGGTCCCAGAATTGGATATTCATGAATCATTTCATATGAAATGATGAAAAGAATATCACCACATGTTTCTATTGAGAAACTGTGAAGTTTCACATCATCTGGCAATGAAATTGGATTCCTGACATGAAAGGGGAAATTGTAGCTAGACCTAGGAATGAAAATCTGAGTGACACTACATATCCCAAAGTAATTTGTATCAATACACACATACTAATTGAAACATATTCTTCCTGAACAAGTATGAAATTTACACAAGGATGGAGGAATTATGATGATTATTTGTTATGACTATACTCATGTTAAGGATTTGGGCATCACTATGTATCATGTTATTTATGGAATAAAGTCACATGTAGTTCCTGAATGTAGGTCTGGTAGGAGAGAAATCACAAATAATAGTGGTACTCTCAGGAAAGGTCTAGAAGAATGTTCAATGTTATTTCATTCAAGGGTTATCAACCATGAAATTTAATTTCACATGGTCTAGACTCATGGTATTCCATATAATGTACTCAATTTAGTACCATGATTAGCCTATCATGAGTTGTTATGTCTTGATTGTATGGGGAATCCATTACTGAAATTCCTAAGCTCATATGAGTTATTCTCTATGTGAAAAACAATGAATGGAAATGAATCCTCCTAGAATGAAAGGGTATTTGACAACAGGACATAGGAATATTGTATCATGTGGTGGCTAGACCAAGATATATGATCATGGAATCCCAAAATATCCCATTTAAATGATAATAAATTGATATTATTTTCTACAAAATCAGTGAAATTTAATGTCATGAGGAAAAGAAATCATTTGTGCAATTTAAATTTAGGTGGTAAGGATGTAGGTCACTAAACGTGGATGAGGATGAACCATTGGGTGATCCATTATGATAAACCTCATATGATGAGGTTGTGATCCATTTTGTATGGAAGCATTTCATTAAGAAGTGTCGTGAAGTTTTACTTAATGTTACTAGGAAACCTCTTCACTATTTAACAACATGTGGCTAATACATGAGGAAATGTGCCATATAGTTTTTTCCTACTAGGATTTGAGATGCTGTGCAATTTAACGTCTAACTTATAGGATGAGAGATGTACTACAATTTAAATTAATTCTTCTAGGACAAGAGATTCAATGATGTTCTACATATTTCTTCTAGGAAAAGAGATTTCATGCATTTTATATTATTTCTTATCAGATGGGATATGCTGTGAAATTTAACGTCGTTAATCCATGATGGGAGATATAATGTAGTTTAACCTATTGCTTTAATGACAAGATATGTCATTCAATTTAACTTATAAACTCCATCATGAGATAATATTTTGTAGGTTAACATCTTACAACAAAGATAAGGGGTGGTTGATAATAGCTACGAAAATAATTTCTTGAGAAATATTTTATTTGTGGGGAAGGATGTGCGAAACATTCCCCAGCCATTGCGATAGGCCTTAAGAAAGCTAAAAGAACCATTCCATTTTGGATCCATATTTGGAGGCAGTTTATGGTATTATTGGGGTTCATAGATCCAAAAAAAAATTTTCTTGGTGGAACTAATGGAGGAGGAACATTTTTTAGAAAGCTTGGGTGATCTGATTAGGATGGACATGAAGGTTTTGAAATGTTTGCACCCTCTTCTCATTAAGAATATCTAATTTATACAACTTCTTTTGTGATTTATTTTCAACAGCTGGTATTCCAAAAATTTATATTCTGGGAAAAGGAAGAAGGACTTCTATAGATAATAGTTCCTCAGTCCCATACATCAATGAGTATAAAGATTATTATGTACTGGTATGTGTGGTGGTACAATATTACTATAAAACATAGAGGATATTGTTCATCTAGGACTTCATAACATTATTCGTAATATTCTATAGTATATTTAATGAAGTCTTATTGACATATTATTTCTATCTATTTTCCATTGCATGAAATTGAGATGAGTGATTGGACTCTATATTGCACACTCATTACAGTTTCGTCAACTCTATAGAATAGTAGTTGGTGTCATTTCCTATCAATATTGCGTGATGGACTCTGAACATTAGGATAATATGATACATTAGGAAGTTGATGATATTATTCACCGTAACTTTTTTGAGGGGCATATTTTTAGACAATTTTGAAAAGAATTTAGTAGAAGATTAGATGTACATGATCTACTTTGTTGTGGATATGGGATATGTACCAGAAAATTCCATTAATGTAATTATAAATGGATAGACATATTTTCTATCAATGTAGCAATTCTGGTGTATGATGGATGAATTTCTAATGAATATAAAATGAATGAAATTTGATGGCGAATTCAACATTGTAATGTACCATATTTTCATAGTAACATCCTAACATCAGGATTTTGTGGGTAATTCTGATCCCTCACTTATGAGAAATACAGGATCCTACATGGGATTCTTCCATAAAGGCATGAATATCTCTTTATTATGTGAATATAAAGAGGATTCCATCCATGTCATAGTTGTAAAGGGACTTATGCTCATTTAGAACACCATATAGTTAGTAGTTCATTGTATGATTTCAAATCTGTTCCATTATAGATCATCCTGTAAAGATAGCTCACTTTAAGATAAAACTGATTACGGTCTTGATACATCTTGGGTCACTATCGGTTAATCATGCTCTAGTGAAATGTTGACCTGATTTATTTCTTTTGTATTGTAGCTAAAAATCATTGATACCATTGTTCAGTGTGTGATATGGATGATTGATTCCTCTGCATACATGTGGTTCAGGACTATGGATGTATTATCCAATACATCATCATGGGAATTCTATGATTTCTGAACATGATTCAATGGGGGATCAAAAGAGAACTATTCCATCAGTCCCATACACTAATGATTATAGATTTTCTTGTGTAGTAGTATGTGAGGCGGTATGATTTCACTACTGTATAAATCCGAAAGGGAAGCACCACCTATTATCAGCACAATGAAAAAAGCGCTGATAAAGGAACCCTGTATCAGTGCTAAAATTTTAGTAATGATAGATGGATTCTCTATCAGTGCTTTTCTAGCACTGATAAACAAGCCCTATATCAGCACTAGAAAAGAGCTGATAAAGAATCCATGTATCAGTGCTAAAATTTTAGCACTTATAAAGGGTTCCCTTTATCAGTGCTAAAAAAACACTGATAAAGTGTCCCTTTATCAGCACTAAAAATGCGCTGATAAAGGCTTACATTATCAGCCCAAAAATTTTAGCACTGATAAAGAAGGCTTTATCAGTACTTTTTTTTGCGCTGATAAAACCGTAGTCCCATATTTTATAAAATTGGGCACACATTATCCTCTATTTATCATGCCCTCAAGCTCTCGTGGTAATGTACCCTACGACAAATCCCCTCCGCCCCGATCTTCGTGTTGACGGACCTCCGCCACTATCCCTACTCCTTATCCTCCCACTCAAACTCCTTCTACAAATCCTCCTCCCCCAAAACCCTACTTCTCCTCCTCTCCACACGACCCTACTCTCCGCGAACCCTACTCCTCCATTTGTCAACAATTGGAGGCTCCTCCCATGAACCTTCCCCTCTAGTGGTCGTGATTTCCCTTCTAAACATAACGCAAAAAGGGTCCCTACTTCTCCTCCTCTAAGGTGAATTTATATTATCTTCTTCTTGATTCTATTCTGGAACTTTATTCTTAGGAAGGATGTAATAAAAATGGTCATTCCGTTTTTTTTTGTTTTTTTATGGTTTTGATGGTTAATGGTAAGACATTGGACTTTTAGATTACCCTAATGTGTTATGTCGTGTTTTATTTGAGTATTATTCTCATTCTTATGAAATATTTGTCAAATCTTTAGTTGAGGTTGGGGACCTGAAATTTCTGTTTCTTTATTATGTGTAAATTGTGGAATTATCATGTTATTTTGTTTCCATTAAATGGATAGTACTGATTAACCAAAATACTATAATTAATTACACCGAAGGAAATTTAAATGAAGAGGGAGTTTTTCATGTGATTTATGAAGTTCCATAATATTTAATATATATTTATGAATTTATCGGTGTGGTTGCTAAGTGATTTATTCTTGATGATCTGAAAGAAATTTCTTACTACCAATAATATGTTATAATCCCCTTTCATAATTTTCTAGTCACTTAAGGTAGGTAATGAATTTCTTGTATGGAAATCTGTAATTAATGTGTTATATTTAAACTATAAATTCTACTTTATTATGAAATAATGTTTAAGGGGGATTTTTTAGTGTGAATTTGTTATATGTTTTCTCTTTCATGCTAATATGTATGGGGTATTTATCACTATAATTATAAGGGTGATGGTTGAATGATGTGGTTGGGAGCTTGTGGTGTGGTAATTAATACAGTAGTGATGGATGTATTATTGTGTGGTTATGATAGCAATGATATGGATATTTAGGTAGAAAGTAAGTGGTTTTATGGATTTTAGAAATTTTTTAGTTGTATTTTATGTCATGTAAATTTAGTTATTATTGGGTGGTGTTATAGTTTCCTTTTGTCATGGAATATAGTTGGAAAAAATGAAAATAGTAATGGGTGATGGGTTGGAAATGATAAATAATGGTTTGTTAAATGATTAATGATAATGATTGGAGTAATTATGTTTAATAAATGGTTAATGATATAATAAATTTTATTAATGATTAATGAATGGATTATAGTGGGTAGTGATTTAATTATTGGATTTACATTAAAATGGTTAATAATTGAAATGCATATGGTAATAAAAATCCAATAAATTATATTATTAAATGAAACGAGATATTGGTAATGTTGATATGGATGCGTAAGTGATTTTTTGGGGATTATTTGTGGAATTATAATAAAAGTGCTTATTAGAGGGTGGTAGTAACAAGCCAATGGTTGACGAGGGTGTTTGTAGTGTTAGTTTGGTGTAATCCCTTAGGGACGATTTATGTGTGACTATATACTTATTATATTTTCTTATTATTTCTTACGCACCACCACTGGAGTCGAGTAACCTGATTAAAATCCATATTGGTACTTTGGTTTTTGGGGTTTTCTTAATATCTAGGTTATATAGGGAACACATATAAAACCACTCCCTCTTCCCTTATCCCCCTTCACACTTAGTATGACTTGTAATGGCTCACAATGGGTGTATATAAATGACCTATAAAAATTTCAGGTCTTGGTGTATATATATTCTTGTTGACATGATTTTGTGTATTTGGTGTGGATACATAGTGGCAGTTATTCATTGTAGGAGGAGAGTATGATGTTTATGTATTTCATGATCACGATATGATACTGAGACGAGGATGTGATGTGTGGTTGTGATGTGGATATGGTTTTTTATGTGTTTGCGACTTGTGTATGTGTGGATATATGGTAATGAGATTATATAGAAGGGGTTGAAGCATAATAAATATTCCATTAGAGCATCAAAATGACTAGATTAGTGGGGAAGTGTATGTGGGGTAAGTTATTTTTTTTTGAGATTATGTTACTATAATTGAATTTGATATTGGGTTAGTGATCCTTAGTGAGGTTGGGTGATATATAACCATATATTGGTTTGTATTAGTTCTGTTATTTATTCACTAAGACATTAATTATATGTAATGAATTACATATTGTAGAGATTAGAAGAATCCTTTCTTTAGATATAGAGTAGGCTACTAGTTTTCATCCATATATATTTTAGGTTAGTGAGGTATAATAGGATGGACTATTTGACTATAGAAGGGTTGACCCGATAGAGGAGGATGAGCCATTGAGGATGACGATGTGTGAGTTTTAGCATCAGATATGAAAGAAACTATTTTCCCTAATGTTTTCTATTATTTTCTAGGTATATGGTATATGGTATTCATTGGTAGAGCCCCATGTTTGTGAGAGACAGTTATTGAATATTCTTTAGATGTTCATGATAGAATCTATGTTCACTAACCTCAATTTTCTATTTCTTATGTTAATTTGGGTAACAAAATCTTTGATATTCCATAGTAATTTTGGATAAACCTAGGTTATTTGTTTCCCCTATGAACCCCTTTGTGTTTGGAAACTGTGTAGATTTGGACGGGGGGTCTATCCTGTTTCTATTGACTTCCAAATCCTTATTGTAAATGGTTAGGCTCTATTAATCTCAATTTTTAAAAGGAATTCCTTCTCTTCTACTATATTTGGAAGTATTTTTTTTTGTATTTGAACCATAATACTAATATTTGAGATTTAAATAGGATAGAGTTGAATAAAGATTGGATGGCTGATAATCATTTGACAATAGAGTATGAGAATGGAGAGAAAGGGTTCATAAATTTTGTAAAGGATCACGCAAAGTATCCTTCTCAAATCCGTTGTCCATGTCTACGTTGTTTTTATTCTAGACTAATTACTCTCGACGAGTTGGAAGAATATTTGATATGACATAGAATAGATCAGAGTTATAAATGTTCGAATAAACACTGAGAAAAAGAGAATGTAGCTAATGGATGGGATAAAACAGTGTTTTATGGATCATCAGATATGAATACAAATATTGATAATGAAGAAGAACATATAGAGGATGTGATTATAGATGTCAATGATGATAAATATCGTATTGAGGAAATGACATGGAAAATTGAAGATGAACTCCTTGATTGCAAAAAATTGTTTGAGAAGTTAAAGAGCTGTGAAAAGGATCCATTGTATGTTGGTTGCACTAAATATACACCATTGTCAGCTGTACTGATGTTGTATAAATTCAAAGAAGGAAACAGATGGAGTGATGTTAGTTTTTTGGAACTACTTTCTCTCTTGAATGACATGCTTCCAGAAGATAATGAGATCCGAATCCCGACATATAAAGATAAATGAATGCTATGCTCGATGGGTATGATTTATGAAAAAAATACATGCCTTTCTGAAAGACAGTATATTGTTTCACAAAGAGAAAAAATCGCTTACAGAATTCCCAAAGTGTGGTGCTTCTCGATACAAGAAAGATGAATCCTGTCCTATGAAAGTTGTATGGTACTTTCCAATAATTCCAAGGTTTAGGCCTCTATATTGAGGTGATGAAACGACAAGACAATTGTCATGGAATACAGATAATGTAAATAAAGATGGGAAATTACATCATCCAGCCAACTCTCCTCAATTGAATAAAATTGATCAAGAGTGTCCTGAATTTGGAAAAGAGATGAGAAACCTTCGCCTTGCATTATCTCCATATGGATTGAATGATTTTGGTTTTAAAACCATCACTCACAGTACATGGCCTGTTATGTTGGTAAATTAAAAAGTGCCAACATGTTTATTCATGGAGTGGAAATTCATCATGTCATCTAAGCTTATATCAATACCAAAACAACCAGGTAACAATATTGATTTTTATTTGGCTACTTTGATCGAGGATTTGAAGTCATTGTTCGATTTAGGTGTTAAGTTGTATGATGATTATAAAAGTGAATAATTCACATTGAGATAGTTGTTGTATTGGATGATAAATGATTTCTTGATTATGGAAATTTGTTGGGGGTATATAATTAAAAGAACTCAAGTGTTTTCCATGTGCGAAGAATATGCGGAATCAATTAGGTTGAAACATTCATCAAAATATGTGTTTATAGGACATATTATATTTCTACCTCATCGGCATAAGTACCGATCTTGGATGACATCATTCAATGAATGTTCAAAATAACACAAAGCACCATCTCCACTAATAGGTGATCATCTGTTTGAGAAAGTAAAATATATGAATACTATTTTTGGTAAAAAAATTCGGAAAACCTTACCAAAATCCGTTGGAAATAGATATCAGTTTTTTTTTGAATTACCATAATGGAATTTTTTGTACGTGAGACATTTTCTTGATGTGATGCATGTGGGAAAAAAATTTATGTGATAGTGTTATCAGAATGTTTCTAAATTCCCCTGGCAAAACAAAGTATGTAATTAAGGCAAATATGGAGAAGGTTGACATGGGAATACAAAAAGAGTTGGATCTTGTGAAAGGTTAAAAACGAATATTTCTTCCTCCAGCTATATACATCTTTTCTAGGGAGGAGAGAGATCAATTTTTCAACTTATTCAATGATGTAATGGTTTCAGAGGGTTATTCATCAAATATCATGAACATTGTGTCAATGAATGATTTGAAGTTAAATGGTTTGAAATCACATGACTCCCATGTTTTGATGGAAGATTTAATTCCTATATCTTTACTTTGCATTTTTCCCAAGAATGTTCATCATATGTTAACCAAACATTGTATCTTTTTAAAAGCTATATGTAGAACAGTTTTAGACATAGAGAAAATTGCATGCTATGGAAAAAGAAATTGTCATCATATTATGTGAATTAGAAATGTTCTTCCCACAAAAATTCTTTGATATGATGGTTCATTTGATGATTCAGTTGGTGAGAGAGATTCGAATTTGCGGTCTTGTGCACTATAGATGGACGTACCCTATTGAGTGGTACATGATGATTTTGAAATGGTATGTCAAAAATCGAGGTTGGCCAGAGGGTTGTATAGTGGAGCTATATATTGTGGAGAATTCGATTGAATTCTATACCAAATATCTATCTGATGTGGAAAGCATTGTTCTCCTGAAATATCATCACACTAGACACATTGAGGGTGAGGGAATGTTTAGAAGAAATGTTGTGACAATCAGTATTACAGATCCGGAGTAGGCCCACCTTTTTTTTGCATATCAGTTGGGAGGTTTCTCTATATATTGAAACTCACAATGAAATTATAAGGTTGTTGAATCCATCAAGGGCTAAAAAATGGATATCAAATACACATAATCACTAGTTTATAGGATGGTCTCAAGACCATATTTTTAAGGAGTTAGATGAAAATATAAATTTAATTTCAGAATGACTTAAATGGCTAGCTGCTGGACCATGTGTGTATGTTTTATCTTAAAAAGGTTAGGTAATTAATGGTTCTACATTCTATACAGATGAACTTGATGAAGATAGTATCATGAAAAATAGTGGAGTTACACTTGTGGCTAAATCGCTGCATGTTTTTGGTAGTAGAGACAGAAATCCAATTTATGCAAATATGTCATACTTTGGAATTTATCAAAAAAATTTGGGGGTTGGATTATATGACATTCCAATTGCCAATTTTTCAATGCAAATGGGTTGATAACAACAGTGGTGTTAAAATAGATGAATGGGGATTTGTGAAAGATGATTTTAGTAATTAAATTTACAAATATGAACAATTTATAATGGCATAACAAGTGGTACACGTTTTTTATGTTCCAGATCCTGCAAACCAAAAGTGGTCGATTGTTCTGTTATCGTCCAAAACCATTGAATGGTCCGATGAAAATTCAGTTGAGGACGATCCTTTCAGTGGTACGTCGCAATAATTTCATAGTGGTCCCAATGTTGATGATGTTTGTATATTATAGGAGACCATAATTACTGGATTTGGATAATCGATAGAGGTGTCAAATCCCATAAGCCTTTGAAAAAAAAGAAAAATAGTTCAATAAACAAGTTATATTTTGTTTATAATATAGATATTGTTATCTCATGTTATTATCTTATCATTACTGAATTTATGTAATCTAAATTAACTATTCAACCACTTTTGTAGATAATGACTTTTGCATATTCTGGTTCTCCTATCCTCGAGGCTGAGCAAGTCCCTTAAGCTGTTGGTTCTTCTGCTATGGCTTCTCACAATGCCGAGCAACAATAGGTTTCTAAAACTGTTGCTGCTCCTAGTGTTGATGTACAACAACCCTCAGCACATGGCGTTGCTACCAATTCAGATGAACATACAAATGATTTTGATATCGATTAAATGGTTAGTGATGAAAGACTAACATCATAGAAAACACATGTGCGTTGTAGTTTGACGGTGCTAGCCAAAGTTCTTAAGAAAAAAGAAAAGGAAGCAAATTTGATGTTAGATGGAATTAATGAGGCCAACATGTGAATCCCAACAAGGATATGTTTAGTAGTTACATTGGAATTGTCACTTGGAAATGTGTGCTGATTGACATAGATTCATTTCACCTTGTTGTGTTCGGGCAGAAGGTTGTGAACTGGGAATAAATTACAGTAACATTATGATATTATTTCTTTAATTTACTAGAAAATAAAATAATAAAATAGTGTATTACTCTTCTCAATGTCTTGTAGAGTACATTTATAGTAGATGATTCCCGCAGGAATAATGTACTATGGATTACAGGAAGTATTCATCAATGTTTACAAAATATTTTAACAAAATGACACCTGAAAGATTCCAAAGGTAAAATAAACAAGAACCCACCCCTTGTCTATTCTCACCTAATATCCCAAGAAGCATGGGATGCATTTATTGGCTGCTATGGGGATGAAAAGTTTCAAGTACATTGTGTGTGATAATACATTGTATAAGGTTACATGTATTCATCACTTTGATTGTCAATATTTCATTCATGTAACAACAACTTAGTTCTAAAAATAAGGAATGTGAATCAAAACCAACATACCCTTATCGTAATGCATGGATAGGGTTTGGTTCACTAGAAATGAAAATGGTACGTATTTTAAATTTATAGTAATATTGTTAGGTTCCAAGAAACAATGTCATAATTATCTTTCAATATTTATATGTATATTGATGAGTCTAAAACCAAAGACACTTCCATCTCACATCTTGTACTATGTAAGGAGGCACATGTGAACAAGGAATGGAATCTAATAGATGAAAACACACAAAATGTGTGGAAAATATGTATAAGAATGACCCGAAAAAAAGATTTTTTTAAATTTATATTACTTAAAAATAATTAGATAATTTCCTATATCTGACAGTCATAGGAATCAGATACTCCTGTAGCGGATGAAGACCGATTATCGACAGCTTTGAAGTGCCCAGAACAATATGGTCGTGTTAGAGGTGCGGGGTTTTGGGGGACACCCTGAGTATATTTTGAGAAAAAAAAGAAATGGATGATAGAGATAATAAATTGAAATAAATAATCCAAAGACTAGAAACTCTGGAAGAATGATATCAATGGTTGGTAGAGTTTCTAGTAACATTAATGGGTGGGAAGCATGGATAAGACATAACTCAAGAACAAAAATCATGTGAAGATCCCACCCTACCCCCACCATCTTTGTGGTGAGCCATTCTCCTCAAAGAGCTGTCTTAGCCGTGGTAATAAATATTTTAAAAATTGTTCCCATTAAATTTGAATCATAAAAACACTGATACTTATCCTATACTAATCTTATACAGGGTGATAATGACTGTGATTTATATCAGTCAACACCCACCTATTGGCCTGTAGCGAGGGATACAGTGTTCAACATCCCAGAGGACAAGATGCATCATAGTCCACTTCTGAAAGATCATCTGAATGTTACAATTACTGTATCTAATGAGCCAAATCCAAATCTACCAATTCCACTTGATGATAATTATATTCATATGATCGAAAAGGAAATTGATACAATCAATTCATGGCCTTCACAACTTGTAAGAGTACATATGGACAAAGAGGTATTTATTTCCTTTTTTCAAGAAAAAACGTTAAAAATTAATGAAAAATGGGTCTGAACCAATGAATGTTATTATAGATGGAGAAAAGGAAGGGGTGAAAAGAAACATTGGCTCAAAAGAATCTAAAGGATCGACCAACTGATCCCAAAGATCTACTGAAAGAACAATAACACCACATGTTTTCTATCCACAATTACTATCATTAAAGACTCATGTGGATACATAGCTAAGAGGTGGTAGTAGTCATATACTGGTTTTCAAAAAGAATATATATAGTGAGGAAAGACAATATTTTGTTACTGCTGAAAATGTAAATGAGATCCTTGAAAATGGTTGGCTAGGTGTCACAGTTGTCAACTAATATACAAGGTTTGTTTTGATGAATTTATTTTCTAAAAGATGATATAATGTGAAAATTATGAATAAATTCATTTTATATTAATGACAGACGTATATATGAAAAAAGTTGAAGGAATTTACCAGTGAGCCAAAATTTGGACACGTTAGTCCTCATACCACATCAACAACTTTAACGAAATTAGAGCCATCAAAAAAGGATGAAATAGTGAATGGATTGCTGAAAACATTTGAAAGAAATATTACAGATGACATAATCTTCCTAATACCAACCATGCAGTGGTAAAGCTCTACAATTAAAGCATATCAATTATATTTTCACTTATTTTTTTACTTATTACTTTTTGTTTTTTTAGGCATCCTTGGCTGCTAATTGAGGTGAACTTGGATACTCCAAAGAATTATTTTCTCTATTCAATGCAAGGATATCCAATAATCCAACCAAACATGATGGAGTTTGTGAATCTTTAAGACACTACATCCTACCTTTTTGGTCTAAACATATTATAATATAATTTATATTATATTTTACAGAGGATTCTGTTATGATAGGGCAGTGTATCATTATCGTCTAAAAAAAGGAATGAGGACATGGTCTAAGAATAAGGAGGTGATCAAGTACTCTGTCTGGACAAATATCTAGGTATATATAATAATATTTCACTATCCAAACACATATCAACATAGGTTACTTATTCTCCAAATGATCAATTTATTGGTAGTGTCCAAAACAAATAAACGATAATGAGTTTGGTTATTATGTCTGCAAATTTACGAAAGAGATCATTTTTTATCAACAAACTAGCATCCCTAAAGAGGTATTTTCAAAAACAGCTACTATTTCATTTAATTTATTTATTAATTCTTTATTTATATATTTTCCAGTACTACTATGACTATCGAAAAACCTAATACTCAGAAGAAGATATAGATTTGTTCAGAAATGAGTGGGCCACATAGATAATGGAAGATTGTACAAAAATAGCAGGAGGATATGACTTATGGACGTGTACAATTGGAGATCATTTTTGAGATGCCTTAAGGGGATAAAAAGATGAATCTTTTTTGTATGTAAATGTTCTTAGGAATATTTTAATTGTTATTAAACAAAAAGCCCTTTATACACTAATTCTTTTTCTTATTTTAACATACGAAATGCACCAGCAACATGCAAGAATGATGAACCACTTTTCCTTGGGCATTGGATTTGAAAAACCAGTAAAATATATAAAAAACCATCATATCTAACCAAACACATTCAGATTGTGTTGATCCTTTAGTAGAGTGATCCATGGGTGTGCTGGTGACATGTATCAGTCAACGCCTCCTCAATCTGAGGCACGGTGTGGCCAGTACCACTCAAAGTGTCTCTCTTTTGTTTAAAATGGACATAATTTTAAGTGAAAACAAAAACTGACCTACAGAAATCAGAAAAAAAATGCATTTTTATTCTGTTGATACTTTATTATAATGATCTATGGGTCATTTTTGATGTGTAGGAGTTATCCCCGCCTCAATCCGAGGCACGAGGTGGCTGTTATCACTCAAAGTGTCTATCTTTTGTTTAAAATGGACAATATTTTAAGTTAAAATAAGAACTGACCTACGCAAATCGGACTAAATTCATTCTAATTGTGTTTATCCTTTAGGAGAATGTTCCATGGGTCATTTATGAGATTTACATGTCAACCCCACCTCAATCCGATGCACAGTGTGGCTAGTATCACTCAAAGTGTTTATCTTTTGTTTAAAATGGACAAAATTTTAAGTGAAAACAACAACTTACCTAGATAAACTTGACCGAACGAATTATTATTATGTTGATAAATTATGAGAACAATACATTGGTGCATTGGTGATGTGTAAGAGTTATCCTCTCCACAATCTGAGGCACAGTGTGGCCGCTATAACTCCAAGTGTCTCTCTTTTGTTTAAATTGGACTGAATTTTAAGTGAAAACAAGAACTGGCATACATAAATCTGACCTAATGCATTTCGATTATGTTGATCCTTTAGGAGAACTATCCATGGGTCTTTGTTCACATGTACGAGTCAACCCCTCCTCAATCCGAGGTACGGTGTGGTCGGTATCACTCAATGTTTCTCTCTTTTGTTTAAAATGGACAGAATTTTAAGTGAAAACAAGAAGTGACCTACGGAAATCTAACCAAACACATTCATATATTATTTATCCTTTAAGAGAATGATAAATGGGTCATTTTTCATGTGTACAAGTCATGCACGCCTCAATATGAGGCCCGGTGTGTCCGGTATCACTAAAAGTGTCTCTCTTTTGTTTAAAATGGACCTAATTTTAAGGGAGAACAAGAACTAACCTACCGAAATCTAACCAAACACATTCTTATTGTGTTGATACTTTAGGAGAATTATCCATCGGTGTGTTTGTGGCATGTACGAGTCAACACTGCCTACATCTGAGGCACCATGTGGCCGGTATCACTCGAAGTGTCTCTCTTTTGTTTAAAATGGACATAATTTTAAGTGAAAACAAGAACTGACCTATGGAAATCTGACCAAATGCATTTGAATTGTGTTTTTAATTTAGGATAAATATTCATTGTTTCTTTTGTGATGTGTACGAGTCAACTCCAACTCAATCTGAGGTACGGTGTGGCTGGTATCAGTCAAAGTGTCTCTGTTTTGTTAAAAATGGACATAATTTTAAGTGAAAACAACAACTGACCTACGAAAATCCAACAAAAAGCATTCATATTGTAATTATCCTTTAGTATAATCATCCATGTGTCATTTTTTACGTGTAATAGTCAACCTCGCCTCAATCTGAGGCCTGGTGTGGCCGGTATCACTCAAAGTGTCTCTCTTTTGCTTAAAATGGATAAAATTTTAAGTTAAAACAAGAACTGGGCTATGAAAAACCAACCAAACACATTAAAATTGAGTTTTTTATTTATGATAATGATTCATGGGTCATTGGTGACATGTACTAGTCAACCCTTCCTCAATTCGGGGCATGGTGTGGCCGGTATCACTCAAAGTGTATATCTTTTGTTTAAAATGGACAGAATTTTAAGTGAAACCAAGAACCGACGTACGAAAATATGACTGAACACATTCGGATTGTGTTTATCATTTAGGATAACAATCCATGGGTGTGTTTTTGATGTTTACAAGTCAACCCCACCTCAATCCAAGGAACGGTGTGGCTTGTGACACTCACAGTGTCTCTCTTTTGTTTAAAATAGACATAATTTTAATTGAAAACAACAACTGATCTATGGAAATATGACCAAATGCATTCGGATTGTGTTGATACATTAAGAGGAAAATCCATGGGTGTGTTGAAGATGTGTACGAGTCAACCCCGCTTCAATCCAAGGAACAATGGGGTCGGTATCACTCAAAGTGTCTCTCTTTTGTTTAAAAGGGACAAAATTTTAAGTGAAAACAATTATTGACCTACAGAAATCTTACCAAACGCATTAGGATTGTGTTCATCCTATATAAGAATGATCCATGGGTGCATTTTTGACATGTACGAGTCATCCCCGCCTCAATCTAAAGAATGGTGTGCCTAGTTTCATTCAAAGTGTCTCTCTTTTGTTTAACATAGACTTAATTTTAAGTGAAGACATCAACTGACCTACGGAAATCTGACCAAACACATTAGGATTGTGTTGATACTTTAGCAGAATGATCCATGGGTCATTTTGGATGTGTACGAGTCATCCCTGCCTCAATCCGAGGCACAGTGTGGCTGGTATCACTCAAAGTGTCTCTCTTTTGATTAAAATGGATAGAAATTTCAGTTAAAACAACAACTAATGTACGGAAATCTGACCGAATGCATTCCTATTGTATTTATCCTTTAGGATAAAGATCCATGGGTCATTTTTGATTTGTACCAGTCAACCTCGACTCAATCTGAGGCACGGTGTGGCTGGTATCACTCAAAGTGTCTCTCTTTTGTTTAAAATGGACATAACTTTAAGTGAAAATAATAACTAACATACATAAATATGACCAAACACATTCAGATTGAGGTGATATTTTATTAGAAAGATCCATGGGTGCATTGGTGACATGTATGAGTCAACCCCACCTCAATCCAAGGCACGGTGTGGCCGGTATCACTCAAAGTCTCTCTCTTTTGTTTAAAATGGATTGAATTTTAAGTGAAAACAACAACTAACATAAAGAAATCCAACCAATCACATTCGTATTGTGTTGATACATTATGAGAATGATCCATCGGTGTGTTGCAGACATGTATGAGTCAACCCTGCCTCAATCTGAGGCACAGTGTGGCCAGTATCACTCAAAGTGTCTCTCTTTTGTTTAAAATGGACATAATTTTAAGTGAAAACCAGAACTGACCTATGGAAATCTGAACAATGCCTTCAGATTGTGTTGATCCTTTAGGAGAAAAATCCATGGGTCATATTTGACGTGTACAATTCAACCTTGCCTCAATCCGAGGCACGGTGTGTCCGGTATTACTCAAAGGTCTCTCCTTTGTTTAAAATGGATAGAATTTTAAGTGAATACAACAACTGACCTACGACAATCCAACAAAATGCATTCGTATTATCTTAATCCTTTAGGAGAACGATCCATTCGTCATTTTTTATGTGTATGAGTCAACCCCACCTCAATCTGAGGCATGGTGTGGCCGGTATCACTCAAAGTCTCTCTTTTGTTTAAAATGGACAGAATTTTAAGTGAAAACAACAACTGACGTACGGAAATCCGACAAAACACATTTTTATTGTGGTGATACATTAGGAGAATGATCCATGGGTGCATTGGTGACATGTATGAGTCAACCCCTCCTAAATCTGCATCACAGTGTGGCCGGTATCACTCAAAGTGTCTCTCTTTTGTTTAAAATGTACAGAATTTTAAGTGAAAACTAGAACTGATGTACAAAAATCCGACCAAACACATTCGGATTGTGTTGATACTTTTTGAGAACGATCCATGGGTGCGTTGACAATGTGCACGAGTCAACTCCACCGCAATCTGACACACAGTGTGGTTGGTATCACTCAAATTTTCTCTCCTTTCTTTAAAATGGATAGAATTTAATGTGAAAACCACAAATGACCTATGAAAATCCAATCAAAAGCTTTAGGATTATGTTGATACTTTAAAAAAACGATCCATGGTTCAATTGTGATGTGTACGAGTCAACGCTGCCTCAGTCTAAGGCACAATGTGGCCGGTATCACTGAAAGGGTCTCTCGTTTGTTTAAAATGGAATGAATTTTAAGTGAAAACAAGAACCGACCTATGGAAATCCGACCATACATATTGGGATTGTTGTAATACTTTAGGAGAACAATCTATGGGTCATTTATGATTTTTACTAGTCAACCCTACCTCAATCCGAGGCATGGTGTGAACGGTATCACTCAAAGTGCCTCTCATTTGTTTAAAATGGACAGAATTTTAAGTGGAAACAACAACTCACATACGTAAATCTGATCGAATGCATTCGGATTGTGTTGTCCTTTTAGAGAAAGATACATGGGTTCATTTTCAGTTTGTATGAGTCAAACCCGCCACAATATGAAGCACGGTGTGACTAGTATCACTCAAAGTGTCTCTACTTTGTTTAAAATGGACATAGTTTTAAGTGACAACAAGAACTGACGTACGAAAATCTGACCAAATGCATTCAAATTGTGTCGATCCTTTAGGAGAACGATCCATGGATCATTTGTGTATGAGAAAAACCCCCCTTGGACACCAACCGACCCCCCTAGACACCCCCATGGACAACCCCCCTGGACACCCACCAACCCCCGTGGACGGCACACCCACCCCTGCTAGACAGCACCCCACCACCTGGACACCCCCACCACCCTATACAGCCCCCACCCCCACCCCCATGGACACCCAACCCCCTGGATGGCCCCCACCCCTAGATTCCCCCACCCCTCCTATACACCACCCTACCACCGGGACACCTCCCCCACCCACTGGACACCCCCACTCCCATGGACAACCACCCCACCCCACCCCCTGGACACCACCCCACACACATGGGCAGCCCCACCAACCCCATGAAACCCCCTAGACACCACCCCACCCCTTGGAAACCCCCACCCCTCTGGACACCTCACCCCCTTGAAAGCCCCACCATCCCCCTGGACACCCCCAACCCCCCCTAGACACCCCCATGGACAGCCCCCATGGACACCCCCACTGACCCCCCCAGACATCCCCCCTAGACACCCACCAACCCCCTGTATGGAACCCCCACCCCTCATAGACACCACCCCACCACCTATAATCCCCCACCCCCTAGACACCCCCCATGGAAGGCTACCCCCACCCTCCTGGACACCACCCCACCCCCCTTGGACAGCCCCACCAACCCCGTAGACCACCCCACCAGGAACCCACCCCACCCCCTAGATACCCCCACCCCTGAAAATACCCCAAACACCATGATCACCACCCCCCTAGGACAACCTCCCCCCACCCTGGATAGGCCCCCACCCCTAGACACCCCACCAACCCTTGGATGCCCCCACCGAGACACCCCCACCCCCTCTTAGACACCACCCCACCACCTAGACACCCCCACCCCTGGACACCCCACCCCTATTGGAAGCCCCCCACACCCTAGACACCACCCCAACCCCCTAGGACACCCCCCGACCTTTTGGACAACCCCCACCCCCTTGGACACCCCTATCCCCCCAGACACCCCTTCCCCCACCTGGGCAACCACCCCAAACCCCTGAACACCCCCAACCCCCTGTATTCTGAATTTAATTCTTTATGAATTTAATTAACTTATGAATTATCTGTTAATGGTGTATGGGCATACTTGTTTTATGGTTATACTTGGTGTAATTTTCTTATGAATTATGTTTTAATTTTGTGTGGGTATACTTGTTGAGATGCTGATTTTTTTGCTGGTGTTTGGTTTTGCTTCTTTAGAATCTTATGTTATTGCAGACCGGGCATTTATCATCACTTTTTTAGCCATGATAAAGTGATCCTTTATTAGTGCTAAAAAATCACTGATAAAAAACACATTTATCAGCACTTTTTTAGTGCTGATAAAGGAGTCCTTTATTAGTTCATTTTTAGTGCTGATAAAGTCTCCCTTTATCAGTGCTTATTTAGCGGTGAAAAAGGGGACCCCCCCCCCCATTATCAACACTGAGATTTACAGCTCTTTAAAAGCACATTTTGATCATTGATAAAGCCTATTTTTATAGTAGTGTTGTCCTATAATGAATGTAGGAGCTTAAATGACTAACACACATTATCCTTGTCCACTTTCATTTATATTATATTTCATATAATCTTATTAAAGGCCTATATCTATCAATTTTCCAATTCATGGTAGCTAGATGAGTTATTGAACATGATATTGTACTCCTGGTAAAATTTCTTCGCCACTGTAGAACAAGAGATGGTGTTGTTTTCTGTCAAAATTGTGAGAGGTATGTGGAACCAGCTAAGAATATTTGGCATTATGAATTTGATGAAATTATTCATACCTACTTCCATGAGGTGTATTGCCTTAGACAATTTAGAAAATAAGGATGTAGATGTAAGGTGATACTTGAACTCTTTAGTTGTGGTTATGGGATACAACACCACAACATAAATTCTCAAAATGGAAAATGGATAGGAATATTTAATTGTATGTAGAAATTATTGTGGTTGGTTAATGACATTTGTATGGATATGGAATGCTAGGAATTTCGTGGTGAAGTCAACATCGTCTTTATCATTGTTTTCTAGTAATATCCTTACCTCTTGATTTTGTGGGAGAGCCTGATCCCATACTTATGAGCACTGTATGATTCTATGTGGACTTCTTTCATAATAGTGCGAATTTATCATTCTTCAATGCATATGATGATGATTCCATCAAATCCATGCTGGTAGAGGGACTCATACTCATTGGAACCACCCTACAAGGAAATGTCTGTAGCCGAATGCTGAAATTGTAACCATATAGATTTGTCTATTAGGAGAGATCCATTTTGTTGATAAACAATTATGGGATATATTCATATTGGGGTTCCTTTTAGTTATTCAATTTCGCATATTGTGTTAAACTGATTAATTTCTTTCACATCACAGATAATGATCGACAAAACCATTATTTAATTTGTGAAATAGAGGGTTGATTCATCATGATCATGGTGTTTGGGAATGAGTCTACATTTACCAATGTGTCAGCATGGGAATTAAATGATCGAAGAATATTATAAAATGCAGGATCCAAAGGGATCTATGATATCTATCCCATGAAATTTCATGCAAGATGGACTAGTTCCTTAATTGTGATGGTGTAATCTCAATTGATCTTCTATATCACTTATTCTTAATAAAAATTGACATTGATGTAGGATATCAGCAGTTTTAGGTCTATTACGAAGACCATGATTAGGTCTTGGTATACTACGTCATTATTTGTGTGGCCCTTAGATAGTGTGAATGTGTAGGGAAACAATTCTTGGTTTTGAGCACAAATAAAATCACTAATAAAACATAATTTTCATTTTGGTTTTCTATTATTTTTTGATATGACTAATGTCGGAACTATTAAAATAAATCTTCCATGTATGTGGAGTATCATGGGCATAAAAAAAATCTTCATATTAGAGTTTGGTGTCCATTGGGGTACTTTTAAGGGTTGGATGTTCTGTGAGGAAATTATCTAGGTATTTCCCCTTTACTAACTTTTGTGACATAAAATGGATGTTATATTGTTGAATAATTATCTCCCATTAGGTTGTATCCCTAGTTTGTTGTGGAAGATAAGGATGTACATGAGAAGATAAATATGAGAGACCAGATTGACTTTGTTTTTAGAATTTAATGCCTCGTATTTTTCAAGAATAATTTGAGTGTATTAAAGTTCTTCTTGACATCCAAGTATTGGTTCCCAATACCTAGTATTGTTTAGATCTGATAATAGACAAATTTTTCACTCCTCGTATCATTTTATTATATGAGGAGGGCCCCAAATGAGTATTCTATAGTACCCAAATACAAGATGTGTTACCTCCCTTATTCCAAAGGCATAAAAACTAGTTTGTGCAGTAGATACATCCTGATTGTTTTGAAGGATTCAAGGAAGTCCTCATCCCATTTGCAGAAGATTCCACTATTCATTATTTAGGGGAAGGGGAATGAATTTTCAGTTAGGTATGTTGTGAAATGTCTAATGAAGGAGAGGATCTATTTGATTCTCTTAAGATCATTGAGATATTTTTTGGGGTTCCATTTCTAAAATATATATAGTCTTCTTTGGTAAGATCTCATTGCCACTGTGGAAAACAATAAAGAAAACGAACCTCCCTGATGTTCCCCTGAAGGCATATTTTAGTGCATTCAACTTCAAACTGTACTGTAAAAGCTTGTTGAAGATCACATTAAGATCTATTAAGTGATCAAATATAAGTTGAGTATAGAGCACAAGGATAATGAAATAGAATTTAACTATTCATCTAAATAAAAACAAAACTATATAATGAATGACATGTTGATATATATCTCACATGTTCATTAATCCAGAGGTCATAAATAGAGAGAAAAATATCGCCTAAGTTAATCTGAAGGTAGTTGCTTCCTTATCTTCAAAGGCCATCTATAATTTATTGTACCCTAAATAACCATCCATGAGGAAAGGGATTAAAATACACTAATTTCATTGATAAAGTGTTCTATGATGAGAAATAGTGAATCATCATTTGGATAGTGCCAATTAAGGTCTATGAAATTTGTATATCCCTAATACTTACATTTTTATTGACATGGATAATGTTGATTAGAATTATTGTGTATTGGATTTCTTGAAAGAATTTTTGTTTGATCAATTTTTTCACATTTGGATCAAAATTGGTGGAATGATATGGGTTTATCCACCTGGCTACCATCTTGAGGCCTCATTTATCATCAAATAACCCAAGATGGTGCTTATAAACATCTAGATTCAGTACACTAATTTATATATAGTTCCAAGAAAACACATATCAATTTTGATTTAGATATGAAATATACATATCATTCTCTTTCACAGGGATAATAGTTCTAATCAGTTTAGGTAGCATGTCATCTTATCGTCCTAGATTCACCTACCTAAGCTCATCAATGGTGGTAGAGACACATTCATAAAACTGGGGAGGGGAATTCCTGAAGTCATTCTCTTATTCTTTCATCTTCGAGTCTACGGAATAATTCTATGATATAGATTATAATATGGCAGAATATCTATCACTATTGAGGTGAGAGAGGAATCATAATAGACAATATCCTCCCCTACTACCATAGTCATTGCAAAGATGTGTAATAGATGATTTTTTACCCTGTCACTTGGAATAATATGGTCTTGAATATTTGGTACTAGGTATATTACCTCATCGGGATTTTTGGGGAGAACAGAGTAACTTTTGAGAATACTCCTATGATTATTGTGGGTGGTACCCAAGATTTTGGTGGCTGAAACCTGTATATCATCATCCACTTTTGGTTTCTTTCCTCTCCTTTTTCAGAGACCTACAACAACATTTGTGTCTTCTGAAGTCTTTAATGGGGATTTTTCACCATGTAGTATGATGGCCTTTCCATCGATGGGGTATTTTAGACATTGATGGAATGTTGAATGTACAACTATGTGACTATGGAGGCAGGGCCTTACGATCACAAAACTATATATTGTGAATTTGTGGATATCCATAAACACAATATTAAATATAAGATCCCTAAATATGGCATCCATTTTGGTCTTCTCTATACGTCTATTCTCCATCTTATCGTAGACTTTAATGGATAAATCTGTGTGAGAAAAATACCATTCAATATATCCACAAAATGAGAGGGTTAATATCGGGTTGAGATTGATACCATATCCATTATCAATCGGATCCCTTTAGATATAAACATTATCATGTGTACTTGAATCATATAGGGTTTTTATGTGTCCCAAGATGACATCTTCATGATCATTTAATGTCAAAGACATGTGGACATGGTATTTTATTGAACTATTCTACGATCGATAGACCTCAAGAACATCAAATTCTATCTTAAATTCCCATAAGATTTGGATTTCATTAATGAGTGCCTCTCTGAGTTCTATTTAATGCTGGAGCACTTCGAGTATTGAATGCTTATATGGGACAACTGACATATTTTTTAGAATATTGTACTTTTTTCCAATGGTCTGTGCTTCCCAAGTTGTGGTTTATCAATGAAATGTTTATGAGGATCACCATAATTTTAGGTGGATGAGCCTATTTCTTTTTCATAGATTTTTGGATCATATACTACAAGTGGCATGGGTTGTGCCAACCTTCCCCATTACTTGGGCTAATCAGGTAATCTAACCCTCCCTAGGCGTTCATGAAAGTCAAATGTGATTGGAAGACAGATGGAAGGTTCTAAGACATCTCCATGTGTTTTCTGGGATTGATGGAGTTCTTTCCCACATGTCTCATCATCATATTTGTTCTCTATGGATATGTTATTGAAATATTGGTTTTGATCATTCTCATGTTGTTCCTTGTATCCTCAGTTCCTGCGCCTCTGAAATCATAATACCTTGTTTGTTTTGGGGAACTCATACTTAGTGGCATATTCTATATCATATACGGTTTTTTTGCATGTGTATTACATTAAGAGAAAAAAATATGTGCTCTTATTCTGATGAGGGTTTCGTTTGGTGGGGTAGTGCCTGTATTTCATATGTTGGAGGAAATAAATATTTATATGTCATAGATTTCATTGTAGAAGAACATGAATAATCCTCTTTAGTATCATCATGCATCTGGTAGGCATTATGACTTTTGGGAGGCATATCAGAGGCCACATTCCTGGGTGGTTGAGTTATTGTGGGGCTACATGGCTGTGTTCTGAGGATGGCATGATCTTGGTCAACTATTTATCGAGTCATTAATTTGTTGGACATCTATCCATTCTTTGTTGAAATTTTATTCCAATTATTTATAACCTCCTATATTTTACAATATTACTCTTTTTATATAAATATAATTTCTATTATTTCTTATGTTTTATACAGAACACCAATCATAAATGAACAATGATATAAAATAAAATATAACTATTCTATCATTAACATTAGATATTAGAAGTTAAAACAGAGGGAATAAATATTATTAATGAAACTATGAAATTTATATATTATACATTTAACCAAATGATTTGACATTTATCTAACAAATTTTATTATTATAAGATAAGGAAAAAAATCTGATTTTAGACATAAAAGCCATATTTTTCTAATTTCATTTTCCACCTTTTATTGGTGAACTTATTTTAATATTAGTTTTTTAATTTTTTTAATTATATATTAGCAAAATAAATTTCAATTTTGAAATATTTATATAAAAATTTTCTATTGAGGAATTTTCTTTATTTTTCTAAGATGAGTCATTTTTTTATTAATTGTGAAAAATAATAAATTTTAATTGAAAAATAGTTTTTGTTCATAAAAATTTATAATGATAGATTACATTATATATTTTTTTAAAAGAAAAATTAGATCAATTATAAATGTATTGATCCAATTTAGTTATTTTGAATCATTTTTATATTTAATTTGGATAAAATATCATTTCATACATTTGAACATTTTAACTTTAAAAACCATTTTTGTAAACCCATATACCTGACTAATTTTAAATTAAGTGTATCCATTTAATCATTTTTAATTTTGAAAAATGGTGTTACATAATTTTATTTATATGTTAAAAATTTAATTAAATTTTTCAATTTTAGTTTTGGACAATATGAAAAATAAACATAACAATTTTAATTACCTTTCATAAGGGTAAATTGGGTATTATGGGTAAAAATATTATGATGAACACTATTTATTGACCCTATCACTTACACTAATTTTATTGTATTATTATGATTCATACATAATCTTTTATGGTTTGAATATATGACTAATGTTTTATTTAGGATATGATTATAACCATTATAATATTTTATTTAATGAAAATCCAATGTTGTCACATTCCTGATTTTAATAACTATAATGTTTTTATATGGTGTTATGTAAAAGATATCATAAACTATAAATATTATTTTGAAATATAATGGACTTATCTTCAATATATTATCTTTTTATGAAATAAATAATTACTATAATTTCTTACACAATGATGATGAAATAATTTTATAATTAAGGGAAATATAAAATAAATGATATTAAAAATATTAAGCTAAATATACGTTCACATAATAAATCCATCCATGAATTTAGTGGATAATTGTTACATATTTGTGATGCATTAAATTTTTTTGTTTGAAGTTATCTAGGGTAAAAATATTTTTAAAAAGTCAATGTAATGAATTGTGTAATATTGTCCTTAGTTTTATATTATAAGAACTAATATGTTATTAAAAGATATAAAATTTAAAAATTTTGAAAATATTCCAACTGATTATTATAAGGATTAGCATGTCATACATTATATATTAATGGATATTTTGGCATTTTATTGTAACTATATTGACCCCCTATAGAGTAAAATCCAAGTTGCCACTATAAGAGTTATAAAGGATACATAAGTGTTAAAAATCATAAGGGTAATGATGGGAACTAAAAGTATCTGGTTTCAATAAACCCCCATCTTTTAATTACAATAAATTACTTTGGATACATTTTTTATTGAATATGAAATTGTATTAATTTAATATTTTGAGAGTTTCCAAAAGCCCCCCTCCTCAATTATTGAAACGAACCTCTTACCTCACTTCATCACACCATATTAATCCTTATAGATATATCAAAAACTATAAGTGTGTCTTCCCAACAACCTTATAAATTATATAGAGATTCTAATATATAAATTTTTTTATCCTAGATCCCCTAGGTCGAGATTAAATGATTTCTTCTAAAGAAGAGGTAATCGCCTTCATCGACTCTATTGAGTTTATATATTCACCAAATTTCTTTTAATTTGTAGTTTCAATTATAAAAAAAAAATCTAATATAATATATATTATTAGATATTTTTATGATTTTGGGATATCTATATTCTATATTTAATTTATCCTATAAAAAATGAAATCATTGCACGTGCATACGTAAAACTTACTGTCTCCACACCGTGGTGCAATCTGTTTTTTATCACCACATTATGTGGATGGAACCAATGATTGAAATAAATGATATAAATAATAAATGTGAAATGATATTGATATTTAAAAATTAATATAGCATTATATTAATTTCCCTTTCACCATTAAGGTAATGATATAGTCATTTGTGTGTACGTATGATATAACAGCTCCATGACGAGATGTGATTTATTTTCCATGTTTAACATTAAATAATTATTCTAAGATTTTATATATTGAATAAGTATGATATTAATGTCATTTATATAATTATTTAGATGATTTATCTGTATCATATCCAATATATTGAGACAATCGTGACAAAACAAGCATGGGAAAACAGGGAAATTAGTACAAAAAAATGAATAAAATATTATTCAAAGGAAAGTTTTAA
Organism: Viscum album; assembly: GCA_963277665.1. Taxonomy (NCBI): domain Eukaryota; kingdom Viridiplantae; phylum Streptophyta; class Magnoliopsida; order Santalales; family Viscaceae; genus Viscum; species Viscum album. The sequence goes on from OY728139.1 coordinate 432,516,000, forward strand.
AATGATATAAGGAGATCATATATGAAATAATAAATATTAATATGCCTCTGGAATAAGTTAATATTATATTTAAAACAACTATAAATGTGTTTCTTACATGTATGGACTATAATAGACATAATGTAAGGGTTATTTCACAACCTCATTATTATTCATAATCGTTTATCTTTAAGTCTCCAAAAGGGAATATTTTTCTACCAGGACCATGTTTTTAAAAAATGTTTGTAATAAGGATTATAATATTATTCAATTAATGTTTAATAAAATTTACTAACCAAGTTTTACTTTTTATAAAATGTTTTTAACGGAATCTTTTTGTCAAATTCAAAAACAAGGTGCATTATGTCTTTTTTGAAAAAAAATAAAGAAAAAATGTTTTAGTGACATATAAAACATGGGAATATTTTCCTGTCATCATGATGGATTATTTTTTAAATATTCTATTGAAATATTATTAGGTTATCTTCGATGAAATTTTTTTCTCTTATAATTACTTATATTTTTAAATAAATTATATCAATATAGAAAACAATATTTATCTCAAAAAAAAATCAGTGATTTATTTAGAAAATTGTAATGTATTTCATCAACCTCTATTTATTATTATAAATAATTTATTAATTATATTATGATATATTAAACCATATTTTATTAAATTGTTTGGGATAAGTTTTAATTTGGATGTTTTCTTTTGATTCTATTCATGGTTTATGGTTAAAGTATTGACATTTTATTTTCCTGTTTTAATACAAAATTTTCAATATTTTATCAATCAACCCATTCATATGAGGAATGAATTGGACATAATATGTGATGGGTGGGGAACACTATATCCCATCTATGCATCTTTATGTATCATTGGAAAACTATTTTTTATATTTTCGAAGGCCTTACCCATTTATTTATGATGTGTTTGTCAATGCTTTGGCAGTATGTCTATGATGTCATGCATTAGGAATTACCTCATTATGAGATGGGATATTGAATCACATGTTATTATATGATTATTTTGTAATAAAAAGGATATGTTTTATCTATTTCTGTTATGGTATAAGTGGATACATAATCATTCCATCCATGTTATGGTCACTTTATTTATTACATGTAATGTGTTTTAGGTAATTAAATTTCCATAATTGTTTATTCATATTTATATTGGATTATGTTGTATGCATACCCTTACTGATAAATTTATATCAACCCTTTAATACATTTCATTATTCCCCAATATTCCAAGAATAATGTCATGATTGATATGATGGATTATTATATAAGAATATAAATGTTTCCAATGGAGTTAATATATTTTATTTTATTTCAAGTTGTATTGTATAATTTATGTATGTAACTAGTTTTACAAAACTACTAAACTATTAAGTCCTCCAAGATGTGATTAATATTACCTAGTACCAATGAAATAATGTACCCACCAACTCTTGGAAACTAGGGATTGGGTCATTATAGTTGGTATTAGAGAATTATTAATAGAATCCTTATGAACTAGATTTAGGAAAACATAGTATGACACCCTAATACATATTATATATTAAGTCATGATTTATTATATAAAAGTAAACATAATAAATACCAAATGATATATAATTTTAGTGTATTTAAGAATTAGGTACATAACTCAAAGTCTTGTACATGGGACAAAAAAACATTATTGAAAACATCCATAACATTCCTCTAAAATTCCAAGACCTTTAAAACTGCTCAGGATAACCTGGGGACATAAATAAAAAAAGGGTGAGATATAAATCATAGTAAGTTAATAAATATATAATAAGTTAATATATTCTACACAATTGGAAAATATATTGGTAATAAAATGAGTTATAGTCACAAACATTAATATTAAGGAATCAAATAGAATTATGATCATAACATGGGAAATGAAAAATCAACTTAAAACCATGTATCATAAATATACTTCAAGGATAAATTCCATGAAATTTTGATGAACGAAGTCCCATAAAGGAATTAGGTTCCCTCCTTATCCAAACATGATGTCTCATAATACTTAATATCACCCAATGCATTGGAGTGATATATAATTAGGTGTCCACCTATCACATTCATTTCATTCTCATGCTTAAGTGTTCCACATAGTTAAAAAAATGGAATCAATTAATATCAAAATTTTCCAAAAACATGTTCTGTAGAATATATACATGTAAGGCACATTTAAAATTGGAATATGAGTATAATGGTGAACACCATTTATAGGAAATTTATATTTTATTTAGTACACAATTGGTTCAGCATGGAAAATCGTGGTGAATTTCTGCAATATATCAGTGTCACATAAAAATTAATAAAATGGGTTGATGAGAGATAAAGGGGTATATAATCATTTGGAAATAAAATGGGTAGTAATATGAATATTGAAATACATATCATGACATTATTAATTGTAAATACAAGGCATACGATAATAAATATAATTTAATAAAGAAGAAAAGGTGAGGATCACTAATCTTGAGATTGTGACCTCAAATGCTTGGGAGGAACTTCTTCATAGCATTGGGGAACCATGGGAGGACTATAAAGAGGGGAGGGAAGGTTATGGAAGCAATAAAAGGATTTTAAGTTAATAAACATGTGATCATGGTTGGTTTTATATAGGAAATGATTGGGGAAGTATTCATTATTTCTCAAATAGAGGTTTTGGACTCTATATAATAAAATAACAAAACACACAAACCCACAAATGGGTTTCCCTATGGCTTCACCAAAATGGGTTTGGTTTTAATTATATTATAAGAGGAAGGGAAGATATTAAAAAAATAATTCCCTTTAGGACTTGGAAGTGAGTTATAATTTTTATTAATTGATATCTAAAACCTTAAAATATATTAATGGTTTGGAGGATTAATAAAAGATTTATAAAATTACTAAAATATATATAAAATAACATCATTTATAAGGAAAAACATTTATATTGTATTAATTTTCCCATATAGTATTTATTTAATCATTTTTTGGTGATTATGATGTCATAATATAGACTATATAATTATATGGTATTACATTTTTATGTGCAAACATCACTATATATGAAATTAGGAAAAAATAACTATTGGATAATATAGAAATTAAGATTTCAAAAATAATGTTACTTTTCTAAAAATTATTTTATAAACATGTGTATCTTAACATTTAAAAATAAGTATCACCATTTACCATGAAATGATGGGTTTTTTGTAAATAAATATTTTAGAACCATTGTAGAAATTAAAATTGTCATCAAAAAAATATATTATAAATTACATGTTTCAATAAAAATATATTAATAATATTTTAGTAAAATATAATTTATTTAAAAAACCAATTAATTCATCAAATGGGATGTGTTACATGAAATATCATATTACTCAAAAATAAAATTACAATTTTATCATACCAAAATATAATTTTTATCATACCAATTACTTAATAATTTATAATGTTAAAAATATGTAGAGTATCTATAATCAAAATTTCAATTGAATGAAACTCTACACTTTAATAAAACTATGATTTCTTTTTATGGTTTTTATTATATTATATTTACCAATATTTAACATATTTTCCTCTTACATATGTAATACTTATTTACTACAGTTACTATTCATATTGTTCTAAAATCTAATTGACGTTATAAACTAATATTAAATAATATTATTAAATATTTATAATTTATTTTCTCATATCTCATTGAAATATTATTAGGAATACAATTTCTCTAAAAAATCCTCATGTATGATGGGAAGTGGTTTCCAAAAAAATACATTTTCAATGAAAATATGATTTTAATGTAAATATATAATGAGTTATATTCGTTATACAGAATTAAATTCCTAAAGATATATATGCAGTCTAAAAATTTAATTTAAATAATTTTACTTTATATTTTAGTTTAACTAATTGTATTGGATAATCATTATGCATTTTAAAATAGTTTTTAGACAAATGTGTTTTCAATCATAAAAGTAAACTTCTATTAAACTCTGGTATAACGATGATTTAAATTTAAATATTTCAAATTATTATAACTACAGATTAATTTTTTTACATATCATTAAAATTAAAATTTTATTGGGACTTTTATATTGTTAATTTATATAAAAATTATGATTTTATATAAGAACCAAAATTTTCATTATTCATAGATAACTTATTATTTTCGGAAAAATCCCAAATTCTAAAAATTAGTTAATTTTAATATTATGATATAAACAATGGATCAATTCTTCTCAAATGCATTTTATAATTTTTTTAGAAACCAATTATAATGAAACAATAAATAAAAATAATTTATAAAGAAACCATATTTTTGTAAAAAAAATAAAAATTAACAAAAATTGATAGATTATTTACTAAGTATTTTTCAATATATTTAATAAATAAATATTCATTTCATTAATTAATTGATCCTTATTATATAAATTAATTTAATGGTATGGTTAAAATGATAATACATAAATAATCATTAGTTTTTTGGGTTCAAGGTTCTATATGACATAAGCTATCAAACATAGTTTTCTCATTTAAAATCATGGGGTGTTACATTCTTCCCCCATATAATAAATTGCTTCCTATTAATTTAAATGAGAACTTGTTAGGAAATATTTTCATATTTGAAAATGACTTTACTGAAAACCATCATAATAAAACTAGTTAATAAAACATCTAATTGAAAGGAGAGAAAGTGATGTATGGAGGTCATCACATAATAGGGATTTCAAGTAGGAGAACATTTGTGGGAAGAGAAAAGATTGACATGGAAGAGAAAACTAATAATAACGAACTAATACAGTTTTATCGATAAAATATTTAGGGGAAATTAAAGGGGTATAAGACCCCACATATATAAAATGTGGAAATACAGTGAATTCATCAAATATGATTGTAATATATTAAAATTTTTTGTACGATTCATTTCTTTGAGTTATGGAATAAATGTTCTATCTAGAATACATAAATAAATAAAAATTCAATCTTGAAATGTTTAATTTCTTCATTTCATAAATTTATAGTACAATTAAATCTTTTCTTCAAACTATGAGTACTTTTAAACTACAAAACACACAAGCACGAAGACAATTATCATTCAATGGATAACTTATAAATATAATCTATTCCTTAATAGAAGAATTTCAAGGATTCAATATAGGTTATCGATTATCTATTTTAAAATGCATACTCTTCTTATAATTCATTTCCCTTAAGAGAGTTTTCTATGATCTTTTGAATAAAAAATAGAATATCCCCCAAGATTGTCAAAACAAGTGTGTAACAAGTCATGTTGTCATGCACCAGTTTCTAGTTGATTCTAGATCAATAGTCTATTTTTGATTTTTACCAATATATACCCAAATTCAAGATCCATATCCACTTGTAGTATCCTGAAAGGGATTTGTTTTCATAATAAAACACTAACACTATACTTACCGATATTTAGGGATGTTTTCTTATACATAGTCTTATTCCTATTGATTTATCCATAGTTTTCTAATCTCAATCCCATAAATAATTAAACATTTTAATTTATTCAAAATATCGAAAACCTTCACTTTAGTACATATTAATTAATGATTTATTACTTAAAAGAACACAAAATTCAACCAAAAGGATAAAAAAAATATTATGCAGAATTAGGTACATAACATGACATCTGGAACATGGAATACACCGATATTATTGGAAACATCTTTAACACGATTCAAAAAATAAAATTCTACTAAAAATACGTGGGATAATCTAGGGACATATAGAAGAAATGGATGATCTTTAAATCACAATATGTGAATAAGTATGAAAAAATGTAATACATGATAGAAAATGGGCATATAAATGCAGAATAAAAGGAGGAAGAATCATAAAATGAATAATAAGGCATGATATAAGATGATAATAATAAAATGGGAAATATGTAAACAACATAAAAACATCATAAAAAACATAGGTCAAGGATACCTACTAAGACATAATGATGGAAATGTTCCCATACAGGATTCATGATTACTCCCTATGGAAACATGAAGTCTCAAAAGAAAAAATATTACGCAATGTTTAGAGAGTTATATGATTATGGACTCACCCATCACATTCATTTAATTCTCGCACTAATGGAAAATGGTTCTGTACCCATGAAAATATACCAACAGTTTAAAATAACAGTTTGGATAGATATTTTATGGAATGTTATCCCCAATGTTTGAAAAAACCACATGTATACTATGCCTTAATTTTCATTTCTGTTGAGCTCATTCCCTCATTCCCTCCCCCGAAAACACTCCTCTCCCCCTCAAATTTTCCTCTCCACTAAAAATACTTATATCACCCCAAACCGTCTCCCCAATTATTCATCTCACTCATTCCACATATCCTCTCCCACACCAAACATATACTCCGGTCAATTACTCTTTCATCCATCATTCTCATACCAAATATGAAACCCTACCTAGATTCTTAGATTTATTCTCATAATGTTGTTCCATCTTTGGAATCTTTAGCATCCATCCTCCCTGTTAATGATCAAATGTAATATCTTCTTTGTTTGATATTGGTTCAAAAATTTAATATCTTTTAAAATATTTGTATCTATATCTGTCACCCATTTTTCTTTATTTTGACTTCACCTATGAAATCTATAATTTTTGTTGGATATTGTAGGGTTCATATTGGACCAAATTCTTGGGATTTTGAGGTTTAGAGACCATGCATAGCACCTAATTCCACAATTTTGTTTAATGGTGTGTGAACACATATCCCAATAGTATACTCCTACTATATACCTTAGTCATAAATATAACTACATCCAACCCGACACCAGCATAATCAGGTAGAATTAAATGTAAAATATTATGAGATTATATACCTAATCATAATTGGTCATCTCACAAGGATAAATAAATAGGTTAATTTCATTCATGTGAAATAATTAAAGCAATAAAATAATAATATATTGTTGTATCCTCACCAATCAAAACCTCAATGGTTGTTGGAAAAAATCATTTAACATTGATTTTTATTGGGTTTTTTGACAACACTTAAGGATGAACTTATAATAGAGGACCACAATTTGATGAATACAACCTAATGGGTTTTAGATGTAAAAAGAAGTAATTCTATATATTGGGTAGGAGTTACACCATGATGAATCAAATCATATCACAACTGGAGTTTATAATGATAATTTTGGGGAAAATGGAAATATGAATAAGGATTATTAGGTATTTACATATGATTACTCATGTACATTCTGAGTATAGGTGGAAAATATTTTTAATTGGATATGTGACAAAATGTGATTTTCATTGGAAAATGGATATCCCAGAAACAAAAATATGTTCATAAAAGAATATTTTGTAATGTTATTTATAAGTTATTTAAAGATTCACAATTTAGCCCATCATGATGAAGTGTTCACACCATCAGTGATATTGTAACACTATGATTTATTTCAATGGATCCACCGTGTAGAGGATTGTGCCATGATAATTCAGTCTCCCCATGAAGGCGTTAAGTAAATTTTACGTGGTTTTATATAGCTGGTGACCACACTGTAAATAAATTTTTTTCTATAAATTTATATGGATGAGTTTTAGTAATTCTATGCAGGTAATCCTAATGTTGTAAAGTAACGAATTGCTCTGGCATATGTTTGAGGATCAAAATAAATTTATATATCTACACTGGAATTATCAGAACAGGTAAATGGTGAACATCATGAATTAATGGGGATTTGTTCAAACATAAATTATGGATCTGATCATTTCACCATGAAGGATATAGTTATCCCATGAAAGCGACTAACTACATATTTTTGCATTGTAATGAGAATGTAATAGTATTTTGGGTGGGTTTCCAGAATAATAAGAGATTTTTCTAGAATTTATTGATGAAGTTATGAATTCAAATTTTATTATTTTACACGAAATTAATGTAACCTAATGGCCATTATAAATCATATTGGTACACATGAAATAATTATAATTAAATTATTTAATGTGAATTAATATAAAATGATGGATAACTGGTTGAATTATTTGAAGTATATAAAATAAAAAATGAAGTAGATCCAAATAAAAGAGATAAAGATAGACATGTTAGAAAAACATAGAGATGTATGAATCTCATAGATAGTAAAGTTAATTTCACTATTAAAGGTAATTTTTTTGGTTTCTCATTTCAATATTTACTTTTTTCAGGTTCATGTATCATTTAAATTTCTTTATTTTTTGTATTCAAGTGGTGGTTGAGTTTTAAAAATAAATTATTGAGGAAATTCTACCTTTCTATGATAGTATGTGGTGTTTCTAAATTGATAAAAGAAATTTATTTAAGGACATAGAGAAATTTATTTATTATTCTCATATGTCTCTTTGAAATAAGTATCAAGAAACTCTTAAATCATTTTAAAAATCCATACAAGAATTTAATAGGAAATTTTCATATAAATTCAAGGTTTTTATCCTTGTTTGGGTTTTAAATAGTGAAATACATGTTATAAAAATGGTGTCTTGAATTGTAAATAATTTTTCTCATCATAAAAGACAATTTGGCATTTCATGGGATAAATAGTTGTTCTCATTATGTCCCTCAATGATTTCCACTTGTTATTTAGTACGGTGGTGGATATATTATTTATATGTGATGTTGGAAAGGGGTTTTTTATGTGATGGTGTTATAGGAGCAGGTGAGTTATTGTTTTGTGATTGTTTCCTCATCTTACCTTTCATGTTAAATCACCACCACTTTTTTGGTCATGCGAACATGGATAACATGGTGGTATATCTATATTTATTCTACACTAGTTGGTATATAGGCCCTTATTGTAAGCTCAATAATGAGATTGGACATTGTTGGTGGTTATATCAATGATGGTGGTGTGGGATATATGAGCAGCTTCTATTTGGAATGCAAAAAATTGGCCAATAATTAATACAACATTGGTTTGGTAAATTCTAGATCATATAAAATTAGGATCTATGTTATATCCCATGACACATGCACCTTGACTTGTGGATTGAAAAAGGTATTTTCACCTCATAGTTTATTTTTTCCACCTAATCGTATCGTTATGGTAGACTTTTCTCATTTATATTCATTATTTACCTCATTATGTGTGTTGTATTACTAGTGGTATTCATCTCACTTGTGTGTGGCTTGAAATTAATTTAAATATTTTTTTCGAAACAATTATAAAATAATGGTACTAGTTTTGTGTTTTTTTATTTGGTTCTGAAATGGTTGTTTTGACTAGATATGGATAAGTCCATAAAATTCGATTCAAATTGATTATTTCATTTAATGAAAACAAAAAAGGAAAGTTTTTTTAAAATTTTTAGGGTATTGATAATGGATTTATTATGCGTATATTTGAAATAAATTTATTATAATATTTAATTTGAAATTAGTGTTTAGGAATTTCTAAAAGAATAAAATTACATGGATTCATTGGTGATATCTGTAAGAACCCGGATCTTGTTTTAGAGGTACAGGCTTCTTCTTTTCCTTTTCCTTGAGTGATTTTGAGAAAATATGGAAAATGGGGAAAAATCCTAAATTTTGGAACTATACGCCATGTACATTATCGACATTCCGTGTACTTTTGGCCGTGTTGGGATGAGTACACGGGGCGTGTAGCCATGCCGGCGACGAAAGGTGTAGGAACCGACTACACGCCGTGTAGTGGTACCTTCCGTGCCGTGTGGTCAGTCGGCAGGCTTAAACAGCAAGGCGGTGGCGTCGCCGCCAGCTGGGCGACAGTACACACCGTGTACGTGAGAGTACATGTCGTGTACTCATGTCGATGTATGAATAGTGTGACGGTGCCGCCATTTGAACAGTTAAATGAAGGGAGTATATGCCGTGTACTTTGTTTTTTCAGATTAAAACAGGAAGTAGCCTCCTCATTTGGTAGAGGAGGCACTTGAGCCATTTTGGAGCCAAAGGAGGAGGCCAGATCTTTGAAGATCCATCGGGCGTTCGTCTGGAATCTGATTCAGCTTCGGACGAATTCGTTGGAACCACACGAGTAATCCCTTCATCCTCCTGGTACCGTTCTTACCAATTCTTTCCCTAATGTAAGTTATTTTCGTTTGTTTGGTTTTTGTTCTTCGTCAGATCTATGCCGTTCTTGGGCGTTTCTGGAGTCGGCGTTCAGGTATAACATTCGTTGGCGTATAAGTTAGGTGGCTTTATGTTATTTTCCAACTATTGTGCGTGTTTGTGCGTTTTTATACCACAAACCCATGTTGGGTTGTCGTGTGGCTGAGGCCATTTCTATATTTAATGACTATAATGGCATAGGTGATTAAATTGTGGGAATAAAATGTGGGTTGGGATCGTTTCTTGGATCCGGAACTACCCCCGGGGTGTGTTTCACTGTTTAGCCATTTGGCCAGGATACCCGAGGGTATGACTTTAAAGTAGTAATTGTAGAATTTCCATGAGAGGAATTACTTGTTACTGCTTGTTTACCTGTTGGGCATGGCTCAGTTACCTGTTTATCCTGAGGGTGTTGTTGTGATTAGCCTGTGGGCACTATACTGTATTAGCCTGAGGGTGTGACGGTTTTAGCCCGAGGTCTGTCATTATTCTGCCTAAGGGAAACCTTTCATGCCTGAGGGCTTGACTTCTTTGCCTGAGGATGACACTTCCTATGCCTGAGGGTGTGAATTCTGTTACAATTCCTGAGGGCGAGATTCTGTATAGCCTGAGGGCGTGAATTCTGTTACAATGCCTAAGGGCGAGATTCGGTATAGCCTAAGGGCGTGGGTCACTATATTAGCCTGAGGGAAAGATACCGGTTGGACTGAGGGATTGGTTCTGTTGAGCACGAAAAGATACTAAATTAAATGGATTAAATGAATAATAAAATGGCAACTTAATTATTAAGTTAGTTACTTTTCAGTACTTCTTACTTTATTGTTTTTTACTATTGCACATAGCTGATTGCATGCTTACACGCAGTTGGGCACGGGCCTTCGGTGGGTGCCTACTGAGATATATGTCTCACACCCTGTTTGGGTCACATTTTTTGGCCCAAACAGATTACATTTCTGCCGGTGTAGATAGGGGAAAGAGTCCCTATATAGGTACTTGACTGTTTCTGAGGAGTAGGAGGGCATGGGACCGAGCCTAGGCTCACGATGCCGCCACCAGCTGTTTTGCTGTACTCTGCTTTTGGTTGTATCGTATTGATGTATAACATGTTCTGCCTATTTTCTTAGATCTTGAAACATGTAGCATCATCATTTATATATTGTTGGTTATATCCACTACTGTTGTGTATTTCCGTTGTGTACGGTTTACTGCTTCCACTATTTTTGTATGTTTTATTTAAATTCCTCTGCTCTACACATTGAAAAAGATGGCATAGTTTCCCCACTATCAGACCTGGGCCCTCGCTGCTAGTCGGCAACCTCTAGCGTTTGGGGAAATGCACTTGAGGTCACGTGGAAAATCGGGCACGGGGCACCCATTACGTGGCACCCGGGTCCGTGACGTTTCAAAGTGGTATCAGAGGTGGGTTTATTTTCTTTGACTTACTATTTGGAGCCGTAGTCAGGGATAGGACGGAATGGTAGTTGATAATAAACTGTGCCCGGGCTTAGCTAACCCGTGTATAGGGAAAAGCCAGTCTACCTCGTATTTTGCATTCTTTGAATTTTGTAATTTTACGGTTGATATATTTTCACCGTTGGGTGACACCCTTGGATTATGCTGTTTATATTTTATCTTTGGGTTCTATTTAGTTGAAACCTGATGATATGAGGTTATGCCGTCTCATGCATCATATAGGCACATGCTAGATATCACATGCCATGCATAGTTTCCATGCCATGTAGGTGCATTAGAAATTCGCATGTTGTTGTGATAGTTGTTGTGCTAGAAAAGAATGATGTTGTGATAGCTTCTTGATCAATACCTGCCTTGTGATATGGTGTTCTTGTTTGAGCTTGTTTATAGAATGGACGCCAAACTTTGGTTTTTGGGGAGTATGGGCCCCCATTGACTGGAATTTGGTGGATCATTGACTGGTTATTGGTTATAACAGAAATAAGATGTCAAACTTTGATTCATGGGGTGTATGTCCCCCCACGGGTCAGAATTTGACACTTAGGTGTTGTTTTCAGTATTTTCTGGGTTCCGGAGAAGTTTCTGAGGCATACTATCCGGAAAACCCATAATACATGCCGTGTAGGACCTCATACACGCCGTGTGTGTTCTTCTGTTCGGGAAGAAAAATGAAATTTTTTAGTACACGCCGTGTACCCTAAGTACAAGCCGTGTAGTCTCTACCCATGTCACAAACCGTGTGGGCAGCGACACGGGGTAGGGAAGAGGTTGGGTAAAACATGCCATGTAGTTTTGTGCACGTCATGTGGTGTTGACCCGTAGTCCGGCCATGTAACTAACAACACGGGTCGGTGGACTCCTTGACAGAACACACCGTGTCAGTTATAGACATGCCGTGTAGTGTGACCTGGGGACTCGGCCGTGTAACTGACAACACGGGCCGATGTCAGCTCTCTCTGAACACGCCGTGTAGCTGTGGGACACGACGTGTAGTCTTGTCTGAGGACAGACCATGTGGATTTAGCCGTGTGGCTGGGAAACAGGAGGGTGTAACATGCCATGTAGTGTTAAGCCTGGTAGCCGGCCGTGTCACAGGCGACACAGGCAGTTGTAAAGTAACACCGTACATGCCGTGTAGATATTATACACGCCGTGTAGTTTTGTTGAAAGGAAGACATGTGGCATAGCCGTGTAGAAGGACCCAGGTAGGGAAACTGAAGTCAAGTACATGCCGTGTAGTCAGTGTACACGCCGTGTAGTCTTGTTTTGAAAATTTTGAAACGCATTCTTCCTCTTGTTCCTTTGTGGTTCCTTCATTTTAGTCTTGACAATCTTGAATCTGAGGTGCGCTTTTGACCTTGTAGAGTCATGCTGCCTAGACAACCGCGAGTTGTTCGGCAGGAGAGCGGCGATGATTATACTCCAGAGATGGTGGGCCATGGGCTACCAGTTGATCCACCAGCAGAGCCAGATGCGGAACCAGATGTTATATCGGACACAGGCGCAGAGGCGCAGTTCTGTGAAGGCTTATGGCGGTTCATAAAGACCTTTCAGGGAGCACCGCAGGCTGCCAGATCTATGGCCGAGCTGACGCCTATCTTTCAGAAGCACCATCCACCTAAATTTTCAGGGGATGGCGGACCACAGGCTGCAGATTCTTGGCTAGGATCGATGCAGATTATTTTCGAGCATCTTGAGACGCCTCTAGGGCGGAAGGTCAAGCTCGCGACTTACATGCTGCACGATTCTTCCAAGAGGTGGTGGGATGTTACCACCCAGTCATAGAATCATAGGGACCTGGCGTGGGAGGATTTTCAGGCAGTCTTCTATGACTTCTTTTTTCCCGAGATGCTGAGGGCAGATAGAGCTCGAGAGTTCATGAATCTCTAGTAGGGATCTATGTCGGTGATGGACTATTCTGCTCGTTTTACAGAGCTTCAACACTTTTCACCAGTGATGGTGGGTGATGAGACGCTGAGAGCCAGACATTTTGAGGATGGTCTTCGATATGAAATCCGAGTACTGGTGAACGTTTTCAGGTTACCTACTGTACATGAGATTGTAAAATAGGCACTGATTTTGGAGAGGAACCTGCGAGAATCTGGAGGTGTGGGCCAAGGCAATTCAGCACCAGTTACTGGTACTATTTCTACTGGCAAGATGAAGAGACGAATGGACTTCTCTCAGGGCGGCAGTACCAGCCAGACAACTTCTACAGGTGGTCTGATCAGGTGCTACCAGTGTGGTAGAGAGGGGCACAAGAGACCGTAGTGTCCACGAGACCCAGTGGAGTGCCGAGGTTGCGGCAAGATGGGTCATCTATAGCGCTTTTGCAGGGTGGTTCTACCAGTGTCTAGTGAGAGGGGTTATGTGCAGACTCTGTGTGCGGGAGTAGGACCAGTGGCTTCTTACCAATCAGGTAACTGGAATAAGTCAGGGTGTGCAGGTAGAGATGATGGTCATGGTCGTGGTAGCTAGACACCAGGATCTCAAAGGCAAAGAGGCGGGATAGCTCAGGGTAGCCAGGCTGTGTCGTAGGGCCATGGCATTGGACAGGCATATGTAGTGCAATAAACCCAGCAGGAGAAAGATCCCGGATCTTCTATAGTTAGAGGTACTATTCTAGCAGCTTATGTCTTGTCTTCAGTACTTTTTGATACGGGTTCTACACATAGTTTTATATTTGTACCCGTTGTGGAGAGCCTTGGGCTCTGTGTTTCTACTTCTTCTGATATCTTGATGCTATAAACTCCGTTGGGGACTAGGAAGGTTGGTGTGCGTCAATGCAAGGAGTGTCCCCTTGAGGTTGGTGGGTGTCACTTCCTTTGGAACCTCTATGTCCTAGAGATGATGATCTATGACGTCATTCTCGGGATGGACTTGTTGGTTCCCTTCCAAAATTTTGTAGACTGCTATCGTCGTAGGGTGCGTTTCAAGTCACTAACAGTTGGAGAGTTTCTATACAAGGGAGAATGAGATGTTTAGGTGAGTCGAGCTGGACCGGAGCATCATGGATGAGGTGGAGTCACAACCCAGATTGCGAGCTTATATCTGGATGACCAGGGGAATTTTCAGACGGATTTCCCATCTGTTTTAGATCGTTTCAAGGATGTCTTCCCGGACGACTTTTCAGGTCTACCTCCGGTGCGTGAGGTATATTTCTCAATCGAGCTTGTTCCGGGAGCAGCACCGGTGTCCATTCCTCCTTATAGGATGGGAACTCTTGAGTTGTAGGAGATTAAGAGGCAGTTAGAGGAGTTGTAGGCAAAGGGTTTTATCTGACCCAGTACATCTCCTTGGGGTTCTCCAGTCCTTTTTGCGAAGAAGGCGGATGGTACCCTCAGAATTTGTGTGGATTATCAGAAGCTGAACCAGTTGATGGTTAAGAACTGATATCCCTTGCTGAGGATAGATGATCTGTTTGATCAGCTTCATGGAGCACGAGTGTTCTCGAAGATTAACTTGAGATCCGGATATCATCAACTGCACGTTAGACCATCTGATATACCTCTCACAGCTTTCAGGAGTAGATATGGTCTATATGAATATATGGTTATGTCGTTCGGACTCACGAACGCCCAACAGTTTTCATGGCTCTGATGAATCATGCGTTCCATCTGTATCTTGATTCATTTGTGGTAGTATTCATGGACGACATCTTAGTGTACTCTCACACTTGACACGACCATGCCACCCATCTTGAGATCATATTGAGTACACTGAGAGATCATTGCCTATATGATAAGCTCAAGAAGTGCCACTTTTGGATGGACCAGATTCACTTCTGGGGTCATATCATCTCAGAGGTAGGAGTTGCAGTGGTCTTAGAGAAGGTGAGAGCAGTAGTTTTCTGGGAGCATCCCAAGAACGTGTTTGAGATACAGAGTTTCTTATGGATGGATGGTTACTACCGACGCTTCATACAGGACTTCTCCCACTTAGCAGCACCGTTGACAGGTCTAACTAATAAGGGAGTGAAGTTCGTTTGGTCAGAAGCTTGTGAGACAGATTTTCAGGACCTGAAGGGAATGCTGACATCAGCACCGATCCTGATACTCCCAGAGTAGGGGAAGAGTTATACAGTTTACTGTGATGCATCAGGGATTGGGATGGGAGCTGTTTTGATGCAGGGAACTGAGTTGTGGCATATGGGTCTCAGCAGTTGAGGCCACATGAGAGGAATTACCCGATGCATGATCTCGAGTTGGCTACAACTGTTCATGCATTGCGCTTTTGGAGACATTACCTATTGGGAGAGAATTTTGTGGTTTTCACCGACCAAAAAAGCCTCAAGTATATATTTACTCAGCATGACCTGAATATGAGGTAGAAAATGTGGGTCGAGTACCTACAGTACTTCGATTTTGAGCTTACCTATACACCTGGTAAAGGTAATGCAGAAGCCAATGCACTGAGCAGGAAGACTCAGATACAAGCAGTGCAGGAGGCCAGTGGTGAGTGAAAGCTTATGGCCTTGTTCTCTGAGATGCATCTAGAGGTGCGTGATAGTCAAGGGCAGACTTATCTTTCCTCGTTAGCTGTGGATTATACCCTCCTAGACAGAGTGAGGATGAGGGAGCTATCGGATTCAGAAGGCCTAGTTCTACGGGAGTCGGTGACAGGTGATGACCCTCCTTCTGGATGGACGATAAGCGGTGATGAGGTTTTGCGTTTCCATGGATGTGTATGGGTTCCAGGTGATATACGTGAGGAGCTGATGAGGGAGTTTCATGCTTCAGTTTGGGCAGTTCATCCTGGGGTTACCAAGATGTACCGAGATTTGAGACGTCAGTACTGGTGGCCGGGTATGAAGAGAGAGATAGCTGGTTTTGTTACGAGGTGTTCCACCTGTCAGCAGGTAAAGGTAGAGCATTAGAGACCAGTTGGGCTATTACATCAGTTGACCATTTTGGAGTGGAAATGGGATGATGTCGCAATGGATTTCGTGACGGGATTTCCAAGGTCACCTCGTGGCAATGACACTGTGTGGGTTGTTGTGGATAGACTCACAAAGGTAGCTCATTTCTTTCCGATCAAGGATACCTTTGGTGTGGATGAGCTCAGAAGGATGTATATCTGAGAGATTGTACGTCTTCATGGGGTCCCTCGTTCTATCGTTTCAGATAGGGACGACCGCTACACGTCTCGTTTCTGGCAGAGTTTTCAGAGGATGCTGGGTACACAAGTGCTTCTGAGCAGAGCATACCACCCTCAGACAGATGTCCAGTCAGAGCAGACGATACAGGTGCTAGATGACATGCTGCACGCATGCGTCCTAGACTTTGGTGGCTCTTGGGAGAAGCATATACCCTTATTCAAGTTTGCCTATAACAATAGTTTTCAGGAAACTATTGAGATGGAAACATAAGAGGCTTTATATGGTAGGCCATGCCGATCACCATTGTGATGGTTAGAGGTAGGTGAGGCAGCTTTACTGGGACCATAGCTCGTGTAGGAGACATCTGAGCAGGTCCAATTGATTCGAAAGTGGATGGCTACTGTGCAGTCTCATCAGAAGTCTTATGTTGATTGCTGTAGATGACCTTTGGAGTTCGTGGTCGGGGATCAGGTTTTCTTGTGTGTTTCACCGAGGCTGGGGCACAAATAGGTCAGGAGACAGGGTAAGCTTTCACTAAGGTATGTGGGACCATTTGAGATTCTGGAGAGAGTTGGGCTGGTTTCCTATCGGTTGCAGTTACCGCAATGGTACTGAGCCATGCACAACGTCTTCCACGTGTCTCAGTTGCGTCACTACCTTTCAGACCTGTCTCACACCTTTCAGACAGAGGAGGTTGAGCTTCAGCATGATGTGTCCTTTGAGGAGCATCCGATCTATATCGTTGATAGGGGCATGAAGGTTCTACGTGGCCGGTCAGTTCCTCTCATACGGGTACTATGGCAGCATGGCCGAGTGCAGGACGAGACCTGGGTGAGGGAGTCCGATGTACGTGCTCAGTGGCCAGAGCTGTTTTGAGCTTTCTCTTCACCACCCTTGAAAGGGCAATTCGGGGACGAATTTCTATAATGGGGGAAGTTTGTAAGAACCCAGTTCGTATTTTAGAGGTACATACTTCTTCTTTTCCTTTTCCTTATGTGATTTTGAGAAAATATGGAAAATGGGGAAAAATCCTAAATTTTGGAACTACACGCCCTGTACTTTATCCACACATCGTGTACATTTGGCCGTGTTGGGATGAGTACATAGGGCGTGTAACCATACCGGTGACGAAGGGTGTAGGAACCGACTACACGCCGTGTAGTGGTACCTTACACGCCGTGTGGTCAGTCGGCAGGCTTAAACAGTAAGGCAGTGGCGTCGCCACCAGCTGGGCGACAGTACATGCCGTGTACGCGAGAGTACATGTCGTGTACTCAGGTCGACATATGAACAGTGTGACAGTGCCGCCATTTGAACAGTTAAATTAAGGAAGTACACACCGTGTACTTGGGTGTACACGTCGTGTACTTTGTTTATTTGGCTTAAAATAGGCAGTAGCCTCCTCAGTTGGTAGAGGAGCCACTTGAGCCATTTTGGAACCAAAGGAGGAGGCCGGATCTTTGAAGATCCACCGAGCGTTCGTCTAGAATCCGATTCGTCTTTGGACGAATTCGTTGAAACCGCATGGGTATGCCCTTCATCCTCCTAGTACCATTCTTGCCAATTATTTCCCTAACATATGGTATTTACGTTTTTTTGGTTTTTGTTCTTCATCATATCTACACCGTTCTTGGGCGTTTCTGGAGTCGGCGTTCGGGTATAACATTCTTTGGCATATAAGGTAGGTGGCTTTGTGTTATTTTCCAACTGTCATGCGTGTTTTGTGCGTTTTTATACAACGAACCCATGTTGGGGTGTCGTGTGGCTGAGGACATTGTTATATTTAATGCCTAGAATTGCATAGGTGATTAAATTGTGGTAATAAAATGCGGGTTGGTATCGTTGCTTGGATCTGGAACCACCCCGGGGTGTGTTTAACTGTTTAGCCGTTTGGCCAGGATACCCGAGGGTATGCCTTTAAAGTAGTAATTGTAGAATTGCCTTGAGAGGAATTACTTGTTACTGCTTGTTTACCTGTTGGGCATGGCCCGATTACCTGTTTATCCTGAGGGCGTTGTTTTGATTAGCCTGTGGGCACTATACTGTATTAGCCAGAGGGCATGACTGTTTTAGCCTGAGGGATGTCATTATTCCTCCTGATGGAAACCTTTCGTGCCTGAGGGCTTGACTTCTCTTCCTGAGGGCGACACTCCCTATGCCTGAGGGCGTGAATTCTGTTACAATGTCTGAGGGTGAGATTCTGTATAGCATGAGGGTGTGAATTCTCTTACAATGCCTGAGGGCGAGATTATGTATAGCCTAAGGGCATGAATTATGTTACAATTCCCGAGGGAGAGATTCTGTATAGCCTGAGGGCGTGGTTCACTATATTAGCCTGAGGGCGAGATACTAATTAGCCTGAGGGCTTGGTGCTGTTGAGCACGAAAAGATACTAAATTAAATGGATTAAATGAATAATAAAATGGAATCTTAATTTTTAAGTTAGTTACTTTTCAGTACTGGTTACTTTATTTCTTTTTACTATTGTACACTGCTGATTGCATGCTTACACGCAGTTGGGTACGGGCCTTCGGTGGGTGCCTACTGAGATATATGTATCACACCCTGTTTGGGTCACGTTTTTTGGCCCAAACAGATTACATTTTTTCAGGTGTATATAGGGGAAAGAGTCCCTGTATAGGTACTTGACTATTGCTGAGGAGTAGGATGGCATAGGACCGAGCCTAGGCTCGCGATGCCACCGCCAGCTTTTTTGCTTCGTTTTGCTATACTCTGCTTTTGGTAGTATCGTATTGATGTATAACATGTTCTGGATGTTTTCTTAGAACTTGAGACATGTGGAATCATCATTTATATATTGTTGGTTATATCCACTGCTGTTGTGTATTTCAGTTGTGTATGGTTTACTGCTTCAGCTGTTGTTGTATGTTTTATTTAACTTCCACTACGCTACACTTTAAAAAATGAGGGCATAGTTTCCCCACTATCAGAACTAGGCCCTTGCTTCTAGTCGGCAGCCTCTGGAGTTTGGGTAAATGTGCTTGAGGTTACGTGGAAAACCGGGCTCGGGGCACCCATTGCGTGGCGCCCGAGTCCGGGACATTACAATATCCTACCGGACCTGTTAGCTTACATCATGAATATTTATTTCTCTGTGTTTGTAGATCATCTTATGTGTATATTTTCAAGATTCATCCTCTAGTATAATCATTTAATGCTTGGTTATGAATTGGTGAGTGGGGATATGCAGAGAAATATGATATTGTACCATGGATATATTGAAATAATTAATTTTTTATTCATCATTAGTATGTTCTATTTTATTTTTCAACTCATCATAGTGTTTGTATGCTTTTACATTCATTGAATATTATTTTTATGTTTCATTTTTTAATTTTAAATTGATTTTTATTTTGTTAATCTCATTTTTTTTCTTCTTTTTATTTATGTTTCATGGATATACATTGTAAGGGTGACCCATTGTAGATTCTCAATAACTGATTCAATGTAATTCAAATCATCTTGAGGATGAAACTACTCATAAGGTGATGTTTTGTTATTATCTGATAGTTGTTTCTAGTCAGTAGTTATCAGAAACAACTTATCTCATTATTTGGTATCCTCTCCATTGTTTATTTCATATTCAATCACTGAAATTGAAAGTATGTACTCACCAATTCCTAAATTAATAAATTCTCCATCTATTAAATACATATAACTTTATTATTAGCTAGAACCAATCCATTTTTCCCCTAATAACTATTTTTTTATTGTCTATTCATTTTAAGGAAACTTCACTCCTTTCTATTTTTATGCAGACTCACAAATTTCTATCATTTGTTTTTTCCCTATCCCGGAATCATTTTTTTTAAAATTGAAAATTCACCAGGGGTTTTGTTTATTTTTTTTTTCTATTTCAATTCTCTTCAATGATTTAATTTTAGGGATTTTTGTTGTTTTTATTTTCTTTTGTTTTTATATAGTATTTTGGACCTCACTACGGTGGTTTCGGGATAACATTGACAAATGAGACTTTTACATGTATTAATAGGTAAGAATATACATATATAAGTTCCCCCACACACACATATATATATATATATATATTCAATCTTGGAGGTATGAATATATATATTGGGCGAGGTGTTATTATATATAAATATAAAAAATGAAGATGTGTGTGAGGTAAAGTGTTATATGCATGTATAATCATATATGTAAGGATCCCCTTGTACATTTTTGGCCATGAAAATATGTACATAGGGGCTTGGTTTCATTATATATATTTTAAAGATCATACACATACAATAGGTAAATGGAAGATTAAATTTTACATCATCATAATGAAAGATCCTTGAGTCTGTGGTAGGTCCTATTATATGTTGGCAGTTAAATTTAAAAAAATATTGATATGTTTTTTTCCACACCATTTTTTTTACTAAATATTAAAATAATTTTTTTGATTAATTGTTTGATATGAAATTAATTTTTTATCTAATTGAATAAAACTGAATCAATCTAAATTTATTAAAATAAAAAAAGCATATTAAATGAAACCAATAGGAAGTCATTCAATATGAATTTATTGAAGAATGACATAATATAAGTAGTTAAACCCAAAATAATCTGAATTGTGTAATCCTTTATAGAGTAAAATTGAATATTCATAAATGAATTTAAAATAAATTAAATTATCCCATAAATAACAAATAAATTAAAACTATCCAGATCTAAAAAAATATTGAATTTTGTAACAAAGTGAATAATACATAATCAGTATAATCTAGTCGAACTCTCTAAAACTGCCTCAATTATGATTGCATCTAACATAAAAAACCAAGACAGACAACATTAAATCCAACCAAATAATAATATGAAGAATAAACCCAAAATGAGTTGAAATAAATAAAGTGGAACCATAAAAAACATCAATGGATGGAATAAAAAAAATAAAAAAATAGAAAGAAGTATTTAAAAAAACCATTCACAAAATAACAAAACCTTGCTGGTACAAATGTAAATCCAATAAACCAATATTGATCTAGAATGACAAAACTCAAGAAAATATAATTGTAATATAAAAAATGAATGAACGTAAATTGGACTAAGTCAAACTAATCTAACATGAACTAATATGATATTAAAAATGATGAATCAAATTGAAAAAAACATTATGAAATTAAACCTATATGACCGAAAGTGGTATAAACTAAACTAAACAACACAAAACTCATATGAACCAAATGTAATCAATCAAAATTTATAATAACTCAAATGAAATAAATTTTCCAAGCTAATATAAACAAAAATAGGGCGAACTAAACCTGATGATAAAGTCTCAAACAAATATGTATGAAACCAAACAAGATTAATCTAAAACATGAGCCAATTTGATTATATACCATTAATTGGAAGAGTAGATTTAAATTAATATTAATGTTATATTTGATAGTGTAATTTTTAAACTTGGACTTATTACCCCTATTCTTCTAGAAACATAATCGGATATATAGGGTTTTGTACTTCTTATATATTTGGTGCTTACTTGTAAAGTCACATAGGACAAGTATGTGGTAGTTTAGTTTTTATTTTATTTTCTTTATCATATCTACCACTTAGGCCTTTTATTGATTTCTATGGATGAATTTTAGTTATATTCTGTGAAGGGGGATAGACGAGCACTTGAGGTCACTATGCAGTTTTATTTGTAGGGGAGGGAGATAAGGGAAGTGGAGGGATTAATTATTGCATTTCATTTTTTTCCATTATACAATTTTTTTTATATTTATTTTCTTTTCCATTACTGCATACATATGACGTATGGATTATTCATGAAGAAATATAATTTGTTTTTTGTTTTTGTTTTAATAAATTTTATGTGGGGTAAATGTTTCTCATGTGGTGAGTCCTTGATGGTCAGATTGTTGTGCCAGCCCCTGGGCATAACCCAACCATCACAATCAATCATAATCGTTGCTATATTAGAGTCCAACTAGGTCACTACTATGTAAATCCCATGGGAGGTCCTATAAAACATTGAATAACTATATAGGTATTGAGAATATCTTCAAAATTTTACACCTCCATTAGTCTAGTTCACATATACTATATAACAAATCAATCAAAATGACACAATCATAGGATCACAGAATCATGACCTAAATCTAGTTAATACCTATTCTCCTATTTTATGACCAATGATTATAACGCTTTGTATTCCAAGTCAAAAGGAATCTACCATTACTTTTCTCAAGAATACTTTTCCACCAAAAAATGTTCCACGGTACATTATTTTTTGTTTATACACTTTATATGTATAATGAAATTTTTTATGACTATCCTAAAAAATACTCAATCATTTAGTACTCAAAAAGGTATCCTAAAAAATTCAAAAACAATTAAGACACCCTAATTTTCATGTTAGAAAACTCAATATGTTCATCTATAATATTCCAAGGGATATAAATAAGTGTTGATGTATCAACTAAAATTATTGGAGTCATTTCATCTATAAATAATGTTTCAAATGTTATCATTCAACATCCGCTAAAAGAATATAAATTAATTTTCAACCGTTCAATATAGAATATGAATATACAAAAATAGATCCATAATGATTCTAATAAAAGAATTTTTTATTTAATCAGAATAAAGAACATTTAGTCATTTGGTAAGAATATTTAAAAATAAAAAAACAATATGGGATATGAATATACATGTTGAATGATCTAGAAAAGCGAGAATATAATAAAAAATAATTTTTCATAACAAAAAATTATAAATTAAACAAACTAGAGACTCTATGAAATGCATTTCATATCCTGTTTTTCATATTGATAAAGCTTGTATTCTATGATTTTGAAACTACATTTTATGATCTTAGAAATATCATCATTAGAAAATTTAAGGAAATCTCAATTCTATATTGGGGTAATACAATTTTGGGGACAATAAAAGGAATTTGTCCCTATCCTGTCACTAAGGATCCTCATCCATTTAATTAATCTCTTCTTTTCTAGAGACTAGTCATAAATGAATTTCTTAACCTCTTTGAGTTACCTATAATAGATATGGAATATTTATTATATATATTAGTCATTTAGTTTAGGAAATTAAAAGGAAAAAACAAAATTCAATTGGGTTTTAATTCCCATTGATAATTTTCATCCTTGGAATGATTTTATATATCCAAAAAAAAGATAACATAATATATAATGAATAGTTTGTTTTATTTATTTTCCACCTTTATACCATGTTGATTTGGATTATTTTAATTTCTTTTAGTGAAGATGTCTAATGTACTGATTGGTCGTGCGAGAAATTATTTATTTTCTATTACTATTTTAAATAATTTTTTATCTGTGAAACATTTCCCAAGTGATGATTCCTTGATTCCTGATAAATTGTGTCAGCCCATGGGCATAACCCATTGAACATACTCTATCTTAGTCATTAATATATTATATTTAACTAGGTATTTACTATATCTGAACCATGGGAGGTCTTGGAAACATGGAATAACTAGGGAGGAATTTTTAATATATTCACAATTATATTGAGAATGGCCATAAAATAATTTTAATTTTAGAACATCTTTATGGAATACAAGATAACTCTCATTATGTGAGAAAAAATAAGTGAGATTCGTAAAGTAAATAATTGACAAAATCAAGGAAACAAAATTAATTTTCACAAGTATGTGTATTGTAATTGACTAATTATCCCAAAAAACCCAAACATGTTTAAAAAAATTCAATTATCAAGTGATTATACTTTCAAGAATAAATAGGTAAATGGAGAAAAAATCAATTCCATCACAATATAAAATCCAACCAATGTTTTCTTCCATGGACCCAATTTAAAAAATAGCAATAATCTAAGGTATTCAATAAATCCAATAATTTTATAGACTATATTTTAAAACATAGTAATTTGAGTCTTAAATCTAATATACCATATTTTCATTCCATTTTTCCTCATCAGTTCTTGCCAGATGGACATTCTTGTGCTATTGAAAAAGTTTTGCCAAATTCCATTTTCTATTGCACTGTTGGAAAATACATGATGAAGACTAGAAGTGAGCCTCTTGTTTATAAATGTACAATACTTTAATTTCATCTGAGGTAGAATTTAATATGGGTTTCAATATTTCAACCTCAATGAAAATACAAATAGTGATATTATAATATAAATATTTAGTTCTACTACATAAACCTAGATAATTCCAAATCATGTTTCCAATAACTATATAGATGTAAATAAATTTAAAAGGGAGTGTTGGGATTCGAATAAATATAAAAACCCTAGATAAGTATAATTATGCATCAAAATAATGTTGTAAGACCATCTGTGATAGTATAAAAATTGTTGAATTGAAATAATATTGGTCAAATACATAGATGTAATCGTGTTTTCAATGTTAATGAAATTTATGAGAATTTTAAACGATTTAATTAGTGACACCATTGTGTGAAATATTAATCCCCATAAATATATTAATGTCCTTGTTAAAATTATTAATCGAGGGGTGGTGTAAGCCAAAACAATCTAATAAAGAGAAGAGATTGAGGGATGATGCATCCAATAACTCTGAATTGGTAAGAAAAATTTTTGGAGGACCCCTGAAATGGTTAAATACAATTTTTTACATAGATGATGGGAGGATATTGGATTGGAAGACATATTCAATAATCGAATAAAACTGTGTGACGGCTAGAACCAATGATCAAATCAGATCCATAGAGAGTGTGTGAGTGGGAGGTCTGATTACTATATTCTAGATTGATTGTTTTTTCACAACAATTATATAATATAATATAATAAAAACTCAATTACCATCTATAAATATCACATCCAAAATAATATAATAAAGAATATCGATTACACATGTTTTTTCATTATATTGAAAATATTATATCATAGGGAGTAAATAATATCTATTTTCATGATAAAAGTCCCAAAACCTTACCTAGATAAAAGGGTCCTGATGGGGGAGGAGGGAGTAATGGATTCCCATCGTATTCAAATATCGATGAGGAATAGGGCACCTCCCACTTCAATAACCTGAAGGTGAAATAATTTATCTTTCCCCTAAAAAAGATGACCAGTCATCTAGTGGTCTATTGGAGTTTTTTCAGTAGCCACATCCACCCATCTATGATGCTACCAAGAGCTCCTAAGCTACATCTCAATCCCCATTCTAATGTCCAAAATGACCTTTTGATTGGTTCCAACTCTCATAAATAGATCTCAAACAACTATTTAAAAACTCACCCCATCAGAAATAGAAAATTCATACTTTTCCTCAAATTCTGAACGCCTGTATGAACCCAGGGTTTCATTATATCCCCACTAAATTTTTTCTCATCCTTAAGAAGACTTAGTGGAAAAACCATATAAATATCCTAACATATGTTGGTCATTATTTTATGTATTAAAGAACTCATTCCACTCCCAAATTCTCAAAACCCATCAACTGAATAACCATTAATTTAAGGCTCTCTGACCTGAAAACCAGATCCAATTCCTATTATCATAATTGAAACACCTATAAGTTTCATACCAGAGACATTATATCTGAAAACATAGATGTGTCATTGATCAAAATCTATCAGAATTATGGTACTCCCCCCCCATAAGATTCATCTTACCACCAAAAATTCATATTATATAATGCCTTGTTATTTGAATATTCATATTGAAAAATTTCCCCCATATTCTAACGACATGCCTAACACAGATTCAATCTCACCACACCTAAACAAACACTAGAACAATGGATAAATGAAAGAACACATCGTCTTTGAAAAATTCCATACCAGGATAAAAAAATAACCATTATTAATGAACATCCCTACAATTTATATGAATTTCTTTTAACCAATTGGTTTTATTCACATAAAACATATTTTATCCCATAAATGTCTTCTTATATGTGGTTTGGAACTAACTAAACCCAATTCCACTAGGCACTCATATTCAAAGAAGTAATGGATACATGTTCTGTAATATTGGATGAGGTTCATGATGTAATTATGTTTTTTGTTGGAGAGAAGAGGATACACCAAAAATTTATATAACTATTTGAATAGAGTTAGGCATCAAGGCCTGGGGAGAAAATTTTATACTAATGGTTCTATATACCATTGGTATGCAGATATACTGGACTGTGTTTATACCACAGTTCATGAACCTTTGAGATATGTTAGAATATATTAAAAAATGTAATACATGATAGAAAATGGGCATATAAATGCAGAATAAAGGGAGGGAGAATCATAAAATGAATAATAAGGCACTATATATGATGATAATAATAAAATGGGAAATATGTAAAAAACATAAAAACATCATAAAAAACATAGGTCAAGGATACCTACTAAGACATAATGATGGAAAAGTTCCCATACCAGATTCATGATTACCCCCTATGGAAACATGAAGTCTCAAAAGAAAAAATATTACCCGATATATTAGAGAGTTATATAATTATGGGCTCACCCATCACATTCATTTGATTCTCACACTAATGGAAAATGGTTCTGTACCCATGAACATTTACCAACAGTTTAAAATAATAGTTTGGATAGATAGTTTATGGAAAGTTATCCCCAATGTTTGAAAAAACCACATGTTTACTATGCCTTAATTTTCATTTCTATCAAGATCATTCCCTCATTCCCTCCCCCGAAAACACTCCTCTCCCCCTAAAATTTTCCACTCCACTAAAAATACTTATATCACCCCAAACCATATCCCCAATTATTCATCTCACTCATTCCACATCTCCTCTCCCATGCCAAACATATTCTCCCCTCAATTACTCTTTCATCCATCATTCTCATACCAAATATGAAACCCTACCTTGATTCTTAGATTTCTTCTCATAATATTGTTCCATGTTTGGAATCTTTAGCATCCATCCTCCCTGTTAATGATAAAATGTAATATCTTCTTTGTTTGATATTGGTTCAATAAATTAATATCTTTTAAAATATTTTTATCTATATATGTCACCCATTTATCATTATTTTGACTTCACCTATGAAATCTATAATTTTTGTTGGATATTTTAGGGTTCATATTGGATCAAATTCTTGGGATTTTGATGTTTAGAGACCATGGATAGCACCTAATTCCACAATTTGGTTTAATGGTGTGTGAATACACATCACAATAGTATAATCCTACTATAGACCTTAGTCATCAATATAACTACATCCAAACCCACACCAACATAATCAGGTAGAATTAAATGTAAAATATTAGAAGATTATACAACTAAACATAATTGGTCATCTCACAAGGATAAATAAATAGGTTAATGTCATTCATGTAAAATAATTAGAGTAGTAAAATAATAATATATTATTGTATCCTCACCAATCAAAACCAAAATGGTTGTTGGAAAAAATCATTTAACATAGATTTTTTGTTGGGTTTTTTGACAACACTTAAGGATGAACTTATAATAGAGGACCACAATTTGATGAATACAACCTAATGGGTTTTAGAAGTAGAGAGAAGTAATTCTATATATTGGCTAGGAGTTGCACCATGATGCGTCAAATCATATCACAACTGGAGTTCATAATGATAATTTTGGGAATAATGGAAATATGAATAAGGATCATTAGGTATTGACATATGATTACTCGAGTACATTATTTGTATAGCTGGAACATATTTTTAATTGGATATGTGACAAAATGTGATTTTCAATGGAAACTAGATATCCTAGAAACAAAAATATGTTCATAAAAGAAGATTTTGTAATGTTATTCATAAGTTATTTAAAGATTCATAATTTACCCCATCATGATGAAGTGTTCACACCATCCGTGATATTGTAACACTATGATTTATTTCAATGGATCCACCATGTAGAGGTTTGTTCCATGATAATTCGGTCTCCCCATGAAAGTGTTACGTAAATTTTATGTGGTTTTATATAGGTGGTGACAACACTGTAAATAAAATTTATTTCTATAAAGTTATATAGTTGCGTTTAGGTAATTTTGTGCAAGTAATCCTAATGTTGTAAAGTAACGAATTGCTCTGGGACAAGTTTGAGGATCAAAATTAATTTATATATCTAAATTGGAATTATCAGACAAGGTAAATGGTGAACATCTTGAATTAATGGGGATTTGTTCAAATATAAATTATAGATCTGATCATTGCACCGTGAAGGATATAGTTATCCCATGAAAGTGACTAACTACATTTTTTTGCATTGTAATGAGAATGTAATAGTATTTTGGGTGAGTTTCCAGAATAATAGACGATTTTTCTAGAACTTATTGATGAAGTTATGAATTGAAATTTTATTATTTTACATGGAATTAATGTAACCTAATGGTCATTATAAATCATATTGGTACACATGAAATAATTATAATTAAATTATTTAAGGTGAATTAATATAAAATGATGGATAACTGGTTGAATTATTTGAAGTATATAAAATAAAACATGAAGTAGATCCAAATAAAAGAGATAAAGATAGATATATTAGAAAAACATAGAGATGTATGAATCTCATAGATAGTAAGGTTAATTTCATTATTAAAGGGGATTTCTTTTTGGTTTCTCACTTCAATATTTACTTTTTTCAAGTTCACGTATCTTTTAAATTGCTTCATTTTTTGTATTCAATTAGTGGTTGAGTTTTAAAAATAAATTATTGAGGAAAGTATTCCTTTCTGTGATAGTATGTGGTGTTTCTAAATTGATAAAAGAAAGTTATTTAAGGACATAGAGAAATTTATTTATTATTCTCATATGTCTCTTTAAAATAAGTATCAAGAAACTCTTAAATCATTGTAAAAATTCATACAATAATTTAATAAGAAATTTTCATTTAATTCAAGGTTTTTATCCTTCTTTGGGTTTTAAATAGTGAAATACATGTTATAAAAATGGTGTCTTGAATTGTAAATAATTTTTCTCATCGTAAAGGACAATTTGGCACTTCATGGGAGAAATAGTTGTTCTCATTAGGTCCCTCAATGATTTCCACTTGTTATTTAGTACGGTGGTGGATATATTATTTATATGTGATGTTGGAAAGGGGTTTTTTATGTGATGGTGTTATAGGAGCAGGTGAGTTATTGTTTTGTGATTTTTTCCTCTATATTACCTTTCATGTTAAATCACCACCACTTTTTTGGTCATGGGAACATGGATAACATGGTTGTATATCTATATTTATTCTACATTAGTTGGTATATAGGCCTCTAGTGTAAGCTCAATAATGATATTGGACATTGTTGGTGGTTATATCAATGATGGTGGTGTGGGATATATGAGTGGCATCTATTTGGAATGCAAAAAATTGGCCAATAATTAGTACAACATTGGTTTGGTAAATTCTAGATCATAAAAAATTAGGATCTATGTTAGATCCCATGACACATGCGCCTTGAATTGTGGATTGAGAAAGGGATTATCACCTCATAGTTTATTTTTTCTACTTACTCGTATCATTATGGTAGACTTTTCTCATTTACATTAATTATTTACCTCATTATGTGTGTTGTATTACTAGTGGTATTCATCTCACTTGTGTGTGGCTTGATTCGTTTAAAATTAATTTAAATATTTTCATCAAAACAATTATAAAATAATGGTACTAGTTTTGTGTT
Organism: Viscum album; assembly: GCA_963277665.1. Lineage (NCBI taxonomy): Eukaryota > Viridiplantae > Streptophyta > Magnoliopsida > Santalales > Viscaceae > Viscum > Viscum album. The sequence continues at coordinate 432,546,279 of OY728139.1, forward strand.
TTTTTTGGTTCTGAAATGGTTGTTTTGACTAGATATGGATAAGTCCATAAAATTTGATTCAAACTGATTATTTCATTTAATGAAAACAAAGAAGGAATGTTTTTGTTTAAAATTTTCAGGGTATTGATAATGGATTTATTATATGTATATTTGAAATAAATCTATTATAATATTTAACATGATATTAGTGTTCATGAATTTCTAAAAGAATAAAATTACATGGATTCATTGGTTATATCCTACCAGACCTGTTAGCTTACATCATGGATATTTATTTTTGTGTGTTTTTAGATCATCTTATGTGTATATTTTCAAGATTCATCCTCTAGTATAATCATTTAATGTTTAGTTATGAATTGGTGAGTGGGGATATGTGGAGAAATATGATATTGTACAATGGATATATTGAAATAATTGATTGTTTATTCATCGTTAGTATGTTCTATTTTAGTTTTCAACTCATCATAGTGTTTTTTTCTTTTCCATTCACTGAATATTATTTTTATATTTCATTTTTTAATTTTAAATCGATTTTTATTATGTTAATCTCATTTTTGTTTTTTTCTGTTTATTTATGATTCCTGAATATCCAATATAAGGGTGACCCATTGTAGATTCTCAATAACTGATTCAATGTAATTCAAATTATCTTTAGGCTGAAACTACTCATAAGGTAATGTTTTGTGATTATCTGATAGTAGTTTCTAGTCAGTAGTTATCAGAAACAACTTATCTCGTTTTTGGTTTCCTCTCCACTATTTATTTCATATTCAATCACTGAAATTGATAGTATGTACTCACTAATTCCTAAATTAATAAATTCTCCATCTATAAAATACGTATAACATTATTATTGGATAAAACCAATCCATTTTTTCAATAATAACTATTTTTTGGATAGTCTATTAATTCTAAGGAAACTTCACTCCTTTCTATTTTTTTGCAGACTCACAAATTTGTATCATTTGTTTTTCCCTATCCCAGAATCATTTTTTTTATAATTAAAAATTCAAAAGGGGTTTCATTTATGTTTTTTTTCTATTTCAATTCCCTTCAATGATTTAATTTCAGGGGTTTTGTGGTTTTGATTTTCCTATGTTTTTCTAGAGTTTTTTGGACCTCACTGCGGTGGTTTCGGGATAACGTTGACAAAGGAGACTTTTACATGTATTCAAAGGTAGGAATATACATATATAAGTTCCCCCCACATATATATAAATATTCAATCTTGGAGGTATGAATAAATATATTGGGTGAGGTGTTCTTATATATAAATATAAAAAATGAAGACGTCTGTGAGGTAAAGTGTTATATGCAAGTATAATCATATATGTAAGGATCCCCTTGTACATTTTTGGCCATGAAAATAAGTACATAGGGGCTTGGTTTCATTATATATATGATAAAGGTCATACACATACAATAGGTAAATGGAAGATTGGATTTTCCATCTTCATAATGAAAGATCCTTGAGTCTGTGGTAGGTCCTATTATATATTGGTAGTTAAATTTAAAGAATTATTGATATTTTTTATTCAACACCATGTTTTTTTACTAAATACTGATATAGATTTTTTTGATTAATTTTTTTATATAAAATTAATTTTTTATCTAATTTTATCAAACTAAATCAACCTAAATTGATTAAAATAAAAAAAGAAAATTAAATTAAACCAATATAAATTCATTCAATATGAATTTATTGAAGAATGACATAATATAAGTAGTTAAACCCAAAATAATCTGAATTGTGTAATCCTTTAAAGAGTAAAATTGAATATTCATAAATGAATTTAAAATAAATTAAATTATCACATAAATAACAAATAAATTAAAACTATCCAGATCAAAAAAAACATTGAATTTTGTACCAAAGTGAAAAATATATAATCAGTATAATCTAGTTTAACTCTCCAAAACTTCCTCAATTATGATTTCATCTAACATAAAAAACAAAGACGGACAACATGAAATCCAACCAAATAATAATATGAAGAATAAACTCAAAATGATTTGAAATAAATAAAGTGGAACCATAAAAACATCAATGGATAAAATAAAAACAAATAAAAAAATAGAAAGAAGTATTTAGAAAAACATTCACAAACTAGCAAAACCTTGCTGGTATAAATGTAAATCCAATAAACCAATATTGATCTAGAATGAAAAAACCCAAGAAAATATAAATGTAATACAAAAAATGAATGAATGTAAATTGGACTAAGTCAAACTAATCTAACATGAACTAATATGATATTAAAAATGATGAATCAATTTGAAAAAAACATTATGAAATCAAACCTATATGACCAAAAGTGGTATAAACTAAACTAAACAACACAAAACTCATATGAACCAAATTTAATCAATCAAAATTGATAATAACTAAAATGAACTAAATTTTCCAAGCTAAAATAAACAAAAATAGGGCGAACTAAACCTAATGATAATTTATCAAACAAATATGTATGAAACCAATCAAAAATAATCTAAAACTTGAGTCAATTTGATTATATACCATTAATTGTAAGAGTAGATTTAAATTAATATGAATGTTATATTTGATAGTGTAATTTTGAAACTTGGACTTATTACCCATATACTTATAGAAACATAATTGGATATATAGGGTTTTGTACTTCTTATATATTGGGAGCTTACTTGTAAAGTCACATGGGACAAGTATGCAGTAGTTTAGTTTTTATTTTATTTTCTTTATCGTATCTACCTCTTAGTCCTTTTATTAATTTCTATGGATGGAGTGTAGTTATATTCTGTGATGGGGGATAAACGAGCACTTGAGGTGGCTGTATAATTTTATTTGTAGGGGAGGGAGATTAGGGTAGTGGAGGGATTAATTAGTACATTTCATTTTTTTCCTTTATACAATTTTTTTCTATTTATTTTATTTTCCATCGGTGCATACATATGATGTATGGATTAGTCATGACAAAATAGTATTTGTTTTTTGTTTTTGTTTTAATAAATTTTACGTGGGATAAATTTTTCTCAAGTGGTGAGTCCTTGATGATCCGATTGTTGTGCCAGCCCCTGGGCATAACCCAACCATCACAATCCATCATAATCGTTGCTATATTAGAGTCTAACTGGGTCACTACTATGTAACACCCATGGGTGGGCCTATAAAACATTGAATAAATATATAGGTATTGGGAATATCTTCATAATTTTACACCTCCATTAGTCTAGTTCACATATACTATATAACAAATCAATCAAAATGACACAATCATATGATCACAGAATCATGACCTAAATCTAGTTAATACCTATTCTTCTATTTTATGACCAATGATTCTAATTCTATGTATTCCGAGTCAAAAGGAATCAACCATAACTTTTCTCAAGAATACTTTTCCGCCAACAAATGTTCCACGGTACATTATTTTTAGTTTATACACTCTATATGTATAATGAAATTTTATATAACTATCCTAAAAAATACTCAATTGTTTAGTACTGAAAAAGGTATCCTAACAAATTGAAAAACAATTACGACATGCTAATTTTCATGTTAGAAAACTCAATATGTTCATCTATAATATTATAAGGGATATAAACAAGTGTTGATGTATCCACTAAAATTATTGGAGTCATTTCATATATAAATAATGTTTCAAATGTTATCATTCAACATCCTCTAATATAATATAAATAAATTTTCAACCGTTCAATATAGAATATGAATATACAAAAATAGATCCATAATGTTTCTACTAAAATAATTTTTTATTTAATCAGAATAAAGAACATTTTGTTGTTTGGTAATAATAATTAAAAATAAAAAAAAATATGGGATATGAATATACATGTTGAATGATCTAGAAAAGTAAGAATATAATAAAAAATAATTTTTCATAACAAAAAATTTTAAATTAAACAAACTAGAAACTCTATGAAATGAATTTCATATCCTGTTTTTCATATTGATGAAGCTTGTATTATATGATTTTGAAATGACATTTCATGATCTTAGTAATATAATAATTGGAAAATCGAGAGAAATTTCACTTCCATATTGGGATAATACAATTTTGGGTACAATAAAAGGATTTTGGCCCTGTCCTGTCACTAAGGATCCTCATCCATTTAATCAATCTCTTCTTTTCTAAAGACAATTCATAAATGAATTTCTTATCCTCTTTGAGTTACCTCTAATAGATATGGAATAGTTATTATATATATTAGTCATTTAGTTTGGGAAATTAAAGGGAAAAAACAAAATTCAATTGGATTTTAATTCCCTTTGATAATTTTCATCCTTGGAGTGATTTTATATATCCGAAACAAAAGATAACATAATATATAATGAATAGTTTGTTTTATTTATTTTCCACCATTATACAAGGTTGATTTGGATTATTTTCATTTCATTTAGTGAAGATTTCTAATGTACTGATGGGTCATGTCAAAAATTATTTATTTTCTTTTACTATTTTAAATAATTTTTTATGTGTGAAACATTTCCCAAGTGATGATTCCTTGATTCCCGATCAATTGTGCCAGCCCATGGGCATAACCCATTGAACATACTCCATATTAGTCTTTAATATATTATAGATAACTAGGTCATTACTATGTCTGAACCATTGGAGGTCTTGGAAACATGGAATAACTAGGGAGGGATTTTTAACATATTCACAATTATATTGAGAATGGCCATAAAATAATTATAATTTTAGTACATCTTTATGGAATACAAGATAACTCTCATTATATGAGGAAAAATAAGTGAGATTCGTAAAGTAAATAATTGATGAAATCAAGGAAACACAATTAAGTTTCACAAGTATGTGTATAGGAATTGACTAATTATCCCAAAAAACACAAATACGTTTAAAAAAATTTCATTTATCAAGTGATTAAACTTTCAAGAATAAATAGGTAAATGGAGAAAAAATCAATTCCATAACAAGATAAAATCCAACCAATTTTTCTTCAATGGACCCAATTTAAAAAATAGAAATAATCTAAGGTATTCAATAAATCCAATAATATTGTAGACTATATTTTAAAACATAGTAATTTGAGTCCTACATGTAATATACCATATTGTCATTTCATTTTTCCTCATTAGTTCTTGCTGGATGGACATTCTTGTTCTATTGGAAATTTTTTGCCAAATTCCCTTTTCTGTTGCAGTGTTGGAAAATACATGATGAAGACTAGAAGTGAGCCTCTTGTTTATAAATGTACAATACTTTAATTTCATCTGAGGTAGAATTTAATGTGGGTTTCAATATTTCTACCTCAATGAAAATACAAATAGTGATATTATGATATAAATATTTAGTTCTACTGCCTAAACCTAGATAATTCCAAATCATGTTTCCAATAACTATATGGATGTAAATAAATTTAAAAGAGAGTGCTGGGTTAGGAATAAATATACAAACCCTTGGTAGGTATAATTATGCATCAAAATATAGTTGTAAGACCATCTGTGATAGTATAAAAATTGTTGAATTGAAAGAATTATGAGTTGAACACATAGATGTAATCGTGTTTTCAATGTTAATGAAATTTATGAGAATTTTAAAAGAGTCAATTAGTGACACCATTGTGTGAAATATTAATCCTCATAAATCTATTGATGTCCTTGTTAAAATTATTGATTGAGGGGTGGTGGAAGCCAAACCAATCTAATAAAGAGAAGAGATTGAGGGATGATGCGTCCAATGACTCTAAATTTGTAAGAAAAACATTTGGAGGACCCCTGAAAAGGTTAAACACAATTATGTACATAGATGATGGGAGGATATTAGAATAGAAGACATATTCAATAATCGAATAAAACTGTGTGGCGGCTAGAACCAATGGTCAAATCAGATCCCTAGAGAGTGTGCGAGTGGGAGGTCTGATTACTATATTCTAGATGGATTGTTTTTTACAACAGTTACATTATATAATATAATAAAAACTCAATTACCATCTATAAATATCAAATCCAAAATAATATAAGAAAGACTATCGATTACACAGGTTTTTTCATTATATTCAATATACGATATCATAGGGAGTAAATAATATCTAATTTCATGATAAATGTCACAAACCACCCCTAGATCAAAGGGTCCTGATGGGGGAGGAGGGAGTAATGGATTCACATCGTATTCAAATATGGATGTGGAATAGGGAACCTTCCACTTCAATAACCTGAAGGTGAAATAATTTATCTCTCCCCTAAAAAAGATGACCAGTCATCTGGTGGTCTATTGGAGTTTTTCAGTAGCCACATCCACCCATCTATGATGCAACGAAGAGCTCCTAAGCTACATCTCAATCCCTATTCTAACGTCGAAAATGACCTTTTTATTGGTCCTAACTCTCATAAATAGATCTCAAACAACTATTTAAAAACTAACCCCATCAGAAATAGAAAATTCATACTTTTCCTCAAATTTTGAACGCCTGTATGAACCCATGGTTTCATTATATCCCCACTAAAGTTTTTCTCATCCTTAAGAAGACTTAGTGGCCAAACCATCTAAATATCCTAACATATGTTGGTCCATATTTTATGTATTAAATAACTCATTCCACTACCAAATGCTCAAAACCCATCAACTGAATAACCGTTAATTTAAGGTTCTCTGACCGGAAAACTAGATCCAATTCCTATTATCATAATTGAAACACCAATAAGTTTCATACCAGAGACATTACATATGAAAACATAGATGTGTCATTGATCAAAATCCATCAGAATTATGGTACTCCCCACCATAAGATTCATATTACCACCAAAAATTCATATTCTATAATGTCTTTTTATTTGAATATTCATATTGAAAAATGTCCCCATATTCTAATGACATGCCTAACATAGATTCAATCTCACCACAACTAAACAAACACTAGAAGAATAGATAAATGAAATAACACATCCTCTTTAAAACTTCCATACCAGGATAAAAAAATAACCATTATTAATGAACATCCCTATAATTTCTATGAATTTCTTTTAACCAATTGGTTTTATTCACATAAAACATCTTTTATCCCATAAATGTCTTCTTATATGAGGTTTGGATCTATCTAAACCCAATTCCTTTAGGCACTCGGATTCAAAGAAGTAATGGATACATGTTTTGTAATATTGGAAGTGGTTCATGATGTACTTATGTTTTTTGTTGGAGAGAAGAGGATACACCAACAATTTATATAACTATTTGAATAGAGTTAGGCATCAAGGCCTGGGGAGAAAAGTTTATACTAATGGTTCTATATACCATTGGTATGCAGATATACTGGACTATGTTTATACCATAGTTCATGAACCCTTGAGATATGTTAGAACATATAAAAAAAATGTAATACATGATAGAAAATGGCCATATAAATGTGGAATAAAAGGAGGGAGAATCATAAAATGAATAATAAGGCATGATATATGATGATAATAATAAAATGGGAAATATGTAAACAACATAAAAACATCATAAAAAGCATAGGTCAAGGATACCTACTAAGACATAATGATGGAATAGTTCCCATACCAGATTCATGATTACTCCCTATGGAAACATGAAGTATCAAAAGAAAAAATATTACCTGATATATTAGAGAGTTATATAATTATGGACTCACCCATCACATTCATTTGATTCTCGCACTAATGGAAAATGGTTCTGTACTGATGAACATTTACCAACAGTTTAAAATAACAGTTTGGATAGATAGTTTATGGAATGTTATCCCCAATGATTGAAAAACCCACATGTATACTATGCCTTAATTTTCATTTCTGTCAAGCTCATTCCCTCATTCACTCCCTCGAAAACACTCCTCTCCCCCTCAAATTTTACACTCCACTAAAAATACATATATCACCCCAAACCATCTCCCCAAATATTCATCTCACTCATTCCACATCTCCTCTCCCACACCAAATATATTCTCCCCTCAATTACTCTTTCATCCATCATTCTCATACCAAATATGAAACCCTACCTCGATTCTTATATTTCTTCTCAAAATGTTGTTCCATGTTTGGAATCTTTAGCATCCATCCTCCTTGTTAATGATCAAATGCAATATCTTCTTTGTTTGATATTGGTTCAAAAACTTAATATCTTTTAAAATATTTGTATCTATATCTGTCACCCATTTATCTTTATTTTGACTTCACCTATGAAATCTATAATTTTTGTTGGATATTATAGGGTTCATATTGGACCAAATTCTTGGGATTTTGATGTTTAGATACCATGGATATCACCTAATTCCACAATTTGGTTTAATGGTGTGTGAATACATATCCAAATAGTATACTCCTACTATAGACCTTAGTCATCAATATAACTACATCCAACCCCACACCAACATAATCAGGTAGAATTAAATGTAAAATATTAGGAGATTATATACCTAAACATAATTGGTCATCTCACAAGGATAAATAAATAGGTTAATGTAATTCATGTGAAATAATTAGAGCAGTAAAATAATAATATATTGTTGTATCCTCACCAATCAAAACCTTAATATTTGTTGGAAAAAATCATTTAACATAGATTTTTTGGGGGGTTTTGACAACACTTAAGGATGAAATTATAATAGAGGACCATAATTTGATGAATACAACCTAATGGGTTTTATAAATAGAGAAGTAATTCTATATATTGGGTAGGAGTTGCACCACATTGCATCAAATCATATCACAACTGTAGTTCATAATGATAATTTTGGGAACAATGGAAATATGAATAAGGATCATTAGGTAGTGACATATGATTACTCAAGTACATTCTGAGTATAGGTGGAACATATTTTTAATTGGATATGTGACAAAATGTGATTTTCATTGGAAAATGGATATCCCAGAAACAAAAATATGTTCATAAAAGAAGATTTTGTAATGTTATTTATAAGTTATTTAAAGATTCATAATTTACCCCATCATGATGAAGTGTTCACTCCATCAGTGATATTGTAACATTATGATTTATTTCAATGGATCCACCATGTAGAGGTTTGTTCCATGATAATTCCTTCTCCCCATGAAGGCGTTAAGTAAATTTTACGTGGTTTTATATAGGTGGTGACCACACTGTAAATAAATTTTTCTTCTATAAAGTTATATGGATGACTTTTAGTAATTCTGTGAAAGTAATCCTAATGTTGAAAGTAATGAATTGCTCTGGGAAAAGTTTGAGGATCAAAATAAATTTATATATCTACACTGGAATTATCAGACCAGGTAAATGGTGAACATCATGAATTAATGGGGATTTGTTCAAACATAAATTATGAATCTGATCATTGCACCATGAAGGATATAGTTATCCCATGAAAGTGACTAACAACATTTTTTTGCATTGTAATGAGAATGTAATAGTATTTTGGGTGAGTTTCGAGAAAAATAGAATATTTTTCTAGAATTTATTAATGAAGTTATGAATTGAAATTTTATTAATTTACATGGAATTAATGTAACCTAATGGACATTATAAATCATATTGGTACACATGAAATAATTATAATTAAATTATTTATGGTGAATTAATATAAAATGATGGATAATTGGTTGAATTATTTGAAGTATATAAAATAAAACATGAAGTAGATCCAAATAAAAGAGATAAAGATAGATATATTAGAAAAACATAGAGATGTATGAATCTCATAGATAGTATGGTTAATTTCACTATTAAAGGTGATTTGTTTTTGGTTTCTCATTTCAATATTTACTTTTTTCAGGTTCATGTATCATTTAAATTGCTTCATTTTTTGTATTCAATTTTTGGTTGAGTTTTAAAAATAAATTATTGAGGAAATTATTCCTTTCTGTGCTAGTATGTGGTGTTTCTAAATTGATAAAAGACATTTATTTAAGGACATAGATAAATATTTTTATTATTCTTATATGTCTCTTTGAAATAAGTATCAAGAAACTCTTAAATAATTGAAAAAATTCATACAATAATTTAATAGGAAATTTTCATATAAATTCAAGGTTTTTATCCTTGTTAGGATTTTAAATAGTGAAATACATGTTATAAAAATGGTGTCTTGAATTGTAAATAATTTTTCTCATCGTAAAGGACAATTTGGCACTTCATGGGATAAATAGTTGTTCTCATTAGGTCCCTCAATGATTTCCACTTGTTATTTAGTACGGTGGTGGATATCATATTTATATGTGATGTTGGAAAGGGGTTTTTTTATGTGATGGTGTTATAGGAGTAGGTGAGTTATTGTTTTTTGATTGTTTCCTCTATCCTACCTTTCATGTTAAATCACCACCACTTTTTTGGTCATGGGAACATGGATAACATGGTGGTATATCTATATTTATTCTACACTAGTTGGTATATAGGCCTCTAGTGTAAGCTCAATAATGAGACTGGACATTGTTGGTTGTTATATAAATGATGGTGGTGTGGGATATACGAGTGGGTTCTATTTGGAATGAAAAAAATTGGCCAATAATTAGTACAACATTGGTTTGGTAAATTCTAGATCATATAAAATTAGGATCTATGTTAGATCCAATGACACATGCGCCTTGACTTGTGGATTGAGAAAGGGATTATCACATCATAGTTTATTTTTTCCACTTAATCGTATCGTTATGGTAGACTTTTCTCATTTACATTCATTATTTACCTCATTATGTGTGCTGTATTACTAGTGGTATTCATCTCACTTGTGTGTGGCTTGATTCATTTAAAATTAATTTAAATATTTTTTTCGAAACAATTATAAAATAATGGTACTAGTTTTGTGTTTTTTTATTTGGTACTAAAATGGTTATTTTGACTAGATATGGATATGTCCATAAAATTTGATTCAAATTGATTATTTCATTTAATGAAAACAAAAAAGGAATGCTTTTTTAATTTTCAGGGTATTGATAATGGATTTATTATGTGTATATTTGAAATAAATATATTATAATAGTTAATTTGAAATTAGTGTTCATAAATTTCTAAAAGAATAAAATTACATGGATTCATTGGTGATATCCTACCGGACCTGTTAGCTTACATCATGGATATTTATTTATGTGTGTTTGTAGCTCATCTTATGTGTATATTTTTAAGATTCAACCTCTTGTATAATCATTTAATGTTTGGTTATGAATTGGTGAGTGGGGATATGCGGAGAAATATAATATTGTATAATGGATATATTGAAATAATTGATTTTTTATTCATCGTTAGTATGTTCTATTTTATTTTTCAACTCATCATAGTGTTTTTTTCTTTTACATTCATTGAATATTATTTTTATGTTTCATTTTTTAATTTAAATTGATTTTTATTATGTTAATCTCATATTTGTTTTTTTATTCTATTTACTTATGTTTCATGGATATCCAATATAAGGGTGATCCATTATAGATTCTCAATAACTGATTCAATGTAATTCAAATTATCTTGAGGATGAAACTAATCATAAGGTGATTTTTTGTGATTTTATGATAGTAGTTTCTAGTTAGTAGTTATCAGAAACAACTTATCTCAATTTTTGGTTTCCTCTCCACTGTTTATTTCATATTCATTCACTGAAATTGAAAGTATATACTCACTAATTCCTAAATTAATAAATTCTATATCTATTAAATACGTATAACTTTATTATTGGCTAAAACCAATCCATTTTTCCCATAATAACTATTTTTGGATAGTATATTCATTTTAAGGAAACTTCACTCCTCTCTATTTTTATGCAGACTCACAAATTTCTATCATTTGTTTTTTCCCTATCCCAGAATCATTTTTTATAATTAAAAATTCACCAGGGGTTTCATTTATGTTTTTTTTCTATTTCAATTCCCTTTAATGATTTAATTTCGGGGGTTTTTGTTGTTTTGATTTTCCTATGTTTTTCTAGAGTATTTTGGACCTCACTATGGTGGTTTTGGGATAACGTTGATAAAGGTGACTTTTACATGTATTCATAGGTAGGAATATACATATATAAGTTCCCCCCCCCACACACACAGATATATATATATATATATATTCAATCTTGGAGGTATGAATATATATATATTGGGCGAGGTGTTCTTATATATAAATATAAAAAATGAAGACGTGTGTGAGGTAAAGTGTTATATGCATGTATAATCATATATGTAAGGATCCCTTGTACATTTTTGGCCATGAAAATATGTACACAGGGGCTTGGTTTCATTATATATATGATAAAGGTCATACCCATACAATAGGTAAATGAAAGATTAGCTTTTCCAACTTTATAATGAAAGATCCTTGAGTCTGTAGTAGGTTATATTATATGTTGGCATTAAATTTAAAGAATTATTGATATGTTTTATTCCACAACATGTTTTTTTAATAAATACTAATATAGATTTTTTAATTAATTGTTTGATATGAAATTAATTTTTTATCTAATTGAATCAAACTGAATCAACCTAAATTGATTAAAATAAAAAAATCATGTTAAATGAAACCAATAGGAAGTCATTCAATATGAATTTATTGAAGAATGACATAATATATGTAGATAAACCCAAAATAATCTGAATTGTGCAATCCTTTAAAGATTAAAATTGAATATTCATAAATGAATTTAAAATAAATTAAATTATCACATAAATAACAAATAAATTAAAACTATCCAGATCTAAAAAAACATTGAATTTTGTACCAAAGATAATAATACATAATCAGTATAATCTAGTCGAACTCCCTAAAACTGCCTCAATTATGATTTCATCTAACATAAAAAACCAGGACAGACAACATGAAATCCAACAAAATAATAATATGAAGAGTAAAACCAAAATGAGTTGAAATAACTAAAGTGGAACCATAAAAAACATCAACGGATAGAATAAAAACAAATAAAAAAAATAGAAAGACGTATTTAAAAAAACATTCACAAACTAGAATAACCTTGCTGGTATAAATGTAAATCCAATAAACCAATATTGATCTAGAATGATAAAACTCAAGAAAATATAATTGTAATACAAAAAATGAATGAACGTAAATTGGACTAAGTCAAACTAATCTAACATGAACTAATATGATATTAAAATTGATTAATCAAATTGAAAAAAACATTCTGAAATCAAACCTATATGACCGAAAGTGGTATAAACAAAACTAAACAGAAAACTCATATGAACCAAATGTAATCAATCAAAATTTATAATTAATCAATTGAACTAAATTTTCCAAGCTAATATAAACAAAAACAGGAAGAATGAAACCTAATGATAATTTATCAAACAAATATTTAAGAAACCAAACAAAATTAATCTAAAACTTGAGCCAATTTGATTATATACCATTAATTTGAAGAGTAGATTTAAATTAATATGAATGTTATATTTGATAGTGTAATTTTGAAACATGGACATATTACCCCTATTCTTCTAGAATCATAATTGGATATATAGGGTTTTGTACTTCTTATATATTGGGAGCTTACTTGCAAAGTCACATGGGACAAGTATGCAATAGTTTAGTTTTTATTTTATTTTCTTTATCGTATCTACCACTTAGGCCTTTTATTTATTTCTATGGATGGATTGTAGATATATTATGTGAAGGGGGATAAACGAGAAATTGAGGTATCTATGCAGATTTATTGGTAGGAGAGGGAGATTAGGGTAGTGGAGGGATTAATTATTACGTTTCATTTTTTTCCTTCATACAATTTTTTTCTATTTATTTTATTTTCCATCGGTGCATACATATGACATATGAATTAGTCATGAAGAAATAGTATTTGTTTTTTCTTTTTGTTTTAATAAATTTTATGTGGGATAAATATTTCCTAAGAGGTGAGTCCTTGATGATCAGATTGTTGTGCCAGCCCCTGGGCATAACCCAACCATCACAATCCATCATAATCGTTGCCATATTAGTGTCTAAATAGGTCACTCTTATGTAACGTCGATGGGTGGGCCTATAAAACATCGAATAACTATATAGGTATTGGGAAAATCTTCATAATTTTACTCCTCCATTTGTCTAGTTCACATATACTATATAACAAATCAATCAAAATGACACAATCATAGGATCACAGAATCATGACCTAAATCTAGTTAATACCTATTCTCCTATTTTATGACCAACGATTCTAATTCTATGTATTACCAATCAAAAGGAATCAACCATAACTTTTCTCAAGAATACTTTTCCACCAACAAATGTTCCATGGTAGATTATTTTTAGTTTATACACTATATATGTATAATGAATTTTTTTTATAACTATCCTAAAAAATACTCAATTGTTTAATACTAAAAAAGGTATCCTAACAAATTGAAAAACAATTAAGACACGCTAATTTTCAAGTTAGAAAACTCAATATGTTCATCTATAATATTCCAATGGATGTAAATAAGTGTTGATGTATCCACTAAAATTATTGGAGTCATTTCATATATAAATAATGTGTCAAATGTTATCATTCAATATCCTCTAAAATAATATAAATTAATTTTCAACCGTTCAATATAGAATATGAATATACAAAAATATATCCATAATGTTTCTACTAAAATAATTTTTTATTTAATCAGAATAAAGAACATTTAGTTGTTTGGTAAGAATAATTAAAAATAAAAAAACAATATGGGATATGAATATACATGTGGAATGATCTAGAAAAGTGATAATATAATAAAAAATAATTTTCCATAACAAAAAATTATAAATTAAACAAACTAGAAACTCTATGAAATACATTTCATATCCTATTTTTCATATTGATGAAGCTTGTATTCTATGATTTTGAAACGAAATTTCATGATATTAGTAATATCATCATTGGAAAATCGAAGGAAATCTCACTTCCATATTGGGCTAATACAATTTTGGGGACAATAAAAGGATTTTGTCCATGTCCTGTCACTGAGGATCCTCATCCATTTAATCAATCTCTTCTTTTCTATAGACTATTCATAAATGAATTTCACAACCTCTTTGAGTTACCTCTAATAGAGATGGAATATTTATTATACATATTAGTCATTTAGTTTGGAAAATTAAAGGGGAAAAACAAAATTCAATTGGCTTTTAATTCCCTTTGATAATTTTCATCCTTGGAATGATTTTATATATCCAAAACAAAAGATAACATAATATATAATGAATAGTTTGTTTTATTTATTTTCCACCTTTATACCAGGTTGATTTGGATTATTTTCATTTCTTTCAGTGAAGATGTCTAATGTACTGATGGGTCATGCAAAAAATTATTTATTTTCTTTTACTATTTTAAATAATTTTTTATGTGTGAAACATTTCCTAAGTGATGATTCCTTGATTCCCGATAAATTGTACCAACCCATGGGAATTACCCATTGAACATACTACATATTATTCATTAATATATTATAGTTAATTCAGTCATTACTATGTCTGTACCATGGGAGGTCTTGGAAACATGGAATAACTAGGGAGGGATTTTTAACATATTCACAATTATATTGAGAATGGCCATAAAATAATTATAATTTTAGAACATCTTTATGGAATACATGATAACTCTCATTATTTGAGAAAAAATAAGCGAGATTCGTAAAGTAAATAATTGAAGAAATCAAGGAAACACATTTAATTTTCACAAGTATGTGTATAGAAATTGACTAATTATACCAAAATACCCAAACATGTTTAAAAAAAATCAATTATCAAGTGATTATAATTTCAAGAATAAATAGGTAAATGGAGAAAAATCAATTCCATCATAAGATAAAATCCAACCAATGTTTTCTTCCATGGACCCAATTTAAAAAATAGCAATAATATAAGGTATTCAATAAATCTAATAATATTATAGACTATATTTTAAAACACAGTAATTTGAGTCCTAAATCTAATATACCATATTGTCATTTCATTTTGCCTCACCAGTTCTTGCTGGATGGACATTCTTGTTCTATTGGAATTTTTTTTCCAAATTCCCTTTTCTGTTGTAGTGTTAGAAAATACATGATGAAGACTATAAGTGAGCCTCTTGTTTATAAATGTACATTACTTTAATTTCATCTGAGGTAGAATTTAATGGGGGTTTCAATATTTCAACCTCAATGAAAATAAAAATAGTGATATTATGATATAAATATTTAGTTCTACTGCTTAAACCTAGATAATTCCAAATCATGTTTCCAATAACTATATGGATGTAAATAAATTTAATAGGGAGTGTTGGGATAGGAATAAATATACAAACCCTTGATAGGTATAATTATGCATCAAAATAAAGTTGTAAGACCATATGTGATAGTATAAAAATTGTTGAATTGAAAGAATTATGGGTCGAATACATAGATGTAATCGTGTTTTCAATGTTAATAAAATTTATGATAATTTTAAAAGAGTCAATTAGTGACACCATTGTGTGAAATCTTAATCCCCCTAAATCTGTTGATGTCCTTATTAAAATTCTTGATCGAGGGGTGGTGGAAACCAAACCAATCTAATAAAGAGAAGAGATTGAGGAATGATGTTTCCAATAACTCTGAATTAGTAAGAAAAATATTTGGAGGACCCCTGAAAAGGTTAAATACGATTATGTACATAGGTGATGGGATGATATTGTAATAGAAGACATATTCAATAATCGAATAAAACTATGTGGCGGCTAGAACCAATGGTCAAATCAGATCTCTAGAGAGTGTGTGAGTGGGAGGTCTGATTAATATATTCTAGATGGATTGTTTTTTACAACAATTACATTATATGATATAATAAAAACTCAATTACCATCTATAAATATCACATCCAAAACAATATAATAAAGACTATCGATTACCCATGTTTTTTCATGATATTGAAAATAGGATATCATAGGGAGTAAATAATATCTAATTTCATGATAAAAGTTGCAAAACCACCCTAGATCAAAGGGTCCTGTAGGGGGAGGATGGAGTAATGGATTCCCATCGTATTCAAATATGGATGAGGAATGGGGCACCTCCCACTTCAATAAACTGAAGGTGAAATATGTTATCTTTTCCCTAAAAAAGACGACCAGTCATCTAGTGGTCTATTGGAGTTTTTCAATAGCCACATCCACCCATCTATGATGCTACCAAGAGCTCCTAAGGTACATCTCAATCCCCATTCAAATGTCTAAAATGACATTTTTATTGGTTCCAAATCTTATATGTAGATATCAAATAACTATTTAAAAACTAACCCCATCATAAATAGGAAATTCTTACTTTTCCTCAAATTCTGAACGCCTGTATGAACCCATGGTTTCATTATATCCCCACTATATTTTTTCTCATCCTTAAGAAGACTTAGTGTCCAAACCATCTAAATATCCTAACATATGTTGGTCAAAATTTTATGTATTAAAGAACTCATTCCACTCCCAAATGATCAAAACCCATCAACTGAATGACCGTTAATTTAAGGTTCTCTGAGCAGAAAACCAGATCCAATTCATATTATCATAATTGAAACACCAATAAGTTTCATACCAGAGACATTATATCTGAAAACATAGATTTTCATTGATCAAAATCTATCAGAATTATGGTACTCCCCACCATAAAATTCATCTTACCACCAAAAATTCATATTCTATAATGCCTTGTTATTTGAATATTCATATTGAAAAATGTCCCCCATATTGTAATGACATGCCTAACACAGATTCAATCTCACCACACCGAAACATACACTAGAACAATGGATAAATGAAATAACACATCCTCTTTGAAAATTTACATTCCAGGATAAAAAAATAACCATTATTAATGAACATCCCTATAATTTATATGAATTTCATTTAACCAATTGGTTTTATTCACATAAAACATCTTTTATCCCATAAATGTCTTCTTATTTGTGGTTTGGAACTAACTAAACCCAATTCCTCTAGGCACTCGGATTCAAAGAAATAATGGATACATGTTCTGCAATATTGGAAGAGGTTCATGATTTACTTATGTTTTTTGTTGGGGAGAAGAGGATACACCAACAATTTATATAACTATTTGAATAGAGTTAGGCATCAAGGCCCGGGGAGAAAAGTTTATACTAATGGTTCTATATACCATTGGTATGCATATATACTAGACTGTGTTTATACCATAGTTCATGAACCCTTGAGATATGTTAGAAAATATATATTCCATAGTTCATCAACCATCGGTGTAAAAATATTCAAACGGTTTCATTGAAACCATTGGGATATGATGGATAGTATGTACACCACAGTTCATGAACTGTTAGAATAAAAATATACCAACAACTTCATTAAAATAGTTTAGATAACTTTACTTAAGACATACTATACCAACAGTCCTATAGAAACCTTTGCTATAGAGATATTATGACAAAAAAAACAATCCAATGGTTCTTTAGAATATTGGGATCGCCAATTATAATAGTTTCATGGTTATCCCAACTGGTTGAAACTGTTAAAATAAGTGAAATATTTTGTACTGTTGTGCTTATGTTTTCCACATAGAGAATAAAACATGGAATGAATCATCATCAAATTTTGTTCCTTAAACATGGAATGTGGAATAAATACATCTTTTTCCCAATTTAATGATGTATAATTTTATGAAGGTGATCATCCTTTATACTAAATGGCTTTGGTATTGATAACACAATTGAATTGGAATTGAAAATCATTGTGAAATTTCAGCATCCTAACGACATCACACAATACATCATAAAATAGTTTTATGAGAGAAAAAAGAGTCTTTAATGATTTTTATATAAAATGGAAAGTATTATCGATATGTAAATAAATATCCCAACATCCGGAATTAGAAATATTATTCCTATGATAATAAAGAAACTTAAAAAAATAAGATATGGTGATGATCCCTTATAATGAGAGTGTGACACCAAATTCATGGGTGGGGCTCCTTTAGATAATTGAGGAAACATGGAAGGTCGATAAAGAATGTAGGGTAGATTAAAGAAGAGATACACGTATTTATAGTGATGATTAATTAGATATTGGTTGGGTTTATATAGGAAATTAGAGGGAAATTCATTATTATTTCTCAAACATATGTTTTGGACTCTATATAACAAAATCACACAAACCAAAATTCTACCCATGGTTTTCCCATCATTTCTTCCAAATAGGAGTGGTTTTCATTATTTTTAATGGATAATGTATGAAAATTATAAAATAATACCCTTGATAATGTAGAAGTTAGTCATACTCTTAACGAAATGACTTTTTTTTAAAAATATATATTAACGTTTTTGGAGGGTTCATAAAGGATTTATAAAATTATTATAATATAGAAAAAATCTCAAATATTTTAATAGAAAAACACATATTGGTCTTTAATACCCACTATATTATTAACTAAATAACTTTTGGGATAATATGATGTCATAATACACACCATATATTTATAAGGTATTTAATTTTCACATGAAAAATTGTCTATGCCAATTTTTTTTGGAAAAATACACAGTTATATCAATTCGAAATTATGATTCCAGAAATAATAATAATTAAATAAAAAATATTTTCAAAATATGTGAATAATCCATTTTAATATAATATCAACATTTATTGAGATATTTTGGGTTTTTGAAAATGATAGTTTTAGAACTATTATATATATTACATTTTACAACATAAAAAAATTAGTTTCAATTCCACTTATAAATAATAATTTAATAATAATGTTTTATAAAATATAATTTAATTCAAAAATACTTTAATCAAAATGAATTTCATTATTTAAATTAAATGTTACAGAAAAATAGAATTTGTGTTTTCTCGTATCAAAATATAATTTTTATCAAACATATTAATAAATAATTTATAAAGTAAAAATTAATAAGGAGTAAATATTATAATAATTTAAATTAAAATTAAGTATAAATTTTCTTAATATTTTTTTACTTGGATTCATGAATTTTTTAACTTATATTTACACTTAATTAACCTAATTTCATTTTTACGTGGAAATAAATATTTATAAAAGTTAATATTAATTTTTATCCAAAACTATGTTGACCTTATTAAAAAATATTAATTAATACATTTAAAAATTTTGATCCATTTCATCAATATCAATCTAATGAGATTTCATAATTCCATTTTTTAAAACCCTCAATCATGTTGGAAAACAATTTTCTGAAAAATCTATTATTCAAGGAAAAGATGATTTTAATTTTACTATACAATGAGTAATATTGATTATCTAAAATTCAAGTAATAATGATATATAATGTTTATAAACATTTAATTTTAATCATTTCTCATTTGGTTTTATTTTAATAATTTATAATAGATAATAATTATGAATTAAATATAGTTTTCATGAAAATGTGTTTTTAATTCTACCAATAAACTTGCATTAAAATATGGTACAAAGGCGATTTAAATATAATTAATTGAAAAACATTTATCTAATTAAAATATATTTTACTATTAAATAAAATTAAAATAATATTGGTACTTTTATTTTACATAATTTATCATAATAAATGAGGATTTTATATAAAAATATTATTTTAATTATTCACTGAGAAATCTTCATTTCCAAAAAAATCAAAAATTTCCACCCTAAGTTAATTTTATTATTATGATATAAAACATTTAGTTCATCCTATAAAATAAATTTTATAAATGTTCTGGAAAATAATTATAATATAAAATAAAATAAAAATCTTATATAAAGAATATAGTTTTTGAAGAAAAAAAATACATTTAAAAAAATTGATTGGTTATTTACAATGAATTTATCCATATATTTATGACATACATATAAATTTCATAAATAACACAATCCTTCTCATATGGATAAATTTAATCGTAATGGTAAAACGGTCATACAAAAATAATAATTGATCATTTGGTTTCTGTATTGCGTATCACATACTCTATCTAACATAGTTTTCTCTTAAAAAATATCAGGGTGTTACATAAAGATTATAAAACACAACTCCATAAAATTATTTTGATATATATATATATATAATTAACCATTATTATTATTCATATATTAGTTATAACAAAATTTTCTATTTAGGTAATGTGAATCACCAGTTTTGAGATTATTCATTATATTTCCCAATGTTATGATCTAATCTAGTTTATTATATTATTTTGAAATGAGACCTAGTAGAAGGAATGAACACCATATAAAAATGAATAATCCATGTCTTTATTCAAATCCTATACATGATTATGATGTTGGATATATAGATGAAACTTGAGATGAATATCTTATAAATATATGGGGAAATATGAAATAGTTTATTAGAAATAATCATACTTATATAGAATGTTCTGATCCACAATGTGGAGGAAATATGATAGAAATATTCATTATAAAAAACATCTCTCATTCAATGGGACTAAAAATCCATTTTTAGCTAAAAAATATATAGGTTCATTAGAGAATATATTTATCACATTGGGATGTAATGAATGGTTAAAGGTTATCATGACAGTTTATAATCTCTCAGGAGAAATAGATAAATATTTGTCATTTATTCAAAACACGAAGGTGTAAGAAATAAAAAACAAGAAACAAAATGATTATAATGAAAATTTCTTGGAAAAATATTTTCATCGCAAAAAATGAGAAAATATGGTGAAAAAATTCATGAATTTAATGAAAAATTCGTGTGATCATGTTGCAGATTATAAATCAAACATTTCAAGGATATGAAGTCCTGATACGGTTTAAAAAAAGAATAAAAATATCTATATTTTTCAATCCTATAGTGGAATTAAGACAATTCCTCCAATGTAACTTTTCATCCTAACATTTCTAACATATAACAATATATTATTGTGTGCTATCAAGATGAAAAATAATTTCCCAAGTCCAATGGTATTGATGTTATACAAAAAAGAAGATGACAGAAGAGAAAAAATTTAATAAGGGGATGCATATAAAGGATGAATTCTATATATATTATAACTATGGAAAGAAACCCCCTAGTCCATGCTTGAAGTGAAAATGAGTTTTATATAAATTTAGTGAAAAATGAGACAAGGCCTGTGATTTTAAGGGAATGAAAGAAGTAGGTAATGGGTAGTACACAAGCATTAAGGAAACAGAGCATTATGTGAATGAATTTCCATATCACCAAGGAAAAATATGTCATAATAAACCAAGGGATCAATGTCACACATAAGATGTTAAAACAATCGAAGTATAATGATTAATATTTTTTTGGATTCCATAATTATATTGTAATGTATTTTATCAAGGTTATTACATTAATAATATCCATGAGATATGTAATAACTATACCATTTTACATCTTCATTATGTATTAGAGACCATTTGTTGAATGATACTAAAAACTAGGAAAAGTTATTTTGTGTCTTGTTGATATATTAGAAAACATATAATTTGGGCAGGATAAGCATGAATATATACTTTATATGGAGATAATCATATAAAAGGGATGTTTATAGAATAATATTTGTTAATATGAAAGTGGTTATTGATTTTATGGTTTATTCTTTCTTTTCTATGTATACAATATGTTGGTATTTAATAAATCTAAATATGATTTTTATATTAGACACATGTATGTTTGGATTACATTTTCAAGGTGATAGCGATATCCATATATTTGGTCTTTTACCAAAAAAATTATTCATTATGTTTTATTGTTAATATAGTTTGTTATGTTTATTCTGGAAATTTTGTCACCTTGCTAATAAGTTTTTGGACATTGAATTTGGATAGATTTATATTGGATATGTTTTAATGATGTAATTGTTTTTGTTGATCATTTTATATTATTGTTTGAATTTAAATAATGATTTATTTTAAACTATGTGATGACATTTTTTGTTTTATTAAATATTTTGAAAATAAATTAAATACATTTAGTCCTTATGATTCATTAAAAATGATTCAAGAATACAATTTCATTATGAATATTGATCTTCAGGTGTAAGACTTTATTTGAAAATAGATCTTTGTATAACAAAAGGATGAAGTTATACTAATTAAATAGAAAGTAATCAAGTAAGTTTATTATGTAAATGGATTATATGAATAATAATGGGGTCCCTATAATATAGGAAAATGATTTTAGAAAAAATATATTCAATTCAATTCTCCTTCAGAGAAATTAATGGTAATTTAATTGATCAACCATTTAAGGGTTTGTGATGGTTAAAATTTTATTGCACATATTCATTATCACTCTCCATCAGAAATTGATAGTTATATTTCTCTTCCATGTCTATGTTTTTACGTCCCAAAAATTTTACCCTACTCAAATTCCTAGTTTGGTGATGACATTGAAATTTTCCTTCCCACTTATTAAGAGGATGTTTTCTTAACCCTGTGTCTGATTTGGGGTTTCTAAAAACAATTATCAGTATCATCCTTTTATTTTTGAACTGAAATTTCAAATTATGGGGACACAATTTATTTAATAATTGGAGAATGCGACACCCCAAGACAATCCAATGTATATTTTATATAAATTTAATTTCTTATGTAGATACATTGTACACAACTCAAATCATAAAAAAATAAAATACAGTTAAATATCATTATTATAAAAGAACTATTATAATCTAACCGTTAACATGGAGTGAATGAATAGTATATCCCAAATTATGATATTTAAATATATTATAAATTTAGTAATTGTTTTTGAGATTTATCTAATATATTTAATAGGAATAAAATAAGAAAAAAAATCCAATTTTATACATAAATATAAAATTTTCAAAAGGGTATTTTTCTACCTTTTAATGGATTAGTTGTTTTAAAACAAGAATTTTACATTTTTAAAAATTATATTTTATAAATTAAACTTTTTTTTAATTAATAATATCAAAATTTTCTTTGTTTCAAATTTTGATACTTTTCTGATAAGTGTTATTTTTAGTATAAATAGTGCAAGTACTGCATATTAATTACAAACCCGATTTTAATATAAATATTTTATAATGATAAATTATATTATCTTTTATTTTAATATAACAGTACATCAATTATAAAAAATTTAAATTCAATTTTGGTAAGTAAAATAAATTTTATATTGTATTTGGATATAAAAACATTTCAATATTTTTAACATTTTCACTTTTAAAACACATATTATCATTATGATAATGAGATTCATTTTAAATTACTAATAACCATTTATGTGTTTTCAAATTTTAAAATTGGTTTTAATGGTTTTATTTTCATAGGAAATGTTTTTCAAATGGGTGCCTTTTATTTTTCAAAAATATTAATTGTTAACATGGTATTTTTAATTAAGCCGGTTAATGGTAAATATTGTAATTATGGGTAAAAAAAGTAATATAAAGACTATAAATTGACTTTAGAAAATGGTCCAATTTTATTATGTGGGTTAATTTATTCCTTAATCATTTATTTTTCATATTTATTACCATTTTGTCCATTATTATGTGATTATGACAATTATAATATTTTATCCAAATAAATGCCAAAGGTGCCACATTCAAGATTTTAATAACTATAGAAACTTTTATATAGCGGTATCCGAATGATTTATTCCCCTATAAATATAATTATTTAATGTAAATTTTTTTCAAGATATTAATTTTTTTAATTTTTTGAAAATACATAATTACTGTAAAGACTTTCACAATGATGATGCAATAATATTTTAATTATTGGAAATATCATATAAACGATATTAATAATAAAAAAATAAATATATTCTGACATATTTAATGTAATTAAAAAAATTTATAAATAACAATGAAATATTAGGGTTTAATTGAAACACATTTTTCTTTGATATATACTGTATTCATTATTTATAATAGTCAAAATAATGAATATTGTCAAAATTCACATTTATGTTATATTGAACCAATTAATAAAATATTAAATTATATAAAATTTAAATAAATTCTAAAATTCTGAAAACGTATTTGGAGAAGGTTTATAATTTAATAAATTATCCCTTAAAGGATATTTTGGGATTTTATAGTAACTATATTGACCCATAAAGAGTAAAATCCATGTTATTACATTAAGAGTTAAGGGGATAAATAAGTGTTAAATCTAAATGATAAGGGTAATAATGTTACCAAAAAATGTCTAAATATTATTGGATGAGAGGATATAAACACATACTAGTATTATATTTGAAAAAAATAAAAATTTATGTATTTTTAGTATAAAATTAATTTATATTAATTTAATATTTTGAGAGTTTTCTAAAGTTCCTCTCACATCAATTATAAAAGGGCACCACCTCCCTTCCTTATTAACATAAATTTGATAATTATATCTCTACAGAAACCTTAAAATTTCTTTTCTAAAAATACATATACATGTTCTGGAGGTCTAGGTGTTCTAAAAGATCAATCCTAGATCCCTGAAAAAGATATTAAAGGAAGTCTGTCGAAGGAGAGGTAATCATCTTTATCGATTTTGTTTCAAGTTTATTTCTTATTATACTTACTCATCAAGTGTTTTCACCATTATAAAGTAATAAATATAGTATAATATATAAAATTATATGTTTCTATTTTTTTTATACAATCATATTCCATTTTTAATACATCCTACAAAAAATTAAAGCATCATGCATGAATACATACAGTTTATCATCTCCACATCATGGTGGAATATATTTTTCATAGAAACATTTGGTGGATGGGTATAATGATGGGAATAGTTTATATATATAATAAAAATTACATGATATTGAATAGGAAAAAATGTATATACCATAAAATTCCACACCCTTTCAGAATTAAGCGAATTGTACCATCGCTTATGCATACATACGACCAACTGTCTCTACGGTGATATGTGATTAATTTTCCATGTTAAACATTAAATAATGATTATAATAATGTATATAATGAATAATTATTATATTTTGACATGAAAATCATTGTTGATATTATGTATCCATGTCATATGTAAAAGTACATGGACTTTCAAGACAAAACAAGCATAAAAAAAATTAAAATCAACACCCAAAACAACAAAATGAATAAAATTATATTAATAAAAGAGTGTAAAAATGTTATAAAAAGATAATATATGAAATCATAAATATTAATATTTTTATAGTATAAGTAATATGTTTAAAATAATTATACGAAGAGTATTGGACATGTATGGAGGAAATCAAAACAATGGTAATGGTTATTTCACAATCTCGTCATTATTCAGGGCTGTTTCTATTTATATATATGATGGGGAATATTTATCCAACATTTCCATGATTTATAAGAAATATAAATATGTTTTCTAATATTATACTATTAATTTTTTGTAGACTATTTTTTACACATTTTTTAGTATTTATAAAATAGTTCGAAAAGAATATTTTAGTCTTTTTCCAAAGGAAATAATTTATGGATTTTTTGACAAAAAATATAGAAGAAATGTTTAATTATCTTTTTAGCATGAGATAATTTTACCAAATTAATTATTCCTTAATGTTTATATAATTCCACTTCAATTTTACATGGTTATTTTCAAAGATAATGTTTTCACTTATAATTTTGAATATTTTTAAATAAATGATTTCAAATTAAAGAAAAGCATTTATCTAAACCAAAATTAAATGACTCATTTAGAGTATTTTCATCCACATACGCATCCTCTATTTATAATTATTATTAAGTAGTTTAATCACTTATTATATATTTTAAATTATTTTATTGATTGGTTTGTGATCATTTTGATACTGGATAAGAAACTTTGATACCATTCATGTTCTGTTGTTGATGTATTCACATTTCAAATGCCATTTTGAATATGAATATTTATGTTTTTTATTCCCTACTTTCATAGGAAGAATTCATTGGACTCAGTATGTGATGGGAGGGTCCTTATATATCCTCTAATACATTAGTTGGTATAATGAGACAAATAATTGGTTGTATTGGTTGAATCCTTACACATTTATTTATGGTTTCTTGGATAAAACCTTGACTATTTGTTTATGATATCCAACATTATGCATTCCATCATTATGAGATTATTTATTAGTTAACATGTAATTATTTCATTATTAATTATAAAATTGGGTATGTTTTAGGTCTTGTTATTATGGAATTATTTCATTTAACATCATTCCTTCTGTATTATTCTCAGGTTATTCATTAAATGGAATGTGCTTAAATTAATTACCATGTCATAATTTTTTATTCATATTAATGATATCTTCCACTGTAAGAATACCCTTATTGACCACTAGATCTCACCCATTTCATATGCTTCATTTTTTTCTTGGATTCCAAGATGTATTTTGTGATTAATATGGAGGGACATGTTAGAAGTATATGTGTGTTTATAATAGAGTTATTATGGTGTCTTTTATTTCATGTTGTAATTTAATATTTATATTGATAACTAGTTTTAAAATAATAATAAAAAATTAAATCCTTTGGGATGTTATCACTTATAACTAGTTCCAATGTAATAATATACCAAATAAATATGGGGTACTTGGGTTGTGGTTTTTTTAATAAAAAAAATTATTTTTACAGTGAACTGGTTACACATGACACCTACTCTGAGGAATTTTATAACACCACATTCCCATATTCAACCATGCCTTCATGGGCGTCTTTAATGATGATACATTCTTAAATATTATGATAAATTAATATTCGTAAGGGATAATATTAATGTCCATCAGTGATTTTGACTTGATAAGGATTCTTGGTATACGGTAGATTGAGATGGTTATTGTACATGGATTCTAAAAAATAACTAGGGATTTGTTCATTTAAGAAGAAGTATGTTTTTTTATATGCTCATAAAATCCTTGGTGACGCTAATTTATATTTTCTCTTATTCGAGGGAGATTTTGCGGTTATTTCCTTTCAAAAGGAGGAGTTGCAATGTTCATGACTCTACTAGGTGCATGGATGGGAACTATTGTTGCCTTGAATGTGACCATTGTAATTTCTTCTTTTCCAATCCTTTTAAACATTGCTGAGGTCATAAGTCTAGATATGGATTGTTTTCCCAGGATGACATCTTCTAATTTTTGTTCTATTTTTGTTATATCATGAAACCCATATAGATATATCATTGGGATTAGAGGAATTTGCAGCTTATCCATGATATTTTCATCATAGAGTTCAATAAATTTCTTTTGTGGGAGAGGGATGTTAGGTGAATAGTTAAAACCTTCCCCTTGGGCTATAAAGTGAAAATACCTATCATTTTAGCACTTTTTTTAGATCTTTGGGACAAAAATTGTCTTTTTCTTCATCGTGGAGTTGAATTTATGAATTAATTGATGATGATTCACATCTAATTCTGTAAAAAGTCTTACTGGATGACTATTGAACCAAACAATGGTTGGCTCTGTCTGAGTATATACAAAACATCTCAGCTCAGTTATCTTCTGTTAATATTGAGGGCCCATCATCAGATCACATCTAGATATGATTTGTGTGAGATACTATATTTGGTTTCCAACACTGTCAAAGGTATATAAGATAAGATTTCCTATATTGGGTGGGGGAAAATTACCACCTAACCACTAAGGATATAGATTCCTCTCTAGCTGGAAAGATGTGCCTTTCCATTCCATGGATTCTATTTGAGTAGCTAGTTACATGATAATGTTAAGCTGTTCTAGGGGTACTATTTTCTATGTCACCCTCTGCCTATAAGAAGTGAGTGGGGGTTGATGTAGTGGCACTACTTCACCTCTCACTGATACTCTATTCATCCTAAGAATGAATGATCACCCTGGTGAGAGGGAGGTTGTCTCCTTAATGGAGGTAATTTTCAATCATTTTCAACTTCCAAATTTATTAAGACCAACTTCTAGGATCCTAATTAAGTTTGAAACATAGATACATATATTTCTTATGCATCGAGAAATGGTGGTTGTTCCATTACATTAAACACAATAAGACGATTATGGACTGCCTTTAACAGGGTCACTTCATGAACTCATGCCTAAATTGTATTGTTTTGGATTTTATCCATAATGGGGTATGATTTCAATAACTATATGATCCTCATGTATTGGTTTGTAAGTAATAAATGAAATCAATTTTTTTCATGATTGTCAAATGAGACAAAAATAGTTTTGGTTTGTCTTGCGGTAAGAGGAACATAAGGGATTTCGGTCATCGACATTTACCTCCAGAACTAGTGATGAATTATTCTCTTTATGGTGATGATGATGATGAATATTCACTCACTTTTTTTTGGGATTATTTAGGGATATATTTGAAATTTATTGATCCTATTATTGAGAATCCAATGATTACAATTGGGTATTGGATGACTCACGAGAAGGAAATTGAGATATAAATACCCCACACCATGTAAGATTGAGTTTATTTGTAATCACTGTTGATTTCCCTCATAATGATGATTAAAATATTTATTCCCCCATCCCAATGGGTTTTGGTTTTTTTTATGCTACCGATGATATGTAATGAATCCAATAGGGAATTGAAAATATGAGTGGTAGTGGTGGTAAATATTTCCCCTACTAGGTGGGTAGGGTTCACTATTGGAAAACTACTATAAAAGCTATTAATGTGGCCCATTTTAGGTGGCACAGCTATGCCCACGTAGTATATGGGTGGAATGGTTTCCCATGAATAGGAATCACTCATTATAGGAAGTTTTATGGCAAGATTCAACATTATCTATCATGTCTAAAATGAATTCTTATTACATTTAGGGTCCCATTTCAAATAAATTATTTCTATCCCATCCCTTTGTTGGGATGTCATGGAATCATTAATGTGGGGCCATTATAATGTAGTGACCATCGGGATTATGTATTACCTAGTCCGTCGATTTTTCTAGGGGATATAAATTTATTATAGGTCACACAATAAGTTTTTTATTGTTATGGGGAGACATTGAAGTGAAATGATCTTCATTTCACCCATCCATATATATTCACATCAAGTGATGCTCTATAAATCCATCGGTGGAGAGTTATCATAGTGCAGAGACAAATACGGCATAGGTATTTGTCATGATCCTCAATTCTTCGGTTCTTATCTATCAAAATGTTTTAAAAAATCACTAAAAATAGAGTGCATTGATGAGATAATGGGGAGAATCGTATCAAGTATAAGAGAGATGTGTATCCTCCGTTCACTGATGAGTAGCCCAAATATTTGGTCATAGATAAGTAATGAACCCATTTTCTAGATCATATATGTTCTCAAGGTAAGATGTGGAAAGGGGAAAACTTGATGGGGAGGTTGTTTTTGGATAAATCTATCCTTAAAAATACCATTACCCTCTTTATCATATTTACCTACCACCATTCGTTCAAACCATAAAAGATGATTCTTGGGGTAACATGGTGAATGGAGTGGACTACTGATTGATGTTAATGGGAACATGTATACAGTTAACCCTAATGAATTTAGTACCTCTCTATATGAATTACTCTATTTTTATGACACATATATATATATGAATGTGTATGGGATATAAGATGATTTTTTTGTGTGTGGGAAATATCATAATGGGGCTGTTTACCAAGAAGGGAATCATCAATAGAGTCCATGAGGTTCATATACACACCACCATGTAGAGGACTATATCTATAATGATCATATTATTCTTAATTTGAACAGTTAAATGGCCCTTGATCTATTGGTAATATGTGTCAAAAAATGTCATGGACACAAACATTGATCATCTTATAGATATGAGCCCCATTCTTCTTCATGGTCAGAATCATCCAACATAACTTATGGAATTGTGTAGGGATATAAAATTACTATATAGTAGTTTCGAAAGCATGTTGATAACCATATTGTGTTGTGGGAGTATCAACCTGGTATTGAAAATATTATTGAATATGATAATGAGATTCCTCATTATTGAAATGAATAGGAGAGTACACCAAGCCATGTGCCATTTTTTACTTAGCGAGCCTCGGTCCGAGCATGAGTATGATATCTATCCTAGGGATTTTTGAATACGTTGCTGGTGTTTTTTAGTATGTATATAATCCTAACTCGAGGAATGTTCTTCACTCAAATGGTGAGCCCATGTTAGAAGATGATTATGCGCCTAGATCAAATATTCATTCCCCACCAAAATATGCTAACGGACCTCCAAAATGTGAGAAGGGATATGAACCTCCTCTTGAATTGTCTCAAAAGGATACCAGTGTGTTCATTCATTAGTGGAAGTAGGAATATGTTTCTTAATTCTATGAGTTGCTGAAATATGGTAGGATGATTCACTGGTAGAAATAAATTTCTATCTCGAGGTGCATTCCATAGTCACTTTGTTAGCCCTTTACAGAATGAGGGTATGAGCTAGATATGATGCCTCTTTAGTATATCATGGGTCTTCTTTGATAGAAATATGAGTCCATATCAAGTCATATGTCCCTCTCACATGGTGAGTCCTAAATAGTATAGGGATATGATCCCAATCCATTCCCGTTAGAATATTCCACTGTAATTTTTGGACAACAATATGATCCAATAATGAGGAATATACCCCCTCACATTTTGATCCCATGCTATAAGAGGAAAATTTTCTTGATCTTCATACTTTGGAATATGATACAAGATATTTTCAATAGGCATATTCCCCTGTCCTGAGGCATGTTCCTCTCTCACCTAGTGAGCCCAGTTTTGAACCGGAATATGATCTATGTCTGATGCCTCTTCTTTTTCTAGAATATGTTGATAATCCTCCTATATTGGAGCATGAATTTAGGATTTTCTCAAAGAAACTAATTTATCATAATGATCTATTTGTTGAGAATCTCTAGTAAAAGGGAGAGTAATTTCCATCTATAACTATTTCTATATCAGTTCTGGTATATTCTAGTGGAGTTCATCAACTATTGCTAAGATATAATGAAATTTTAGAAATGTGTGAACTAGGATATACTCTTTTAGATTTTGGGTTCCCACTATAAACTAAATTATATTATCGATTAAATTGGGGGATATGATCCCACTTTTTTGGTCCTTATGCTAACGAAATATGTCATTGGGATTCTTGCACGGGGGAAGGGATATACAACTCCCCCACACCTGCTACAGAAATATACCCATACATATGCTCCAAGTGAGAATGGATATGAGCCTACTCACTTATTACTACCGTAATATACTGAAAAACATTATCAATGGGAGTGGGGATATGAGACCACTCATTGTTATCCAAATCCTTCTTCGCATGATGTGCCTTCCTTGTTTCTCTTGAATGGGTTCTAGAGGTGGAAGTGTGGTAGGGGAAACCCTTAGTTTGTGACTTATAGGTACATGTGGGATGCAGATGGCGATAGAGGATGAAAATAGCCCCCCTTAGTGGCTCTTGAACTAGAAGGGAGCAATATTTTACTCATTAGTCCACCGTCATCAGATACAGTAGGTGGTGATTGTCATTATCCCGGGATAAGCTCCTAAAGTTGTTTTTTATGCAACAAG
This sequence comes from Viscum album, assembly GCA_963277665.1. Classification (NCBI taxonomy): domain Eukaryota; kingdom Viridiplantae; phylum Streptophyta; class Magnoliopsida; order Santalales; family Viscaceae; genus Viscum; species Viscum album. The sequence goes on from OY728139.1 coordinate 432,578,619, forward strand.
GGAAACATTTTTAGCTATAACATTCCTAGGAAAATGATGAATTGTCCATTTTTGAAATTTGATCCCCTTGTGGTAAACTTTAAGGGCTGGGATTATCGTACATTGACGGTATACCCAGATCATTGTGTTCTCACCTGACATTGATGTTGTCGGGTAGGTGAGATGATTTTGTGACACATAGGGGTTCCGACCATGAATTATTTTCCAGAATTGTCACTGGAAGAAGGTATTATCTTAGATAAGAATTCTATTAATGAGATTAGTATCTACATTTATACTTATAACATGTAATAATGTCACTTATAGTGTAATATTATAGTCATGATGAATGATCAATTATATTTTCAAGGATAACACATTTTTTATTTTATTCTGGATTCACCAATTATACTTGTGTGTACTTTTAAAAGGATGGATGAACATATTTATGTGGAACCCTAAATATAGATGATCATATATATGATTTATGTTAGAATTATAATCTTTTTTTGATAATCCAACGAAGTGGCCAGACACATGGAAAACTAACTAGCCTTCTATTTGAATATTTTTTTGTGGAGATCATTATTTTCCTATTTGTGTAGAATTTTTATAACAAAATTCTGTGATGCATGATTAAATGAACATTATATTATTTGTTAGCTTCCACATCAGGTTCACAATTTCTATTTTGATAGAAAAGATACAATCTTGAAACTTTAGTGGGAAAAATGGGTTGAGGAAAACTGGGAAGTCTATATTTTTTATATTTAAAAGGGTATTATGTGATTCAATTATAGTTAACCATTTTTACTCCAATATAAAGGTGATGAGTAAGGAGAATTTGGTATGGCCTAGTGGTTGATTTTGAGTGGTTAATTTTCATACACAAACATTAACATCAGTTCACTATTTTTGTTCATAATGTAAAATCTGAATGGTTCCCACATCCCTAACTGGGTACAAACCTGCTTTCCAAAGGATGTTGGTCAGTTGGGATTTATGAAAAAATAAAAAATATGAACTCACATTGGTCTAGAGAATTAGAATTTGGTCTCATCACACCATTTTTGAGATAATTTCTTCCTAATCCAAAACACTCTTATAGATTTAAGATATGTTTGTAAATATCCTCCAAATGATGATACAAGATGGGTTAGAATAGTATAATGATCATTGGTAAACCCATTTTATGTTCAAAATATGGAGATATCATTTGAAATTTGACATGTATCTATCTGATTTTATTCATCCATTTTCCATAATTATTAGATGATTTTATACTATTTATGGAGAATTAGTCACTTTGGAATTTTCTACCCTATAGGAAGGCGGTTAATATTCTGAGGGAATTGAGCCACTATGATGTGTCTTATGTGTCTTTTTAATACAGTGGATAAAAAACCAATTAGATCATTAGATACTGTGAATTAGAATCATGAAATATAGAATCATGTTTGGAATATTATATTCATGATATTCAATCTCATGTCCCAAGAAGATGTCATATGTATCCTGTATATAGAGTGAATCATAGTTATCATAGTTCATGCATTCCCTTGAGACTGACCGTAAGGTAGTTCTTATTATATAGAATTAATAATATAATGCTATTCATAGGGGATTAAATACTATTAATTCCATAGATTATAGAAATTCATGATCTAATTGATATGAAAATTTAAATTCACAAAGCCCATGCAAGCTATGATCAGTGTGGGAACCAAGGGATAAAAAATAATGTGTCTCACCAAAAAAGAATGGGGGAATAATGTACCCATAAAGGCCATGGGATATTTATTGTGGATCATGGGACATAATAATGCATCATATATATCTTATTTACAATAATAATATGATCTATCATAGTTTAGTTAGCTTCTCAGTCTACTGATTGATGATGTAGAATGATCAGCTAATGGGAATGATTGGGTCACGATTGTTGAAATCTTGGAGACAAGATAGGACATACACCATAGTGGACTCACATTTTTTATATATTCTTAGGAATGTGTTCAACATATCTTGGTTATTACAGTAATCATATTTGTTTTAGGTTAGTGTATTGAGGGTTACCCACTACAGTTTACCTTATATTGACAGAATATCATAATATTCCTCTGATCAGGGTCTACACACTAAGGTTTCCCAATAATAAGGACATGATTATTGGAATTACCTAAGCCTACCTGATATATTCATTTTGTTGGAAACAAGGGATGGAAAAAAATTAGGCTCACTACTTGTGGATGAAGGAAATACATGCTGAGACTTCCCTTTGGGTGTTTATTATACATATTGGGCCTTGAGAAGTCGTCCTACGTATCCTGATTACGACAGGATTCAATGTTCTTGTAGTTATGTGCATCAAGGATTACACACTGAGGATTAACTTATATTTATATAATGGAATATTATTCCTCTGATTATGGATTACACAAAAAGTTTTCTATATATGGGTGACATGATTAATGAAAATACACATGCCTACGTGAGCTATGATCGGTGTATGAAACAAGGGTTGGAAAACAATCAGTCTGACTACATGTGTATGCAGGACTTATGTAATGGGAATTCCCATTGGGTTTTATATTATGGATCCAGGGCCTTAAGAAGGGGTCATATGTATTGTGTCTATGGAATGATTTAGTGTTCCTATAGTTCTTTTGGTCCCAGATTACATGCTAGTGTTGGACATTGTGAAGGCCAGACAAGGTTATCATGTCCTCAAATGCACGATTGACCTAGCATGAATTTATACCTGACACGTGTTGATTTTGTTATCGACATGGATTTATTTTCCACTTGACATGTTAGAGGATGTTTGATTGGAATTGCCATTGAAAATTACATGATCTAGTTATCTTTTATGAAATGCATCACATAACCTAAATAGAAGGCATGAAGGTTGTTTCATGGTCATGGCTAAATTATCATGCCGACATCACTTGTCCCAAACATCATAACCTAGAATCCATTACCAGACCCTAGTGGACATGCTTAGATAGAATTGCATGATCCAGCTAAATTATGTGGGTTTAATCAGGGAAGATGTATAACATGCTAAGAGGGTGATTAAGATCTAGAGTGTCATGTATCAAAGGGTGTCGTATTTCATGGATTACTTTTCCGAGTGTCATCGCAAAAACTAGCTGATATATATGAGGGACATCGCAAGATCGAGATAACATACCTAGATGGAATCACATGTTCTGTATGACTTTTCTAGAGGATGTTGCGATATCCATTTGACATTCCCTTTTTCTATCGTGATATATAGAGGATATGTACGGATGTTTCTATATATTCTAAGTGACACATCTATAGGACATTGTGAAGCCCGGATGGTGGGCCCTGAGAGTTTCACAAGACATGGGTGGTATGAATGAATGGCTCCATTTGACCCACTGTAACATGTTAATGTTACATAATATAATCTAAATAATATACCAAATGATCTTTGTGTGACCTCTGTGACATGTCCCAGTGCTATTGAATGACACAAGTGGTTTTTACAAAGTGCATGAGGATTATTGTATATGTTCTTTTCATAAGTCTATGAAACATTAGTATTTGTTCCATAATTGTTTTGAACATTACTTACATTTTTTAGTGTCTTATTACTTTATCTGTCAAATTTTTTAGAAAATATGTGGGATTCCCATCACATAACCCACCATAATTCATTCAAATGTTGTATGAATGATGCATGATAGCTCCAGTTTTCCCTGAAGTTTAATTTATGGAAAACCATTGCATTTGTGAGATCAGGCTTTGTATGAAATGTTCTATGATTCCTGGGTATGCCAATGTGAGGTACCATGTAATTTTATTTTCATTTTTCATGCAGGGGTGGAGGATTTATATGTCGTTCCAACTTGATTGTTCACCGATTTACACGGTGCATATTGGGTAAATCTAGGATGGAGTTGGTGGAGGTATTTGTTTTCATTTGTTTTTTTAGGTCATACCATAGGTCATTCAGTCTAATCACATGATTTTCATTGTGCATAATATTATCCATTAAATTCTCCATTTATTAGATTATAGTCAGCAGATGGGGTTTTTTTGAATCATGAAGACATTATGAGGGTCTTTTATACTATCAAGATGACAAGTTTATGGAGTTTGGTAAGATTATGAGGCCTACTGAAGGGATTTTGTGTGATTATTGATGCCTTATCTAAGATATTCTGTGACAGAATTATTTATTTCTAGGGTAATTTTTTTAGATGAAAAAATCATATCAATGGGTCTTGTAAGAGTGTTCTAGTGTGTCCCATGAGTTTTATGACCACAAGAGGCTCCTGCATTTGATCTTTTATTTACATGTTTTTATTGTCTAAGTATTATTGATCATGATATATTTCATGTGTATTGTAGAACAAAATAATGTCCCCCATAGTGGGTGTTCCGTGTGACCAACAAAAGGTGTTTTGGTGAAGTGCGGACACTTCATTAGAAAAACCATTCATCTTCATTATGGATCAGTAGGGGTAGCTAGAGGCTACTGGTAGAAGTCTGATGCCATTCACGTGATGGGGTTGGCATGCTAGTGGGTCTTGCGCAACTAGGAGGACACTTTACTAGGGATTCTGTGGTATCTCATAGGTTTGATGGGTTCTCCGTGTGACATTTGGGACTACATTAGCCTTCTGCCTTTCCAATTATTATATCCTTTATTTATTTTATGAAGGATGGGGATATATTAGTTTATCTGGGTATTTTCAAATATAATCAGTCTCTCTATAAGTAATGTATCTCATGATATTTTTGGACTCTTGAAGCTCCCACCTTTTGGACATTTCCCTATTACTTCAAAGGATTTTTTTGATGGATTTTCTAGAACACGCCCCTTGATAATTTGTGTAACCTAGTGGTGCTTGTCTGACTGTCTGTACGTGATCAAGGAGTGTCTATAATGACACCAAAATATGAATAGGATTTTTAATAAGGGCTTCTCAAGATATTCTACAGTTTTTTCCTACGTGTGACTATGCACATGAACTTCTATAGTTTATTCGATCCCATGTCTCTTGGAAGCTTACCCATTCCACAAAATCTATCCATCTTCATCTTTAATTGATTTAAGGGGAGAAATAATACCCATATTTAAGTATTTATTCCCATTATGACTTTGTTGATTACCATTTGGTCAGTCTCAATAGACACTAATAGTTGATATTTAAGAATTTATTCTAATTTTTATAGAACAATTCTCATAAAATTATTCTATTTTTGGAACATATTATGTCATTGATATACAAGTATAATGAGCCAGTTATTTGCTTCTTCCATAACCTATATATTTAATTTCACATTTCTATTATTGAATTTCAAGTCCATTAATCTATATTTCAAAATTAAAAAACATGGACACATAATTTTTTGTGACATTAAAGTCCCTTCTATAGCTTACCTTGTCAAGAACTGCTACAAGTAATGATTTTATTCAATATTATCATCATTCCCAAGTTAACTATTGATAATGGAAGATTTTATTTCTATTTGGGAAAAATGTAATTTCATTGAGAATAATATGGAAGAATTATTCAAATTATTTCAATCATTCTGAATCAATAAAATGAAACATTAAAATCTACACCCTCAAATTTTGAATATCCTTTTTAAAAACATGATATTTTTTATAAAACATTAAATTTCACATTGATATTATAACAAAAAACATAATTCTCCATGATCAATATTTTTATAGGAAATTAAAAAAATTACCATAATTATGTTATCTGAAAATGGTTGAAATATTCTTCAATTTATGGTATCCAATGCTCTTACTATAAATCTTTATCCATAATCCTATTCTAAACAAATGAAATAGATATGGGCTGAATAAAAATTATCAATCATATTAATGTTTGTACACCTTTACTACTTCCTCCATGGATATTTTTAGTCTCATAAATTTTTAATACATTTTAATCATAGAAAATACATGCTATAAGAATTCAACATTAGTATATTTTTAATAATCATCTTTAGATGTATGAAAATACAATCATATATCTAGAATAATCTCATATTTTTCAACTACATATCAATTGATTATTAAATGTCTTCATAAATAAGAAATTATCCTACTCATGGTTTTTGATTATCCAACAACATCACAGAAAAGATACCATCATTATATATCAAAATAATATTGTAACACCAATAAATTCATTCACTGTATGTTTAGAAAATAAATACTACATTATAATCCACCTCATGAAATATTCCAAAATACATTCATTTAATATTGATATAGTAAGGGAAGCCAAAATCATTCATGTTCATAATAAACAGATTCTTTATAATACATAATATATATGTTTATTAACTATAGTCACTTAGAGTATAAACATATTCAAAATATAGATATGCATATTTTTTTCATTTTTTTATGTTATATTTAAAATTAATATGTAACACCCTAAGGTTTTATAGTAAGTTATCTCTTCAAAATAATTTAATACCTTGCACTACATGCAACACCGAGTTCGAGCGCACCATAACTTACCAAACTAGATGTTAAAAAAGAGGTTATTAATAGTATTAACTGAAATTTGAATTTTATACACTCCATATAATCAATATTATGTGTTTCTTAGACATAATATAAAAACAAAATCATTTTTTTCAGATAAAAGAAGAATTTTCAAAAAATACAATTTTAATGCCTTTTAATGGAGAACTTTTTTTTCTAATATTTTAAACTTTTATATATTCAATTTTACAAAATAAACTTCTTCTTTGAAATAGGGATATAAAAAATTAGTTTCGATAAATATTTGTTGTTTTTCTAATAACTTTTATTTTGGGTGAATAGTGAAAAATAATAAATTTTAATTGAACACAACTTTTTTTTAATTTAAATAATTTATAGTGTTAAATTATATATTTGAATGGTTTTTAAGTATATTTAGTTTATATTTTTACAATTTATTCAAATTTTGTCAATTGGAAAAAATTTCACTTGGAAATTGGACATAAACATGTGTCATCATTTGGTAGTTATTATTTCGTAAAAATACGCTTTTTTGGTTTTGAAAATGGTAATTAATTTTAAATTAATTAATGCACTATATATTTATTGAAATTGTTAAAATAAAATTCATTTTTTAATTCATAATATCAAATTTAACATAGGTTAAATTTTTGGCATTTTTCTAAAAACATTCAATTTTTTATGAATAGTGATAAACACTACATTATTGGTTAAAAACAACTTTTTTTAAATAATTAGTTATTTTATATAAAATTATATTTGGTAAAAAAGATTCTTAATACATATATATTTGTTCAATTTAATTCATTGGATTCATTTTATAATAAGTTTAGATATATAAAATTTTATTGAACTTTTTACCGTCTTTTACCCACCTTATAAGACAATTTTAAAGTTTACATAAAAGTTAAATTTACCACTACTGTGAATTGAATTTCAAAAATCTGAGAGACACGGTTGATATCAGTAAGTAAAATGTGGTTGAATGTGATGAAAATAATTTTTGGTGAATAGTAACTTTTTACTTTTATTTACCACGGTTAAAAGTAAATTAGGAAATTAATGGTAAAAATGATATTATTTTTACCCTAATACATTTCTTAATTCTATTTTTAAAGTGTATCTCGACCATAAAAACCTTAGGAATAAAATATTATCATTTAGGTCCACTTGGATTAGTATATGATATTTATTATTAGTTTATTTAAAGAAGAGTTAAAATACTTAAAATCATTGTTTAAAATTTAATCCATTTTTAATATAGGGTTATATATAGGATAAAATCGACTATAAATATTCATTAGAAATATAAAAATATTTCCTACATAATGATATTTTATTTATTATTTTTATACATTAACTAATTTAATTTATTTATGACACAATGATGATACAATAATTAACTTATTAGGGAAATATTAAAATAATTGATAATATAAATACCCAAATAAATATAAATTAAGAATTTTGATTAAATCCACGAATTTTATAGGTTTATATGACACGTTATGAGTCATGTAATTAACTTTTTTAGAATTAATCATGCATTTATGATTTTCAAAAAAATTAATTACCAAATAGTGTCAAAATTGACATAAAATAGTTTTTAAAAAAAACTATTATATTATTAATTGATATTCTATTTATAAAAATCTAAGGATTATCCAAATGACTTAGATAAGGATATATATATTAATAATTAACCACTTGGAGTTCTTTTTTCATGATATAGTATGTTTATTAACCATATAATATAAAAATTCAAAGAGACATGGTAAATGCCAACTTAATTAACATAGAGTAAAATATAAAAGATAAAGTTAATATAATGACCCAAACCTCTATAAAACTTATTAGTTGAGTGGTTTTATACCAATACGCACCTTATTCTCAAAATAACTCACTTTGAATCCATTATAAACCGAATATTAATTTATTATAAAATAATATTTCAACTTTTTCCTAAGGTTCCGCACACCCCTCTTATAAAAGCGCACTCCCCCTTCTCTCAAATTCACACCTTAAATGCCTTTTGGCTTTGACATCCCCTACCCAAATATTCTCTCAACTTCCCTCAATTAATCCTAGAGGACTTCCTATCGTCATAAACCAAACCTAATGAGCCCTTTTGATCAAATCAAAAGGAAGAACCCGAAGAAGAGGTAAATCTTTAATCATCTCTTCCAAGTTCTTTTCTTCTTCCATATCCTCTTTATTTTTTTTTAAATTCTAAAATAATATCTCCACTATATTATATATACTTTGATGTTATTAAAAAAACAAAACAACCATATTTGTTATTTTATCAATCCTATGAATGAAAAATTCATCACACGTGCGTACGTACGGCTTCACATCTCCACGTCGTGGTGTAGTTTGTTATTCAAACATTTCATCATTTGGATGTGTATAATAATGATTATAAATGATGTAAATAATAAATATAAAATTATAATGACTCTTTATATATGATATTCCATCCAATTATATACTTTTTTAATATCAAAAGAATTATATTGTCGCTCATGCGTACGTACAGAATACCGTCTCTACGAACGCGATAAGATTCATTTCTCTATCATAACCATTCAAGAAAAAGTTTCATTTTATGATTAAATATAATTTTTATAAGACTTGATATCATTTTCAATATGAATAATATACATCATATCCATAAAAACATGACTTATGTTACAAAACATATAAAATAAAATGAGTATGTTAACACTGGAAACGACGATAATACTAAAATATTATCAAAAAAGTTGTATTAGAAGATCATATATGATATCATATTTATATATATGATTCTTGTATAATTAAATAAAAATGATTTAACTATCATACAGGAGGTTAACGTACCCTCAACCAAGGAAAAGTACAAGCTAAGGGTTAATTTCAAAATCTAATTATTATTTGATGTTTTTAATATTAGTATCCACTGGGGCCTCTTCTTCATCCACATCCATATTTATTAAAACGAATTTCAAAACATTTTCACTATTTATTAGTCAATGGGTTAAAGTCATTTATACCGTTATTTGACATTATATTTTTTGAAATGAATCTTTCCGTCATTTTCCAAACAAGGTACTTTATGGCCTTTTTAAAAAATTATTATATGAATGTTTTTTTAACTTATATGATGGGTGCAGTTATTCTTTGCCGTTATTACACCTTTGAAGCTTTCCTTACAATATTATAAGAATATTTTCAAAAGAAAGGTTTTATTTATAATTATGTGACTTTTAAATGATTTCGAAAAAGATATATTTCCCTCAAATAGTTTTGATTTCATCTATGTCAACAACCTTTGATGAATTTTAAGATTATCTGAAGTAGATTTAATATGATACAAAACTTCCATATTGTATTTATGGTTTTGTGATATTTTTTACTATGGATGTATTTTTTTTCATTTATGGTTTGTGGATAAGGTATTAACATTTCATATTCTAGTTTTAATATGAATGTTTATGTTATGTTTAAAACATTTAATATGAGTAATGCATTGGACTTAGTATGTGACGGGTGGAGCCTGCTATAGCTCTTGATGCATCGGTAGGTCTCATGAGACAAACTAGTGTCTTGGCACAAAGCCTTGTCAAAATACTCTTTGTAGTATTGGAACAAGGCCTTGACTATGTGGTTATAAAAGCTTGGCATTATGCATTCCATCATTATAAAAGTAGCTACTGATATTGCATGTGATTATTCAATGATTAGAATATCCATGTGAATAAGTAAATGTAATTATTTGATTTTATCTTTTCCATGTTATTCAGAAGTTCATGTTTAAAATTCTTTTGTTTTAATTTTATACATTTCCTTAAATGTTTATGCTTACAAATGAAAGTTTCTGCTATATTGTTATCCTTACTGAGCATATGATCTCACCACTTTCTATGTTTTATTTTTCATAGGATGTGTAGATGTATATTATGACTGACCTGGAGGGATAGTCTAAGGGATATGAATGTATCCAATGGGACAATTTTTTTGATCTTTTGATTTCATGATGTAATGTAAAACTTGTGAATGTATCTAGTACTTCCAAGGCTACTAAACTAATCTTTCTTTTGAAACATGATCTTTTGTGATCACTCCATTGTTATGTAATAATTCACTAACTATGGGTAACTGGGGTTTGGGTGTTATAGTTGGTATCAGAGGATGTTTAGTATAATCCTTGGAAACTAGATTTAGATAAACTTTGATTAGATAACATTACCCTAAGATAGACTTTGAGGATTAGTATAGAAGAACTTCCTTGAATTTTGGTAGTGTAGATATTTTTGGAGTTTTCCAAGCAATACATCCTTGTTTGGATATGAGTAGGTAGAGGTGGCTCTGGCACAGATTTACTTAGGGGTAAAACCCGAAAACACCGCATTGAGCAAGAATCTAACGAGAAATGGTGGACGACAACAGGCCTTGCTACACTCTTGGTTACGACACTCCCTGGGGATATGCTTAGGATAATTCTCATTTTCATTACAAACAATTATGAAGGCTTTATGAGTATATACTTCCTCAAATAAATTGTTTTTATGATTATATATTATTTCAATAAACTGTTCAATTTATGTTTGGTATTTTACAAGTTTGGAATTATGAATTATGATTCATAAACCGACCTATTGTATTCCATTGTTTATAAATGGTGCCCAATAGAAGGAATGAAAACTCCATAAATACGCATGATCCAAAGAGTAAGAAGGATCGTATTTTTCATGGTATTAAGCTATCATTAAGAAGGTAAATAGTCTCCGACGTATTCTTAACATATGATGAAATAATATCATGTGTTAATAAGATAAGTAAATAATTCACTGAGTCCTATGGATTTGAACGGAATCAAGAGAATAAAATGATGATATAGATAAATATGGATAAAGGGAAGAACGGAAAGAAGGATTTTTCCAATATGTGATAATTGTGGAATGAATCACCCTGGTAAATGCTGGAAGGGAATGAGATTTTGTTATATGTTTGGAGAAAAATGGCACCAAGTACGTGATTGCAAGGGTAGGAAAAAGGTTTCAAAGGTACAATGCTTCATATGCAAGGAATTGGGACACTACACGAATCAACATCCAAATCATCAGAGTACACCACAAATGATGCTGTTGGATAATAATAAAGTTTTTATATTACCACAAATGAAGAGGAATGACTAGTGTTCTTATGTTGTTATTGAAGAATAATATGATTTGAGTGTTGTATCAACGATGTACTGGTTATATTAATTATTGAAATAAATTAGGATTACACTACAGAACAATTTGATTGAGGATTTTAGATTATATGGTACAATAAAAAGATACTCAAAAGCAAGTTAAACTTTTTGGAAAATACATGGTTTAAAGAAATATAAACCTTAATATGGTCCTGATATCGAGGTAGTAATTTTGTAACAATAGATGGTTGATTTGGATAAATTATATTAGATATTCTTGACTACCTTGAAATTGATTAATGATTTGTATATTCAATCATTGTTGGAGTTTACAACATTTTTGGATATAAGGAGAAAAGCTAGTATTCTATAAGGAATAAGGGAGAGTGAATGTAATCAATAAGGTTTTATGGTAATTCATTGTGTCACCATGTTTTAAAAGAATACATGATGAAAGTAATCACATATTATTATGTGGAAAAACAATATCAACATTATGAATTGTAGACTATGAGTTTGGACAGAAGTATTTTGGATAATTCTAGTGGTTGTAATTGATTATATTTTACATTGGATACTATTTTTAAGGTTAAATAATTTCTGAAAATTATTTTTCAATTTTTATAAAAAGGAAAACATGGAGGTCGGGCGACAAGCCATCCCGTCCGACAAGGTAAAGAGACTAGAACCCACAAATGAAGATAAAAAAGGGCTTATCACCTACCACTATCCTACGAGATGTCCTAGATCATATTATATATATTTTTAAATGTTTTATAGATTAATTATAAATACATTTTTTTAAACCCTATACAATTAATATAAATATAATATCTTTATGTTCTATTATCTTATACAGTTAAAGATGAGTTTGTGGTAGAAATTAGTTAAAGGATGTAACTCTACTTGTCATGTATACATTTTTTTCTCTTATTATATGAAAAAATTAATACTTACACTTTATGGAAAGGATCTTAAAACCAATAATGTGTTATCCTAATACCTTATGTTTTGATGAACCAATGATATTTTAAATCATCATGGATTGATGGATTTGAGGCCTTAAATTTTACACTTGTTTTTGATTGATGACCTCACTCACTTCCTATAAATATTTACGTTTTTCTTCCAATTATGTGTCTCTAATTTCCACCGATGTTCTCCTAATCAAAATTATAATTTGGTGGTGACTATTTAATTTTTTCCCCTATTATTAAGACTACATTTTATTAACCTAATTTTGGATGTGGGTTTTCTAAAAAGGTATTTTTGTATTTTTAAACTTTTATTTTTGAAGAACAAGTTCAAATTGAGAGGACACAATTTATTGAAGGAGTGGAGAATGTAACACCCCAAGGTTTCATAGTATGGTTTCTCTTCAAAATAATTAAATTACTTGTGCCACATGCAACACTGAGATCGAGCGTGCCACAACTTACCAAAATAGCCATTCAAGAAGATATTATGAATATTATTAACTTAATTCTGAATTTTATAAACTTCATATAATCATTATTATGTGGTTCTTAGACATAATATAAGAACAAATTCATTCTTATTAGATAAAAGATGTATTTTTCAAAAAATACAATTTTCTCACCTTTTAATAGAGAAACCTTTATAAATACAATATTTGAAACATATATATATTAAATTTGACAAAATATACATCTTATTTGGAATAGGGACATAAAAATTTAGTGTTGATATATTTTTGTTGTTTTTTGATAACTTTTATATTTGGCTGAATAGTGAAAAATACCAAATTTTAATTGAAAACATGTTTTTTGTCATTGAAATAATTTATAGTGTTAAATTATATATTTGAATGGTTTTTAAGTATAATTAGATTATATATTTACCATTCAATCCAATGTTGGTCATAGGAAGTAATTTCATATGGAAATTGGACATAAACACGTGTCAATCTTTTGGTAGTTATTATTTATTAAAAATATGTTTTTTGTTTTGACAATGGGAAAAATTTTTAAATTAATTAATGAAACTTCTATGTTTTTAAATTGGTAAAATAGATATTATTTTTGAATTTGGAATATCAAAATTATCTTAGGGATAATTTTTGGTATTTTTCTGAAAACATTCAATTTTGATGAATAGTAAAAAACACAACGTTATTGGTTAAAACCGACATTTTATTTAAATAATTAGTTATTTTATTTAAATTCATATTAGGTTAAAATAAATACATAATATCTATATATGTTTAATTTAATTCATTGGAGTCATTTATAATAAGTTTAGATATATATAATTTTATTGAACTTTTTACCGTCTTTTACACACCTCCTAGAAGCATTTGCAAATTTGAGTAAAACACAATTTTACATCTTATGTAAATTGAATTTAAATAATCCTAGACACATGGTTTATATCATTAAGTAAAATTTCGTTCAATGAGATGAAAATATTTTTTTGGTGAATAGTAACTTTTTACTTTTATTTACCACGGTTAAAAGTAAATAGTGTAATTAAAGGTAAAAATAATATTATTTTTACCCTAAAACATGTCTTAATTCTATAGGATAAGTTTATCTCAACCAAAAACAATCTTAGGAATAAAATATTATCATTTAGGTCCACTAATATTAGAATAGGACAATTATTATTATTTTATTTAAAGAAGAGTTAAAAGAGTAAAAATCAATGTTTAAAAACTAAACCATTTTTAATATATGGTTATAAATAAGAAAAATTAGAATGTAGATATTAATTAGAAAGATGAAAATATTTCTTACATAATGGTATTTTATATATAACTTTTAGACATTATATAGTTTCATTTATTGATGACACAATGATGATGTAGTAATTACCTTATTAATAAAATATTAAAATAATTGATATTATAAATACCAAAATAAATGTAAATTAAAACTTTTGATGAATTAAAAGAATTTTATAGGATTATATGACATGTTATAATTGAGGTAATTATGTTTTTTAGAGGTAATCATGCTGTTATGAGTTTAAAAAAACAATTACTAAAGAGTGTCAAAATTGAAATAAACGAGTTTCAAAAACAAATATTATATTATTAATTGATATTCTATTACTAAAAATCTAATGCTTTGTCAAGTGAATTATAAAAGGTTATATATATTAATATTTAACCAATTGGGGTTCCCTTGGCTTGTTATAGTATGTTTATTAACATATAATATAAAAAATACAAAGAGACCTGGTAAATGTCAAACTAATTAACAAAGTGTTAAATCTAAATGATATGGTTAATATAGTGCCTAAAACATTTCTAAAAACTATTGGTTGAGTGGTTTAGTCCCAAAACCACCTTATACTTTATATAAGTCACTTTGGAGACATTTTAATATGAATATGAATTTTTTATAAAATAATATTTCACTCTTTTCCTAAGGTACCCCTCGACCCTCTTATAAATGGACACTCAACCTTCTCTTAAATTCACAGCTTCAATGCCTTTTGTCTCGGCCAAATCCTGCCCAAATATCCTCCCAACTTCTCTAAAATAATCCTATAATCCTTAATTTAGTCATAAATCTATCCTAAAGAGCCCTTTTGATCAAATCAAAAGGAAGAACCTGAAGAAGAGGTAAATATTTCATCACCTATTTCAAGTTCATTTCTTATTCCACTTCCTCTTTCTTTGTTATTTCCATTCTAAAATAATAAATCCATTATATTTCATATAATATGATTTTATTATAAAAATAGAACAACCATATTCATTATTTTATTTATCCTATGAAGGAAAAAGTCACCACACGTGCGTACATATGGCTTACCGTCTCCATGTCGTGGTGTAGTTTGTTATTCAAACATTTCATCATTTTTATGGGTATAATAATCAGTATAAATGATGTAAATAATAAATATAACATTATAATGATTATGTATATGTGATATAACGTCCAATTATATACTATTTTAATATCAAAATAATGTTATCGTCGCTCGTGTGTACGTACGGAATACCGGCTCCACGAACGCGATAAGATTCATTTCCCCATCGTAACCATTCAAGACTAATGTTCCAATAATGATTAAAAACAATGATAAATGACTTGATATCATTCTGGATATGAATAAGATAAATCCTATCCTTAAAAAACACATCTTATGTAACAAAACAAATAAAAGAAAACGAGTAAGTTAACACCGGACACGGTGATAATATTAAAATATTATTAACAAAGGTGTATTTGAAGATCATATATGATATCATATTTATGTATATTATTTTTGTATAATTTAATAAAAAATATTTAACTATCATACATGTGGATAGATTACCCTCGACCAAGGAAAACGCAAGGTAAGGGTTAATTTTATAATCTTTTTATTATTCGTGGTTGTTTTTACGAAAGTATCTACTGGGACCTCTTTATCACCCACAACCATATTTCTTAAAATTCATTTAAAAACATTTGTACTATTTACTAGATAATGGGTTAAAGTCATTTATACCCTTATTTGACATTATATATTTTTCAAGAAATCTTTCTGTCATTTTCCCAACAAGGTACTTTATGACCGTTTCGACAAAATTAATGTAAGAATGTTTTTTAACTTATACGACAGGTGTGTTTATTCTCTAATGTTATTATACCTTTGAATCTTAACTTACAATATTATAATAATATTTTCAAAATAAAGGTTTTCTTTTATAATTATGTGACTTTAAAATGATTTCCAAAAAGAGATATTTCTCTAAAATTGAATTTATTTCATCTATGTCAACATCCTTTGATGGATTTTTAGATTATTTGGAGTTGATTTATTATGATACAAAACTTCCATTTTGTATTGAAGGTTTTTTGATATGTTTTACTGTGTATGTGTAATTTTTATACCATTTATGGTTTATAGATAATGTATTGACATTTTTCATGCTAGTTTTAATACAAATATTATTGTTATGTTTAAACCATTTCATATGAGGAATGAATTGGAATTAGTAAGTGACGGGAGGAGACCACTATAGCTCATCGATGCATCAGTAGGTCTCATAAGACAAACTAGTGTCTTGACACAAGGCCTTGACTAAATCTTATTTGTAGTCTTGGCACAAGGCCTTGACTATGTGGTTATGAAAGTCTGGCATTATTCATTCCATCATTATGAAAGTTTCTATTGATATTACATGTGATTATTTTACTTGTAAAATATCAATTTGAATAATTAAATGGCATTATTTGATTTTATATTTGTCATAATATGATAAATATCATGTTTAAATGTCCTTGGTTTTAGTTTTATACATTTCCTTAAATGTTTATGCTTATATATGAATGTTTCTACATTATTGTTATCCTTACTGAGCATCTGAGCTCACCCCTTTCTATGATTTATTTTTCCGATGATGTGAAGAACTATATTATGACTGGCCTGCAGGGATTGTCTAAGGGATATGAATGTATCCAATGAGACAATGTTTTTGATGTTTTAATTTCATGATTTAATGTAAAACTTATGAACGTATCTAGTACTTCCAAGGATACTAAACTAATCGGTCTTTCGAGACTTGATCTTTTGTGATCATTCCATTGTTATGTAATAATACACTGACTCTATTTAACTAGGGTCGGGGTGTTGCATTCAGTAATATAAAAGGATTATTATTCATCTGTACACTATGTTTATATTCTTTCTCTTATTGACTTTATTTTATGGGGGTGTGTATGAAGAGCTAAATGTTGGTTTATTCTCATGATACTCATGATATTCCCCACTATATTCAATATGCTATTATGATAAATTTCTATATCATAATAATTTTTCATATACCCTATTTCATTATTATAATTTCATGGAATGTGTTTTCTTTTTTCGGATCATGATATTTACTCATTAAAAAAATATTTTCCATATATGAAAAACCATAAAAAAAATCAGGAGATACATTTACCCACTACATGACTATAGGATCATTGACCAATATACATATAAGTGTATTGTGTAAATAAGTTTAATGGTATTAATTTCCATGGGTTTCTATTGTTTTTCACCATATGTCCCTTTCAATATGTCAAAAACTTGTTGAGTAATTCCCATTTAATCTTTATTATATTTATCAATGCTAAATTTATAGAAGTATTCAACATATTCATTGGCCCCAAATGGTGAGGTTTTTTTTTGAAATATATGTGTTTCACCATTTTTCATATGTATCAATAATTTATATATCTAAAAATATGAGACAATATTTAAATAGTTCACTTTTGTAATGACCCTCCAATTCTCATTGGCTTGAGAGCTCAACGAGTCATTACTAGGCCTGAAGCGACATCCCCAAGGCGCCAAAGGCTGGAAATAAATGCCGAAGGGCTTCAAAACAACTGGGGGACGATTTAACCAATTAGAAGATACCACAAAAACAAACAACCATAATCAAACTAATCAACTAAATGATTCATGATAAAAAAAACTAAGACAAACCAACCAGTTATTTTATCATAAACCAACCAAGAGTACCACAGCAGAAACCAACACTAAATCAGAGTAAACAACGGAAATACAACTCAAAGACTATAAAAACACAACCCAACTCCATGATCCACAAAATCCAAGCTCTAACATCACGATCCCACCTAAGTATCACGAAGCATCACTATAAACATGTGACACTTTACATTTGCCAACGTCCCGGTATATGACATCTGCAAAAGCACCAACATGCCAAAGAAGGGGGGTGAGTAACGAAAATCAGTAGGTTTTCCACGATGAATTCCCAACCCATGACTCTAGGATAGAACATGTTAGCACATTTATATAAAAATATTTATGGAAAAAAATTCCAAAATATTTCACAATATATAGTGTTCCATGTCAAAACGATTTTCTATCAAAAACCATCTTCCTCATGAAGAGAAACAAAGCAAGTTTTCAATCAAATTCTAATTTCCAATATGGCACATTAATTCCAGTTCACAAATCCACACAACCGACCATTCATGCAACCTGGACCTCCCTATACTCGCGAGTGGTGAGTTATCCTTCCACTAAGCCCTCACTTAGTGGACTACCTTGACGCAGGTAATTCACAACCTTATCTGTCCCAACCTAATGATGGGGGAACTTCTCGTCCTTATCTATCCCAACCTATTGATGGGGAACTTCTCACCCTTATCCATCCCAATGCATATGAACACACACCACAACCATGCAATCCATGCCCAAAACCATGTGTGTTCAAAACCATTCAATAAAGCATTACCCTTTTTATTGAAAACCATTTCTTTCAAGAAGCAAAACCATAGCCAATTTAAAATCACCATTTTAAATTTACTTCAAAACCCACTTTCCAAAAACACACAATTTTCATCACCCATTACTAAAAGGGGATTTCAACCATTCTTTCATAACAAATAAACATCCATTTCAATCACAGAAAACAAATTGAAACTAAACATTCTGGTTCTAAGAAAGTGGAATCGAGAGTGAATCCACCTACCTCAACACAAGGGTGAAACCAAGCCATGGACGAAGAACGCTCAAGAACACTGGGTCAAAACTCCAAAAATCATTCTTAGATATCATCTCCTAAAAAAACAAGACCAAAATCTGTCATATTTGGCATCCAAACCCTTAGATCTACCCATAACGGGTGTAGATCTAAGAAAACGAGAGAAGAGGAGAAGTAGATCTAAGTAGATCTGAGAAACTGATCAAGAACGATCACATACCTTATGAATCTAGCATTGATTCGCCAAGAGAAGCCTTCAGATCACCTCCATAATGCTTGGGAGAAGTCATGCAACCTTCAAGGGAGAGTAATCCTGAGTTAGGGTCACTTAGGAGGTTTAAACAAGGCAATTAAAGGCAAAACGAGTCAGATCCACAATTTTAGGATCTAACTTTAAGTGACTGCACGGTTAATCTTCACGGTTTAAAAAACCATGCCCTAACCGTACGTTGGATACTGCCTCAACCACCCTTATCGCATGGTTTGGCCACATAGTAAGACAAAACATGCACCGACCATGCGGAAGCCACTGCCTCCAAGGCCCACTGTGCATGGTTTGGCCGCACAGTTAGACAAACCATGCGCTGACCGTCTGACTTCCCCTTTACCTCAAAACATCATTCCAAGTTCTCCCGACTCTCCCATTCAACACCCTTCACTTTAAAACAATGAAAAGAATCAAGAAAGGGTTACATACCAGAAACCGTGGGTACTAAATTCTACCTACCATTGGCCATTGTGTACTCATAAAGTAGTAAACCATCGCTTGACTGAAAGAGTTCTTACCATTGTTCCTTCATTTCTTTCTCGCGTTCCCAAGTTTCATCCTGAATATGACCATGCTGCAATAAAACCAGCACTAGACCGATGCTTTTTCCACACAATACTTTCTCTTTCCTATCCACTATCTGTTCCGGGATTTTTATCAATGAAGCATCTGGATGAAGGTCAACATGATCCCATCTGATCACATGGTCAGGATCGGGTTGATACTTCTTTAACTGAGATACATGGAACACATTATGCACTCCACTGAACTGTGGTGGTAATTCCAACCGATACGCCACCTCGCCAACCCGTTCTAGTATCTCAAAAGGGCCTATATATTGAGTAGATAATTTTCCCTGCTTCCCAAAATGACGTTGTCCTAGCCTTGGAGAGATTATCACAAACACAGATCACTCACCGCAAATGACAATGGTCTTCGACGATGATCTGCATAAGATTTCTGATGACTCTGAGCCGTCTCTATCCTTTTTTTAATCAACTGAATCTTCTCCATTGTTTCTTGGACAATTCTTGGCCCAACTAGTGAAGTCTCACCTGTTTCCACCCAACAAAGTGGAGAACGACAAGGACTCACGTACAATGATTCAAACAAAGCCGTGCATATCGAGGCCTGATAACTTTTATTGTATGATAACTCCACTAAGGGTATATGATCCTCCCATGAGCCACCAAAATCCATTACACAAGCCCGTAACATGTCTTCCAATGTTTGTATCGTTCGCTCAGATTTCCCATCCGTATGAGTATGATACATCGTGCTCATCATCAACCGAGTCCCAAGGTCTTGTTTTAAGGATTTCCAAAAATGAGATGTGAACCTTGGATCTCTATCTGAGATGATAGACACTGGTACACCATGTCTTTTTACCACTTCCTGGATATAGATTTTTTAATGATCTTCCACCGTATGAGTTTCACGAATCGGGATGAAATGGGC
The DNA here is from genome assembly GCA_963277665.1 of Viscum album. Classification (NCBI taxonomy): domain Eukaryota; kingdom Viridiplantae; phylum Streptophyta; class Magnoliopsida; order Santalales; family Viscaceae; genus Viscum; species Viscum album. The sequence continues at coordinate 432,599,473 of OY728139.1, forward strand.
TAACTTGGTTAGACGATCCACTATCTACCAAATGGGATTGTGTTTTCGGACCATTCTCGGAAGACATGTTACAAAATACATTACTATCTTCCCCCATTTCCGTAGTGGGATTGGTAAAGACTGTAACATACGAGCTGGTCTCTGATGCTATGCTTTAACTTTTGGACAAGTTAAGTATCACAAGAATATCTTGGCCACCTTCCTTTTCATGCCGCTTCACCAAAATTGCGCCTTTAGTGCCTTAAACATCTTCTGTGTACCCGGATGTACAACCCATCTTGAATGGTTGTAAGCATTAAGGAGTTGTTCTTGAGCATCTAAAGGTAGAAACATCCGATATCAAAACCAAAAAATTGAACTCCCATCCAACTTCCATCCCTCAATGGTCTCCCCGCTATTGAGTTTTGAACTCATTGCAACATAGTCTACATCAGATGCCTGTGCTTCCTTTACTATCTCTGCCAAATCAGGATAAAGTGTAGCTAAAATGAAAACAACAACATCACCTCAGTCTTCATGTTCCACACGCATGTCGGCTAAGACTGACATCAACTTCGATTCATCTAAAGCATCCTATTCCAACTGAGCATACGACTTCCTGCTTAACGTATCGGCCACCGAATTTCCCTCACCTGATGTATACATTAATTCAAAGTCGATCATTTGAATGTACTCCATCCATCACCTTAGCCTCAGATTCAAATCTCTCAATGGGAAAATGTGTTTCAATCTATTGTGATCCGTAAACATAGAAAATTTCTCATCAAAGAGATAATGAATCCATGTTTTCAGAGCATAGACGATTGTAGCTAACTCCAAATTGTGTGTTGGGAAATTATTATCATGCACCCTAAAATTCTTTGAACCATAAGAAACAACATGGTATCCTTGCTTGAGAACACAACCCAACCCTATTCCCAAAGCATCAGAATACACCACATACCCCTATCCTGATTCCTGAAAAATCAAGATGGGTGCTGATGTAAGGCGAACTTTCAACTCTTGAAAAGATCTCTGACATTCCTCAGTCCATTGAAATGCACTGTTATTCTTTTTCAATGCTGTCATAGGTGAAACTATTCACGAGAAGTCATGGACAAAGTGTCGATAATAACCAGCTAGACCAAGAAAACATCGTATTTCAAAAACATTCTTCGAAGGATGCCAAGAAAGAACAACTTCGATTTTTTTGGATCCACTGAAACACCTTTCTTAGAAACAACATGGCCTAGAAATCACACATCTTGTATCTAAAAATCACACTTTGATAATTTGGCATACAACTAATGGTCTCTCAAGATTTACAGCACTGTCCCCATGTGTTGCTGATGATCAACCCTTGTTCTTGAATACACCAATATGTCATCCACAAACACACAAAAAAGAATCTAGATATGGCTGAAATAACATATTCATCAAATCCATGAAGACCACTGGTGAATTCGTAAGACCAAAAGGCATGACTATATATTTGTAGTGGCCATATCTACTTCTAAAGGTTGTCTTCAGAATATCCCTCTTCAAAACTTGCAACTGGTGATATCCTGACTGTAAGTCAATTTTGGAGAACCACTGAGCTCCCCTCAATTGATCAAACAGGTCATCAATGCATGGAAGTGGATATCTATTCTTTCTCCTAACTTGGTTATGTTTATGATAATCCACACATAGCCTTAATGTTCCATCTGCTTTCTTTACAAAAAAAACTGGTGTTGCCCACAGAGACATGATTGGCCGAATAAAACCATTGCTTTCTAGCTTCTCTAACTGCACCTTCAATTACTTTAACTCCATTGGTGACATCCTATAAGATGGAAGTGAGATAGGATTGGTCTCCAGAAGGAGATCAATCATAAACTCCACTTCTCTTACAGGTGGTAACCCTGAGAAGTTTTCAATAAAAACATGAGGAAATTGATCCACCACATATGGAAAACTATTTTCCAAGATCTCTACCAATGATGTCAAAGTCAACACTGCCAATTGGTAAGAGATCGTTCCCACCATTGGTTCCAACAAGGTCTTTTCACCCATCTTTACAATATTTTCTCCTCTAAAGATATGGTTGATGCCATCCTCAGTTGTGAAACTAACCGTTGTCTTATAACAGTTGATGTGAGCCCTAAACCTTTCCAAACAACCCATACCCAGGATTACATGATAGACATCCATATCCAACATGGAGAAGTCTCATTCTAGCTCAGCTCCATCAACAGTTATAGCACATGCTTGACACACTAAGGCTTGACATTCTATTTCACCAAGACGAGTTCGCAGTTTCAACACAGAATGCAAAATTTCTAGTTTTAAACATAGAAAGTCAACATCACGAGAAGCAATGAAGGAGTGTGATGTACCAGTATGAAAAAACACTTCATTGAGGGTAGAATTCAAATGAATCGTACATCTCACCGTAGATGGTCCAGCCTGATCATCGACCATCATCTTCTCAGCTCCATACAATTACTTTGTCGTTGTGGTGCTTTCCTTATTGCCTTGGGGAGATTGCCCTGATTGAGGAGTCATGGTATTTCGAGAATCACCATGGATAGCTCTGTTATGCTGATGAGATTGAATCTTCTATCCTTGTCCTGTCAAAGCATTTGATGCTTGCAATGCCTGAGAAGTGTCACGTGCACCCGACCTCGGAGTATTTCTACAATAGCACTGTAAATGCACTATCTTCTTGCAATTGTGACATTGTCTAGGTTGCGCCATACACTCTCTCTTTATGTGATAATTTGAGCCACATTGAAAACACCTGACTTTTACCTTGGGATGTGGAGGAAGAGTCACTAGTCTAGCTGTCTGGTTCTGATTCACACTCCCAACCTGGAAGTAGGTGTCCCTCTTTCACTTGTTCCCAGCATTAGAGTTCCCACCTGTTCCCATGGGTATCATCAAACGTCTTCCTCTCATAACTCCTAAGATTTCTCTTTCAGCTACTGTTGCTCTGTTTACCATCTCCGTATAATCCGTAATACAGAGCACAAATATCTTCAAGCAAATCTCCTGTCGCAACCTTGATTCAAAGATGTGTGCCTTCGGTGATGCACTTGCAGCAACTTCCGGTGCGAAGCGCACTAAATTCATGAATTTAGCCGCATATTCTATGACAGAGAGATTCTCCTGCTTCAGGCTAAAAATGTCCATCATCCTCTGGATCTTGAACATGTGAGGATATAATTTTTTTTGAACAACTCCTCAAATTCCTCCTAGACTAGGCCTTGATCCACTTTAGCCTGCACCACTAGCTCCCACCCATGTCGTGCAAGATCCTCCAACATGTACATCGCCAACTTTACATTAATTTCTGCTGGTGTGCCGATGAAATCCAAGATATGATTCATCCTACTCAGCCACACCTCTGCCTTCTTGGGTTCAGCATCACCCCGAAAAATGGGTGGATTCTGCTTCTAGAACTGGACAGAATGGTCTATATGCCTTGAATCATCCCTCTGATTCCCTATGTCCATAGCCTGGAATGCTTGAATGATACTCTGAACCATCTCTTGTTTCACATGTAGTTTAGGTGGAACCAAATTCTCCGCAGCTTCTTCAGGTTGGTTTCTATGACGCCTAACAGGTGCCATTTTATATACAACAACTCATGTCGTTAGTCTCACATCCTAGAAACTGAAGTCTTAGTATTTCAATTTCACTCACATAAACTATCACATCATTGTTTTCCATTCCTCAAGCTTTTCCAAATGTTCAACCATTTTTGAAAACATGCCACATACTTTTTGAAAATCCACCTATTTTCAAAATATACCAAATATCTACTTTTCAAAATCTTTCATTTGAAAATCAATTTCTTCATTTTTCAAAAACATTCACCTTGCCCAAAATCATAAATCATTATTCGCAATGAGATATTTCATCCTAGTGGGAAGTCATTCCTCTAATGCATGTCATGATCATCTCATTGTCTAAACCCATGACATTGATATTTTCAAAATTCTAGAAGTGTATCCAAAACACTTATGTACCCAGCACCCTGGTAACTTGCAGTTCAGATTAAACGGGTTAGCTACGTCCTTTAATGCTATACATTTCAAGTTCCGACACTCCTAATCCTATATAAGATGATCACTCAAGGAATATACAAGAGGTAATTTCAACTCCATGACCAAGAACAGAGATGTGCACTTGTTAGGCAAGGACCGAACAAGCTGATACTATTTGTAATGACCCACTAATTATCATTGGCTTGAGAGATCAATGACTCATTACTAGGCCTTAAGTGACATCCCCAATGTACCAAAGTATGACAATAAATTCTGAAGGGTTTCAAAACAAGTGGGGGAAAATTTACCCTTTCAGAACATACCACAAAAACCAAAAACCATAATCAAAGAAATCAACTAAATGATGCATGATAAAAAAACTAAGACAACTCTACCATTTATTTTATCATAAACCAACCAACAGTACCACAGTGGAAACCAACACCAAATCAGAGTAAATAGCAGAAAGGCAACTCAAAGACTGTAAGACCACAACCCAACTCCATGCTCCACAAACTTCAAGCTCCAACATCATGAACCATCCCATGTATCAAGAAGCAGCGCCCTAAACATGTGACACTTTAACTTTTCCAACATCTTGGTATATGACATTTGCAAAGGCACCAACATGCCAAAGAAGGGGGTGAGTAATGAAACTCAGTAGGTATTCCGTGAAGACTTCCAAACCCATGCCTCTAGGATAAAATATGTTAGGACATTTATATAAAACAATTTATATAAAAAAATTCCAAAACAGTTGACAATATAACAAGTTCCTTTCCAATACCATTTTCCAACAAAAACCATCTTCCTCACGAAGAGCAACCAAGCAAGTTTTCAATCAAATTCTCATTTCCAATTTGGAACATTCATTCCAGTTCACAAATCCACACAACCAACCATGCGTGCAACCTGGACCTCCCTATACTTATGAGTGGTGAGTTATCCTTCCACTAAGCCATCACTTAGTGGACTACCTTGATGGTGGTACTTCACGACCTTATCTGTCCCAAACTAATGATGGGGGAACTTCTAGACCTTATCCATCCCAACCTATTGATGGGGGAAATTCTCGCCCTTATCCATCCCAATGCATATGAACACACACCAAAACCATTCAATACATGCCCAAAACCACATGTGTTCAAAACCTTTCAATAAAACATCAACCTTTTTATTGAAAACCATTTCTTTCAAGAAGAAAAACCATATCCAATTTAAAATCACCATTTTAAATTTACTTCAACAAAAACATTCCAAAAAACACACAATTTTCATCACCCATTACTAAAAAGGGATTTCATCCATTCTTTCATAAAAAATAAACAACCATTTCAATCAAGGAAAACAAATTGGAACTAAGACTTCAGGTTCTAAGAAATAGGGATCGAGAGTGAAGCCACCTACCACCACACAAGGGCGAAACCAAGACACGGACGAAGAATGCTCAAGAACACCGGATCAAAACTCCAAAACCCACCTTAAATCTCTTTTCCTAACACGACAAAGACCAAATTTCGTCATATTTGGAATCCACCCCCTTAGATCTACCCATAAATAGCGTAGATCAAAGAAAATGAGAGAAGAGGAGAAGTGGATCTAAGTAGATCTGAGAAACCGATCAAGAACGATAACATACCTTAAGAATCCGGCTTCGATTCCCAAGAGAAGCCTTCAGATCCCCTCTGGAACGCTTGGGAGGAGTCTTCCAACCTTCAAGGGAGAGTAATCCAAAGTTATGGTTGCTTAAGAGTTTTAAACAAGGAAATTAAAGGCAAAACGAGTTAGATCCACAATTTCAGGATCTAACTTTAAGTGACTACACGGTTAGTCTACACGGTTTGACAAACCGTGCACTAACCTTGTGTTGTATATTCCCTCATCCACCCTTCTCACACGGTTAGACAAACTATGCACTAATCACGAGACTTCCCCTTTGCCTCAAAACATTATTCCAAGTTCTCCTCACTCTCCCATTCATCACCCTTTACTTTAAAACCATGAAAAGCATCATGAATGGGTTACATACCAGAAACCAGGGGTACTACAACTTCACCTTCAGTGTAATTATTAGTTAGATCAAGAAATTTCTAACACACCCATTCTTCTAAAATATTTCCTCGGTCCCATTATCACCATTTTGAGAAATATTATTATGATCATCACTCAACCCATTGAAAGGGAGAATGGGAATAAATTTCATCTTACCAATCATGGCGTATAAAACATATTATATATTTACTGATCCATAACTTAAGAAAGTGAAAATGGATATATCATATCCTTTAATTTCATTTAATATATTTGTAATACTAGTCACATGTGATGAGAAAACTATATCAGGTGTCCTCATCTAATATCTTTTTTTAACCCTTATGATCCACCTCAACCATCATCACATTCTCATGAGTGTGATTGTTCATAAAATATTTTTATTAATCATTTTATATAAAATAATCTAGTTACCAGTTAATTCATATGATGTGAGTTTTTTAGGTTGATCCTAGTATCACAATATTTCATAAAATGAATAAAATGTATTTTTTCTATTTTACCTACTTATGTAATTTTATCTATCTTTGTATTTTTGAGTTTTATGTTTAGTCCCACATTATTAAACACCTATATTTGGTTTTGGGAGTAATATTTTTTTTAGAACACATATTTTTTGATCCTATATATTCCATTCTAGGAATATAATTCCTTTATGTGTAGTCTTATCATATAGAAAATTAGTTGTTCGAAATCATATGTATAATATTTCATTAAATTGAATATTCACTAATATTATTTAATATACTCTTTCATGAAATCTTTATACCTTACTTTTACCTTGTACATTGGCTTTTCCCTAACATTATTTTTTTCAATACCTTTATTTTCTACTTTAATTATTCTAACAGTTATTCAATATTGAATTTATTATATCTTCATTTGGTGATGATGGAAGAAAATTATTATTTTCCTTTTCTCTACTTCAACTTATAACAATGAATTTCGAAGTGTCAAATTTTTTTTTATGGAACCACTAAACAAACTTTAGATAATTTACCGAAATTTGAAAAAATATATTCTATTTTTTTGTTCTCACCAAAATCCATTACTATTATTTGATGTCTACAGAAATAGATATATTAAACGCATTATTAATTTCAATTATATCTCCCATAAGATACATATAGTCATCATTTATTGAAATATTATTTCTAGATCCGATCTCAAAAAATTTTATCTCAAGATTATATATCTTCATTATCGTCTATAATATTCTAGTTGAACTAAATTTATATGTCCCCAAAATCTTTAGTTATTGACACATAAATGTATTTCTTTAACAGATAATTCTATATATTCAAAGACTTTTTATATCATTAATGTCATGTATTTCCTATCAAACACACCATGATATCAAATATCTATTGGGACACATATTGATTAATCTCACTCTAAATTATTCATTACCACACCCTTTATTTTATTTACTCAATGGATCTTTGGAATGAATTTATTTTATAGGGAAGAATATTTTCACTTAATAGTCTATGTTTTTTATTCACATTCTCAGTATATTTCCCAATATGAATATTTATCTTCTAAGAATGGGGTTTTCTTCATTTTTATTGGATTTTTATTTTCCATGAAAAAATAACCCAATTATTCATTTGTTGGACACCTATATGTTCTTTTGTAATCTTTTGGGTTGATTATCCTTCTAATCATATTCCTTATTCAAAATGAATCTATAAACAAAACATTACATGATTAAATAACATGATTTTATTTTTCCATTATATTTAATTTTTAATAATATAATTCCTTTTTTGAAAAAAGAGATAAGTTTTTATAGAATCAAAAGGATCATCAGTTTCATCTTCATAAATCCTCATCAACTCTAAATAATATTTCAAAATTAATTTTTTTGAAATTTATATTCTTCTATGATATTTCATTTTTATTTTATCCTATACCAATTATAATCTTATAACATATTAAGATGTCTTTCAGTTTGATAAGGAACCACTCATCTAATTTTTTATTCAAAATTCATTGAATTATAAACATAAAATTTATCTTGATAGATTGTCATAAAATTATTCCTGATTGAAGAATATTCATGCACTTAACCAAATATTTTAATCGATATCACAATTTTGTTCATTGTAATGATGACTTCATTGACCATCCCATAGAGTACCATTAATATATCTTTATATTACGTTGGAATGTTTTTAAAATATACTATTTCACTTTCTATTATAATTTTTAGATAATGTGGAGTTTTTTTAGATTTCATTTATTTTATGATTTCCTATATTTAATGTGATATTTTTATAAAAATTATATGAGTAAATCAATATATATCATCCTTAATGATATTAATATTTTTGAGAAAAGATTTTTGTATTTAGGGAATATTAACATTGGTCTTGATGATGTTAGTAATTATTGGGATGACTAGTAGAAGATATTAAACCATCCTTAAATATATATAATGAATCCCATACCAATAAACATTTGGAATTATTTATGTGGAATATTATTCAAATTCTACAATCCATTTATTGAAAAATTATTTATATAATTAGAAACAAACTTTTATATTCAATAATAATACATTTTACCATTACATAACTATTTCTATAAAACAAGTGTAAATGAGTTAAATGTTTAAAGCATTGAATATATATTTAAGAAAAGTGTCATAGAAAACGTTTTATAGCACTTAGAGAGAGTATACCACCACATGAGGGGGATTAATTACATCAACCATAATCACATATTATTTCATAGAATTTTACAAATATTACACCCAATACGATCTAAATATAAAATTTATAGTGTCCTTGGAGGGTCACACATATAATACGACATCATAAAACACCATATAATAATAATTATTTAATCCTCATAGAGTGATCCAAACACTAATATGTTATCGTAGAACTACATTATATTACATGGATAAATAAATCATTAATTGTGATATAGAAATCACATTATGGGAATAAATATAAAAATGTATGATAATAAGGCATTCATAACTTGATACCATAAATATAATGTTTAAAATCAAGGAATAATGGCATAAGTAAATGAATACCTATGTGAACTCAATAAACATGATCTTATTTTTAGAATTTGAAAACATTGTAAATTTTGAAACTATATAAATCCCGACATCATAAGCATATGTCATGGATCCCTACCTCTTTAAGAAGATATAATTTCCTTGGGTGACTCCATATACACCATTTTTTGGAAAGTCTCACTACCCTTGTTCTCTGATATTTCATGTGATGTAAAAATTAACCAATGAATTAGAGATCTATACAATTCGATTCCCACCCATCAAATAATAATGCTCAAAAAACTCTTTCAACACGTAGGATAAAAACCACACACAAGTCACATACATGGTAAAACCCATGAGAATGAACTTAGTTTCATGATATATTCTCAAGGAATATATGAAAGCTGTAAAACAAGGATTCCTAACTTTGGAAGGAAGTAAATTTATATTTACATTAAAATATAAATGAAACATAATTCATTATCATGAATTCTCATGTAATAAAAATCCTTGTGTGGAGTTAATGTATTATGAAATAATAAAACAAACCACTTTGGTGATTATTTTTCTAAATATTAAAAATATCTAATCAAGAAATATGATAATAATACTCCATTAATATTAAAAATTAAAATAAAGGATACTGCAGAAAATAAATATTAATTTTTAAAACTATTCCTTTTTTGAAAACATTTTATGGGGGTGATGGTTTACGTGGAATAATAATTTTGAAAATCATCTTAAATAGGGTTTCAAAAAAATTAGGTATTTTAAAAGAAAAATTTAAACATGTATAACCACAATAATTTGTCAGAATATTAAATTAGATATCTATTTAAGGGATATATTTAATATAGATATTGATTTAATTAAAATATGTTGGTATAAATTGGATATAAATAAATAAAAATTGCAACAACAAAAAATTGGAGTGGTGTACCAAAGATAAATTTCTATTATTTTCAAAATCATTTTGAAACTGTACATTAGGTAATGTAAAGTTCATTTAAATTAGTAAAAAACATTAAAAAAACTTATTAACTTATTATACTTTTACTAAGGTGTATTTTTTATCATAATTTGTTCATTTATTATATAAAATTTTCCCTTGTTGGTTTCTTCCGATAGGTTTATTGACAATTACATGATTCTCTTCACATTTGGAAATGGAATATTTAATCATAAAAATAAATTAAAAACCCCTAAAATATCATTATAAATAAGAAAATTATTTTATAAGTATATAACATCTGTAAATTCATCCATGTTATTCTATAATGGAAACCAAAATATGATGTCGCCTTGGAGGTGGTAGTATGTATGCACGTACACACACCAATTACTTTTTCAATAAATTTTTATGGAGGTATAAAAAAAATTAATAATCATATATGAGTAATAATCCAAAAATAAAAATATCATTATTTATCATTTTCCTTCATGGTACAAAACATGATAAATAGTTATGAAAAAAAACTTCATCACATTATGCAGGTGGTAGTCCTCACAAATTCATGATAGATGCATATCATTTTTTTGTGGAAGAATTGGGATGAATAATTGTTATTAAATAAATATAATATAAAATTACTAAATATATTAATCTAAAAATATTATATAAATCAGATAATGAATATAAGTATATGAAAAAAATTTATAAAGAATGATAGAGAAGAATAACTTCTAACATATGAGGCATAGATTTTCCTTGGAATTGGCCATGAAATTTAATGTAAAGATAATGCTAAATATGGGAAAAATTAGTTTCATGGTTTAATAATATATTATTAATAAACAATGATAATTTTCACTATGAAACCAATGTAATATTCATACATTAAAGGGGAGGGAGTGCTCCATTTTATAATTGAAGAAAAATTAGAATTCAATGGTGATGAATGTTACGTATGGGTCTGTTATGGAATGGAATGAAACATATGTCATTTTTTGAGGGAATTATGGTAGGAATTGTATTTAATACATTAAAAATATAATTTTATATGTTCTATATTACATATAATCTTTTGATAATTTGTGCCTCATTAGATCGCTATCATAAACAGTAATTAGTATCATTTTAATATTAACCACGACAAATAATTTATTTATGAAAATATGATATGACTCATCCAACCAAAATTAAATGTCATAAAAAAAATTACATCCATTTCACCTTATGAAATTTCTATATAAGTAAAATTGAACCATAAAAATAAATATATAATATATCATAAAAAACGTTTTACAATAATATACCGCTTATGCTGAAAAAGGTGATCATTAGTTTGTAAAAATGATATATTAAAAAAATATCTTGAATTTTAGAGAAAAATTGTTTTATAAATATTTATATAATTATTATTTTATGGTAGTATTATAATTAAGGATAGAAATTTCTAATACCAATTTTATTTCACTTTTTTAGAAAATTTGAATATTTCAGATAAACAAAAAATTTCAAACTAATTATAATTGGAAATCTGAATTCCAATATTTAATTTATTATATGTTATTAATAGTAAAATATTATGTATTTAACTTTGAAAATAGAATAAAAAATATAAACCAATTTAAAAATTTTAAAAAATGTAATTATTTTAAATATTATTTGAAACCAAAATTCTAAATTTTTTATTTTTAATATTTCATATTGTATATAAATTTATTATTTGTTATAAAATTTATCTATTATAAATAATTAATTTAATTTACCAATGTATAATTACCTTTATTTTAGTTTTTTAAAACAAATATATCACACACATACTTATTTAAGGGAATATATATATATATATATATATATTTGAATATTTTGTATTTAAAAGGGGGATGCAACCCTTGTAACCAAAAAAATAAAAATAAGACCTTTGAAAAATGGGATTACATTCATTTATTAATGAAAAATAATCTCAATGGTTATGATCTTATGTATATATTTTATTGGATAATGTATACTTATGGTCACAAGAGTTTGTACAATGTTCATCACACTTATTATGAGGTTTCCAATCCTTGGTGTGATGTATTTGTGATCCCAGTTCCCATTAATACAATTATTATTAAATAGACAATTATATGAGAAACTATATTATATAGAATATTTATTACATGATTTTTTAAATAAAACATCATTTCAAATCATATATTCTTATCATTCCTCATGTTCTTATATAATTTGGACTTAATATGAATTCATTTTCAACTTCATAATAGCTAATGAAATCTGTCATAGACTACTCCACAGATAGGTTGATATGTATATTTTTGTCACATACCATTTATAGGATTATGACCTATTTTTTATCCATATTACTTTATTATATAGATGCAAGAACTTAATTGATCATAGAAAAACTCAAAATCTATTACACATTATTTATATAATGGAAAATTTATTGCTATATGTACGTTTTGATTTCTTCAAATTTATACATCCACCGATATTCAACCACAAGACTCATTATAGTTTGGAACCTTAACTATGTTGTGGATATCCTAAAAATTATTAACTAGTAAAATCCATGATATTTTTTTAATAGTTTGATAATTATTATAATTTCCTTATTTTTTCATCAAATAAATTTAGAGAATATTAAGGAATATTTTCATATCTAGGCACTTAGATGTCAAGAGGTTCATAGGCCTGGTGATCCCAAAATTGACATTAAAAAATGGTAAATAAATTATATCATGTGTAAGTAGTTTTTGTGAAATATCAAAATAAAACCTAAACGAGGACTCATATAGGAAATCTAATAAAGCCATTAAATAAAAAATAAAATCTTCACCCTAGGCGAGACCTAACCTTTATTAGTATCATGTCTTTTTTCAAAATTCCATCACATGTAGAAATAATAAAATATATAAATTAACTTATTTTAATTAATGTTTTTTATTTATTGAACTAACACTTTATATAAAAATTATATTATATAAATCATTAGGATTAACTATAATATAATAGGAGATTATAGATGATGATATCTGTTGTCACTGGTGAATTTGGATCAAGGATCACCAAACAACATATCAAGGTGAATCAAGATAGAAACAAAAAAAAGTGAGATATTCATATTCTATGATAGTAGATGTCTTCTTCAACAAACTCGATCCAACATGATATAGGGAGTTTTAGAGTGTTATTTTTTACCCATTGATTATCCCAAAATGAACACGAATCACATCTACAAATCCATTGATGCGAGTTTTGATCATGTTGTGGATTCCATTTTATTTACCTGGGATTTGGGTAATTGTTATTGTTGTTTATTTTTTGGATCATCGTTAAATGCTGTAACCATAATTAATTTAGGGATCCCTTCCTAATATCCATGGTTCATTCACAATTTTCTATTTTGTTAATTTCTTCACCCATTCTTAATATGTTCATCCCCAAAAAAGTTTTTCACCAACAACATAATGAATAACAAGAAGAAAGTACTCGTGCATTAGTTCATTGGCTAAATAGGTGATATCCACATGCCAAGATTTGAGATTAGTAATGTGACTATGGTTTGTGCTGACTATGGTGGATTGAGATAAGATTTGTGGATTCATTTCTCATATTGAGATGTTTCATGATATTTTATACATCAATATAGGTGTGTTATAATACATATGGATTCTTGAGTGGTTAATGTGGCTGGAATGATGACATCGATGATGGAGGGGATAGTCAACATTAGATATGGGATTCGATGAAGATCTTTTGGTGGATTTGGAAGTGATTAAGACAGTGGAGAAATATTGGGGTGAATTATATATTTTCTGAGAAATTATAAACTACCGAATATGTTATCCATAGTGACCCACAAATTTTACACCCCATTTATCATTATTTAGGGTTTTATATAATGTTAATTATCACATAAAGTGTGTGAGAACCACATATGGTGTGATGCCTAACCAACAAGATGGTTGTGTACATGTATTACACACACATAAAGACATGAAGCACAACACACCATGTATTCTCAGAAATAAAACATGTAAACCCGAGTGTACGGATCAACATGTATAGAGGGTACACAACCAAGAACCCATGTGGCCCTACACACCATGTATAGTAGGGAACACTCAATGTACATAGTGTGGTACACATGCTAGGGTAGATGTAATGCACTAAGTTATGGTCCTTTCCCTACACTTCATGAATTACATTGAATATTTCCTTTACTTCATGGGAATGATCTGTAGTTGACATTCATGTGTAGGAGTCAATCCATGTACTAGACATAAATTTACATGTTGTGTACCGTATTGAAAAAATGTAGTATTTTTGGAAAATGTATTCCTTTTGATAGAGGGATACATGAAATTTTAGGATCAGTTAGAAAAAACATGTACCCTTATAGAACACAATGTGTACTACTTTGAGGGAATGTAGGATAACTCATATTTTTCAACTCCTATATGGTTTTATCTTGGTATTTACCATAAACCATATTATTGTAGACCCAAATTAGATGATTATTTTCCCTTGATCTATCCGTATATGTGTACATAGTGGCATCACATCTCTATCATTTTATTTTGAATCCTCTAAGAGGCCCGAAGTGGTGTCCTCTATTATATCATTTTCCCTAGTTGGGTATTGTTGCATCAATGTGACCAACATAAATGGGTGTTGATCCCCTACTTGGAAGTCATTCCAGATTCGATTTGTGACATCCCACAAGGTCCCAGGGTTTGAATCCCAATCTCTATATCAGAATCTATATGATCTAGTGAGTACTTCGTAGAGAGGACCAACGAGTAAGACATGTTGAATGAATGTATTTACTTATATCATATGTTGTGGAGTAAATTATTTTAGACGAGAATTACCTAAACTCCTTGATAAGAACCCTATGGTTGGTAGTGTGGTTCATACTTATTATAAATTAGAGTCTATTATAGATATACTGTGATCTATTTTGATCATAATTATGAATCATAATTTCATTGAAATATCTATATATTCATGGGATGAATACTCATGATGGTTTGTGTTTTCTATTTTGGGGTTTTCTACAAAGTATTTTTATAATAACCCCTACAAGAGTTCTTCCCACTTGTATCATAACTTATGTAGATGAAATTCCATTTGAAAAATTATTACTAGGACTGGGATTAGAAGGATCTTAGTGCAAGGATAAAAAAACTGAGGTTCTTAATGTTGACATATTTGGAAACAATAACCACATTTTGTGAAGGCTATATTTCATTTCCAGTTTTTGGGGGGATTGATTTGGGATTTTTTAACTTTTTATACTTTTTTCTATACTCTGATGGTGAGACTTCCTTGTATTCCTTCATTGGTAATAGTTTTGTTGTCTTATATTTCATCATTTTATTGGTTTAGAGATGTGTGTGTGTTTACATGAACCTTAGTCTAATTCCCCCAGTGTTTGGTATATGCTTTTTTAACACAAGTCACAATCACCAGACCTCATGGATGTGGTATTGGGGTTGTCATGGTTGACTCATCATCATCTAGGAGGTCCCTAATTGGTCAGTTCCTTAAGGAGTGGTATTGGAATAGTCAGTTCAACCCTAGGATCATAAATATGATTCTCAGTGATGAGTTTTAATTGGTGATTTCATGTAATCATTTGTTATTTGTTTTGAGTTGTTGTTTCAGGACATGGAGTCAAGGGATGGTGTCGTGGCCAACATATCCATTCACCATGTCACTGAGAACCTTATTTTAGACTTAGTACATGTAGACACAAGTTATAGGGAAAAAATTGGTATATTCATCACATTGAAATGGGTTGTTGTTTTCTTATCCCACATTTGTTAGAAATTCAGATATAATAATTAACCATGCCATATCGTGTGTTCTTTTAGGATATATTCATAATAGTGTCCATTGTGCTGTGCACATTTGAGTTGAGGGTATGACCCATTCGGTGACTAGGACATTATGTAGGGTCCATATCATGAGCTAGTTTTCAATCATGTAGCAAAGAAGGTGGTGATCATACACGATGATCAGTTCATAGACCCAACTATAGTGGTATTAGTTCATACACAGTTCCAGATAAATCCATCTGTGGATCTATTGGTGATGGAAGATGATGAACATGGATCAATTATATATTGTGTAATTCAATGTTAGTGAATGTTCGGGATCTAGTGTAGGTAGGACTAAGTGACAGGAAACGTGTTGTGTAGGTCACATCAAATGATGTTTCTCTATTAATGAGGACCCCTTTGATAGTTATGTTCCATTAGGGATAGGCCATGTTATTCATGTGTATGGTTATGACATCTGACGCATCAATTTATTACCCAACATTATAATAATTAAGATACTATTTATAGAACACTCAAGAAGTGTTAGAGGCTTGATAAAGGATGTAGACAAGATATAGTAATCTGAGTGGAGATGAGATAGTGGAATGTGGTGGCTAATACATTAGTTTTTTTCCACCTCCACCACCTCTAGGTGTTCTACACCAGGATGAGGGATTCAGTGGTAGGGTCAATTGGTATCATTAGACATGAGAGGATTTTAACTTAGATAATTCAAGGGGTATTTGATGCGTGGTCTATGTATTTTATACATAGCATCCATTTTGGTTGATAGAATCAAAATCCACATGTTTCTTATTACATCCCTAGTTTTTTATCATAGCATTTCCAATTGATCCCTTGGCTCAGCCCCTGTTTTTGGCGTCTCATGAAAATATGATCTGTGATCATTATATCATTAGGTTCAATTAATTACGAGGAGAGAGAGATCATCTCAAAGAATCATTCGATAATATAAGTCATACCTTACATGTTTTCCTCATTATGGTCCAATTGTCTACCATTCATGTCCATTGACTATTAACATTGAGATTTATAGTGAATCTAATTTATGGGATGGAGGTTTTCTCTTTTATTATGGAGTAATACTAGGAATGGAATGATGATCTCATTCATAGTAAGATACAACCGAATTTTTATAACTTTGATAGTGTGACCATTGGCAAGCATATGAAATATTGATTTTGTTCACATGGTGATGGAGAGGTATGAGGATGTCTTCCATGGGGATATTTCATTCTTATCTCCCCATGAGAATTTTATTTCTACATATACAAGCACCAAGGAAGTCCTAATGTCTATACTAGAATTTTGGATTTCCATGTGTTTATATAAGCGCTAAAGGTGTGGTTAGGAATTCTATAGAATAAGGGGGTTTGTTGGACACTAGGTGTTTAGTATGGGAGCCCAATGACATTTTTTAAAGATCTGAATGTTATATTAAGGTCAGATGTGGATAGATACCCCCTCAAATAGGTGATTGTTAGAAATGAGAATCCACCAATAAGAATCAACTAATTACTCATCCTATGGTTTGATCAAAATGGTTCTCAGTGGTTTCCCTCAGGAAATGATATTACTACCTCTATGTTTAATAGGAAAATAAACCAAAGGTTTATTTCTAAATCCACAATGGTTGGTTTGAGTACTTTGTGATACATTTCATCATGTTGGATGCCCCAATTGTGTTGTAAGAATTATGAAATATATTCATTGAGGCTTCTTGGATTTTTTAGTGGTAATCTTCATAGAAAAAATTCCATCATACTCGATATTAGTGGTGGATAATTCATGACATTTGATGATAGTTCTAAACATAATCCAAGATTACACACATTATGAAAGGCAATTGATGGATCTATTATATATTTTTGATGTCCAATTCACATTATATGTATTTTTAGATATATGATTGATATAAAACATAGTAAAGTATGGAATATTAGAATCATGAGATCTAACCAACGGCCCGACTATAGTTGTACTTTCTCATTGTGGGGATTTCTATATTCTGTTTTTGAGTGAGATGATTAAGAAGTTATCTAACACCCTAATATTTTAAAATAATTAAACTGGTATTATTATCATATATGAGATGAGAAAATATGGTTATATTTGATTTTAAAAACCCGATACTTTTTTATATATTTATTTTTAAATAAAATTTATTTCTTCAGTACCATGTGTAACACACAACTCTAAGTCAAAACAACCCATAATATAGTACACCATTATATCATGGTAATTAAATTAAAGGTTTTGAATAATACTAAATAAAATACGAAAATAGTATGAATTAAAAAGGTATAAAAAATCATTGTGTTTTTATTGATTAGTAATAAAATTATGATAATTTAAAATAAAAATAAAGCTTTTTTAGAAAACTATATATTTCTGAAATGTGGTTTCATCAAGCTCTGCACTCATATTTTGAAATTTATTTTCACCAAATTTATTGAATGTTTATAATAGAATATAAATAATTTATTAAACATATATCTCTAATATATCATTGGGATATTTTTTTTGGATTTTTTATAATAGAATATTATTTATGAATAGTGAACACACCAATATTTATTGATAATATCCATTTTGATTAAAAAATTTAAAATGTTAAAGTATAAATTATTTTTTTAAATTTATAATTATTAAAATTGTAATAAAATATTTATACTTATTTTAGTATAATAAATTTTATTTTGAATTCTGAAATAAAAACTATTTAAAATTTTGAATATTTTCATTGAAAACCCTGTTGTTTCGACACAGGTGTAAGATTAGTTTTAAAGTTAAAATTTTCCAGTTAGAGGAATTTAACATGTAAAAATGGAACTCATATTTAGTTGGAGAATAATTTATATTTTATGATATGTTCAACATAATTTTTTATAAAAAAATATGGGAAATTGTAAATATTTATTACTATAGTTATGGTAAAAATGGGTTTAACTTGGGGTTAAATTAAAAAGATATGGGTAAAAAAGGAAAAAAACTTTTACAAAACAACTTTTATGGGATTATACTAACCATATAACCTCTAATGTTAATTAACGATCCATTTTATAGGTTTATGTCTTGAGAATAAATGAGTGTAGCTATTTATCTTTTGAAAATTCCCATTTTTGCCTTATACCCACTTATAAAACGTCAGCTTATATCCTCCCCAATAAACCCTTCCAAAAAAACAAATAAATATAATACCTAACAAAATTAAATCCTTAATTATTTCTCCAAATTTTGGAGGAATTATTTTGATTACTAACCCCCTATCAAAGAATTAGTTATACACCAAAAGAGGCTCTATAAAATGGGAAAATTTCACAAACGTTCATATATGTTTGTACATTCTTCTACATAATTAAATTAATCATCAAATATTTTAACGTAATACCATCTTTATTACGTCTATACTGATATTTTATTTTTTTAATAGAATAACTTATATAAATTTCTACTACCATCGTATGGAAAATGAAACTGTCTATCATTTGTGTGGAGGACTACAACCTCACAAACTTATGTAATTCATTTTCCATAACCACCTTTAAAACATTGATATGATAATGGATTTAATTTATGTATATTATATTTATTAAATTTTTGTTTATTCTAGAGTTATAATATCATATATACACTCGTATATTCAATTTCATGGGGGATACGATAACGTCGCTCATGTATGTGGTTGACAACCTCCATGAGAAGCGATGTGATTTGTTTTTCTCTTCAGATTTAAATGTAAGATAATAAAGTAAAAATCAATACATATGTGTGAAATTTATAGAATAAATATAATTATGTATATATAATATCACATCCAACTTCTTAAAACACGATTCGATGGAAAATAATAATGCCACTCATGGATATGTGTGGAATAATGACTCCACATAGCGATATGAAAAGTTTAACAATTTATTTTTTAAATGGATCACAATAAAGATGAATTTTATTAATATTCACAGTATATATAAAATTTCAATGATTATATAATTGTGACATAAAATTTATTTTCCTTTCCTTTATTCTATTGAGAATAAATGGAAACATCATTCATTCATATGTATGTATCACTATCTGCATTAATGATAAAACCCATTTTCTATATCATAAAATTTTATATTACTATAATTAAATATATAATGAATAATCATGGTTATAATTATATAAATTATGTAACCATGACCAATGTATAAGGAAATATATTTCCAATCCAAAAAAATATGAGACGTTTAGAAAGTATCACCATAAACAGTTTTTTAACAATGAAATGATAATAAATGGTTGATAAAAGGGTATAATTAAATAATAAACTATATAAAATATATTATTTTCATTCTCTAATAGATTTATTATAATAATATAATTATTATACCAGATATTTGTATATTTATGATTAAAATATGCATTTCTCATCATCCATTTATATCAATGAGACATATTGCATATTCACCACTAATTTCCCTGTGGGGTGTGTACACTACCCATTTGATATGTTATATCATGAATCTCTTTATACTCATGGTATTTAATGAATCATTTAATGTTATTTCATGTATGGGTATTTCAATTCACAAAGTTAATAACGTGTTAATGGTTTATATCACAATCACATAGTTATTCGTAATTGTTTATATTTAAGTATCCCATGTGGAATTTTTTTATTTATACAATAATCAAAATCTAATTTATGTTCATATAGTTGTTCATGAACCTTCCATGTAATAGTAAAATATTACGATTTTTGGTAATTAAATTTTTTGACAAGATGTTTTTTAAAACAACTTACTTCATTTATGAATTATTTGTGAAATCCTTTTTCATCTAAACCCATATTTTCTGAAAATGTATTCAATAATTTTTTTGAAACATGAAAAAATTTTAAGTATTATTTTACAAATTTTTGATTTATTACAAAAAAACATTAATGGAATTCTCATGACACTTTCCAAGAAAGGCCCATTTTTATATTTGGATAATTTTAATGGAATATATTTTTTAATGTGAATAAAATTTATAGAATTTAAAACCTCAAACCAATAAATGATTAAGATATTCCTTTATTTGTTTCAAAGTATATTTTCAACAAAAACCTTTCCAAATATTTTTTAAAAATTTATTTTTTCAATTATTTGAAAATTGAAAATATTATTTTCTTTAATAAAATTTTGAATAATATTTTTATGGTACTTAATTTCAACAATAACATCAACCAATTATTATACATATGATGCACCAGGGTTATACTGTATTTATACCAACCTAATTATTTATTTGGATGCTTTACAATCATTTTATCCATTGAAAGTATTGACATTCTCTTTCCTGATTATTTTTTTGTAATCATTAACATTCCATAAAAATATTAACATTCATCTCATCATTTTAAATTACATTTCTCCAAAATATCCACCTTTTTTCAAGAATTTACATATTAAATTATAATTATATAATTTATAAATAGATTACATTACATTTAATGTTTCATTATTGGCTAGGAAAATAATTTTTAATCGGAATTCATAATTCAATATTAAAATTCATTGATAAACCATATTATATATGAATTAAACCGATTATTATATATTTTATGAATGTTTGGGATATGTAGAGATGGGTGGGGACTGGTTATAGAGATCCCCTCGAAGCATCAGTAGTCTCTTAAAACCAATCAATTTGGATATCCTTATTTAAATTGGTTATTTATCATATAACTACCCATATTAATAATTTTTTTTGAAAGGTAATGATATTAGAGGTATCATGATTTATGAGGTCACAATGTAAAATAATAAAGAATTTATATCATTTATAATTCATTTATTATCATTTTCTATGAGTTTTTTACATCTATATTATATATGGATGTATTTCGTTCAATTTTTATTGATTAAATGGAATTTAAATTATAGTATATAGATATATATTTTTATTAACACTTATCTATTTATAATTGTAATGTTATTTAATTGGAATGTGTATTTAGTTACTTATAATCCCATGTTCATTATTCTTATTGACTCAAGATATATTCCACAGTTCTTAGCCCATAATAATCATTTGAGTTCACACTTTGTTTCTTTCCCTTTGATTAAATATTGGATATGTAATAAGAATGATAACCAATGATATTAGATGGAATAATGAAATTATAAAAAAGATATATGTTGTAATTTCTTTTTCCAAATATAATAATGGAATCATACATGTATCATGTTTACCAAGTCAACAATCTTACTCAGTCCATCGGGATGTGATTCCTTCTATCACATTCCGATGTAATAACGTAGAAATTGGCTCAGGGCTACTAGGGATGGGGGCATTATATTCGAGATCATATGAAATTAAGTGGAATCCATTGGAGCTAGACATATAAAAACCTAGTTTAGGAAATATAAACCGATTATATACTTTGAGGATATGTGTATAACAAAACCATAATGATTTTGTAAGGTAGATCTTATCGGTTTTTTCATGGAAAATCATCATTTTTTTGGATATTATAAGTGGACATGGTTCTAGAATATATTTTCCTTGGGGTAATAACTTAACAAAAAAATTCATCATTCACACAAGATTTACCTTGTATGTAGAAATGGGCCTTAATGTGCACCAGGTTTGACACTCCTATGTGATATTCATTAAATAATACCCATTTTCATTATCAAAACACACATAGGATTTGGATAGATGAAGAAAATGAATGAACTACATTAAAACTAATTGTTTATAGAATGAATATAAGGTTTCATTATTTAGAAATAATATAAATTATTCTGTATTATTATGTGGTTTTCTATTATTATGATTGATTCTCACACAATGATGTTTGATTTTTGTTAATGTATTAAATTTGAAAGAAAATTGTTAAAATTTAATATGATGGAAACTTTGATGACTATGAAAAACCAAATGATATCATGACTATAGTGAGAGATATATGATTATTTTTAAATAATTGTCTAATGTATCATTAATGACATATAACATAATATACTCGTAGACTCATTAAAGATAAGAATAATGGAGTTTTCTAAATGATTGAGTAATGGAGACTACAGAGGAAAGACATATTTATTTCAATCATGTTAGAATTATCGAAATAAAAAACTAGGAATATGTCTAAATAAAATGGTTAAAACAATTATGTGTGGATGATATTGGCATAAATAAATGAATTGATGTAGAAACATGAAGAGTATAATGAATGGAAATAGACATCAACATAGGGATCTGTATAATTTTTTCCTTAAATTTAGGGATCCAATGCATTATATGAGTAAATTCACTATTCAATTAGTTCATCCTTATAACATTTAATTCCTTATTAGGAAATAAAATAGATACATTATTTAGATATTTGGATTCATGAATTTAATTTTAGAATTATTTTTTGTAATAAAATATTGGTTAAATTTATATTGAATCATTTATAATGTTTTTCTCTTTCCTTTTGAATTAAAATTTTAAAATTAATTCTTACCAATTTTAAAAAAAATTATTTCAAAAAATATGACGATTTTTTTTTACTTTTTGATATTTTATTTGGATGTATATTTGGATATTAGGAAATGATTATATATTTGATGATTATTGAAATATATTAATTTTTATTGAAACGTACATTTACAATTAAATATTTTACATGTTTTGTAACATCCCAGGTAATTATAAAATAAGAATAATACATATTTATTTATATTTTTGAATTAGAAATTAATTTTATTTTAAAATGGGAGATATGTCTGATAGCGTACCCAAAACTCAATAATGGGGTTATCTGAAATATTATGTTGCACACAAGACTGAGTTATACTAAAAAAATAATATAATAATATTATTATTATTTTGTGTTGTAGTTATCGAATATCCATTATAATGGCAATAATGAATAATAATAACTAAATCATGAAAATATATTTTACATATGTTTATATAATAATTTATTGGTTATAGAATTAATTAAAAATGAAACTAAAAACCAATTGAATATAAAGGATGTTTTTTTAAATATTACTTAAGTGAAAATTATAGTGTTTATAAAATAGTCAAATAATCCTCATTAGATTATATTAATTCAATATAAATTCTAACTTCTTTTTAAAATCTATATTTGTTGTTTTCTAGACATGATATAGGAAAAAAGTCAGTTATATACATAAAATGAGTACTTTAAAAAGCATTTTACCATTTTTAAGGAAACCCCATTATGAATCTAATTAGTATCAAATTCATATATTATATGGGAAAAAATAAAATTTTTCTTTGTACGTGACAAATAAAATTTTATATTGGGTGAATGTTTGGTATTTTTCTGATAAATTTCATATTTTAAAGAATAGTAAAAAATAATTCCTTTTAATTAAAAACATTCTTTTTAGTCTAATTCATTTATATAGTTAGTTTATATGTTTAATTATTTTTAACGTGTAATTATAATATATTTTTTATTTATTCCAATATTGTTCATTGGAATACATTTCTCATCGAAGGTTTATATAAAACATTGTGAACTTTTGAACGTTTTTACTTAAAAAACCCCTTTCTCAATCCTTCAATGGGATTAACATTAAATTAATATTTCTAAATATGTTAAATCAATTTTAAAAATTTTACATACATGATAGTAATAACTATGAAAATGTGATCTAATAGGATTAAAATAAGTTTTCGTGAATTGTATCTTTTGAATTTTATTTACCATGGTTAAGGGAAAATCAGGTAATTAAAGGTAAAAATAATATTATAATATGTGAAAAGTACACTAACCTTTTTCCAATTTTCATTGTATGAGTTTTTTTAAACCATGAAAATTATTATGAAGAAATTGTGTCCTTTGGAAGCCACTTGGGTGTGATTATGATGTTTATACACATTTTATTTTATGTAAAGACCAAGATTCCATAATCATGTCTATCATAACTAAGAAAAATTCAATATGGTGTTATATAAGAGATATCTTGAACTATAAAAGGTATATAAAAATTTAATATTATTACCTACACAATTGGGATTTATTTATAATTTTTTGTAAATAAATAAATAAATAAAATGGTGACACAATGATGATGCATTAATTGATTTATTAAAATAGGAATAAAATAAATGTTATTAATAATTTTTAAAAATTATAATCTATGACACATGATGAAATCCACTACTTTTATGGATGATGTTACCATTTTAGTGATTATAATAAAATTTATCTAAATATTCTTGTTTTTATTATATTTATGAAACATCAATTATTGAATAGGGTCAAAGTTGACACTTATGAGATTTTAGAATAATATTTACTTTATTAAATGATATAAAAAATATTTAATGAAAAAAACGAAAACTAGTCAGGATAAAGTATATATTATCATTAATTACTCATTTATGGTCTTCTTAATTTTAATGGTAATTAATTTAAACCTCAAAATGTAAATTACTAGATAAAATGGTATGAGTTAGAAGGGGGTTAAACCAAAAGATAAGGTTTAAAATATAGAAAATAGTTGTCTAAAATTTTTATGATGTGATTATTTAGAACCATAATCACCATTAATTATAAGAAAAATAATTTTGAGTCATTTTAAATTAATAATTAATTAATATTAATTTAATACTTTAAAGGTTTTCAATGGTGCCACTCCCCTCTCTAAGAAAAAGCTACCAATTCCTCTCTATAACACAAGCTTTCAAAACCTTTTAGTTCATTAATTATCTTTCCAAATACCTTCTTAATGTACCCCCACATTCTTGAAGCCTTAGTATTATGTAGAATAGCATCCTTACAGGTGTTAAGGTGTTATGAATAGTGATCTTCTGAAGGAAAGGTAATGTTTTTATTTATGTTTTTCTAAACTATGTCTTCTTCCAATTCCTTAAAATATTAATCATCCATGATGAAATAATAAATATATTATAATCAATATTCTGAGATGTTATTATGTCAATATCATAACCTAAATACATCT
This sequence comes from Viscum album, assembly GCA_963277665.1. Lineage (NCBI taxonomy): Eukaryota > Viridiplantae > Streptophyta > Magnoliopsida > Santalales > Viscaceae > Viscum > Viscum album. The sequence goes on from OY728139.1 coordinate 432,625,317, forward strand.
CCACTTTCATTAAATGGGAAAATAATTAATCATTTGTGCGAACATGTGATCTATCACCTCCACGAACCAATGTAATTTGTTTTCAATAACTATTTCTCAGGAATGGATATGATAATTTAATTAAATATTATATGTGATAACAATGGAATATTAATCATTATAAAATATTAATATATCAATTATGTTCTTACTTTCCATGTGAACAAAAATGATAATGGCTTTCGTGCGTACATCTGAACTATCACCTCTATGAAGCGATGTGAGTCATTTTTATTCATTACCTAACCATTATGACATATATAAGTAAATTAAAAGTATTAATATTATATTAATGATTTTATGTTCATTATATAAAGTCAAAATAACACTTACATACTTTCCACAGAAATCAATGAAAAATGGAAATCATTACTCATGCGTCCGTAAGGCTTACAATATCCATGATTATAATATTATTCAGTTTTCATAACCATGCTTAATGGTCTGATTTAAAAGTATAATTTATGTATAAGAATGATATTAATGTAATTAATATTTTTATGGATATTATGGAATTATGATTATATGCACTATTTCCATCATAGCATATTAATTTTCAACTCATGTATTGAATACCAAAAAAATGTCCGACATGAACTCAAATAATTAACTAATTATTATAATAATATAATTAATGATATAAAATGAATAATAAAAATTTATATGATTTTATGTAATCGTAAATTAACCTATGTTTATTATTCAATATTAACAAGGAACATACGTGACAAATGAAACTCATGTTGGGGGACTTCGTCTCAATCTCCTATCATTGAGGCATATTTGAAGTTATCTACCACCTTCTTTTATAAGGTGTAAAATCAAAACCTTTGAATTTTATTTTCATTAAAAGGTCCTAATGAGGAATAAATTTATATATATAATTTTACAAAATGAAAAAGGAATGTTTTTAACGCATATGATGACGATAACTTCCCTACATCTATAACCATTATTTGATAGTTAGCTTCCTATATAAGCCTTAAACATTTTAAATGAAAAAGAAATCACATATTCCATTTTCAGGATATTTTTATTTTCAAAATGTTTTTGATAGTGGATTGAATATTTCAGTATATAGAAATGATTTCTTGTGATCTAAAATGAAATTTTACGAGTGAAATGTTGATAATTGAAATCTTTACTACGGTATGATTATGTAATGGTACATGAAAATCTTATGGTTCGTTATGTGATAAACCAAATATTATTTGTTCTGTGATAAACCAAGGATGGGTGGTTATGTTATATCCTTTAATTCATTGTGTTTTTATGTTTTTTGTATGGCTACTCCTTTTGTAAAAGTGACATGTATGGATGTCGACCGTATGATTATTCCAATTATGTATGATTATGTCCTAAGTTACCAATTAAAGTAAAATGGGATTTATGTGGGTTTTATTAATAATTTTCTATTACAAAAAAGGAAATTAATGAGATTATATTCATCGAAGAATATTTACTACTTTTTATGGTGAATGTTTTTAAATTATAAGAAATTATTCATGATTTCAATGGTTTTTCATGGATAATAGTTTTCTTTTTTAATGTCTCATACTAAGATTTTTGTTCTCTTCACATGTTTTAAAAAGTTTCACAGTATTAAATGGATAATAGTTATAAGGATGATATTATGGGTAAAATTTTTATGATTAAAAATAAAACAATACCATGATTCTTTTTAAATATTTTTTTCTTGTGAAAAATGGGATAGTTGGTAAAAGTTTCTACATTATAATATTTGTGTTATTATGTATGAGATATAGATTAATTACTAATTCCATAAACATGAAAATATCCCCAATATAAATATATTTAAATTCTTATCATAACTCAATATTATGTGATGTTTATGAATGGTGCCTTATATTTGGTATCAAAGGGTGGTTTAGATAACTATACAAGTTAGGGTGTTATTTAATCTTATGTTAAACGTTTTATATAACCAAAATGGATACAATGATAGGAAGATTCATTTATATGATAGATACGTTGAATGATTTTTAGATAAAATCAATTAGGATATGTTAGGGTTTACCTTCCTCATAAAATGTTATATGATACTTTTTTATTTACTCACAATATCTTTTTGGGTTTTTGAAAATGGATGGATCTAGTATGAACTAAAGTAACAATGGATGTAAAGAAAAATGTCTTGGTTCTCTGAATAAGAAACTAAATGAAATAGTAGATGTAATAAGAACTCTTGTTATGTTTTTAAAGCAAATATTATGATTCATTATTATCAACTTGAACAATGGTGAGATTTATAAGGAATTATATATGAGATAAATGAATCCTTATGGAAGTTCATCTATAAATCGTAATGGTAAGTATATCCAATGACATATGTGTCATGGAAATGGAAATAAACACCTAGGAAAATGATTTATAAAGGTAAATGATGAAGTAATTGATATGGTAATTATGGTTACAAAGAAATAACCTTACATGGAAAAATGAAAAATTCAGTTGACTCCAATAATGGGAATGAATTCCATTCTACGTTACCAAATGAATATTTTAAATGTGGGGATTATGGTCATCATGAAAATTAATTTATAATGAAGAAGGAACACAAATGAGATTAGGATGACCATAAACATATATATTTTGAAATGCCTAATTACATTCGAGATGAAGATGAGGAAACTGAAAATGTCCAATTAAAGGTATAGATTATTTCTTATCTCATGTTTTGACATTATTGACTATTAGGAAATGATTCTGGTTTTTGTTTGTAGGAAATTAGTGTTAAGGATGAATAAGAAAAATCATTGTTAAAGGACAATGAATAATTTTTAATTATATATAATTTTACATATAAAGTATTAAAGAGATATGGTAGAGTATATGATAATAAAATATTTAAAAGTATTAGTGCTCAATTGATTATGGGATTACATTGGAAGACCTATTCTAGTATGTGTAAATCTAAAGATTGTAACATTAAAATTTTACTAGAATAAGAATTATATTTTCTTATGTGGACCTAATTATAATGGTATAAATAACCTTTAGGGTTTATATAAGCATTGATTTTGAGGTAATTCTGTGATATTAAATTTTGAGATGTAAAATGAAAGTAATGAGAACAATTTTGAAGTTAAAATATGTTTGGGATATATTTTTTGGATTTTATCTTATTTTGTGAATGTTATAAGAATTATATAGTATTTGAGAAAGGATAACCCAAATTATTTGTGACAGACCCATTATATTAGACAAGGCTGTATTAATTGAACCCACAATCGAAGGGAGATAGGGATTTATCACCCACCACATAAACACGTGAAGTCCCTAGTATTTATGACATTTTTCGTATAGTTAAACGAGTTGATGGAAAAATAATTAATTGATTTTTTAAATTATGTTTTATCAAAAATATATCCTTATTATTGTAAAATGATATGGGGATTACGTGATGAATTATATTTTGAATTTTTTTTAGTCTTTTGAGAACACTTTTTTATTAAGGTAAACAGAATACTAAAAGTTTTTATTTGATATTTAAAGGTTGAATTATATTTTTAAATAATCAGGGATGGAATTTTTGTGATTCATGTTATTTATGAAATTTGATAGCGTATCATGATATTTATTTGGAAAATTACTTTTTTTATTAGACTTCAAGAGTAATTCAATTTATTTAGTAATAAATGTTAAAAAATTTCTTCGAAGACTATGCGATCAAATTATGCTTAAATTTTGGGTTCCAATATTAGTTTGGATTATTTTCGGGAGCATTAAGGATATTAATTTATATAATTCTCTATTTTGAATTATGGATATCAATGTTGAATTTTAGAGATTATTGTAGTTTTTATCATATAAAGGGTTATTAATTCTGGATAATTATCTTATCTTGTCCTCACCATTTGTGTTTTGGTTACGATTTCTTGATTGGAGAAATACATAGTTAATATTTTGTGGATTTTTTGTTTCTCTAGAATATTATTCAATCCTGAAAAATTCATCTCAAATACTCATTGTTTAGATAATAATGTGATATTGAGGTGTAATTTCATTAAAGGATGAAACTATACTTTTCGAGTAAGTATATTTTCTTATGATTATAGTAAAAGTTGAAAAATAATTAAACATCTTGATGAAAATTTTCTCAAAAAATGGTATCAATTTAATTTTCCTAATATGAAATCAAAGACCATTTAACCAATCAGAAATTTATGGGTTTATAATGGTTTATGTTTTCCCGATCATGTTTTCTATCACTCTCCATCATAACATGGTGGTTATTTTTTTATCAATATCCATGTTTTCTTACATATAATTATATTATGTGTATCTTAGGTGACATTTTTACATCACATTGTTTATTTTAAAGTGGTGGTTTTATTGACTCTTTTTAAAATATGGGATTTCAATGAAGTAATTTTGAAAATTTATGCCTTAGTTATCGAGCACAAATTTAAATTTGTGAAGATGTGATTTCAAAATAGGGTGAAGGATATAACAAACCATGTATTTATAGAATAATAATATTACATATTTATTATTATTTTTTAATTATATTGTAATTTTTCATTAAAATGGATGTTATCTATAATATCATACCAGACATATAGTAAGGGGATTCTCAGAAATCTTACGTTTCCCACAATACTGAGTTATACAAATAAAATAATATATTATTAATATTATTATTTTATGTTGTAGTTATCGCATAACTATTAGAATATCGAGAAATTAAATATATTATCCTAATTATGAAAATAGAGTATACAACAGTATATATAATGATTCATTATTTATAAAATTAATTAGAAATAAAAAAACCAATGGAATATAAAGGATGAGTTTTTATGAAAAATTATTTAAGTGTGAATAAATGTGTTTAGAAAATAATCAAATCACCCTTATTTTATTTTATTAATGAAATTTAAATTACATATGATATTCAAAATTAATCTTATATCTTTTATTGACATGAGATAAGAATAAATTCAATTTTACGCATAATGAAGTGATTTTTGAAAATGGATTTTTTAACATATTTTAATGGAAGAACCATTTTAAATATATTTCTAGTCACATTTATATATTCTATTTGATTAAATAAACTATTTATTTGGGATTGGGATATAAAAATTTACTTTGGGTAAATTTTTGGTATTTTTATAGTAATTTCATATTTTAATGAATAATGAAAAATAATGAATTTAAATTAAAAAATGCTTTCCATATAATTTAGTTATGTAGTAACATTGTCCTTTTAACTGGTTATAAAGTATAATTATATTATTATTTTTAGTTAATCATATATACTTTGTTTTTATAAATATCTCCTTAAAATTGGATTTAAAAACATCATGAATTTTTGATTGTTTTTTACATCAAAAAACATTTCTTTCAATCCTTCAATGGGATTAAATTCAAATTAATATTTCCACATTTATTAACTGAATTTTAAAAAATGGACATAAATGATTGTAATCAGTTTGAAAATTTTTATCTAATAGGATCAAAATAATATTTGGGGAATAATAACATTATTATTTGATTTACCCCGATGAAGGGTAAATTAGGTAATTAAATTTAAAAATGATATTATGATATTTTATAATTACCAGAACACATGACATTTTTTAATTGGATGAGTTATTTTAGACCAATATAATCATTATACAGAAAATGTGTCTGTTGGAATCCAGTTGGGTGCGATTGTAAAATTTATAAAAATATTATTTAATGTAATGACCGAGATGTCATCATAATATCTCTCATAACTATAAAAATTTTAATATGGGGTTATATTAGAGATATCATTGACTATAAATACTCAATTAAAATATAAAATGATTAATTACATTATTTTAATTTATTTATTATTTACCAGAAATAAATAATAAAATTAAGTAGCGACACAATGATAATTTTGTAATTTATTTATTAAAAAATGAATCAAATAAATGATATTAACAATATTAAAATAAATAAAATTTAAAATATTTGACTACACCCACAAATTTTATGGGTTCTTTTGTCATTTTTGTGATGTTTAAATGTCATTTTTGGGAAAATGTTAGTAGAAATAATAAAACAATATTTGTGTTTCGGAATGAAGGTGATGGTAGTAAAATGTGTTCTGAAGTGTTCTACATGTGAATGAGAAAAACATGTGTCCAATGACTACTTGTAATGTTAAAACATTACAAAAATCCATATGGAAATGGGGAAATTTTCTTATATATTTTTTACTGGATTTCTTGTGATGGGTAGGAAGCATAGCACTATCTATGTTTCTATTAAACGACTCACCATTTAATCAGAAAATATTCTAATTAAAGTGAATAATTTTTATTTACATTTATATATGTTATTTATCAAGGAAGTAGTAATATTGCATTGGGTAATAATTTCTATTATCACTAACCAAGATCTACAATTTACCTCACAATTAAAGGAGTCATTGTAATAGTCATTTGAATCACATTTAACCTTGTGAATCTTATACCATTATTAACCAAATGGATAATTTGGGAATACAATCCATCCGTTGTAAGACATTTTTAGAGAAAAACTGATAAAATTTTGTGTTTTATGGGAAATATATTTTCCATTATTTAATTGTTTATATAATAATAGTTATAAATAGATGATATATATGACTATATTTGAACCATAGTATGACCATACTTTTCAATATACATTTTTATTGGTCAGAGACAATGGATGTATAACTAATTCTACCATGTATTATATATAAAACTACTGAGAATTCATAAATAATCATAAAATTAATGAAAATATATATGATCCACTAAAAATATTAAATAGATTACATACATTTTAATTTAAAATCTGAATATGGAGATCATATATACATGTGAATGTATCCATGGTTGGGGAACTACCAGATAAGTGCGAATTGGAAGCTTATTAATCTTTATGTCATCCCATTTGAGATTCTTTAAGGTGATATTATTCTTATGGACTAGCTCCACCATCATGAATCAACTTATTTCCGTATGTTTTATATATATCATAATTAATATAGTATCATCCTAACACATATCATTTGATTAATTTCTATTGTGTTACAGTTGATCTATATACTATATATATATCAATTATTTTATCCTCAATATATAAAGGAAGGATAATTAGTTTCAATGTAAAAAAGTATCTCTATTATTAGAGTTATTTATACAAGGTCATATACTAGAAAAGACATAATAGTGAGAGAATGTTTTCCAAGATAAATAACATGAGAAAGTTAATTCCACTATTAATCTAAAGGTTTTTGGGTAAAGATATGATTATGGTGAGAAAAGTTAACACCATACTTTTCAAAATTTATTTCTTCTATTATCTATATTGAATTCATGAAGTCGTTATGGTGTTTTTAGTGTGGTTAGGTCTATTTAATTATTATAGGGTGGGGTGTTTAATTTTAAATAGTTGGTTCATATTTATGTGAACTAGTTCTTGTTTTATAGGAAATATTGAATGAAAAAATTACAGTATCTATGAATATATTGTTTTAGATCATGGTTTGGGTTAAGCGTTTGAAAAAATTTGTATCCCTAGTGAATTCTTAGGCTGTGTTATTCAAAATTCAATTTCTTGATTCCTAAAATCATGTAGACATATTGTTCATTAAGTGTCAGATAAGGTAAATCATACAAAAGTAGAATGTTTTCTCCTAAACTATGTATCTAATCAATGTCTGAAAGGAGAAATGCTAAAATTTTGATATTTTCATAGAAAAGTTACCCCAAACCATCGTTTTTTTATATTTCGATAGATTCAAAATGAGGAAATAATTGTGTGGTTTTGGTGGTTTCCATTTCAATAAAGACCCTCTCTAAAATTTATTTATTTTAACTAAGTAGTGCTTTTTAATAAATAATGTTTTGAGTATTCCTCCTTTTTTTTAATGGATTGGGAAATAATGGTTTTGGGTGAATCCCTCATTGTTTTCAATAAAATTACCATGTGGTGTTATGGTATTAAAATTATGAATTCCATTGAATGTAATCATGAGTTCAAATTTGTTTGTGTGTATTCAGGATAAACATAGATGGTTCATTATTGGTTTTGACACAGATACCACATAAATTTTGGTGTACACATGGGTTGTACCACTATGTGAAGACCTGGGTCAAGGGGATGGGTTTCATCTTTCAATCAAGGAATATATAGATGACTCGTTGGATGTGTAAATCATTTGGTTTATTACATGTCTCAAATAGGGGAGGTTCTAGAGTATTTCATGTCTGTGAGTGTTCATGAGATGGTTGTTGTGGTTGTGGGGTGGGTCTTTAATACTATTTATACATATCATGGGAAATGGGTTTTAGGATACCAATCCCTTTTATATAAACTCTTTTATAACTTGTTTATTTTTGAGCAGCTTGTGTGGACGTCATACGAGATTGCCTATTGGGTTTATATACTGACCAAATCAGGTTATGAATATTAGTTCACATGTAAACATAGTTTTTATGTTATAGGGTTGGTTAAATTCATTTATGTCACTATAAGGGCACTTTAAGGATGTGTTTTATCAAAATATATGTGAGATGTCATAGAATGTTATGCTTTTGATCATAGAGTATGAAATCTTTTTGAAATGAGTTTCCCTATATTTAATATTTTTTCCTTGTAAAATTAGTTTTATAAAGTGTTTTACATTGGCGAAACATTACTTTCTTTTTTATATTAATACAACTTGGAATGAATTCCATCATGAATCATTATTATACATCACATATTGAGTTCATCCTATATTTGTTATTTCATTACGGATAAATTATAACCCATTTATATTTTAAACTATTAGAATTTATATCCAAATATTATTGTAAGATGGACTCTGTTAATGATAGTGGAATTACGATCCTATACACGGTGTTAGGTAGAGTTAATATGTTACATAAACTATCTATAATATCCAACATATAAGAATTGATAAATTTCATTTTAAGATTAATCTACTAGAATCATAGTATGTCTTACTAACTATTCTATAATTATTCTTCTAGTGGTCTTTAAATAAATTTCAAAATTATAATTTTTTCAAATTCCTCCCTTTCATTAAATCAGTTTTTAAAAGTATTATATTATATAGCATTCTCTATAACTGAACCGTTCATCCTAATATCCTTTCACTTCATAATTATTAACATACATATTGACAACAATTTTTTTTCAAATATATGTCTTCATAGTCTATTATTATCTAAAGAAGTAAAATTTATTTATATAATTATTCATGATAAAATTTACTATCAAACATGAGGCATATGGTGGTAGAGGTGAGAGAACAAGATTACTAAAAAAATAATTATCCCACATGAATAATTAATTTTTAATTTTCTCAATGTGTCTAATCATAACCAATATATGAAATTCAGATGGGAAAACCTCAACAAATAAGAAAATGAATATTTTATTAATGTTTTTGTGTCCATTTTATAGTTCTAAAATAGTAAATAACATAGATATGAGACATTATCGAGTATACATATGGGTCTATATAATTATTTTTGACTCACCTTGTATTTATGAAATCATATTGAATAAATATATCCAAAAAATCATTTTTGGGTCTTAGGTAAACCTATTTTTATCATCAGTATCTTCCAGAGGAGGATCGAAAACTTTTAAAAATTCTAATAGAATATATTAATAGTCATAAGGAAATAACACATTGCTGATATAACCACTTCTATGTTGGTAGTGATGTACAATGAGACCCCAAAATCATGGAAGGTACAATTAAAAAAACTCCATATAATAAAATAAAACCAATAATCCAAAAAAATGTATTTATTTCTAAACAATAACATCACATTCCCAGAACAATGTACCAAAATAACTACTATGGTAGTGACACTTAATATTCTAATCCACCATATCATAAAAGAGTAATGGATTAAATGATCCCCAATTCCATCATATATATAATTAGTAAATAATATGTAGATGTTAGTTGAGAGAATACATTGATACTCAATATGCCATTCCCATGATATTCTCATGAAAATATTGAATAATGTCACTGATGTCTTTATAAATAAATATTGAAATAAATTAGATACCTATCTAGGTACGATGAAAAACCAATAACACCAAATATAACAGACCAAATCCAAATACATGTATATAAATATATTAATCCAAAATATATTTTTAAAGATACCCAAAAAATCATCCTGACTAAACTAGTCATCTCTATGCCCTAAATGATATATATTGTAGTAGTTCCTTACATAGTATCCCCTCATACCATAATTGTATATCCATATTAAATAAAAAACCACATAATTTGGGAAAACATTTGTTTCCATGAATTATCTTTTTCAAATAAAATAATATTCACAGATGTCTTGAATTTCACACTATAACAAGTTATATTTTCTTCATACAGAACACGAAGTTAATCCTGTGAAACATGAAACACTGACCATAGCTTTTCGTATATTCAACACTTATTTTTCCTTATGTTACTATCTATATGATGTTTATGTTGTGTTACATGAAACACTGAGCTTAACGTCAATTACATGCAACATTATGTTTAAATGAAACATGACATGTTATTAAAATATTTTAATAGTTATAACACATCCATTGTAATTGTCTTTATGAAAGGGATTACCGAAATTATTAAAATGTTGTTTATGAATGTTTATAAAATGAATTTTTTGGAAACCATTTAATTAGAAATGAAATTAAGAACTATTTGAAAATAACCAAATTCCTTTTATGAAAACCAATGTTTTTATTAAAAAACACATTTATCTCTATAAATTAAAAAGAAACCATTTTATAGATGATATATCTAAAAATTATATATTATATATTCAATCTACTATTAAAAATTCATATTATCTGTTTTCGAGACACGTGCTGAGAATATATATAATTTTATTAATAAAGAATTAGTATTTTTCTAAAATGATATTGTACCACCAATTAATGAAAATACTGATTTAAAAACATATTTTTAAACTTTTATAAATTTTATCTAACAATAAAGAATCGTTTTTTAGTGGAATTTTTATATTAACATTGGGTAGTTTTTCAAATATTTTTGAGAAATATCATTTTTAAATGTATAGAGAAATTTACTAACTTTAATTGAAAACCATTTTTTGGTAATATATATATACAGTCAAATTATATTTTCATTTTTATTTAATGATTAAATAGTTCAAATATAAATCAATATATCCAATTTAGGTCATTTTAATAGATTTCACATTGAATATGAACATAAAAACACAACCAAAGTTTTATCATTTCACTTTCAATAATTGTTTTTTCATTCCATATATGAGATTAATTTTAAATTAATTTATACCAATTTTGTAAAAAAAATATTGAAAATTTGATTAAAAAATTAAAATAAGAAAAATTTATAACATATAATATGGTTAAGATTATTCATGACCAAAATAATTGTAAAAGAATGTTAAAATTAATTTCATCAACTAAGGGAAAAATCAGGTTACCACAGGACTGAATGTTGATTTATTGGAAAAAGTTAACATGAATCATGTCCAAAACCCATTGGATGGATATATATAATATTTTTCATTTCATGGATCAAAAAATATTCATTAAAGGAGGCACATTATGTTAGGGAGACCTCCCAATTTTGTATACCATTTTGGTGTTTATTTTTTTTCCCGTCATCTCCAATATAAAAGGCCAATGCATATCACCATATCCTCACACCTATCATAAAAAATTGTATAATAAAATCACATACCTATTAACATCTAAATTTTACTACCTTAAACATATAAACCTAAATTTCTTGCATAAATACAACCTTTTTGGTCTTTTTGTGAAAACTAAAAAGATATACCTGGAGAAAAGGTAACGTTCATCAAAATAAATTTTTGTTTTATTTCCTTCAGCACCCCATTAAAGTCTTCATATATCATGATAAAAAAATAAAATTATTTTATTAAAAATGTTAATATCACTTCATTTTAATAGTAAAAAGTATAAATTCATACACTTTAATAAAAAGTGATACATTGTCATTGTCCCTGTGTACGGTGGACTACCACCTCGCAAACCGATAATATTTGGTCTTCCATTACAACCAATAAAGATTGGGAATAATGATGGATTTATATTTTATATGTGATAGTTATTATTTTTATGATGTTATTATAATCAACTAATTTTTATAGAACAAATACCTTCATGCCTTCTAGTTTTTGGGAATATGAAAGCATCATTCGTATATATGGAAGACTATTGCCTCACGAAGCAAGGTGATCCGTCAAATTTTTATATGGAATGAATGAAGGATTTTTTTTCAGAAATATGTTATATATAAATATAATAATTCTACATGAATGATAATATATATATATATATATATCATTTAATATGTTTTAATTTTATTTGATAATAAAATGGAAACAATGTTTATGCATACGTATGACCTACATTTTCAATAAGCGGTGTATTTCATTTAATATAACTATAATTTATATATTATAATAAATATATATAATGAATATATATTAAAAATATATCATTTTTTCAATATAGAAATTAATAAATCATGATTAATATAATAGGACCATAAATAACATGTAAAAACATATACGAAAAACGATTCAGTTATTACCAGAAATGTAACATTAACATAGAATATTTAATAAACGAGTAATATAATGTTATAATAAAATCATATATCTTATTATATATGTGATTATGTTTTTTTGTGTTTTTATAATAATATTATATTTATTATAAATTATTATTTTTAATGTACAAATGATGTTAGAACTTAAGGTAAGGGGATACTAGTATCATATTTTCTTGCTAAACTTATTCCATATTCACTACTTTTTACTTTTGTGTGGTAAATATAATGCACTTTGAAATGTAATGTAATGAATGTAATTTATTTAATAATATTATATGTTTAGATTTATTTCATTATTTCATGGATCTCATGATTCAAATGATGCTGATGTAGTAAGGGATTTACGTCTCACATTTTAATTTTTTGAGACACATGCGTTGTATTCAACACTTTTTTTTACTATATTGTGTATATTATACCTAGGAATATCTATTAATATTACTATACATAAAAGTTTTTGTATTTAAACATATATTTGTGGATTTATCTTCCAGTGGGATTGTGATTAAAATGTTTCCAAATCAAAAAATGATTTTTTATGAATTTTCATTCTTTGATATTTATGTTATGATATAAAATTTTATTAATTCATGAGGAGTATTTACCACCCATTTGAAAAGTAATATCATGAATTTATTTGTTGTAATGATATTTTTTGTTCATTTTATATTATTCCACCATTTTTCTTATGATTCAAGTTTACAAATGTGGTAAGATTTTTATGTTACAATCTCACAGTGTAGCGTGATATTTTATAATAAAGTCATAAATGATGAAATATTATAATCCTTCATACAAGGATTATCATGAATTTTTTCCCTCCTTTTATTCATTATATATTCAAATAATGGTACCAATTTTCCACTCATTTTTCATTACACTTGTAGTGCCCCGCCCCCATTTACTCAGGGTAGGGGCATTATTTTAATACATTGGCATGATTACAAGGAATCAAGTCCCTAAGGACCGATCAGTTTTGTAGTATTAGAAAATAGATTACATACACGAACATTATGTTACACATTCATACATAAAACACAACATAAAAAAACTTTTTATAATGCCATTTTTTCCCTGGCCTAACTCTGTATATCAATCATAATACACTTCATGGAGTCCTGGGAAAACAAAAAATAAGAATTGTGTGAGCTCAGATGATCAATAAGGTTAAATAATTTTGTAGAAGCTATAAAATTTTAAAGCATTATGTGTAAAAAAACAAAATCCTTTTAAACATAAAATTGAACATAATATGGAAAAAATAAATCAAACATGACCATATAAACAATAACATGGATATTCTACTAGTTGAATAATCACGTGTAATAACTAATTTAACAATGAGGGAATGCATAATAACAGACATCGTAAACATATATTCAAGGCCTCATGCCAAGTCTACAAATAAAAATTTTTTCAATGACTTCTGATAAAACACTAATTTGTCTAATGAGATCATCGGATGCATCGAAGGGCTATAGCGGCCACCAACCCTCACATTCTAATCCCAATGCATTCCTCATATGTAAAGGGTAAAACATAACATAAAAATTCATTTTAAAATAAACTAAGAAATGTAAATTCTTCAAACATAAACCATGAATGTTATAAAAATAGAACATCCATAGTCAAAAATATCATAATTCATACAATACAATATATAACACACTATTATTATAAATATACCATAATCATTAATAATATCTAGTAATATAGGTTGACATAGTTGAAAATGATTAGTAAAACCCTTTGAGAAAAATATTCCTTTTTTATGAAATCATTTTAATGTCACAAAATTTATAAAGGATTAAATTTTAAAATAATTTAATCAAAGTGTACCATACCACATTGAAACGTAATAAAGGAATTAACATTTTTAAACATTTATGACAATATAAATAAATCCTTAAAAGCATTTTGAAAACTCGGAAATTAATGAAAATGATTTATAAAAATAAATATTTAAACCATTTATAATGATGTTTTAGTTAAAGAGTACCTTAAAATGAATCCTTTTGAAAAAACTTTTATGAAACATAGACATGGATAATAAATATGTCCCATTAAAAACATAAACATAAACAATCTCAGATAATAATGAGATTGAGGAATTAACCCATAACTTTTACTATTCATTAGTCGAGGGTATGTTTAACCTCATGTATATTGACAATAGTTTGTTATTAAATTATAACAAAACCATACTAATATTTATGATATCGCAAATGATTAATTTATGAATTTATACTACCTATTTAATAATAATAATTTCCATGTTAAAGTAACATTTCGTGTAATAATCACTTTCAATTTCGTACATGTTTTAATATGTTTTTCTTGATCGTATCAATTATATCATGATTACATAATTCTATAATATATAACATTATTTCTATATTCTATATATTTAACATATTTATATTTATAATAGATATATATATGAAATGGAAACACCGTTCATAGAGACGGTAGTCTGTACGTATGCATGAACATTGTTTCAGTTTTCTTATCATATAGTATGGAAGTAAGTAAATGACATATATTTATCTACATAAATATATATTATTCCAGTATAAATATTATTTTTTATATCCATACTTAATCATTATATTTATTTTTATAAAAATTTATAAATGGTTATCGTTGAAGATAAATCTAATTTTGTCGTAGAGACAGTAAGTGTAACACCCCAGGTAAATAAAGAATATGAAATTTTCACATTTATCCATATTTTTGAATAAAATATTAATATTAATTTAAAGGAGATGTTATTCTCAATGGAATACCCAATACGCAACAACGAGTTTCTTGGGAATCTTATATTGCACTCTAATAATAAAATAATATTATTTTAAATTGTAGTTAACGCCTAGCCATTGTAATGGCCGGAATGAACAGAACTAACTACAAAATGATTATATATGTTAGTTAAATATTTTTACTTTTTACAATAAATGTTAGATGATTAAAAATGTGAATGAATCCAATTTTAAGCGTAAACATTCTAATATTCTTTAAAAGGTCGATTAACCGCCTTTTGACGGCGAACCGCTTTTAAATCAACTTTTTGAAAATTTTATGTGTTATATTTGAAAAAATAAAATTCTTCTTTAGAATAGGGACATCAAAATTTACCTTGTGTAATGTTTTGGTATTTTTTCGATAAAGTTCATTTTTAATGAATAGTGAAAAATGTTGTATTTTAATTCAAAACCACTTTTTACTCTAATTTATTTATATGATTAGATTATATTTTCAATTGTTTTTAAAGTAATATTCGAATATATTTTTACCATTTAATCCAATATTGGTCATTGGAATTAATTTCACTTTGAAATTGGACTTAAAGTAGTGTCAATCTTTTAATAGATATTGTTTCTTAAAAACACTATATTTGTTTTGACAGCGGGAATTAATTATTAAATAATGCAACTTATATGTTTTGAATTTTGTAAAATAGACATCATTTTTGAATTTGGAATATCAAATATATCTTAGGGTGATGTTTTGGAATTTTTCTAAAAAACTTCAATTTTAGATGAATAGTGAAACCACAAAGTGGTAGATAAAGAAACTGATTTTTAGTTTAAATGAAACTTTGCCACTTCTGTGATTTTATTTTCAAAAATATGATATACCTAGTTGTCATTAAGAAGTAAAATGTGGTTCAATGAGATTAAAATAATTTTTGGTGAATAGTAACTTTTAAGTTTTGTTAATCGCGATTAAAGGTAATTAGTGTAATTAAGGTAAAAATATTGTTTTAATAATATTAAATGACCTATACACATAACCTACCCTAATTGGATGTGTCATGTCTGACCAATAAAATCCATGGGTCAAATTGGGGACCCCATGGAGCCACTTTGGTTGGAAAATGACATAAATAACGTTTTATTTAATGTTCCAATAAAAATGTCGCAAACATGAGTTGTTTTACTAAAACAATTTTTAAATGGGGTTATACAAGTCATATATTTGACTATAAATATTCATTAGAAATATAAAACGATTTCCTACATCATGATTTTTTTTAATAATTTTTATACATTAAATAAATTAATTTATTTATGACACCATAATGATGCAGCGATTACATCATTATTTATCAATTTAAATAAAAGGAAAATATAATGTAAAATATAAGACCTAAACATGTGAAAAAACCTATTGTATGGGTGTATTTAGAACTCTTATCACCTTATACTAGAAATATATAATTTTGGGACCTTTAAAATCAGAAAATAATTTTATAATAACGTATCCTTTCATAACATTCCAAGAGTGCCCCTCCTCTCCTCTTATAAAAGGCCCCCATCTCTACAACCTTACCCACACCTCTCAAGCCTTTGGCTCGGCCAAACCCTGCACATTTTGTCTGCCCACATACCTCTCTTCATCATTGAAGACTCACTTTTGGCAGAATCCTTTCCAAGGAAGCCTTTGAGCTCAAATCAAAGAAAGTTACCCGATTTAAAGGTAATGTCTTCCCTTGTGTTCTTTTGTTTAATTTTTCTTCTACAACCCCCTAAAATCTTTTTATTATTTTTTTGTAACAAAACTAGTATCTTAAATATACTAGGATTTTTTTACAAGAAGTATTCAAGCTACACTTTCACACACCTCTGTCTAATGGTTAAAGAACATACTGTTTCTGTGGATGAAGAATTACTGTCTCACAAAACGATGATTGTTCAATATTAATTTAACACCTTAAAAGTTGTACATTAAGATGTAAATATATTTATATATGATATATAATATGTTTATGTTTTCCTTAAGATTCTGTATTTTATATTTATGGCATAACTTTATGGTTTCCATTATGGGTAAACGTGATATCTTCATTTTTGGATGTCCAGACTACCGCCCCCTCAAAGTGATTTGATTCGTTAATGCCATATGTGGGACGTATAAAGGATGGAATTAATGGTATTAAATATGATATCCCACTGGAATTATAATATACTTTTATATCATTATTATTTCATTCCATTGAATACAAATAAAAAATAAATGAAAGTAGCGTTCATGCGTATGTACGGCTTACCATCTCCATGAACAGTACATTTCATTTCTTATCTCCAAATGTTATGTACTATTATAAGTACATATATATAATGGATATGTATGTAATATATTACACCTAATTGATGGATATCATTCCGAAATTATAATATATATATATATATCTCATTTTGTTTTAATTCCATTAATATGACAAAAAATGAAAGTAGCGTTCATGCGTACATACGGCCTACCGTCTCCATGAATGGTGCTTTTAATTTTTTTATCTCCAAATGATATGGAATAGTATAAAATGAATATATATTGGATATATTTGATATTTAAGACATCAATACTATTCATGATGTGATGTACATATAACTACATGGAAAATTCTTTTCCAACAAGTTCAATTTTTACTCATGTACCGAACATCGACAAAACCGTCTGATATGAACTCACTTTATTAACCAATTATTATAACATTATAATTTTTGATATGAACTGAATAATAATATTTAATGGAGGTCCTTAGGAAATTATAAATTGACCAAATTTTATTATTCAGGAGATTAAAGAACGATCGAGTCATGTCGGACACGAGGTAAGGGATCCGACCTCTCTCTTTCTTTTTAAGTACCCTCTATTATGTCATTTCATTTATGCTACATGTTATTATGTTGGAGGATTTTATTTTATATTAACCATACTGTAATTTTTATTTTCATATGATGAGATACCCCCTATTACTCTCATCAATCCATTTTTATAATTTTTAAGTGGCGCCGTTAGGCTGCCAAATTTTCGTAAGGGATCTTACCCCTCTCTTTCTTTTTAAGTACACTCTTTTATGTCATTCTTTTTTAGCTCATCTTTCATATGATTGGGATGTGATTTTATATTAATTTTACTGTACTTTTTATGTTCATTTGATAAGAGACCCTATTTTCTCTCATCAATCCATTTTAGAAGTTTTAATTGGCGCTGTTAGGCTGCAGAAATTTCGTAAGGGGCTTTTTATCTCACTTTGTGTTTTCGTGAGATTCATGCTACATTTGCCAATATTTCCTTTTGAGTAGTGTATGTGCTGTAAATTATTCTACTCTTTGTGTAACATAATTTTGTTTATGAGTATTTACATCAATGTTGTATAGTATTTCTTTCATGGGGTGTACGTTTTGAAAGTTACCCAAATCGGTAAGGGAACCTTTCAACCTCCTATTTTTAAAAGACTCCATTGTCATGTATTTTAATTTTCATCTTATTATGTGGGGATATGTTCTTATATATCCTTATTTCCGTAAATTTTATTTCCAAGTGATGATATACCCATTATATCTCTTATCAAATCTTTTTCTAAAATTTGATGTGACGCCGTTAGGCTGTCAAGGGAACTTCTTAACCCAATTTCGATTTCTTTGGGTTCAATATGTAGTTATTGAATATATCACCCTTTGAATATGTGTGAATGACCATTGATTAGTTTACACTTAATATCCACTTATATTGGGTGTATTTATATTTTTCACACATAATAATGAGATTGATTTATCCGTAATTTAAGGATACCATCTTTATAATGGATTTCATCTCAATTTACATTTCCATTGAGACTTCATTGTTGTTATGCACCAATTCACTCTTATATGGTGTATATACTATCATTTGGAATATTATATCGTGAATCCCTTTATTATCATGATATTATAATGTTTTGATTAAATATTATTCCTCAATTATTGTATTCAAGTGTCTCTCATTTTGTAAAAAACCCTTTAACTAAAATATCGTTTTAAAAGTTTTAATGATTTAATATTATAAATATTTCTCATTAATATCCATGTTATCAAAATGGTTTTAAGGATTTATTTATATGGATATTAATCATTTAAAATGTTAAAATATGCAATGTGGTATGGGATACTTTGATTTAGAAATCTCTTTATTAAATGTTTTAAATGGTTTTGTAAATGGTTTTTAGAATAGATTTATTATTTCAATATCTTAAAATGTTATATTGTTATTGCAATGTGGGAATGTTATATTTCATTAAAGCTTAAGTTATGTTCTATTATTATGTTATGGTTCTTGGGCATTTTTATGAAGACGGGTGGCTCCGTGATAAACTAAGGGCAGGTGAGCCCGATATAGCTCTCCAATGCATTGGGTAACGTGAAGGAGTTAAACGTTAAGGTTTCTCCGAAGAGATTTAGGGAATATACTATGATGGGTATTCCAAACGTAACCATGAGGGTTACTCCCAACATAAGAATGTTATGAATGCCTCAAGTTACCTTTATGCCTTATGATTTCTATGATTTATTCATGATTTGATGAGGTATGTTAAAATGATTATGTTTTATGAGTAAAGTATGATTTCATACATGGAATAATGTTTTCTTTTCATACTCTTATATCCCTTACTAAGCTTTTTATGCTCATACCAAGTTTTTGAAATGTTTTTCACAGGTCAAAGGGAAAGGTTCATGATATGATGATAGTGTCAAGGAAGTGTCAAGAAAGAATCCATGTTTTAGTTTAAATATGTTTTCCTTGATGAAAAAAATGAATACTATCTTTTATGTAACCAATTTGTTTAAATATGGAATGTAATTCCTGATTTATGATCTAATTCTCTAAAACTCTAAACCTGAAAAGATCCTCAATGTTAATTATTCATTTAATTAAATATTAAGTAAGGTTTAAGGTCAGGGCCTTATAGTTGGTATCAAAGGTCGGTTTAGATAACTTTAGAGGTTAGGGTATTCTCTAAAAATCAGTGACATTACCATAATGGTTAGGATTTCAGAAAGAGACCTAGTTTTAGATAATGTGAATGAGTAAGTATATCATAGTTTTTATCTTCCTCATTAGTACATGATGGTTTTGTTGATATACTCACACTTACATTTCTATCTTTAGTGAATGGATGGATCTAGCAGGCACCAAAGTAACAATAGGTTTGAAGGAAACTGTGGTGGTTATCTGATTAAGAGATTGGATGAAATGGGGGATTCAATGAGGAAACTCGTGGTTATTCTAAACCAACTATCAAGGAGTCAATATCAACCACTTGAACCTTGGTATGTTCGGTAATGCATCATGTACTAGATGACCAATCGATGTGGAAGTTCAGGTAATAATTATAAAGGTAACCATTAGGGTTTATATGATCCTTACTTTTTAGGTAATTATGGGTTACTCTATGATATGATGGAAAATGAAAGGCATGAGATAAAAATGAGGTTAAAAAATGTTATGATTATTTTTGAAGATTTTATCTTGTTTTGGGGAATGTTTTAAGAATTATATAGTTTTGGAAAAAGGACAACACACAGACCGTGTGACAACCCGTCGTGTCGGAAAAAGCTGCGGGAATCGAACCCACAACCAAAGTGTGATTGGTATTTATCGCCTACCACTGGACTACGTGAAGTCCCTGGTTATTTTGACTAATTCTTTTTAGTTAGATGATTTTAGGAATCAATAGTAAGTTTATTTTGGGTTATCTATGGAAATGGTTAACCTATCATGGAGGATATGTGATTAGGTTAATTACTTTTCAATATGAGAATTTAAGAGAAACTGCAGTTATTTGGAGATAAAAGTTAATTTGTACCTTGTAAGACTATGTGATTTAATCATTCAAATATTTGGGTTTCAATCTTAGTTTGGTTTACATTGAATAATTTTATGGATAATTGTTTATCGAATGGTCTTCATTGAACTTTGGGTTTTTTTGGACAAATTTTGGAGATTAAGAATAGATTTTCTTTTTATAAAGGATTATACTTTTGTGGATTGTCTGATCTCATACTAACAATTTTGGTTTTGGTTTTTTCTTAAAGACATGGGAAATATACAGTTCTCTTTTTTGGATTCGGTGATTCTCAAGAAGTTGATTATAGTACTCTTAATGCGAACACGCCTTCCTAAATACTCATATTTTGGAGAAAATATGAGTTTGATTAAGGAATCTAGTAAAAGTTGAAAGTCTACGTGACAAGTAAGTATGTTTCATTATGATTTAGTTAAGCTCAAAAATAAATTCCTCAATGAAGAGTAACTTAAAACAAAAATGTTTTCTGTTAACATTTCCTAGTGGGGAATCGAATACCGTTTAACCCTTCACAAGTTTGTGATTTTCTTATGGTTAACTTTCTCCTAGACATGTTTACTATCACTCTCCCTTAGAACATAACCCTTGGTTTTTTCCTCCATATCCATGTTTTCTTACATGTAATCCTAGTATGGGTTAACTCGTGTGACCTTTTTACTTCTCTTTCTTTATTTAAAAGTGATTTTTTTACTGACTCTTGTTCTGATGTGGGATTTTCAATGATGTTTCCAAGCTCAATTTTAAAATTGCAAGGACACAATTCCCAAAAGGGGGGAATGATGTAACACCCCAGGTAAATAAAGAATATGACATTTTCACATTTATCCATATTTGTGAATAAAATATTAATATTACTTTAAAGGGGACGCTATGCTCGATGTCGTACCCAATACGCGACAACGAGTTTCTTGGGAATCTTACATTGCACTCTAATAATAAAATAATATTATTTTAAATGGTAGTTAACGCCTATCCATTGTAATGGCGGGAATGAACAGAACTAACTACAAAATGATTATATATGTTTGTCAAATATTTTTACTTCTTACAATAAATGTTATAGGATTAAAAATTTGAATTAATCCAATTTTAAGCGTAAACATTCTAATATTCTTTAAAAGGCCGATTAACCACCTTTTGATGGAAAACCTATTTTAAATCCACTTTTTGAAAATTTTATGTGTTATATTTGACAAAATAAAATTCTTCTTTAGAATCGGGACCTCAAAATATACCTTGTGTAAATGTTTGGTATTTTTCAGATAAAGTTCATTTTTTAATGAATAGTGAAAAATGTTGTATTTTAATTCAAAACCACTTTTTAATCTAATTTATTTATATGATTAGATTATCTTTTGAAACTGTATTTAAAGTGAAATTAGAATATATTTTTACAATTTAATCCAATAGTGGTCATTGGAATTAATTTCACTTTAAAATTGGAATTAAACTAGTGTCAATCTTTTAATAGATATTGTTTGTTAAAAACACACTATTTGTTTTGACAGCAGAAATTAATTATTAAATAATGCAACTTATATGTTTTGAATTTTGTAAAATAGATATCATTTTTTAATTTGGAATATCAAATATATCTTAGGGTGAATTTTTGGTATTTTTCTGAAAAACTTCAATTTTAGATGAATAGTGAAACCACTAAGTGGTAGTTAAAGAAACTTATTTTTCATTTAAATGAAACTTTGTCACTTCTATGATTTGATTTTAAAAAATCCAACATACATGGTTGTCATTAAGAAGTAAAATGTGGTTCAATTAGATTAAAATAATTTTTGGTGAATAGTAACTTTTATGATTTATTGATCATGATTAAAGGTAATTAGTGTAATTTATGGTAAAAATAATGTTTTAATAATATTAAATGACCTAGACACATGTACTACCCTCATTTGATGTGTCATGGTCGACCATGACAATCCATGGGTCAACTTGGGGACCCCATAGAGCCACTTTGGTAGGAAACTGACATAAATATCTTTTTATTTAATGTTAAAATAAAAATGTCACAAACATGAGTTGTTTTACTAAAACAATTTCTAAATGGGGTTATACAAGTCATATTTTTGAATATAAATATTCATTATAAATCTAAAAAGCTTTCCTATACCATGATTTTTTTTATAATTTTTAGACATTAAATAAATTAATTTATTTATGACACCATGATGATGCAGCGATTACCTCATTATTTAACGATTTAAATAGAATGAAAAGATAATGTAAAATCTAAGACCTAAACTTTTCAAAAACCTATTGGATGGATGGATTTATAACTCTTATCACCTTATCCTCGAAATATATAATTTTGGGTCCTTTAAAATCTGAATAACATTTTATAATAAAGTAACATTTTATAACTTTCCAAGAGTGCCCCTCCTCTCCTCTTATAAAAGGCCCCCACCTCTACCACCTTACCCACACCTCTCAATCCTTTCACTCGGCCAGCCCCTAGCCATTTTTCCTCTCCACATCCCTCTCTTCATCATTGAATCCTCACTTTTGGAATAATCCTTTCCAAGGAAGCCTTTGAGCTCAAATCAAAGAAATTTACCAGATTTAAAGGTAATGTCTTCCCTTGTGTTCTTTTGTTTTATTTTGCTTCTCCAAACCCCTAAACTCTTATTATTTTTTTTTGTAACAACACCAGTATCTTAAATATACAATGATGTTTTTATAAGATGTATTCGAGCTAAAATTTCACACACCTCCGTCTAATGGTTAAAGAACATATTGTTTCTGTGGATGGGGAATTACTACCTCACGAAACGATGATTGTTCAATATTCTTTAACACCTTCAAAGGTGGCCATTAAGATGTCACTGTATTTATATATGATAAATAATATATTTATGTTTTCTGTAAGCTTCTGTATTTTCCATTTATTTCATACCTTTATGGTTTCCATTATGGGTAAACGCGATATCTTCATTTTAGGAAGTGCGGACTACCGCCCCCTCAATGTGATTTGATTCGTTAATGCCATATGTGGGACGTATAAAGGATGGAATTAATGGTATTACATATGATATCCTAATGTAAGTATAATATATTTTTATATCATTATTATTTCATTCCGTTGAATACAAAAAAAAATGAAAGTAGCGTTCATGCATAAGTACGGCTTACCATCTCCATGAACGGTACATTTCATTTCTTATCTCCAAATGTTATGTACTATTATAAGTACATATATATAATGGATATATATGTAATATATTACATATAAATTAGGGATATCATTCTGGAATTATAAAATATATATCTTTCATTTTGGTTTAATTCCATTAATATGACAAAAAATGAAAGTAGCGTTCATGCGTACGTACGGCCTACCGTCTCCATGAACGGTGCTTTTAATTTTTTATCTACAAATGCTATGGAATAGTATAAAATGAATATATACTGGATATATATGATATTTAAAACATCAATACAATTCTGGATATGATGTACCTATAACTTCATGGAAAACTCTTTTCCAACAAGTTCAATTTTTACTCATGTACCGAACATCGACAAAAACGTCTGATATGAAATCACTTTATTAACCAATTATTATAACATTATAATATGTTATATGAACTGAATAATAATATTTAAAGGAGGTCCTTAAGAAATTATAAATTGACTAAATTTTATTATTCAGGAGATTAAAGAACGATCGAGTCATGTCGGACACGAGGTAAGAGATCTGACCTATTTCTTTCTTTTCAAGTACCATCTTTTATGACATTTCATTTATGCCCCGTGTTATTATGGTAAAGGATGTTCTTTTATATTAAACATAGTGTAATTTGTATTTTCATATTATTAGATACCCCCTATTACTCTCATAAATTCATTTTTATAATTTTTAAGTGGCGTCATTAGGCTGCCGAATTTTCGTAAGGGATCCTACCCCTCTCTTTCTTTTTAAGTACACTCTTTTATGACATTCCTTTTAAGATCATCTTTCTTATGATTGGGATGTTATTTTATATTAATTTCACTATAATTTTTATGTTAATATGATGACAGAACCTATTTTCTCTCATCAATCCATTTTGGAAGTTTTAATTGGCGTCGTTAGGTTGTCGAAATTTTGTAAGGGGCTTTTTATCTCACATTGTGTTTTCGTGAGATTCATGCTACATTTTCCAGTATTTCATTTTGAGTGGTGTATGTAATTTCCATTATTATACTCTCTGTGTAACATACTTTCATTTATGAGTATTTACATCAATGTTTTATAGTCCTTCTTTCATGGGGTGTACGTTTCGAAAGTTACTCGAATCGGTAAGGGAACCTTTCACCCTCCCCTTTTTAAAAGACTCCTTTTGTTATGTCTTTTAATTTTCATCTTATTATGCGGGGATATGTTCTTATATATCCTTATTGCTGTAAATTTTATGTCCACGTGATGAGATACCCTTTATCTCTCTCATAAACTCTTTTTCTAAAATTTGATGTGACGCCTTTAGGCTGTCAAGGGAACTTCTTAACCCAATTTGGATTTCTTTGGGTTCAACATGTAGTTATTGAATATGTAATCCTTTGAATATGTGTGAATGACCTTTGATTATTTTACACTTAATATCCACTTATATTTAGTGTATTTATATTTTTCGCACATAATTATGAGATTGATTTATCCTTAATTTATGGATACCATCTTTATAATGGATTTCATCTCAATTTAGATTTCCATTGAGACTTCATTGTTGTTATGCATCAATTCAATCTTATATGGTGTATATAATATCATTTAGAATATTATATCATGAATCAATTTATTCTCATGATATTATAACTTTTTGATTAAATTTTATTCCTCAATTATTGTATTCAAGTGTCTCTCATTTTGTTAAAAACCCTTTACCTAAAATTTCATTTTAAATGTTTTAATGATTTAATCTTATAAATATTTATCATTAATATCCATGTTATAAAAATGGTTTTAAGGATTTATTTATATGGATATTAATTGTTTAAAATGTTAAAAGATTCAATGTGGTATGGGACACTTTGATTTAAAAATCACTTTATTAAATGTTTTAAATGGTTTTAAAAATTGTTTTTAGAATAGATTCATTATTTCAATATCTTAAAATGTTATATTGTTATTGCAATGTGGGAATGTTATCTTTCCTTTATGCTTATGTTATGTGCTATGATTATGTTATGGTTCTTGGGCATTGTTATGAAGATGGGTGGTTCCGTGATAAACTAAGGGCGGGTGAGCCTGATATAGCTCTCCAATGCATTGGGTAACGTGAAGGAGTTAAACGAAAAGGTTTCTCCGAAGAGATTTAGGGAATATATGATGATGGGTATTCCAAACGTAACCAAGAGGGTTAATCCCTACATAATAATGTTATGAATGCCTCAAGTTACCTTTATGCCTTATGATTTCTATGATTTATTCATTATTTGATGAGGTATGTTAAAATGCTTATGTTTTATGAGTAAAGTAAGATTTCATACATGCACTAATATTTTATTTTCATACTTTTATATCCCTTACTAATATTTTTATGCTCATCCCAAGTTTCTGAAATGTTTTTCACAGGTCAAAGGGAAAGGTGCATGATATGATGATAGTGTCAAAGAAGTGTTAAGAAAGAATCCATGTTTTATTTTAAATATGTTTCCGTTGATGGAAAAAAAACAAATACTATCTTTTATGTAACAATTTTGTTTAAATGTAGAATGTAATTCATTATTTATGATCTAATTTTCTAAAACTATAAACCTGAAAATATCCTCACTGTGAATTATTCATTTAATTCAATATTAAGTAAGGTTTAAGGTTGGGGCCTTATAGTAAGCTGTACGTATGCACGAGAGACAATATCATTCTATCCACGGTAAAATGGTGTTTAATTTGATGGTATATTATATATAAATTTTCATTAAAGAAATATATTAATTATAAACTTAATTTTACTCATTATTATACCCATCCAAATAACATAGTGTTGAATAATAAACTTGACCACAACGTGGAGACGGTAAGTCGTACGTACGCACGTATTGTGAAATTCTCATTCATAGGATGGATAAAATAATAATTATGGTTTTAACATATTTATAATGACATCTATGTATGTATATGGTACTTGAGTTATTATTTCATTATATAAATAACAATGAAATAGGAAGTGGAAGAAGAAGAAATGAACTTTGAAAGAGGTGATGAAATAATTACCTCTTCTTCAGGTGATTCCTTTCAATTTGAACAAAAGGGCTCCTTAGGCTTGATTTTGGATCAAATTAAGTCCAATAAGATGAATAGATCTTAGTGTGGAGGTGATTTGAGAAGGGATTCACTGATCCAAATGTGTTTGGAGGTGTGAATTTAAGAGAACGGTAGTTTAACTTTTATAAGAGAGGTTAGGGGCACTTTAGGAAAAGCCTGAAATATTGATTTATCATAAAATAATTTTCGGTTTCTAATAGATAAAAATGCATTTATTTAAAGCAAACGTTGGGTATGGGTCGAAATAATCTCCCCAATAGTTTTTAGACATGTTTAGGTCACTATATTAACCTGATATTTTAGATTTAACTATTAGTTAAATAGTTTAACTTTTACCATGTCTTCTTCTATGTTTATATTACATGGTTAATAAACATACTATAAAATTACAAGAGAACATAAAGTGATTCATTAATGACATATACATCATTATATATGTCCTTTGGCTGAATCATTTAATTTTTGAAATAATATATCATTTAATAAAATAGTATTTTTTTTAAAACTCTTTTATGTAAATTTTGACACTAATTATTATTTGTTTTTTGTTAAAGTCATCAAAATATAATTACTTAAAAAAATATATTTAATCAACCATAACATTTTATATTTACATATAAAATTAGTATATTACATCAAAAGTCTCAATTTATATTTATTTTGATATTTATAAAAATAATTATTTTAATCTTTCAATAATAATGTAATTAATTCATCATCATTGTGTCATAAATAAATTTAATTATTAAATGTCTAAAAATTATAAATAAAATACAAGGATGTAAGAATTATTTTTATCTATCTAATGAACATTTATAGTCAAATTTATATTATTTATATATCTATATTAAAAATGGTTCAGTTAATGAAATTTGAATTTAACACTTTTAACACTTCTTTAAATAAAATATAATAAATGTCTTAATTTACACCATGTGGATAAAAAGGATCATATTTTTTTCCTTCAATTGATTTTTTCCGAAATAAAATTATATAATAGAATTAGGATATGTGTTGTTATAAAATCATTTTTACCTATAAATACGCAATTTACTTTTAACTATGGTAAATAAAAATCAAAAGTTACTATTCACAACAAATTATATTACCCCCGTTGAATAATAATTTACATACTAATGAAAACTGTGTCTGTCGTATTTTTGGAATTCAAATCATAGAAGTTGTAAAATTATGTTTTATACAAATTTTCAAATCTTCCTAGAATGTGGGTAAAAGATGATAAAAAGATCAATAAAACTTTATATGTCTAATATTATTATAAAATGACATCAATTAATTAAATTGGACTAATATATGTATTATGTATCTATTTTGAATTTAAGAAAAAAAGTTAACATAAATAATTTCTTAAATGGACAAATCTGTTTTTATCTATAATGTATTGTTTTTCACTATTAATCAAAAAAATGTTTTTAAGAAAAAGACAAAAATTTCACCTAAAGATAATTTTGATTTTTTATATTAAAAAATAATTTCAATTTTACCAAATTAAAGACATATATATTACATTAATTAATTTAAAATTAATTCTCATTGTTATAACCAGAATTTGGGTTTTTAAGAAGTAAAAGTTATCAAAAGATTGACATGTGTTTATGTACAATTTAAATGTGAACATACATATAATGACCTACATTATATTAAGTTATAAAAATTTAATCTAATTATACTTTAAAACAACTCAAATTTATAATTTAGCTCTATACTTAATTTGATTAAAAAAGTTGTTTATAATTATAATTTAGTATCTTTCATTATTCATCAAAATATGAAAGTTATCAGAAAAGTACCAAAAATTTATCCAAACTAAATTTTTATGCCAAAATTATAAATAATAACATAATTTCATTAATTTTAATATATAACAGTGTCAAATATTTAATTTAGAAAGGGTTCTCCAATAAAAGTTGGAAAATGGTATTTTTTAAATGAAACATTTATCTGAAAAATGGAATTTGTCCTTATATTATGTATTATAATCAAGATATGATGAATGTAAAAATTATATAAGATATATATAAAATTAATATTGTGGTTTATAATATTCATAACCTCTTTTTAAACAGCTGGTTTGATAGGCTGTGATGCGCTTGACCTCGGTGTTGCGTATTACGCAAGCTATTGAATTATGTTAAATAGATAACATACTATGAAATATTGGGGTGTTACATTCTACCCTCTTTCAGTAAATTGTGTCCTATCAATTTGAAATTGATCTTCGGAAATAAAATGTTGAAAATAGAAAATTCTTTTGTAGAAAGCCCACATCGAAAATAGGGTTAATAAAATTTAGTCTTAATAAGATGGAAATTGAAATGAAAATGTCACCAACAAATTAAGATTTTGAATAGTAGAACATTGGTGGAAATTAGAGACACGGAATTAGAGGAAAAATGTAAATATTTATAGGGAGTGATGAGATCATCAATCACAAACAAGTGAATAATAAATAGAAAATCAAGGGCCTCACATCCATAAATCTATGATATTGATTTAAAATATCACAGGTTCCAAAAAACATAAGGTATTAGGTTAAAAAAATTTGGGTTTAAGTCATTTCTCTAATGTTTAAGGGAAAAAATACATGACTAGTAGAGTTACATCCTTTAACCAATTTCTACCAAAAACTCATCTTTCACTCCAAAAGATAATATAAATCAAAAATATTATATTTATCCTAATCGGATAGGGTTTAAGAAAATGAATATATAATTTTTCTGTCAAACCATTTAGAAAAAAACTACATTATACAAACCAGGAAATCACATATGAATGTGGTAGTTTATGCACCCTTATGGCCTTTCGGTTGTAGGTTCAAGTCTCACGGCCTTGCCGGATGCAACGTGTTGTCACCCGAACTCCGTGTTATCTGTTTTATTACAATACAAAAGTAATGTTAAGAAATGTTTGAACATTAAAAAATAGTATCCAATGTCCAAATTAGTTCATTCTAACATTTATACTTATCAAAAATAATGTTGTCTAAACTCACAGTCAAATATTTATAAGTAGTCAAACATATTGAAGATATCTTTTTCCACATAATAACATGTGAATACCTTAATCATGTATTCTCTTAAAACATGGTAACACATTTAATTACCTATAAAACCTTATTGATTACATTCATGCTCCCTTATTATGTATAGAATTCTAGATATACTCCTTATATCCAAAAAGTTTGTAAAATCCAACAATGATATAATAAACAAACTATTAATTAGTTTCAAGGTTGTTAATAATATCAAATATAATTTGGCTAAATAAATCATATCTTATTCCAAAATCATTATCTCATATTTAGCAACATATTAAAGTTTATATTTCCACAAACCATATATTTTCCAAAAATTTTAACTTGAAACTATGTCTCATTACTTGGGACCATAATATCTCAAATACTTAATGAAAACGTACTGCAATACAATCCTTATATACTTTATATTTATTATAACTTTTACATTATTAAAACATTACTCAAATGACAGAATTATTTAATAAAAACATAAGAAAACTAATCATTCCTCTTCATCTACAGTATTATCATAACTTGATTATTATCCAATAGAATCATTTGGGGTTTAGTCTGATGATTGTGACATTGATTTGCATAGTGTCTCAACTCTTTACAGATGGAACATTGTACATTTGAAATCTTTTTCATACCCTTGCAATCACAAACTTGGTGTCATTTTTCTACCCCCTTATAAAAACCATCCATTCCTTTCATGCACTTCCCATAGTGATTCTTTCCATGGTTATCAAATATGGTAAAATACTTCTTCTACTTATTCCTTTATTCCATATTTCACTCTACCATCATATTCTTCTCTTTCTTCATTTCAAATACATAGGACACAGAGAATTCATTAATTATATTATTAACACATGATACTATTTATTAGTATGATGAGAGCATATGTGGGAGACTATTTCTCTTCTAAATGTTGGCTTAAGACCATGAAATTTAGGATTCATCTTACTCTATGGATCATGCGTAATGGTAGAGTTCTCACTCCTTCTATTAGGCTCCATTTCTAAATAATGGCATACACTAGGTTAGATATATAAAAATTTACCTTCCAAAACCTAGAAAAATTATCATAATTAATTAAATAACTTCACACATCTAGTATCATTATCATAAATTGGTTTCTTTGCTGAAATATGTACTAATAACTCTTTCATAATGGTTTGTATAGAAAATGTGAATTATCATTTGAATATCCCCTAGGGGTTTCAAACCAGATGCGTAGTAAGGCCCATTATTGTGTTCCAGGATACCCCAGGTCAAGCCCGAAAGTCCTTGTTAGATTTCTCACTATTAGGTACATATATTCCAGAACCACATCCACTTGTATTATCCAGACAGATATGTATTTCATAGAAAACCAACATAATCCCCACTTTACCTAAATTATACTAGGATCTTCTATAATTATCTGTAATATCCATCATAGGGTTATGATACCTAATATAAGTGTTCTAAAGGTATTTAATATGATTTTGTTAAACTTAATCAGATACCAAATATAATTCATGGACCCCGTTATGCAATTTCAGTGAATTATTTTAATAAATTTGAATGATTACAATGAATCAAGCCCCAAAGAAATGATCAATTTAGAAGTATTGGTAAATAGATTACTTAAATTGATGTTACATTACACATTAAAACATAAAAAACATCATAAAAACTACTTTGAGAATGCCATTATTTTTCTAGCATAACCCTGCATATCAATCACAATACACTTATTGGAATCCAAGGAAATCAAAACATAAGAAAGGGGTGACCTTAGATGCTCAGTAAGTGTAAATAATTTAGCAGAAGCTATAAACTTTTAGGACAAGATGTTTAATAAAAAACATACATTTAAACATAAACATGAATATAATGTAGGAAAAATAAATCAAACATTACCATATAAACATGCACATATATATTATACTAGTCTACTAATCACATGTAATAACTTATTTCACAATGAGTGAATGAATATTGCCGGAAATCATAACCACAAATTCAAGGCCTCATGCCATGACTACAGTTAAATTTTTTGTCATGGCCTTGTTCCAAGAAACTAATGTGTCTCATGATACGTACTAACGCATTGAGGGGCTATAGTTGGCCTCACCCATCTCTTACTAAGGCCAATTTATTCCTCATATGAAAAAGGTGAAACATAACATAAACAATCATATTAAAATAGAATACGATTGTCAATACATCAACTGTAAACCATGAATTGAATAAAACAACATATCCAAAGTCAAACATATCATAATTCATTCAATACAATATAGAATATAATTTTATAATAAATAAACCTCAATCATGAATAATATCCAGTCAAGGATGTTGACATAGTTAAAAATGATATGTAAAACTCTTTGAGAAAAATATCCCTTTTCAAGAAATCATTTAAAAGTCACACAACATATAAATAAAGATATTTAAAAGATATTTTTGAATAAAAGTGTCCCATAACACATTGAAACTATTGAAATTAATTAAAATTTTAAAACATTCATGTCCATATAAATAAATCATTAAAACCATTTTGAAAACATAGACATTACTGAGAATGATTTAGAAGAATAAATATTTAAACCATTTAAAATGATGTTTTACTTAAGGAGTCCTATAAAATGAATCCTTTAGAAAACTCTTGTATGAATCATGGAAATGGATAATAAATAATTCCTAGTAAAAACTTACACATAAACAATCTGAAATAATAATGGGATTTAGGAATTAGTCCTTACCTTGTAATTTCCTTCAGCAGAGTTAAGTTTACCCTCATGTATAATTACCGTAGCATGTTATTAATTTATACCAAAATCATATTAATAATTATTATATCGTATATTATTATTTATGACTTTATACTACCCATTTAATAATAATTTCCATGTTAAAGTTACATTTCGGGTAATAATCACTTTCTTTATCTTACATGTATTAACTTGTTATTCTTGATAGTATCACTTAGATCATGATATAAATACTTCTAGAATATAAAAAAAGATTTATATATAATATAAATTTATAATATAAACATTTATAATTGATATATATATGAAATGAAAACATCGTTCATGGAGACAATAGTCTGTAGGTACGCATGAACGTTGTTTATGTTTTCTTATCATATAGTATGAAAGTAAGTAAACGAAATATATTTATCTACATATATTTGTATTATGAAAATAGAAATATTATTTCTTATATATAATACATAATCAATATATATTTTAATAAAAATCTTGAATGATGGTCATTGAAGTTGAATCTCATCGCGTAGTGGAGATGGTAAGCCGTGCGTACGCACGAGTACAAATATCATTCTATCAATTGTAAAATAGTGTTTAATTGGATGGTATATTATATATAAATAATAATTAACATGTTATATTCATTATTTAAATTAATTATACTCATTATTATACCCTTCCAAATAATATAGTTCTGAATAACAAACTAAAAAACAACGTGGACTCGGTAAGTCGTACGCACGCACGTATGGTGAATTTTTCATTCATAGGATGGATAAAAAAATGAATATGTTTTTACAATATTTATTATAACATATTATTATTTATATGGTATTGTATTTATTATATAATTATGTAAATAAAAAAGAAATAGGAAGTGTAAATATAATAAAATAACATTGAAAGAAGTGATGAAATAATTACCACTTCTCCGGGTGCGTCCTTTGGATTTGAACAAAAAGGCTCCATAGGTTGGATTTATGATCAAATTATGGCCTCTATGATTATGTAAGGGTAGTTCGAAGAATATTTGAGTAATGGTTGGTAGATTCAAATGGCTTTGGAGGTGTGATTATAAGATAAGGGGAGGTTCCCTTTTAGAAGAGAGGTGAGGGGCACTTTAGGAAAAGCTTCAAATATAAATTTATTATAAAATCATTTTCATTTTATAATAGCTCCAAAATAGATTTTTTTTATCCAATGGTGGGTATGGGTAGAAATACTCTCAACCAATAGGTTTTAGACAAGTTTAGTTCACCATATTAACCTTTTATTTTAGATTTAACACTTTTTAAATAGTTTAACTTTTACTATGTCTTCTTGTATTTTTATATATATAGTTAATAAAATTACTATAAAATTCCAAGAGAACCTAATTTGGTTCATTAATGACATATCTATCATTATATAAGTCCTTTGTCCAAATCATTTACTTTTTTAAATATTATATTATTTAATAAAATAGTATTTGTTTTAAAACTCATTTATGCCAATTTTGACACTATAGTATTTGTTTTTTTGATAAAGTCATCAATACTTAATTAAATCGAATGAAATACACTAAATCAACCCAAAAATTCCATATTTACCTATAAAATTCGTGTATGGAATCCAAAGTATCAATTTACAGTTATTTTTATATTTATAAAATCAATTATCTTAATCTTTCATTAGTCATGTAATTAATACATCGTCATTTTGTCATAAATAAATTTAATTATTAAATGTATAAAAATTATAAATAAAAAACTACGATGTATTAAATATATTTAAATTTATAATTAATATTTATAGTTGAAATTATCTTATGTATAACTCTATTTTAAAAATGATTTAGTTATTAATATTTTAATAAAACACTTTTAACACCTCTTTAAATAAAATGTAATTTATGTCCTAATATAATCCAAGTGGATAAAAAATGATCATAGTTTTTCCTAAGGTAAATTTTTGTTGAAATAGACTTATACAAAGTAATTAGTACATGAGTTAGCGTAATTATAATAAAATTTTCACCTTTAGATACCGTATTTACTTTTAACTGTGGTAAATAAAAATCAAAAGTTATTATTCGCCAAAAAAATATTTTCATCCCATTGAATCACATTTTTCTTACTGATGAAAACCTTATCTATCAGATTTTTGAAATTAAATTCACAAAATTTATAAAATTATGTTTTATGCAAAATTGGAAATGTTCTTAGAAGGTGGGTAAAAGATGTTAAAAAGGTTCAATGAAATATTATATGTTTAGTGTTATTAAAAAATTACGCCAATAAATTACATGGGTCTGATTTATGTATTATGTATCTATTTTAAATTTAAGAAAAAATTTAAATTAAAATAATTATTTAAATTAAAGGGTTGGTTTTTACTAAGATATAGTGTTGTTCACTATTCATCAAAAAAGGAACGTTTTCCGAAATATACAAAAAAAATCACCCAATGATAATGTTTATATTCCAAATTAATAAATGATGACAATTTTATCAAATTCAAAAAATATAAAATTCATTAATTAATTTAATGACCTACATTATATTAAATGATTAAAAATAATATAATGATACTTTGAAACCAATCAACTATATAATTTAACACTATAAATTATTTTGATTAAAAAAATTTAATTAAAATTTTGTATTTTTCACTATTAATAAAAATATAAATGTTTTCAGAGATGTACCAAAAATTTATCCAAAATAAATTTTTATTTTCCACTTCTAAATAAGAATTTAATTTCATTAAATTGAATATATAAAACTGTCCAATATTGGATTTAAAAAGTGTTCTCCATTAAAAGGCGAAAAATGGAAAATTTTAAAAAATACATCTTTTATCTAAAGAATGGAATGTTTTGTTATATTATGCCTAAGAAAGAAAAAATGTGAATGTTTAAATTATATAGGATATATATATAATTCCAAATGTAGTTAATACTATTCATTATCGCTTTTTAAATGGCTAGTTTGACAGGTCGTGATGCACTTGATCTCGGTGTTGCGTGCATCGCTAGCTATTGAATTACATTAAAAAGATAACATACTATGAAATATTGGGGTGTTATAAAACTAATTAAGAAAGTGTTTTTAGAAAAATCTGACATTATTTCTCTCTTTTTTAAAAAAAAAATTAATTAAAAAACCCCGACATATATTTTGTTTTGGATTTTTTTAAATGATGATTTTAGACGAATTATAGTAAAAATGATTTTGAATTTTTTTTGATTTTATAAAAAATAAATTTTTAAGCAATATTCATAAATTACAAATTATTTTTTCAAAGAAAAATTTTTTAAAAGGTTTTACGTATAAAATTTATTTTGAAATATTTTCAAAGATTAATCTGTTTGTTTGTAGAATATATTCATATAATTTTTTTTTTAAATGTTTAACATCGTAAAAATAAAATTTCAATGTGGAAATTATATTTTCCTCATGAGATGATTTAAATGAATTTTTGATATCACTTCATAAGTTTTATAATTTTAACCAACGAAAATGATATTGAAAATTTTTTATATCTTATAAATTTTCATAAAAGAATGATTATTTTCCTTAATAAATTAACATAGTGATCATTGAAATATTTATCTATATAATATCACATCCTTTAGTATAATATATTATTTACTGGGGATATGATCCAAGTATACGCTTATTATTCTTTCATTTAAATGTTTATGTTTTTGATGATTTTTTTTATTACACCAATTTAACTAACATGGGTAATTCCATGAAAAATTCCTATCAAAACAAATTTTATTCATGGTTTATTCTATGAATAAATTATTATGATACCTATCAATTTAACATGGGATATTATTTAATGAAAAATTTATGATACCCAATCCATTTCATGGGTTATGAGATGATATTTATGGTACCCTTAACTATTTATGGTTGATGATGTGATGAATTATTTATTTCCTTGTAGAACATGCATGTTTGATTTCATAATTTGATGGGGGGGGTGGAAATATCTCCCTCCAATGAATTGGAAAAATATTTATATTCCATGAGATAATCATGGGTAGAATGTGGAGTAAACCTTGTTTTTTAAGTGAATTTATCCACTAAGATGACCTTAGGAGTATACCTTGTATAACAATACCATATTGGGAGTGAATCATGACTACTAAGATGATTTTTAGGTGAACCATAACAACTAAAATGGTCTTTGTAATAAACACCGACAACTAAGATTGTATGGGGAGTGTTCCCATTACACTATGATAGCCCTGGAAGTTATCCATGACTACTATGAATATCATTTTAAATGGTTTTGTGTCTTCCATTGTTCCATGTATTATTCTTATGTTATGACCATATGTCTTATTTTCTTGATTCCCTTATAATTGATCTCTTATGATCAATTAATATTAATTCTAGTACACATGTGTATGATCTTTGATATACATGGTATGATCTTCAAATTATATGCTCATGTTCTCATACATTTATAATAATTATATTCTTACATATATCATTTATTTACCCTTACTAAGCATAAAATATCCCCCATTATTATGTTTCCTTTCCCTAGGATATGAAGAATGGGATTACGTATGAGTATTAAATGGGAATATCTTTGTAGGAAATATTGAATATCTCTCTCCATATTATAAGATAGTTTTCCATGATTCTAAAAGTAATATACTATTATCATCATCGGGCGTGTGTTTATGAAAACTAATGAATATTCATATAAAAAATGTAATATCCATGTATGTTAAGCATAGTTTTATATATTCCTTATGAGTGGAATGGTTTTTTCATCCTTTGGAAACATGGATGGGAAAAAATTAGTGAGAAACCAATGGAAATTTCTATGGATATGTATAAGAGGGTTTCTAAGGGTTTGTATAAGGATGAGTAAATGTTTAAGAAAATTTCCTAGAATTCCGATAATGAATTAAGGTGGGTTTCCAAGCATTTATATCCATGAATATATTATAAAAATGGATATTTATCTGATAAAAATATATATAGTGGTAAAAATATCACCAAAACACTCTATTGATCTAGACTCGAATGAGAACTAGTGCATGATAATGGGCCTTGTTGCATACATGGTTGGAAACTCCAATTAGATATGCTTTGGAAATAAAAAAACCATTATGATCTGTCATGAATTATTTAAATATAAGATGACAATGAATAACCTATGATAAAACAAAAGTGTTATAGATAAATGAATAAGGTTCCATGATTAATATAACCTATAAGTGATTTTTCATGATTAAGTGGTTTCTTATTGTGATTAATGTTGCTCACATTATTATTTTGGTTTTATTAGATCACTTAAATGAAAATTAATCATTTCAAAAATATTTTTTAAGGACAATGAAGTGATTATGAGCAAACAAATTGGATGATAACAATGTAATAAGGTATTCTAACTGTTCCAAATCAGCTACCATTATAAATCAAAAATTACGGGAAAATTATAAGGATCCATGAAAAATAGTGTAGGAGGAAAATATAGATTTATGAAATTTCATATGGTAATGAAAATAATTGAAATAAGACTCATATTATTACATTTAAATAAGGTGGGATGAAAAACTACAAGTAATATCTTAAATTGAGATGAATATGATATTTGTGTGAAAAATGGGTTATATAGTGACACATTGTCATGTATTTAAATGTAACACCCCATGCTTCCACGGTACACTTCTCTTTGAATAATATAGTAGTGCGTGTTGTACGCAACTTTGAGTTCTAACACACACCACAACCAATCAAAGTAGTCGTTATGAATATTAATACCAAATTTTTGAAATATTATAAATTTTATCTTTCCAAATGGACTTCGTTTTTGGATTCTCAATATCAAAATTAGCCTATGTTGAATTTTTGGTATTTTTCTGAGAACTTCCAATTTGCTTTAAATAGTGTAAATTACTTAAAAACAACTTTTTTAATCAAAATAATTTATAGTGATAAATTATAATATTTAGTGGTTTTAAATTATAATTAGAATATATTTTTACCATTTTATCCAATGGTGTTCATTATAATTAATTTCACTTTGAAAATTGACATAAACAATTGACAATCTTTTGATATATATTGTTTCTTAAAAACACGCTATTTGTTGTGACAGCGGGAATTAATTATAAAATTAATTAATGCAACTTATATGTTAGTAATTTTTTAAAATAGAAATCATTTTTGAATTTGGAATATCAATTATAGCTTAGGGTAAAATTTTGGCATTGTTCTGAAAAACTTCAATTTTTGATGAATAGTGAAACCACTAAGTGGTAGTTAAAAAACTAATTTTTCATTTAAATGAAACATTACCAATTATGTGATTTGATTTTCAAAAATATGACATACATGGTTGTCATTAGGAAATAAAATTTGGTTCAATGGGATTAAAATAGTTTTTTGCAGAATAATAACTTTTAAGTTTAATTAATCGCAATTAAAGGTAATTAGTGAAATTTAAGGTAAAAATAGTATTATAAAAATATGGAATGATCTTTACACATGTCCTACCCCTATTTTATGTGTCATTTCCGACCAATAAAATCCATGGGTCAACTTGGGGACCGCATGGAGCCACTTTGGTAAGAAAATGACATAAATAACTTTTTATTTAATGTTAAAATAAAAATGTCACAAACAAGAGTTGTTTTACTAAAACAATTTTTAAATGGGGTTATACAAGTCATATTTTTTACTATAAATATTCATTATAAAGCTAAAAATATTTCCTACATAATGATATTTTTTATAATTTTTAGACATTAAATAAATTAAATTATTTATGACACCATTATTCATCAATTACCTCATTAATTAAATTTTTTAATAAAATGGAAGGATAATGTAAAATCTAATCATTACACTTGTCCAAAGCCTATTGGATGAGAATATTTTGAACCCTTATCACCTTATACTAAAATTATATAAGTGTGGGATGTTGTACCTCTCGTACCCCTCGTGGTTTAATTTTCATGATCACAATCACTCTCTTATTTATCTAATCTTGTTTTAAGTGTTTTTGTTGATAGGAAAAAGGTTTCCAAGGAATTGGGCCAAGAAGAACCAAAAGTGGACTGATTTTAGTCCACCGGGCAACCGGTGGATGACCACCGGCCAGCCGATGGTGCCTGGGAAGAAGGCATCCCCTCTGTCCAGACCACCGGCCAACCGGTGTCCCATCACCGGCCAGCCAGTGGAACCCAGACAAATAGTGACACCTACTGTCTCAGCACCGGCCAACCGGTGGCCTCCTCACCGGCCAGTCGGTGGTGCCTGAGCCCGAGGCCTCTCCCTTTTCCAAAGCACCGGCCAACCGGTGGCACTGTACCGGTCAGCCAGTGGAGCCAGTCAAACTAGTCGTTGGGCTTTGACCAGACTTGTCCACTAGACTCCCAACGGCTCCGAAGGCCTCTCCAACGGCTCCGAAGACCCCCAAAGTCCATTTGAGGGTTCCCCCTCTATAAATAAAGTACTAGGAAGCCCCGGAAACGCACGGAAGCCCACGGGAACATTTTTCCATCATTTGGAAAACCTCCGGCGGATTGCTTCAAGGAACCTCAATTGCTCCAACTCAATTCCACATCCAAGGAGCACCATCAAAGAAGCTTGGGAGCGCCCTTCATCATCACCAATCAATCCTTTGGCGCCCAAGGCTTCTCCTCTTACGGTTTTTATTGTTTTATTCTTTTTGAGCATCAATTTGGGTTTGTGCCTATAAACCCATCTTTCTCTCATCCTCTCTTTGTTTGGGTTTTCACACCACCTTAAAGGTGTGAAGAGGTTAGTCAAGCCTTCCCTTTAAAAGGCTTGAGTCATAGGTGAGCTATCCTTCACCTGTAATAAGGCAAGTGGGTTCTTGCATAACCATTAAAAGCAAGTGGGTTCTTGCATAACCATTAAAAGCAAGCTGTAATAGGTTCTAGACTACCTTAAAGTCTAGTGGGTTTCTTGCTAAAACCACTACAAAGCAAGCGGTAGTAAATCTCTCAACGGTTGAGTTGGGAGCGGAGACGTAGGCTTTGGTTTAAGCCGAACTCCATTATCAAGTTTTGTGTCTTGCCTCTTTTATTTCCACTGCACTTTTAACTTTGATTTTAAATTGTTAATTATTTTTAAAAGGCAATTCACCCCCCCTCTTGCCATCACTCTCCACCCAACAATTGGTATCAGAGGCAAAATTTGAGTAATACCCTAACCGGTTTCAAATTCAAGATACTTTGTGATGGCTTCAACTTCTTTCGCCCCCGAAGGCTATTCTTTGGTTCGTGCTCCAATCTTTGATGGAACCGACTACACTTATTGGAAAACTCGCATGATTACATTTCTTAGAAGTATTGGCTATCCTATATATAAAATTTTCATGCATGGTTATTCTCTTTCTTCTCCCGATGAATCAAAATGGACTCAAGCCGATATTAAAAATATCGATCTTGATGGCAAAGACATGAACGCTCTTCATTGCGGCCTTGATCGTAATGAATTCAATCGAGTTTCCACATGCACCTCATTACATGAAATCTGGAAACTTTTGCAAGTTACCCATGAGGGGACCAACAAAGTTAAGGATACTCGATTGGATATGTATCGCCAAGATTTTGAAAGTTTCACCATGCACCCACATGAATCAATAACTGAAATTTTTACACATTTTACTGATGTTTGCAATGGAAGAAAGTCCCTTGGTGATGATGTTCTTGCAGAAACGATGGTCAAGAAGATCCTTTGGATCCTACCAAGCTCATGGGCACCAAAAGTCACGGCAATCCAAGAAGCAAAAGACATCAAGAACATGCCAGTTGAAGAGCTCATCGGATCCCTCATGACCTACGAGATCACCATGAGGAGGCAATCTGAAAAGGAAGGCAATCTCATAAAAACTCCAAAGAACATCGCCTTCAAAGTTCAAAAAGAAGAAATCTCCTCCTCCTCATCGTCTTCCTCTTCAAGCGGCGATTCAGAAATGGAGAATCTTTCCCGAAAAATGCACAAATTCATGAAGAAGAACAAAAAGAAGAAATCTCTCAAGGCTCGAAAGGCTCAACCCATCGAAAAATCCAAGCCCGAGGTAACATGTTACGGGTGTGGCAAGAAAGGCCATTACAAGCCCGATTGTCCACTCAACAAGAAAAAGGCCAAGCAAAAGGAAAAGAAGAAGGCATTCAAGGCCACATGGAGTGATAGCTCCACATCCTCCTCCTCCTCCTCCTCAAGTGACAAAGGTAAAAAATGCCTAATGGCATTTCATGAGGTATCCTCTTCCGACTCCTCATCCTCTAGTTCTTAAAATTCTTTTAATCATTTTTCTTATGAGGATCTCCAACATGCAAGAGATCAATTGGAGGAAGGTTTTCACGAACTTTCTTCCAAATTTATTGTTTTAAAAAAGAATTTCAAAAAACTCTCTTCCGAAAAGGAACAACTTCTCAAAGAAAAGGAGGAGTTGTCCCTCAAGGTCCAAAACCTTCCCGATGTTGATTCTGTGGAATTAACAATCAAGGATTTAAGGGAATCTCTTGCCAAGGTCACACAAGGTGAACAAAATTTGACCAAATTCCTTGGTTCCCAACGCATATCTAGAACCACCCAAGGGCTTGGCTATTCCAAGCAAGCTTCCTCTTCCCATGCTCCAACTATTTTTGTAAGGGGGAGCTCCCAATATAAATTTTGTAATTATTGCAAAAAAACTGGGCACTTAATTTATGAGTGCAATTGCAAAAATTCCCGGTATGGAAGGCCCAAAACCATTTCCTTTAATGATGAAATTTTTAGGAGAATACCCGCCACAAGACAAGTGTGGATTGAAAAATACCTTTTAGCGAGTCTCTCCGGGCCAAAATTTGTCTCGGTTTCAAAATCCTCTCCCCGGTGATTTGTTGTTTTTATTTAGGGGGAGTTAGGATCGTTTAAGCCTTTTTGCTTTTTTTTCAAAACTTTCAATTTCAAAACCTTCAATTCAAAACTTTCAATTCAAATTTCAAAAATTTCATTTGGTTTAAAAACTCTATCTTGTTTTTCAACCTTTCCCTCAATCAAGTTTTATGCCCCGTGCTATTTTGATAATCACAAAGGGGGAGAAATTCTTGCTTGATTGGGGGAGATTGTTGTACCTCTCAAACCCCTCTTGCTTTGCTTTTCATTTCAATTTATCCTTTAAAGCATGCCTTTCATTTCATTTTTACATTGCTTGGTTTGGTGATTGTGATCATCAAAATAGGGGGAGATTGTTGTACCTCTCGTACCCCTCGTGGTTTAATTTTCATGATCACAATCACTCTCTTATTTATCTAATCTTGTTTTAAGTGTTTTTGTTGATAGGCAAAAGGTTGACAAGGAATTGGTCCAAGAAGAACCAAAAGTGGACTGATTTCAGTCCACTGGCCAACCAGTGGATGACCACCGGCCAGCCGATGGTGCTTGGGCAGAAGGCATCCCCTCTGTCCAGACCACCGGCCAACTGGTGTCCCATCACCGGCCAGCCGGTGGAACCCAGACAAATAGTGACACCTACTGTCTCAGCACCGGCCAACCGGTGGCCTCCTCACCGGCCAGCCGGTGGTGCCTGAGCCCGAGGCCTCTCCCTTTTCCAAAGCACCGGCCAACCGGTGGCACTGTACCGGTTAGCCGGTGGAGCCAGTCAAACTAGCCATTGGGCTTTGACCAGACTTGTCCACTTGACTCCCAACGGCTCCGAAGGCCTCTCCAACGGCTCCGAAGACCCCCAAAGGCCATTTGAGGGTTCCCCCTCTATAAATAAAGGACTAGGAAGCCCCGGAAACGCACGGAAGCCCACGGGAACATTTTTCCATCATTTGGCAAACCTCCGGCGGATTGCTTCAAGGAACCTCAATTGCTCCAACTCAATTCCACATCCAAGGAGCACCATCAAAGAAGCTTGGGAGTGCCCTTCATCATCACCAATCAATCCTTTGGCACCCAAGGCTTCTCCTCTTACGGTTTTTCTTATTTTATTCTTTTTGAGCATCAATTTGGGTTTGTGCCTACAAACCCCTCTTTCTCTCATCCTCTCTTTGTTTGGGTTTTCACACCACCTTCAAGGTGTGAAGAGGTTAGTCAAGCCTTCCCTTTAAAAGGCTTGAGTCATAGGTGAGCTAGACTTCACCTGTAAGAAGGCTAGTGGGTTCTTGCTCAACCATTAAAAGCAAGTGGGTTCTTGCATAACCATTAAAAGAAAG
Source organism: Viscum album (assembly GCA_963277665.1). NCBI lineage: Eukaryota > Viridiplantae > Streptophyta > Magnoliopsida > Santalales > Viscaceae > Viscum > Viscum album. Next base: position 432,669,871 of record OY728139.1, read on the forward strand.
CTGTAATAGGTTCTAGACTACCTTAAAGTCTAGTGGGTTTCTTGATAAAACCATTAAAAATCAAGCGGTAGTAAATCTCTCAATGGTTGAGTTGGGAGCGGAGACGTAGGCTTTGGTTTAGGCCGAACTTCGTTATCAAGTTTTGTGTCTTCCCTCTTTTATTTCCGCTGCACTTTTAACTTTGATTTTAAATTGTTAATTATTTTTAAAAGGCAATTCACCCCCCCCCCTCATGACATCACTCTCCGCCCAACATGGGACCTTTATAATCCGAAAAGCATTGTATAATAAAGTAACATTTTATTACTTTCCAAGAGTGCCCCTCCTCTCCACTTATAAAAGGCCCCCACCACTACCACCTTACTCACACTTTCAAAGCCTTTTGGCTCAGAAAAACTCTGCCCAAATACTCTCCCAAATTCCCTCCCTTACTCATAGAATCCTCAATTTGGGAAGAAGTATTTCCAAGGAAGCCTTTGGCTCAAATCAAAAAGAGTTACCCGATTTTAAGGTAATGTCTTCCCTAATGTTGTTTTGTTTTATTTTTCTTCTCCAACCACCTAAACTCTTTTTATTCATTTCTTTTGTAACAACAACAGTATCTTAAATATACTAGGATGTTGTTATAAGATGGATTAGAGCTACACTTACACACACCTACATCTAATGGTTAAAGAACATACTGTTTCTGTGGATGGCGAATTTCTGCCTCACGAAACGATGATTGTTCAACACTCATATAATACCTTCAAAGGTGGGCATTAAGATGTCACTATATTTATATATGATATATAATATTTTTATGTTTTACTTAAGATTCTGTATTTTTCTTTTATGGCATACCTTTATGGTTTCCATTATGGGTAAACACGATATTTTCATTTTAGGAAGTGCGGGCTACCGCCCCCTCAAAGTGATTTGAATTGTTAATACCATATGTGGGATGTATAAAGGATGGAGTAAATGGTATTATACATTATATTATACTAGAATTATATTATACCTATATATCATTATGTTTCATTCCATTAAAATATGAAATAGAATTGAATGTAGCGTTCGTGCGTACGTACGGCTTACCGTCTCCATGAATGGTGCATTTCATTTCTTACCTCTAAATGTTATGTAATATTATAAATGCATCTATATACTAGATATATATGTTATATATTATATCTATATCATGAATATAATTCTGGATATAATGGATATTTCACCACATGAACAACTTGTAATAATAAGAAGTCTATTTTTGACTCAAGTACCAAAGATCGACAAAACGACTGTTATTAACATAAATAATTACATAATGTTCATAACATGGTAATAAGTGATATAAAATGAATAATGAAAATGAAAAAGGTTCTTAATTAAATAAAAATTAACTCTTGTTTATTATTCAAGGGGTTAAATAATGATCGAGTCAATTCGTACATGAGGTAAGGGAACTTCTTAACCCAATTTCCATTCTTTGGGTTAATCTCCTACTTTCAAATTATGTCATGATATTATTATGTCCTATCTTGTATTTGTACTTTATTTATGTGTACTTATAGTAAATATGGATAATAGATATATTTTATTTTAAAAATGATCTTTTTAAGGACTTCGTCTCAATCTCCTTTTATTGAGGTAAATTTTGTTTTATACACAAATTTCTTTTATACGGTGTATAAACCCCTTAGACTTTTACTTTTATTCAAAATGAATCTTTTTATATAAAGAATTTTACTAAAAGACAAAAATGAATTTTTTTTCTTGTCGTACGTATGCGGCGACAATGACTTCTCCGCAGCCATGACCATTATTTGAGTTTCGGCTTCCTCTACAAGCCATAACTTTTTTTGAAAAATAAATACAAAGTTTTATCTTTCATTTATTTTGGTATTGAAAATGGTTTTGAAAGTGTTTTTATTATATCAATGTGTTGTATTGATATCTTGTGATTGAAATGTGGAAATGTTATGTTTCCTTTATGCATGTTTTATGTGATACTATTATGTTATGGTTTATGATATGTTTAAACCTGTTCATATGTGGAATGCATTGGACTTAATAAGTGATGGGTGGAGCCCGCTATAGCTCCTCGATGCATTAGTGGGTCTCATGAGAAAAACTAGTGTCTTGGCATGAGGCCTTGACAAAATCTTATTTGTGGTCTTGGCACGAGGCCTTGTCTATGTGGTTATGATAGTCAGGAATTATGCATTCCATCATTATGAAAGTGGTTATTGATATTGCATATGATTACTCGACTAGTAGAATATCCATGTGAGTAAGTAAATGGCATTATTTAATTTTATTTTTTTACCATATCATGCTGAAGTTCAAGTTTAAAAAGGATTTTGTTTTATTTATACATTTCCTTAAATGTTAATGTCTATTTATGAAAGCTTCTGCAATATTGTTATCCTTACTGAGCATCTGAGCTCACCCCTATCAATGTTTTAATATTTTCCAGGATGTGAAGAAGTATTTTATGAATGACCTGTAGGGATTGTCAGAAGAGGATATGAGTGTGGACTATGGAGACTTTGTTATTGTAGTTTTTCACTTTATAATGTAATGTAACATTTATGAATGTATCTAGTGTTTCCAAGGCTACTAAACTAATTGGCATTTCGAGACTTGATCTTTTGTGATCATGCCAATGTTACGCAATAATGCACTGACTCTGGGCAACTGGGGTCGGGGCGTTACATTAAATGTATTATATATGGAGAAAATGTGAATTACCAAAATCAATACCCTAGTTTATTAATGTACTTATAGATCAATGAAGGCCATATTACATGCATGTCATTAAAGTGTAAAAATATATGTATTTATATATTTTAATTCAAGAATAATGAACTATGATATATATAAGGATTTTTTAGTGTCTGTTTTCATTAAAAATTTGAATGATTTTGTTGAAAGATGTTGATGGATAAAAAATGTAATTTAATATAAATGTTATAGTTTCATTAAGAAAAGATTAACATTAACATGCTCATAAGGATTATAAATGATGTTTATTATGGATAAATAGATTATGATGTGGGTAAAATTAATTGGATTGTATTTAGGATATAAAAAATAATAATTTGTTTGTTTAAATGGTTATTTATGCTATTGTGGATGAAGTTTATTGATTTTTTATTATTTAGTAATGTATACAAAATTTATTGGAATAAGGATGAATTCATATTTTCAATAAGGATTTATGGTAATTCAGTGCACATCAATTTCTCAAAATAATACATAATTAATGAATTCACATGTTTCATATGTAAAAAAAGGAAATAATTTATTATAAATGGTGGATCAATGACAAGATGATTTTTTTAAATTTAGTGACCTTATTTCAGATGTTTTTTATTTTTCATATTTCAAATGGTTTACAAGGTTATATATTAATGGAATAGTTTATGATAAACTTTTTATGAGGTTTTAATGATTAAATTATCATATATCCTTTTGAGGATTTATGCATACTAGATAACATGTTCTAACCAATTTGATTTGATAATTAATAAATATGGAATGAATGAGATAACTTTATATCGATGGATCTTATGATCCATTAGTGCTTAATAGATAATAAATTCAAAATAATTTCATGGAGTAATATATGATGTTTAAATTTATGAAGTCATAACCAAAGGGTGAGATTTTGTATATTCAATGGAATAAAATAAATTATAAATATATATATATATATATATATATATCCTAGTAAAAATTATTCAACATTAGGAAAAAGGAAATTGAAATATTTTATTTCATGTTATCATCATATTTTTTGATATTAATGACAATTTGAAACCTATTTTTGTTAATGTTTTGTCATTGAAAAATTTCCATGGATCAAAAATTTTCTTATGATAAATGATCTTTATATCTCTCTATAACTAATTATGATTTTCTTCTATTTACACATCTTCACTTTCCAGAACTACTATCAAATATAGAAACCTAGTTATGATATTATTTGGGTAATAATTATGTTTCATCCTTTCCATTTATAAAGTAAATCTTATGGTTAGTTTTTGTGATGTGTGTTTTTATGAAAGGAATCGTAATGTATTAAAACCTTGATAACCAAATGAATTTTGACGGTGAAATTGAATTTAATGGGGGTACACTGTAACACCACATAATTTTATGAATTATATTTTACAACTAAAATAAAATTTAATGGTGTCTTTCATTTCACTCTACACTATGTTATGTTTGATTCATATGATACATATAGATAATATTGTGTTGTAGGAAAAATAGAGTTTAACTTGTGGTAAATGCAGCACTGAGTTTTTCTTATTTTATAGAAACCACCAATTTTAGATTGCATTAAACACAAAACAGATTATAACATATGTTATACTGAACATTGAAATTAAAACCACATGGCATGTAATTAAAATATTATTATAGTTTTTTTCCATTCCATTTGAATGGTTGGTATTAAACGGATTAACTAGATTATAAAAATATGGAATACTTATCTTTATCAAACTAATTATTTGGAATCCAATTAATTATAAATGAAAGTATAAATACTTCTAGAAAAAAGAAATTCCTTTTATAAAAATACTAATTTTATATACACAAACACATTTATCACAACAAATTTGAAAACTATTTAGGTTGAATTATTTAACATAAAATTATTTATAATATATTCACCCAAAAATTTACCATTCATCTTTGTGTTTTCTAGAAAATAAAAAATAATACATCCAATTTTAAGCATAAATATATTCATTTTTATAATATGCAATTTTATCACTTTTTAAAGGTGAACATGTTTTAATAAACAATTTTGTTGCATTAAAAAATGTTATTTGCTAAAATAAACATTATTTTTGAAATATTAATGTAAAAATTATCATATAATTAATATTTCATATTTATTTTGAGAAGATGCATTTTTTTGATGAAAATTAAAATATACAAAAAAATTAATCGAAACTGAATTTTTATCTATTTTTTTTAATATAGTTAAATTATAAATAAATATTATATTAAATTTTAAATTTCAAAATTATACACAAATAAACAAAATGTAGGTCATTTTAATTATTTTCACATTAAAATTGGGTATAAAAACATTTCAAAATATTGTACATTTTCTATTTTTAAACATGGTGTTCTGTCTTATATGCTAGATTTATATTAAATTATGTTCTTCCAATTATGTGACTAAATTTTGAAAAAATTGATTCAATATTTTGAATTAGAATAATTAATAGTTTCTAATAAGTTAATAATAATTTGGACCTAAATATTAATTAAAATTATTTAAAATTGATTCCCATGATTATCAGAGAAATGAGTTTACCAAGGGACAAAACATTAATTTATGGAAACAAAGGACCTTGAAAATTTTTCGAAACCCATTGTGTGGTCTTATTTCTATAATATTACATAATTTTTTTGAAAATTTTTCATTTTAGTAGGCACATTATTTCAAGGATAAATACCAATATTTTTTACCTTTTTGGTATTTACAATTTTTCCACTTAACTCCCTTATAAATGGACATCCACTCTCCCCTATCAATGCACCAATTTGGACATTTGGATCAAACATGACCCACTAAATTAAACTTTTATATTCACTCGAAAAACATAGAAGGCCCAATTTGGGATTAAATCCAACCAATAAATGCCTTTTCTAAAACAGAAAAGATATTCCTAGGGAAGGGGTAACACTCATCGAAGGACATTTTTTTTTGTTTCCTTCTCTAATATATTAAATTTATATAATATAGAGTTTATATAACATAATATTTATATTTAATATTCATGTCTGTTTTTATGGTAACGTTATAACCTAAAAATTCACAAAATTCTATAAAATGGGGTACGAAATCATTATTTTTGTATACGAAAGACTTACACCTCATGAACCGATGTCGTTTTTTTCAGTACCAAAATTAAATGATGGGAATGTTAATATATTTTTATTTTATATATGATATTTATTATTTTTATGATGTTATTATGATTATTTTATTTTTAAATGACACATACCTTTACTCTTTCATTTTTTTGGGATTTGATAACATAATTTGTGTGTATGGGGGACTACCACCTCATGAAGCAATGTGATTAATTGATGATTCACATTGAATTTTTTAGAGATGGGTTTATTATATATATTTTATATATAATAAATAATAATTTAACTATAATTATAACATATATATCATTTACATATTGTTATTCCTATATGATATGAAAATAGAATCAATATTCATGCTTACATACGATCTACCATCTCCATGAATGATGTATTTTAGTTCCCATATATTTCATTTATAGATTATTATAAATACATATATTCTAATTATATATGATATTTATAACATGATTTAAAATACTAAAATGGTTTAATCATTATTAATGGAAAAAAAACAAGTCAGACTATACAAGAAAAACTATGCATCTATTACATGAAATGTACCTTTTACATGGAATTGTTAATAAAAAGATAATAAAAAATCATAATAAAGTATTATATGCTATTATATTAATCAATATTATTTTCTAGTATATTTATAATATAATTAAATATATTATAATGTAGGTTTTAACATGTATGAATTAATTTAAGACTTCAGGTAAAGGTGTTTCTAGTATCACTTTAATTTTTTTGTGATAATTTTTCATTATCCACCACTTATTTATTTTTTCTGGTTCTAATAATATACTATGACATGTTGTGACCTGAATTTAATTTATTTAATGATATTAAAAGTTTCAGTTTATATTATTATTTATTGGATTCCATGATTTAGTATTCACTTAAGCAATAAGGCATTTAAGACTCATTTTTTAGTTTTATGAGACACATGATATATTCCCCATGTATTAATTTTAAGTAGTGTATATACTAAAAATTATTTTACATTATTATTATTCTACTTAAAATATTTTTTATTTATACATCCATTTTAGGATCTCTATTTCATGGGTTTTACGATTCATAAGTTAGAAAATCCGTAAGATATTTTTTCTAAATTTGGTATCCTTGAGAGGTAAGTTATGTTATGCACCTATATTAATTTAATAGGTTTATATATCACCCCATTTATATGAAAAATATGGTATTTTTTAAATTTAGTTATATATAATGTTTTATTTTATTTTATTAATAGATAGGGATTATGATTTAATGTTTCTGATGTGGTAGGAGTTTTATTCTATAATATCACAGTGTTTTACGATTATCTATAATGAGGTACCTAATGATGAAATATTATGATACATATCTCATGAAAGATAATGAATTTTATTCTATTTTGGTTATTCCAGATATCTTCATGTAATGGTACAATTTTACAACTATTTTGTACTAATGATAATTACAAATGTGTTTTGAAGAACATTTAACTTTATTTCTCTCTTTGATTGGTAATTGTTTTTATTCTAAACCTTTTTTTCTAATAATTTTTTATATAATGTTTTTTATTTATATTTGAAGAAAATTTTAAAATAAATGGATATTTTAAATGTTTTAACTTTTAATATATTGGTTTATTTTTTTGAAAAAATATTCCTTTATATGTTTCAAATGTTATTTTAAAAGAAAGGTTTTAAAAAAAATATCTTTTATAAGTTATATGAATGATTTTCAAATATTATTATATGTGTTTTCAATGATATTTTCAATGAAATATGTTTTTAAAAGATTATATTACAAAAATAAATTTTCAATGTGTAAAATCCATTTTACTCAAGATATGTTATACATGATTTTTAAACCATACATCATAAGTTTTAAAAAATATTTCAAATAAAATTACATCAAAAATGATTTTTGTAAAAAAAAATTCTTTTTTTAGAAAGGTTTTTATACATAAGAGATGATCCTAGTTATATTTCAAAATTCATATCCATATAAGATGATATTCTTTGATATAATTTATACGTTTGTGGGGATATGATCCAAGAAAAACAATATTATTATTTATTTGAATGGTTTATGATTGTGATGACAAGTTTTTATGATACCCATTTCTCTTCCACTGGTTATACCATGATAAATTTTTTTTGAAACAAACTTAATTTCATGGGTTATTATATTATTCAATTATTATAAAACCTATCCCTTTTTCACATGTCATGATAAGATGAAATGTTTATGAAACCTATTACATTTTAGTGGTTTTTGTTGGATATTTATGATTCCAATAACTTATTATATGATATGATATGATTAATGTTTTGTTATCCTATGGAACAAATAAATTTTATTTCATTATGTTATGGATGGGACCTATCTCTCCCTCTAATTAATTGGGTAAACATGACCATATCTCATGATATAGGCATGGATGGAATAGGGAGTGAACCTAGTTTAGTAATGGTCTTTTCCCACTTAGATAGTATTAGAACCGAACCTTGACTTAAATGATGGTATTGGGAGTGAACCATGAATACTAAAATGGTTTTGGGAGTGAACCTTGACTATGAATATGGTATTGATAATGTAACTTCACTGATAAGATAGTTTGGTAAGGTAACCCGTTCTATAAGATAGCCTTGGTAGCGAGCCTTGACTAATATGAAAATAATTTCCTATTTTCATGTGTCAGAAGCTACTCTATGTCTTATAACTATGTTATGATATCATGTCTAATACCCTTGATTCCCTTATGATTCATGTATTAGGATCTAATAATATATAATCCATGAATAATGTGCATGATATCTGATATGCATGGTATGATATTCAAATTTTATGTTCATGTTCACATACCCTTATGTTCATGTTATGCTTGCGTATATCCTTCATTTCATTATACTGAGTATCTGTGAACACCCATTATAATTTTCCGATTATCAAAATTATGAAGAAATTTTTTAAGTATGAATTCTATATGGGATGATCTATTTGGGAACATGGAATATCTCTCACCAAGTTATAATATTATGATTCATGTTTCCAACAGCAAAAAAATATTATGGTATTTAGGAATGTGTTCGTGTAATTTAATGAATATTCATCTAAAAATATACATTATCCTTATTTGTTATGCCTAAGTCCCCATATAATCAAAATTGACATTCAAATACCACATCCATTACTTCATTACCACATCTATATTCCATAAACTACATTACCAACACATAAATAATACACTAACACATGACCATATTACAACCATATATCCACATAAATACCACATTACCTAAATTCATATATATAATTTGTGGAAAAAGAGTTATATAGGGTGATTAATCATTCATCCAGTTCATTTCCAATGTTTTGGGAGCATAACTGAAACCGAAAAAACAGAAATGACTATCAGTACTATTATTTGACACTGGTGATGGTGAAACAATATAAATATAAAATAAAATTAATATATAATAGTAACAAAAAATACTTACCTAGGGTTGACTCCTAGAGCCATATCTCTATAATAAAAATCCATTTCTATATTCTAACCATAACACATCATGAAAAATTACAACCAGTACAACCACACAATGAAATCACATTATATTAATTATCATATTGTGTTGTTTGAAAAGTATATATCAATTAAATGAATTAAAATTGGAGGGTTCACCACTATATTCAGGATATTTTCCCATCCCAAGAATCAACCGCAGTCGAGAAACTAAATTCTTTGTGTTAATGAATATGGTTCCCAATAATTTTCAAAAAAAATTATAATGCATCAATTTTCATATTGAAACTATTTCCTATGTGTTAACACATTCTCCCATGGGACACAATAATATCATATATTATTATAATATCATCCATAAATTGCTCACAAAAAATTGGTGTTCCAATAACTAGTGGAATAAATATTGAAAAGTGAAGTTATAATATCTAGTGTGGAACATTATAAATTCGCCATTCCACATTAAAATTGTGATCTAAAAGAAATGTTTTATATATTTTTTCAAATGTTTATGTTTTCAAAATGGAAATAAATAATAAATACTCCATTGAAATTTTCAATTCAATTATGGTACATACAACTAGAATAACCTAGTGAACATTGAACTGGATAGTGACTTATAATGCTATTTATATTATTTCTCAAATTCTTTTTCTAAATATCATGAATTTGTTTCACATTATTTTCAAGGCTGGAAAATTATTTTTTGTAATATAATATCGGAATCATTAAGATCCTCATAATTAATCAAGGTAGTAAAAGTGAAACAAAATATATTGAACAAAAAAATATATGTTTATTAAATTGTTTGTTTGAATCGCCACTAGATTCATGGGGGTTTATTTAATTAACACCCCAAAAACCAAATCCACATTTCATCATCATGTAGTATAACTATTACTAGTAATGGGGCCAAAGGGAACTTATTATTATGAAAAACCCCTAATAAGAACTTATGATGAATATGGTAGGGTATTTAATTCAAGGTATCATGAACATTTTTTAAATCATTCGATATTACATAATATATACAACACTTCTTTCTTTGGATATTATGGTGGGGGTTTTTTTCAAGTGTATGAACAAATATTTTCATTGGGTATCTCTATTTTCACTACACACAAAATTTATATTTTATTTGTTGAATTCGATTTTTCTATGGTTATCAATGTTATATTATATTCCATACCAATTAATTGACTTATTTATTAAATAATCTTTCCATAAAGAGATGTATTTTTTTATCATTTTATGATCTACTACACATGGAATTATGGGAATAATGCAGAAGTTCTCCTTACTTGTAAAGGTGATTAGGTGGAGAGAATGATATTCTATTCAATAACAGGATCACCTTCACCTGATTATATTAATAGTTTGTTAGGTTATTCCTATAAACCCTATAATTTCTTCCACCACCTTGAATACCCTCTCCCATTAAATATAGTTTCCTTCATCTATAAATTTACTTTACTATAACACATGGTGATTTTAAAAGAAGAAAATTATGGCTAGTTGTATATAGGAAATGTAACGCCATTATTAAATGGAAATGTAACACAACTAGACATTATGTTTTATTTATTTTTAAATAAATTTATTATTTTTGATTGCATATGGAAGACAAAACCCTATCATTTTGGTGTTCCATATCATATATGACACACAACACTGAACTTAAATAACTTATGAAATATATAAGAGTTATAACGTAGATATTAAATCCATATGTATAAATAATATAATGTCATGATACTTCTCATTCGATTGAGTGGAAGAGATTTGTTACATGGCTTAGGTGACATCTCCAAGATGATAAAGGCTTGAAATAAATGTTGAAGGGTTTCAATTAATGTGGGGGATAATTTTAACTATAATAATAAAAAAAACTAACTATAAAATCCCTAACCAAATAAACCACTATATGGTGCATGATAAAAATGAAAGAAAACTCAACATTTCATTTCTCAAATTCACACTAAAATAATGTACCTTAGTGGAAGAATACAATATCAATGTAAATAGAAGAATACAATCTTATAAAACTCTAAGGAAACCAGAATACTCCAAGACCCATAAGCTTCATGATTCACCATCGGAAAGCAGCACTAGTATCATTAAGTTTTTCTAAATACATGTGATACATTACCTTTTTCCAAGTCCCAGTAGATGAAATCTATAAAATCACCAATGTTCCAAAGAAGGTGTGAGTAGTAAAACGTGATGGGTTTTCAACAATTATTACCCTAATCACAACACTATGATAGAAAAGATTGAAATATTTATATTAAATAATTTCTATAAAAAAGTTCCATATCAACTAGTTTCCCAAAAAAATCATTTTCAATGAAGGAAACTGAACAATGCTTTAAAACCATCTCATATGTTTCATTTGGAATATCAATTCCATTCCACATATCAAACCGTGAATGCATTGTTACAACAATTCCATACATATGAGAGGTCTATTATATATCTACCAATTCATCAAAAGGTAATTATATCCCATATTTCATTACACATTTATCACTGAGGAAAATGCCATATGTCAACAAATACTTGTAAATGTAATATGAACACAGACACCAAGTATACCCAAAAACAATCCAATCCAAATATGTAAAAAAAATTCTATGAAAAACAATTTTCATGAAGCAAATTTTCCAAAAATCCATTTCACAAATCCAAAAAATCTATATTCTAAAATAAATTTTTTAAAATCAATAAACTAATGTGCATTTCACAACAAGTCACAAAAATTCTACAATTTCACCAAAATTGATAAATCAACAATCAGTATGATTTATATCATGATTTTCATCATAGTTCTACAATAAAATAAAATCAATAAAATCAATTTCAAATTAATCCAATTAGTTATATCAAGAGGATTCTAGAGTGAATCCACCTACCTCGAATATATTAGAGAAAATGATACAGGATAGAAAAAACATCCCAAAACCGGGCTGAAAACTTCATTAACCCACTTATATATATTCCACTATAATAAACCATGGTATATTTAAACATATTTTTCATTAATACCTTAAAAATACCCGCACTGAGCATAGATTTAATAATGAGATAAATTGAGTCGATTAGATTTATGAATTACTTAAAGATCGATGAAGAATGATCACATACCATGAGGAATTAGATTCCAGACACAAAGGTAAGCCTGTAGATCACATCCAGAATGATTTTAGAACCATCCCTGGACTTTGGGAAATAAAAATCCTATTTAATGTCATATAGGAGAATGAATGGGTTGTTTAATGGAAAAAATGAGTGAGATCCAATTTTTAAGGAAGTAATTTCTTTCCACGCACAATTTTTTTAAATAGTCAAGAAAACCGTGGATTATCCATTTCCTCAAGGATGACTATAACATGGTCATCTATCATGGTCTCCAAATGGGGCACCAACCATTCTTAAAACCCTACCTCAAAATGACAGAATTCATTTTTCAAAGCACATAATTTCATTCTAGTGGATGCACAGTTTGGGAAAATTGTGCGCCACTAGTGTGCCTTACCTTTTTCCCATGTATCACTATTCATGTTTATTTTTAAAGTGTTTAATGGTATCAATAAACTTTTAACCACCCATGAACATTTATAAAATCCCAAAACACTCAAGAGTTCTACAAACTCTCACATCCATCACCCTTTTACTTTATATACTAAAAATAATAAATAAAGGGTTACATACCAGAAACCAGGGGTGCTAAATTCTCTCCACCATTGGTATATACATCCCCAAAAAGTAAAAAACAAACATTTATATAAGTGTGTTTTTGCCATTTCACTTTTTTTTAATCTCATTTTCCTAGGTTTCTTCATGAATATAACCTTGTTTCCACAAGACCTGATATAGATTGATACTTTTTCAATGAACAAATTTCTATTTCCAATACAAATCCACAGTGGGATATGTATCAATAAATAATTTTTTTATAGTTCAATGTGATCCCATTTGATCACTACTTCAGGGTCATGTAGATACATTTTAAACCATGTTACAGGAAACACATTGTTTACCACACTGAACTATGGTGGAAATTCTAACTGATATGCCATCTCTCCAACCCATTCCAGTATCTCCAAAGGGCTTATGTATCAAGGAGATAACTTTCCATGATTCCCCAAACATCAATTTCAAAGCCATAGAGAAATCATCCAGAATAAATGATCCCTAACTACAAACAATAATGGTCGTCAATGTTGAATCACGCAAAATTTATGATTAATCTGAGTTATCTTCATCCTCCTCCATATCAAATGAATCTTACATATTTTTTCTTTCACAACACATTACAAAAATAGTGAAGTCTGATCTATATTCACCCAAAAAGTGGATAAGGACAAAGATTTACATAAAAATCTTCAAAAGGACCCATATGTATCAAGGCCTAATAGCTATCATTATAAGCAAACTCCACCAAAGACGTGTGATATTCCCATGAGCCTTTTAAATCCATTACACAAGTCAAAAACATGTCTTTTAATGTTTTGATCATTTGTTTAGATTGATCGTCCATATGAGGATGATACATCATACTCATAGCCAAATTTGTCACAAGTTATTTCTACAAGGATTTCCAGAAATGACATGTAAACCTACAATATCTACCTGATATGATCTAGTCTAGTTTTTCATTTCTCTTTACCACTTAAGAGATACAGATTATGGACATGTCCTTAACTGTGTTAGTTTCATGAATTTGGATGAAATGGGCCATATTTTTAATCTCATCCACTGTCACACATATTGAATCATGTTTTTAAACCATTATAGGCCGACGTATAATAAGATCTAAAGATATATGATCCCATTTCCCCACTAGAATAGGTAATGAATATAACAAAATTAATTGTCACTAAAGTACACCATAACTTGCTAACAAGTTATGAATCTTGAAACATATTCATACTCCTTCCTTTTTATGTTAAACTACCAAAAATGTGATTTTAATTCCTTATACATACTATGTTTTTCATGATGAACAACCCATCTAAAATGGTTCTATTCATGATGAATTTATTTCTAACAAGCCATAGGTATGACCATATGTTTCTAGAACTATAAAACCAATCTCCCATCTCGCCTATAACCATCAATGATCTCCCCAAAATTGGGTTTGGAACTCAATGAAACACATTTGGATCTGATTTCTATGCCTCTTTTACCATCTTTATGAAATTCGGAACCACCAAAATTAAAACTAGAACCAAAAAATTACCTCGGTCTTTACATTAAACAATCATGTCAGTAAGGATAGACATCATCTACCACTCTTCCGAAGAGTCTTTTTCCATCTAAGTATATGAATTTATGTTTAATGCATCAGCCAACGAATTTCCTTTACCTTGTGTATAAATCATGTAAAATTTTCACATTTGGAGATACTCCATCAATCATCTTTTCCTTAGATTCATTTCTTGTTGTGAGAAAATATGTTTTATTCTCTCATGATCCATAAACATAGAAAATTTCTCACTAAATATATAATTACTCAATGTCATTAAAACATGTATGACTACCACTAACTCCAAATAGTGTGTTGGGTAGTATTTCTCATGCCCCCTCAACTACCTTAATCAATAAGAAACAACATAGTCTCCTTGCATGAGGAAAAACCTAGATCATGACCTCAAAGAATCAAAATACACCACATACCCTTTTCTTGATTCCAGAAATATCAAGATAGGTGTTGATGTAAAGTAAAAAAACTCCTGAAAAGATTTGTGAAAATCATCAATCCATTATAAAGGAACCTTATTATTCATCAAAGATTTCATAGTTGAATCTAGTCAAGAGAATTGACGAACAAATCATCCTTAATAACTAGATAGACCAAGGGATGTTTGTATTTTAATTTCATTCTTCAATGGTTTCCAAGAGATAATGACATTTATCTTTTCCGAATCTACTGAAACTCCTCTCTTATAAATGAAATGGAAAATAAATCATATTTATTGTATCAAAAAATAACACTTTGATATTTTGGAATACAACCTATGGTATCTCAAGACTCCCAACAATGTCGCTAAGTATTCCTCATGCTTAGGCCTTGTCCATGAATACACCAATATGTTGTTTATAAACATAAAAATAAATGAATATAGATATTAATAAAATATATGATGCATCAGTTCCATATAGACCGCTAGTGAATTCGTAAGACTAAACTGTATTTCTACATATTCTAAATTTCCATATAATCTTTTGAAATATGTTTTTGGAATATCAACTTTCCAAAATCACAACCGGTGATATCCTAATCACAATTCAATCTTATAAAACCATTGATATTCCATAAATTGATCGAACATGTCTTCAATGTATGGAATTGGATATTGATTCATTATTATAAGTTTTTTAAAATTATGAAAATCCCCACATAGCCTTAGAGTTTCTAAGCTATATTATTGAGCTAGAACGGTGCTTCCCATAGAGACAGGCTCGATTGATTGAAACACTTTCTTCGTAACTCTTCCGATTTCACTTTTATTCACTTAATTATATTTGTTCCATTTAATAATACAGGTGTGAGAGAGTACTAGTCCCTAGGGTGGAGATCAATCATAAACTCTACTGCACATAAAGGTGCCTTCCCTGAGAAATGCTAGGAAACACATTCGGAAACTAATACATGAATGCTAAAAAAATTCTATTCTTGATCACTTCATTCAATTCCACAGTCAATGATATTGACTCATAAGATATCATTCCCTCTACTAGTTCTAACAAGAAAATTTCACATGCCTTTACATTTTATTCTCCTCTAAGGAGATGGTCGATGCCACCCTCAATCACGAAACTAAAAATTCATATATAACATTGTATGTGATCCATGAATGTGGTTAACCAATCCTTACCCAAGATTACATCATAGAAATCCACCTCCAGTATAGAGAAGTACCATTTTATTATCTATTCATTAACAGTTATATAACATGATCAACATTTAATGGCCTGAAATTCTCTTTGACCAATAGGATATTTAAGTTCTATCATAGAAGCTATCATATCATGTTTTAAACTCAAAAAACCATTAGAAAAATACTTAATAAAATAATGTGATGAAATTGTACCAAAAAACAATTGAATAAGGGTGCAATTAAAAATTATCGTACATCTCAAAGTATATGTTCCAACCTAATCATCCACAATCACCTATTCATCTCCATATAATTTCTTTATCTCTGTACTTTTTTCTATGTTTCCCTACAAATATTTCTTATTATTGGGTGTCATGAAATTTATATAACCACCATGGATAACTCTATTCTTTATAGCAGATTGATTCTACATTCCTCGCCTCATCGAAGCATAGGATCCCTACGATACCCGAGAAGTGTCTGGAGAACCGGACCACAATGCACTATGATAATAGCATTGAAGGTACCCAATATTGTTTCAATTATGGAATGATATTGGTGGTTCTTTTCACTCATTCTTTATGTGTTCAAGAAAACCGCATTGGTATTATCCTGCTCTTTTCATGGGTATCATAGGAAGATTCACCAATCCATCCATTTGACTCTAATACACGGTCCCAACTTGTATGTAGGCGTCCCTCTTCCACTTTCTCCCAACATTAGTGTTCCCACTAGTTCCCATGGGTATAAAGAAAATTCATCCTCCCATAACTCTTGAGATGTTATGTTTAGCCACCATCGGTTTATTCACTATCTATGCTTAATTAACATATCAGTATTCATATGAATATCCTACCTTAGTATCGATTCAAATATGTATTCCATCAATGATTAACTGGTCCCAACCCTAGGTGTAAATAGAACTACATTCATAAATTTTTCTTCCTACTCCATGACAGAGAAATATTACTTCGTCTAGATAAGGAAATATGTCTCTCTCTGAATCTAGAACATGTGACGATAGAATTCTTTGTTTAATAATTCATCCAAATCCTCCAAACCAAGCCCTTGATCCACTTTATCATTCACCTCTATATCTCATCATTGGCATGGAGGATCCTCAAGAATATATGTTTCTAGATTGGCATTCATCTCCACTGGTGTGCTAATGAAAGAGAAGATAGAATTCATCTCATTCAGCCACACGTCTTCCCATTCATCTTCAGAATCACCCTCAAATATAAGTGGATTTTTCTTCGAGAACTTGATGGAATGATCCATATTTCTTGGATTATCCCTCATTTTACATGTGTCCATAACCTAAAATTCATTAATGACACTATGAACATGTTTTTAGTTCACATAGGTCTCAGGTAAACCACATTATCCATAGACTATTCTAGTTTGTTTCTTCCATTCCTACCATGTTGCATTTTCTATATGAATAAAAGAAACACCATAAGTATCACTCTCTATTAACCTAAAGCCTAAAATTTTAAATTTTATCACATCAACTATCAGAAAATTTCTCTCCATAATCAACCATTAACATGTTAATATATTTTTTTAAAAACATTAAACATTTTTTTGAAAGTCAATCCATTTTCTATATACCACAACCATTATCTTTTCAAAGTATTTCATTTAAAAATTGATTAAAAATTTTCATACTACACTAAATAATATATCATTATTAAAAATGAGATATGAAATCCTAGTGGTAATTCATTCCTCTAATTCATGTCATGCTCGTCCCATTCTCTAAACCCATTACAATGAGATTCAAATCATATAAGTGTCTCCAAACCAGATGTGTACCCTACTCCCCAATAACATGATTCTCGGAATAAAAAGGTTAGCCACTTATTTTTTGGATCTAAATTTATAGTCCTAACAATCCTACTCCTTTATATGATCCGAACTCATGGAATACACAATAATGAAATTTCACTCAAGGACAAACAAAACTAATGGCTACTTGTTCCACAAGTAAAGGAACAAGTTGATACTATTTTTCTCAAACCGACATTTGGACTAAACCACACTAATACCATTTTTAATGTCCCACAACCTTATCGCTATCTTGAGAAGGTATGTAGATGTTACATGGCTTTAAGAAATATCGTAAAGATGGTAAATTCTAGAAATAAAATTTTAAGGGCTTCAATACATGTGGGGGAGGATTTTATCTATAATAATAAACAAATAACTAGACAATCCATAACAAAAAAACCACTATATGATGCATGAAAAAAATTAAAAGAAAATAGATCATTTAATTTATCAAAATATTTCTAAATTCATGTACCATAATAGAAGACTGCAATATCAATGTAAATAGGTGAAGAAAAACTACTAAAACTGTGACACAACCACAAGACTACAAGATCCACAAGATCCATGTTTCAACTTCACTAAACAACCCAAGAATCATGATTTAGTTCTAATAACATGTGACACTTTACATTTTCCCATATATTGGTAGATTATATCTATAAATGCACTAAATTTCCCAAGCTGGGGTGAGTACAAAAATTCAGTAGGTTTTTCCCAATGACTTCCCTACTCACACCGCTAAGATATAAATGTTTGTAACATTTATATTAAATAGTTTGTACAATTTGTTTTCTAAAAAAAGTTTATAACTGAATATAAACATGTTCTATATCATCCATTCATTCCCCAAATAAAAAATTTCAAATGATAAAACAATCAAACATTTATTTAAAACCATTTCACAATTTCCATTTGGCATAACCCTTCCATTCAACATATACAACCATGCATGAACTTTTAAGATATTTCCATGCTCATGAGTTTTCCCTCTAAGATATACCAATTCATCAAAATTTAACCATATCCCATGTTCAATTATACATTTTGAACAGAGAAAATGATCATATTTCAACCAAGACTTTTAAAAGCAATATGAAAAGATACATCATGTTTGTGGAAAAAACATTCCAATCCAATCATTAAAAAATCAATAAAATAACTTTTTTTATTGAAATAATTTTCCAAATAAGATATTTAAAAAATCCAGTAATGCATTATTTTAAAAGTAACATTTTAAAATAAATACACCAAAGGACATTACATAAAAAGACACAATAATTGCACAATTTCACCAAAAACCAAAAATCATCACTATAGAGGATTTATATCATGATTTACAACACAATTTCACAATAAATTACATATCAATTAAATAAATATGAAAATAATCCAATCATATTTAGCAAGATGAGTTGATATTGAAGCCACTTACTTTGAGATTTTTGGCAAAAAACAATAAATGACTTGAAAAATATCAGAAAACTAGGTTGAAAACACCCAGAACCTATATTATATCGCTTAAACTATCAATATAAAGGACATATATAATAATATATGGAATCCAAAACCATATAACTAACCATAGTGGTCTTATATTTCAGAAACCGAGAGATAGAGTGATGGAGATCTATGAAAAACATCAAGAACGGCGAAGCACGATCACATACCACGAGTAATCATCCTCTAATCATAGAGGGAAGACACCTTATTACCTACGGATAGATGGGATCACCATATTTGACCTTTTTAAAAGAAAAATACCATGTTAGGGCTGCCTAAGAGGAAAAAGAAGTGGTTAAAATAAATAAAGAAGTGTGATCAACATTTTAAGGATGTAGTTTCTTGCAACGCACAGTTTAGTCACATAGTTAGGAAACATATGTGCTAACCACGCTATAGCCTATGACTCAAGGTTAACACTCACATGATAATAACTCATGGTCTCAAAACCATGAACCACCTATACCTAATCCACTACCTCAAAATGACTTAATCAATATTTCAAATCACACCGTTTCTCCTTAGTGGACGTATGATTTTATAAAATCATGTACTACCTATACGCCATCCCTTTTTTCCCGATATCACAACACATTATTTCTTAAAAGTGTTTCATAGTTTCCACTTATAGTTCACAACCCATGAACCTATATAAAATCCCAAAAAATAGTGAAAAGTTCTCCAAAATCACCCAACCCTCACCCATAAACATCATATGCTTAATAATATTTACAAAAGAGTCACATACAAGAAACTATGGGTGATAAAAAAAATTATTTTATATATTATGATATATATATATATATATATATATCCCACTAAATAAAAATCATTGGTAATTTTTATTAAATAATCGTTCTATTTTTAATAATGTAATTTTATTCTTAAAAAACATCTGTTCTTAAATAATGATTTTTATTAATTTTCATGAAACAATTATTATAATTAATTTTTTTGAAATTTTATAAATTTAATTTCATACAATGGAAATATTTTTTGAAATTGGTATATAATAATTATCTTTGGGTAAAATTTGGAATTTTTAGTAAATATTTACTTTTTAAGGAAAAGTGAAAAATACAAATATGTCTAAAAATGTCATTTATATTCGATAAAATAGGAATTTTAAAAGACTCATTATTTATTGAATATGATTTAAATGAATACAAGTAGTATTTATTTATATTTAAGAAAATAAATTTCTTTTGAATCCACTTTATGTAGTATTTTAATATATGTTTGTCATTATGTTTAATAATAGTTTTTTCCGAAATCAAGTTTAGAGTGCCTAATATTTCATCATTTTAATTAATTTTAAAAAGGTAATGTTAAATTATTTAAATTTAATATATATATATATATATATAATTTGTAAATAATTTTTTATTAATATTAGAACATTTTTATTATCCTTTATTCAGAAAATATAAATTATTTTTTTCATGCCAAATACATTTCTAGAAATTATTTAAAGGTTACAATGAGTAGTTTCCTAGAAATATATCCACTTTTGGATACCCCAAGTGGATGTGGATTTGGCAGAGATGTACCTAGTTAAAATAATGACAAAAAAACCATTTTCATCTAGAATTTGTTAGGAACTAGTTCAAAATAATGGTCCTTACTGTACACCTAGTATAACACTCACATGCGATATGCCTTGGGAATTCAAAAATCCTTTAAAAACCATCATGAATGATTTAAATATAAGATAGCTATGAATAACCATTGATAACACTAGGGTTTAATTTTTTAATTAAGGTGTAAAAACATAGACATCCTATAAGTGACTTCTATGATTATGAGGTTTCAAACTATGATTATGTTTTCTTACAATATGTTTTTTGACTTTATTTAATGGATGAAACCCAAATGAAGAAAATCAATGGTTTGTCTGATTGGAACTAAAATTATTTTCATCCCGATAATTCAAATTTTATGGGAGATGAAATGAAAATCATTAATTACATGGTCTCATAAATTTCTCAAGATATTAATCATGATGAAATTTCAATCAAAAAAAGAAAGGGTCTATGTTATGTTGAGTCTCTCATGAGGCAGAGTCTACCATCTTTTAGTGGGTCTTATAATCAACATGTTTTTAAAAAATTTATTGGTACCACTGAAAATTTATTTCCTGGTTTATAGTTTTGGAACATAACCAATTTTTGTGGCTATTTATTATTCATATGGGGAAGTGACCCAATAGTTGACTATAATCATGTATTTGAGGCAGCAAAATAAAATTGAATCTATGGATTTGGACGAGTTCAAGAAAATATTCTTCAATAACTACTTTCATTATCTTATTTGTATAAATATGGAGAATGAGTATCTATAGTTAATGAAAATGGATTATGAATTAATTAGTACCTATAAGGTTAATTTAACAAGACTTATAAGGTATTCTTTTAGAATTTTCATCCAACCTAAATATTTGGTTGAAATTTTTTTCACTGTCTTAAAACAATGTCCCTAAATGAAGTTAGTCATAAGATACATTAGTATATATAAATAGATTTTTTATTATGATATCATGGCAGAAATGGAGGTTATAGTTACATATCAGTCACTTAGATTTTCAAAAAAAAATAATGAGTTAAAATGATAATCTAAATACCATAGAGAGTATAAGATTAAAATTTCATTATTCTCAAACTGTAGGAAGAATAAAGGAAAAAATTGTGTTAATGGTTATAATTATTATTTTAGGAGAGGAAGTGAAGGGCATTTGGAAATTAACACATGATGTTATGTAATGATGTTGGTTAACAATATAAAGAGAGAGAATGATGCACAGAATCCACCTCCCAAAATTTAGTTTTTCAAGTGTAAGCACATTGGGAATTATACTAACCTGATCCCAAAATTGATATTAATGATGATTATCGGTCTCATCGTCCTCTAAAACCTAGGGATAATGGAAATTCACATGTGACCGTTGTTTTAGATGAAGGGTTATATAAATATTTAGTGAAATAAGTACATACCATCCACTCTACAACTAATTAATGTAATTATTGATTATAAAACTACACTTAATTCCTATCAAAATAGATTTAAAATATTACATAGATTCCAAAAAAGGATTAGAAGTTGAATTACTAGTTAAAACCACTAATGGTATGATGATCACATCTCAATACTATGATTCCATCCCAATTTTCATTAGTGGGAATGTGCTTCTGGAAAATCGTTTCATTCTTCCTATGGTTTAATCTAACATAATCTTATGAATGGATCCTCTTTCTCTACATAAATCCCATATAATTCTTAAAATATGGGAAGTTACGTTTGGTATTTCAAAAAAAAATGATTTCCTTTCAGTGTAAAGATATGTATAAAATTATTTCAGAGATTAAATCAAGTGATTGGGTTATACTTCTCATTTAGAAGGAGTTTTTATATCAAATTCTTGTGGAGAAACTCAAAATCAAAAAAAAATTATAGTTTTAAAAGAATTTTTTAATGTCTTTTGGAAATTCTAATCCAATATTCCACCAAAAATAGATGTTTAGTTTTTAATTGAACTCATACTTGGTAAAACCCCAATTTCATAGACTCCATATAGTATGGTAAAATTGAGTTGTTTGAATTGATGAAGAAAATTGAAGACAACCATAAAAAATATATTAAATCGGTCATGTGGGTCACCATGAGGTGAACCTATTCTTTTTTTGAACTAACGATAAATTGATGAGACTATGAATTTGTAATTAGGAGTTGGACAAGATCAAAATCAACACCAATTATCCTCTTCCCTATATTGATGAAATACTTAATAAACTACACGAAGCTATATATTTTTAAAATATTGAAATTTATTCTGAATATCAACAATTAAGGGTTAATAATGATGATATACCAAAGAATTTTTTTTCAACAAGGTATGGAAACAATTAATATATAGAGATTACTTTTGTTTTTACTAATGGCCCTATTATCTAAATAAATTTTATGAATGGAGTCTTTATAGATAATCTTGATCAGTTTTTTGTAGTCTTTATATATGACATTATTATCTACTCATTGACTCAGAAATAGAATGTAGACTACATGAGAATTGTACTAAAGACACTAACTATTGGGACATTGTACGAAAATAAAATTAAAAAGTGTAAATTTTAGCTGTAAGAGTTTTCATTTATTGGGTAATATAATCTCTAGAGATGGTATAAAAGTAGATCTATAAAATACAGAGGATGTTAAATAATTCACTAGAACATCATGGTGATTATGATCAGTAGTTTTCCTGGATTACATGGATATTATTGAATCTCTATTGAATGGGTTTTAATCCATCATGACTCCTCCAAAAAGGGATTTGGATTTTTTCTTATGCATAATAACATGATAATAGCCTATGTTTCACAACAATAGAATATTTTTAGAACAAAATTACCCAAATAATGATTTGGAGTTTTCTATGGTTATTGTTTCATTACCGGTATAGATTAATTATCTTTATGAAAAAATGTGTAATTTATCTATTTATCGCATAGTTATAATGTATAAATTCCCATAGAAAGAGTTGAACATGCACTATAGAAAATGGATATATCTAATTAAAGATTATGTCCTATCAATATGTTACCACCCAGGGAAAGAAAACATGTAGGGAAATGATTTTAGTCGAATGTATCATTGTAAATTATACATGATAAGGGTCCCAAAATATTTGATATCTATATATTCAAAAGATTATTCATGAAATACTGAACGATGAGGAAATATTACATCTTACTTAGTTGAACGTTTAAACCTCTATACATGTGGATATTAAATAGGTGTAGAAGGATGATTTATAGCTAAAAAATAATTTTTCAATTTTTTTTAAAAGGTGGGGGAAGGCCCCAAATTATTTTATTAAAAGAAAAAGATCGAAGAGACATCAAGCAAGCCAAAATCAAAAGCAAACAAAACAGAACGATGTTTTCAAGAACCCCTTTCTGGGGGACCAATCTTCTTTCTGATTTTATCCGTGATGATATTCTCCTTGCTCCGCATCTCATACCAGAGATCTATATTGACGCGCCCATGCCCACGCCCCCTCACTCTCCCTCCAGTGTATTTGGCTTCTATTTCCGAAGCTTGTTTTAGCAAGGTTTCTAAGTCCTCATTAGAGCTATCCTCTTGAGACATCTCTCTTCTTTTCATTTCATAAATTCTTTTATCATTATTCTTTTGGATTCATGTTCTAACCTTCTGCCATGAATCCTCTTTTACCTCCACATTGACATCTTTCCCATTCATTTACCACCTCACTTGCGTAGCTGGGGTGCTCAATCCCTACACACTAACCACAACATGTTGATCATATGGAACTTCCAAGGATGTACTCACCTTCTTATCATCCAAAGGAGTGGTATGAGAATCCAACTCCTAAATTTTTGTTTGGTCAGCCTCCACTTCTGGTAATTCAGAATGTGTATGAGAGTCCTTTCCTGCATTTTTAGCCACTACTAGTGGTTCTGATATTAAATATGGCAGCTCATTTTTCCCAGAAGATCCAGGTGTAGCAACCTGGGTGGTCATCTTTGAGGGAGTGACCGAGGTAGAGACCTTCTGTATAACAATTCCTACCTCATTGTGAGTCTCAACTTGAATAGACACCAAATGAACACCAGGAGGGACTTGGGCTGCATCCTTGTTACCAGAACAAGCTTGAAATATAGCTTGATCATCTCGCTGAACATCGGTGATAATCTGTGCAGCATAAACAGGGTTAGAATCAACATCTTGAGCTGTATAAACATCCAAAATAGGACATGTTTCTGCATTAAAAGGATTAGAAATAGACAATGTAGGGGTCTCCATGTGTCCCTCTTCCACAACATCTTCCCATGATCTTTTAATTTTCCCAAGGGTCAAATTTTCACTGGAATCCACTAGAATTTTGTCAGCAAATTGTCCATTCACTATAGGCTTATTCTAAGATAAATTCAACTAAGTTTGAACCTGCATAAAGCCAGGTTTCTCTATTTGAATTTTGGAACATGTTTTAGAATCATTCCCCTAAAGTGAGAAAATCGTGCAAGTCGTATGCCTCCTGCAATTAGTTTCATCATGTCCTATAACTTTGAAATCCAAAAAGAATTTAGGTAAGATTTCATACTCAATTTTCAGCACTAATTCCTCATCATTAGTGGATAAGAAAACTCTATCAATCAATGTGGAACAAAGATCAACTTATACAAGGTATCTAGCAATGTGACCGTACCTGGCTACTTCAGTCTCTCTATCCATCCTGATTGGAACACCAATAGCTAAGGATATATCATAGAGAATCATAGGATGCCACAGTATCCAATTTAGACCCAAAATTTTAATTCAACCATGTTCTGCAGTGTTACCAATTTCAATTAGCTTGAATGTTCTATCCCATTCTCTAATGTGCAGAGCTCCGGGATTGAAATAAAGTTAGTAAAATACCCATACTCATAGCTTGAGATCCTCCGAGGGGAAGAGCAAGTGGTATAATCCCTTCCCCAGGGATACGCATTGACAGGAGCTGAAACCCCAGATCTCTGAAAGCCGTTGTTCGAGGTAAACCATCTTCCACGGTTTTGATCCCTTCCAAAGAATCAGCCTGGAAATTATTGAGTGATCCCCTAACTATAATCTCTCAGCAACCGCATCTGAATCCACCTTGACATGGGCCACCAAATCCTTCTTTCTGATTCCTGCAAATGAACCCTTAAAATGGGAAAAGGACAAGTTGTTATCGCTAACCCCGAGCGACCTCTCCCTGGGGATTTCGGCTTTCATCGCATCTACACCATCCGAAATGCTAAGAGCATTCTTGTGAGAGTTGAATCTATCTGGATTTAAGAAGTGATATGCCATATTCAGTTGATTTAGCGAGCAAGGAAACCCTAGTCGATCACTTTACTATGTCATCATAGTTTATCAGTATTAGAGAAGACTTCGCCATGGATATAATTTCAAGGGTACGCCTTAAAGAAGTGGTAAGGCTTCATGGTGTACTATATTCAATTGTATTGGATCATGATACATGTTTGACCAAAATGTTCTACAGAAGTCATCAGAAATACCATTGTACAAAATTGTGTTTGACCACTGTTATCATCCTTAGATGAATGCATAATCTAAAAGAATAGTTCAAACCTAAGAGGAAATGATGATATCTTGTTCTCTTGATTTTAATGATTTTTGGGATCAACTTCTTCCTCTACATGACATTATTAATAAAAATATATTTCACATAATAATTCATATCGCTCTATATGACTCCCTCTGTGGAAATAAATGTAGAGCTCCAACGCATTGGAATCAAGTTGGAGAATGAAATCTATTGGGTCCTATGATCACTGAAGATATGATAGTGAATTCCAGAGACATTCAACAACATATAAAGAAAGTTTATATTTGATTAAAACTATATGTAAATAATAATCGGAAGTGTCCTATAATTTGGTGTTGGGGACTTGGTGTTTCGAATAATTCTTCTGTGGAAGAAGTTCATGAGATTCAATAAGAACTGGAATTTAAGCCCTAGGTATATCAGTCCCTTTGAAATTAATGATCATTTTAGGATGGTATTAAATCACTTCGAACATCCACCAAACCTTCATCAATTCCATGATGTGTTCCATATATCACTACTAAATTAGTACATGCCAAAACCATAACATGTACTAAACTAATTGGTCATATCATTGTAGCATGATCTGTCTTTTGAGGAACAACCAGTTGATATTCAAGATCATATGGAGAATGTTATTCTAAATAAGATCACTCACATGTTAAATGATTTTTAGGTAAGAAACAAATTATATAATGTTGTGTGGGAATATGACAATATGATGAGGGAGAAGCATCCTAATTTATCTGTATCAGGGTGATGAATTTCAAGGGTGAAGTTTATTTTAATGGGTGTAGAATGTAACACCCTGAGTATTTATGAACCTTTTTTTGGGATAAATTAATATTCATTTATTTATTTTATTTCATGCTACACCAGGTGTAGATTGTTTTATACACTACACCATGTTAATCATTCATAACACATAAAACATTATTATCTTTTATAACATGAAACAATTAGTTTTTATGAAACCAATTTTTTTTTATGGAAGATAGTTATAACCTAGAATTTAAAATTTTAAATATGAATATTAATAACTAATTTAAACATATGATTTATAATTTATTTATATAAATAAAATATATTGACCTTAAAATACATAATTTTCTGTAAGGAATTTATATAAGAACCTAGATCTTCAATTTAGGGATGGATCTTTATTTCGGGTGGTTTTTTTAGAAAAATAATGAAATGGGAATTTTTTATGTACACATTTTTTACTTATGAGTACATACCGTGTACCCAAGTACCGCATACAACCACGTACTGGCTATGTAATGGCCGAGTTCATGGCCATGTGGTGGCCTGGAAGACCGCCTAAAGTGGGGGTCGGTTGAGGCTAATACACGAAATATAAATTTAATGAACATGCAATAAATATTAATTTTTAATTTATGAATCAGTACAGAATCGCTTCTCAAACCCAAAACCCACTTCTTCTTCTTGTGTTTCGTACAACAGTGCTAAGGAACAAAGAACAAAGATCAAGCCCCTATTTCTCCGTTTGACCTCCCATTGAGACATTGTTAGGTGCATTGGAATACCACTTGTGAGTTCACAATTACCCCAGAGCCTTTCTTCTAATTCCTCCTCTCATGTGGGTTATTCAATGTTGCACTTTTTTTACATTTTTGTAGATATATGTTGTATCAGGCTGATTCATGTTCTTATGGGCAAGTGTGTTGCTCATAGGAGATCAAGGTAGGTGGTTAGTGTATTTTGTTGATTATGATTGGATTATATATACTAAAAGTGTTGTATAACCACATTTGGGGTTTTTTGTGTTTCGAATTCGACCCTATTTATTACCTGTTATGGTTTGTTAGACTGATAAAAGGGTAATTGATTATGCATAAGGTTTTATACATTGATTATGGGCTTGTTTACTTTCTTTGATTGATTATGGCCATTTGGTCTAGAATTCCTATTAGGATTGCCTTATTTTACATGCCTTGTGTTGTCAGGATAGAGTTAATGATTATATGAGATGCTTGTTATTTACATTGTGAAAGATTGACCAAGGGAATTTGACTGTGTTATCTTTCTAAGGTGGGGTCATTTATGTATGAATTGTATTTACATTGACCCAGAGGTATTGAATGTGAGATCTACTAGGTGGTCATATACTAGAGGGGTTAGAACGTGAGAGAAACCCCATAGGTCATTATTAAATGAATTTATGCTATGTTGACCAAGGGGTATTGATCATGTGAGTGCATAGGTGGTTGTTTGTAAATGTTTAGTTCTATGTTATACTAGAGGGGTTGGACCATGAGAGAAACATAGAGAGTAGTTATTAAATGAATTGTTGTTTTGTTGGACCAGGTGGGATTAGACTATGAGTACTTTCCCACATGGTTGTTGTTGAATAATTGAATGATTGTGATGAGTCTTCCAAGCCAAAGAAAAAGATTGGACTCAGTCTTACTTGTTTTTTTAGATGGTATTATGAGATGTTTGTTGTTACAATTACATAGGGGATAGAGATATTATGCTAGATCCTAGATTTTAAATGATTCATCTGATAAATATTAATCATAAAAAAATGTAATTGAAAAATGTAGGATTGTTTATTTGAGTAATTCATAGTCTATTACATCATTTATGCATATTATTTACTATATATATATATATATTCAATGATATTTAGGTAGAGATTCTTTGGTGGTTACATACTGGGATTCATCTCACACCCTATTTGGGTCTTATTTTTAGACCCAACAAGATTATATGGTTGCAGGTGTAGATAAGGGAAAGTACCCTTATTCATGAGGTACATGAATTCTGTTTGAGTTGAAGATCATGTGACTAAGATGAGGCTTGAGATGCTTTTGGAGTTTACTAGTTTTATGTATATTGGTTTTATTATTGTATTTCCAGCATTGCGAATTGTTTTTTGGAATTCTTAGACACATGTGACATGCATCATTTACATATATGCTCTATTTTAATACTACTATCAGCATTCCGCTATTTATTTCTATTTGGTTTTACTTCTTCCTCAGCTATTTACTATTTTTTATTTTGTTGTGTATACTCTACCAACAAGGTAATAGTTTCCATAATGTCTTACCTCATCCCTTGCATCTATTCAGCAACCTATGGCATTTGGGGAAATGTGATTGAGGTTATGTTACCACCTGGGTTTGGGGCACCTTTGGGAGGCACCTGGATCTTGGATGTTACAAAGTGGTATCAGTGGGTTTTTTTCATACTATTTGGATCCTATAGATTGGGATAGGATGGAATATGTTGTTTCTAATAAGTTATTACCTATAGTAGCTAACCCATGTATATAGAAAAGACAAATTTACCTCAAATGTTCCAATTTTTCAATTTTTTCAATTGTTACAGTTTATTCGATTTTATCGTTGGGTGATTCACTTGGGTTGTGATGTTTGGATTTATATCGTTGTGGTTCTATTTATATTAAAATGCGATGAGATGAGGGTATGTCATCTCATGCATAATAGCAGCACTTGCTATAGATCACAGGTCATAAATTCTTCTCATGCCATTTAGGATGCATTACTGATTACGTGCTGCTGTGATAGATGTTGTTCTAGTTATACATGTTGTTGTGATAGATGTCATGATAGAATACCATATATTTTGATAGGGTATTATAATATTTGATCTTTCATTAGAATGGATTCAAAAATTTATTCCCGGTGGTGTTATGGGCCCTCTTGGATCAAAATTTATTGGATCTTGTTTGAACATTAGTTGAATTTTTTCAAGTTATGATGTGAAAAAGTATGCCAACCATTGATTTGTTTGGAGTATGGGCTCCCCGAGATAGTAATCCTCATCCCTTGGCCAAAATTTTATATTTTAATGGTTCTAGAAATGTTTCTAAGGCATAATGTCTAGAAACCCAGAAAACAAGGTGTGTGTTGTTATAAACATTCTCTATGTGTTCTTTTTTTCTAGAAGAAATAGATTTTCTGAAGTACACAACATCTATGATATGTACACCTCATGTAGTCTTTTTCTATGTGACTGAATGTGTGATAAGAGATAAAAGGTTATAAAATATTTGGTAGAACACGACCTGAACATTAAGTACCAACTTTGTTGTAGAGATGATGTATCCATCCATGTGAAAAATGACATGGGTGGATGAAATTTGGTTGGTACACACCGTGTATAGCTTGTAGACACTATGTGGTGATCGACTATGTATCTGGCTGTGTGACTAATAACACAGGTGGATGGAGCATAAGTAGTACACACCGTATCTAGGGAGAACGTACCATGTACTATTACTCAGGAGAGAACCATGTAGTTGTAGCCATGTTGAAGAACCTTGGTAGGAGAAAAAATTTAAGTACATGTTGTGTATAAGGATGAACATGCCATGTATATAAGGTGTTACATTCCCAGTTTGATATAGGTACACACCCATGTTATGTATTAAGGGAACACGCCATGTAACCCTCTTTTATAAAACTCAAATTCCTTCTTATCATGTTCCATTCTTGATCTTTTAAGTTGATGTACATGATAATATTGAACTGATGTGTGCTCTAGACCTTGTATTGTCATTCCATCAAGGCCTCTTACGATTGTGCACCAGTTACGGGGTGATGATAAGACACCAGAAATGGTAGATCAGGGAAAACCAGCTGATCCTCCTTTCATTATTGTCATAGAACCGGCTGTTATACCAGACATAGTTGGTGATTCATAGTTCTATGAAGGGGTTTCGAGGATGTTACATACATTTCAAGGAGAACAAAAACCTTCCCCGACTATGGAAGAGTTTAATAGGGTCTTCCAAGAGCATCATCCTCTAAATTTTTAGCGGATGGGTAACCATAGGCTATAAATTCATGGATAGAGGTTGTGCTTGCAATCACTGAGCTTCTAGAGATTCCTTTGTAGATAAGGGTGAAGCTTGCAACTTACATGCCACGTGGTTCGACAAAGAGATAGTGGGATGTTATCTCATAGGTAGTAAGTCATCGAGATAAGGATTGGAAAGAGTGTCAGGGGACCTTCTATGTTTACTTCTACCCTGATATATTGAGGGCTGATCGAGCTTGAGTGTTCATTCATATGGAGCAGGGTTCTCTTTCAGTAATGGATTACTCCTATTATTTTTAAGAGCTTCAGAGCTTCTCCCCTATTTTTGGAGGTGACGAGTTTTCATTGGATATTATATTTTAGTATGGTCTCAGATATGATATCTGATCATAGGTGAATGTTTTCAAGATGAATTTGGTGATCGTTTTAGTGAATCAAACGCTGATTACCGAGAAAAATCTAAGGGAGTTGGGAGTTGTGATCCATTGTAGTTAATCATCCAGAGCTAGTTCTCCATAGATAGATAGCATGAATAACCATAGGGATATTTTACGTGATCATTCATCCGGTATCAGGGTGGTATTCTACTACAGTGGGAATAGTAGGAATATAAGATGACATTGCCTGAATAACCCAGTCGAGTGATGATCTAGTGACAAGATGGGACACATTTTGTGTTTTTTCTTTATGTTATAACCAGCATAGAGTGATAGGGGATCTATTATGACTCCCCATTTAGGATCAGGACCACCAGTTTATCATCAGTTTGGGAACTGGAGTTTTTTAGGCCATTATGATAGAGGAGGAGGTTGTGGTCATTGTATCCAAACAACAGGTTTTCAGCAACAACATGGTGGATTATCTAAGAATAGTCAGGAAGGGTTGTAGGGCCGCAGTACAGTTCATAATTTTTCAATGGAGTAGACCCAAGAAGAAGAAGGATCCCTGACCCTATATAGTTAGAGGTAAGATTAATTTTTCCTCAGTTTTATCTTCTTCTCTTTTTGATATACGGGCTTCCCATATTTTTATATCTGTTTCTGTTGTTGAATGACTTAGGTTATTCATTATTACTTCTGATAATTTTTTGATGAAACACACTCGGTTATGGATTAGTATGGAAAATGTAAATTAGTGAAAGGAGTTTCCTCTTATGGTATGTGGGATTCACTTCCTATGGTACCTCTATGTCATAGAGATGACAGGATTCGATGTAATTCTCAAAATCGACTTGTTTGTATCTTTTCAGGCCTTTGTTGACTGTTATCACCACAGGGTGAGTTTCTCATCACCATAGGGTGGTAATTGTATACACATGGTCTAATGGGATGTCCATCTGAGAAGAGCATGACCTGGGAATCATGGGACTGGAGGAATTATAGCCCATATTGCATGTTTATATTTGGATGACAAGGGACATCATAGATGGACTTAACTGCAGTGGTGGATCATTTAAAAAATAACTTTATAGACAGATTTTCTAGTATACATCCAGAGATAAAGGTATATTTGTCTATTGACATAATTCTAGGAGCGACACTAGTGTCTATTCCTCCTTATAGGATGTCTACACAAGTGTTATAGGAGCTGAAGAAACAATTAGAGGAGTTGTAGGAAAATATTTTCATCTGACCCAATACTTCTCCTTAGGGTTTTCCTGTCCTTTCTGAGAAGAACGTGGATAGTACACTCAAATTTGTGTGGATTATTAGAACTTGAACCAGTTTATGGTTAAGAATTGATAAAATTTTCCAAGGATTGATGATCTATTTGATTATCTTTGAAGAGCCCAGTTGTTGTCAATGATTATTGGAGTTCCAGTTATTATCAGTTGCATGTTAGACCATCATATATACATCTTATAGACATTTAGAGATACTATGTTCTATATGAGTAGTTTTTTATTCCCTTCTGTCTCATGAATGTGACAACAGTTTTCATGGAACTGATGAACCGAGTGATCTATCGTTACTTAGATTTTTTGTTGTAGTCTCCGTGGACAATATATTTGTGTACACTCACGGTTGACACGACCATTACATCTACATTGAGACCATATTTAGAAAAACGAGAGATCATTAGTTATATGCTATGATCTCAAAGTGCATCTTTTGGAGGGACCCAATTCTCTTCTAGTCTCTTGATATATCAAAGATAGAAGTATCCATAGAACCAGAGAAAGTGAGGGAAGTAGTTTCGTGGGAGATGTTTAAGAACATCATTGAGTTATGAGTTTCATTAGGTTGGCTGGAAACTACATGCACTTTATTCAGGACATTTCACACTTAGCATCACCACTGACGAGCCTGACTAAGAATGGTGCAAATGGGGTAGATATTATATTAGAAAGGACTATCCCTACGAGAGAGTGTTTTAGGCGAGGACCCAACTCCTAGGTGGACCGTAGATGATATCAAGGTATTTTATTTTTATAGACACATATGGGTGTCAGCATACATATGTGAGGAGTTGATGAAAGATTTTAATTCCTCATTTTGGTGTCAACAAGAAGTATCAAGATCTACACCGTCAGTATTGGTAGATAGGTATGAAGAGGGATTTAGCTAGTTTTGTTATGAGATGATCCACCTATCAGCAGGTGAAGGTAGAACATTAGCGACCGGAAGGTCATTTACAGCTAGTACCCATTCACGAGTGGAAGTGGAATGATGTCACAATTGATTTTATGACAGCTTTATCAGGGTCGTATCGAGGAAATGATGTGGTTTCGGTTTTTTTGATAGACTCGTGAATGTTGCACATTTCATTTTAATCAAAGAAACCTTCTGTGTTGATGAGATTGGAAGGTTGTACATCTGAGATATTGTATGCATGAATGGGGTTACATAATCTATTGTTTCAGATGGGGACACCTAGTTTAATTTTTGTGTTTTGTAGGGACTATAGAGGACTTCTGTTACAAAGGTATTTCTAAGTACAACTTACAATCCACAGACAGACGGTCAGTCTAAGTGCAAAATTCAGGTTCAGGAGGACATGCTTCGAGCATGCATCCTAGATTTCAAGGGCTCTTGGGATAGATACATACCCCTGATGGAGTTTTCTAACAAAAATAGTTTTCAATTAATGATTTAGATGTCACCTTATGAGGTTTTTTAAGGTAGGTCATGGCGATCACCCCTATATTACCTATAGGCAAGAGAGTTGGCTATGATGGGAACTCATCTTGTCTAGGAGACCTAAGAGTAGGTGGAGTTGATTAGAAAGAGGATGGATGGTGAACAATCTCACCAAAAGTATTAAGTTGATCGACAGAGATCACCTCTGGATTCCAAGGTCTGAGATCTAGTTTTCACACTTGTCACACCGAGGTCGGGACAAAAGATTATTAGGAGAAAGGGGAAGCGTTCACCAGGATATGTTGGGCCATTTTTGGTTTTGGTGGGATTTAAACTGGTATCTTATCAGTTGAAATTACCTCAATGGTACCGGTATATGCATGACCGTTTTCATATTTCTCATCTATGATGTTACATTTCCAACCCGCCTCATGTTTTCTAGCCCGAGGAGGTTGACTTGGAGGTGGATGCATCCTTATAGGAGCACCCAATCCGGATTTTGTATTGTAGCAGGTAGGTTCTCTATTGTCAGTATGTACCTCTAGTATGGTAGATATGGAGGCATGAGTGAGTTCAGGATGAGACTCGGGAGAGGGAGGCTAAATTACAATCACAATGGCCAGAGGTGTTTGATGTTTTTTCTAAATCACCCTTAGAAGGGGAATTTTAGGACAAATTTCATTATGGGGGATGTTTTTAAGAAACCTAAACATAATTTTTGTTATATTAAATTATTTTGGGTTGTTTTTATGAAAAAAGAAGAAGTGGTAATTTTATAAGTTCACACCGTGTACTTATGAGTACATGTTCTACACCCGGGTACCGCATACAACCGAATACTGGCCATGTAACATCCGAGTGCATGGCCACGTGGTGACCCAAAAGGATGCCTAAAGAGGTGGTTGGTTGGGGATAATACACGACGTGTACATCAAATGAAAAGCTAATGTACTTTTCTTTTTTAATTGATGAATCAGAGCAGGGTTGCGTCTCATCTCCATAACCAACTTATTCTTCTTTTGTTTCATACAAGGGCACCTAGGAACGATAAAAAAATATCAATCCCCCCTTTATCTGTCTATCCATCAATTGAGATGATGTCGGGTGTGTTGGAATCTCATCAGTGAGTTCACAATTTCCCTAGATCCTTTCTTCATTATTCCTCCTCTTTTGTGGTTTATTCAAGTTTGAATGTTTTTCACCTTTTTGTAGATCTACGTTGTTTTAGACTGATTCAATGGCTGATGTTCAATATTTTTGATCATATGACATCAATGGAGGTGGTTTGTGCCTTTTATTGGTTATATTTGGATTATATATGGTAAAAAATTGTTATAACAACATTTGGGGTTTTTCATGTTTTCAATTAGACATTGGATATTACCTGTTATGGTTTTGTAGACTGATAAAAGGGTAATTTCTTATGAATAAGGTTTTATACCTTGATTATGATTGTATTTATTTTTTTGATTGTTTATAACCATTTTCTCTAGAATTATTTTTAGGCTTTCCTTTTTTCCATATGTTATGTTGTTAGTATGGAGTTACTAATTATAAGAGATGCATGTGATTCGCATTGTGAAAGTTTAACTAAGGGGAATTTGTTTGTGAGAGCCTCCCTATGTGTGGTCATTTAAGTATGATTTTTATTTGTTTGTGAGAGCCTCTCTAGGTGTGGTCATTTATGTCAGATTTTTAGTTATGTTGAACCAAAAGTTTTGAATATGATAGATTCCAATAGCTCATATAAGTGTTGGTTTAAACCATGAGAGATACCTATAGGGTCCTTATTAAATAAATTGATGTTGTGTAGTCCTAGGGATATTGACTATATGTGACTCCATTGTGGTCATTTTTATATGTATAGTGATATATTATCCCAAAGGTTTTAGACCATGAGAGCTACCCCAAGGGACTTTATTAAATGAATTGTTGTTATGTTGGACCAGGGGGGACTAGACTGTGAGAACTTTACAGGGTTGTTATTGAATAGTTGAATGATTGTGATGAGTCTTCAAATCCAAATCACAATCGTTGACTCAGTTATACTTATTTTTTTGATGGTCCTATGAGACATCTTTTGTTACTATTACACAGGGGATATAGAGCCTAGGCTAGATCCCAAGGTTTACATGATTCAGCTGATGAATACTAAACATAAATTAATGTAATTGAAAATTGTATTATTTTTTATTTTTGAGTACTTCCTAGTTTATTACTTCATTTCTACATATTACATTCTATATATATATATATTCACTAACTATTAGGAAAAGATATTTTTTTGGTATCCTATTGATATTTTTCTCACAATTGGTTTGGGTCATGTTTTCGGACCAAAACGGATTATATGGTTTTAGGGGTAGATAAGGGAAATATCACCTCTTCATCAGGTACATGATTGTTGTTGGAGATGGGGATTATAAGACCAAGATGAGGCTCTCTATGCTGTTGGAGTTTACATGTTTTCAGTACATCGATTTCATTATTGTATTTCAAGAAATGTGAATTGTTTGGATGATTTCCTAGACACATGTGACATGCATCATTTACATATATTGTTCACTTTTTTATTACTACCAGTCTTTTGCTATTTATTTCTATTTGGTAATACTTCTTCTGCTGTTGATTACTATTTTTTATTCCATTTTGTATACTCTACCAATTATGGAATAGTTTATCCAATGTATTACCTCAACCTTATATACTTTTTGGTAGCCTCTATCATTTGGAGAAATGAGCTTGAGGTTATGTGACAAACTGGTTTCAAGGAACCATTGGGCATCACGTAGATCCGGGATGTTACACATTATACGAATGGAAAATATTTTTTTAGGAATTTTTTTCCTTTTTAGAGAAGTCATAAAATTAATTTTTCACACATTTAAAAATTTAATTTAATATAATACAATAAATATTTTAATTCATAATATCTAAATAATATTTTGGTAAATGTTTTGGTATGTTCACAAATATTTCATTTTTGGATGAATTGTGAAAAATACTAAATTTAAATTATAAATATTCATTTTTTCAAATTTATTTATATGGTTAAATTATCTATTATTTTTCTTTTGAAGTATTATTTGTAATAGATGGTTTCATTATTAGGATCAGTTTGTCCCTTAAACTGCATTGGATCATCTTTAATTGGTTATTAGAGAGGCTTGTATTCATCAGAATAGCCATTATTTCTACTCGATTCAGGATATTTATTTATTATGGTGGCTTAATGTAAAAGGTTATTTTTATCTTCCGCATGGTACTTTTGATGTTTTTTGGCAGCCTCCTTTTTCAGGTTGGATTAATGTCAAAACATATGGATCATCATGAGGCAATCTAGGTTTTTCTAGTTATAGAGAAATTTTCAGAAATCATTTCGAGGATGTTTTGGGATGTCTCTTTGGATCTTGTGGTTTTTTCCCATCCCTTGAAGCTGAAATGATGGGTAATATTATTACTATTGAGATATTTTCAGCTCTTTTTTGTAATAAACAATGGTTGGAGTTTGATTCTTCAATAATATTTCAAAAAATGGACGCTTTTCAGAGAAGAGTTTATGGTCGTAGATTTCTTGTTGGGCTACCTGTTTAGATTTACATTGTCCCATTAACTTTTTAATCACTCATTATTATATGTTTGACAATTTTTTGAAGAATGGTCTCACCAAAAAGGGTTCTTATGGTGATAATATGGCCTGGTTGGCTGAAAATACTGATGTCCACTTGCCTTTACTTCAAAGAAACTTTTCTAAATCTCCACTTTTTAGATTGTTGTAATTGGATATTTATTTTTACCTAATTTAGAGGATTTATCTTTTGGGAAATTTTTTTTTCATAAAAATAAGTATAACACATATATGTATTATTCAATTTATCAAGTTTAGTTCATTTCAACCAATTTCACATTGAAGTTGGATATAGAATAATTTCAATGTTTTGAACGTTTTCATTTAAACAAATCATCATCTTATCCTGCCAGCACGATTAATTTAAAAATAATTTCTTCAAAATATCTAATTAAAATTTTAAAAATGTATTCCATATTTGTAATCAAAAGAATTTGTAATTTATAAAATGGAAAAAATAATTTTTTACCAATGTGAATAAAGAAAGTAATTATAATTAATTATAATGTTTTGGGGGGAAAAAGATTACTTCGAGGATAAACATAAAACATAAGAAGTAAAAAATGAATGTTAACATGTCAAAATCCAATTATATGGAAATATTTATACCATAAAAACTATTTTATTTAATTTTAATCATTATTTTAGGTACATTATATAAATAACACCTCACAATAGTTTTTAACTTTTGATATTTAATAGAATCGAACTTTCCCTCCACTATAAAAGGGTACTCACCCACCTAACATATTCACACATATCAAAAAAACTTAAATATCCTGAACATATCCCAATATCTGCCAAAATTTCCTACAGTCATCCTATAATCAGCACTATGGTCAGAAAGAAATATAAGCATGTTATATGGTGCGAACCAAAAAAGAGATACTTACAAAAGGCAACTGTCATCAATGTACATGTTTGATTTATTTATTCCCAAAAACTCAAAAATTATTCTAATATAAACCACATATAATATCTTTAGTGTAATAATTACAATAAGATGTTATTTTTTATGGTTACTACCAACAACATCACACACATCCATCGAATGGGATACAAAATCATCATTTGTGAGTGTTGTAGACTACCCGCTCGCGAATAGATATCATTCTTTATTCCATTACCACATTTCAACGTTTAGAATAATTAGGGAGTTATAGTTTATATATTGTACATATGTTGATATTATGAATATTTAATTTTTATATCGCACATAATTTCATTCTTTCTATATTGTGGGAATACATCAACGCCATTTATGTGAATGGTCTACTACCTTGTGAAGGGTTTTGATTCATTCAAACATTACATTGAATGAATTAAGGATAGTTTTAATAACAATATCCAATATATAAGGCATAAAAATGATAATAGAATGATAATATATCATTTTAAAATATATTGTTTTTCTCCGAAGAGAAAACGATAACACTGTTCATGCGTACGTATGGCATACCTTCACCATTAACAATTTATTTCATTTCCCACTTCTATATTTTATTTTCAATTATAAATATATATATACTGAAAACTTTTTCTATTTTTATCTTACATATAAACAAGAGAGATAATTATAACATGATTAAATTATATAAATCTAAAATATGAAAAATCAAAACAGATATGAAAAAACAAAGCGATTATCCCCCAAAATGTAACTTTAACATGGAGTTGGTAATAAATGAGAATTATAATGTCATGTGTAAATAATATATGGTATTATATTTTTGAATATGGTTATTTTATATATTTATAATAAAAATATATATTTATTATACATGTGGTTTGATCGAGTATGATGAGAGTCAAGAATTAAGGTAATGGATTTTTGTCTCGTTGTTATTTTCTAGGAGACACAATCCATGTTAACCACATATTTCATCTATGTGGCATATAAATTTCCCTTCAATTTAAATTATCATTCTACTAAATAATGTCTTTTTACAAATCTCTTTTTGGATCCCTAATTCATGTGTTTTATAGTGAAAATGTTACAAAATCAGTAATGTAATTATTCTCAGTTTTCCATCATTGTGGCACATGTTATGTTTTGAACCTAAAATCATTTACTAGGTGTTTATAATACCCATTTACATGTTATATCATGAATCAAATTCACTTAAAGATATTTTATGATTCTTTTAATTTTATTTTCTTATAAGGATTATAATTCAAATTTACTAAAGTCTAAAGAGCTTATTGATAAAATATCATCATTTGTTAGGATTGTTTTTAATTATGATTATGTTGATTAAATATTTTGATCCATCCATAGTGAAATATAATTATCTGTCTTGCCACTTAATTTTTCCTGATATCTTTATTTAGTAGGAATATTTTTCTAGTCATTTTTAATGAAAACAATTAACAATTTTTATAATGAAAATTTTAATTTATTTCTCTCTTCTTATAGAAAACCATTTTATTCAAAAAATTATTTTTGAAAAAAAGTTTTAAAAAATATTTAGATTTATTTTTTAAACTCATTTTCAACGAAAATGGTTTTAATTTTTTATAATTTTTAAAACATGTTTCCAATGGTTTTCAAAGATTATTTTATATGTTTTCAACGTTATTTTCAATGAAAATTATCTTAAAATTTTAATATGTGTCAAAATTAATTTTTCAAAGAAGAAAGGATATTTTCATCATCACATTTTTTTCAGAGATATTTCATAATAATTTTTCATCTAATATTAAATCCATTGGTGTTACCTATCACATACAAGGGATATGGTCTAAGAATTCCATTCATATTATTTCTTTGAATGGTTTAGGTTTTGATGGCATATTGTTTATCACACCCATTTTGCTTCCATAAGATTTACCATTATAAAAAACTTATGAAACCCAATTCTTTTCATGTGTTATGATATGAATAATGATTATTAAATTTATATCATCTTTAGAGGTTATTATATGATGACATGTTTACAATACCCATTTCATTTTAGGGGTTTTGATATGATTATTGTTTACAAAATGTACAACCTATATGTATGATTTCACTATGTGATGGATGGATCTTATTTCTCTATCCAATGTATTTACTAAATATTTATATCTCATGATATAGAAAAAGATTGATTTGGGAGTAACCCTATCTCAGTAAAGAATTTTTTATGCTAATAAGGTCTTAGGGGTGAACCTTAACATCTAATATGGGTTGGGGGTTAACTAATTCCACTAATATAGCCTTAACATTTATCCTTGACAACAATGTAAATCATTTATTATGTTTATTTCTCTTCCAAAATTCCATGTACTAAATTTATGTTTTGATTTCCTATATTAATCTATTTATATCCTTATGATTCATGTCTTATGAGATTCAAATATTTTTTCAATGGCTCTTGATTGTGATATTTGATATCTAGAGTACGATCATAAAATGTTATGACCATGTTCTCATATACTTATTCTCATGATCACACTTTCATAAATCCATTATTTACACTTACTAAGAATTTGATCTCACTCGTTATTATGTTTCTTTTCCCCAGGTTATGAAGATATGTACTGTGTATGATGTTTCTAAGATGGGTTCAATTCTTGGAGAAATTTGTGGCAGGAAATGTATATCACTTAAGAACTCGTGTTTGTGATTCCATATTTCCAAATCTAAAAAATTGGTATTTAGGAATTTGTTTTTGTAATGTATTAAATATTCTAAAAATGATGTAATTCTATGTATGAGAAGAATGGGTCGCTATAATGTTTCTAGATTTATTTAAATAAATACCTCTTTGACCATATTCAACACACCAAATCCATTTTGAAATAATAAACTTTATGGCCTAAAAATAGCTACTGTGGACATAAATGATTAAGTATTAGAATATGTCGTTATATATAAATAAATAATCCTTTATATGTATAAGGATTTAAACCTGCATATTTTTCATATGAAATCATAAAATTTCTATAGTCTTATTATACAAGAGTTAAAGGAGATATATAGAAAGTATAGACTCTAAGTAAGGGGTTTCTCTTCTACCTTTTAGTTATTTGAGGTATATTTTATATTCACAGCCTTTTTTATTGTGTGGTGTTTATATATTCCATTTAACATATAACACATTAAATTAGTCTAGCATCATAGTATTTATATTTTAAATTTGTATCAATTTATCTAATGAGATTCACATGAAATATACCATGTTGTAAAGATCTTATTAATTGAATTCTGTTTTACTGGGTTATAAAACATTTTCATTTATTATTTTATTATATTATTATGTGTGAAATTATTTATAAATTATTTTATTCTATATTTTATTATTTTATAAAGGATATAATTTTTTACCCATAATCATTAATTCATTAAC
The DNA here is from genome assembly GCA_963277665.1 of Viscum album. Lineage (NCBI taxonomy): Eukaryota > Viridiplantae > Streptophyta > Magnoliopsida > Santalales > Viscaceae > Viscum > Viscum album. Next base: position 432,712,453 of record OY728139.1, read on the forward strand.
TATCATTTCTATAATATGATCTTTCTAATGGTTAATTATCCAAAAATCATTTCTTCATGATATATGTTGATGATATGAACATGTATTTTACATGAGGTGTATATGAAAACATTTTTAATGTTATATTAAGTTACACACTATATTCAACATATTTAATATATTATTTTATTTTATTAATTCATCAGGAATACAATTAATGATATACCAAAGTGGAAAATGATTTATGTTTCATTCTCCTTTCATTTGGGATTTATTTTTTTCGTGATTCTATTTTAGGAAATTATATGATATAGTTTTCATAAACCACACCTTTTTACTTATTATATGGTTATTAAAATGGTTCACATGTTTAATTTAAATTTTGTACATTAGTGAATTCTGAAGCATTGGGGAAGAAATTTGTAAGGGATACTGATATTGTATTTTCCTTTAGAAAAGTTACCATTATTGTTCATGTCAACATTTTTTGAAATTTTTTTAATAAATCTTCATACACTCTAATGTAGATATATTTTACTAATACCATTATAAACCTTTATATGGATTTATTATGTGATTAACATGGATCCATTTATTTTCCATGGGTTATGGATATTCCAATGAGAAATGTATGTAACATGTTCATTTTGAATGAGTTAATAATGTATCAATGTGATTGTAATAGAATTCATTTATTTTACATGGTTAATAATATTTCAATGATATTATTCTAAACATATATTATTTCTAGGGGCTGATATTTCTTCCAATAGATTATTTTGGATCTTGTTTATTTTCAATGCGATATTCATGTATCAAAGTGATTGTTATGACCATGTTTATTTCCCACTGATTAATCATGATTCAATGAGGCTTTTGTATAACCCATTACATTTCTATGTGTTAATCATGTTGTGATCTGAATCAGTGTTATTTAACTGATTTTATGATGAAATAAATTATTTATATAATTTTTTCAGGAAACGAATTAATTGGGAATTTTTTAAAATGATGTGTGGTTACGTAATAAAACATCGACAGGTGGTTACAATATAAACTATATATTAATTGGTATGTTATTATACAAGGAAATTTGGATCCATGATTAACCAAATATGTTTGTATTCCTGAGAAACCTAGTATGGTTGTATATTAGATAGCCATTTAATGTATTGGTTACTTTAGAGATGTTAGTTGACCTTATTAGTTATTCACATTAAATAAAGTCATAAGAAGATAATGTCCCATGATACCAAAACATATTCAATATGCTTTATCTGGTTGTAAATATTTCTTATGTTTAATATTGATATCAAATTACTCCTGATTACTGATTCTAATTACTCATGACTCTCTAGAAGCCTTATACCATGATTTCCTGATTAATGATGATGGTATTGATTGATTTGAATATTCTTATGTTATTGTCATGCTCTTTGATTATACCATCATACCCTTATACTATTATTATGATGAAAATGAAATGAAATTATTAATAATTATAATTCTGGTTACAAATAATTTGAGATCACCCTTATTATGTTTAATTTTTCGTAGGTTATAAATTATTTTGTTGAAAAAAATATGTTTAGAAGGTATTTTATATGTATCATTATGATGGTTTAATTTGAAATAGTACAATATATGTTAAGTTGGAGAAAAAATCATTTAAATAAATGGGTAATGTATTTTTAAGAGTTTCTTTAATTATTTAAAACTATAAACCTAAATGGACAATTATAATAAAAGTTATCTAAATTTTTATTTTTCCGTTCTATGGTTTGGATCAAAAAAACGGGGCCACCTTCATTGGTATCAATGATAGAAAGTTTATTATCATGTTTTTTGCATGGGATCCATGAGTTTTGTTTCATGGATATAATATTTATAAAAAAACAAAAAAAATCATTCACTGTATAAAAAATTTATGCAATATTTAATAACATGTAAATAATTCTCATCCTTGATAATCCAAACAAATCCTTCAAAAACCAAAGTATCCCAAGAGATAAAAAATCCTCATGATAGAGAGATTGTATAATAATATCATCATCAAAAAATAAAAAATAAGTAATAATTATAAAAGAAAACCTATGCATACAGTTGTAAAAAATATCAATGGAATAAAATGAATCAATCCATAAATACAACTCAGGATATTTGACTTGCATCTACAACTTTTACTCCATCATATATTTCTCTAATATACTATTATTGTTTTTCAATTCCATCAATAATACTTTTTAATATACATTGATTACAATTACACATATATTTTTGGATATATATACATGTTATTCTATTACCATTCTAAAAATTCTTCTTCCACATGTACTATTTGGATTGTAATGTCCTGAGATTACATGCTATATCAAATAGTTATATCAATTACTTGTTATAAAGGATTCCCATAGATATTATAATAGTAATCTTAAATATATGTCTTATTATCTACATGTATTATAATGATAAGAAAAAAATATGTTATACTATCAATTTCACAGGCTTTATAATCCTTCAGACTCCTTCTCATTAAGTTCCCACTTGGTTCTCTTAAGTATATGAGAACATGTTGAATACCTCACCAATTGGAACACCACATATTTTAGGAATCATTGGTTGAATATATATATGAACATTTTTATTCATATATCAATAAGAAATATTTATCAATGTCTACCATTTAATCATATACATTGTTTAAATGAAAAAACCATTACATTTTATTCAAGGTGAGGTAGCTTGTGTTGGGTGTGTCATTCGTGATATTACCTTGATCGAATAAAAAATATAGAATTTTTCACTTTTGAGTTGAGGAATATTATTCTTTTGGGAGCAGGCTATCTATGATGTTAGTACCTTCATTAAATCCATGGAAATGATGTAAGAATATTTTTATTTCTTCTACGGTCATGAAAAATATAAATCATTAATAGGATTATGAAAATATTTTTCATCCTACTCTATTAGATATCACAAGAAAATATATATTATATTACCCAAAAAGCTTTTTTATGAGTTAGTTGTAGCAGTGAAATTTCATGTATCCTTAGGGGACTAGAAAATATTCTATAATTATCTATTACTAGATGATTTAAACACACTACTATCAATACATAGGCTCAGCAGTCCACAAACTAAGTGTATCCACAAGTTCCACCTATTTAGATTAATAGAAGTTTAAAACAATGTGATCCCCTTGAATAGGAAAAGATGATAATTTGAGTAGTAATGATCATAAATTAAATAATATAGAAGTATCCTTAATGATTTAAATATTATTTTTTTAATTTATTTCCCCATGTAGTCAGATTTTTTTATCATAATAGTGAATATAGAGACTAATAGAATTTTTCAAAAGAATATAACACTTTCAAGGATTGTTATGTTATGTGGAGAGATAACGATCCATGTTAGTGGTTTTTATTTTATCATGTGACATGTAATGGGGTGTAAGTGAGTGATAAAATGTTTTGGAAATTTATGAAAAGTTTAATTAAATACTAATCGTATTGAAGTGTCTAAAGTGAATTTAATTACATTCCCGAATGTCCTGTTATTTTTATTTAGAAATGAATAACCATGGTATAAAAAATTATTATAGAATATATAATAGTAATCTATATGATTTTAATGTATTTATTGAGATATTATCTCTCCTCTATACTCCTCCCAAACATAGAGATACATAATATAAATAAAGTACATGTTAAAATCAAACCTTCATCCTTGATCGAGTCTTATTTTTTCCACAATTTAAGAGACATCATAATACAATTTTATTTCTTATGATTGAACCAATAAACTAAGGATGGTGCTCCATGAGATTTCATGAATATGGGGATGGTCTATGGGATGTCTATCTTGGGTTTTTTTGACCCGTGCTACACTGATGGTGAGAAAAAAACAATCGATTAAAAATGAACAAGCTACCATTAATTATGCCAATTGATTTTTTATTTTATTATTATATTGACCTCGACATAATCCTTTTAGAAATTATGTAATGGGTTTATTTTTATTTAATGTTTTCATCACGAATTTAGGCCCAAAATTTTATATTACACATTTTTTCTTCTTCGGCTACAGCTCGGGTTCCATCAATTGTTGTCAAAATTATCGTGGAAAATATTATTTTAAAATTTTAAGAATTTTGATTATATTTCATGAAATTCAATAATTGGATTTGTTTGGTATAAAATCACCTAATAGTGCATTGATCTGAGTTACCATTTCCATAATATAACCAATCAATGATTTATAATTTCAGAAAAAGAACATATGATATATATATATATGTATAATTGTACATATTAAATGAATATGAACATAAATATTACTATTATATGAGGTTGGAAAGGCCTTATCACATATGAATTAGAAAGGATTATCATTTACAAGACACATTATAAAAAAATGATTTATATATAATTATTATAATTTATCGAATTTATTTATGTTTTATCAACATCCCTTCCAAAATAATGTTGACAAAGCACTTGCCTCCACATTTAAGGGGAGGACATTAATCTTTATGATACCCTTTAATTGTGCTGACCCATGTACACACAATCAAACAAACACTTGGATATATATATATATATATATATTAATTGTGATTGTCCCATGTGGTATACCATCAGAACTATGTCTCTGAAGAACTAATTATACCTTCCCAACCTATCACATGAATCAAAAGTCATAAAAAATTTCCTAGGATCTTATTTAGGTCCAACATACCTTAAAGTATTGAAATATTTTAGAAATTTAATTTAATTGTGTATAAATAAAGAAAAATTTCAGGTGTCCCTTGATGTAGCAATAATTAATTAAAAAAATTATAATGTAAACTTAAGGATTAGACATTCCACGATTTTGAATTTTTGAAAACAAAATTTTACATATTCAATATAATTTCATGTAGACTGGTCAGGAGCTTGGGCTGATTTTGTTTAGTCATTTCAATTATGTTAAAAAATGTAATAATTATTTTTTTATGATGATATTTCTACCTTCTTTCCATATTTAATTGTATTATATTACATAACTATTATTTATATGATATTATATAGGTTTTCATACATTATTACCCTCACATATGTGTTAGTATAAAATTTAAGGATCATAGGTGTTTGTAATGATGTGGATTTATTCATGGGATGATTGATTAGACAATAAAAACACATATTTTGATTACATTGTAATGGTATTAAATGTTTATTTATGATCTTATGGGCCTGAGTTAGTGGATTTTAATTTTGAACATCCATTCTCATCATTTGTACACTTCATGCCTAATATGCACCAATTTAGGCCCAATGTTTCATCTGATTTCAAAGAATGTAATTATCCATATTTTAATTTTATATTTTTGTAAATGTATATAAACATAAATATGAAAAAAATTCATTCAGCGATCAATGGAGGATTCATGAAGGATGATGAGGATTTTTGGCGAAGAAAGGAAACAATTCTGGAGAAGGCAGATTGGATATCATCCCACTGTTCGGACTGTGGGGACCACAATAAAATCCCAATGAGACCCAAAATTCATGAGAGGGTAGAAGACATAGAGAGGAACAAATAATTCTTCTGTAGCCAGTGCTACGTCGTTCTCAATGGTGGTGATTAAGGCGGTCCAATTTGACGATTCAATTCTGGGCCAGATTCTGCGGCCCAAAAAAACAGCCCACTATTTCAATCCTATCTTTCGAACCACAAAGTATTTTGGGCTGAAATGTTACAATATTTTAGGGGAAATCCGGGGGTGCATTCAAGTCTTCTAGGGCCCACTCCAATTCGGCCTTCTAGATGGTGATTTTGGAACTTCTGTTTGGTGTAGAAAGCTGGCTCCCACTTCGAGGCAAGAGTTGAAAAGTCTCTTATGCATTAAATGTCCACCCACCTTTCTCCAACAAAATTAATTAAATGCACATGGGATGATGGGATCTCGTCCAAAGGCTTCCAAAATGCGTATTTAAGGTAGTAGGGATGGAGTATTTGTGGATCTTAGTGCTTTCTTTTCATTGTAATGTTATTATGCCAATTTGCCTTTGTAATGTTCTTCCCTTTCATGTAAGTTGTTCGAATCACCTTAGTCTTCAATAAAAGTTCTTATCCTTCTCTTATTCTGTTCTTATTCATACCACTTTGATACCGTTGCATCAAGGTTTCAAATTTTGCACACCAAACCTTGTGATTTTGTTCACACAACGGTGGAGTGATCGTTATTTTTGTTGTTTTTACTTCTTCAATTCCACCCTCATAAGTCTACATTCCGCTTCCTTTGAGAACTTGTCATCAATGGAGGGCTAGATCTTTTATGAGTTGATCCAATGGAGTATCAAGGGGATGGATTTAATGTTATTTCTTACTCCCTAAATTCTATTAATTTCTTTTAATTGAGTTTATTTCATTCGATGATTTTTATTCTACCTCTTCCTTATTGAATTTATTCACCCCACTTTCATGTGCTAATTACATCCTTTACCTTGGAGTGCTCATGAAAATTATCCTAAAAGTGTATAGGTGATTATCATATGTTTTGAAGGTGTTTAATCAGTAAGTGATTAGGTTAGTTTGAATTAATTGCATGAATCCTTCTCGAGTTAATGAAATTAAAATCGTAAAAAAAGGAATTCATTCAATCCACCCCGAGCAATAACTTAGGATCAACTAATTTTCTAATAATCTGAATTCACATAGATATTTTAGTGTTCTTTCAAAACAATCTAAAATCAACCCAATTTGGCCACTTCATATCCAAAAATCAATCTCTTTCTATTGAGTGTCTAAAGGTTCTTCTTAGGTCTCTGAGGATTCGACAACCCAAGCTACACTACAAGAGACCGCTTGACCCTTAAAACTTGGGTAAATTTGGGCGAAACCAAATTTTGGCGCCGTTGCCGGGGACCAAGTATGTTCCTTAGAAAAAAACCTTCTTTCCACACTCCCATTATTCTATTCTCACCCAATATCTCTTATCTTTTCCCTTTCTCTCTCTTTTTTCTTTTGGCCCATGTCCGCCTTCACCCGCGATAACTCAAACAGACTAGTTAGGGTGGAAAGTCATAGGATAGGGGAGTCAAGTACACCATTGGATCCTAATATTTCTAATACCCCAGAGTTAATGATTGAGTCAATTTTAATGGTGGGTCTTTAAAGAAACCAACTCATAAATCCGGGTGGGAACCAAAATGGAAATCCAAATGAGGCAGCCCCAAATTTAGGGAATGCAGTCGATCAAACCATGAATGACTACCTTACACCTACCTGGACCAATGCACCCTCTTGCATTAGGCATGCTTCCCTAAGAGATTCCCACTATGTCTTTAAACCTCATGTCCTAAACCACCTTCTAACTTTCCATGGGATGGAGTCAGAAATGCCTTACCTTCATGTCAAGGAGTTTAATGACATTGTTGAAACCATGTGCTCACCACATCAACTTGAGTCAGCTGAGATGAGGCTCTTTCCTTTCTCACTTAATGATCGAGCAAAGAACTGGTTAAATAATCTGAGACCTTAATCAATCCACATGTGGAACCAACTGCAAAGAGAATTTTACAAAAAATACTTCCCCCATCACAAAACCATTGCACTAAAAAAGAGCATCCAAATTTTTTTTGAAAAAGAGGGAGAGTCATTTTATGAAACATGGGAGAGGTTCAAAGACACCATAAACATGGTTCCACATCATGGTTTTTCTATTCCTGAACAATTAAGAATTTTCTATGAATTTTTGGGCCCAGGTAACAAACAATTCATTGACATGATGTGTAATGGGACCTTTAAAAAGAAATCCCCAAATGATGCTTAAGAGTATCTAGAAATCCTTGCTGAATAAAACCAAACATGGGGAACATAACCTTATTCTGAAAAGCCTCAAATAACTACTAGAATGCATACACTTAGGGAAGAGGAATTCCTTGGGGCGAAACTTGCAGCACTCTATAGGAAAGTTGAAGAGATAGACCATAGGAAAATCAATGAAATCCAAACTGTAGACCTTGTTTGCACAATCTGTGACAAACATGACCACAAAATAGACAACTACCCAACCATTCCATCCATCAAGGATGTTCATTTAGGATGACCACCTGCTAAAGTCAATGCCCTAAACTTTCAAAAGCCGCAATACCAAAACACATTCAACCCATGCTATAATGACCACCTGGGCTTCTGATGGAAAGATAACCAACAACCTAGCCAACCACAAGGACCAAACCCCTACCCTACACAAAATTTTCTAAACCATAACCAATTCTAACCACAACCAGTACAATACCAACATCCTCCAGTCCAATACCAACAACACATCCAACAACCAATGTATCCCCCTGGGATTACCCAACCAACACAATCCCCTTCCCAATCTTTCCCTCTCCCAATCCTTGAACAAATGTGCAAACAAATGGAAAGGATGAACTCAGAAGTCTCTTCCCTGAAAAAAGAACTTCAAACCATCAAAACTGGAAAGGCACCCATGCCCACACAGGCCATTCCACAACAAACATCAAGGGGGGAGAAAAGTTGCACTAATACAACTCATGAACAACTAAAGGCTTTGACAGTTTTGAGAAGTGGGAAATCAATTGAGAAACCTAAACAAATAGTTCAAAACCCACCTGAAGATTCAAACTCTAATGAAAATTCAAATGAAACACATGAACAAACTGAAGATACTAAAAAATATGTGAAAGAAACATCTCTTCAAAAAAACAACCCCACAACCTGCCCCATTTCCTCAACGCATGAGGGGGAAAACCAAGCCTGAATTGAGTGAAACATTAGGGGAAATTTTCTCACAAGTCAAGTTGAACATTCCACTCCTCGATTCCATTCAAACCATTCCTTCATACTCAAAGTACCTTAAGGACTTGTGCACTTTTAAAAGAAAATTTTCACATAAAAACCAAGTCCTTTTGGCTGCTAATGTGAGTGCCACCATTCAAGGGACCATTCCTCCTAAGTTGAAAGACCTAGGTTGCCCTTACATCAATGTTGTACTAGGAGAGAGCAAAGTTGTCAAGGCCTTATGTGACCTAGGTGCTAGTGTCAATCTCATCCCCTATGTTGTGTACTGCCAATTAGGCCTAGAAGAGCTCTAACCCACATCTGTCACACTTCAACTTGCTAATCGTAGTATTAGGGTTCCAAAGGGGGTCATAAAGAATGTTTTGGTGAAAGTTGAAAATTTCATTTACCCAGCTGACTTCATTGTTCTAGACAATCACCCAAGCTTAGGTCCTAGGGAGAAAACCCCAATCATCCTTGGTTGTCCCTTCCTTACAACAATCTACTCTGTTATCCGAGTCTGAAATGGTAACATGGCCATCACCTTTGGAAACATGAGTCTAGACTTGAACATCTACAATGAAAACTCTCAAATTGGGGATGATGAATAGATCCATGAGGTTAATTGGATAGGTAGTGTTGATAGTGAACTCAAGGAACATCAAGGAATTACCGAAGGATGTTTAAGTCAAGAAGAGATTGATTTTCTTTGTTCACATGAGGGAAATTTGTCTCATTGGCTTGAATCTCTTTGAGATTGCTCTATTGATGATTTTCTAGAATCACCAATCAATGATACCATGGGTGAAATCAATAACATTTAGTCCATATCCCTTCATGAAACTACTCTAGCTAATTTAGTGGATGAAAATTCTCTTCACAAGGAACCAATTTTGTTAAGAAATCTGAACAAAGAAGATGAGTTCAATACAAAGTCTCATACTTTCTTGGAAAGTGATAACCACTCTGATCTTGAATTTAAGGTTTTACCTTTATCACACAAGTATGCGTTCTTAGGGGACAATAAAACCTTTCCTGTTGTCATTTCTTCCTCTCTTGAATCCAATCATGAGAGGATGCTTCTATATGTCCTTAGGAGACACAAGAAATCCATTAGATGGACCCTATCAAATATTCTTGGGAATAGTCCACTTATCAGGACTCATAGAATTGTTCTAGAATTCGATTCAAAGCCATGTCGTCAACCGCAGCGGCAAATCAATCCTAATCTCATGGAAGTAGTGAGAAAAGAACTTTTGAAATTGTTAAAAGCTGGTATCATCTATCCTATAGCCGAGAGTGAGTGGGTTAGCCCAATCCATGTGGTTCCAAAGAAGGCTGGAATCACAGTAAAAACGAATAATGATGGAGAGATGCTTCCAACAAGGGTTATTAGTGGATGGAGAGTCTGTATTAACTATTGGAAGCTCAACTCTTGTACCAAGAAAGACCATTTCCCCTTGCCCTTTATAGATCAAGTCCTCGAGCGAGTGGCGGGTCATCAATTATAATGCTTCCTAGATGGATTCTTAGGTTATAATCAAATCGAAGTCTCTTTAGAGGATCAAGGAAAAACGACCTTCACTTGTCCATTCGGAACTTTTTCCTTCAAGCGCATTCCCTTTTGGTTATGTAATTCCCCTAGTACCTTCCAGCGGTGCATGATGGGAATCTTCTCAGACATGGTGGGGGATTGTTTAGAGGTCTTCATGGATGATTTCTCCATCTTTGGGGATACTTTTGAGGGATGCCTTATAAGTGTTGAAAAGGTTTTTTCAAGGTGTGAGGATAAGAATCTCATACAAAATTGGGGAAAATGCCATTTCATGGTAAGGTAAGGACATGTTCTAGGTCATCTGGTATCTAGTAGAGGGATTGAAGTTGATAAAGATAAAGTTGACATCATTCGTCACCTTCCCTTTCCTAAAATTTTTAAGGAATTAAGGTCCTTCTTAGGACATGCTGGTTTTTATAGAAGGTTCGTTAAGAATTTCATCTCTATTTCTCAACCACTGTGTGCTCTATTGGTAAAAGATGCTCCATTTTTATGGACAGAAAGCTGTGAGGAATCATTCTCTACACTCAAGTCAACTCTTATATCTCCACCTATCATGCAATCTCCAAATTGGAATCTTCCTTTGGAGCTCATGTGTGATGAAAGTGACTTCGTTGTAGGAGCAGTATTAGGACAATGGTGTGAGAAAACTCCATGTGTAATTGCTTATACAAGAAAATCTTTAAATGATGCACAAATAAACTACACCACCCCTGAGAGAGAGCTGCTTGCAGTTGTCTTTGCTATAGAGAAATTCAGGTATTATCTCTTAGGATCACCCATCATTATCTTCACTGACCATTCAGCCCTAAAATACCTTTTCCAAAAACAAGATGCCAAGGCTAGATTGATTAGGTGGGTCCTTCTTCTTCAAGAGTTTGATTTAACCATTAAGGATAAAAAGGGTGTTGAAAATGTTGTAGTTGATCACCTCTCTAGGATGGAATTCAAAGACAACTCACACCACCTCTCTGTGTCTGATTCATTTCCCGATGAGCACCTCTATTCAGTGAGTGATTGCCCTTGGTATGCTGACATAGAAAACCATTTGGTGACGGGTGACCTTCCAAAATTCATGGGCACCCAAGCTAAGAGGAAATTCCTTTCTGATGTCAAACACTACATGTTTGATGATCCATACCTCTTCAAGTTATGTCCTAATCAAATCATCAGGAGATGTGTTCCTGAGTCTGAACAAGAGTCCATTCTAAAATTTTTTCATGGAGAGGCATGTGGAGGCCACTTTTCTACAAAGAAAACCACTACAAAGGTCCTCCAAAGTGGTTTCTACTGGCCGAACCTCACTAAGGATTCCTTCTAATACTGCAAAATTTGTCCTCAGTGTCAGCAATTAGGATCCATTTTCAAAAGAAATCAAATGCCCCTCACTCCCATTCTGGTTGTCAAAATATTTGATTGTTGGGGAATTGATTTCATGGGACCCTTTCCAAACTATAAAGGATACCTATACATCCTATTATCTACTGATTATGTCTCAAAATGGGTTGAATCCATTCCCACCAAGACTAATGATCACCAAGTTGTGATCTGATTCCTAAAAGTGCATATCTTTTCTAGATTTGGAGATCCGAGGGCTATAATAAGTGATCGTGGAACCAATTTATGTAATCGCCCATTCTATTCACTCATGTCTAAGTATGGAATTTCTCATAAAGTTTCCACTGCGTACCATCCTCAAACCAATGGTAAAGATGAGTTAGAAAATAGGGAGATTAAGCAAATTCTTGAAAAAAATGTCAAACCCTCTAGGAAATATTGGTCTGAGAAACTCTTGGATTCTCTTTGGGCTATCGTACAGCATTCAAAACCATCCTAGGAATGTCACCATATAGTTTGGTTTATGGAATATCATGCCATTTACCTATTGAAATTGATCATAAGGCATTTTGGGCAATCAAAAAAATGAATTTCGACATTTCTTTAACCGAAGAAAAGAGGAAATTAGATCTTAATGAACTTGAGGAACTTCGGATGGAGGCTTCTGAAAATTCAAGGATAAATAAAGCTAGAGTTCAAGCCTACCAATCTAGGAATATCAAAGTCAAACAATTTGAACTGGGAAAACTTGTGCTCTTGTATAGTTCAAAACATCATTTACACCCGGGAATGTTAAGGTCTAGATGGTCAGGTCCATTCATAGTGCATCATGTGTACCCCCATGGGGTAGTAGAGATTCATGATCCCACAAGTGGTAAAATTTTTAAGGTTAATGGTCATAGGTTAAAACCATTCATTGAATCATTCAATAAACAGGAAATAGAGGTAGAGTTAACAGAGCCAACCTATGAACCATGAAAAAAATTGATAGATTTAGGATCCATATCAGGCTAACGACGTTAAACAAAAGTGATGCACGGGAGGAAACTCGTGGTCTTCATGTTTCTAATCTTTGTGAATCATTTTTTTCTTCTTTCATTCCTTCTTCTTCATTTTGTTATTTAAAATATATATATATATATATATATAGACTCTTGACCTGTTCTTCTTTTATGAGTAAGGATGGGTATGAAAGGGGAGCACCTATTCATCCCTGTCACGCGGTGTGATCCCTGAGTAATACCTTACCCAGAAAATATAATGAAGACAATGTATCATCAGTTTATTTTATTTTATTTTATTTTTGTAGGTATTTTAACAAATATATATATATATATATATATATATATTGTTGACATGTTCTTCTTTTATGAGTAAGGATGGGTACGAAAGGGGAGCACCGTATTCATCCGTGTCACGCGGTGTGATCCCTGAGTAATACCTTACCCAGAAAATATAATGAATACAATGTATCATCCGTTTATATTATTTTATTTTATATTTTTGTAGTTATTTAAAAAAATAGATTGTTGACATGTTCTTATTTTATGAGTAAGGATGGGTATGAAAGGGGAGCATTGTATTCATCCGTGTCATGCGGTGTGATCCCTGAGTAATACCTTACCCAGAATATATAAAGAAGACAATGTATCATCAGTTTATGTTATTTTGATGTTTTGTTAGGTAAAAAAAATATACAAAAAATTATATATTAAAAAAAATTAAAGGCATATCATAGGTCATTGGGAAAAGCTAGGAACAATCGTCCAAGCCATTGGGAGACAAACCAGAACAGAAGGGAGACATGGGAATGAATTTTCAACATCAAACACCAGGTGACTTCATTCCATAATTTTTATTTTAAATGTCTTCATTTAACTTTTATCCTACCCCTTCTATGTTTGAATTTTTTAAACACTGGGGACAGTGTTATTCTATGTTGGGGGGGGGGAGATGAAAATGTGTGGAAGGAAAAATTTAATTAACCTTGAACATGATAACACACATTCCAAACTCTGAAATTGGATATCAAATAATTTTGCATGCCTTGATTCTGATTTTAATGCAATTTTATGTTCATGTGCATAGATATTGGAAAGTGCGGTTGTACGATGTGATTTTTCACAGTTATATTTTCATCCATTTAATAAAAAAATACAATGCACGTCCTCTAGATTATGGGGTCTTAGTTTGAGTTCTTGGGGACCCATAATAAATAGCATAGGATTGGCAATCATTTTAATTTTAACATGAGTATTCAGAAAAAATAAACTGCGCGTAGAGCAATGAATTGTCATAATGTGTGGCTTTCGGCACTTGGGGATTATGACTCCATAGTTGTCTGGCCCAAAGTTGGGCATTTTATCTCTATTTGTGGTAATTTGAATTTGTTTTTGATTGACTTAACTCGAGATAATCCCCGTGTATGTGAGCTTCACTTGGTGCCCTAAGGTCTTTGATCCTGGGAGTCATCGGAAAATTCTTGCTACATGGGTTGACTCGATTAAGTTCAATTTCAATTACCATGGAAAAATTGCAAAAAAAAAACCAAAAAAAAAAGAAAATAAAAAAATGAGTACTCATCTTATTATTAAAATTTGATTGCTCCTAGCGCTTCCATCTTTTCTCCCTCGAATGGAAATGAACCCCCATGTCTATTGTGACGCACAACACTTTATCATGCTTAATTGAATTTGGATGAAATATGGCAATGAATTTGAAAAAAGTAATGGTCTTGGGATTGAGATATGCTTATGGACATAGCTTGTTTTAAATGATTTTGATTGGTTTCATAATTGTTTGGTATGTGATATTTGGGTGAGAAATGTGTATTAAATTTTTTTTGGAAAAGGTCATTTGAATTTCATTTTTGTGAGATATATTTTGCTCGGGACTAGCAAAACTCAAGTTGGGGGTTGTGATTAGCCAATAAAAACACATATTTTTATTACATTTTAATGGTATTAAATGTTTTTTTTTGATCTTATGGGCCTGAGTTAGTGTATTTTAATTTTGAACATCCATTCTCATCATTTGTACACTTCATGCCTAATATGCACCAATTTAGGCCCAATGTTTAATCTGATTTCAAAGAATATAATTATCTATATTTTAATTTTATATTTTTGGAAATGGATATAAACATAAATATGAACATTTTTTCATTCAGGGATCAATGGTGGATTCATGAAGGATGATGAGGATTTTTGGCGAAGAAAGGAAACAATTCTGGAGAAGGCAGATTGGATATCTTTCCACTGATCGGACTGTGGGGCCCGAAATAAAGGCCCAATGAAGCCCAAAATTCATGGTTGGCTAGAATACATATAGAGGAACAAATAATGCTTCTGTAGAAAGTGCTAATTCGTCCTCAGTGGTCGTTATTAAGGCGGTACAAGTTGAAGATTCAATTCTAGGTCAGATTCTGTGGCCCAGAAAAACAGACCACTATTTCAATCATATCTCCCGAACCACAGAGTATTTGGGGATGCAATTTTTCAGGCTTTTAGGGGACATCCGGGGGTTCGTTTAAGTATTATAGGTCCCACTCCAAGTCGGCCTTTGAGATAGTGCTTTCGGCACCTCTGTTTGGTGTAGAAATTTGGCTCCCACTTCGAGGCAAGAGATGAAAAGTATCTTATGCATTAAATGTCCACCCACCTTTCTCTAAACAAATTAATTAAATGCACATGGGATGATGAGATCTTGGCCAAAGGCTTCCAAAATTCTGATTTAAGGCAGTAGGGATGGAGTATTTTTAGATCTTGGTGCTTTCCTTTCATTGTAATGTTATTATGCCAATTTTCCTTTGTAATGTTCTTCCCTCTCATGTAAGTTGTTCAAATCACCATTGTCTTCAATAAAAGTTCTTCTTCTTCTCTTATTCTGTTCTTATTCATATCACCTTGATACCGTTGCCTCAAGGTGTGAAATGTTTCACACCAAACCTTTTGAATCTGTTCACACAACGGTGGAGTGATCGTTATTTTTGTTTTTTCTTACTTCTTCAATTCCACCCTCATAATTCTACTTTCCGCTTTCGTTGAGAACTTATCATCAATGGAGGGCTATCTCTTTTATGAGTTGATCCAAAGGAGTAGAAAGGGGCTGGATTGAATGTTATTTCTTACTCCCAAAATTCTATTAATTTCTTTTAATTGAGTTTATTTCATTCAATGATTTTTATTCTTCCTCTTCCTTATTGAATTTATTCACCCCACTTTCATGTGCTAATTACATCCTTTACCTTGGAGTGCTCATGAAAATGATCCTACAAGTGTATAGGTGATTATCATATGTTTTGAAGGTGTTTAATCAGTAAGTGATGAGGTTAGTTTGAATTCATTGCATGAATCCTTCTCGAGTTAATGAAATTAAAATTATAAAAAAGGAATTCATTCAATCCACGCCGAGCAATAACCTAGGATCAACTAATTTTCTCATAATTTAAATTCACATAGATCTTTTAGTGCTCTTTAAAAACAATCTAAAATAAACCCAAGTTGGCCACTTTATATCCAAAAATTCATCTCTTTTTATTGAGTGTCTAAAGGTTCTTCTTAGGTCTCTGAGGATTCGATAACCCAAGCTACACTACAAGCGACCGCTTGAACCTTAAAACTTGGGTAAATTTGGGCGAACCCAATGATGTAAACCAAATAAACATAGGTAAAAAATAAATCTTTCATATTATGGGTTTAAAGTCCGTTATTATATAACCAACGTTAAAATAATTATAACATTTGTAATTAAAATATCTAACATTAAAAAAAGAAAAACACATTTCCCCATCATTTTAATAGAAAAAAAATGGGAATAATTAATGTATCATGTCAGTTCATATACAACTGACATAAAAAATTCATGTTTCTCATCGATTCTCCTAAAAATGATATGGAAAATTCATTTTCCATTTCTTTTTCGGAAGAAATAATGTAAATATGAATTTTTCACATCAGTTTCTATAAAACCAACATAAAAATGTATATGAAATAATTAGTTTTCATGTTGGTTTTAAAAAAACTATTGTGAAAACTAAAATATCACATCATGCCAAAAAGGCGTTCAGTTTTTTGACAATGATGCATTACAATTTTAAACTTCCAGCTAATATTTTGTAAAATTCAGTCTGATTTCAAGTACATTTCTATGTTTTCATGCTCCGTGTGTATCACATTAACAGTAAACACTTTTTACCATTATCCTCATTCCTCTGATTCAACAATTGAAATATATATCATCATTTCGACCAATTCATTGTTCAAAGAACTTGTTTTAGGGTGTATAATTATTTTTTAGGGATTTAATATGTTCATGATTATTTGGCACAATATATACCCATTTAGTTCTTCAATTTTTCTTTTTATGAAGAATCATTCTTCAGATCACCTTAAAACGAAAAATGATTATTCAGTGTCTAAAATGTCTTTAATGATCGATCGTATTATTTTTTCTCATGATATATTCAATCAGAAGATAATTATCTCAAGCGACAGTTTGAAAATATTTAAAATTATGATAAATATTTAGGTTTAATTTTCTAGATTTCAAAAGGATTATTTGATTTTTTTTCCCTTCCATGACCATGATTTTTCATCTGATGGAATAATTGAATTAATAAATATGATTTTTTATGTATGTTTTATGATATCCAATGTAAAAAATGTCTACTGATGTCGGTTATAAAATAACAGTTGTAAAAAGTGACGTAAGACACCCTTTTTAAAATCAGATATTATATAAGTGATGTAAAAGATTGTTTTTTTACATTGGTTATTCCATAACGTACATAAAAAATGATATAATGTCATATTTAATGTTGGTTATAAAATAATTTACCTAAAAACCCTTCGAAAAAATATTTTTCACATCGGTTCTATTAATATACATGAAAACCCTAAAACCCTAACGTAAAAAACGTGTTTTGTAATGGTGATTTCATGTACATAAGAGCTGTGGGAAGATTAAATTGATACATGAATCAACTCAGTAGACTTCCCTAGGGCCTAAATTAATCTATTATTTACTAAATTAAATATCCTATAAATAAAAACTCATGTCAAGTCAGTATTAATTAATTTTATCATATACTTGATTATTTTTTTTCAATTGTGAATTTATTGTGTGTGATCATGTAGCATAATAGTAAATAAGAATGCCTAGATAAAATGAACATGTAAAGAAGTTTTTCTCTATAATAGTAATGATTAAATTGTGAGTGAGATAACATTGATAAATCAAGTAAAATAAAAAGGATTTAAATTTTTTATATAAATTAACAAATACCTAAAAATTAGATATTAAAGATTAAATCACATTCCATTGCTTGAATATGGACACAAATGATCATTAAAGGTGCTCATCGACCCTAGATGAGAGTACATTTTACTATAGGGGAGTTCATATAGGAGAGTTCAATCAACCTAACTTATTTTGGTGTCAAATATTTAGTAACAATTTCTACATTATTATAGGGAATGTGAAGTTACCCGAGAACAACAGAAAAACATATTACATCACTTTAGATGAATATATTGTAAAACTAATAAATTTACATTCCTTTAACTGTAAATGTTTTGTCTCATTTGATACTATATAAATAAATAGATTATTCTAGGAAAGATATATAATATCTCTAACAGAGATCATATCATAGAGTACCCTACTTATAAATGCACTACATAAAGAAATTTATCATAAACTAGGGAAATGAAACATAAGAAAGAGTGAGATCAGAACCTCAATAATGGTATCCATTTTATATATGAGTTGATTATCATATAGAATAAAAGGAAAATAATATTGGTATAAGAACTTGAAAATAACATAAAATCTTCATACACAACATTTCATAAATTATATAACATTATAAATGGAATAATACATTGGCATTTCAAAATATATGAATCACATGACGGATGAATCTACATAAGTCATCCATATTCAAAGATTTCATATCTTACGAAATAGAATATGTGATAAGAATTTGGTGTATCATTTATAAGACTAATCATATTAGTTTCACTGGAATTATAGAGTCATCATGGATTTTCCTAAACACGATAATTCCAACAACCACTTTGATGTAACATACATATATTTAATATTGTCATCCATTATGAATTTATTAACTCCATCGTCTCTTAGGAGATTCTAAACCTCATATTATCTTTATATATTCTTCACTTAATCATCATTAACAGATGAATTTATAGGATATATAATTCTGTGAAACCCTTTCACATAATCACAATACATTCATATTTATTCCACCATGGCATTAAACCTACAACATATCATGAAAACACAACCTAGGTAAAATAAATGGTTTTTGTGAACATATATTCATCACAATAATAATCCATATATAAAAATAATAAGGATGGTATCATTGGATAATATCTCTAGTAAATTATAATTAATATCAATGGATATTATCTAAAATGAAATGTTCAATTAAAAGATCACTGAAATATTTACTAAGGAAAATACAATTTTCATTTAGAAATTAAATAATTAAAATAAATCGCTTCCACAATTCTTATGAAAATCATTATTTAGAATAAACCATGGAAAATTTTTAAAGATTCCTAAAATCCTTTAGTTTTCATGATAGAAGAAAATTCAATTATTTGTATACATATTAAATGATTACATTCATTACGCACTTTTTGAAAAATTTAAAATATGAAGGAATTTTGTAAACAGTAAATATAAAAGATATTGTGGTAACTATAAGATCAAAACAGGATAATGGTTGATGATAATTATTATTTTTTGATTATTCCTAATCAGTTATCCCAAAATATGAATATCATTTTATATTGTCACCACCTCTCAGACTCTCCATAGAAGATAAGTATTGATTTCACTAAGATATTAAGTGATGGAGGCCATGGAGGAAGAAAAGACAAATTTTCTTCCTATCAGATAGTTAGAAATGGAAACCCCAGAATGTCTATCAATGGAATGGAAAAATGTTTTTTTCAGAAAAAAATGGAATGATATAATCAATTTCTAAGTAAATATGAATAATATAATGGAATTAAATAAATTAAATCATATGGATATATTTATAGTGTCTTGTGTTAAATTTTTTGAACCCATGAATTATCTTAATAAATGACTTCTTCTAATGGATAACCAATAGAAAAAGGACGAACTTATGTTGAAATAAAAGAGATTATGTATTTATACATTGGGATTCAATAATAAAATTGTAGAAGTATTTTTATCAATAGTATTTTGGCTATAAGAACAAAAAAACATCTATGATTTTTGATAAATTTCAGTACCATATATATGTTCATTAACATAAGTGTTATTTATACCATCATGGGTTTTCTAGTAGAAGATTGATCATAAATTCATGTTCATAAACAACACTTTTTTGGATTTATGTGATGATTGTATAATGTTATCAAGTCTATTTAGGGAGAAATTTATGGAAATATATTCCATTGGTCTATTATTTGTTTTAGTAAAAACTATATCTAAGTTTCAGCGACATTAATTGTTCTGAGAATAGGTTTAACGGTAATGTTAATCATTAGATTTTGTCATAAATTTGATGTTTAAGTAATAAAATGTTATTATATTATGGGAATTTTATTAGAATTATATCAATATGGTTTTATGAAAAAGGACTACATGTATGTCGGGTGGCAAATCATCACATCCAGAATAGATGAGGGGATTAGACCATAACTAATGTGCGAAAAGGGTGTTATCCATTTCACATTACAATGTAATGTCCATGTTAATATTCTATTTTTACGTAAATTATATAATATAAATATATTAATGTTGAAAAATTGAAGTTATTTTTGAGATTTATATAATAATAAATTATATTTTATTTCTTATGCTAACTATATCATTATTGTAATATATTTTGAGATAGAAGGAAAGGATTTTCACTATTTTATGTATTGTCTGATCCGTTAAATTTTTATTTATGTTCTTCTATAATGAAAAAGACCATTATTTAAATTCATTTCTTGGACTAAGAGTTGATGTTGAAATTGACTAAGGATCAACTAATGGATGAAATTGATCTTATGAAATCGAAATATATCAACTATAAATATTTCAATATTTTCATAATTAGTAAAATAATTCCACTGCATTAGGAAAATAATTCTTAAACAAATAGGTTATCTTATAACCTTCATATATGATGTATTAATGATATTTTGAATCATCTCCGATTTAGGGTTTTGAATCCATAATATTACGTTGGTGAATAAATTTCTTTTGATCAATGATGTTACAAAATAAAATTCTAAATAAAGAAAATTTTATTTTATAGAGTATGTGGCACACAATACTGAGTTTATCAATGACATGAAATATATTTCATTAAATTTAGCCTATTTGAATTATTTCGGAACACACAATCATGATTATAAATTAATCATATTATAGTATACCATTATAACATAGCAATTAAATTAGTGGGTATGAATATTAATGACTAATTTGTTGGAAATACGATAATTTATTAATATTAATTAAAATATGAATTATTTAATATAGAAATAAATTTTTTCTTTAAAAATATATGTTTTTATAAGACAATTTAGTCATCTTTCACAAATATAACATAAAATTAATTTTTAACACCATAATAAAATATATTTGATAAAATATAATTATGATTTTTATAATTTAAAACAATTATCTTATGGGTAACTTCATAAATTTTGAGGAAATATATTATTTTTAAATCAAAAATGAAAATTACTTCTTATTATTTAAAAATGGGAATATTTTTTTAAATAATTAACCAGGATAAATTACATTTTGAAGTTATTTTAATGTTTACATAGTTCAATTATATTAAAAATTTACTATTTTAGTCCATTTTAATCAACATTATATTGAATTTTGATTTTAAAACCTTATATACATATAAAAATTGTCTCTTTGAAACCAAACTATTCATCACATCAGTTGGAAAAATTTTAATTTAGATTAATCCACCTCTGTGAATTGAATTGAAAAAACATATTAAATATTTTGAATTTCAATATTTTACAATACTTAATAATTTCAACTTAGTTTTTAACATACTGAATAGTAAAATATGAAAAAATCATTTACCATCATTAAGGTAGAAATTAATTTACCAGTAGTTGATATATAAATGTAAGGGTTAAAATTGGACTTAAAACTTATCCAACACCCATTAGATAGACATATTTCAACCACATAAACACTAAGGGTCAATAAATAAATATTCTGGTCAAATTTGTATCATGATAAAAATAATTTTTTAATTGATTCCATTCTATAATTTCAAATGTGTCATCTACCCCACTTATGAAAAGAAACCTATTCTCCTCCCATATTCACAGTAAAGAATACATTTGGAATAGATATTTACTGAATAAATACATTATTCAATCCCCTTTAAAAGCAATATAGTCTTTTTTTATTGGAATACCATCAAAGGAAGTCATTTTTTAAAAACTAATAAAATTTCCCCGAAGAAGTGTAAACATTCATAAATGAGTGTTTTCTTTTTATAAATTCCACCACCCAAATTAAATATTATTTATTAATGATAATATAATTAAAAATTATGTACCATATACTTATATTTTATTATTTCAATTAAAAAACCTATATCTAAATCCTCTTCTAAAATATTAGATCCAGAACTGTAGATCATGTGTGTGGCAGAATGTCACCTCACGAATTGATGTAACTCACTACCCATCACTACACATCATGTATAGAAATAATTATGGATTTAAAAAAATTATATTATATTTTTTATGTTAATATATATACTTAATTATAATAAATCTTATATATTGTTACTTTTCATGATGTTAAAAAATAATAAAATCACTCTTGTGTTCTGTGTACTACCGCCATATGAAGCGACGTGTGTTGTTTTTCACATATGATTTACATGGAAAGTAATAAGTATAACATTATTAAATGTATATTATATTTATTATGTTATATTGATTATTTATGAATATTAAATAACCCACTTCTTTACACTTTTACCCATTACAGGAATGATAACATCACTCGTGTGTATATAAGACCTACCATCCCTATGAAGTAGTGTGATACATTATCAATATTCAAATATCGATAATGATTATATAAATTTATCTATATGATACTTATTTCATTAATATCACTCTATAAAAGACGAATATATATATATATATATCATATACCCATGAATCAGAACATTCATGACAAAATGTGCAAGAGAAAACATGGGAATTGTTTCTCAAAACAATGTAAATAGTAAATTATTAGTAATGAATGGGTCATAAGATGTTATAATAGGGTCATATATGATTTTATAAATATAAATACGGTTTTTTTATAAACTAATAATATTTTTAAAATCCTTATACATGATGTTAAATAATGTTCAACCAAATAGAAGCATGGGGTATGGGATTTCATCACAAATTACCTCCATTAATGAATAATGTAATGTTATAAAAATATTTTCATTTATATTATGCACATACATCCCATATTACTTATAAAACCATTAATATTTCATAAAAAATGGTTGTTTTTGATTCAATTGGAATATTTTCATATACGGGGTTTTGACGTGAAAATTACTATGTGTTAATGAATTTCACAACTGAATTTCATTTCTTCAGGTTGTATTACTTCTTCATTGAATTTGTTATTATATTACATTTGTAATTAATTTTGAATATTTTTTATTTTCATCGATATTAATTTATCTGTATTGAAATTTTTAACTTATAATCAATTCATTAGAAAATTCAAAACTCAACAATATTATTTTTTTAAGGGATTTCATCTTCATATCGTTTTGTTGAGGTATATTTTAATGTTATGAAAACAATTTAATTTTTATGGTATATTATAAAATTCCAAGTAAGTAATGAATAATATTATTTTATATCTATGTATATTTATGAATTAGATAGTTTTTTAAGAGGCTTAAAATGAGAATAAATCTTAACTTAAGCATAGAATTCTCTAATATTTTTAAAAGAATGTTTTACAGCCTTTTGATGGAGAACCATTTTTAAATCTATAAATTAAAAATTTTATAATATTTATTTGTCAAAATAAGCTTATTATTTTTTATTGGTACATTTAAATTTATTTGGATAAATTTTTGGTATTTTTATAACAATGTTTATTTTCTAATGAATAGTGAAAAATACTGCATTTTACATCAAAACTGCTTTTTCATCTAATTTAATTATATGGATAGATTATCTTCTTAATTGATCTTAAAGTGTAATTAGAATATATTTTTACCATTTAATCAAATGGTGGTCATTATAATTAATTTCACTTTGGAATTGGTCATAAACAAGTGCAAAACTTTTCATAGATATTGTTTCAAAAAAACCCACTATTTCATGACAATAGGAATTATTTTTAAATTAATTATTGCAATTTCTATGTTTGAAATTTGGTAAAATGGATTCCATATTTGGAATCATAAGGTCCAAATTATGTAATTAAGACTCTTTTTTTGGACATTTTGAATAGTAACAACGGTAATTATATTTAATTATCTTGATTAATTAGTAATCAGGTAGTTAAGAACTATAAAATAATATCATAATCATAAAAAATGACACCAAAATGTGTTCTAATTCTACTTTTTTTGTCATTGAAGACCATGGAATTTCTTGTGAAAAACTTTGGGACCCCATGGAATCACTTTTGGGTAAATGTGACACTTTATCATTTTTTTAATGAAATGAGAATATCACTAAAGAATGTATCACCAGAGTAAAACATTTTTAGTTTTGTTCTGTGTAAATGATATCTTAGACTATAAATAGTCATTGGAAATATAAAAATATTTCCTACATCATATTTCTTTTTATAATTTTTACACATTAAATGAATTTAATTATTTTTGACATCATGATGATGCAGTGATTACCTCATTAATGAACGATTTAAATAAAATGAGAAGATAATGTAAAATCTAAGACTTACACTTGTCAAAGACCTATTGGATGAGTATATTTCTAACCCTTATCACCTTAACCTAGAAATATATAAATTTGGGACCTTTAAAATCCCAAACAAATTTTAATATAAAGTAACATTTTATAACTTTCCAAGAGTGCCCCATCTCTCCTCTTATAAAATGCCCCCACCTCTACCTCCTTACCCACAACTCTCAAGCCATTGGCTCGGCCAAACTCTACTCATTTCATCACTCCAAATCCCTCTCTTAATTCTTATAAGCCTTACCTTAGGTAGAAAGATCTTCAAGAAACCCTTTTGGTTCAAACCAAGAGGAGTTACCTGATTTAAAGGTAAAGACTTCTCTAATGTTCTATTGTTTTATTTTACTTATCCAACCCACTAAACTCTTTTTATTAATTTATTTTGTAACAAAACCAGTATCTTAAATATACTAGGATGTTATTATAAGAAGTATTCGAGATACACTTACACACACCTACATCTAATGGTTAATGAGCATACTATTTCCGTGGATGGCGAATTTCAGCCTCACGAAACAATGATTGTTCAATATTCTTATAACACCTTTATTGGTGGCCATTATGATGTCACTATATTTATATAAGATATATATTATGTTTATGTTTTCCTTATTCTTATTTATTTTTCATTTATGACATACCTTTATGGTTTCCATTATGGGTAAACGTGATATCTTCATTTTAGGAAGTGTGGACTACCGCCCCCTCAAAGTGATTTGATTTGTTAATGCCATATGTGGGATGTATGAAGGATGGAGTTAATGATATAATATATGATATTATACTGTAATTATAATATACCTTTATATCATTATGATTCCATTCCATGAAATAGGAAATATAAATGGAAGTACTGTTCATGCGTATGTACGGCTTACCGTCTCCATGAACGGTGCATTTCATTTATTACCTCTAAAAGTTATGTAATATTATAAATGCATGCATATACTGGATATATATGATATATATGATATCTACATCATGAATATAATTCTTGATATAATGTATATTTTACCACATGAACAACATGAAATTACAAGAAGAATATTTTTGACTCAAGTGACCAGGGTCGACAAAATGACCATTATTAACTTAAATAATTAAATAGTGTTCAGGACATGGTAATAAGTGATATAAAATGAATAATGAACTTGAAAAAAGTTCTTAAGAACGTGGAAATTAACTCACGTTTATTATTCATGAAGTTAAATAATGATCGAGTCAAGTCGGACTTGAGGTATGGGACTTCATCTCAATCTCCATTCATTATGGCATATTTTGTTTTATATATGACCTTCTTTTATAAGGTGTATAAACCCCTTTTACTTTTATGTTTATTCAAAAGGAATCTTTTTTATATGAAGCATTTTACTAAATGACAATAGGTAATGTTTTTGTTGTACGTATGCAGCAATAACTACTTCTCTGCCACCGTGACCATTATTTGAGTTTCGGCTTCCTCTACAAGCCATAAATTTTTTTAATGCAAAATAAATATCATGTTTTAATTTTATTTTATTTTGGTATTGAAAATGGTTTTGATAATGTTTTTATTATATCAATGTTTTTTTTATATCTTGTTATTGAAATGTCGATATTTTATGTTTCCTTTATGCATGTTTTATGTGATACGATTATGTTATGGTTCTGAGGCATTGTTTATGAAGACGGGTGGTTCCATGATAAACTAAGGGTGGATGAGCCCGTGATATCTCTTCAATGCATTGGGTAACGTGAAGGAGTTAGACATTAAGGTTTCTTCGAAGAGATTTAGGGAATATATTATGATGGGTATTCCAAACGTAAGCATGAGGGTTACTCCCTACGTAAGAATGTTATGAATGCCTCAAGTTACCTTTATGTCTTATGTTTTCAATGAGTTATCCATAAATATTAAGATTTCATGAGGTATTTTAACATGTTTTTGTTTTATGAGTAAAGTATGATTTCATTAATTCTTATGTATACATGTACTAATGTTTCCTTTCTATATTTTTTATATCCCTTAATGAGATTTTAATGCTCATCCCATGTTTTTGAAATGTTTTTCACAGGTCAAGGGAAAGGTATATGATATGATTATAGTGTCATGGAAGTGTCAATAAAGAATCCATGTTTTATTTTAAATATGTTTCTGTTGATGGGAAAAAATGAATATTATCTTTTATGTAACCACTTTGTTTAAATGTGGAATGTAATGCAAGATTTATGATCAAATTATCTAAAACTGTAAACCTGAAAAGATACTCAATGTGTATTCTTGGAATATCTCAAGATTAAGTAATGTTTTAGGATGGGGCCTTATAGTTGGTATCAAAGTTCAGTTTCAACAACTTTTGGAGTTAGAGAATTGTTAAATTATAAATTAATTTATGGTATGATTGAAATGATATAGCATTTAAATATTACCATGTTTCTTCGCATAAGATATTTTTCTATTCAGAATGGTTTTCCATAGAGAAAACAGGGAAGCTATGTTGGGATGATATCAGAAGGAAGGCAACCTTCCAAATCAGCAACCTGATGTGGTCGGAATTAGAACTGAACAGTTTGTTGCAGTGATGGCACAGTTGACTCAGGCTATAAATGGTGGTGGTATCAATGCACGGGATCTGCCAGATCAAGCGTAGAGGAACATGTCAGTGGTGGAACATTTCATGAGCAAGCATCCCCCATCATTCAGAGGATCATCTGATCATGTGCTAGCTGAAGGGTGGATTAAAGTAATGAAAATATTTTTTATGTCATGGGGTGTTCCGAACATCAAAAGGTTTGTCTTTTTGTTTACCGTTTTGAAGGTGAAGCTGATCAGTGGTGGTCGATGGTGAAAAATATCTAGGATAGTGATGAGATTGATGATCTTCACTGGGATGAATTCAAAGGTATTTTTCTTGAGAAATATTTTCCTAAGGTGGTTCATCTTAGGATAGAAAAACAATTCCTAGAATTGAGGCAGGAGGATGACTCAGTAGATGCTTATGAAGCAAAGTTCACTCGACTGGCAAGGTATGCTCCAAATTTCATACAAGACTTTGATTGTAAAATCAATCGTTTTTACTCAGGATTAAAGCCAAAATATTTAAGGGCATTGTCTTCTCGTGAGTTCAGAAGTTATGAAAATCTTGTTCAATGTGTTGAGAAGGCGGAAATGGAGTTTGTCGATGATCAAGTGTTCTATAACAACCAACAATAGAAGAGACCATGGTGGTAGGAGAAAGGGAAGAATTCTTCAAAAAGGTCTAATGTTAAGAAAACTAAGTTTCTAGTTTGTGATAAATGTGGTAAAAAGCATGATGGGGAATGACTTTTGAATTCTGTAAAGTGTTACCGATGTGGTAATATGGGACATAAGGCTCCTGATTTCACTAGAAAAGATCATGGTGATGGTAAGACCAAATTTGATTTACAGTTAGTGAAATATTTCAAGTGCAATGAGATGGGTCACTATGCAAACGAGTGTCCGACAAAGAGCTCGAGTGATGGGAAGTGGTTAGACTACAAGAAGAAAGGGGTGGTGAAATCCTTTGCAAATACTTCAACAGATGATGGGCCATCAAATGAAGTGGTATCAGGTACTTTTTTTGTTTTCTCAGATTATGCTAGTTTGTGGTTTGATTCAGGGTCTACGCATTTGTTCATCTCTGAAAATGTTTCTAGTAAATTGGGAATTCCATCTCAAGAAATGACTCCTGGACTTTTGGTAAAAACACCTGGGGGAAATGTTGAGGCAAAAAGAATTTATAAGAATATCCATGTCCTTATCTGTGGAAATAACCTACTTGCTAACCATATTGTTTTACCTCTAGTAGAGTTTGATGTTATCCTAGGTTTGGATTGGCTCTCTATTTAACATTCTAAGATTGATTGTAGAGCTAAAGAAGTTTCTTTTCAGAAAGACTTTCATTTTGTGTACAATAATGAACCCTTACTGTTGATAACATATCAAGAGGCTGAGAAACTTGTAAAAGAAGGAAATGAATGTTACCTTGCACATATTGTTGAAAACAAAGAAACTGTATAGATTAATGATGTTCCAGTGGTAAATGAGTATCCAGATGTTTTTCCTGATTAGTTGCCTGGAATAATACAAGATTGGGAAGTTGAATTTACTGTTGACATAGTTCCTAATGCTAATCCAATTTCAAACCCCCTTATCAAATGTCTCAAATTGAACTTTTAGAGTTGAAGGATCAATTGAAAGATTTATTAGAGAAATGTTCCATTCGTCCTAGAACATCACCATGGGGTGGTCCTTTCTTATTTGTTAAAAAGAAAGATGGTTCAATGAGACTTTTCATTGATTATAGAGCCTTGAATACCATCACTGTTAAGAAAAAATATCCTTTACCTCATATCGATGATTTGTTTGATTAGCTCCAGGGAGCTCAGTATTTTTCAAAGATTGACCTGAGATCGGGGTACCATCTGTTGAAGGTAAAGGAAGTAGATATTCCGAAGACTGCGTTTTGTACAAGATATGTCCCTTATGAATTTGTAGTTATTTCTTTTCGTCTAACCAATGCACCTACTGTATTCATGGACCTTATGAATAGAATTTACCATGAATTCTTGGATAAGTATGTGGTTGTTTTCATTGATTATTTATTGGTGTTTTCTAAAAGTAAAGAGGAGCATGAAAGTCATTTAAGGGTATTTTGAAAACCCTAAAAGAAAAGAAATTGTATGGTAAATTCATCAAGTGTGAGTTTTGGTTGCAAAAAATTTCTTTCCATGGTTATATTGTTTCTAAAGAAGGTATAACTATTGATCGTGCAAAAAAAGGTTGTTGAAGAATGGCCAAGACCCACAAATGTAACTGAGATTCGTAGTTTGCTTGGTTTGGCAGGCTATTACTGAAGGTTTGTTAGATATTTTTCACGATTATCTAGTCCAATGACTAAGCTAACTCGGAAGGGTGTTAAGTTTTTCTGGACAAAAGAATGTGATGATTGTTTTTAGGAATTGAAAAGAATATTGGTGAATGATCCAGTTTTGGAACTACCTTCTAGGAATGGTCAGTTTGTTATCTACAGTGATGCTTCATTGAAAGGAATTGGTTGAAAACTAATGCAGAATGATTAGGTAATGGCTTATGCTTCACGTTAGTTGAAAACTCATGAGGTAAACTACCCTACACATGATTTGGAATTAGCTACTATTGTTTTCTCTTTGAAAATATGGCGGCATCATTTGTATGGAGTAATGTTTGAAATATATACTGGTCACAAAATTTTAAAGTATATATTCACTCTTAAATAATTGAACATGAGACAGAGGAGATGGATAGAATTAATCAATGATTATGATTGTACAATTCTTTACCATCCGGGAAAAGAAAATAAAGTGGAAGATGTTTTGAGTCAAAAAAAGTAATGCTTCATTAACAATGTTGTGTTTGTAACGTGATCTTTTGGATAAGGATTTGATGAACTTTAGCATTGAAGGTTTTGGTGCAGGATATTCTTCTGTTTTGTTTCCGGTATCAGTGAAATCTTCTCTATCAGACAGAATTAAGAAAGCACAAAAGAAAGACAGTGAGTTTCAGAAAAAGGTAGAGCTGTATCCAAAGGGTAAGTTACCTGAATTATACATTGATAATAATTGTGTTTTGGGATTTGGGAAGAGATTGTGTGTGCCTTGTGATTCATAGTTGAAGAGATAGTTGTTATGTGAAGCTCATAGTTCTTCCTTTTCAGTTCATCTAGGAAGTACTAAGATGTATAGAGATCTTCGGGAGTATTACTGGTGGGATGGAATGAAAAGAGATATTGTTGATTTTACTGTGAAGTGTTTGACTTGTCAAGAGGATAAAGTAGAGTGACAGTTACCGAATGGGATGCTTCAACCTTTAGCAGTGACATAGTGGAAATGGGAGAATATATCCATGGACTTCGTTGTTGGATTGCCGAATACATCTCGAGGTCATAATGCAATCTGGGTTATTGTTGATCGCTTGACTAAATCTTCTCATTTCCTTGCTATACGATATAATTTTTCCCTAGATCAACTTTCCCATTTGTATCTTAAAGTGATAGTCAGGTTACATGGAGTTCCTCTCTCCATTGTATCTGATCGTGATCCCAGGTTCACTTCTAACTTTTGGAAAGGCCTTCAGATGTCATTGGGTACTGAATTAAATTTTAGTACAACTCTTCATCCTCAATTAGATGGGCAGTCAGAACGAACGATTCAGCCTTTGGTGGATATGCTACATGCTTGTTTGATGGATTATCAGGGAAGTTGGGACCAACATCTTTCTTTGGTTGAGTTTTCTTATAAAAATAGTTTCCATTCTAGTATACCGATGGCACTATTTGAGGCATTATATGGGAAGTGGTGTTGAACACCAGCTTTTTGGGATGAAGTGGGTGAAAGGAAGTTGATGGGACCATAATTGGTAGAAGAGTTGGCAAAAACATTTCAGCTGATATAGAGACACTTGAGAATAGCTCCGGGCAGGCAGAAGAGTTATGCGGACAACAAGAGGAAGTATCTCTCTTTTGAGGTAGGTGATCATGTTTTTCTCAAAGTATCACAATGGAAAGGTGTGATGCGACTTGGTAAGAAAGGAAAGCTGATTCCAAGGTTCATTGGACCTTATGAAATTATAGAGAGAGTTGGATCAGTTGCATACCGAGTGGATTTACCTCCGAGTTTATCTCAGGTACAAAATGTTTTTCATGTTTCAATGTTAAGGAAGTACATGCCAGATCCATATCATGTTTTCAGTCCAGAGGTAGTTCAGCTGGAAGAGAATCTATCTTATGAGAATCAACGGTTCCAGATTCATAACCATAGGGAGAAAGTGTTATGGAATAAGGTGATTCATCATGTAAAGGTTTTATGGAAAAACCACATGATTGAATAGGCAACATGGGAATCTGAAAATGCAATGAGGGATAAATACCCCAACTTATTCAATAAGTAAATAAATTACTGGGATGCAATTTTTTAAAGGGGGGAAGGATGAAACATCCCATGTAAGTAATGAATAATATGTTTTCATACCTATTTCTATTTATGAATTAGATAGTGTTTTAAGAGGCTTAAAATGAGAATAAATCCAATCTTAATAATAGAATTCTCTAATATTTTTAAAAGAATGTTTTACTGCCTTTTGATGGCGAACCATTTTTAAATCTATAATTTGACAATTTTATAAGATATATTAGTCAAAATAAACATATTATTTATGATTGGGACATTTAAATTTACTTTTGATAAATGTTTGGTATTTTTCTGACAATGTTCATTTTCTAATGAATAGTGAAAAATACTACATTTTACATCAAAACTGCTTTTTCATCTAATTTAATTATATGGTTATATTATATTTTTAATTGTTATTAATGTTTAATTAGAATATATTTTTACCATTTAATCAAATGGTGGTAATTATAATTAATTTCATATTGGAATTGTTCGTAAACAAGTGCCGAACTTTTCATAGATATTGTTTCAAAAAACCCCGCTATTTGTTTTGACAACAAGAATTATATTTAAATCAATTATTGCAATTTCTATGTTTGGAATTTGGTAAAATGGATTCCATATTTAGAATCATAAGGTCCAAATTATTTAATTAAAATTATTTTGTTTTTATACATTATGAATAGTAATGACTGTAATTATCATTAATTATCTTGATTAATTAGTAATCAGGTAGTTAAGGATAATAAAATAATATCATAATAATAACAAATGACCCCAAAATATGTCCTAATGCTACTGTTTTTGTCATGGACGTCCATGGGATGCCTTTTACCAAACTTTGGGACCCCATGGACTCACTTTTGGGTGAAAGTGACACTATCATTTTATTTTTAAATAAAGAAGAATATCACTAAAGAATGTATCACCCGAGTAAAACATTTTCAGTTTTTTATGTGTAAATGATCTCTTAGACTATAAATATTCATTGGAAATATAAAACTATTTCCTACATCATAGTATTTTTTTTATAATTTTATGGCATTATATAAATTTTATTATTTATGACATCATGATGATGCAGCGATTACCTCATTAATGAACGATTTCAATAAAATGAAAAGATAATGTAATATATATGACATACACTTGTTAGAGACCTATTGGATGAGTATATTTCGAACCCTTATCACATTATTCTAGAAATATATCAATGTGGGATCTTTAAAATCCGAAACTCATTTTAATATAAAGTAACATTTTATAACTTTCCAAGAGTGCCCCTCTTCTCCTCTTATAAAAGGCCCCGACCACTACCTCCTTACCCACACCTATAAAGACATTGGCTTGTCAAACTATAATAATTGCATATCCCCACCTACATATCTTTATCCTAGAACCCTTAGCTTAGGGAGAAAGATCTTCAAGAAACCCTTTTGGTTCAAACCAAGAGGAGTTACTTGATTTAAAGGTAAATATGTCTCTAATGTTCTATTGTTTTATTTTTCTTCTCCAAACCCTAAACTATTTTTATTCATTTCTTTTTTAAAAACACCTATATCTTTAATATACTATTATTTTATTATAATAAGTATTCTAGCTACACTCACACACACCTACATCTAATGGTTAAAGAGCATATTGTTTCTGTGGATGGCGAATTTCTGCCACACGAAACGATGATTGTTCAATATTCTTCTAACACCTATCATGGTGGACAGTATGATGTCACTCTATTTATATAAGATATATATCATTTTTATGTTTTCCTTAAGCTTCTGTATTTTTCATTTATGACATACCTTTATGGTTTCCATTATGGGTAAACGTGATATCTTCATTTTAGGAAGTGCGGACTACCGCCCCCTAAAAGTGATTTGATTCATTAATGCCATATATAGGATGTATGAAGGATGGAGGTAAGGATATTATATATGATATTATACTAGAATTATAATATACCTTTATATAATTATGATTCCATTCCATTAAATAGGAAATAGAAATGGAATTAGCGTTCATGCATACGTACGGCTTACCCTCTCCATGAACAGTGCATTTCATTTATTACCTATAGACGTTATGTAATATTATAAATGCATGAATATACTGGATATATATGATATATATGATATCTACATCATGAATATTATTCTGGATATAATGGATATTTTACAACATTAAAAACTTGTAATTACAAGAAGTTTATTTTTTACTCAAGTGCCCAGGGTTGACAAAATGACAATTATTAACTTAAGTAATTACATAGTGTTCATGACATGGTAATAAGTGATCTAAAAGGAATAATGACCTTGAAAAAGGTTCTTCGGCATGTAAAAATTAACTCAAGTTTATTATTCATGAGGTTAAAGAATGATCGAGTCAAGTCGGACCTGAGGTATGAGACTTCGTCTTAATCTCCTTTCATTGAGGCATATTATGTTTTATACATGACCTTCTTTTATATGGTGTATAAACCAATTTTACTTTTTTGTTTATTCAAAAGGAATATTTTTTATAAGAAACATTTTACTAAATGACAAAAGGGAATGTTTTTGTCATACGTATGCGGTGACAACGACTTCTCCGCCACTGTGACCAATATTTGAGTTTCAGCTTCCTCTACAAGCCATAACTTTTTTTAATGAAAAATAAATACCATGTTTTACTTTTCTTTTATTTTGGTATTGAAAATGCTATTGAAAATGTTTTTATTATATAAATTTGTTTTTTATATCTTGTGATTGAAATGTGGAAATGTTATGTTTCCTTTATGCATGTTTTATATGATACGATTTTGTTATGGTTCTTGGGCATAGTTTATGAATATGGGTGGTTCCGTGATAAACCAAGGGAGGTTGAGCCCGTGGTAGCTCTCTAATGTATTGGGTAATGTGATGGAGTTAAACGTTAAGGTTTCTTCGAAGAGATTTAGTGAATATACTGTGATAGGTATTCCAAACATAACCATGGGGGTTACTCCCTACGTAAGAATGTTATGAATGCCGCAAGTTACCTTTATGTCTTATGTTTTCTATGAGTTATTCATAAATATTATGATTTCATAAGGTATGTTAATGTTCTTATGTTTTATGTGTAATGTATGATTTCATTGATTCTTATGTATACATGTACTAATGTTTCCATTCTGTATTTTATATATCCATTACTGAGATTTTTATGCTTATCCCTAGTTATTGAAATGCTTTTCACAGATCAAGGGAAAGTTACATGATATGATGATAGTGTCAAGGAAGTGTCAAGAAAGAATCCATGTTTTATTTTAAATATGTTTCCTTTGATGGGAAAAAATGAATACTATCTTTTATATAACCACTTGTTTAAATGTGGAATGTAATGTATTATTTAAAATCTAATTCTCTAATACTCTAAACCTGAAAAGATCATCAATGTGTATTTTTGAAATATCTCAAAATTAAATAATGTTTAAGGCTGGGGACTTATATATATATATACTAAATTTTTTATATATAGTATCATGTATCATTAATTATTCATGTTATACTATATTTAAATTAGAATTATTTCTTCCAAAGGAAATTTACTTTAAAATTACCAAGTGGTAAATAATTTCAAAATTCAATTTTATAATTGTGTTATATTACTTATTCATTGTCACTAATATTCTGATATGATTTGTATATTGAAATTTTAATATCATAAAATTTATTTAAAATTGTTTTATCTAGATATTATTTTGATACAAAAAATTGATTCACTAATTAATAATTAGTTCAGAATTATGATCCTTGTATGTGTCAATTTGAAAATTGGAGTTCATTTTGGATTGTTTGTGTTGAATTCCCATAAAAGGATAATATTTGACCATTGGATAAAAATAACAATTAATTTATTAATCCTCTCATTATTATTCATGTCTTCATGTAATGTTAATATTTTTTACACGCATTAGAAATAAAAATTAATTATATTCCTTTTTTAAAAAAACCTACTAAATTTATCTTTTCGGACACAAATCATTTTTCATGGAAATCCAAATTTTTTGAAAATTTATAAAAAAAATATTTTAACATTATACAACTAATTTATAAAATCAATTTTTATACATGTAATAATTTCAAAAACGTTTATTGAATGGAAATCCTCATGTTCTTTTCCTAGTAAGGAAATTTTTAACCATTTTATAATGGTCTGATAGAAATGTTATTTAACTGATAAATCATGTAAAATATTTCTTTCCATAATGAACTCTCATTTTAGTGAAGTATAATTAACAATTATAATAACTATTTTTAAAATAAATCCTTTTTCATGGCACTCTATAAATTTTTTATTAAACATATATTTTCAATGTTTAATAGATATTTACCTCAATATTTTTTTAATAGTATTTTAATGGTATTTCTACTCTTCAGCGAAAAAACCCATTAATTTACTTATAATATACTGTGTATATGTTGTATTGATACCATAATTATTATTTCCATGGATGGTTTATAATCATTTTGAAAATGAAATTATTGACATTCATTTTCCTCATTTATTTTGGTAGTCATTATCATGCCCCTAAAATATCAACATTCTAAGGAATATAAAACATTAAATTTCCCAAAATAAACATATTATTTATCATGGGTGCACTGAATGGCTAATTTGTATTTAATTTCTACATACAATGTTCTATATTGTAAATAATTGATTGAATAAGGAAATATTGATAAACATTTATTCTTTACTCAAAATAGATATTTAATGATAAGGAATATTGTTCATTAATTAAATCTGTTATTTTATATACGATTAATTCTATGAAAATACAGATATCGGTGGGGCATAGTTATATATAAAACCTCAATGCATTAGAAGTCTGTTGAGATGAATCACTTAGATAACCCATGTAAAACGGTCTTCTATTATATATATACCCCTTAGTTTTAAATTACCTTGAGAATGAATTTGATAGTAGAGGTATCATGATTCCCAAGATCATGATAACCTATAATTTTAAATTTTCAACATTTAGAATATAGTTATTGTTATCCATGGGATTTTCACAATCTTATTATCTCTAGATGCATTTCATTTTCATTTTATTGATTATACAAAATGTGTTTTAATTTGTTTACATTTCTGTATTGATTATTCAATATCCATTAATGTGGAATTTTTATTGATCAAAGGGAATTTGTTTCAATATTTTACCTTTCAATGTTGATAATTCTTTTCAAATGATTTAAATAGAGTTTTTTTTGAGTTATTTAGCTTTTATGGATTATGCTTATTAATTTAATATAGGTTCTTCTATTCAAAACCCCCACTAAGCATTTCAGCACACCGATACATTATTTTCATTCCCATTAATATATGACGTGTACTTAGACTGATATTCAAGGAGATTTGGAAGGGAATTTTGTCCGTATTAAAAAAATGAATTACATTTTTGTTTTCATATGATGAACCTGACACCATTATCCCACAGTCGATGTCTAATGTGTTACATTGGAATAGAATATAATGATTTGAATCATGAAGTTCAAAGTAGTTTAGTATTATTTCTAAAAATTATAAATAAATTCATACCATATTAAAATTGAATACAAACATTACAACTAATTTTTTTTCAATAATATCATTATTCCCTCAAGAATATAGATTCATATCAATAATTAAATTACCCCAAGATTTATGGGAAAAATAAAACATAGGGAAGGGGTGAGTAAAAACTCTTTATAAGGGAAGGCATAAATATGGAGCTATGAATAAATAAAAAATAATAAGTAGTAAATACTGAAAGGTAAATTATTGGTACATGGTTGATTTTATCAATAACATGATCATGATATAGAAGGAATAAACGACGATCAAATTATTCGATATAAATAATCATATAAACATGTATATTATAACTAATAATATAATAACATGGGACTTAAATAGATAAATTAATAAATAGAAGATTCATAATGTTACAAATCATAATCATATTGTCAATACCATTCAATATAATGTTACTACAAATTCTTTCCAAAATACAGAATACTATTTAAAAGTACTGGGAAAATACTCATCTGATTTGGATATTGATTTTCTCACATGATAAATGTTGATGCATATAATTATAATGATGATGTGATTGAGGAATTGGATTCTTGTATATAAGATAAATATAAAATTGATTTTAAAAGATATGTGGATGGTGAAATCCATATGGATTCATACCTAAAAATGAAAAAATGAACTTTTATGAAGATGTTTGATGAGTTTAAACAACATCATAATTTTAATTTCAAGGGAATTCCATGGAAATGATTTCTCCAATCCTTATGATTACTTATAGACTCCTTGGTTTGATGTTGGAGGCTGATCGCTTATATGGTTTTCTCTTCGGATGGGATATAATTTTATTCATAGATCCATTTTCCTTTTAGTATATTTTATATATTAATGATCATGGTTTTACAAGTGTGAAGGATGTTTATATTCCGTATTATTTTGGTGATTGTTTGGTTGGTATGTGAACTGTACTTAGTGTAGTAGATGGAAGTTCTACTTTTTCCTTCGTACACTTCATGCCTGCCTGTTTACAATTTAATTTGGCTTTCCAAATCTTTTTTTCTTTATCTCATCCCTCGATCTATTGATCTCCCTTTAATGTTTTTTTAGAATAATATACTTGATGTGTTCTGATGGATTTTAAATGTTTTTTGTGCCTTCCAGTTGGTCATGAGATTCCCTACACTTGATGCTACTATTACTAGAGAGCTCTAATTTATAAATATGTTTTTATATCACTCTTATTCCTCTGGTAAATCATACTGTTATATGAGGTATTTGAGTTAGGTTTTTAGACATTTTTCAAGATTATTTAAATCTAGATAAGCATCATGTCATTTTAGAGAAGGTTTTGGGACACATTTTTTAGTTTTATTTCATTGGTGTTTTCCACAGATTTACAATCCAACTATATAGAGACAAATTCTATGAGAATTTGATGTTCACTGAATACCTTTATAGTATTTTTGTGTACATTATTACTTAATTTTAAATTTTTTCAGTCACTTTAGTGTTTTTGGGATTCTTTTTCTTGATGCAGATATGATGTGTCACTATTGGACTTCACCTAAGGGTGTTGATTCATCTGACATTACAATATTCGATATCCACCCATAAGGATCTTGTCTGGTTATTTATTATTTTATATGCTTTTTTTCTGAAAATTATGTTGATGTAGAGGTAGATATATCTCACTCATTGTACTTTTGAATCATTGGACTCTTCTTAGGCCTTGTGGTTTTGTTATGATGAGTGTATTTCATGTTTTGGCTCATGCTTGCTTCTTGGGGTGAGATAATGCATTTTATTTATATCGGTGACTAACTATATTTGATATCATAATTTCTTCATTATATAGGTGTTTTATTTCATATGGTGGAATGTATTTTTTAACGCTACCACTTCTCTTTTTGGAGGAAGTCTTTGAACGATTGATGACAGGATGTCTCAGGCATGTCTGATGAAATCTGAGCTTTTGTTTTTCTTCATGAAAATACCATATTGTATTACCATCAAAAACATGTTTCTATAAGCTATTATAACCCCATATTTTTATTTTAACAATTTCATTTAATAAATTCATTTGGTGAAAAATTATGTGACCAATTCATGTCACTGATTTTAAAAAAATAAACATAATCGTAATCCAATCCAGGCTAATATGCTGCAT
Source organism: Viscum album (assembly GCA_963277665.1). Classification (NCBI taxonomy): domain Eukaryota; kingdom Viridiplantae; phylum Streptophyta; class Magnoliopsida; order Santalales; family Viscaceae; genus Viscum; species Viscum album. The sequence continues at coordinate 432,751,754 of OY728139.1, forward strand.
GGTATCAAAATAGCACATGAAAAATTATACTGATAATAAACCATGAAATTAAATAATATGTATGATAAAAAGGGAACATATCCTTATTTTATCATAACTACATTAAAGGGGTGATTGGATTAATGAATATAAATTACAAATTAATATCATTAAATTCATTCTTGAGGAAAATAGTAATTTTTATTCTGAGATTATGTTTTTAGGTCATGAAAAATATTTCAAATACTTTTATTTTAAAATAAATATGAATAATTACAAAACAGTATTTAAAACACAATTATTTCATGATGGTGGAAAATTACATACATTTCATATCCATTAAAACAATGATTCCTTTCACATTTATGGTAAATGAAAAATATGCATTATTTTAAAAATGTATTATGTTTCCATATAAATTTCATTTTAAAATGTAACATTATGTAAAAGTAACTTCAATAAATAATTTTTAAAAGGATATATAAATATTTTAAAACCATTTTTAAAGATAATTTTTTAGATGAAATATATTTCCTACCATAGAGAGAAAAAGAGACTAATCTTCTAAAAATAATAACAATTAATTTGAGTACCAATTTATTGGAAAATGGATATACTACATGAAAATATCATGAAAAAAATAATTACAATAAAATAAAATAGGTTTATTATTAAATTGTCAAATAATTTCATTCTAATAAAATTCATGAATAAATAATATCGATTTGAATGTGTTTTTTGAAAAAAAGAGTTATAATGACCATAATGATGAAGTGTGACCTAATGAATGTATCCATTATGTTTTCAAATTATAAATCCCCATTAAATAAGTGTAAATAAAACAAAATTCACTAAAAAGTAAATATACACACAATCTTATAATTACATAATCATTGAATAGATGTTTGACCCAATGAAAAAAATTGAGTTAAGAAATCCATTACATCACACTTCATTTTGATTGTAAATTATTTAATATCCATTATAGTGTGTTTAAACATATTATTATCATAAAAAAATAACCATATTACTATTTATAACATCATATTGGATCCCTTTAAAACATATTTTCACCAGTTAATAATATTTCATTAGTTTCTCTGTTCCAATGTTAGCTGCATTATTTTATTATATGTTTGTTGTAAATAATGATCTAGTTAGAGGAAATAATATATAGTTTCATGATCTTATTAATAATATTTAAATAATTATATTAATATCATATGTATCATATTAAATAAATAAATATACCTTCGATGTGTTGTGGTGATGAAAATATATTTACAACGCTTCATGAGGGTTGTAGTCCACACGTACATGAACGATGTTATAATCTTTATGTGAGTGAAAATGTAAGAAATAAAATGATATATTATCTTTATATAATGATAAATATTTTATGAATATCATAAAAATTTCGTGTATATCACATATAATCATTAACATTATCTTTATCATCTTTCATGCGAAGGGATAGTGAATTACAAATCCTTTCAGATTGTCTGGCAGTAGTCCCTATACACAGGAGTGGTGTTATCATATCTCATATTCGATGGAACATAAGAATATATATATATGATATAATTAATCCATATATATAAAAATTCTATTTATATAGTATATTTAATTTTGATTCAACCTTAATTAATACATTTAAATATGTTAATGGAAGAATGAATTCTATCAATTTGTGAGGTGTTAGTCTATTGTACACACAAGCGATAATTTGATAACCCATTTGGTGGAATTAGAGATGATGACTGTTCATCCCCATATTATATATAAAATACTATGTTTATTATATCATCAATTTTAATAATAATATACATATTTGGAGAAAATAATAAAATAAATACGCTCATTGAAGAACATTAAATATTCTATATGTAGATTAATGCACCAAAATCATCTTAGGTTTTGTTTTTTTAAACTAATTCTTCTAGGATTATGGAATTAATTTTTATGTGATTTTTGGGGTTAGTTTCCAATCTAAATGGGTGTTAATGTGTGATAAATAGAGGACATGTCTGGCCATATATAAGTCAGATCAGTGGAACATATGTATTTTTATAAAATAATTCAACGATACCCACTTTTTATGAATAAAATTACTTCTAAAATGAGATATTATCATTAAAATAAGTGATATGGAATAGATATTTTCATTATATGGGGGTTTTACATTTTTAGGTCATTTTAATATTGTTTCATCTTAGTATAACACAATGTAAATCCATTTTTACCATTACCGTGTTAAATTGTTTTTACAGTTTTCACAATTAAATCTGGTAAAAATTTAAATAAAAATTTTTATAACAAATAAATTAGTATTATTGATAATATGGAATAAATCTTTCTAAATTTAATTAACATAATTCAATTTTCTAAATTTAAACCTAATCTGATAGACAAGACGTGAAATCCATTTTCTAAGAGAAAATGTTCAAATGTATATAATTTTTTTAAATCAAAATTCAATATTAAAATTCATCTAATGAAATAAATTTTATTTGTTGATATATTTTTGTTCTAATTTTTCAATAAAAATAATATAATATATATTTTAACATTTTAAATAATTTGAATGAAAAGGATGTTTTTAATTAATATTCATTATTTTTTACCATCCATCAAAAAAGTTAACATCTTTTAAAAATAAAAAATCACACTAAGATATTTTTTGTATATTGATATCAAATATTATTATTATTATTTTATATAAATAATCATATAGGGGAAAAATAATTTTATATTTTTTACACAAAGCGTGATTAAACCATCTTTTAAGAAACATGTTTTTCAGAAAACATTATTTTTGTTTTAATTGATTCTTATTTATTCTAAAATAATTAGAAACACAAAATTTTCATAATTTGGTTACTAATATTCATAACCTTCAATTCAACATACATATTATAACTATTATATTAGTTAATAATATTTTAATAACATTTATAATTTTGTTCTTACTCGGTGTAGCATGTAATGTAACCTAAACTGAGTGATATGTATAATTCAATCAAAACATAGTGGTTTGTTCAATGAATTATATTAAATAGATTTGATTTATTCATAAAAAAATATATAGTAATGTATTTTAGTGTAATACATTCTTATATTCTTCTAGTAACGTGTCACATATGCTATCGAAAATAATGTTCTAATATTATATTTTTGGTGTGTCACATTCTACTCACGTTAAATAAATAGCATCTTTATAGTTTGAAATTGATCATGACAATCCAGTTTGTGATCATTTAAAATTAATTTGTTGAAAAGATAAATCATAAAAAATTATGAAAAATCATATAAATAAAAAATAAAGGGATGTACATAGGACTTATTGATTAAAAAATAACTAGGATTCTATTTGTGGGAACATTGGGGTAATGTGAAGATGTTGGAAAAGAATAAAAACGTAAATAATAATATTGTGTGATTAAGGTCATTGATCGCAAGAAATTTAGTGGTAAATGTAATGTTAAGGGCCCCAAAACTATAAATAAATGATTAATAAGAATACTATATGATTCATAAGATAGGAATGTGATATGATAAAATATTGGTTTCTTGATCCTTCCCTAAATGTCGATGAATTTTTTTGTTGCATAATAATTTATAAAAATATTTTTAATTTATATTTATAATTCAATATCAATAATTTCATCCTTTGGTTGTGATTCTATCATTTTTTATTCATCACATAATATAATAACTTAATATCTAAAAATGATTTTTTTCTTAAAGCACGAAAATTAACTTTTAATGGATCACAAGGTCTGAAATATAGAGAAATGTATTTTCCACTATCTCTAACTATTTTACTAATCTATTTTGTTCAGAAGATGTTATATAGTATAATACATTAATATCTAAAACATCATCCAATGTTCAAATGAAAATATTTCATAAATGATCAGTCATTATATCCCTTCCAAAATAAAAAGATCAAACACTATATAACGAAGGTAACTAAATTACCAAAATGAAATTATCATTAATCCCTATAAAATTATGAAGTATTTTTTAATCAATATATACTAAACATGTGAATACCATTATCATGTAATATCATGAAACATGATAGTAACCAAATTAACAATAAAAACGTTTTCAAAACATACATGATTACATATTCCATAAATAAAACACATATTAGTGGATAAATTTCATAATTAATAAAATGCTGTTAAATACACTATTGATAGCATGATATACTTTTTCAAAAAATCATTAATCAATTATAATTTATTCTTTACTATAGTTTTTACATTAACCATATAAAATAAATTTTTTCCCTAAAATCATTATACCAACACCATAAATATAATAATGGAATTATTTACCTCAATCATGTTTTTTCAAGAATTTCAACTTTTCACTGAGTGAGTTTTCATGGTCATTTGAATTGTTTAAAATACTCTTTTAAATCATTAATGGAAATGTAATGCAGTAAAATCGTTATACATTTAATAATTCTTAAAACTGTAATATCACTGATTAAATAATAAAATGACATTACTTTTGAATCCAAACACTATAACATTAATATTTATTCTTCATCTAAGTTGATAACATAAAATTAATAATGATCTAACATATCCTCTTGAGGCATATTCAATTCACCATTAAGAAAATGATTTTCACAGTTCCCCATTAGCTAACTGTTGAATCGTTTTACATTTCCTACTTTATTTCTTACCATTTCAATCAAAATCATGGTGTCCTTTAACTCCACATTCATATAAAACCCCCTTTCCATTTACAAAAGAACCAGGGTATTTCATTCAATAAGTATCACTTATATTATTCCAATTATTTATCATTATCCATTAATCCAACATTTCCATTCCATCATCATTTCTATTATTTCCCTTTGATTCCATGGTACATAGAGAATGTACTACACCATCATTTCTTCTTCAATCCTCCTCTTCTGTTGAAATCAAAATAAAATTATTATGGTTTATTCTAAAAGCTAATATGACCATTATAATCATTGGAGAATAAATATTTAGACTCTTATGTGGGAAGGGTAACGTGGTAAATTTATTATGTGTGATTTCTAGATTCATGAAGTTTCTATTGATGGACATATTTACTAGAAAAATAAAATCTCAATTCATCCTAAAATTAAAAAGGAAGTTATAGAATGTCCCACACCAACAAAATTGAATGATGTATGTAGTGTCATTGGTTTTTTGTGTTACTATCAGCAATTCATTCATATTATTTCATGATTTCATAAACTATTAAATAATATTAAACTAAATGGGATTAGATTTTTTTAGAAAAAATAAATTGAATAATTTTTTGATTAAATATATAGAAGATTGGAAAATGATGAAATTTTGACTCTGCCATCTAGATGTTACTCGTTTTTGATATATAGTGATGCATCATGGTAGGGACATGGTTGAGCCTTAATATAATATGAGAAATTTTTTGAATACAAATCATGGAAAATGAGTATTCATTAAAAAATTACCAAAATATTATATTTTGTTGGATGATGTTATATTTTCATTGAAAATATAGAAACATTATCAATATGGAGCAAGATGTGAGATATACACCAATCAAAAATCCTGAATTACATATTTATATTGAAATGTATATGATTTGGATTCTTTTTATTGGGGAGTTCCACCTGTAATTTTGTGTTAATGTTCACTAATGGTGAATTTTACACCCTATTCCCCAATTCCTAACGTCGGAGGCATTTATTACATCTTTAGAGATGTTTGATCGTTTATTGAAATGATATGATGATATGCCTATCAATCCTTCTATGGATTCCTCCACTGAATTCATCACCTAGTCTCGGTATCCATTATATATAATGATGTTATTCATTAAACTTGTTCTTGGTTCCATCTATTTTTGGATTAGATTTATTACAATACTTCTGTCATTACATTCCAAAGGTTCAATTAAGGGTAGCAAAATTCGGTCATGAGAGTAGTCACAGTTGGTCTTGATTGCATGTTTGGACGTTGAAATATTGGAATAGTTGTATTATTACTTGTTGGAGGGAATATAAAGGGAACAGAAACCTGGTAATTCCTGAATAGATTGTGGGGTATATTATTTGAGAGGGATGCCTCCTGTGTTTTCCTTGTATCCCATATTTAATATAGGGAGCACCACGAGTTTATTATCTAGTAGAGATGGATCAAACTGACCGGAACACTAACGATGTTGGATAAGATATGCATATCCATAAGGGTATAACCTATAAGGTTTACATAATGGGTGGATTATAATGACCAGTGAGTACGTACTTGAGAGCGGTGTATCTTATAAAGGGAAGATTCCAAACATTGATGACTGATCTAGACTCCATAAGAGGTGGCTCAAGGATGGTGGGTACAACAGAGGGGGAAGAAATGATTACCATTGGATATCTTAAACCTCAAGGAGATATCCGACATAATCTATGTATAATAGAGGGATCAAATGAATTTTAGTTCAAGATGGAATGGTTTGGGGCATATATATGGTTAGAATCATGTCTTAAGAGGACAAATCTTGGTTAAATAACTATGTATTATGTGGGGCTTATGTATAGTTAGCTACCTGACTACCATAAAGAGATACAATGGGATAGACAAGGGTTATTCATGGTTAGCTGCCTACATGATGGGTGTGATACCATCAGGATGTTGTATCCCGAGTCAGAATCAAGATGGTTCTTGGAGGGTTGGGTGTAGTGAATGGAATTAATTAGATTGAACTGACAAGAATATGATGTCGTTGGTCTTGAACTTCAGGGAGGTTTCCTATGTATCAAAGTTAGCCGAGAATCAATATCCATGTAGTTCTAGGAGAGGTGATGGGGCTTATGTATGGTTAGATTTCAAATAATTATGGGACGTGTGGTTGGGTATTATGCATGGTAAGCCTCCCAAGTGGACCCGAAGGAGATGTATCCTTCGGGTGTGGTATAATACTACTAATATATTTTGGTTTGAGGGGAACATTATTATGGGAATGATGGATAGTAGATACTAAGATCCTAGAGGTTCACCCCTAGGAGGATGGAACCAGGGTTTACCAGTTGTTTGGATTGAACCTCATTGAGGCTTCCTATATACCCTATTTAGAATACATTGATAAAAACCCACGTAGTTTAGTGGTTTTAATATTACACGTGGTTAGAGTCACGTGTTAAGGTGTAAGTTGGGGCCCACACCAGAATGGATTCCCAAAACAAGGATATCATTCTCTCTACTAACCTCTAAGCATACATCAGTCATACTTGGTGTGAGAAACAAGAGGAAACAGTGGACCAGATAATCACATCATCAATGATGCATTAGCACCTCTTGGGACGTTGTTTCTGGAAGAGTTAAGGAGAATAAAGGATGATACCAATTGAAATAATGGTTATGGGATTACACTAGGATTGTTTCCCTTCCCTATGGGAATATTCCATTCCATGGGAGAAGGATCTCATCCCATGCATGGGAGATCTCAATATCGTGAAGATGAGTGGGCATAAAAAATTCCCAAGGCATGGAACCCCATGTGCATTTCAGAGGTGAGGCTATTCATTAATGTCATGTGTTGAGTAAAAAGTTTCTTATTAGTTTAGCATCATGTAGATCGGATGATGGGGACTCACTTCTCACCCTTTTGGCTTACATGAATGATTCCCACCCTCCCATGGAGAAGGAAATGCACAAATAATTTACGGATACAATAGGTTGGATAAGTGGTGACTTGATGCGTCTGTGATAGAATAACAATGAGAAGAAGGTATATCTATTAGCATACCTATGTGAAAAAGAAATATTTAGAGTAATGAAATTAAGAATACCACAAGAGGGACCAAGAAATCACTGTGTATAATCATGGAGGGACACACAGAAGAGGGCATCACAAATCTAGGGGGATCATCGTGAGGTACTTCGCAAAGCTCAAGTGATTCTCGAAGGCCATGGATTTTCTAAGATAGGTGTTCTGTGAAGAAGGGTGACCCCGCTTTGGCATAGCAGCATTAGTAGTTGAATGAGTGCTTCACAAAGGATAAATACTCTGTAAAGATTATAGTACCTAGGGGGCCTTCCTTATTCAAGAAGGGAATATTATTTCGATAAGGGACTCCCTACCATAGGAATTGTTCAATTGGAATATTTAAAGTGATTTTCTTGATTCTCCAATAAATTGGGTAATCCATTTTTTCCTTGAGTTCACCAAGCTTGGGAGCTTCGCAAAAAGGGAGCTCGAAAGGAGAATGGTCAGGGTAACCATCATATGAAGGGGGTGAGCTGGATATTTATAGAGAAAGTGATATAATGAGGCTCAGATGTATTCCATGGATCCAAAATATTATCCAAGAAGAGAAATAGGGCTCACAAGACTCCAGGAGGACACCATCTACTAGATTTATGGAATCTGTATGGATCGTAGAACTCATGGATCCTTCCATCAATGCCTCACGCATTGGCAAGGCTAAGGGGCAATGAAAAATTTCGTCATGATACTAACCCCATTAATGATATTTAGGCTATTTGATCTTGGAATTCATCTTAAATTGCTGCCCTCATTCACGATTTAATCAAGGGAATTAATTTCTGCACCAAAAAATGCACCCCCACAAGATGGGAACCCACAGGGAAATGAGGGTCAGATTCTGAGGGTATGTCACAAACAATTGGGTGGTCTCGACATTGGATCTTAATGAAGGGGGAAGTTTCATGCTATGAAAAGGCCTCCATGAATCTCAATGGTGCAAAGTCTGATACAAGCTCGTTTTGCCCATTCCCTATAAATATGGAGTTTGGGGTGCATTCTCAGTACTATATCTCCAAGGATTGATTGCACCTAAGATGTTTTTTTTAATCGTTCAACCCTATGAATGCATCCTCGTGAACTAGGATCAAAGGGCCATTTCATTATGAACACTTCAGAGCGAACTAGTGTGTTGTGATCCAATTTATCTCTGTGATACATGAAGAGTCATAAACAACTCCACAATCTGATGTTATATGACCATACTTCCTAGATGGTCCTCATGAAATGACTCTAGATAATTTAGAATTTCAAATATATAATGGCCACCCAACAAATCACTCAGAAGGACCTTGTGGATGCTTCATGAAGTAAAGACCTGATAAAAAATATCTTAATTGGGGAGTATGTTCGGTGCCATTCTGATCATGAAAATGATGACAGAGCTAGTGAAATAAGTATAGAAGGACTATCCTTTGTGAAAGACACTTCCTTTAGATGGATTTGATCAGAGGGAGTTTGTATTCATCTAGGCGGAAATCAGTTATAAACCGACTTACTCATTTAGAAGCACACCAGGTCAGTACCAGTGGTTCAAGGCTACTGACGGCCACACGTGTAGGGATCATCAACATATCACTATAGGATTCCGGTAAATACATCTCAACAAAATTAATGAGAAACCCTTCCAGGCATAGAAATCTCCACACAACATCATACAATCTTCAGGGTGGGGTTAAGGGACCCGAAGAAAGAATGGAGTGATAATTGGAACATGTCCTAGTGTGTAAATTTCCCTAAGGAATTGGCATGGGCCATCTTGGTATGTGCATCCAATGAAAAGTTCGGAGTCTATATGATGTGAGTAGGCCTTTATGATGCAACATGGGATTCCCAATTACACATTTACAAACCAAAGGACATCATTCTCGAGACACTGAGTTGATGGTCATCAAGGACCAACAATTCTCAATTGTGTTATGTAAAGGTCGACAACAGCCTCTGGGACCTCCCCAACATTTCTGGGAGTCTCATTTTCAGGCAATGTATGTTGAATCCCCCCCCCATAGACAACATATCAGAGAATATAGAGAATATTCCATGGATTTAAATGATACTAATAGATCTAGTGTTGGGTGCATATAAAGATAACTAGAGTACAAGGGACATCTACTTCATGAATTGGATCGTTTGTTTCATGATTTTGTTTTGTAGATTCTTGATCATGGAGAGAAGGCACACTTGAAACTACTAATACATCCTCTTACCAATATAAGAGGGTCTCAATGAGGCCATTAAGGTTGCTACTAATGAATCATGTAGGGAATCTAATGGAGGTTGTTGGGGTACCTCAGCAACAGTGAGCATCAACTAGTCGTAAGGTTGTCTAGGTTTATATCTGCGCTAATTTGTAGGTGGATGCTTCCTATAATATATGCACATATGGTTTCAATGCCGATAAAATTCATCAGGTTGACGACATTGGAAATATGGAAATGAATTAACCTCAAAATTTTGGTGATGGAAAATAAGTATAAGGTGCTTTGGAAGATCAATGAGGAGAAGAAGACAATGCATGTCTTCGGAGCTCTCCGCTTCCTATATGGATGGGTTGCAAAAGATATAGGTCATAAAAATACATGATTCACATTTACCCTCTTGAGATGAACTTTATAAAAATAATTATGAATATTTTTAAGATGTCTTACATTCGATATGATCTTGAAAACATTGCTGAATAAGATCTGGAGCACAAGCTAATTCAATATTCATGCTTTTCCTATTCTAATGGGAGTGTTCACTGATGAAGACATGGAAAATGAAGAGAAAAGATCATATCTCTTGGAATTTCAAATGGGGGTATTGTTGGAATGGTTGGATTATGAACCAATTTGTTAACCATAAAACCCTCATAGTTTCACGAGGTTGTTCAGATGTTTACAAGCACTGACTCGGATGGTTTACCATGGGGTACGTCAGGAAGACCATAAGTGTGTGATAATGTAGTTTTCTCTCATGTTCATGCTGGAATATGGGAATATACGGAATGAGTTTCCTCCACCAAATTCCACATATGGGTTAGTTGATACATATGTAGAGATTGGAGAGACACCATACCCGTGATAAAATATGAAACAATAGTCCATGTGGGCCGATGGTAGAGAGACCCCTCTACCTCAAGGTGATGGCCAAACATTTACTAGAGTGTGTCCTGGTGATAGGGATAATTCACATTGTAGTGGAAGAGCTGTAAAAGTAGTTCCTATAGTTTGAAGACACACACTATCCATAAGTGGAAGAAGGGAAGTTGTAGTAAGCCCAGTAGTCCCTAACTGGAAAACTTGGGATGAAGGGGGATGATCAAGAGGATTTCAAAGAATACCAATCCAAGAAATCAAGAAGTGGATGAGATTCATTGATATACCTAAAAATGATTTCTACCCATAGAATTGAGAATATTGGGATGTCAACAGGAAATTTCTCAGTCTTTATAAAATGTAGGACCACCTCAACTAGTCTGGGATGTATCTTTTGTGAAATTTTCAAGCCAAACCTGACATCCTTACACCCCAATCAGAGTAGGAGTAATATGTGGATGAGCTGGAGAACCTAGTGCACTCTCGAGTCACTCAACATCCAATGATGTGTCATAGGAAATTATTTCTAGATCTGATATCTCTGCCATAACTATCAGCTAATTGATTAGAGGTGCACATTCCCTTTCCTGAGGAATCAAATGGGTCGTGGGGTGAAGACACTGAAAGTGGGATTCCCCTAGTGGAAGTTGAAATTTTCAACTTGGAGGAAACCTATTCGGAAGGTTTTATAGAGGCTCTTGAGGTATGATCTGACTCATCCCCTTGATTTTTTGTCTCCCTCAGGTATAGATAGGTTCCCCAACTAATGTCTGTTCTATATAAGAGAAACTTGAACAAGAGGTCCATATTGTGGGGAATGATGTGTGGAATAGGTCATTTAAAACTAAGCACCATGACCTGCATCCAAATCAATGGTGGTTATAGTGTCCAATAGTGCTATGGATTCCAAGTTGGCCTATCCAGAACCTTTGGAACCTATATTCATATAAGGGGGGACCCATCCTAGCATCCCATTTATGAAAATAGAATGGTGAGTGCACAGATAGCCATCACTTAACCAGGGTAGATTCCCTGCCTAAAAAAGTCATACTTGTTATTTTATCAATAAAATAAAATCACATGACACTTGTGTGAATAGTACAGAGTGGTGGCCTCTCAACCGGTGTAAATGGCTAGATGACCTGAGGACCCATTTCTAAGAGGGTTGATAGTTTTTATGGATCCAAGTGTCTAAGATAATTAGTCCGTGACCTCTAGTGATCAATAGATCATGGCTATCGGTGGCGCTACCAATGAGGCTGATAGGAACTAATCTATCATGGTAGGATCAATTTATGATGATCAACCTTATGGTATGGATCCCAATTTAGCAAACATGCTACAAGAGGAGGAACCTTATGATTAATTCAGGGCCTCATTCCTAGACTAAGAACCTTCAAACATAGAAGTGTGGTATGAGTCCGATTCTAACATGGTAGGGAACAACTAGGATACACGACACCATTCATGATAGTTGATCAATAATTTCATCAAAAATAATCTAGAACATGAGTGGATAAGCTTTATGATATCACTTCACCACTGTCTACATAAATTATGTGATGGATGGGTAGAAGCTCTTGATTTTCACATGCTCATCCAGGACAACCTGGATGAGAATATTTGGGAAAGAAGACTACATATGGACTATTGCAAGTTCTGAATAAAATATGAAAACATTTGTATACATCAGGTGGTCAAAAATGGTATCCAGAACCCTGATGAGAAGATATATGAGAACATTTCTTTCGTCACTAATCAATTAGAACTAATCATATGACTGAAGGTCTGGGTGTAAGAGGACAAAATGAAGTTGAGGCGTGAAAGTGACAATATGGATAAACTTTGAGTATTACATGACCATACATCAATCAGATTAGATGAGGTCCACTCTATAAAAAACAAAGAATAAAGGGAGATCAAATTTCATTAACGAATCATGGATGTCACACTTTATAGGGGGTTAGAGTGGAGGATCACCATTGATGGGTATAATCCATAGGGTCCATGTTTTTACATGCTCCAAAAACATACATTGTTATATATTTTAGGCTGTGTGTATGGACATATCTCTTTCTTTATTTAATTACTACACCACAACCACATATAATAAGAGACTAAAGATCAATACCAAAGCTCGTGTGTGTCATGCCTGATGTGAGAAACAGGAGAAGAAAACATTGTAATTCACTTTGTATGAGAGTTCTAGAAAATCAAAAAACATGTTGTGTCTTCTATTATTTACTGGACACCTAGAATATTGAGGATGAGGGAGGTTGTGACTGAAGAATAGGGATCATAGAGCTACCAACTAACCATTCCAATGTGCTCTAGTTCCCAAACTACAAAATGATAGGGTCATATGAATCAATCTGAAAAAGGGTAAATGGGATGTGTGAATCATGACGTCCAAAATTCGTAATAAAGGAGACGATGAAATGCCAATATGAATAACAACTTACCAAATTTTGAGAAAAAAATATTTGTAATGTCATCCTGAAATAGAGAGAAAAAAATGAGGGCCAACTACTGACTCGATTGAAAACACAAGAGCTAACTCAAAATGTTTTTTGACATCATTCAGGGCATCTACCCATAGTGTTAGGTGAGCCTATCAAACATAAGGGAACCATTAGCGGGTCCCTTCAGACATGAAATGGATGAGGATCCAAATAATGTGCATGAAAATCATATATGTGGATTTCTGGAAGGTTTGAATAGATTCCATCACTTTTGAAATTATTTCATCATGCCTTATAGAACAATAGTGTAGGTTCATCAGATGGAACAAAGATAAAACCTATCTCCTAGGGGAGAGTTGTGTCAAATGCAAAATGCCAATTAAAGATGTGAATAATTTGAATGATGACCTACATTTCGGGGGAGGACCTCTTAGATGAGGGCCTGAGATGCTATATTATTTTATATAATGAATATGAGGATAATGCATGGTACAATTTACTATCATGTGATGAGGGGATCTCGTAGTATAACATTATGTGGTTAAGATGTTTTCACAAAGTTTAAATTTATATTGCATGGACACTATAGAAAAATTTAAATAAGTTTTACATGGACTATGATGTCTATTCCTATAATATTTTCACAACATAAAAGGGGAGATCCTGACATAAACGATCTGAATGAGGATCTCACTCCATAAAAATAATATGGAACATCTAGAAATTATCCATATGTTATGCATTGAAAGAAATAACCAATATGAATGAAGGGAAAGGAGACATACTATCACACCAAATACCCTAGTTCGTATAATTGTTTAAGTTCATAGTGTTTGGACTATAGAGTTGGTGTAAGGGACCAATGAAAAAGTGTTTGGGATCAATACATATCCTAGAAAGTGGGGAATTAGGATGTACGTAGTTATGTAATCCCATGATGATTAACATCAAACGGTTATGATGAAACATTGAATATGAAACTGGTATCGATGATCTAGGCATTAGTATGTATCTGATAAGAAAGGTAAGCAAGCCACACATATTCTAGGAAGGGAAATTTCTCTGTGTAGGTCTAAAGCACGCATAGAGAAAAAATGAATTAGGTATTTCTTATTTTTTTTATTCTTTATCTTTCTCTTTTTTTGAGTGTCTGGAATAGAATTAATGGTTTTTGTGTCTCTATGGGAATCATGATATAGGTAGTTCTAGATAGGTGGAATAGTGGATGTTCAGTTTTAAGGGTGTTTCACTCACAAGTGAGAACACCAAAAATATGTTTCGTTTTTCTTCTTGTTCCTAGGACAATGATAAATTAGTTTATGTTGATCTAACAGGACCATCTTGTGTACTTTAACATCATTTGGTAAGGAAAAATTAGTTTAAAATCATATGGTATGAGGCATCATAGTTTAACATCGTGTTTTATAGATGAAATAGATCCTAGTATGAGGCTCTAGACAATGGACCATATGGTTTCCAAAATTCTTTATGCTGGTGTGACCCTACTCAGACTCTTAATCCCATGTGATCCATGTTCAGTTTGTGAAGAAATAATTGGTTTTAGGCCTCCCCCATCATATGGGAGCAGACAAAAATGGAAAGTAACTACCAAGAAGATAAATCCCAACCACACCAATCATTCCTACCCGATGTATGAAAATTAATGGAGGGATGACACCATTGATGTTGGAGATCCAAAATAATTGAATGGGGGAAATATGTGTGAGTCACTACACCTTATCTCTATAACATAATGAGGATTGTAAAATTATTGAGGATAACTATCCATATTTTATGACCTAGGATATGAGAAGAAAAGTGAGGGTTGACCACTGACCACATTTGAAACATAGGGCCAATCTCAAAATGTCTTCTGATGTCCTTGGGGGTGTTTTCCTAGAGTGGTCGGTGATCCAAAGTGGAATATCCCAACCATTATGGGGTCCCATCAGACATGAAAGATGATGTAGACCAAAATAAAGGACCACTTAAAGCATGGAAATAATGTTGGGTAACATTCAAAATGGTTCCCACACTGTAGTAATTATTTCTTCATACATTCAAATATTTCGGTTTGGAACATCCATAGGAGGAATCAGATCTGCCTTCGAGGAACTCGTTATGGATGGGTGGTACGAAAAGCTTAATATAATGTTTATCGAATCAAAATTTCAATGTTTGTGGTCATAGAGTGTGGACCAGTGGGACATACCTATGAAGTTTAACATTATGGTGTGAAGAAGAATTTGTCATGTAATTTATCATCATGGGACTAGTACTTGTGCATCCCAAAGGAGAAGTGTGTGGTGTGGATAATAAATCAATGTAAATGAGGAACAAATATATTCATACCACAAAAAACATTCTCAAAGTGGATCCCATGAAAAAGGGGGGAAATAGAATTTATGATTCGGTGGCTAGGATTCAGGTTGGGATGATTGGGAATCGCTATATATCCTGTGAGGGTTGGAATCATGCCCTACGTAGTTCTAGAAGATTAAAAAAGTGCGAAACAATTTGTCCAAACTAGATTATTGTTCTTATTATGCAGTTTATTTTTGTTGGGCTCTTCATGTCATCGTCTTGTTATAATTATCACAAATCGTATACATTCTGTAAAACATGTTAATCCTATTTAATATGTCCGAAATCATGTGTAAAGATGGCTGATTTCATTATTCTTTCAATAAACCTATCCATGATCTTAACTGCTATAAATTATGTTTTATTTTTATAAAATACATTTTAATTTGTTTTGTAATGAGTTTCCTTTATGAATGATTAAGTCTAATTCATTATGTGAATATTATTACTCAAGTATATATACATATATTTGGCTATGAATGAGAAACCGTGATTCTGCCACCTGTTCTCTTTTTCTGGAAAAGGAACTAAACATAGTGAACCAAACACCGTGAACAAGACATTGTGAACTAGACATCGTGACCAGACACCGCGGCCCAAACACCGTGACCAGACACCATGATCCTAACACCACATCTTTTATACTGGTTCCTGATCTCTGTACTACCATTCCATCATAACTGTCTCACCACTTAAAGGAAAAATAGGATACACTGTTTTGTGGTGACACCATATTCAAGTGACACCATTTCTAGATAGACTGTGACACCATTCCTTAATCGGTTTTGTCATTTTCAATTTAATTTATTATGGTCATATTTGAGTCTTTTAAATGTGCTGACATTAATAATAATTATTTTTAGACAAGTCACCTAACAATACGAGGTATGAGGTGGAGAATACATGCATCCTGTTAGCTCGAACACCTGAAATCCAAGAATAAAAAGAAAAGTATGGCCCATAAACTGAGAAGAAATATATTTAAGGAGTGCATGAATTATTGAATGAAGAACCGAAACATGAAAAAAGATACATATAAAGAACACACGAAGCAATAACGACTGAAAAATCTAGTAAATCATAGTTCATAGTCAATAGCATCTTTTTAATAAAGACTCAATGAAGAACAAGTGCTAGATCTAACTAGAAAACCAGAGCACCATATATGAGATATACTATTTTTTGTAAGATGATAAATTCTTGAATATGCTTCATCCTAGAAGTCCAGATATTCAAAGAATAACATTTAGAGAAATTATAACATTATCTCATCATATTTTCATTATTGGGTATTTTTAGCTTTCAATCAGTGTGTTGTCTATATTAAATCACAAACTATCTCATGTACTAAACTAAAGGATACAAGATATCCCTCCTATTATATCTTTTTACACTTATTTACTCCCATGGATATGTATAGAAGAGGTCCATGTGTGACATGTTAGTTTATACCCACGAAGAACTACGGAAGAGGTTGTGTGACCTGGATAGTCCTGTGAATAGTTGTTTACCAAGATCCAAGTTGTGGATCATGTTTTTTAATATAAACTGCTTAGTAGAAGTTTATCACCAAGAGGAGTGGACTAGGACTCTTCTTGAGACTGAACCACTTGTTTTATATCCACTATGATGATTAATTTAGTTTTCTATTTTTTACTGTATAATAAAAAAATAACTAGATTCACTTTGATAGTTGATATTGGGAAAAAGTTGTACTTTTTTTCCTTATTTGAAAATCATAAAAAGTAATATCAATAACTCATATAGAGATTACTGAGAATTAATCAATCCTCAGAGAAGTTATTTGAATAGTCAAACATTCATAACTATATTACCTTGATTAATTGGGCTGTATTTATTTTTGGGGAACCATTTATAAAAACATTTAAAATATAGATTTTCATAGATATTCAATTCACCCCCTCTTAGGTACTCCACTCTGACCAACCTTTGGTATCATAGGATGATTTTTATTCTTGTTAATCATATATTTTTTGAAACTATTCAAATTTATTTGTAGTTATACTTTAATGATTTGTAAATATCTATTTATTCTACATTTAATTATCTTTAATAGTATTTCTTTTTTATGGATAATAAAATGGAAGGTTATGAAACAAATAGACCACCATTCTTTAATAAAACTAATTATACTCAATGGAAAATTAAAATTAAAATTCATTTAGAAAGTATGTGTTTTTAAATTTGGTTTTCAATTATAGATGACTATAAGATTACTTATACTAATAGAATCACTTGGGATGACCCAAACAAGACTTCCAAAAATAAAAATTGAAAATCCATTAATGCTCTATACTTCTCTTTATGAGATGGGGAATTTAATAGATTTTCTGCATGTAAAACTACCCATGAAATTTTGGATACTATGGATGTTTCTCATGAAGTAACTTCTAGTTTGAATGAAATGATACTTAATAATTATAATATTAAATATGATAACTTTAAAATGAAACATGATGATCTTGTTTTTGGAATGTATGTCAGGTTCGATGAAATTGTTAACATAATGATTTCTCTTGGAAGAGAAGTTACTGACAAAGAAAAAATAATGAGGATTATTGTATGCCTACCTGATAGATGGAGAGGAACCTATGTCTATTGTAGAGTGTCATGGGATATCTGCATGTTACCTGTAGAAGAATTCATTTGGAAACTAATGATGTATGATGTCTAGTTGAAAGTTAATAAGGAAGAAGGGGAAAAACCCACCAGAAAATCTATTTCATTTAAGACCACCACTTTTAATCAAAAAGAAAAAGGGAAATTGGAAGTCATTATAGAATGTTCCAGAAGCAAAAAATCATCACCTGAAAGTGATGAGGATGTGGTTCAATTATATAGAATATTTAATATATTTTACAAGAAGGATAAATTTGTTAGAAAGCCTAACTTCAAAGGAAGATGTGATCAAATATGAAGCTTGAAGAGTGATTGGAAAAGAAGTGACAAGTTTGAAGAGATAATATTTTATGAGTGTAAACGAAAGTCACATGTAAAGGCTGACTGTCCCAAGATAATGTAAAAAAATAATTAAGAGGACACATATAGAAAGTATAAAAATAAAATGAATGCAACATGGAGTGCATCTGAGGATAGTTCAGGTGACTCAGTGTAACACCCCAAGATTTCATAGTGTGTTATTTCTTCAAAATAATTCAATAACTTGCACTACACGCAACACTGAGTTCAATCACACCATGACTTACAAAAAAAAAAGCCATTCAAAAGAGGTTATGAATAGTATTATCTAAATTTTAAACTTTATATAATCCTTATAATTTTAGAATCCATATTATGAGTTTCTTAGATATAATGCAAGAACAAATTCATTTTCAGTATTGCACTTTTATCAACTTTTAATAGTGAACCCTTTTTAAATACAATATTTTAAACTTTTTGACTAAATGGGGACATCAAAAAATTTAAAATGAAACATCCCAAGCTTCCACGGTACGCTTTCCTTTGAATAATACAGTAGCGTGTGTTGTACGCAAGCTTCGAGTTTTAACACACACCACAATCGATCAAACTAGCCGTTATGAATAGTAATACCTAATTTTTGAAATTATATATATTTTATATTTCAAAATGGACTTCATTTTTGGATTCGGAATATCGAATTTAGCCTAAGGTGAAATTTTGGTACATTTCGGATAACTTTCATATTTTGATGAATAGTGAAAATTACTAAATTTTAATTAAAAACAACTTTTTTAATCAAAATAATTAATAGTGATAAATTATGAATTTTAGTGGTTTTAAAGTATATTTAGAATATATTTTTACAATTTAATATAATGTTGGTCATTAGACAAAATTTTACAGTTAAACCGAACATAAACAAGTGTCAATCTTTTGATAGTTATTATCTCTTAAAAACACGCTTTTTGTTTTGACAGCGGGAATTAATTTTAAATTAATTTCTGCCACTTCTGTGTTTTGAATTTAGAAAAATGGATTCCATATTTGGAATCAGGATGTTCAAATTGTGTAAATAGTTAACTTTTATTTTTAGACATTTTGAATAATTACTGCGGTAAATATTTTATTTACCATGGTTAAGGGTAAATCCGGTAAATAAGGGTTAAAAAATAATATTATAATAATACTAAATTACCCTAAAACGTGTCTTAACCCTATTGGTTGATATATGGTCGACCATGGGCATCTTTGTGTCAATTTTGGGACCCCATGGATCCACTTGTAAGTGATAATGACACTTTATTTTAATTAAGTTAAAATGAATACAAAAATGACACAAGCATATATCTTTTAGAAGAACAATTTTTACATAGGGTTATACATGTTGGATTTTAGATTGTAAATATTCATTAGAAAGCTAGAAAGATTTCCTACATAATGATATTTTATTTATAATTTTTAGACATTAAATAATTTATTTTATTTATGACACAATGATGATGTAGTAATTACTAAAATAGTAAAAAATTAACATAATTAATATTATAAATACCCAAATAAATATAATATGAAACTTTTAATAAATTACACTAATTTTCTATGATAATATGATATATTAGGATTGATTTAATTGACTTTTTTCGAAGTAATCAATCTGTTAGGAGTTTCAAAAAAATCAACTATTGGATAGTGTCAAAATTGACATAAAAGAGTTCTTAAAACAAATATTATATTATTAATTGATATTAAATTCCTAAAAATCTAAGGATCGGCCAAGAGACTTATATTATTATAGGTTCCTCATTAATGGACCAATTGGGGGTCGCTTGGATGTATATAGTAAGTTTATTAACCATATTATATAAAAATACAAAGAGACATTGTGAAAGTGAAACTAATTAACTTAGAGTTAATACTTAAAGATAAGGTTAATATAAGTACCCAAACCTGTCTAAATTCTATTGGATGAGTTGTTTTCGACCTATCCCCACCTCATCCTTTGAATAGTCAACTTTGGAGCCTTTAGAAACCGAATATGAATTTATTATAAATTAATATTTCTAGCTTTTCCAAAGGTGCCCCTCACCCCTCTTATAAAAGGGCACTCCTCCTTCTCATTTCTTCACACCTCTAAAGCCTTTTGGTTCGGCCAAACTCTGCCCAAATACTCTCCCAACATCCCTCAATACAACCTAGAGGCCTTAGTTTGATCAGAAAGCCAACCTAAGGAGCCCTTTTGATCAAATCAAAAGGAAGAACCCGAAGAAGAGGTAATGATCTCACCACCCTTTTCTAAGTTCATTTCTTCTTCCACTTCTTCTTCCTTTGTTCTTACCATTCTGAAATAATAACTCCAGTACCTCACATATACTGTGATGTTATTATAAATATGGTACAATCATATTCAGTATTCTATCCACCCTTTGAATAACATGTCACCATACGTGCGTACGTACGGCTTACCGTCTCCACGTCGTGGTGTAATTGTTATTCAATATAATATTATTTGGATGGGTATAATAATGATGTGTAACTCATGTAAATAATAAATATAACATGTTAATGATTCTGTATATATGATATACCATCCATTTATATATTATTTTAATATCAAAAGAATGATATTGTCGCTCGTGCGTACGTACGGACTACCGTCTCCACGAACGCGATGAGATTCATTCTCCATCGTAACCATTAAAGCGTAATTATCATTTTATGATTTAAAAATGATGTTTAAGGACTTGATATCATTCTGGATATGAATAATATACAACCTATCCTTTACAAACATGTCTTACGTAACAAAACATATGAAAGAAAACAAGTAAGTTAACACCCGAAACAACGATAATACTAAGATATTATTATCAAATCAATATTAAAAGATCATATATGATATCATATTAATATATATGATTCTTGTATAATTTAATAACAACTATTTCACCATTATACAGGAGGTTAACCTACCCCAACCAAGGAAAAGTACAAGGTAAGGGTTATTTCACAATCTCTTCATTATCCGAGGTTGTATATACGTAATAATCTACTGGGATCTCTTTATCATCCACATCCATGTTTCTTAAAAATGTATTTCAAAACATTTTTACTATTTACAAGAATATGGGTTAAAGTCATTTATACCTTTTTTTGACATTTTATAAGAGGTTTATAAAGGAATCTTTCCGTCGTTTTCAAAACAAGGTCCTTTTTAACCTTTTCGACAGAATTGAGGTAAGAATGTTTTTTTTAACTTATACGGCGGGTGCGGTTATTTTCCGCCGTTATAAAATCATCGAAGCTTTACATACAAGCTTATAAGAATATTTTCAAAGAAAATGTTTTATTTTATATGGATCTTAAATGATTTCAAAATAAAAGGAGATACTTCTTTAAAAAGAATTTTGATTTCATCTATGTCAACATCCTTTGATGGATTTTAAGATTATTTGAAGTTGATTTATTATGATACAAAAATTCTATATTGAATTGAAGGTTTTGTGATATGTTTGACTGTGGATGTGCTATTTTTATACCATTCATAGTTTATGGTGAAATTATTGAGATTTCGTATGCTAGTTTTAATCCGAATGTATATGTTATATTTCAAACTTTTCTTCAGATGAATGTGCTAAACAAGTATGTTCCGGGTTGGGGACCGGTAAAAGTAAGCCCTCCAGGTTGGGGACTGGTAAAAGTAAGCCCTCCAGGTTGGGGACTGGTTAAAGTAAGCCCTCCAGGTTAGGGACTGGTAAAAGTATGCCCTCCGGGTTGGTGTCCGGTTATTAGAGGCACTCCGGGTTGGTGTCCGGTTATTAGAGGCACTCCGGGTTGGTGTCCGGTTATTAGAGGCACTCCGGGTTGGGTTCCGGTTAGAAGTAACCCCTAGGTCTTGGGATGAGGCCTAGACAAAGAAATTAACGTTTAGCATTATGCATTCCAACATTATGAAAGTGGTTATTGATTTTTGCATGTGATTATTCGATTAGTAGAATATCCATGTGAATAAGTAAATGGCATTATTTCATTTTACTTTTGCCATACCATGTTGAAGTTCAATTTTAAAAGGCTTTTGTTTTAGTAATGCATTGCCTTAAATGTTTATTCTTATTTATGAAAGTTTCCGCTATATTGTTATCCTTACTGGGCATTTGAGCTCACCCCTTTTCTATGATTTATTTTTCCCCAGGATGTGAAGAAGTAAATTATGAATGACCTGCAGGGATATTATGAGGGGATAGTAGTGTGGATTATGGAGACATTATGTTGTTGTAGTAGTTTTTCATTTTATGATGTAATGTAAAACTTATGAATATATCTAGTGTTTCCAAGGCTACTAAACCAATCGGTCTTTCGAGATTTGATCTTTCTTGTGATCATGCCAATGTTACGAAGTAATGCACCGACTCTGGGTAGCTGGGGTCGGGGCGTTACAGTTGGTATCAGAGGAAGTTTAGTACAAACCTTGGAAGCTAGATTTAGATAAACTCTGATTAGAGCACGTAGACCTAAGATGAACGTTGAGGATTAGTATAGAAGAACTTCCTAGAATTTTGGTATTGTAG
Source organism: Viscum album (assembly GCA_963277665.1). Classification (NCBI taxonomy): domain Eukaryota; kingdom Viridiplantae; phylum Streptophyta; class Magnoliopsida; order Santalales; family Viscaceae; genus Viscum; species Viscum album. Next base: position 432,774,941 of record OY728139.1, read on the forward strand.
AGATTTTGTGAGTTTTCCGAGCAATACATCCCTGTCTGGATACGAGCAGGTAGAGGCGGCTCTGGCACAGATGTACCTAGGGGTAAAACCCGAAAACACCGCTTTGAGCTAGACTCGAACGGGAACTGGTGCACGACAATGGGCCTTGCTGCACTCTTGGTTACGACACTCCCGGGGGATATTCTTAGGATAACTCTCATTTTCTTTACAAATCATTATGAAGGGTTTATGAGTATATACTTCCTCAAAGAAAACATTTTTATGATTATGGATTATATCAATAAATAGTTCAATTTATGTTAAGTGTTTTATAAGTATGGGATTATGTATTTTGATTCATAAACTGATCTAGTTTATTCCATTGTTTAGAAATGGCGCCCAGTAGAAGGAATGAGAACTCCAGAAATACACATGATTCAAAGAGAAGGAAGGATCATATCTTTCATGGTCTTAAGCTAGAATTTATAAGAGAAATAGTCTCCCATGTATTATCATCATATGAAGAAATAATATCATGTGTTGATAAGATAAGTAAAGAGTTTACTGAGTCCTATGGCTTTGAAGGGAATCAAGAGAAGAAAAGGATGGAAGAGAGAAAGATGGATAAAGGGAAAAGGGAAAAGAAGAATTTTCCCATATGTGGTAACTGTGGAAAGAAACACCCTGGAACTTGCCTGAAAGGAATGGGAGTTTGTTATAAGTGTGGAGGAAAAGGGCACAAGGTACGTGACTGCAAGGGTAAGAAAATGGTTTTAAATGTACAATGCTTCATTTGCAAGGAGTTTGGACACTACGCGAACCTATGTCCCAGTCATCAGACTATGCCGAAAATGATGTTATTGGATAATAATCAAGTTATGATACTAGCACAGATGAAGAGGAATGATTAGAGTTCTTATGTTGATTATGTCAATTGAGTGTTGTATCAACAATGTACTTGTTATAATAATTATGGAGTATATAAGGATTGTACTGCAGTACTATTTCATTAAGGACTTGAGATTGTGTGGAACAAAGAAAAGTGACTCAATAGAAGGTTAAATTTTTGGAAAATATATGGTTGAGAGAATGATAAATCATAATATAGTTCTGATACTGAGGTAGTGATTTTGGAATAATATGTGATTATTTTGGATAAATTATATTGGATATTATTGACTACCTTGAAGCTGATTAATGATTTGTATATTCCATCATTGTTGGGGTTTAAAACATTTTTGGATTAATGAAGTATATCCAGCATTCTATATGGAATAAGGGAGCATGAATGTAATCAATAAGGAATATGGTAATACATGATGAAGGTATTCATATGCTATTACGGGGTAAAAAGGATCTATATTATGTTTACCTTCCTTATAAATGTTGGACAGTGAGTTTGGACAGAAGTATTTTGGATAGTTCTAGTTTGGATTATTTTGGATTTCCATAAAAGGACAACCCGGAGGTCGGACGACAACCCGTCGCGTCCGGCAAGGCTGCGAGACTTGAACCCGCAACCGAAGGGCGACAAGGGTGTATCACCTACCACTGGCCCAAGAGATGTCCTGGATTAAATAATGTAGTTTTTTTAAAGATCTGGTAGATGAATTATAAATTCATTTATTTTGGAACCCTGTACGAATAGTATAAATATAATTTTTTTTTACGAGTGAAAGATGAGTTTATGGTAGAAATTTATTAATGGACAAAAATCTAATTATAAAGTAAGTATATCTCCTTATGATCTTAGCCAATATCATAAATAAATTCCTCAATATTAAGAAAAGCAACTTAGAACAAAAATGTTGTCCTAGATGGTACCTTAAATCATCACTAATTTATGGCTTTGGGATTGTTGGCCTTTTCATAGCCATGTTCTCTACCACTCTCCATCAGATAATTGATGGTTAGATTTTTCTTCCATATCCATATTTTCCTACATGGAACCCTAGTATGTGTTATTTTCGGTAATCTTCATACTTTCGACTCTTTATTTTAAATAGAGGCCTCATTAATTCATTTTTCGATGTGGGATTTCAACTTGGATATTTTGAAAAGTCAAAAATGTGTTATCCTAATACCCTATGTTTTGTTGAACCGATGGTATTTCAAGTCATCATAGATTGATGAATTTAAGGACCTCAATTTTATACTTGTTTGTGATTGATGACCTCAATCACTACCTATAAATATTTACGTTTTTCCTCCAATTATATGTCTCTAAATGCCACCAATGTTCTCCTAATCGAGATCATAATTTGGTGGTGACCCTTTAATTTCTCTTTTCCTCATATTAAGACTAAATTTTAGTAACCCAATTTCCGATGTGGGTTTTCCCACAAATATATTTTCTATTTTCAACCTTTTATTTTCGAAGAACAATTTAAAATTGCGAGGACGCAATTTATTGAAGGAGGGGAGAATGTAACACCCCAAGATTTCATAGTGTGTTATTTCTTCAAAATAATTCAATAACTTGCACTACACGCAACACTGAGTTCAATCACACCATGACTTACAAAAAAAAAGCCATTCAAAAGAGGTTATGAATAGTATTATCTAAATTTAAAACTTTATATAATCCTTATAATTTTAGAATCCATATTATGAGTTTCTTAGATATAATGCAAGAACAAATTCATTTTCAGTATTGCACTTTTATCAACTTTTAATAGTGAACCCTTTTTAAATACAATATTTTAAACTTTTTGACTAAATGGGGACATCAAAAAATTTAAAATGAAACATCCCAAGCTTCCACGGTACGCTTTCCTTTGAATAATACAGTAGCGTGTGTTGTACGCAAGCTTCGAGTTTTAACACACACCACAATCGATCAAACTAGCCGTTATGAATAGTAATACCTAATTTTTGAAATTATATATATTTTATATTTCAAAATGGACTTCATTTTTGGATTCGGAATATCGAATTTAGCCTAAGGTGAAATTTTGGTACATTTCGGATAACTTTCATATTTTGATGAATAGTGAAAATTACTAAATTTTAATTAAAAACAACTTTTTTTAATCAAAATAATTAATAGTGATAAATTATGAATTTGAGTGGTTTTAAAGTATATTTAGAATATATTTTTACAATTTAATATAATGTTGGTCATTAGACAAAATTTTACAGTTAAACCGAACATAAACAAGTGTCAATCTTTTGATAGTTATTATCTCTTAAAAACAGGCTTTTTGTTTTGACAGCGGGAATTAATTTTAAATTAATTTCTGCCACTTCTGTGTTTTGAATTTAGAAAAATGGATTCCATATTTGGAATCAGGATGTTCAAATTGTGTAAATAGTTAACTTTTATTTTTAGACATTTTGAATAATTACTGCGGTAAATATTTTATTTACCATGGTTAAGGGTAAATCCGGTAAATAAGGGTTAAAAAATAATATTATAATAATACTAAATTACCCTAAAACGTGTCTTAACCCTATTGGTTGATATATGGTCGACCATGGGCATCTTTGTGTCAATTTTGGGACCCCATGGATCCACTTGTAAGTGATAATGACACTTTATTTTAATTAAGTTAAAATGAATACAAAAATGACACAAGCATATATCTTTTAGAAGAACAATTTTTACATAGGGTTATACATGTTGGATTTTCGATTGTAAATATTCATTAGAAATATAAAAAGATTTCCTACATAATGATATTTTATTTATAATTTTTAGACATTAAATAATTTATTTTATTTATGACACAATGATGATGCAGTAATTACTAAAATAGTAAAAAATTAACATAATTAATATTATAAATACCCAAATAAATATAATATGAAACTTTTAATAAATTACACTAATTTTCTATGTTAATATGATATATTAGGATTGATTTAATTGACTTTGTTCGAAGTAATCAATCTTTTAGGAGTTTCAAAAAAATCAACTATTGAATAGTGTCAAAATTGACATAAAAGAGTTCTTAAAACAAATATTATATTATTAATTGATATTAAATTCCTAAAAATCTAAGGATCGGCCAAGAGACTTATATTATTATAGGTTCCTCATTAATGGACCACTTGGGGGTCGCTTGGATGTATATAGTAAGTTTATTAACCATATTATATAAAAATACAAAGAGACATTGTAAAAGTGAAACTAATTAACTTAGAGTTAATACTTAAAGATAAGGTTAATATAAGTACCCAAACCTGTCTAAATTCTATTGGATGAGTTGTTTTCGACCTATCCCCACCTCATCCTTTGAATAGTCAACTTTGGAGCCTTTAGAAACCGAATATGAATTTATTATAAATTAATATTTCTAGCTTTTCCAAAGGTGCCCCTCACCCCTCTTATAAAAGGGCACTCCTCCTTCTCATTTCTTCACACCTCTAAAGCCTTTTGGTTCGGCCAAACTCTGCCCAAATACTCTCCCAACATCCCTAAATACAACCTAGAGGCCTTAGTTTGATCAGAAAGCCAACCTAAGGAGCCCTTTTGATCAAATCAAAAGGAAGAACCCGAAGAAGAGGTAATGATCTCACCACCCTTTTCTAAGTTCATTTCTTCTTCCACTTCTTCTTCCTTTGTTCTTACCATTCTGAAATAATAACTCCAGTATCTCACATATACTGTGATGTTATTATAAATATGGTACAATCATATTCAGTATTCTATCCACCCTTTGAATAACATGTCACCATACGTGCGTACGTACGGCTTACCGTCTCCACGTCGTGGTGTAATTGTTATTCAATATAATATTATTTGGATGGGTATAATAATGATGTGTAACTCATGTAAATAATAAATATAACATGTTAATGATTCTGTATATATGATATACCATCAATTTATATATTATTTTAATATCAAAAGAATGATATTGTCGCTCGTGCGTACGTACGGACTATCGTCTCCACGAACGCGATGAGATTCATTCTCCATCGTAACCATTAAAGCGTAATTATCATTTTATGATTTAAAAATGATGTTTAAGGACTTGATATCATTCTGGATATGAATAATATACAACCTATCCTTTACAAACATGTCTTACGTAACAAAACATATGAAAGAAAACAAGTAAGTTAACACCCGAAACAACGATAATACTAAGATATTATTATCAAATCAATATTAAAAGATCATATATGATATCATATTAATATATATGATTCTTGTATAATTTAATAACAACTATTTCACCATTATACAGGAGGTTAACCTACCCCAACCAAGGAAAAGTACAAGGTAAGGGTTATTTCACAATCTCTTCATTATCCGAGGTTGTATATACGTAATAATCTACTGGGATCTCTTTATCATCCACATCCATGTTTCTTAAAAATGTATTTCAAAACATTTTTACTATTTACAAGAATATGGGTTAAAGTCATTTATACCTTTTTTTGACATTTTATAAGAGGTTTATAAAGGAATCTTTCCGTCGTTTTCAAAACAAGGTCCTTTTTAACCTTTTCGACAGAATTGAGGTAAGAATGTTTTTTTTAACTTATACGGCGGGTGCGGTTATTTTCCGCCGTTATAAAATCATCGAAGCTTTACATACAAGCTTATAAGAATATTTTCAAAGAAAATGTTTTATTTTATATGGATCTTAAATGATTTCAAAATAAAAGGAGATACTTCTTTAAAAAGAATTTTGATTTCATCTATGTCAACATCCTTTGATGGATTTTAAGATTATTTGAAGTTGATTTATTATGATACAAAAATTCTATATTGAATTGAAGGTTTTGTGATATGTTTGACTGTGGATGTGCTATTTTTATACCATTCATAGTTTATGGTGAAATTATTGACATTTCGTATGCTAGTTTTAATCCGAATGTATATGTTATATTTCAAACTTTTCTTCAGATGAATGTGCTAAACAAGTATGTTCCGGGTTGGGGACCGGTAAAAGTAAGCCCTCCAGGTTGGGGACTGGTAAAAGTAAGCCCTCCAGGTTGGGGACTGGTTAAAGTAAGCCCTCCAGGTTAGGGACTGGTAAAAGTATGCCCTCCAGGTTGGTGTCCGGTTATTAGAGGCACTCCGGGTTGGTGTCCGGTTATTAGAGGCACTCCGGGTTGGTGTCCGGTTATTAGAGGCACTCCGGGTTGGGTTCCGGTTAGAAGTAACCCCTAGGTCTTGGGATGAGGCCTAGACAAAGAAATTAACGTTTAGCATTATGCATTCCAACATTATGAAAGTGGTTATTGATTTTTGCATGTGATTATTCGATTAGTAGAATATCCATGTGAATAAGTAAATGGCATTATTTCATTTTACTTTTGCCATACCATGTTGAAGTTCAATTTTAAAAGGCTTTTGTTTTAGTAATGCATTGCCTTAAATGTTTATTCTTATTTATGAAAGTTTCCGCTATATTGTTATCCTTACTGGGCATTTGAGCTCACCCCTTTTCTATGATTTATTTTTCCCCAGGATGTGAAGAAGTAAATTATGAATGACCTGCAGGGATATTATGAGGGGATAGTAGTGTGGATTATGGAGACATTATGTTGTTGTAGTAGTTTTTCATTTTATGATGTAATGTAAAACTTATGAATATATCTAGTGTTTCCAAGGCTACTAAACCAATCGGTCTTTCGAGATTTGATCTTTCTTGTGATCATGCCAATGTTACGAAGTAATGCACCGACTCTGGGTAGCTGGGGTCGGGGCGTTACACTCAGAATCTTCACATGATGAAAAATCCAACAAAGACAATATGTGTTTTATGAAAAACACATCTGTGGAAAGTTTCTTAAAGATATTGAGTAAATTATTATGGTATATATATAGTGGGTTTTTAAGACACATGACCAGGGATTATTCATGATTCAAGAATTTAATAAAAATTGATGGTGTACATGTCACCTTTGGTGAAAATTCTAAAGGATAAATCATTGGCCTTGTCCAAATTGGTAACTCTATCTCAATTTTAATTTCCAAAGTTCTTTTTGATGATGGATTGAAAAATAATCTACTTAGTATTTAAAAAATACGTGATGATGGGTTTCATGATAAATTTGAAAAATATTCTTTCAATTTTTTTAATTAAAAAATGAAGTAGTGTTTTCTGCACTATGAAATGAAAATGTATACTCTGTTAACATAGACCCTTTAGTTTCTCAAAGGCTTCATGTTTAAGTATATTTCACAAAGAGTCCTAGAATTGGAAAAAGAGACTTGGACACTAAAATATTCACTCCCTTAGAAAGATAACTAGAAAAATACTAGACAAATACATACCCAAACATGAGTTTCCAAATGATCAAGTGTGTAATCCTTATCGAAAAGAAAAGCAACACAAAATTTCCTTGAAACCAAAGAAATAAGTGTCAATATATCAACCTCTCGAACTAGTTCACATGGATTTATTTAGACTATCTATAGTTTTTAGATTAAATTAGAAGAACTATATTTATGTTTTGTAGATTAATTTTCTAGATATACTTGGACTTTATTTTTGGCTCACAAAAGTGATGCCTGCTCTCATTTCACCAAATATGCCAAAATTATAGAAACTAGTAGTGGAATTTGAATGAATTTATTAAGACGTTATCATGGAAGTGAATTTGGAAATCATGTTTTGGAATCCTTTTGTTGACAAAATGGCTATAGTTATAATTTTTGTACCCCTGGAACACCTCAAAAAATGGTGTTGTAAATAGAAGAAATAGAACCTTGTAATAGATTGATAGAACCATGATTAGTGAATATGACTTAACTATTTATTTTTGGGATGAAGCTATAAATATGACATTCTATATTATTAATATAGTTTTTATTAGACCAATTCTCAAAAGAACTTCATATGAGTTAATGAACAATAGAAAACCCAAAGTAAGATACTTCAAAGTATGTGGTTGTAATGTCTATATCAATAATACTAAGGAAAATCATGAAAAATTTCCATCCAAGAGTGATGAAGTAATCATTCGAGAATATTCAATCTCTAGTAATTCCTATAATGTTTCTAATATAAGAAATAAATGTGTGGAAGAATCTGTTCATGTCAAATTTGATGAAACAAATCCACATAAGCCTAAGACAACTCTAGATAACCTAGAGGATGATGTGTCAAATCTTGAAATCAATTCAAAATCCCCTAAACATCCTTTAAATGAATCTATGAAGACTTCCAATTCTATAAATTAATTATATTTAAGTCATAATGAACCCAAACCTATTGAATAACTTGAAATTACAAGTCTTTCATTTTTTAGAGCTGTTATAATCCTTTAGAATCATCCATTAGATGCTATTGTAGAATATTTAGATAACGAAACTCAAACTAGTGATTCTATTAGAAATAATGTTGAGCATAAAGTCTTATTGTAACAACCTGAACCTAAAAACATAAATGATACAATCAATGATGAATTTGGGGTAATGGATATGCAAGAAGAACTTAATCAGTTTGAAGGGAACAATGTTTGGAAACTTGTTGACAGACCCAAATAATCATTTACCATAGGCCCTAAATTGGTTTTTAGAAATAAGTAAGATAAAGTTGGTAACATTTTTAGAAATAAGGCAACATTTTTTTCATAAGGCTATAGTCAAGAAGAGTGAATTGGTAATGAAGAGACCTTTGCACCATTAAATATACATGAAGCCATCAGAATTCTTCTTCCTTATGTTTCACATCTAAATGTAAAAATATATCAAATGGATGTCAACAATGCATTCCTAAATGGGTATATAGATGAGGATGTATTTGTTGAGAAACCACATACTTTTAGAAATCCTCAATTTCTAAATCATTTATTTTAAATTACCAAAAGCATTATATGGTTTAAAATAACCTCCAAGAGCTTAGTATGATAAATTAAGTACTTTTCTTATTTCCAAAGGTTTTACAAAAGGAATAGATGATCCTACCCTTTTTATAAAATGCATTTCCAATGATATTTTAGTAGTTCAAATTTATGTATATGTTATTATCTCTGGATCTTAAAATATTTCACTATGAATTGAATTTTCTAAAATGTTTTAAAAAGAATTTGAAATTATTTTAATGGGTAAACTTAAATTATTTCATAGATATCAAATAATTAAAAATAATGATGGTATAATTTTAAATCAATGAAAATATACTATATATCATCTAAAACATTTTGTCTTAGATATCACCAAACGTAGTGACACTCCAATGAGCAATACTTGTAAGTTGGATATTGATGAAGAAGAATAATTTGTTGATCAAACCACTTACAGATGGATGATTGGAAGCTTACTCTACTTTACTGATAGCTGACTTATCATTATGTTTAATTTATTTCTGTGTCCTCATTTCAATAATACCCTGAGGATTCTCATTTAAATGTTGTTAAGAGAATTTTCAAATACCTCAAACATACACTCAATCTAGGACTATTCTATCCCAATGGAAAGTCATTTGAGTTAGTTAGTTATTAGGATGTTGATTTTAGTGGTAGTAAGTTAGATAGAAAAAGAACCTATGGAACATGTATCTTTTTATGAAACTCACTAGTGTCATGGTGTAGTATGAATCAAAACAATGTTGCATTATCTACTGCCAAAGATGAATACATATCTGTTGGTAGTTGCTGAGCCCAAATATTGGGGATGAAGCACACATTACTATATTATATATAACAATTTAGGCATGTAACTATAAATTGTGACATTCAAAGTTCTATTAACATCTCAAAAATTCAAGTTTCACACTCTAGGAAAAAACATATTGATGTAAGACATCCCTTTTTGAGAGATCATTATAAAAAAGGTGACATCACTTTAGAATTCATTGGAACTGAATATCAACTCGCTCATATATTCAAAAAACCATTAAATTAAAAAATAATAGGTTACATCATACATGAATTGGGAATGATAAATCTTAAGTAGAAGGTGTACTGTTTCACATCTTACTATTTGATTGTTTACAGTTTCACAAGTCACTATCGAAATAATACAATCTAAATCTAATAGTTCTATAGTTTTTTTTCTTAAAAGTTGTTGTTTCATGTTTCTGGTCTCACAATTACTATCACTTGGTTATAGTATCACACATACTATTTGAAAAAAAAATACCGTCACAATATTTATAAGTCACATAGTAATGATGACACTGTGAAAACCTGTTACAGTCTCACCGGGAAAACCCATTACGGTCTCACCGTGAAAACCTATTACTATCTCACTATGAAAGCATGTTATAGTCTCACCAATAAAAAACTCTTTAGTTTTATCTATATATTATATCATGTATCACATTAATTAATTATTTTATTCATTTACTTTCCCATGCTTTTGATTTTGCAATGCTCTATATCCCTAAATGATAAAAACGAATGACATTTCACTCCTTTCTTCACCTGAGATCTCTTCTATCAAACTGTAACCCATCGTTCAACCTTTATCTCTCTAGAACCTTTGTTTAATTCCTAGGATGAAACATCCGTACTCCTCAACCCTTGAGAAGAACAGATCAAGAATGAAGATGAAAATAGCACTGATGATATGAATCCGAACCTGGTGAACAGAATAGTGGTACCCGAAAAGGAAATATTCCCTAAGTGAATGTTGTCAAGTAAGTATATGGTTTTTAATGTGATAAAAGGGAAAGTATGGATGTATTAGTTCACAAAAGGGGAAAGACTGATTTAACCAATGTTAGTTTCTCTGTTTTATCAGTTCGTTCAATTATCATTAGATACAAAAGATGGTTTTGTCGTGAGAAGATGGCTAAATGGCCAGAGATGTACCTTTTCTTTGAAGTAATGTGATGCCTACCCAAGGATATATCATGAGTGAATTTTTAAGGACAACCATAGAGGACCTCATTATCCAACTAAGATATTTGTTTTAGAAGAATCCCTGGGAAACATAATTGGAAATAAAACTAAGAGAATAGCTATTTCTCCTGAGCTAGACGGTGAAACAAGATTATTATTTAAGTTTTTTCAGAATATTATTAGTCTAAGAAAATGATATTTTACTACACTCAAGTATAAAGATGTATTATTTATACATATTATGAATAATGGACACAATATTAACCTATGAATGTTTTTCATACTTCATATGTGTTAGTTTATAAATACAACCTCAAATTCAACCTCATCGTTCTACTGAAGGATAATCTCTGCTATGCTTCATGATAATAGGATGGTTGGGCCGGATGAAGATGTCATTAAGGACTATGAATTTTTCATATTGAAAGTTACAGTCAAAAGAATGAAATTCAGTTGTAATTTTTGGAGGAAAGCATGTGTGGAAGATAATGATAGGGTTTATGAATAGTTCAATCTAGTTGAACATTCTTCAGGACCTAAGAAAATTTCTGATCATAGTTTGGAACCATGTGAAATTGATGACTATCCTATTGAGGTTTAGGAATAAGAAGCGGTTGTGCACCTATAGGGAAAACTGTCTTGGATGAGGAATACAATGGACCTGTTCTCTAAGACATGACCAAGAAGGAAATACCCATTCTATAAGAAATTGTTGATATGGGAGAAAAACCTACTTCTAAAGAAGAATCTACTATTAGTGTGACGGAAAAAGTTGTTTTGTAAGAACATCAAGAAGAAGATATTTCTCTTGTGAAACAAGCTTCTTTTAAGGAACACATAGTGGAACAAGTTGTTCTTTAGATTATACCATCTGCTGGGATAAGAATGGAGAAGGCCTTTAAGTTGGCTATAATAAAAATCAGTGAGGCTATTGGGGATGCAAATCTTGAAATATCTCAAAGAACTGAATCTCTTACTCTTGTAATATATACACTTGTTTAGGGGGAGAATCACCATAATGTGGAAAATGTTTAAGTTCCTAATCTAGTTGAGCAATTCACTATTGATACATGTTATAAATTCCTTATCCACATTGATGTGAATGATTCCTAGGAAGATTCAGTTAAAGGTATAGATCTTTCTACTGTGTTTTAATTGAAACCAGTATCTTCCCATGATGTTATATCAGCAAAGGAACCTTAACCTGTCTTAGCTCTTATTCTTGAACATCATAATAACCTTCTACCATAGTGTGTAAGGATTATTTGAAAGCCTTGGGAGCTACATTATTGGTTGGAATTGAAATTATCATGAACACTCAACCTGCTCATATAACCATGTTTAGTGAAAGAGATTCTTCCCTATTCATAGAAAATATTATATAGAAGATTATTCCAAAAATGATTCATGAAATTCAAGAGTGCAGTGTTGAGAACAAATAAGTATGTGATGAAGTGAAGTATCTCAGATCTATGGTTTAAGATATACAGAGAGTGGTTAAATAAAGACCATAACCTATTTCTCATCCTAATGAAGATTTTGTTTGTCAAATTCCACAGGAAGTTTCCTCCTTGATTCAACCTAACATAACATCCTTAGCTGAAAAGGTGGATGAAAGAAACAAGAAAATAGTTCAATAAATGTGTGAGATTGTTATTTCTCTTAAAAAGTTGACTAATGAGTATAAGGGATGTCTCCTGAAAGATATAAATCATCTGAAGTCCCTTACTTGAACTGCTACAACTTCTAGTTCCTCAGGACAGTCAACTCAACCCTCCTTGGAAATTTATCTGCTCAGAATGGTTGTTAAGGAATAACTTCAGTTAGTGCTCAGTGGCTTTGACAAATATTCTCCATCTATGATTTCAATAAAAGTTAAAGAGTTCTTGATTTGGTAAGAATTAACTCCAAGATTTCCAATGATTCTCAAGAAGAAATTAATAAAAATGTGGAATTCTACTTCAATAGTATTTTCTCAATGAATGAGATGTCAAACCATTTCAAGTACCTTTAAGAGAATTTGAAAATCCCTCCTATCACTCAGGATTTCAAAAATGATGTTCAAAAGAAAAAAAAATCACTCCTTTATTGGACAAGTTCATGGAGAACAAAGATGAATTTGAGAATGCGATGCAGTATGGTGTTGAGATTATTTCTGACTTCATCAAGATATTGATGCCTTATTTTCATGTGTAGAGCACAGATATTGTGTCTCCTGTAGCTTCACCCTTATATACTGATTTTCCTACCATATTATCCGCTGCCCTTGCCTCTACCTCTATGTCATTATCTCAAGCAATGAGTCAAATTTGACCTATTATCCTAGACAAACAATTGCCTCGGTCATCCACTACACTACCTCGACCGCTTATGTTTTTCAAGGACTCCCTCTCTTTTCTTTGTCAGTTGGTTCACTATCTTCTTCAATTTCTACCTCTTCTTCTATGGTTTCTCTTGATGCTGCTGCCAAGGGAAAAGTGGAGACAACCAGTGTTGATGAAAAGTGAACACTACCTTTTGATAGGGATATTTTGTATTTTTTTTGGTTTTCCACTGTTTGTAACGACACATTTTTCTCCATCTAATGCACTATTAACTCATCTTGCCTATTCTATTTTATAATTTTCTACTCTTTTTGATAATCCAAAAAGGGGGAGAGACATGAACTCTAAATGAACACTAATGGATAGACAAATCCCCTAAGAAGAAATATCACATTCACATGATTTGTCATCATCAAAAAAGGGGATATTGTTGAACTCTAAATGTATTAATCATATTTTAATGATGAAAAATTATATAAATATTGTTAAACTTGTTGATCCTGTTTATTCTGTCTCAAATCATGTGTATAGATGGTTGGTTTCATTATGATTTAAATAAACCTATCCATTTTTTTAATTTCTATAAATCATGTTTTATTATTTTGAATTATATTAAAATTTGTTTTGTAATGAGTTTCCATTATGAATGATTAATTTGAATTTATTCTTTGAATATTACTTCTCAACTCTATATACAAATATTTGGCTAATTTTGAGAAACTGTGAGCATGCCACTGGATCTATTTTTCTGGAAATGGAACCAGACATAGTGAACCAGACACCGTGAAGCAAACACTGTGAACCAAACACCATGAACCAGACACCATGACCCAGACACTATGACCTAGACATAGTGACGAGACACCATGATCTGACACTGTGACCAGACAGCACGATCCTAACACCGCATTTGTGCTACCGGTTCCTGATCTCTATAAAAATATGCCATCATAACTATCTCAACACTCAATGGAAAAATAGGATACACCATTTTTTTGGTGACACCATTTCCAAGTGACAACATTTCCAGATAGACCATGACACTATTCCTTAATCTGTTTTGTCGTTTTTAATTTAATTTATAACATTCATATTTGAGTCATTTAAATGTGATGACATAATTAATATTTCATTATAAACATTTCACCTTATATTACAAAGTACAAGGTGTAGAATACATACATCATGTCGGATCCAACACATGCACTCCAATAATAACAAGAAAAGTATGTCCCAAAAACTAAGAAGTAATATTGTGAAGGAGTGAGAGAATTCATGAAAGAAGAACCAAAACATGAAACAAGATACATCTGAAGAACACATGAATAAATAATGAATCAAAAATATGTGATATCATATATCAAAGTCAAGATAATCTTCACAATACAGACTCCCCAAACTACCTGAACCAGATCTAACTAGAAACCAGTGCACCGAACATGTGATACACTTTTATCGCAGGAGGACTCGATTCTTGCATCTACTTCATCCTAAAACTCCATAAAATAATATAATTACACATAGAGAACTTCTAACCTTATATCATCATCTTTAATATATTGTGAATTGTTTTTAGATTTCTAGAAGTGTGTGTTTGTGTCTTTATTAAAACACATATTTTTTATTGTACTAAACTGAAGGATACAAGATATAATTCATATCATATCTTTTTACACTTGTTTACTCCCAAGGATAAGTTTGGATGAGGTCACTGTGTGACCTATTAGTTTATACCCATGAGGAACTGTGGAAGAGGTCGTGTGGCCAGGACAGTCATGTTCACTATTGTTTACCCTGATCCAGGGTGTGGATCATGTTTATTAATTTAAACTTCATTGTGGCAGGTGATAACCAAGTGGAGTGGATTAAGTCTTGGCTTGAGACTGAACCACTTGTTTTATATCCACTGTGTTGTTTAATTTAGTTTTATCTATTTTACTATATAATTCAAAAATCACTAGATTCACTTTGATGGTTGATCTTGGACAGAAGTTATAATTTATTTTCCTTATTAGAATAGCTTCAAAAGTATTATCAATAACTCATAATGAGATTTTTGAAAATTAATCAATCATTAGAGAAGTTATTTGAACATCCAAACTTTCATAACTATATTAAATTGATTAACTAGGCCATATTTATTTTAGGGGAACCTTTTAAGTAAACATTGCAAACAGAAATTTTTATAGATACTCAATTCATCCCCCTCTTTCGTACTCTACTCCAACAAAAAAAATTCATAAAAGTAGGACAAAGAAAATAAAAGTTTAAGGCCATAGAAATTGGATGAATTAAAGGGGATATGTTGAGTGCGACGCAATTGGGGAAAGCCAACATGAATGAGGATAACAGAGCTGAATTCTACATGACATGATCCTAAATAATACTTAGGAAATGGGGCTAATGGGATAAAATATGGTTGGGTTTAATGAATAAACACCTAGGTGACCCTATGTATCCCCTAACAATGGGAATCAAGCCATATGTAATTCAAAAAGATGGAAAGGTAAGGTATTGATGCCAAGGTAAATGCCATATCATGTGAAGACATCGTAGCACTGCATAGTTTATCGTCATATTTCAAGGATGAAGAACATGTAGTTTAAGGCCATATGGAAAGGCCAAGGGCTACTACATAGTTTACCACTGTGAAAAAAGGGTGTTTTGGATATTAGTTTATGGTCATAGTGCTCAGAAAATTGGATGATGAATACAAATTGTAAATGTGCAATGAGGGAACCATATATTTCTTATGGAAAACCCATGCATAGTTTGAATTCATAAGGCTTAGACATGGATGTCCAATTTACAGTCATGTTCATAGGGACTGAAATCCTAGTTTAAGGTCATATTGATTGGACCATATAATGGGTTTATAATATGGATATCTATAGTGTGTATGAGTGAAAAAACTATTTTTGATGTGGAATAAGAATCCTAATGTCACACAACACATTCCTGAGAGAATATTCAAACATTTTAAAGTCATGATTTCTTGAAGTGGATGACCAGTTTAGCATCATGTGATCAGGATGTGAACTCCTAGATTAATGTCATAGGGTTTGGACCATAGGATGTTGTGATTCATCAATGATGGTATAAACCCTACCAAGGCCCCTAATCCTATTTGATACATTCTTTTGTGGGAAAAAAGTGGATGAGAGGATTCATACGACACATGGAAACACACAGAAGGGGGAAAATATGTTAGGATAATAATGTCCCAATAATGATGATCTGCCTGCTCAACACGCAAAGGTAAACTGAGGGAGAACACTGAGGGTGTTGAAGTTCCACCTTGACATAAGGATCTGAAATGGAATGTGAATCGCACTGTATGAGGTTTGGGAAACCATGGGGTGGCGTAATGATGGACGATAATTGCAGACCTTATTAGATATACAATGTTGATACAATGTAACCTAGAATGGGAACTATAAAATTATGCTCTGCTACTAACAATATTCGAAATGTGGGGCCTATCTCAAAATTTCATCTGAAATATTATAGGGAATTCTCCTAGGATGGTAGGAAATCCATATGGCCAATAACTATTCTGTTAGGCGAGAGGCCTTCAAAAGTGAAAGATAATGAACACCTAAACAAATTCGATCATAAAGCATAGAGAAAAAATGATAGAATAACAATGCCGGATCCCACACACCAGGTTCTATGGCACAACACATGTGAAACAATTAATGAGGAATATTATTAGGGGGTATCCAAACCACTTCCTATGGGAATTATCCTTAAAATAGCTCCTAGATATTGAATTGTAACAGAGAAACTCAAAATGAAGAGTATGATGGATAAACATTGTGTTAAGGAACCAGGGGATGGACCTGATGAAAAAATGGTCGAGCGTCTGTATGTGTCCTATATGGATGGAAATCAATCCACTCATACTTATTGAATATCATTATGTTCAACATCATGCGATAGGGATGATTTTGTTACAATGTTTATCATCATGTGAATAGGACACTAGGGATTTTATTTTATTTTAGTAGAGATTAGAAAATAAGAAGAATCATTTCTAATGGATATAAAATGAATGAAGAGGAGAAAAACTAGACATGCATGAGGACCTAGGAAGCTCATATCAATACCAAATATTCTTATGAAAAGGTGTGTTAAACCTGGGCTGCACCAGAAGAAAAAATGTATAGGAATTCATATGTATACCATAAAAAATTGAATAAATCCATCTATATTTCAAGAAATTACATACAGTTTAATTTTATGTGGTATGGATGAAGGTCAAGAGGAATATCCATTTTGGAGGTAAAGGCTGTAGCTGTTATAGCCCGATGTGTTTGAGAACCAAAAATAGCCACCCCACAATACACAGTCCCCTGAGAGAACTCAGAAAAAAGGTCCAATGAAGGAAATTATCGCTGGACCGTAGACCAAATGCATGGCTATTTTTACATATCCCATGATTTTTGGAATCATAACATACACAGTTCTGTAACATCCATGTAATTTAGGATAATGTAGTAATGATGTAGGTCATGGTTTAACAATATGAAGGATGAAGCAGTTTAACATCACAAAAGATAAAGGATAACATTCCATTTAGGTTCATCCCGAAAATGCCACAAATGCAATGCAGTTTAACATCTTGAAAGTAGGAAAAAATAGTTTCCTTTCAAGTTGGATGGGAGGTATAGTTTATCATCATGTTACTTAGATGAAAAGGAAAATATTTTATGGTATTAGATATCATATCATTGAGTGAAAATAAAAACATAGGGATGTTTAGAGTGGTTCAATGAAGAAACCTGGATAAGAACACATGACGTCGAGTCCCCATACTGAAAAGGGCCAATAATATTTGGTAATATAAAGGGGTTTTGGTTCCCTTGGTACAAAGTTGTAATCAATCCTAAATGCATTGAACTGCTTGGAAAACTCAATGCTTCATGAAACATAGTGGGAAAAAAGTATCCCAACTCATATTTGGTGAGAGAGATTTGAACATGACTAATGAGCAAAAAAGAAATTAGTATCAAATTACTACATGGACAAGGGAATCTCATCTCCCGGAATAACAAAGATGATAATTCCCTCAATTCCATATTTGAAGAGGATCTGATCAAGGATGTGAACACCCTAGATATTAAATTGTAATGAAAAGCTTTTTTTTCTCGCACTTGGCTCTGTCTATCAGAGATTATCATGATGGAGATACCTGAAAGAAGGGGTCGTCCAATATGTGGTTTGTTCTATTGCAATAGGGGGATCCAGAGGTACTTATGTGGGGGCACCAACGATAAGGTGGAACACCTTCTGGTTTCCATCATCGCTCAGGTAGTCGAAAGCGACGACCCATTGATTCACCCAATAGATAAACAGATCATCCTAGTTAGGATATGTTAGAGAAGTAGTTTAACCATCCAGGGCATCAACTCTATTACTCTGCAATCTGGTAACATGAGTGAATTCTCGTTCAGAAGGGAATTCTGCCATCAACATGAGATTGTGCTCTAGTAGGGGTACATGCTCTGTATTCCAGATGATATAGTAATTTTTTATCTATATGATGACTAATTAAGATCCCCAATTGACATGTAGGTTGGGAACATCAATCTTAAGAGAAAAATTGATACTATCGATGATAACATGATAATCCACATCATTTTTGGTAAATCCTTATAACCAATGTAATGAATAGTGAAATACAACCTATGTAGGCATAAAGAAGACAACCCAAGGGCTACATTATTATGTCAAGGTTCATTGAGCCTCATTCCAATGGGACTCTGGGATACACCATTTAAATGAATATGAAAACATGGAATAGCATGACCCACTGAATTAATGACCTCATCTGGAAAATCATCTTCTCGAGATCATTTTACAGGAGCCTGATTTGTAGTTAGAAAGTCTGCCAGTGCCGGACCCTGGACTTCCATTAATAGGATGAACATGATATGGAACTGCAGAAGGATCCCTGCCCACTGAGCTAGATTCCCTATCCGTATATAATGTTTCACAATATAATTTAGTGTTCCATGTGGGACCCCATTTGTATCATATTATGTTTTAGAAAACTCCAGAACATCTATACTGTGAAAATAAAGACGAGGCATCACTTCTTGATAGAAGAATATCTAGTCTCTTGGTCAAGGAGAATGATAATGAGATAGTACAAACAATTCTCTGTCCCATCATTATTCTTTTAGTCAAGTAGGGAATTTAGGGATCATCTAGGGAGGTCACATAGAGGACCATTGGATTTCTGGAGACATGTGGAAAAAAACATGATCTTGTAACAGATACTTCTTGATCACCTCAAATACAGTTCGACACTCTTCATTTCATTGGTAGACAAAACCTTTCTTCATTTTCTACAAAAGGGGTTACACTTTCCAACCAGATTCATGATGAATAATTTTATACAGTCTACATGGCCTTAAAATACTTGGATATACCAAAGGATTCTCATATGAGAGATCAGATTGATGGCCATGATCTTCTCAGTGGTGATATCAATGTCCTTATATCTGATAGTGAAGGTCTAGAAACTTCCTAGAGGTAACCCTAGTGGCACACTTAAATGATTTCGTCATTATATGGAAGGAGTGGAGAATGATAAAAAAATTATAAATATATTTTATATTCTAATGATTCTAATAGTATTTGACCACATAATCATCTATGTATCATTCTACAAGAGTCCTAGGGATCATCTTGAATATGTTGTGTATAACACACTAATAGGTGGCTCTTACATTCTTCAAACTGAAAGGCATTACCTGATAACAAAATGTCCTCGAGGCACCCTTTAAGTGGTGGACTCTTAGTATTCTAGAGGCATATTGATTTGATTATACCCTGAGTATCCATACATGGAAGAGATGGCTTGGAATCCAATGGTTTCATCGATGAAGAGATTCAATCATATGAAGGGGAAATTAATCTTTCAGACAATTACTATTTAGATCATGAATGTTGATGCAGACTCTATTCTATCTATTCTTCTTTATGATGGGACCGATGTTCGATAACCATATGGGGTACAGTAATTCATTAAAAAGTTTTCTTTAATGGACTTATCAACATCGGAGTAGACCATTGGACTATGATAGGTGTGCTTATTCTTAGGAGATTGTTTGAACCTGTGATGACTTAATGGGAGACCAAGGAAATGGAAAAATAACTGAGGGTCCAATCCTGAAATCTCATCATAACTATATGAGAATATATCATGATTATACATATCAGAAATTAACATACTATTACTGTTCTTCTATAGGATTAGTTTAACTGATCTGTTCTAGCCTTATATATTCCATGGTACAGAGAGTCAAATGTACTAATTCATTGATAGTGGTGAAGACCCCCTCTTTAAAAAAGGGATGAGCATCTTCAAAATCCTCTTCATCATCCAATAAGAGATTATCATCAGGAGGAGGAAATTCATCCATTCCAATATATCCAGGGGACAGTGGTTCCAGATTGAGAGGATGTGGAATCTTCATTGGGAGAATCCTTCACCATTAAAACCAAGACCAAAAAGGTTGTTGATCTGATTCCATCAGGCCTTCGACCTAGGGGACCACACTTGTCTATATCAATGAAGTGGTACTAGGTCGGTCTACCTCAAAATATATTGGACAAAAAAAACAAGCAGGTGTGGCATACTGCTATGACCATATGTAGAATGTATTGATACATAAAATGGGTAAGGTGTTCTAGAATCACCAATCCTAGTATATATAGGACTACAAGTTAATCTGTTTCTATTTTATATAACTGGGAATATGTCATCCCTATATCCCAAGAAATGAAGAAGAAGTGTCTCAAGTATGGGGTTGTGGGAGGAAACTAGTGAACAATATAATGAAGGGATCATATAAATAATCCCAATGGGTTTGTAACATGAGAATTTTTCTCATCCTCCTTGGGTTGAACTCATTTCTACTTGTTCTAGTAATAATTATAGTCTATATAGAAGGCATAAAAGATAGAAAGGGAAGATGAATCACCTTGGATCAATACCACTCGACCATTGAGGGACTACATGAGACATGAGTTATATTAGGAGGTAATTTCTACATGTCGATGGAGACATGGCCTACCCATCAACGCATTTTAGGTGTTGTCCTACGTGAAAAAACCTGAATTTAGATCTGGAAATTAGGCCACCAAAATGAGTTTTTAGGTGAATCTTATAACAAATCTTCTGATCAGTTCAATAATAGCCATGAATCTTAATCCATAGGTACTTTGATCTCTTTCAGATAGTCTTATCTTACAGGGCGTCAGAGATGGGATGAGATTTATCTTAGATACTATGTAGAAGTGTTAAAAATTGGATTCCACACCATTGAGTGGGTATTTGATATACATTGGGAGAATTTTATTCTATATTTGTGAGCTTTCATATTATCCTGGGAATGAGATTATGGGTTGGAATTATACTCTCTCATCTTCTTCATCATGGAAGGCCTATGCATCCGCTACCTATATTTAAAACTTGAGGGGGATTTTCATATCCTTTGTGAGGGCTTCACAAAATTATTATTATATTAGGATAGAGTCAATGATCAATAACTATGTGGTAATGTCAGAAATATTCTTAATAACACCCTAATTCAATGTTAGGCACACATTTTTGCCAGAAGGAGGTTGCTCTTCAGTAGGGGGTATAAGGGGTGTTATTGGTCGAACCCACATAATATAGTTGGTGATTGGAATATCCCATTTCTCATAGGTAAACCAATAAATATTACTACTATATTAATATTATATGACTTAGGACTAGCCATAGGTAGACTTACCTAATCATGACATGGTTACAGTGGCTCTTCCCGATAGAGTAACTTGAATGGTGGTGGAAGTGAACATGAGGAGATGAGATGAGAGGGATACACATGCTAAGAGATGAACTAAGCCTGTTGTATTATATTATTATCATGAATATGTTTTCTAGAAGTGATGGATGAGAGTTCAGAAGATTCTCATTCCCACGATCTCATCGATGATCGCATCGAGTAGAAATATTAGGAGGACCAACCTTCCATTCATCATTTTTGGGAACCTTTTTTGGGTCCAATAGTTTGAATGTATTAACAAATGATTACCCATGATCATCACATGAGGAATCCCATAATACTGGGACAATTATAGGGGTGATTCTTATCTCTAGGTGCATGATGTCATCGATAGTGTGAAATGGATTCAGTATCCAAAGGGGGATCTTCTTTCCCTTATTCTATCAGCGCCTTCTCTTATGATAAGCTGATGGATGTGATGTGGATGTAGAAGCAATAGTGGTAGGAGTCATGATAATATTGAGAGGATCGGTTTGATTCAGATGAGCTGGAATGAAAACATGGTCATGAGAAACTACTCTGTAGGGTATCAAGTTATCATACTTCTAACACCTACAGTTTGAGATCTTATGTCATTCACATTCATTGTCGCTATCAAGAATTATAGAAATACAAACCACATATTCCTTGGAAAGACCAAATCATACCACATTATTATCATTTTATTCATTGAACCAGTACTTGAACACATAACATCACGGGATTATATATCCATGGAATCTGGGGTTAGGGTAGCAGTAAGGTCGATCGGTGAGATCGTACTCCTGGGGCCTCTTTTATTCTTGAAGAATTTTGATTAACTTATCCATGTATCTTTGGAAATAACTGGGGACCTGATCTAGATCAAATAAGTAGGTTTTTTTCATTCAGGGAAAGGGACTCACGGACGTGGGCCCTAATGAGGGGACAAATCCTGACGAGGACCAAGATCATGATTGTCTTGCCTAAGAAGCATTGCGTGATTGGGTCATTCTGACTGATTCTGTGGAGGGAGATGCTTATCCTATGTTTTTTTCATTAGTGAGGTTGTGGAATAGTCTCTGATAGTATCAATTATAGTAGTATGGGGGCCTCTACCTATCCAATTATAGTAGTCTCATCCTTGGTGGATCTTCTTATAGTGCATGTGGGTCAAAAAGTGAATGCCTGTCTATCTTGTTGCAAGGCCTCCTCTAGGTTTGAGAATTGTCAGAGGAATCCCAGAATATACCTTGAAAATTATGAGTGATGAGGGAGGGAACGAATTGAATCTTAATATTACCCACACAAGTTTTCAGTATCTTTTCTTCAGTTAGCGGAACATTGATTGAATACTTGAGGTCGTTCCACCTGGTGGAAATGTTTGGGACTCACATATATTGTTGTTCTTCTCCATTGAATAGGTCGGAAATACTAGTCCTGACATGGGAGGATATGAACTCAAAAATACAATTCATGTAGTGATATTCCAAATCAGCAATGTACCAAATGGGGAACATTCTATTCCAGATGAACGTGGGCCACTTCCAATGTGTTTTCAAAACACAAGATCCTGGCAGATTCCTGTTGGGTTGGAGTTCCCATAATGGGCCCACACCATGAAATAATGTGGGCTTGATAGTGTAGAGGATTTCCCATCCTATTTAAATGATTTAATGTTGTATTCTAGAAAACATAGAGTTCTTTCATATCATCCACCCATGCCAGATACTGATTTCCATTAAGTGTAATTTCAACCCTTCACGTCTCAAGGTCCTCAATGTCATCAATAAGAGAAACCATCCGATTATACGGAGGGGGATTCTTTTCATAGTGAGGATTTGGGAAAGTTAGATTATTTTAAGTTTCTTTAACATGAAGTGGATGTTCAATGCCTCATGAAGCTTCTGATGGGACCACTAGAGGAACGACCTATGGGGATTCCAGATAAATTTCTTATAGATTTGGTTCCTATGGATAATTCCCACACAACTCTAAAAGATTGGGTGATGCATACTATAATTTCTTATATTAATCATTTATCTATAACATATTGAGGTTAACATGATTTTTGAGATTAGAAATGATGGCCTATAGACACCCTGAAATATTTAGTAGAGGATGGATGAGACCTCATTTAGGATCACAGTAGTCCAGTGCCATTATTCAAGCCACTCAATGAGGATCTCATCAATGTTCATTATTGGATCTTCAACCTGCTAGAGAAATGTTACCATATTGTGTTCAACATATGTCTTCTATATTGAACTAGAGGGGATAGATATCTTAAATTATGTATTTGATCTTTTACCCTTATTGGTGTCCTGACTGATGGGCAATGTTGCAAAGGGTTCTCTAAGGCCAAGAAATTGTCTCTACTGACGGGTGTGGACACATACTGGGTATACCAGGTGTTGTTCTTCCCTAGGGGGATAGAAATACACTTAGAACCCCATTAAAACACATCTATATAGGTATGTCTTAGGAACAATCAAATTTACCTTGACTGATCCTAGAGACAAACGTTTATTAGGTCTGACTGATGTTGGATCGGGCTGAAATGGAGGGAAGCATGCTACCCCAACAACATATCTTCACATACAGAGACACCTATTTGATAATTTTTCAGATCATAGGAAATATATGAACTCATTTCCACAAAATATCATGTGACATCCGGATGATGCATGGTGTTGATCCACTATAAGTATTGTTAGGTCAATCATGTGACACTGTTGGTTGATATAGTCATGATGCTCCTAGATTTTTGGATAAGCCAACCGATGATTCTGGAGGTGGAAATGCATCACCCAGAGGATTTTTTGGAAGCACATGACATCATCCAAGGTAATTTAATCTAAAATTTCAATTTTTAGTGTCATTATCTTGAAAAACATCTAAGATAATTGGACTCCAACAAGAGTGTTACACAATATTCTTCGCTCAAAAGTAGGACTCTAATATTGGTTGCCTCATTAAAAGAATGGTGATGGATAAGGAACTAGAAATGAAACTAATTTTGTCTATTGTGTTGGTTTACTGTTCAATGGAGAGATTGTTGTGCGAGCTAATAAGATGATGCTAACTGGGTGGTCTCTCAGTGGCAGTACCGACTGCATCATCATGACACTATAAGACACGGTGTTAACCACTACATCATGTGGGAGGGAATAAGTTTTTGGTGTTGAGTCCAGTAGGTGATATTTATCTACCATACCCCAAAATTAATCTCCATTATCTCATTTTAAGGTAGAGATTGAGTTTAGATACTATAGAGAAGACTACACAACATTACCATGAAATGGATGCAAATATTCTCCTCTTACATGTACTTGCAGAGGGTTTAGGGGATCTAGTATATCTCACTTTTTGGAAGTATGAAACATGAATTCTAGGTTACTTTAAACTAATATGTAGAGTATCGACATGAAGTCTCCATCATCGAGTCACACTTGGGCTTTAGAATGTGAGAAATAGACTAGATTGAAAACTCTCTATCGCTTCCAGAAATTTGTCCTTTGGCGACGATAATTATCCCTTATTTACAAGGATTGTTATTCATGGTAGGGTAGATCATTTTAACAGGGAGGACCTCTATGGAGGTTGGTTCTAGAGAGGGGAGGTCCTCCATGTTATCTTGATGTGATATGAGGAGGACCTTCGTATTGGATGTCGACATTGTTGGGAGGACATCCTCTTTGGTGGAATGTGGTGCGAGGAGAACCTTGGAATATGTAAAATGGACCATGGGGAAGACCTCCATGGTTGAGAGTGCTAAAGTGAAGGTTTAATATTTTTATGTGGTTGATTAAATGGGGATGACCTCCATGTTTTATTCCTATGGCACAAGGAGGACCTCTACGCTGGTTGGCAGTTGTAGCACGAGGAGGGCCTTTGTACAGATCGAACATGACATGGGGAGGACCTATGTACTGACCATCGATGAAGTACTGAAAGCCTTTGAAAGAGTTGATAAGAACATGGGTATGACCTCTATGATCATAGAATATATAAAAAGGATGGAATTTTCCCTCGTCAATGTTTCCAAGGGGAATACCTTCACTTGAACTTGAAGTGGTGAGCAAAGGACCTTATCATTGATGATATGAAGCATTAAGAGGAAATCCAAATCTAGAATCATATGAAGTAAGAGGATATTCCTATTAGATGTCAAAAAATGGGGAACCTCAGTTTGGGATGATGTTAGTGACATGGGTAGGACCTCCATGATTAATATAAGAGTGGGGAGGATAACCAATCTAGTTGTTGACTATACAAGGAGGACCTTTATATGGGATATCGGCATCAAATGCCTCCCCACGACAGCTACTGATCATGTCGTTGACCAAAAGAGTCAACTCGGCTAGCCTATAGGGTGGTTGAGGTCTCGATCCTGATTAAGTATAGGTGGGAATGTGATATAAAGTAGAAGGGACTTGGTATAATGAACCTTGGTGTAATGTTCCACTGATGTTATAGAATATAACTCCCCTTGACGTCCATCTTTTGGCACATGTTCTTGACATGGACTTCAGGACATCTAGGTTGGGGAATGTGGAGTATGGTTGTAAACCACATGTTCTTCATCCTGAGGGGCCAGCAACTGGTGTCATTGACATGGCCTAGTGGGATACATCCTTGGTAGCTATCAGGCAGTATTTTTAGATGGAAAGTATCAAAAATACCTCACCGCATCGGCATGAGGGAGCTAGTTATAAGAATGTTCTATGGATATGATCCTAAAATGGTTGAATGTTGGAGTGGGTAGTAGTGGATCCCTACATAGCCATTGGGGGTGGTGGTGATGATGAGACATGAATGTATCCAAGTCTTGTAGGTCAATATCCCCGGTGGAAATGACACCATCCTGCTTGTATCATCAGTAAATAACATCTATCACCCTCATTTAAAGATTTTTCAATGGTGAGATAGGGTGTGGAAACATAGTAGCTTTAGTAATGGATGATTTTGTTAACTATGTAGAATCATATGATATATCCACATAAATTTTCGTCTTACCACCACCTCCATGGGTGTGGAAAATTGGTCTCTCATAGCATATGTCCTCCAAATGAGGAAGATTCAGAAATAAGTATGGTTTTTAAGAAATAAATGCCCAATGCCCCGATGTTGTTTAGTCTTTAAATACAATAGAGATATATCCATGTTTTAAATTCCACAGAATAGAATATCCAATGATTAACTACCCTAAATTGTGGTTAGTTTCACGCTAGACCGAATATTTTCTTAGCGGGACCTGGCACCAGATATCTGGATACAGTGACATGATCATATGATAGTGTATCTAGTGTTACTAGTACCCATGGTTGAAGGAAAACTAATTCACATTAGGCCAACCATTTTTTATCTATGAATCTTTTCATCATGTCGCACCACCTGGGATCCAATGTTGCTATTCTTTGATGCTGCGTTATACCCCACATTTCCGCTTTCCAAATGATGGTGATATTCATCACTTATTCGAAGATGTTTTCTCCTTGATCAAAACACGATGATGGGAAGTCAGTATCTCCTTCCTTGGATTCCTCCTTAGAATTATCCACCTAGTCTGATTCTCCTTTATAGATTAAGACATTGTTCGTGAAACTTGTCCGGCTTTCATCTCTTTATGGATACCAGTTTACACTACTACTATCATGATATTCCAAAGGGTCATGTTAGGGTAGCAACCTTCATCTAGGAGAGTAGTCACTCTGGGAAATTATGGAATTTATTGATTCTAAAACAATGGAACACTAGTATTAGTCCTCATCTGAGGTAATATCAAGGGCCTAGAAAACAAAGGCTTTCCATGTTGGCCTTGGGGTATCTTATGGAAGAGTCATGTCTCTGAGGTTTTCCTCGACATCCCATGTTCAAAATGGGGTACACAACCAGTTGACCCTCTATAATAGACAGATTGAACTGATCAGAAAACTCATGAAGGTGGAACGGATAGGCACATCAATATAAGGGAGATCCTAGAAGGTTTAGTATATGGGTGAATCGAAACACCCAATGTGGATGGACCCAATACTGTTGTGTCTTATTAAGGGATTATTTCACACTATGAAGGATGATTTGGACTCTATTAAGTGTGGATTAAAGAAGGTTGGCCCCAACAAATGGTGAAAAATTCATTGCCATTGGATGGGGTTGAACCTCAAGAAGGATTCCTATGTATCCTATGTAGAATGTAGGGATGAAATCCTTCACAGTTCAAGATGGCATGGTTTGGGTCTTACAAATGGTTAGTGGAACGTTAAAAGAGAAATAATATGGGTTGAATGATTGTGTACTATTATGCAGTTATGAATGGTTGGATTCACGATATCCATAAAGAGAATCAATGGGATTAATGGGGATTATACTTGTTCATATTCCCATATGAATGGAATTATCCCATTACAATGTGGTAGTATGGGTGTGAATCTGGTTGGTGATTAGATGTTTGTATGAATTTGATGGAATGAATGAGATGGAACCAACATGAATATGATGGGGTTGACCTTGAACCTAGATAAGATTCCTATGTATCACAATTTTATAGTAATCTGAGTCACATAGTTTTAATAGGGACATTGGGGATTACACATGGTTAGCTTCCAAATCAAAATTATACATGTGGTAGGGGCTTATGCATTGTTATTTTCTCTTGTGGACTCAATTGAGATTTAACCTTCATGTGGGGAATGATCCTTTTATGATATGGCGTCTCGATGGAATGATTTTGATGGAATGGATGAGAGTGGATACTTAGATCTAGGAGCTGCACCACTAGGAGGAGATAACCAGGGTTTACTGGTGGTTGGGATTGAACCTCAAGGTGGCTTCCCACATACCCTGTATATAAAATAGGGATCAAAATACATGTAGATCGGTGGTTTAGGAGTTTTATATGGTTAGTGTCTAGTGAAATAGTGTATTTTGGGGATTAATTAAAAATGGATGCCCAAAAGAAGGGTATCATGGACACTACTAACCTATAAAACCGTGTGAGTCCTGATTGGTGTGAGAAACAAGAGGAATAAGTGGACCAGATAGTCATGTTGTGAAAAATGTGTTGGAGAGGAATGGTGTTGGGAATACACATGGTCAGCGTCTTGTGGAGTTATAGACTGGGGTTTCCGCATAATTCTAGTTCCATCATGACAAATCCTAAATAGAAAGGGATGGGGTATTGAGAGCCCAATATTCACATCGCCTTACTGGTCCTCACGTATAGAGGAGGCAAGGAGGAGTATGGATCATTCCTAATGCAATAAATTCTATGGGATTATAGCTGGAGGGGTTTCCTTCCCCGTGTGTTGAAAACATTCCATGTGAGGAAGATCTCATCCCATGTGAGGGGGATCAAGCACCGGTGTATATGACTGGGAGTAAAAATTTTGAATGGCGGAGAATCCCATGTGCATTTCATAAGTTGGGGATATAGTTTTACATCATGTGCTGAGGATGATGGCGCTTTTCAGTTTAACGTCAGGAATCAAGGAATGTGGGGACACACTTATCAACCCATGGTCTTACACGATTGATCCCCACAAGCCCATGGGGAAGGGAAGGCACTAAAAATGGCAGAAGACAATATGGTGGGGTTGTGGTCACTTGAGGGGTCCGTGTTAATCTATATATGAGAAGAAGCAACAATTATTAATGTACCTATGTAAAGAAGCATTAGGTAGAGAAACTCAATGAGTAATACCACATGGTAGACCAATAAATCACTATATACAAGCCTGGAGGGCCACACAGAAGAGAGTATCATGATTAAAAGTGGCTCACAGAGAGGTTATTTTCGAAGCTCACGTGCTTAATGGAGGTTAGGGGCTTCACAAAGATAGGACCCCTGCCAAGCTGGGTGGACCCACTTTGGTATAGATGCATGAGATGTCAAAGGAGTGCTTCACAAAGTCTTAATGATCTTCAAATCATCGTTTACCCCAAGGGGAAATCCTTTTTAGTGAAGGTAATATTCCATAGATAAGGGTATGCCTACCATAGGTAGGGGTAAATTGGAACAACGGAATATGGGTTTCATGATGATCCAGTAACTTGTGGAATCCAATTTTCATTTAGGTTTGTAGTGCTTGATAGCTTTTGAAAAAGGGACCTCAAAAAACGAAAAGTTAGAGAAACCATCATGGGGGGGGGGTTGATAGGTATTTGTAGTCAATGGGATCTCACAAGGCTCAAGCATTCACCATGGATAAAAAACACTCCACAAATAGGTGTGAGGCTTTTTGGACTCACAGAGGACACTTTCAAATAGCATGACGGTCATCGTGGGGTTCATGAGACTCATAGAGGCCACTGTCAAATAGCATCATGGTGGTTGTAGGGCTCATAGATGACAAAAAGCATTTTATTTATGCCTCACACATTCACTGGAATGAGGGGATATGTGAATGTTCTCCACTATCTTGGCCCCATTAATGATATTTGGGCAGTTTGAGCTAGATTTAATCACAACTTTCTCCGGTTTTTCTCAATTTTTATAGGGGAATGGATTTCAGTGTCACAACCCGTCCTCGGGGCCCGTGTCGTGACTACCCCAAGCCCGCCTTCCATAGGCCAGGGGCTGGAGACTAGCACCAAGGCGTAAATCCTGGTAAAGGGAAGGAATTTCCTATGTAAAGTAAACAAGCACCACAGAGTAAGCAAGCAGAAAAGGTAAACACTAAGTAAAAACAGGTACAATAGTAAGTGCGGAAAAGTAAAGGGGGCCGGAAATACAAGCCCAACTGTAAAGTACAACTGAAAGGGGAAAAACAGCAACTGAAAGGAAAAGCCACAGCGTCGAGCCGTCCTCTGGAAGTCCCACTTGAAGGGTTGGTATAGATATCCCCCACTGCTCCTCGGGTCCAGCCGACCGCTCCGAGTACGTCCTACCTAGTGGTCCACCTCCAAGTATCATCCTGTTCCTCAAGCCTCCACCACGATCAGTGTTGTCCGTCGTCTGCAACCAACACAATGAAGTGCGGGCATAGCCCGTGCAGGGGTGAGTATAAGCTACTCAGTAGGGACCCCGAGACCCCCGAAGGTCTCCCAGAATCCACAAGGGATAAACCACAAAGGAAAGATACAATCACGAAGACACATACAACATGGCTTAGGTATATTCCCATACATATACCTAAGTCATCAATCCCAGATCAGCTCCAACATCCGAGCCCAAGTTCAACCCAGTCCACACAGGAAAAACATACCTAGTCCACAAAGGAAAGCACAACTTAGTCCACACAGGAAAGCACAACTTAGTCCATACAGGAAAGCACAACCCAATCATCTTGATGATAAGGGTAGAAAGTCAAGACTCAGCTCACACATGAATACATCATCGATAAGGTGAAAGTGATGATCAGAGATAGATACTGAATCATCTAAGTTGGGACCCACATAGGATACAAGACCAGCAGTCTTCATCGATTCATCTATGCTAGGACCCACATAGGATACAAGACCATCACTAAATCATCTAAGCTAGGAACCACATAGGATACAAGACCAGCAGTCTTCATCGATTCATCTATGTTGGGACCCACATAGGAAACAAGACCAGAAATGAATCATCTAAGCTGGGACCCACATAGGATACAAGACCAGTAGCCTTCATCGATTCATCTATGCTGGGACCCACATAGGATATAAGACCAGCACTGAATCAACTAAGTTGGGACCCACATAGGATACAAGACCAGCACTAAATCATCTAAGCTGGGACCCACATAGGATACAAGACAAGCAGTCTTCATCGATTCATCTATGATGGGACCCACATAGGATACAACACCAGCACTGAATCATCTAAGCTGGGACCCACATAGGATACAAGGCCAGCAGTCTTTATCGTCGCAAACGCAGTCAGCTCTAGGGTTCCCGCACACAACAAACTTGTTCGGGAGCGTACGCTTCACGAGCCGAGAGGCTGATACATCAACTGACACATAGTCTAGATTTGATGTATCCAAAAGTTGCATATCATCAATAGGAACTCAACGTCACAGACGGCGCGTCAATCGAACGCCCGGTCTGAGAGTTATTGGTTCGTCCCAGGGGCACGGTTGGTTTTTAAGTCAAAACCAACCCGACCATGCTCCACCTGCATCCAATCCTCGGGCGAAGCATGCCAAAAGATCCGCCTCACTTAGAGGAATTCAACAAAGTTGACGGCACGTCAATCGGACATCCGAAGCTTAAGATATGAGTGTTTCTGCTCCGAGGGCCCAGTTGGTTTCGTGTACGAACCAACCCGGCTGAACCCAAAGTGTTCCGAAACCTTGAGTGTGATACACTGAAACGACCAACTCGATCCAAGGATCGCATCGCCACTGACGGCGCGTCGTTCGGAGGCCCGTAGCTCATGTTATGTGCAAAAGACCAAAAAGGTCCGGAAACGGGGGGTCTGGGCCCGGACCGACCCGGCCCGACCCCCCCTGGGTCGGCCCGAACCGGGTCGACCCGACCTGGGTCCGCCAGGCCCGACCCATCTCGGCTCGGCCGAGCAGCCGAGCGAGGGGACGCCGCGGGGGGCTTGCTGCCCCCACGTGAAGAAACGCCACGGCACCGGGTGGCGCCCCCTCGCCAGTGGACGCGGCGGCCGAGCCGCGTCCCTCCTCCCGGTTCCACGCGGCCGCAGAACCGGCTCGCCGCCACGGCTTCAGCCGTGGCAGGTTTTTCCGGTGACGCGCCGGGCGCCGCCGCCGCTTGGCGGCCGGCGGGAGCTTCCGCGGGCCACCAGATGCGCTCCGGTGATCTGTTTTGCATGCGGTCTTCACCAGTGGTCCTCCCAGGACTCGATCTTCACTGCCAGGCCCTCGAATCTCCCTTGAGGCCCTGTTTGTCGTCGTCCGCCGTTTTGCGCACCAAGAATGAAAAGGTTCGGTGGGTTCGGACTTGTTCGTTAGTCCGCACCCACCACGTTAGCGGTCTTAAAGGTATTCACCCAACAATATTTAAATGACCGGGGATTTAATCACCAAGATTTAAAGAATCAAACCACTACCTCATCGTACGTGCGTTCTTCGCGGAATTGATCATCGTGGAAGAAAATAATCATCGCATCGTGGAAGGGCGTCGCTGTCGCGCGGTACTTGGCATCACATCGATGAACTCCGAGGATCAAAAACATACAGATTTAATTAATAATAATAAAATCCATGTTTTTGTTATAATCCACAAATAATTTAAAAGGAGCGCAACCCCCTACCTGGTTGTTGTCGATCGAAGGTTGTCGCGGGGTTGGATCATCATGGAAGAAGCGTCGCGAAGGGAGATTCGTCAGCGTCGTTGTACACGGCTTCACGTCGTCGATCTCTGCGGGTTCGGCGTCCTTCGTCGCCTTTCGTCAAAGGCCGACGTTCTTCGCGTTCTTCGTGTTCTTCGCGAAGAAGGAGGAAGATCTTTAGAGATTCTCCAAAGGTTTAACACAACATTCAAAAAGAAGGTGTGTTGGATTTATTTTATTAATATGCCAACAAAATGAAAACGTGTTAAGAAAAGAACAAAATTAATTCATAGAATTAATTTCAATGAATAAACTGCCCAATTAATAGGAGCGTTTAATAGTTTAAGAAACGCCCCAGTTGACTTTATTTAAAAAGGGTTTTTGCGGGTGCGTTACTTAGCGGAAAAGAAACAGTGGGGCTCGTACGGGCCCCACCTCACAAATATCCTACCAAGAGGGTATGATATTTTGGATTGCACCCTATCCGCTTCAACTCAGCTTAAGCAGCTTTAAGTGGCTTTAAGTGAAATAAAATAATGTTGTTGCACCACATTATTTTATTTTCTTCATTTAACACCAAAAATTAAAAACCACACCCGAGAAAACGCAACTCCGAAAAAGGCGTTTCTAAGAAAATATCAGCGCTACGATTCATTCAGTGCCCTCGGAATTTGATTCCGAGAACTGGTTCAAAAGTTAGAAAAAATCCGCTCGTTCGTTCATTGAACGTACCCGAGCCAAACTTCCGAAAATGATTCCGGGCACACCGGGCCTCGGAATCAGGTGCCGTCAGAAACTGTGTTCTTGTAAAATTTAAAAGAAAATTAAGAAAAAAAATTCTTTGAAATTTACGGGTCTTTACATCACTCCCACCTCAAGGCTTTAGTCCCCATAAAGATACATCATAAACTAGGGAAACAAATGTGGGTACTGAGCACGCATCTGATCTTCCCGCTCCCAAGTGCTCTCTTAGAGGTTACCGAGCTTCCATCTGAAGAACACTAGATGAATCGATCGTCCACGTAGGACCCACTTCTGTCGATCCTCGATCTCTACTGGGGCCTCTGCAAAAGTCTCCCCATCATCAACGTCTAGCTCCCCATGGTCAATGATATGCGTCAGGTCGTGCATGTATCTTCTCAGCTGAGATACGTGGAAGACGTCGTGCACCCGGTGCAACTGAGGTGGTAGAGCCAGGCGATAAGTCACCTTGCCAATCCAACTGAGGACCTGGAATGTTCCGATAAAGTGTGGAGACAACTTTCCGCCTGGCCAAATCTCTATAACTCACGTCGAGGTGAGACCCGTAAGAAGACGTGGTTGCCATCTGCGAACTCCAGTGGCCTCCACCTCCTGTCAACCTAAGACTTATGCCGGCTCCGAACTATCCTCATCCGCTCCTGGATGACCTGGACCTTCTCTGTCATGGCCTGGACCATCTCCGGTCCCACAAGAGCTACTAATATTTCTTCTTTGCTGATAAGATAAATCTGGTCTCATCCCATGGATGAACCACTTTCTTTACCTAATACAGTCAATCCCGGCATGGATGATACTAACCCATACCAAGGATGACGTCGTAAGGCCTCGACGCTACTACCAAGAGATCCAACCGTTACTCTCTCCTCCGAGGGTTGAGTCACACTATCGGCATCAGTGTGTGGTAACTGGGTCTCCTCCAGTAGGTATCTCTCAAGTGGGGGTCAAGTCAACAGTCTGAACCGGAACCTCTTAGTAACAACACAAGAGAGGACAGGAAAGTAAATGCCATAAGAAAAGGTGTCTTTTATTACTGCAGGTCAAGTACAAAGACACAAAGCATCTACAAACATACATCAACAAAACTAGAAGCAACATGAAAAAAAGTCTCCAGGTCTGGAGCTAGTCCCACTCATGTCCATATGCTCCCAGAGCTCCATGATCGTAGGCCTCAGCTGCCTGAAGCTGATCTCTCCAATGTCCACCAACTCCTTGCGGTCGGGGTGGACCTCTTGGTGGTGGTGGTGGCAACACCTCGAAGCGTCGTCCACCACCTGCTGCTCGGCCAGCTCCTCTGCCTTGCCCGCCTGCACCCTGCGGACCGCCATGGTCGAACCTCTGTCTGGGAGGTCCCTCTACCACCTGCTGCTCATCTATAAGATGAGTCGGGCAGTCTCGAGCCATGTGACCTTGCCCACCGCATGTGTAGCAATTCCTGTCCCTCGTGTAGCTGTCTCTCCTTCGTGTGCCCCGCACAACGGAATCTTCATCCTGAGACTACCCATCTGATGGTCTGGCCAGTTTGGACCTCTGCTTCACCTGTCTACTTCCAGCTGCAGAAGACCCTGCTACGGGCCGCCCTGCTACGGGCCGCCCTGCGAAGGGCCCTGTCACTGGAGCCTGCTCGGCGAGAAAACTCTCCACTATAATGGATCTCTCCAACACCTCTGCCTGCGTCGGAATGTTGAGGGAGATCATCGAAGCCCTGATCTCATGCCTCAGTCCCTGCTCGAAGGTCCGGGTCTGGAAGAACGGGTCCCGTACCATATCTGTGGAGTAGCGCGAGAGATCAGTAAATCTCACCGAGTACTGGGCCACTGTCATGCTGCCCTGCCGTAGTTGTAGTAGCTCTTGGATGCGCACCGCACATAGGGTGGCTGGGACGAACTCGGAGCGGAAGATGCTCTCAAAGTCCGTCCAGAGGAGAGATGTCTCGTCGTTCACCTGGAGCATC
Source organism: Viscum album (assembly GCA_963277665.1). Taxonomy (NCBI): domain Eukaryota; kingdom Viridiplantae; phylum Streptophyta; class Magnoliopsida; order Santalales; family Viscaceae; genus Viscum; species Viscum album. The sequence goes on from OY728139.1 coordinate 432,810,734, forward strand.
AAGCTCCACCATCTGCCTGCTGCCGCATGTAGGAGGCTCGCTGTGAGGATCACCATGAGGTCTGCTGGTGTCCTCAATAACCGGAAAACTCACACCACTGCCTCCAGCCAGTCCTCGGCTGCCTGGGGGTCCATCTCCCCATGGAACCTGGGCGGTCGCTGGCGCTGGAACTCATGCAGTGCACTAAGGCGACGTGCATCGTCAGCAGCTGTGGCTGGAAGCATTGGTGGCTCGGTGGGTAGAGGTACCACCGGTGCCTCAGCTGTCAAAGGCCCATGCACCGTGGCCTCGTCGCTCGGCGGGCTGTTGTCATGCTCAACTCTCGAAACCCTAGCTATTTGCCATCATGGGGCCATCCTGAAAAGTAAACAGGTGCGCCACGGTCAGAATAGTATACCTAGTGAGCTGATACAAGTAATCACAATGAAAACTTGAAACACGCATGCAATAAATGTTTTCGTGCACTAAGTCAGAAATCAGAAGTCAGGGTCCTGGGGTACGGATACGTCGGCCGCCACACCAACACTGGGCTCCCTGGACTGATAACAACACTCAATACGCTTAACACTATTGCTTCACATAGAAGAAAGATCAGAGTTTGTGGTAGAACCGAACTCCTCTTATACCAATTTTTCACAACCCGTCTTCGGGGCCCGTGCCATGACTACCCCAATCCCGCCTTCCATAGGCCAGGGGCTGGCGACTAGCACCAAGGCGTAAATCCCGGTAAAGGGAAGGCATTTCCTTTGTAAAGTAAACAAGCACCACAAAGTAAGCAAGCAGAAAAAGTAAACACTAAGTAAAAATTGGTACAACAGTAAGTGTGGAAAAGTAAAGGGGGCCGGAAATACAAGCCCAACTGTAAAGTACAACTGAAAGGAGAAAACAGCAACTGAAAGGAAAAGCCGCAACGTCAAGCCGTCCTCTAGAAGTCCCACCTGATGGGTGGGTATAGATAGCCTCCACTGCTCCTCGGGTCCAGCCGACCACTCCGAGTACGTCCCACCCAGTGTTCCACCTCCAAGTACCGTCCTGCTCCGCAAGCCTCCACCACGATCAGCGTTGTCTGTCGTCTGCAACCAACACAATGAAGTGCGGGCATAGCCCGTGCAGGGGTGAGTATAAGCTACTCAGTAGCAACCCCGAGACCCCCGAAGGTCTCCTAGAATCCAAAAGGGATAAACCAAAAAGGAAATATACAATCACGAAGTAACATCCAACACTGCTTAGGTATATGCCCATACATATACCTAAGTCATCAATCCCAGATCAGCTCCAACATCCGAGCCCAAGTGCAACCCAGTCCACATAGGAAAAACATACCCAGTCCTCAAAGGAAAGTACAACTTAGTCCACACAGAAAAGCACAACTTAGTCTACACAGGAAAGCACAACCTAATCATCTTGATGATAAGGGTTGAAATTCAAGACTCAGCTCACACAGGAATACATCATCGATAATGTTAAAGTGATGATCAGATATAGATACTGAATCATCTAATATGGGACCCACATAGGATACAAGACTAGCAGTCTTCATCGATTCATCTATGCTGGGACCCACATAGGATACAAAACTAGCACTGAATCATCTAATCTGGGACCCACATAGGATACAAGATAAGAACTCTTCATCGATTCATCTATGCTAGGACCCACATAGAATACAAGACCAGCACTGAATCATCTAAGCTGGGACCCACATAGGATACAAGACCAGTAGTCTTCATCGATTCATCTATGCTGGGACCCACATAGGATACAAGACCAGCATTGAATCATCTAAGCTGGGACCCACATAGGATACAAGACTAGCAGTCTTCATCGATTCATCTATGCTGGGACCCACATAGGATACAAGACCAGCACTAAATCATCTAAGCTGGGACCCACATAGGATACAAGACCAGCAGTCTTCGTCGATTCATCGATGCTGGGACCCACATAGGATACAAGATCAGCACTGAATAATCTAAGCTGGGACCCACATAGGATACAAGACCAGCACTGAATCATCTAAGCTGGGACCCACATAGGATACAAGACCAGCAGTCTTCATCGTCGCAAACGCAGCCAGCTCTAGGGTTCCCGCACACAGCAAGCTCGTTCGGGAGGGTCTGCCCCACGAGCTGAGAGGCTGATACATCAACTGACACATATTCCAGAGTTGATGTATCCAAAAGTTTTGTATCATCAACAGGAACTCAACGTCGCAGACGGCGCATCAATCGGACGCCCGGTCTGAGAGTTATTGGCTTTTTCGTCCCAGGGGCCCGGTTGGTTTTTAAGGAAAAACCAACCCACCGTGATCCACCCGCATCCAAACCTCAGGTGGAGCATTCCAAAAGATCCTTCTCACTTAGAGGAATTCAACAAAGTCGACGGCATGTCAATCGGACGTCCGAAGCTCAAGATATGAGCGTTTCCGCTTCGAGGGCCCGGTTGGTTTCGTGTACGAACCAACCCGTCCAAACCCAAAGTGTTCCAAACCCTTGAGTGTGATATACAGAAACGACCGTCTCGATCCAAGGATCGCATCGCCACTGACGGTGCGACGTTTGGAGGCCCGTATCTCAAGTTATGAGCAAAAGACCGAAAGGTCCGGAAACGGGCGGTCTGGGCCAGGAACGGCCCGGCCCGACCCCCCCTGGGTCGACCCGAACCAGGTCGACCCGACCCAGGTCCTCCCAGCCTGACCGGCCCGGCCCGTCCTGGGCGCGACCCGTCCCGGCTCAGCTCGGCCGAGCGGCCGAGCGAGGGGAAGCCACGGGGGGCTTGCTGCCCCCGCGTGAAGAAACGCTGCTGCCCCGGGTGGGGCCGCCTCGCCAGCGGACGCGGCGGCTGGGCCACGTCCTTCCTCCCGGTTCCGCGCAGCCGCGGAACCGGCTTGCTGTCGCGGCTGAATCCGCAGCGGGTTTTGTCGGCGGTGCGCCTGGCGGCCGGCAGGAGCTTCCGTGGGCCATCGGACGCGCTCCGGTGGTCCGTTTTGCTTGCGGTCTTCGCCAGTGGTCCTCTTGGGACTCGATCTTCACTACCAGGCCCTCGAATCGCCCTTGCGGCCCCGTTTGTCGTCATCCGCTGTTTCACGCACCAAGAACGAAAAGGTGCGCTGGGTTTGAACTTGTTCGTTAGTCCGCACCCACCGTGTTAGCGGTCTTAAAGGTATTCACCCAAAAATATTTAAACGACCGGGGATTTAATCACAATGATTTAAAGAATCAAACCCCTACCTCGTCGTATGTGCATTCTTCGCGGAATTGATCATCACGAAAGAAAAGAATCGTCGCGTCACGGAAGGGCGTCGTTGTCGCACGGTACTTTGCGTCACGTCGACGAACTCCGAGGATCAAAAACATACATATTTAATTAATAATAATTAAATCCATGTTGTTGTTATAATCCATAAAGAATTTAAAAAGAGCGCAACCCCCTACCTTTTCGTTGTCGATCGAAGGTTTTCGCTGGGTTGGATCGTCACGGAAGAAGCGTCGCGAAGGGAGATTCGTCGATGTCGCGGTACACGGCTTCGCGTCGTTGATCTCCGTGGGTTCGGCGTCCTTCGTCGCCTTTCGTCGAAGGCCAGAGTTCTTCGCGTTCTTCGCGTTCTTCGAATTCTTCACGAAGAAGGAGGAAGATCATTAGAGATTCTCCAAAGGTTTAACAAAACATTCAAAAAGAAGGTGTGTTGGCCTTATTTTATTACCATGCCAACAAAATGAAAATGTGTTAAGAAATGAACGAAATTAATTCATAGAAATAATTTCAACGAATAAACCGCCCAATTAATAGGAGCATTTAATAGTTTAAGAAACCCCCCGGTTGACTTTATTTAAAAAGGGTTTTCGCGGGTGCGTTACTTAGTGGAAAAGAAAAGGTGGGGCTCATGCGGGCCCCACCTCACAAATATCCTACCAAGAGGGTAGAATATTTTTGATTGCACTCTATCTGCTTCAACTCAGCTTAAGCAGCTTTAAGTGGCTTTAAGTGGCTTTAAGTGAAATAAAATAAAGTTGTCGCACCACTTATTTTATTTTCTTCATTTAACCCCAAAAATTAAAAACCACACCCAAGCAAACGCAACATCGGAAGAGGTGTTTATAAGCAAATATCGGCGTTGTGATTCCATCGGTGCACTCAGAATTCGATTCCGAGCACCGGTTCAAAAGATAGAAAAAAACCACTCGTTCGTTCACTGAACGTACCCGATCCAAACTTCCGAAAATGATTCCGGGCACACCGGGCCTCGGAATCAGGTGCGGTCAGAAACTGCGTTCTTGTAAAATTCCAAAGAAAATTAAGAAACAAATTTCCTTGAAATTTATGGGTCTTTACATTCAGTTACTAAAAGATCAATATATAAAAACCTAAATTTAATGGTGCACTCAAATATTAGGAATTATTAATACACTACCATGAAGGTTAAAAAATAAGGTAGCATATTCATTGAGTAGGAAGGATCACAAAGTACTGTCCCAAATGAGTATTCAGAGAGAACATATTTTCATGGATCTAGTAATGATGTATATATGAATTTATTACTAATTTAATTCATTAATAAATATTTAATGATTTTGAAACAATCATAATTCGATTATATAAATAATTTTGGAATTGATGATGATATATTTCGGAAGATGATTTTAGCTTTCAATGATGGGAAATTAGTAAATATTTTTTATGAAAATAGTGTTCAAATAACTAGGAATATATTATTTTTTCCTTATATACCTGAGATAAAAATATAATTTTTTATTAAACTCATAACTATAATTTCTTTATACAACTTGGTGGAAAAATATGTATAGGGATTTAACAGATCATTTTTGGTGTGATAAAATAAATTTGTAGATTGTTAATTATGTGTCAAGATGTTTGGTATTCCAATATGTTAAATATTTGAGGAAGTATATCAGAGACTCATGAAACCTATACATATTAATTTGTAGAAATTGGATGATATTATTTTGTATTCATTCATCGGACTATGAAAGACTCCTATAATGAATGATAAAATATGGGTTCTCTTTGATCTCCTAAAAAAATTTGTATATTTCCTCACTATGAGAAGAATCACATCATGAGTTCCATGAAATGATCTATATTAATGATATTTTAAAAATTCATGGTGAATCTCTATTAATTTTAAATAATAAAGATCCACATTTTTACATCAAAATTCTAATGAGTCTTTAGAACTCCCTTCATAATGATCTTAATATTAGCATTTCCTACAACCATCATATTGATGGACAGTTCTAAAGAATAATACAAATAATGAAATAGATTTTAAGGTCATTCTCAATTTACATTAAAGGTATTTGGGAATAGTAATTAAATTTATTTTATTTTACCTACAATAATAGTTTCTATTGAAGTATTCAATTTGAGTCATATGATGCGTTATATGGAAAAAGTTTTCATAGTCCATCTTGATGGGTTACATATTTTGAGTGGAAACTTTTCGGCACAAATTGTTTTCAGAGAAAACAAGAAAGGTAAAGACTAATCAGCCTCACATTGAAAAATATCATATTAGGAAAAATATTTATGCAAAAAATCAAAGGAATGGTTTGGAATTTCAAGTGGGAGATTATTTTTTTCAGAAATTACCTCCCTAGAACGTTGTTATAAGAGTTAGTAAGAAATGGAAGCTGACCCCAAGGTAAATTAGATGATTTAAAATTCTAGAAATAATTGGAGTTTAGGTTTATTAATTGAAAATTATTCCAAATCTCTCAAAATTACCATAATTTGTTTCAAATAATTTTTTATAAAAGTACATGAACGACCAGAAAAATGCGTTTACCTGTGATGTAATATAGTTGAAACCCAATGTATCTTACTATGAAGAACCCAACTAGATTCTTGAAACTATATATATATTATTGAGAAATTTTATGAATTTTTTTAATAGGTACATTGTAGGAATGATGAATCAAAGGATGAAACATGGGAACTAAAGGGTATTATAGAGAAGTACTACAATCACCTTTTTTGAATATGATATCAAGGAATTTTGTGGTATAAATTTTTATTGGAGGAAAATAGTTTACACCAAAAATATTTACAATTTTTTCTTTTAAGATGTGTTAATTTTATATATTACATTAAATGAAAGTAATACTTAGTTAATTTTCATTACATGTAATAATGACTTTTTTGATGTATTTCATTACACACAAGACTATGTTTTATAGAAAAAATTTTCATTTATTTAAAATGAAAATTATCACATAGATAATAAATATGAGTTTAAAAAAAGGATTAATTATTGAATGAAAATATATGGTTAATTTATGTGATTTAAATTAATAAAAAATTAAAACAAAACCCTTTTAAATCAAAAAGAAACATTTTTCTGAAAAATAAAACTATTTTATGTACAATTTTTTTTTATCAATATATTAACCAACTAAATTTTTGTTAATTATTTTAATGAAATATATGTATTATATATTCAGTAATATGTTTTAACATTTATCTAATATCTTTTTTATAATATGTTAATAACAAATCCAATTTTATTCAGAAAAATAATTATTTTTATGAAGATTTCTTTCCAACATTTTAATTGTGAAATTGTTTTAAAATTAAATTTTAAATATTTTAAATATTTTATTTTGAAAAAAAATATACATTTATAAAATTTTAATTCAAAATTTTTGTTAGGGAGATTAATTAGTATTTTTCCAAGAATTTACATTTTTTATGAAAACTAAAAAATATTGAATTTTAATTTAAAATTATATTTTCTATTAAATAATTTATTATGTTAAATTATTATAAGAATTGTTTTAAGGTCAAAATAGATAAATTATACATTTATTAATCATATTTATGGAATTATAATTATTTTTATGTTGAATTTATATATAAAAAATAGTAAACTTTTGAATATTTTCACCCTAAAATCATGGATTCTCGTCCCATCTATGGGATAGATTTTAAATTAATTATTCCATATTGGGGTTAGAATTTGGAAAATGTATATCATTTTTTTAATAATAATAATTAATAATATCTAATATATTAAAAATAATTTTTTTCCAAAATGACTAGTGAATGTATTTTAAATTAATGACATTAATTAAGAAAAATACAAGATATACAAAGGAGTAAACAATAAACATAAGGTTAAAAATTACCATAAAACAAGTACAAAAATTAATTTATGGACATATTTTTAACATATAACATATATTCTAGAAATTGATAAATTATTTGACCCACTTCACCTGATGAAAACATGGGTTGAATTCAGTATTTTCAAAAAAAATAACAAATGTGCCACTCACCTCCTTTATAAAAGGCTACACCTCTAAAACTCTCATCACACCATAATTTTTTTTGTCCAATCCCAACCCAACCCTGTTATCTAATTTCCTCCCCTTATAATAGAATCAATATATTGGGTATAAATGCAACATAGTAATGCATTTTTGGAAATGTTAGTAGGATACCCAGAGATCATGTAATGTTTTGGTAAAAGATTTTTTTTTACATCTCCACATATTTGACGTTTTCTTACATAATACATATATAATAACAAAATTATAATAAAAAATTATATTTTTTAGGGGGATTCCCTTAACCACACAAACTTGCATCAAGTGTGTTAAAAATCATCATACATGCGTATGGTGGACTACCGCCTCTAGATCTGATGACATTAGTATTTCCATTAATACCTATAGAGGTTGGAAATAATGTGAAAATTATATTTATGTAAGATATTTATGAAATTTTAGATGTATTGTTTCTTCATTAATTATTATATAACATATACCATTATGGATTCCATTTTTTTAATATGATAACATCACTCATGTGTACGGTGGACTACCATCTCATGACGAGATGTGACACCTTCACACATTACATGGAATGTATATGGAATGGTTTTAATAAACATAAGATATATATATGATGTAAATATGATATTTTAACGATAATATACATATATATCATATAATTTTCTTTTTTCCAAATGAAAATAAAATGGAAACATTGTTCATATATCCATATAACCTATCGTCTCGGTGGATAGTATATATCATTTCCTATCATAATTTGGTTTGGATTACTATAAATTAATATGTATTAAATATATATTATTTTTACATAATGGATTACATTATAAATATTTTTAAATCATTATATATATAAGAGGAAAAAAATATACAACAATCTACAAAAATAAGGAAATTAACACCCAGGATAATGACAATAATAAGAGTATTATCAAATGAGTGATAAGATGTTGTAAAAGGATAATATAGGATATTATAAATTTTAATATGGTTATGTTATATGTTAATAATATTATTAATATGATTATATAGGATAATAGAGGTTTTTCAACTAAAATAATGCCAACTGTATGCGATTTAGTCTCAATTTCATTTTATTGAGGCACATTTTATTATAATCCTCCTATAATCTTTTATATGGTGTATTTACTACAAATTTTACATTTAATATCATTAATAAATAATAATTAATGGTATTTTAGGTTTCAATTTTTTTTATTTCATCTTAGTGGATTTTAATTAAAAATTACAATGTGATAAAAGTTATTGTGAAATCTCACTTTTTTTGTGATTGATTATTTTATCTTAAACCAATCACATTATTGTGATAATTTTTCATATGAAATTAAATATCTCATTAATATCTATATTTTTCTGTGATGGATATGGATATTTCAAAAAACATATAAATTTTTTTTGTATGGTGATTACGTTGAAGTAAAGTTTAATAACTGGGGAAATATGTATTTATCGATATCTTTAACCCAATAATAAAATTTGATTAAAAAAAATATTGCATTAAATTAATTTTTTATTTTATATATGAGGAATTATTTATACTGGATGTGAGGGGTGGGGCCCAAAAATTATATATCCCCATTATGCATCAACCAGTTTCATGAGAAAAACTAAAATTAAACAGGATTCTACGCATACAATTAAACTGTCCTGATAATAGATCATGATAGTAAAGGTTTTCATGTTCCTAAGACATGGGATTAAATAGGTAATCATTTTCCATTATTTAAAATTCATTCATTATTGTATATTATATTTTCACTATGAAATTTTTAGTTGATTAATTCCACTCTCTATTTATTTATTAAATGGAGTTTTTCAGTTATTTAGCTTTCCATATTGTTTATTCGTTATAAAGTTATCAAAATTTCATTAGGCCTCACCTATTTATCATTCCATGTTTTTCAAAATTATTTATTCTTGATATCATCTTCTTTAATTCACCCTTACAGTTGTTTTTATCTTAACATTATTCTATTTCAATTCCCATTGATATGAATATGAATTTATAGAATGAGATTCATGGATCATGTGAGTTTACATGTGTTAAAATTTATTTTATTTTTACAATGTAATATGGATATAATATATATAATTTAGTTTTATTAAACTATAATAATCATCAGTGTATTAGGACCTGAATCTTTTATCTATGCTATTATAGGAAACATAGGCACCAAATCGTGGATACTAGGGTTTCGGTCATTAAACATAACAACAAAGTAAATCATAGTATTGCAGTCTCTAATCAATGTTTTCCTAAATATATATCACAATGTTTTTACTAAACATCCTATGATTGTAACTATAATGACCTTGGCCTTAGTATTGTAGAGATGATGTCTTCTTTATTACATCATCATAAAATACCAAGAATCGCATCCTGAAGGACCAAATAAATTAGTAGTAAGGGTAATTTGGGCAAAAAATGATTCACAATTTACAATTGAATATAAAATTTATAACATATGTTTTCATTAATATCATTATTACCTCAATAATTCCTAGGTATATTAATCATAAAATAAATCCTGTTATTCTAGGTATAATAATTCAAAAGAAATGGGTAAAATATAATGCTTAGTAAGGGTAATCGTATAACATATTTTTTTGAATAAATAATAAATAATAAATGTGGAACAAAAAATTACTGAGATGTGTTACATTTAATTAATAACCTCTTAATAATATGGGAGGAATAAATGAGAGTAAAATAAGGATATATAAATGATCACATAACCATGGAAATTATAACTAATTAAATAATAACATTAGAATTAAAGAAAACAATTCATAATGAGGTAAATAATATTTTAAGACATCATAATAATAATTTAATGACCTTACACAAGACAGTTACAATATATAACATTAATAAGACCATTTAAAACTACTGTGTAATAAAATCATGTGGTTTGGAAAAATGATTTTATTTCATGATACCTGTCGATTCATCTAGGGGATATCTATATCTATAACTACTTACCGTGTACTATGTCCAATTAATTAATTAGATGAACATGGTAAAACATAGTCAACAAAAACATTCGTATTAAAAAATTACATAAGAAATGATAATACATACCCTAATAAAATACATATGATCATAATCCACCCCGAGTGACATGGTGAATGGTAAAAAAATTCAAATCCATAATAAAATAGATCATAAACCACCCATATAAATAATAATGATGATATAAATTAAACACATAACTAGTACATTAGAAGAAAATTAAATGGTTAATGTAATTGATGAATAAAAATACACTAAATATATATTATAAATCATTTTCAAGGAATATATCTTTTTCAGTTTTAAAATATTATATTAAAACATAATACAATTTAAAATAAAATTTCATTGTAAAAAACTTGATATCATATAAATGAATATTTAAAACTTTTTGAAGTCATGATAGGGATAAATTCCATACATGCATTTTATGTTAAAAAAATATTCCTTTTACATTTTCTATTAAAGGTAATCAGTTGTTGTTTTAAAAATTACATAAAATTCATTAGATTTTTTAAAAAAAAATTAAAAATGTGTTAGAATTCATTTAGTATATAATTTTGAGATGGTTGAAAGAATATTTAGAGAACATGGTTTTCGAATAAAATGTATTTATGACTGAAGATAGATATATACATTAATTTTATTTAAAAAAATTCTAATTTAATTAATGTAGATAATATTGGTAAATGGTACTATTAAATGAAATTGTCATGAATTGCAATAGGGGATTAAAATTAAATTTGTTTATTAGGAATTTAGCAAATAATTTATTTCATATAAAATTAAAGAATAAATAACTCGATTATAATGAGATTGTCAAATAGACATTTTGAATGATTATAACACTGAATTGAGAATTAATATATAATTATACTATGTCATTTAACAATAAATACGCATAAAAAAGTGGAAATAAAACATAATGTAATAAATATTCATGTTAAACATAATCATATAATTACAAAATCAATGAAGTAAAATTTAACCTAATGAATGGAAATTGAGTTACTAAATCCCTTACCTCAGACTTCCTTTTGAATGAATGTCTATTTAGATCATATATAGTTATTTGAAAAAAATTATAAAATTATTCCAAAACAATATAAATATTTATATGATCATATGTGATCACTTTATAACGTATTATCACCCATTAATTAAAAATAACTCATTATTTTCATTGTTTTCGGTGTTAATTGACTTATTTTTATGTATGTTTTATCATTTAATATCTTGAACATACTGCCTAATTTAATCATATTTAGAATGAAAATAATTATATAATTATCATATTTTTATGTCAATTTTACTTTTTAATTCAATCATGAAATGTGGATATGAAAAATGAAGTATGTTATGATAATGGATATTGTGGTTTTTTATAAATGCACGAGTAATATTTCTATTTTTCAATGATCATTATGGAAAGATGGTATGCAATTTAAAGTCTAAAAAATGATTATATTATAATATAAATGAAAATTTTATACTTATATATATCATCTACATGGACTGGTGATGAAGATAGACTAACACCGCTTCATAAAAGCAGTAGTCCACAAGCACATGAATGATGTTATCATCTTTAAGTGAGTGAAAAGGTATGAAATAAAATTCTATATTATATATAAATAATGTTAAATTTTTCATTAATATCATAATATTTTCATGAATTTCACATATAATTATTTTCAATATCTTTATCACCTTCAATGTGAATTGTAATTGAAATATGAGTCACATCATTTCATGAGGCGGTAGTTCGCCATTCACATAAGCAACGTTATTGTATCCATTACAGAATGTAAGGTAAAAAGGTATGTATGTTATAATGACTCTAGTGTTATAAATATGTTATATATATATTATATAATTTATATCCATCATTATACCCAAACATAATGGTGGTAAAGGAAGAATGAATTGTAATAATTCATGAGGTGACAGTCCTCTTTACACATAAATAATGATTTCATAACCCATTTTATGGAAGTCGATATGCTAGTATGAAATTAACTTATTATAATAACATTCCATTATATTTATCATACTATGGTTTTTATTTAATTATTTTTTAAAAATAATTAGGGTTTGTGGACAATGAAATAAAATAAATACGTTCGTTGAAGACAAATACATATTATTTGGGTATCCTCATTACGCCTACATTAATGAATTTATAGGATGGATTATTTTAAAAAACAAGGTTTCTTGGATGATGGTAGAGATTTTTTAAACTCATTTTTATTAGTAATGGTTGTAAAAACAATTTTTTAATCTATTAAAAAGAGATCACAATGGGTGGCCTTTTAAATGTTAGGTGAGTGGCACACATTTCATGTTTTGAATAGATTCAGTCATAGCCAAATCATTATCATACCAAAATCATCAAAAATTGTATGTTATTGAAACTAGATGATACAATTTAAAACTATTTTTATCCAATGGGTTTTATAAAAGTTTGTAGGTTATTTGTACCCATTATCCTCTTAGTTTATCTCCTAATAAATCATTTATTACCTTAACCCTGGTAACTAAATTTTATTATTTTCACTATTTATTTTGGTAAAACATTATGAAAAACATATTATAAATTATAAATTATATAGATTCAAAATATTTAATCCATTTTTTAAAAATCATATCACATTATAGGATATTATTATTTTAAAATTAATCATGTTGATGTGATGAGAAGGAGGGTTTTTAAAAAGAAAATGTTCAAACGATTATAATGCATTCTACCGAAACTCCTTGTAAATATGATTCTATTGAGATAAATCATATTTATTGAAATTTATTTTTAATAACATCACTTTGGAAAATATTCAGAATATAATTTAAATTTAAAAATATTTTAAACGCAAATGTATTTTTCTGTTAAAGTATAGTATTTTTCACAATTCATTAAAAATGAATCCTATCAATAAAATATTAAATATTTACGAAAATATAATTTTGTTATAAAAATTTTAATTTCTTTAAATTAATTGTAATTAAATAGGTATAATTGTTTTGTAAATATGTTGGATAAACATGATTAATCCCTATTTTAGAAAAAAAATTTATTCATGAAGCATTTCATTTTCATTTAAATGATTCTTATATTGTTCTAAATCAATTGGAAAATATAATTTTTATGATTTAGATGACAATATTAATACCCAAATATTTAATAAATATGTTTTAAAAATTATATTAAATTATAATATTTTAATAACATTTCACAATTATGGTGCACATTGTGTTGTGTGTAATGCAAGATAAACTGAGTTTCCTTAGTAACATAAGGCAAAATTAGCTTTTTGTGTCACCATAGATGTTCAATATATTTAATTTACTTAAAAATTAATATATCAAAACTAATATGGTATTTATATTTTCTCATATTCTTCATTTTTTGTTTCACGCACATTGTTGAATATAATGTTCATATTTTATAATTTTCAGGTGCTACATTTCAAATGTAATATGGGAATCATCTATGTATCTAGTTTACCAATACTACTACACTATTAGGTATTTTGTGTGGATATAAAATATATCTTAATCCAATGTAATGACGTATGACACTAGCTCTGAGATTCAAGTATTAGGGTCAAGAAAGATGGTATCATAAGAAGTTTAGTTGAAACATTGGGAAATAGATTTAGGGTAACATATATTTGGGAACATAACACAATGATAGAATTTATTAATATGTATAGAAGAAGAACCTAATTATTTTTAAAGTCTCATGTTATGTGGATTTACTAGTAATAAATTCATTTCAAGAAACTAATAGTGGATGTGGATCTGAAACAGATCTACCTAAAGGTAGGAACATATAAAGGGAACATTTGTCTTGACAAGATCAAAACCTAGTGCCTGAAAATGCGCTGTCTGTTTCTCATGGTTTGAAATTCCTAGGGGAATGTGTTGGATAATTCAAATTTTCATTAGTAACAATTATAAATTATTTAAATATATAAATAAAATGAATGCACAATTTTAGACCTAAGGATCCTTATATTGAAAATAACATTTCTTGATTTAGGCATCCAATAAATGAATATATGATTTTCCAGCTATTATTAGTAATGCACAAACTATTTTTTGGGGTTTTTTAGTAAGATTTAACTTGAAGGAATAGTTTTAGCAATTAATATGAATTCAAATTAAGAGAATATTTGTAGAAAATTGGGATTATTCGATGAGTGAATGTGAAAAGAATAAAGAAATGAATTTAAAATGAAAAATGAAGATCATGATTGAATGACACCAATTTCAACCTAGGATTACATTTATAGTTCCTTAAAATAAATTTGTTGAACCATGGAATTATTATAATCAATGAACTATTTTAAATGTTAACCCATAGGAAAAGGAATCATTTATGATTAAATTAAACAAATGATATTTTTATGTATTTGGATTCAAGATTTAAATATTAGAAGTACTTCTAACAATCAAAATTTAATGATTATAATAATGAAACATCTAAATATTTTGATAAATTATTTAATCCTATATGTCATAATTAAACTACATTTTATGGATACCATTATGGATTTATGAAAATTAGTTTAATCTTAATTTCTATATAATAAAAACCCTTTTAAAAATCCTTGTCGTAGGAATTCACGAGATTATGTATATTTTTTGTAATTATTTTATTTAAGTAAAACAAATTGGTTTAGAATTTGAAAGATATATTTTTGGAATAATTCCATGAAATTAGTTTGACATAAAATTCAAGGTATTGGTAAATTTTATGGAATAATGTATCATTATGTCACATTAACTACATGTTATCAATATTTTTTAATTAGATACAAATGATATTAATACAGTTTTAGAAAAAAGAAATATCATATAATCAGTGACAACCCATCTCATCTAGAATAGATAGGGGATTGGAACACAAAATTGAAGGATGATTTGGTTTCAATACATACCACTATCCTATGTAATTTCATGTTTAATACTTCATTTTTATAGTTAAATTATTTGAAAAATAAATATTAATGATGAAATGGTGGTATAGTGACCCAAGAGTGACTTATTTGAATATTTCAACTTTTTAGATGAATATTCACTACATTATACAAATGAATGCATGAGGACAATAACAATTTAGTGTTTGGAAATATAGTATTCAATTTTATAACTTTTGAATGATCTTCAACATCTCGCGTAAAGATCAACCCCTTTAGTAATCCTACTTCATTGATTTATTTATAACCTTTGAAATGTAAACATAAGAATGAGTGATCATAGATGCTCAGTAATTATAAGAAAACAATATATGAAAATATGAATGTAAAAATACAATAACATATCTTTTTATTATCAAAAATTTGAGTCATGAAATAAATATTAGTAGTTCATAATGAAAACATCATAATGTATAATTTACAATGATAACATAAAATTGGGATAGAACATGAATTTTTGGAAAACACATAATCACGGAAAATCATTTCCATCTTAGACAAGGCTCATAGCCAAGACCATCATTGCAGAAAAAGTCTATTACTAAAATGAGTATACGTGCCATTCCATCCCTGTATTACTGAACTAAATTTATATGATGATCATGTTATGTCAATATCAAGAGATATCAATACTTACCCAAGGTATTTTAGGGTGATATAGTTACCACACATATATTAATTAAATAATTATAACATGTTCCCCAAAAATATAAACCATTAATTATAACATAACCTAACAAACATAAACTGGGTTTCTTAAACATCACATCATCATATTCCAAGAAAAATAAATGAATTTCATAAAAATAATTCCCATACAAAAACAATAAAATAAAGGTAATAATAGGATAACAAACATAACCCTATGTAATCATAGATGGAAAATAATATTGATAAAATACTTGAAATTAGTTCTTTATGAAAATATTATTTTTTATTCAAAACCAATTTCTTTTCTCAAAATTCCATGAAATTTTAAAATAAAATGATTTATTTAAATATACACAGGTTATATTGTAATAGATTCTTAGTGGAAATTTGTTTTTATGAAAGAGTAAGAATCTATTCATGCTGTATAAGTTAAAAAACCTTTTCCTCATACTATTGCTGAAAAAGTCATAAATTACCTTATTTAAAATAAAGGTAAAATATTTCTTTCGTAACATTAAGTATAAATTCACCAATGGGTAAAATTTTCTTTAACCAATTATATAATAATATAAAAATTATTATATATTTCGGGAACATGGATGTGGATGATAAATATATCCCAGTAAATAATTACGTATAAACAATCTTAAGTAATAATGAGATAGTAAAATTATCCCATACCTTAAGTAAGATATAAATCATATATATCAATACCTCATTTATAACAATCCAAATAATGTTATTGACATATTCAATAATCATTATCATTTTTTGATATCATATATTATTATTTTATCATCCTTTTATTAGTAAAATTTCAATGTCACTCGTTATTTGGATATTAACTGCTTTATGATCTTATGGAAGTTTTGTGGGATAAGTTCATGTTACACTTCTTAGGATATAGTTATATCACTTAAAAATTTATATTATTATAATATAATTCATATTTATTTTCTCTATTCATCTATATAATCTTGGATTAATAATGATCATGTAAAATGAATCACATCGCATCGTGGAGATGATAGGACGTACATACGCACGAGTGACGAAATCATTCACTTAATGGTTAAATGGTATAGAATTGGATACCATATTAATTATATAGAATAATTATCATTTATATTTTAATTTTATAATTCCATTATAATCATCATTATACCCATACAAATTATATATTTTTGAATACCAAATTACACCACGGTGTGGAGACTGTAAGTCATACGTATTCACGAATGGTGATATTATTATTCATAGGATGGATAAAATATGAACAATGTTATACCATAATTATAATAAAATATCATAATATAGAATATAATTTATTAATTATTAATTATGTAAACAACATAAGAAGTGGAAGTAGATGAAGAAAAGAATTTTGAAAGAGGTGTTATAACAATTACCTATTTTTCTAGCATCTCCTTTTGATTTGAACAAAAGATCCCCAGAGGATGGATTTTTTTCAAATGTGTGGCCTCTAAGAGGAAGGTATGTACGTTGGGAGATCATTTGATCTGAATTTGGGAAATTCAAGGTTTTTGAGAGGTGGGAGTAAGTGGGTAAATGTGGTTCCCTTTTTTAAGTGGGAGGAGGGGCACTTTAGGAAAGTACTGAAATATTATTTTATTATAAATTGATATTAGAATTACAATAGATAAAAAGTGATATATTTAGAGGATAATATGTGGATGGGTATGAATAATCTCAAACAATATATTTTAGACATGTTTATGTCATAAATATAGCCTCATCGTTTGGATTTAACCCTTAGTTATTAAATTAACTCTTAAAATGTCTTCTTGTATTTTTACACAATATGGTCAATAAAGCTACTATAAAATGCCCAAATAACCTTAAGTGTATCAATAATGATAGTTTTAACATTATAATTTTTTTTTTGAATCTTAAATTTTTCTTACTATTATATCATTTAATTAATTAGTTTTTTTAAAAAAAATAATTCTTGTCAAATTTGACACTATTTGGTATTTTATATTTATTAAAGAAATAATAGATTGATTGATTACAAAAATCTACATTACTCAAAGATAAAATGTCATAATAATTCAAAAAATTATGTTATGGTTTTAAAAATATAAACATAAATTTATTTTAAAATTTATAATAACAATTATATGAATGTTTTATTAATAAGGCAATCACAACATCATCATTGTGTCATAAATAAATATATTTATTTAATGTATAAAATTTATAAATAAAATACCATGATTTAGGAAATATTATTATATTTTTAATTACTATTTATATTCAAAGTGATAAATTAAATAACTCCAACATAAAATTGTTTTTGTGAAATGATACATGTTTATGTTATATTTCCTATTTAATTATATTCATTTCTATAACATGTCATTTTCAAACGCAAGTTTATCAAAAATGGAAAACGATCATCCAAAAGATTATTTTGGTTTTCCAGGACTCATTAAATTATTTTAGGACATTTTTTAAAGGATTTTTATTTTATTATAATATTATTTTTACCATTATTTACATAATTTACCCATTAACCCTGCTAAATAAACAATTAATTACTAAAGGTACTATTTATATTATCAAAAAATAAATGTTACATATTTACATAATTTTTAACTTCTTATTCCAAATATTAAATTTGTTTTTCCAAATTCCAAACACAATATTTACATTAATTAATTCATAATTAAATTTTTTTGTCAAAACTAGAAAGATGTTTTTAAAGAAGTAAAAACTCTCAAAAGATTGACATGTGTTTATTAAAAAGTTAAATGTAATATTAATGATAATGACAAAAATTGGATTAGATTATAAAAACACAATAAAAGTAAAATTTAAAACCAGTTAAAAAGATAATATAATTGTATAAATAAATTAGACAAAAAGGTAGTTTTGAATTTAAATGCATTATCTTTCACTATTCTTTAAAATATGAATTTCTTCATAATAATACCAAAATTTCAATGAAGGTGAATTTTTATGTTCCTATTCCAAATAATAAGTTTATTATATCAAATATTATTTATAAAATTTCCCAAAACTATATTTAAAAATGCCTTTCCTAAAAATGGCGACAAAACTATAATTTTTTTTTAAAGAATACTTCTTTGTTTCGAAAAAATGACTTTTTTGTTATATTGTATATAAAAAACATTTAAGATTAATTTAAAAAAAATTAATTTAATATATTACACATATATATTTTACTAATAAAATACATAATGGGTTATTTTTTTATATACTCACTTATTTTAATTTAAATAGTTTTTTAGAAGGAAGTTAATAGTCTTCATAACTGCCATTATAATTAATAGGTTATAATATTTAGTTTTCACATAAACTCAGCCTTTTTTTAAATTAGTTATAACTAATGAACATTATATTCTGTATGACACAAGCCATGAATATTTTTGCATATACTACAAGATAATAAGGTGTTTCATATTGTCCAAGATAATCTTGGTGTAGGGTATAATAGAAGATATCGATGAAATTAAAATGAATATTTCTCATAAAATATTATGGTGTTACATTCTTCCCCCCCCCCATTAAAATGAATTTATCCCACTATTTTTTGGGTTTATATTAGTATTAATACTTTTATGATTCTTTAATAGAACCCCACATCACAAAAATGAATACTAAAACATCATTTTAAAAAGGAAAGTTAAAACATAACCGTTACCCAAAGTAACTCATCACTAGGTCTCCATATAGGAGAACATAGATGGTAATTAAAAACATGAATATGGTAGAAAAATATAAACATCATGTTATTATGGACAGTGATAGAGAATAATGTTTGGAGAAATTTAACAACTTAAAATCCATAAATATCTATTGATTTAAGTAACCATCTGATTAATAGGATAAAAAGGTACTAAGATAACATTTTTGGTTTTCAAAATCCTTTCACTAATATTGAAGAACCTAAGAAGAAATAATTAATTTATTTCAGAACAATCTCACCATTGTTCATACCTTGAACAATTTCAACATCATCTCTTATTCAAATAAATGAAGCTGAATTTTTCATTACTGGAGTGTTAGAAGATCATTCCATCCATAAATCAGATGATAGGGAATTCACTCTATCTCAAAAAAAAATTCATAGGTTATAACATATTAATAAGGCCCCAAATAGTTAGATAATACATTAATCTAACAAACATAAACCAGAGAATAACTTATACTATCCGTAAATGGATAAACATACAATCCTTCAAATAAATTAAAATATAATAATTTAGAATGAGATGAACTAAATAATTTTATAATTTATATTATATATCTCATAAGTTAGTTCTTTGTGGTAACATTACAAACATGTGAATATCTTAATCATGTATTCTCTTGATTTAGTATAACAACATGAATTATCAAAAATCATTATTGAAAAATGTATGTTTTTGTATCCTTATGTCTAAAAAGCTAAAATATTTATCCAATATAGAAAAACCCACATGTCAAAAAATCCATAACCAATTAAAAAGTAACTAATATTGTCCAATTTACTAATTCTTATCCAAAATATTTTTATCTATATATAAATATTTTAACATCATGTTCATATATAGTTTTGTCCTTCCCTAAAATATTTGTTAAAAAACATTACTTTATTACCTCAATCACTTTTAATGGTTACTCGTACCACTCAACATATGATTTGAAATACATGTTTAAGACCACAATGGACCACTACATAGATATTTCTTTATTCCATAATACCATAAAATAGATTTTACAACATTATCCTAGAATCCCATTACAGAAAAAATCAATCATTCCACCACTTCATATTCAGACTCAACATCATCAATAGTAATAGAATGTGATTTGAATTTGTCTTTGTCCTTAAGAGGTTATTTATTTCAATCATCATTGATCACCAATTGATTATGGAATTAGTTAGCATAATGACCAATTTCCTTGTACTTGTAACATGGATGTGTGGGTGGTGAATTCTATGTAGTATTTTATCTATTCACATCATAAAGTACATTTTCATCATTACTTAGGCACTCAACTGCCTAATGAACTTCTTTTAAACACTTAAATAACACATTCTATTCCCTTAAATACAGTATCCACCATGATTCCATCAAAACGTTGAGCATAAAGAAAAACTCATCTTTCTTTCACCATTATTTTGACATTTTCCTTTAATCATCATCTTTAATTTCTTTCCAATACCATGATATTGATTTGCAATACCAACATCCATTTACACCTTGATCGAAAAAACTCAAAATATCTTCATAGAAACTATTTTCAATTATAGGTAACACCCATTCAATGACTTCGGTTTAAGCCACTGAATAATTGATCAACATTGTTTTGATGTTGGATGATAAAGCTAGAAGCATGTCATGGAAGTCTTGTAAAACATTCCTCATATATACCAACATATTTATTATCCTTTTTATTAAGTTTAAGGAACTACTTTTCCATTTTTGTTTGAATAATACAAGGAAGGTACATTTTGAAAAATATGTTCTTCAACTCATCCCATTCCATGTATTCAATTTCATCTTATTTCCTCGTATTCTTCATTAGAGTCCACAATTTCTATACTTCTACTTCTAAATGATAAGTATCTAAAAAACATTTACTATTTCAAATAGTGAAGGATGGGAAATATCTGTTATGTGGTACTGATCCATTATTCAGCAAAAAGTGGTTCAGAGGACCCACTGAAAGAAGTTGTACGTTTCCTAATGAAGGAATCAATATAATTTTTTTCCCTTTATTATCATTTATAAGTACAAAAAGATTAATTACTTATGTATGTATAGTGAGAATATAT
This sequence comes from Viscum album, assembly GCA_963277665.1. Classification (NCBI taxonomy): domain Eukaryota; kingdom Viridiplantae; phylum Streptophyta; class Magnoliopsida; order Santalales; family Viscaceae; genus Viscum; species Viscum album. The sequence continues at coordinate 432,832,517 of OY728139.1, forward strand.
TATATTCCATATCCCATAACATTTTTTTCAGGAGGATAATCTTTGCATTTCCCACTACATTGATCCTCAACATGGTTCCTTCAGGTTCCAGCCATTGTCTAAAACTTAAAATTAATAGTGTGAGAGGAAAAAATAATACTTTGATAACAACATAATAAAAGGTATTTATTTTCAATATCTAACATACTAGGTTTAATCCATGGCTATTTATGATAATTATCTTAATTTTAGGATTATAACCTATAATTATACATATACTGAGGAATTCCCTTAGAAATATCACTAGGGATCTCACTACTGTTTTTGCATCCTAGTTTCCAATTGTTGACTAAAACGTTCATATGATATAAAATATAATGAAAAAATCATGATGTATTTTAATATTTCATTTTTTAGATGAATATTCATTAGATTTTACAAAAAAAAATACCTGAGGACCGTAATAGTTTAGTTACATTAGAAACATGGAATACCTTCTTCTAACTTGTGAATGATCTTCAACATCTCCAATAGAGATCTTACCCTTTAGTAATCTACTAAAATGAATTATTTATAACCTATGGAATGGAAAAATAATAAATAGTGAGCTTAGATTCCTATTAAGGGTTAGAAAAAAATTGATGAACAAATGAATATAAAGAAACATGAACATAACTTTTTATTGTCAAAATCATGAGTCATTAAATAATCTTAGCAGTTCATAAACCATAAATCATTAAGTATAATTAACCACGATAACCTAGAATTTGAATAACAAATTAACCTTTGAAAAAAAAAAATCATATAAAATAATTTCCTTATTAGCCAAGGCTCATATGCAAGATAATCATAGCAGACAAAGTTCATTACAAAATTGGGTTTTTTTTGTTTTGACACTGTATTAATAAAAAAATTAATTTTTTTCCCATTCAAGTATATAACATGAGATATAAATAGTTACCCAATGAATTCTAGGGAGATATAGTTCCAACCCATCTCGTAAAGAAATCATTCTTACCTATTTAACAAAAACACAAATCATTCATCATATCATTACCCAAGGAACAAAAATGGGTTTCTAAGACATCATTTAATCATAATACATAAAAAATAAATTCTTTCCAAAAAAATATTTACTTCATAAACAAAACCAAATAAATTTAATAATAGGTATATTATCATAACCCTAGGCCATCTTATATGGAAAATAATTATTATAAAATACTTGAAATTAATTCTATAAAAAAATATACCTTCTGCTTCAAATACATTTTCATTTTTCAAAATGACATGAAATTTTACAAGAAAAGAATTTATTTTAAAATAAACATGAAATATATTAAATTATGATTTTTTTAAATAAGGAATTATGAAAGAGTAATAACTCATTCATTTTGTATTAGTTAAAAAACATTCTCCTCATACTTTAGCTGGGAATGTCAAAAAAGTTCCTCGTATCGAATAACGACAAAATATTTAACTCATACAAATTAGTAAAAGATAAAAAATGGGTGAAACTAACATTAAAAAAATATGAATAGAAACAAGATTACCTATTTAGGGAACATCGATGTGGATGATAAATATACCCCAATAAATAAATACATATAAACAATCTCGGATAATAATGAGATAAAAAATTATCCCTTACCATATGTCTGATATCTTTCGTATGTATCTGAACCTATTTTATACTGATTGGAATAATGTTATTGACTTATAATAGTGTCATTATCATTTTTATGATAGAATATATGATTATTTTATCATAATTTTGATAGTGACATTTCACTGTCACTCGTTATTCAGATATTAACTGCTTTGTGTTCGTATGCATGTTTTGTCGGATATGTTCATGTTCTAATTCATGGGTTATTTTTATATATTTTACATAATTATATTATTATAACATATATCATATTTATTTACTCCATTCATTTATATAATCTTATTTTAATAAAGATCATGTAAAATGAATCACATTTCATCGTGGAGATGGTATGTCGTACGTACACACAAGCGACGATATCATCCACATAATGGTTACATGTAAGGGAATTGGATGGAATATTAATTATAGAGAATAATTATAATTTTATATTTATTATTTAAATCCATTAAACTAATAATTATACAAATTAAAATTATGTATTGTTGAATAAAAAATCACACCACGACGTGGAGACAATAAGTTGCGAGTAAGCACCCATGGTGACATTGTTATTATTAGGATGGATAAAAGGATGAATAAGGTCATCCAATAATTATAATAAAATATAATTATATATAATATACTATATTTATAACTTTAATATGGAAACAGAATGATAAGAGGAAGTATAAGATGATAATAATTCTAAAAGAATCGATAAAACAATTATCTCATTTTTGAGTATCTTCTGTTGATTTGAACAAAAGGTCTTCCTAGATTGGATTTATTCCCCAATTATGGACTCTAGATAGAAGGGAGGGATTTCAGAAGCTTATTTTATTATAATCTGTTCAATCCATGGGACATGAGATGTGTGAGTAAGTTGGTAGGGGATGCGGCCTTTTAAAAGGGAGATGATGGGCAATTTAGGAAAGCATTGAAATATTATTTTATTAAAAATTTATTTTAGAATAATAATAGATAAAAATATATATTAATATGATAAGATGATTTTGGGAAGAAATAATCTCAACCAATATTTTTTCTAAATGTTTAGTTCAAAAATATAACCTTATCTATTTTCTTTAAACCTTAGTTAAATAAATTAACACCTACCAGGTCTTCTTGTATTTTTACACTATATGATCAATACGGTCTCTATAAAACTACAAGATAAATTAAAGTGGATAATTAATTAAATTTGTAACATTATCTGATTCATTTAGATGAATATTAGTTTCTATGACTATTATATTATTTATGAAATACTATTTTTCTTAAAAAAAGTCATTTACATCAGTATTGACACTATTTAGTAATTTTTATTTGTTAAATCTATAAATACATGATTGATTCATAAAAACATGACTAAATAAAATATTAAATTTCATAATAATCTATTAAATTCATTTATGGTACAAAAAGTTTCAAATTACATTTATTTTAATATTTATAATATCATTTATTTCAATATTTCATTAATAAGGTAATCACTCCTTTATCATTATATCACAAATAATTTTATTTATTTAATGTCTAAAAATTATAAATAAAATACCATGATATGTGTAATATTTTTTTCTTTATGATGAATATATATAGAAAAATAGATAAATTATATAACACCAACTTAAAGTTGTTATAGTAAAAAGATACGTGTTTGTGTTATATTTCCCTTTACTTTAAATTAATTTACTATAACATGTCATTTTCACATCCAATTGGATTTCAAATGCCAAAAGTTAGACCAAAATATTTTTTGGTTAACCATGAATCATCCAATAAGGTTACAACACCTTTAGGGTAGATTTATATTATATAATATTATTTTACCCTTATTTACCTATTTTACTATTTAACCGTTGTAAATAAACAATTAATTTCTTATGTTACTATTTATAATGACAAAACATTAAAAGTTAAATATTTATATAATTTGGAAATGACGTTACCAAATATAGAATATATTGGTCCAATTTCAAAACACCAACATTTCATTAATTAATTTAAAATTAATTTTTGTGGTCAAAACCAGAAAGAAGGTTTTTTAAAAGTAAAAACTATCAAAAGATTGACATGTGTTTAAGTCCAATTTAATTGGGAAATTACATCTAATGACTAAAAATGGATTAAATGGTAAAAAAATAATCCATTTAATCTTTAAACCCAATTAAATAGATAACATAACTACATAAAAAATTAGACAAAAATGCAGTTTTGAATTAAAATGCTATATTATTCACTATTCATTAAAATTGAATTTCATCAGAAAAATTAAAAAATTTCTTCTAAAGTAAATATTTATGTCATGATTCCAAATAATAAGTTTATTATTTCAAATATGACTGATAAAATGGTCCAAAACTAAATTTAAATAGGGTTCTCAATCGAAAGGTCGTAAAACTATTTTTTTAATAGTTCTTTTATCCAAAAAATAAACATTGTTCTTATATCATATTTAGGAAACATATAAGATGAATTTAAAAACATAAATTTATTATATTAAATATATATTTTACTAAAAAAATCCAAAAATAGTGATTTTATTATTTTCTATCCTCACTGATTTTCTTTTATATTGTTTTATAGAAGGAAGTTAATACTATTCATACCCACCATTATAATGAATTGGTTATAATAATTAGTTATCATTAATACAATATCTTGCATGAAATTAATTATATAAAAATATCATGAAATTGTGTAAAACATAATCCAATAATAGTATTGTGTATACTGTAATCTAATGTGGTGTTTCGTATTGTGTAAGCAAAAATTGGTGTAGCGTACAACCCAAGACATCAATGAAATGAAAACGAATATATCTCAGAAAATATTTTGGTTTTAAAATCGGGGTTACCGTTGTGGTTTATATATTAATATATTATATTATATAACTTGTATTCACCATAAAATATTTAGAAAATATTTAGATCCACATATAAATTCAAGTCAATATTCTATGAATCATATAATCCATTAAATATAAATTTTAGTGCTTCAGTTATATAAAATTCATTTTTGGATATTAATTTGTAAGAGTTAGTGAAAAATTAGAAATTGACTGAATAAGAACCAAAGGATTAATTTTTTCTTATGAAGTATAAAAATTTAAAATACGTATATCTCTTAATTCTCATTGATGATAAAATAATTCGTCAACATTAAGAAAATGATTTTAGAAAAAATTATCATATTAAAATCATAATATATGAATAAAATATACATTTATGTCAGAGAAAATTTATGTTTTTGAAGTCCATATCATTCTATGGATTAATAACTTACAATGTTCAATGAACTCTATCACTCTCTAGAGTTATGTTCACTTTTCTTCCTTGTACATATCTTCACATATGAAAAAATATTTCCCTAAATTTAAAAATATTTATGTGCTATTCCATTTAGTCATTTTTAATTCCCTTTTTCTATTATTTAGATGATATTTTACCCTTTTAACAACGTGGGTTTTTAATGTATGATTTTTCAAATATCAAACAACTAATTTATAAAAAAATAAAAAGATCTCAATTCTCAATAAATTTATGTTATGGATAATGTCAAAATAAAGAATAAAAAATTAATAACACTATATTTTACATTTTATGTTACATACAACACATAGCTTAGACAACCCATAAAATATATTTATTTAACTTTAATCTCTTTGATAGTTTGTTGAATACACAACCTCTAGTTTAAATTAACCATAATATTGTATATAATTATAACCTAGAAATTACATGGTAGTTATGAATAGTAAAAATTAATTTAATAAAATTATTCTCATATATTGATAATAAATAAAATAATAATAAAATAATGAACAATCTTTTTTTCTCTTCTAAAAACAAAAATTTTTCTAAAAGATGAAATATTTACACTTTACACACGTAATATAAAATTTAATTTTACCACTTCAAGAAAATTTATTTGATAAAATTAAATTAATATATGAATAAAATATAAAAAATCAATAAACGTGATTTTTTTGAATTATTCTAAAATGATTCATTTTTCGATGATTAATTAAAATTATAAATTTTTTTAAAAGTATCATTTTCATTGAAATAATTAAGAATGATAAATTGCATTTTAATTTGTATTTAAAATAATATTTTTTATATTTTATTAAGATTTTATAAATTTTGGTCATTAAAAAAATTAATTTTTAAATTTTTCATTAAAAAATTTTATACTAAGATGTTTCTCTTTGAAAATTTTTTCCCATCAATCTTATCAGTATAATTTTAAAATATATTCATCTAATTTGGTAAATTATAATTGAAAAAAATGGATTAAATATTTCATATCAAAAAAAAATTATTATATAATAAGTTTAAATTAATTTATTACCTTCATAAATAGTATGAGTAGAAAAAATTAATTACTGCGTTTAAGGTAAAAACTGATTCACTAGTGGTGAAAATAAGATGTTAGGTATTCAAATGACCTAGAAACTTTACTAAAAACTATTTTATGGTATTATGTTGAACATATAACCTATATGGGTAAATAAATCCCCTTTTTTGAATTTTTACTTGATAAAAATCTGGGTGTAACTGATTCTTTTCATTAATTACATGTGTTTCCGCTCCCACACATTAAAATTGGAACTCAATATCTTATAATATTTATACATTTATACAATTTTGGATCAGCCAAAAAATGACCAAATCAACTTAATAATCCCCTATAAACATCCTAGACACACTGTTATGGTCAAAATCTATTTTATAATGTCTTCTTATTTAGAGAAAAATAAGTTCCCCGAAAAAGTGGCATCATTCTTAGACAAGAGTTTTGATTATATTTCGGCTTCCACAACCAAAAAATATTATTTAATCATGGATATATAATAACAACAATATCGATAAAAATATTATAAATTTTTATTTTAATTTCATAGGTTATAACTATATAATTTTCCATCTTATGGGAAACAAAGACATTAATCATGTTTATAATAGACTACCTCCACACAAACTGATTTAAATGGTTCTCAATCACCACATTTCAATGAAAAATGTATCTATGGATTTAACACATTTATAAGATATTTATTATATCATTATACATATTTAAATATAATATCAAATATACATTTTACATTCTATGTCATTTAAAATATGATAATGTCGCTCCTGTGTATGATAGACAACCGCCTCTGAAAGTGATGTGATTTATTTTTCACTTGAATATTGTAAGGAAAATACCAATTATAAATTTAATTAATAAATTTGATATATATGATATGATATTGAATTTATAATATTATTATATCAACCAATTCATTATCCTTACAAATATTAAGGGAATAATAATGTCGCTCATGAGTGTATATGACCTACCGTCTCCAAGATGCAATATGATACATTATCCATGTTATAATTTCAATAATGATTATAAAAATTTTTATAATTAACAAATAGTATAGTAATAAAATAGATATAATTGTGGAGAATATTTATATATATCCTATACATAAGAACTAGAGCATTAATGACAAACCAATAATGAGAAAACAAGGCAATTAACACTATAAAAATTGAAAATATGTAATGATTAATAATGATCATGTGATAAGATGTTATAAGAGGTTAATATATGATATTATATAGATTAATATTGTTCTATTATATCATAATGTCCTCATTAATACCAATATAAGTGAGTTTGAATAATTTAAAACCAAATAGCAGTGTGATATAATGGATTTCCTCATAATTTCCCATTACTAGGGAAAATTATAAAGTTATTCACCTAATTTATATAATATCATGTTTATACTATCCCATTTAAATGTAATATCCTGAATCCTTTGCAATTAATTTTATTTAATGTTTCAATTTTAATTATTTTATCCAAATTCATTTGACTTGAATTTACAAAGTGGTAAAAATTTCCATAAATCAATTTATTCTAATTGGATTACCATGCTTCATCATTTAATTTTATATTCATATATTAGGTGTGTTAAAATAATAAAAATTAACATGTTTTATTTAAAATTATGTTATTTTGATTGAAATTTGATACACCTTGTCAATTCATTTATTAATTATCAGTTAAATGTTAAGATCATTGTAAGGGATTTTGTCTCAATTTGACTTTATTGATGTGTATTGTACTATTATACACAGAATTTATTTTATTTGATGTATATACTTCCCATAAAACATGTAATTTCATTTATCCTTCATAATTAATTGTATTTAAATTTTATATTTTAATTATTTCATCGAACGGTATTTTACATGAGAATTACAAAGTGGGAATGAAATTCATAACTAAATTTATTTTCTTTAGGATATATTACTTCTTAAATGAATTTTATATTATTAGATATTATGTGTAATAAATCATGGCCATCATATTTGGTATTTACAAAACTTTTATGTTCATTTAAATTTTATTTCAATAGTCAATTCATTGACTTCTTCTCAATTCTATGTTATGGTCATCGGAAGGGTTTAGTTCACAATCTCATTTTATCCGTGACTATCTATACATAATTTTTCATTAAAAGAAATTAATTATTTTTTCTTATAAATCCATTTAATTTTGTTCAAATGTTTCTGTCGAAGATTTTTTCATTTAATATTAAAATTTTCCAATCCATGGTACTTAAAATGATAGTGAAAATATTATAAATAAAATTTGGCTTTATTTCTCTCTTTTGTGAGAGATCCTTTTTCTTAAAAAAATTTATTTTTTAAAAAAATCAATTTTGGTGTGATATTATAAAAATAATTTATTTAATAAATTTTAATCATTATTAAATTTTTTAAAAAATGGTTTGAATGGATATTTTTTTCTATTTTATAATGAATTTCTTTTTACTGCTTTTATAATAGTCTGGAAGTAATTTCTTTACTTATACACTATGTAAAACATTACTAGCTTTCATGGCCTCTCAATTCATTGTAGATTCCTTCACAAGAGTAAAACATTATTTTTAAAAGAAAAACATTTTCCTAATATTCTAAAATAAATTAACGTCATAAAGTAATTTCAATTTTAAAGGGATATTATCCTAAAAAATGGGTTATAAAGATCCTTTTATTCTATTTCTATTTGTAAATAAGAAAAACACTTTATTTTACTTACACATAGCATGGGAAATTTTTTTTCCATACCATCCTTATTTTTCTACTAATGAATTATGATCCTTGTCACAATAAAATATATTGACATTGGATTTATTTATTAATTTTTATAGTCATTAATATTCTATTTAAATATCAACATTCATGTGACCATTGGACATTAAATTTCACCAAATTATCCAAATTATTTTTCATGCATGTATTTCATATATAATCAACATGTTCTTTCTATATAGGGGGTCTTATGATTAATAGTTATTGATTAATTGGGTAAATATTGATAAATTAGTATTCATTAAAAAATTAAATATTTTATGATAAGTAATATTGATCATGAATTAAATTGATTGTTCAGAATATGATGATTTTTTTTGAAATGAGGATTTGAGCGGGACTGAGTTATAGATATCCCCTCGATGTGTTGGTGTGATCATGAGAAATATATGTTACCAAGCATTAGTTAAATGGGTTTTTTCTATATAACTACCCATCAGTTTTAAACTATCTCGATAAAGGTATTGGCAGTAGAGGTATCTTGATTCTTGATATGAAGATTTACAACAAATAAAAATTTCATTAATTGAGAATGCATTTGTTATTATCCATAATATTTTCCCAATGATATTATCTATAGATTTAGTTAATTTTTTATTTATAAATTAAATTACATGTGTTTCTAGATATTTAATGTGTCTTATTCATTATGACTTATCTAATAATCATAGTCATGTTATTGATTTTATGGAATTTTTTCAGTTACATACCTTACACTATTGTTTATTCTAGTGAAAATCTTTCAATAGATTGTGACTTCAATTATTTAACTAGACCATATTTTTATTATTAATTATTCATATATTTTATTGTACTTAAACATATTTTGAATTTTATAAGATGCTTATTATTTTCATTCCCAGGATTCTAGGAATTGTAAAAATAAGGATGTGCAATGATATTATAGATGGGATAATAATATACTCAAAAATAATTTCTAATTTGAGTTAACTTATATAATATGAGAATCTAGTATGTATATTGTTTTCCAATTCTACTAAAATATTTGTTCTATTTGGAATTGCATATTTATATCTTGTTATAATGTTTTTAGATAATACACTAGCTCCATGTTTCTAGGTCTGGGCCATTACAAATGATCTCACTAATTACTGTAATTATTTAAACATTTCTTTCCATGTCCATATCTTAACGTCCCAACTTTTTTCCTACATGGAAACTTAGTTATGTGTTATTCTAGATATTTTTCATATTTCCCAATATATATTCTCATGTGAATCTTTTATTAACCCTTATTTTTTATGTGTGTTTTTTCGAAGGGTAATTTTGAAATAGTAATTCCTTTTCTTTTACGCACATGTTAAAATTTCAAGGATAAAATTTATTAATGGTGGAGGGAATGTAACACCCAATGGTTTTAAAGGAAGAAAATTATGTTTGATAGTCTATATGAAAAATGGAATATATCCTAGAGAAGAATGGAAAAAATTGAGAATTTTTGAAATACTTCATTTTAAATAAATTCGATCTCTTCGATTGCTTATGGAACACACAACTCAATGTTTAAAATAACCAAAATCTAGTTTATTTTTATAACATAACCTTTAAATTGGTGAGTGTTATTATTAATAGATAAATTATCAATATTATTTGGATTTTATATGTATAAAAAATTCATTAGTTATATATTTATAAATTTTTTAATAAGCTTCCTTTAAGAGAAAAATAAATGTTTTCTATAAAAACTATGTTTTTTTAAAATATTAATTAAACACAATTTTCACATATATATAAAAAATTATTTTGACCATTTGTATAATATTTATTTCCAAAATAAAATTCATATGTGAAATATATAAGTAAAAAGAATATTTGGTTTATTGTATTTGGTGTATTCTGAAAGGAATATATTATTGATGAATACTGAAAAATTATTATTATTTTTAAAAAAAACCTTTTCAATTAAGTAGTTGAAAATTTATATTATATTTTAAATTTTTTGAAAATACTTCCAGATTAGTGAATTGAATTTTTAAAAATATATTCCATATTTTGAATCATAATAATTTATATTATCCCACCATGTAATAATAATTTTTTTATTATAATGTATATTGAAGATGGTAAAAATTATTTACCTTGTAAAGGTAATAATTTTTTTACTATGGGTTAAACTATGATTATAATGGTTAAGTATTACATAAAAATAACCCAACAAATCATTAGTTTGACATATTTCTACCATATCACCATTAAGCTTTTATAATATCCCATTTTTAAGCTTTTACCATGAAAAAATATGTAAATCACACTATCTTCTAAAAAATTCCACCTGTGTCCTCTCACTCAATTATAAAAAATACCACCTCTCATCCCCTCTTCTCAATTAAAAACCATTTAGATGATAAAATACATAAAAACATATATTCCTTATATCTATACCCACATAATAAATTCTTTATTTTTAAAATAAACCCAGCCTATAGAGGCTTTAGTTATAAACCTAAATAAGTTCTAAGAAGATGATATAAAATTCATAAACACGAGTATTTTATTTATCTCACAAATCAACTCCTTCAAATAAAATTATACAATTATAATATAATAACACCACTAAAACCATTATAGTTATATTTAGTTTTATTACGATCACAACCTATATCTATATCCACTTCAATGAAATGGAAAATGAAACCATCTATCACATCTACGATGGGCTAACGCCTCACGAATCATTGTAATCCATTTTCTAAATCCATCATTCAATGATTGATAAAATGATGTATTCAACATATTTAGATGAAATATATAAAATAATTTTACTTCTACAACTATTATATATCATATAATTTCATATATTATATTATGTGGTGGATAAAATATCATCAATTCTGTGTATGGAGGACTAAAACCTCATGAAGTAATGAGATTCTCTTTTTGGTTATAATTTACATGCAATTTAGTAATGTAATAATAAATTAATATATCCAATAATTGTCAACCTAAAATAATTTATGAAATATAATATCATATATGACTTATTACCTTCTAATCCTTTAGAAAATAAAATTGTCACTTGTGTGTTCATGTGGACTACAATATCTATGTATAAATGTGTGATGTTTTATATTATAGTTTTTAGATGTATAGTAATAAATATGGATTTTTCATTAATTTATCATATATGTATTAAATAATTATTATTTTGGAATAGTAAATTATTATTTTTGTATTCCTTCCATCAATGGAAAATGGAAAAAATGTCTATTCTTGCGTATGGATTACTCTCTCCATGGACGGTGTAATTCATTTTCATTTTATAACTTTTATTTATTACTATAGTCATCTATATAAAAAAAATATTATATTTATATTATTAATAAATTATTGAGATTATATAACCACGATCAATGTAAAATTACTGAAACTGTGGGACAAAAACATATATGGAAAGAGAAGTAATTATCACATGAAATATTAATTTCCATATGGAACTATTACTAAATATATAATATTGAATATAAGTAAATAAAATATGGCCTCAAATAAATTAATATATTTATATAATATTTTTATAATAACCATATTATTATTATAGATGAGTTATGGACACGTATAATGGAAACTAAACATGAGTTAAGGTTTTCTCATCCCTCCTTTTTTTTCTATGGGACATATTCCATATTCACCACTTATTCATTTGTGTGGTGTATATTAAACCCCTTTGATATTTTATATCCTGAATCAATTTACATCCATGGTATTTCATGTTTTATTTTTTTCTATTTCTTTTACATGTTTTGAGATTTACAAAGTTACCAATGTGGAAACAATTTTTCCCCAATGTCATAATTATTAAATTTTTTTAATGTTTAGGTCTTCCATGGGCGAATTATTTTGTAATTCCATATTAAAGAAAAAATAATTTCACATACTATGCTTGTTCATGAACATTTAAAATAATAGTACCACATTGATCTCTTTGGTATAAAAAATAAATGATTATTTTTCTAATGAAATTATACATAATTTATCACATAAGTAGAAAATAATATTTTTTCCAAAACCATGTTTTCCAAAAATATTTTTAATGTTATGAAAAAAAAATTATTTTAGAATCTTTTACACATGTATTAATTTTAACAAAATATTTTCAAATTAATATTCATGTCCTTTTCTAGACAAGGTTCATTAGGATTTTATAAAAAATGGTAATGAAATACATATTTAAATTTTTCTGGAATGTACATAAATTCTACTATAATATACACCAAACATTTTGAAGATTCAATTATAATTTCTAAATTTTATTTTTAATGAAACTGGCTTTCAAATTATTTTGTGAAATTTTTTTAAAAAATATATTCAATTTTAAAAAAATTTATATTCTTTAAGAATATCTTAAGGACATTTTTAAGGTATTTCTATTATTAAATGACATTAAAACATTATTTTATTTTTTATCCAATTGGGATATGTTTTATTGAATCCATAATTACTGTTTACCTATATGGTTATAATTAGTTTGACTTGGGAAAGTCACAACACCATAATTTTTTATTAATTTTAGTAATCATTAATATTCCAAAGAAATATATAATTTATTTCCTTCATTAGACATTACAATTCTCCTAAATATCAAAATTTATTATAATTGATATAATAATTAAATAATCTATATATCTTTTCCACATTTTGTATTTTACTTATAATGTTATCTTATTTTCATGGGATGTTATTGTTAATATATATTCCTTAATTGATTTGTAAATTTGTTTAAAATGTATATTTTTCATGGATTTAATTGATTATTTGATATATAAAGAATGATTTGGAAATGAAGTGTCATGTAAAATCATTATTACTGATATCACATCGATGCATTAATAGTATCATGAGACTAATTAATTCTATACCCATAATTAAATGGGGGTTTTTGTGTATATCGAAACATTATATTAATTTTTTTCTAAGTGATTTAATATTATGTGAATTTAGTTATTTAAATTTCCATATTGATTAATCCATATCTATTCATGATATTCCAGCTATATAAATCACTTGATTTTTTATTTAATTACATTTCAATCTTGATTAATCTTATTGATTCAAGACAGATACCACTATACACTACCCTTACTGAAAATTTAGACTCAACCATATTATTTTCCTTTCCCATGAACCCCTTGAAGTGTATTAATATTGATTAGTGAGGATATGCTAAAAGTAATTATGATGTATTTTAAAAATATTATATTTTATTTTATCTTTTAAATCATAATATATAAACCTTGTGTGTATATAGTTTACAGGACTACTAAACTATTTGGTCCTTTGGGATGTGTTTTCTTTTATCTTATTCAAATTTTGTAAGGTAAATTCTAGCTTCGGGCTATTATGTTCAGGGTATTCAAAATTTTGATATTTCATGTTCTTTTTTCAATAAGGACTTTTATTGCTAAGGAATATATTTCATGAATTAAATTGATCATCCAATATATGAGGAATTCATTGGCCATTTAGTGATGGGTGGGACCAAGGAATATATAGCTCTTCGATGCATTAGTAAGTCTTCTATGGTTAATCATCAATCAATCTGCAAATGGTTTTTTTGAATTATGCCTACCATTCGATTTAAACTGCCTTGGTGAAATTTTTATATGCGAATAGTATCATAATATGTGATATTATGATTCTCAAAATTAATAATTTTCATCAAATAGAATTTAAATATTATTATCCAAGAGATTACTCTATATATATATTTCCACTAATTAGTTTCAAGATCATGTTATTTTCTATATGGAATTATTTTATAATCATTTATTATTGATATATTATTCATATTTCATAATGTATTATTTAAATGTATTATATAATTAGGGATTTACCATTCAATATTAAATATTAATTATCTATTCATAATATTCATGTTATTAAACAAATGGATTGAATGTTCAGTTATTTATCATTACATATTGATTATTCCTTATTGACACATGATAACATCCTCAATATGTCAACCATTTTGAGTATTTTATATCACACTAACTTGTTTCCCTTCTATGGCATATGAATAAGGAATCATTAAATGAGTAAAGCGATGGATAATATTTACATTCACTATGTTTTAATATATTTTGTAAACAATAATTTGAGAAGAAAATAATGTATCAATATTTCCAAGAATTATACTCTAATATATCATTTTGGATGTGATTGCTTGTATTGAAAACCAATATAATAAATTATCCAATACCTCTAGATATCTAGGGCCAAGTTCATTACATAATAGGAATTGGATACTATATGTAGTTCAAATATCATTATTTATAAAAAATAACCATGTCTATTTTAGAAAATTGAATAAATCTTGTTAATCTCTATGATAAAAATGGTGTAAGACTTGATGCTTTAGAATTTTTAGATTATAATCATAATTTTCTTAGTGGAGTGATTTTTTCAATAAATAATTAATATTTTTACTGTATGTTAATATAAAAATAATCATTGTGACATGATTAGACACCACATAACTTGATTTTCGTGTTTAAAAATAAATATTTTGACTTTTATAAAAATAACATGGGTAATGGTATGGTGATTCTTAATAATCAGTAATATATACTGGAACATGGAAACCAGGTTTTGGAAATCAATGATAAATATGGTTAAAATGATTCATATCATACCTGGAAGTGGAACGTTGGGATAGGTCCTGAAAATAAAATGAGATTATAGAAACTTAATATAGAATGGATTGTTCAATTAATTATTTCAGAACCATTTATTTATTCCACAATTATTTAATATAGAAAATGATCAAAAACCCATTCAGTGGGAAAAAATAATGGCCAAATAATTACTGTAGTAATTTTATAGTAATGTTTTGGTTCATTTTTACTTTTATAATGAGGTGGTTTTTCTTAATTTCTAGATATAGTAGATAAGGATATTTGAATTTAATGATGTATAAGTCTGAGTCCATTTGAATGTTTGTAGAATTTCAGAATAAATTAGAAAATCAAATTAGTATGAAGATTAAGAAATATCATTCATATGGGGTTGCAGAATATCATAACCAAGAATTCATTGATCATTTTATAGAGTGTGGCATTTTCTATGAAATCACATCCCATTATAATACAAAATATAATGATGTTAGTAAAAGAAGAAATCATACCATTCCTGAAATGGTAAGATCAATAATGGTTAATAAGGATCTACCATTATTTAGTTTTGGATATCAATAGTAGAAGATAAAATATAAATTAATCTATGTACCAACTAAATCATCAAATGGGATTTCATATGATTAAATTTATGGAATGAAACCTATAATTTTTCATATATGTGTATTGGTATGTGGGGGATTTTTCAATACTATTACTAATGAAAAATTAGCATGTCTAACCACAATGTGTTGTTTACAGATTATCCTAATGAATTTAAATAATAATTACTATATATCACATCACATAGATATGTGATTACTTAAATATATTCTATATTTATAGGAGGATAAAAACATTCAATTGAAATAGTGGGATCAATATTAATTTTATTATGTTAATGATAAAAATTTACAATATTTTACATATCAAAAATCTCTACAAGTGGTAGTTTGAGATGATTTTATTCTTCAAACATATGTACTGTGTTTGTCAATAAGATAGGTTAGATAAATAGAGTGAAATGTTGTTTTTTTCACTGTTCTAGGTGACATAGTACTCAAAATGATAATCCACCTTTGAACTATATGGATGTAGTAAATGTAAAGGACACTACTAAATAGAAATATGATGTTTATAATGAAATAGGGTCAATGTAAAAAGTCAATTATGGAATTTGGAAAATCATATGATGTTAAACCTATTTAGTGTAAATAGGAAATCAAGAAATACGAAGTCATGGATGGTTAAGTATGTACTTATAAATCATGATTGAATGTGAAGACTAATAAAAAATATCATGGAATAGATGTGGATAAAACATTCTCACATTAAGATATTGTGAACTCTAGTAGAATATTACTTGAAATATTAGCATTCCATGATTATAATGTTTTCCAAATTTATTTCAAAAAATATTTTGATTTTTAATTTCTTTTGGAAAATATCATTGTGACACATCATAAATGTTTTACAAAGTAAAAGAGTTCTATTATAGAATCCATGAAACAAATATCTATTTACACATTTATGAATGAATCATGATCCTGGATTTTTCATTATAATTTGGCCATATGAAAATTGGTTTCATTACGAATAATAGTGAACCATGTATCATTGAAGAGGTTTTTTGGAATTCCAATTTTCCTTTATATTACTTATTGATGGGATATTAATAATTGGAAGAAAGTTGGATATATTATAGTTAGTAAATAGTTTTTTAAATAAATAATTCATTATGGAATACATAGGTCATGAATTTTATATTCTATGGATTAAAATCTCTCTATAAATATTTTAGAGGGTTTTTTGGATATTTTAATGTATATATATCAAAAAGGTACTCAAATGTTAAAATAGGGAACAATATAATAGGGGATTGTTTCTAGGATGACATATAATTAATCTCTCTATGAATATGTGTCCATAGATAGATGTTGATATTTGAAGGATGAGTAGAATCACTATTTTTTGTTAGTGGGTTATATTATGTATTTCTTGCTATGTACTAGGATTTATGTCTCCTTTTTTTTAAACATAGAAGGAAGTTATTAGTGGAATCAATGAGAGAAACATTGGGAAGCTATAAAGAATATGAAAAAGAATGTGATATGTATAGAATATATATTATTTTTATGGATTATATTATGTTATTGTCATGTGGGGATCCAACAATTCCATTTTCCGAATAGAAAAATATGATCTAAAATCATAATCATGCTATATATTTTTTCAGGATGGTGGGGTAGTGAGATTTAATGGTCAAAACACTTAGTTTTCTTCTATTCTACAATTGAATCTAAAAATATATTTTCTCATGATGCATATAGGGAACTAGTTTTGGTATTAAAATTTGTTTCAAATAAATAAATAATACTCATAGGAACAATCCCTATTAAAATTTTATTATGATAATAATATAGGAGTGGTTCTCGTTGTGGAACCCATGTCATAGAAGATAAGAAATAATATACTCTTTATGTTTCATATCATAAGTGGTTTTACTCAGAGATTTAAATTAAAAATTAGTTGAATATCCTTATGGGAAAATGTGTATTATCCAAATAATAAATCATATCTTCACAAGAGAATTATTTTCATATAATATATAGTGGATTGAATATTTCTATTAGTTGTATCTATTTTATGTTGGATTGTTGTGAGGGGGTACCCTAAAAATAACTCTTACATGTAAATTGATTATAATTAAATGTATAAAATTCAATATATATGAATTTTTTTCTCTTACCTTCATTTCACATTTTCTTCTATAGGTACAATTTTTATTGTATGGTCATTATATTTCATAAAATATAAGAAGGTTATATCTATTCTTATCATCAATTTTATCCTCAAAAAGATATTAGAATTATATTTAACAAATTACCTATTTTATTTATAAAACATATTGACTAGATAGAGATGATGTTAGACTATTGTGTTCTTGGGGTCTCATATGCATTGATAATTATTTACATGATGTTCTCACTAGGGAATAATAATTACATAAGATTTTTTATGACTAACCCACAAATAAGAACACCCCATATTTCTTATATCATTTTCCATTCCATCATATGAACATGTGTTTGCATCCCTTTATTTGATATTTTTATCAAATCATTCCACTAAATCACATACTTTTAGGAATGAAAAAACATCACATTGATATTTTGGTGAGGTGGATTAATGTGGGTTAATCATTGGTCAAATGAAATGGGTTAAATGATTAAGATAATATTAGTTTCATCTAAATTGAATGAGACATATCATGTCTTCCCAGGTCGAACATGATGGTTGTACATTCTTTGTATCCCTATAAATGGTCTATAAATTTAGTTCTATCAACCAATTTCATGAAATATTGAAATCATAAAAAGTTCATTGAACCTCGTGGGTTCCTTTCATTATGTGACATACCTAAAAAATATTATATTTCAATGTGTGTCTTTGTAGTAGACAGATGCATCTCTGATATTCCATATACCCTTAGGGGCCTTTAGGAGTACCTTGAATATACTCCTAGTTTTTTAGTTGCATTCACTAAAATACACATGAGTGCCTATAGTGTTACACACTATGTGTGTTCATAAGATCTTCATATTCTACTAAATATTAGTTTTTGCTAAAGTGGCCCATAGGTAGAGAGACCGATGTATGTCTTTATTTTAATGATCAGAAGTAAAATAATTCTGTTATATTATTCATGTTGGTTAGAATAATTATTGAATTTATTTCTCAAGGGATTCCCAATTTTATTCATTATTAAAGGGGATATCAGAAAATATAATTTTTAGAATGGATAAAATGTGTTCAAGGTTCATTAAATTATTTATGAATATTTCAAGGAAATTTAATGGTACAAAAATTATCTCATAACATTTTAAATTGTTATATGTGTCTTGTAAAATATTTATGATATTTATGAAAATTTAAATTATTCCATAAGTGTGAACAAGGGTCTAAAATGAAAGCTATTACTTTATACGGTTCAATTTTCATTATTGGAATATATAACCATGGTGTAAAAATTTATTTTAGCTTCTTGTGTAGTTACATCAATATTTTTCATGAATTTAATGATATATGATATCTCCTTTCCACTCCACTATTTCTTATAAAAATCTATTGAAAATATTGAACAAAGTGGGATCAATCATGTTTCCTCAACTAAGATCATGTTCTTCATCTGTTCAGAAAGATGTTGTAACCCCAATGAATTTCACAAAATAACATTTGATAATTGAATATTAATGATCTATGATATTTTTTCATGTATAGATGATATATAGGACACCTATCTTTTCATCTTGGAACAATGATATGCATAATAAGAGTTAATCAAATGGATGGATTCAAGTGAATTATGCACCATTTCAAGTTTCATTCGATTTTAATTTTCATGTGTATTATGAAGTGAATATAATCATTTAATAAATTTGGGAATGGGGTTTTGAGGACTCAATATAATAAACAAGAATATAGTTAAATAATTATTAATTTTTAATTTTTTATGATTCAACTTCACCCTATGTTCTTTCAACTATTTTCTCAACATGACAAGAACTAAAGGAATGGATATCCCACACAAAAAACTATCCTAATGATCCTTAATATTTTATAAACTCTCTATAAGTATCATATCCTACTAACTATCTAACACTACATAATAAAATTTATAGGTTTTATCATAGAGATTCCTCATATTTTTAAAAAATGGATGACATTTTGAAGATGATTTATATATATAGCAATGGTTGAATTATATGCCACATCATTTCAATTCTCTATAAAACTTACAGGTATACCAAACCAAATATAAATCATAACACATTGACAAAATATTCACTTAAATAAGTTAAATTAAACCATCAATATTATGTGATTATAATAACCAATATCCATAGGTATCCTTATCTAATTAGTATATTATATCTAATTATCCAATGAAAAAATAATGGACTCATCAAGTACCTACACCACTATGGTCTAAATATACATCAAGTATATTTCATGAATCTATAACTACAAAACCTCTATCATTTTTTATTGATAGATATATATATATATAGTATTCCATATAATTCAATTGATTCATCTATACCAATGTATCTAATATAGATATTTTTAATGAAAAACTTAATAGGAATCAAAATGTTTTCAACTGATCTATCAAAACCATGAAAATAGATGTACAAAATTATATATATCATATTGATGATATGCTCAGTCTTTCCATGTTTTTTTAGATTATTAGTAGTGATAAAAAATAAATAACATCTTGAAGAACATTTTAGACACATCAATACTCTTGATGTAAAATATGGATCTTGAGTAGAAATAACCATCCTCGGTTCCCCATGATGTCTCACCACTTCATAAAAATTTAGTCATGAAAATAAATCTACCAAATTTAAATCCCTGATATCCATATATTTAAATAAATAAATAAAAATATGAGAACATATTTATAATAATTAATTCCCTAAGAATGAAAAAAATAGTATCAAAATCAATTTAAATATCTACCCATTTATACTAAGAAACCTCTTTATTGTAGTAAAATAAATTATACAGTATATTTGATCATTGTTGATTGGGAAACTAATAACTGAGAGAAAATGAAATCAATCAAATTTTTCATAAATTTAATCCAGAATTGGTTCCATGGAGCTTGATAGATCATTGTAATACTTGGATGTACATCTTGATCTGGGCCATGAAACTCAAAAATCACCTCATACCACAACACTATTTGAATAAATAGATTCCCATATATAAATAAAGTATTTAAAACATCATAATCTTATTAAACATAATAATCTACATATATGAAACTAACTACCCACAATTCAAATTCACGATCTAATATTTATGAATCTTACACTTAACATAATAAGGAATAATAGATTGCCATTAGTTTTCATGAAAACACAATTATAATCACAATAAGTAACAAAAATATAATATTTCATTCTCTCTTATCATCTTTTAGATATATCATGTTACATGAGAATCATTTATACAATACATCTTACTCAATACATCGAATGACTCATTTACATTCCCTATAGTTTCGGAGTTTATTACTTTATAATTCTATTGAACAATCATCCTCTTTTACTAAATAAATTTTAAATCAATAAAATATATTATGCACTAATTTTGTTTTTGATAATATGAGAATATAAAATAAGTCATCAATGACAAACTTCTATAACATCAACATGGAAAATGTAACCAACATAAATTGGGAACACGGGTATCATAATTATTCATATTAATATGTAATTATTTAAACCGAATGTAAATTTTCACTCACTAATACATAATAAAAATCATGAAAAAGGTAAAATGAAAAATATAAAACCCTCATCATGAATAGAAAGATATGAGTACTAATTTTCTTAAATATTAGGTTCTCAAAATTCATCATACCATTTATCTATATATGATATGTGTTGTAAAACATTGTCCTTAGCTTACATTGGTTTAAGTATGTTAATATGTTTTTGTGGGAAATCAATGAAATTATGTTTCTTGAGTTATTGAGGAAATATCCCTTATAGATGTTAGCGATGTTTCCTTATGAGGCAATGAAACATTACTCAAGAAGTATAAGACTTTATTCTTAACAATATGGTGAAACATTCCACATGATGTCTCACACTACTACAAAACCAACCGTTTAACCGTGGTGGTATTTATCAACACTACAAAAACACTAATAAACGGAATCATTATCAGTACTAAACAATGCGCTGATTAATTTAAACGTTTATCAGCGCTTTGTTTTTAGTGTACATAAAGATACATTTTATCAGCATTAAAAAGAATTGATAATGTTCTAAAAAAATAAAAAGAAATATTTCAATAAATAAAAAAAATGAGTTTAATTGAAAAATATTTGAAATCTTATTAATTAAATAAATATTGGTAAAAATGAATAAAATGAATATAAATTATTAAATATTAAAAAAAATATTAATTAGATAATTTTTATAATCAATTTCAATATATTTTATATATTAACGTATGAAAATATGTTTTCTAAATTTAAAAAAAAGTATGTGAATTAAATTAAATAGTCATATATTTAGTTAATACTAGTTTATAACTTCAAATAAAAATAAATTAAAAAACAGAAAATAATTGCATATATAGTGTAATGGGTATATATATAATTGAATGTGTCATTTTATTTTTTAATATAACATATATCAAATGTGTGTTATATTTTTTTAACATATACTTAATTAATTCATTTTTATATAAAATGAACACACAAAATAATTATCAATTTTTCAATATTATTAAAGTGCACCTATTATTAATTCTTTCTATTTCACTCATTTTTATGATATATGCATGCATGCACATAAAATTATATATAAATATTATTTTGAAAAATATTTCTATAATTAATAAATTAATTATAATATTATAATTAATATAAGTTAAAAGGAATATATTTACTATGTTTATATTTATATATATATTTTAATTATATATATATTCAAAAAAAGATAAAATTATAATTATAAATACTTTATTTGTGCCTAGGTATTATGCACTGATGAAGGCATGTTTTTATCATCACTTTTATCATGATGATAACGATGAGGCTTTATTAGTGCTAAAAATGATAAAATGAATGTTTATATGTTCTAAACCATTAGTAATGATAAATATGAATTTATTCAGCTTATTACATAAGTTCTAATAAAATGACCCTTTATCACTTCTTATTTGTAAGTGCTGAAAAAAGTGTCTCGGTCTATTTAAAAATGCTAACCATTTGCGACCTAATCATGATATCTCACACTTTCCCTCAAAGACACCCATTGCCTATTCTCCACCTCAGTTAATCAAAGCTTGAATCACACCACTCGACTGCCTCTAGTTTCTAGAATACCATCGGACATCCAGTCTACAGATGTAGTTAGGGTTTCAAAAGTGGATATTCATCAACATAGGGTTCCTATCCATTAGATTTCATTTCTATATTTTTATTTCTATATTTTATTTCTTATTTGATGTTGTCATGATTTTTTTACTGTATTTTCCTTGTATACTAGTTTTCTTTTAGTTTCTGAGTAAAATGATTTTTTTATGATTCATTGTTGGACTGACAAATGATTTGGACATCCAGTTTTTGTCTTTTTAATTGTTATTTTGAACGAAGTTTCTTTACTATCTACATCTATACCACACCTTTCTCTAAAATATTATTATTTTTCGATGTTTTAAAATATTATATAACCACCTATAGTGAATTCATTTTCCCTATTAGATATGAAATAATTTATTCACATCAACAAATCATTCAAAACTATTCATATGGAAATCATTAACATGTTGACCACAACTGATTTATTTTTCATGCTCATCACATTATTAATTATGTTAATCTCATCAGTAAATATAATATACTAATGATCCCCTTGGGAGGAATTATGTATCACATGACTAAAACAATTAAACTGTTTCAACTAAAATCATTGTTGGATTGAATTTCCATCCATTTATATGTACCTTAAATGATTTCATCTTTGCGATTGTCTCACAAATCAAACCCCTTCAGCTATCGAAGATGTGGCAAGTCCCTCAACACAACTCAAATTTAATATTGTCACAAAATAAATTAAAAAATATTACTCAAACTTTATTGAAATAATTTTTTCTCATTAATTGAAATCATATAGCTAGAATGATTGAAGTCTCTATTCACAAATATATTCCTATTAGTCCACTCACATTGGTTAAAAATGATTCTATATTTTATCTTGCTCAATATTAAGGTTTTATTTCTAAAGAAAACCTCATTATAGTCCTCAAAAAAATAAATTAACCTAAAAAATATATTTAAGACCATAAATAAACTAAAAATATTCTGACTTAAATAGTTGTATGGGTTTGTATTTATTTTACTACCTTATGGTATTTTCATTAAAGATATACAATGATTTTTATCAATTTATTCTTATTTTATAATGATATATATATAAAATATATATATATATACAAAAGTTTTGGGAGGGGGAGAAATACAAGAAAATCCTACTTTACACCAATGGAGAATAACTCAGTGATACTTGAACCCATGACCTCACTGATACCCTGCAGATCCACTATGAACCAATCCATTAGGGAATATATATATATATATCATACTATATATTTATTTTTATTTTTATAGTTTATAATGTAGGAGTGATGTTATAATTATTTTTTAAAAAAATATTGTTATTTACTTCTAAATTATGAAGATATTTTATTTAATTTCATTAAAAATTATGTTTAGAAGTGTTTTTTGTATTTATGCGTACAAAAAAATTGATTATATATATATGTGTGTGTGTTTAAAAGTTTTTGGGATTGATGTTCCAAGGGTTGGTGTGTTTTCCCCCTTTGTTGGATATATCTTTTTTCTGTGTTTTATTTGTTTATTCCATGTTCTTTGTGGACCTACCTAGAATGTCAAAGATGGGTCAATGTGTATTAGATGGAATACCTATAATAATTTTTATTGGTATATCTTTTTTGATAATCTCTCTAGATTTTTTGGGATTGGTATGTGAGGGTATATGGCATCCCAAAATTCTTGAGATGTTTTAAAATATTTTATATAGAAATAATTTTAAATTTAACAATTCCTTCGGTTGCTACATCACATGTTCCATAAAATAGAATGTATGTTATAAAATTATATATATTAGAAATTAGTGAAATTTTTTTATTGAGACTCATCCCCCATCTCTTTTATAGAAAATTTTCATCCTCACCACCATCACCTCCCAAATATCTATTATTGTAATTTGTTATTTGAAACTTATACCACATTTCAGTTATGTTACTTGTACTAATTTTAGAATTATTCATCCCCTAGATGACTACTTCTTAGTGTATTACAAGCAACATATGTTCATGTCCACAATAGATGTAGGATGTGTCAAACAACAAAATGAAATGTTAAATTAATAAGAGATGAGTTGATATGGTGAGTTGTCTATAAAATTAACCATTGTAAGAATTCATAGGATATAACCTTCCATAGTAGAGTAATTCTTTATTAAATCCAATTACCCATTTTATTAATCATAATGAAATTTTTTTAAAAATCAAATTCTGAGTTTCCCTTATTAGAATTTCCTATAACATTCACCCATTATAATGAATATATTATGTGTATTTATTTATATATTGTAATAAATTAATCTTTATGAACCCAATAGGATGGATATGAATAATAAATGGATGTGTGATATTTTTTTTAAAATGAGTATGTAGATTTAGTTAATGATTTCATCAATATTACAAGATAACATGTAGATGACGCTTCTAAAATATTATATCCATGTTTACATGTTGATATTCAAGATAAATTAGATTTGATGATTTTATTGGAATTTTTCTTTTTCATGGAAGATATCAAAGCTATAAATGTTGGATTAACATGGGAAAAACATAATTTGGAAACCAATTGGGATGATAATACAGTGTATGAATCATTTGATATGAATACCTTTATAAATGATGATGCAGGTCACATAGAGGAACTGACAATGGAAACTGAAGATGACCTTCATGATTTTTAAAAGTCGATTGATGAGTTAATAGGTTTTTATGAGAAAAAATTTTATACAAGTTGTAATAAATAAACAATATTTTCACCTGTATTGACGTTATATAATTTTAATGTTGGTTGTGGATGGAGTGACACCAGCTTTACAGAACTACTTGTTTTCATTAATGATATACTGGTGGAAGAAAATGTACTACCATACTGAATATATTACTCTAAACAACTGTTATGTTCAAGGGAATGATCTCTAAAAAATAAATTTTTGTCAAAATTATTTCATATTGTTTCTCAAGGACCACAAATCACTTATAAAATTCCATATGTGTGGCGTAGATTGATATAAGAAAAATGAATCAAGTCCTTTGAAATTTGTATTGTAATTTCCTATCATTCCATGATTTAGAAAACTATATGGATTTTTTTAAACAATGAGACAATTAAAAAGAAATGTAGATATAATAATTAATGGTGAGAACCTACTTCATCCAATATATTATCCTTAGTGGAATTAAATTGATTATGAGTTTTCAGAATTTTGATATGAACCGAGAAACATGCACCATGCATTAACTACAGATGAAGTAAATATGTTTTGTGTACATATTATTACTCATAGTACATGCCCCATCATGATGTAAAAATATAACATTATTCCAAGGTTATCTATGATGTGAAAATACATTATGTCTTCTCTACTTATATATTTACCAAAGAAACCTGGTAACAATATTGATGTCTGTTTGTATCCATTGATTGTAGATCTGAAATTGATGTGGGATACACGTATTGCAATGTATGATGATAATATATATAAATAATTAACATTGAGGTCCACATATTATGGTATAATAAATTAATTCCCATATTTTGGAAATTTATCAGGCTATCGAATTAATGGTATGTTCGGGAAACCCATTTAGAAAAAACTCACTCTCAGTTCGGTTGAATCATTTCTCAAACACTGTGTTTTTGAGACATCGGAAATTTTTACCTTCATGCCATAAATACAAATCATAGATGATAAATTTTAATGGGAATATAGACACTATTTTTTAGTACACCATTTCCAAAAAACATTACAAAATCAGGTTGGAAGAAGAGATCAAATTTCTCTTAATTACCATGTTGGATTTTTTTATATTAATAATGTTCATGATGTCATGCATGTCGAAAAATAATGTGTGTGTGAGTGTTATTATAATGTTAATAAAAGTTACTGGAAAAATAATAGTTGGCATCAAGGCTTTGATAGACTTGATTTAAATGGGGATATGAGATGAGTTAGAACCAGTAAAGGGTAAAAGGCTAGCTTTTCTTCTTCAAACAGCTTACACTCTGTCCAGATAAGAAAACATAGAATTTTTCTTTTTTTAATACTAGTGAAAAATTTCCACAATGTTATTCATAAAATAGAAATAATTTCTTTTCTTTGAATAATTTGATTTTACAAGAACAAAAAACACACGAATGTTCGATTTTGGTGAAATATTTTTTTTGTTTTTATTCATTGTATTCTACCTCAAATGTAAGATATACATTAACCAAACTCTTCTAATTTTTCAAATCCATATGATGTAATGTTGTAGACATGGTGAAGTATCCCATCATGAATAAGGATATTGTAATCATATTATGTGAATTATAGATGTTCTTCTATCCATCATTCATTGATATAATGGTCCAGCTGATGGTTCACTTGTTTAGAGAGGTTCAAATATGTGATCATGTCAATTATAGAATGATTTACCCCATGGAATGGTATATGATGATTCTAAATGGTTATTTCAATAATCGAAGTCAGATAGAAGTTCTAATTGTAGAAAAATGTATTTTTGAAGAATCTGTTGAAATTTATACCAATTAACTGGTAGATGTTGATAACATTGGTCTCCCAATGTATTGTCACAGTGAAAATGGTCTAGGTGAAAGGATTACAGGAAGGGATTTTGTTATAATTACCATGACATAGTGGGATCAAGGGAAGCATTACATATTACATAATTGTGAAGATGTTTTTTCATATATTGATTCCCATAAAGAAATTCATAGATATTTTAATCGATTAAAGGATAAATTATTGATATCAAATACATATAATCAACAGTTTATAGAAAGGTTTGGAGATCATATTTATATGAAGTTATCTAAAAATATCAATTCAATTACTGAATAAGTTCCATGGTTAACTAGAGCACAAAATGAAAATCTAACATATTACACTGGTTTTGTACTTAATGATTATACAATCTATAAAAAATAAGACAATGAATTTATTATAATGAAAACTTGTTGTGTTATGATTGTGGTTTAAGCGATTCATATATCAGTTCCAAATAATGAAATAAAATTAATGAAAATATGTCATATTTTTGCATTATCAAATATATATACAAGTTAGATTATATAACATTTCATGTTCTTATTTTCTGGGGAAAATGGGTTGACAAAATAAATGGAGTTAATGTTGATGAAATGGGATTTGTGAAGGTAAATTTTAATGTGGATGTTAAAAAATATGAGTCCTTCATAATGGAATCTCAATAAGTGAAAGTATTTTATGTCTATTATCTAATAAATAATAATTGTTCAATTGTTCTAGTAGATATTAAAACAAATGTTGCCTTAGGTGAAAATTCATTTGAGGATGACCGATAAATTTGGACATTAAAACCCGTTCATGCCGGTCCCAATCTATACAATGCCTTTTACATTATAGGGGACCAAAAAGAGGGGATTTAGATTCTGGATATAGTTAACAAATCCTTAGAACCATTAAAATATAAATATATTTCAATGAGAAGGTAGAAATGACTTTTAATATATTATATTTTTTCCATAATATTATATGTCCTCTACTGTATTAACATAATCTAAATTAAATGTTTTACTACTCATGCAAATAATGTCTATGATAGATGATGATGTTACCAATCTCTCATAAGAAATAATACATTAAAGAAACCCCTTTAGAAAGAAGTAAAGGTAATGTTATGAAATAGTTACTTTATTTTATAAAATAAATATTTAAATATTGATTTAATTTTAATTATTCCTTGAAGAGTTTATTTATTTTAGAATATTTCAATCCACATGTCATGTCATTGTAAGAAGAGAAATGATGACGTCTTTAATCAACCAAAGAGGTAATCTTAAAGTTTTTATAGTAAATGATTTGTTAATAGAATTAATTTACTGTTTAATATTTTTGTTTAATTTATTTCTTTTTAGTATTACCCACATAATGATTGTTTTCTCATGCAGGTGGATTCTTTTCATCGAGTTAGGGTGTTTTATCTATATTTCATGCCTTTATTAACCAAAACTACATCATTCTTCTTCTCCCTTAAAACCATTTCAACCCTGTAGTGTTATATTTATCATTTTCATTCATGTTCTCTCCACTTACTTTGTAAGAATAAAAAAACATTGTATCGTCTCAATCATAGATGTAATCTTGATATTGGTATAGTAAAATAATTGTACATAGAATTGATGTATAGTTTCATATTTATGTTTTATTTATTTATTTTTAGTATTACTCACATAATAATTGTTTTTTTATATATATGGATTCTTCTATTCGAGTTGGGGCAGAATGTCCTTCATTCATGCCTTTCTGAACCAAAACATCCACAAAACTCATCTCCCCCAAAAACGTTTCTGCCATATAGTGTTTCATATATAACATTCTTTCATGTTTTCTCGACTTCATTTTCCAGAATATAAATGATGTCACATCTTCTTAATTATTGTTTTAATCTTGTTGTATTCAAAATAAAATAATTTTACATAGAATTATTGTATTATATTATATTTATGTTTAATTTATTTCTTTTTATTATTCTTCACATAATAACTTTTTTTCTTATATTGTTGGATTCTTTGTTTTCGTGTTTTGGTGCTTTGTACTTCTTTCTTTCCTTACTACACTAAAACATTTATAGACTTCTTCTCTATAAAAACCTTTTACCACTATGATGTTGGAATTTATAACATTCCTTCATGTTCCCTCCACTGCCTTTGTTTGAAGAGAAATTATGCTACCTCTGCTCAATTATAGTGTAAAAATTTATGTTTTCATAGTAAAATAATTTTCCATAGAATTAATGTATTGTTTCATATTTATGATTTATTTTTTTATTTTTTTATTACTCATATAATGATTTTTATTATACAGGTTTATTTTTTTGTTCAATTTTTGGTGCTCTATCTATCATTCATGGCCTTCGGAACCAAAAATTCCACATAATTCCTCTCTAGAAAAAACATTCACTCATTCAATGTTTACATTTATGACTTTCCTTCATGTTATCTCCATTACTCAATCATAGATGTAATGTAGATATTTTTACAACAAAATCATTGTCCCTAAAATTGATGTATTATTTCATATTTATTATTAACTTATTTCAATTTAGGATTACTAATAATTATTATTTTTATATACAGTTAGATTTTTTATAGTTGATTTGATTTTATTGAAACCTCTCATGATGTGTTGGAATTTTGATAAATAAATTCAATGGAAATCAAGGTAACATTGATAGTAAGGATTGTTTTGAGACTTTGAGTCATGTAGGAATCAACATCACCTCAATCCAACACACGGTGTTACTGGTATGACTCAATGTACTTATTTATATTTAAAATTAACATTAAATTTAGTAAAAAATACCACTCATTGAATGTGTCGGTTATCAGTTTAAAATCAAAATTTTACATTAAAATGTGTCACTCACTAAAAAACAATCAAATGCACTTGTCCGTTTTGGAATATTTATGGGCTAGATTTGTAAACTATTTGTGGAATGCAAGAATCAGTCTGGTATCGAACCGATACATGATGTGATCAGTTTGAGTCAAAATAAATGTTTAATGTTTAAATAGACATTCTAGTAAAAAAGAAATGTGATGTACTCAGAACCCAGAAAACACATTCATATTGTATTGAAACTTTAGAAAAATAATCCATTTTTAATTTGGAACATGTGGAAATCAGTCACACTTAAATCTGATGATTGGTGTTACTATTATGAATCTAATATTTTTTTATTTAAAATTGACATCATTTTTAGTAAAAAAACTGACCACCTCAAAAATGAAAAAAAAATTAATATTGTATTAATAATTTAGGAAAATGATAAATGTGTTATTTTAGATGTTAATGAATAAGTGACACCTTAATCTGATGCATGGTGTGACCAATATGTATCGAAGTGTGTGTTTTTATTTAAAATTGACATTATTATTTGTAAAAAGTCCAACTGACCTACTCAAAATAGAGAAAACACATTAAAATTGTTTAAATACATTAGGAAAATGACCCATAAGTCGTTTTTTATGTGTATGAATGAGATGAACCTCAATCTAATACACAATGTAATTAGTATGAGTCAATCTGCATGTTTTAATTTTAAAATTACATTTTAGTAAAAAATAAATGTGACATATTGAAAACTGAGAAAACCTATTCATATTTTTTTTTTGAAAATTTGTAAAAAGGATCCATATATCAAATGGGAAGTGTAGGAATTAGTTGCACCACAATAAAATGCACAATGTGACTGGTATAACTCAAATTACATATTTTTATTTAAAATTATTGACAATTTTAGTGAAATGGAAAACGATCCTACTCGGAAACGATAAATCACTTTAGGATTGTTTGAGTATATTAAAAAATGGTTCATATGATCTTTATTATATGTAAAAATTATCCGCACATCAATCCAATATGTTTTATGCCTCATATGAATCAATGTTTCAATTATCAGTTTTAAAAAAATATTTTAGTTCTCCGGGATTCACTCACTGAGAACCGATAAATAGGAAAGGATTTTCTTAATAATTTAGGACAATGACACATATTTCATTTGTGATGAGTATGAATCCATTTGACATCATGTAAATTCACAATGAGATAAAAAAAATTAAATAGAGTGTGTTTCTAGTTTAAAATGAAATTATAGTAAAAAAGACAAATTACGTACTCAAAACCAATAAAAACATTCAAATTGTTTTCAAATTTTAGGGAAAATATGTCAACGTCATTTGAGATGTGTTATTATTAGTTTTATATCAATCCAGTGAACAGTATGATCATTATTACTTCAAGTTAATCATTTAAATTATAATTGACATAAATTTTAGTAAAACTAACTCATTATGTTAAATTATTTCATTATATTATTAGAAACATAATTTTTTTTATTTTATAGATTCATTATTTTGTTCAATTAGGCATGGTTTATTCGGAAATAATATGAGTCAGGAAAAAATTAATAAAAAGGAAAATTTATGTTTTTGAATGCCTTTAATAATTTTTATTCATTTAATTCTATAAACCAATTATTGAAATGTTTATAATGTAGTGTTTTTTCTTATGATTTTTTTGAAAATTTCATTTCATTTAAATCCTATATTGGGATTTTTTTTATTATATCTAGAATTTTTCTAGTGCTGCAGTGTGCTGTTAAAGCACACTGTAGTATGGCTCCTTATCAATGCTTTTAAATGGATAATAAAGGGAACATTTGAAGGTGCATTTAAATGAACAGAAAAAGTAATAAATTTTCATCACTGATAAATTTCTACTTTATTAGTGCTGATAATGGTCTACTTTATCAGTGCTTCTATGAGTGCTAATGGAAGGATATTTATCAAAGCTTTTATAAGCACATATAATTATATACTTTATCAGTGCTTCTATAAGTACTGATAAAAGGAAATTTATCATCACATTTATATGCATTGATATATGTTTACTTTAGAATCATTAAAGTAATTTATTGGTAAATTGTTTCATTATCAACTCTTTTTTAGTGATTATAAAAGACCATTACTTTTAAACTCACTCATGTAATCAATTCTTTCTTAGCGCTAATTAAGGCCATTTACATCACTATTAAAGGCCTATTTTGTAATATATTTATGATTATAAGGCATTATGATGTTCTTAATATCGTGAAGCTTATCATGATTCATTAATTTTTTTTAACTTCTGTAAAAAATTTATAGAAGTCTAAAGGTGAAGAGTAAGGTATCTAAGAATAAGAAAATAGATCATGTATATTAAAAATAAATCACCAAAATGATGTGATCAAAGGGTTATGAAACACATTATTAGTTTATATAATATGGTGATTTTTACCAATTAATCCATTAGAAGGATTCCTACATTAATGGGTTTGTAAAAAAATTTACAAAAAATAAGTACAATGTGAGAGATGTACAAAATTGGAAGAAATATATTTACTCTATGTTACAAAATATTTATTTTGAGAATGTATAGAGGTTGAGAATTGAGAAAAAATAAGTATAATTATTAGGAATACAATTGTGAGAATATCTAATTAGTTAAAGGACTATTATAAATCTTTATCACATGGAGAATGAAAGAGTAAAATGTTTACTGGAAGTGGGATACCTTGTTAGAACTATTGGAAAGAGGAAATAAAATATGGTCACAACATGGTGATATTAATGATTCTTTAATGTCTATGTATGATTCATCATATGAAAGAAATATATAACATATAGATATTTTATATTTGATCAGGTGAAGAAATGTG
Source organism: Viscum album (assembly GCA_963277665.1). Taxonomy (NCBI): domain Eukaryota; kingdom Viridiplantae; phylum Streptophyta; class Magnoliopsida; order Santalales; family Viscaceae; genus Viscum; species Viscum album. Next base: position 432,866,098 of record OY728139.1, read on the forward strand.
AAGGTTCTCCATGTTAATATGGACATAAATAGAATAAAATGTTGATAAGTAGAATTGGACAGAAAAAATATAAATAAGATAAAAAACTATAAACATATGGATGATCCAGTAAATATATAACATCATGGTTTTCTATGGAACAATGATAAAACCAAATCATGATGAGTCATTGGTTATATATTGCAAATGAAGATCACTGGTAATAGAGAAACACATAGAATCATCAAAGGATGGTATGATATGTCATTGGACAAAAATATAATATGTTCATTATATGATGGTTTCATAATAATGGGAAACCAAATTACATTCCATCAGATGATTATAGTTTTTGACTTCATTAATTGAAGAATAGTTATTATGTGTCAATAGAAAGAGATGACCCAACAAAGGAAACATAGAGAAAAATAATGAAAATTGGAGTTCTTGGGAGATTTATATAAAATATGTAGTCACATTAAAAATGATGATTCTGATTTGAACATACAATTTATAATTATCATGAAAAGGTATAGAAGTAAATAAATGTTCATTAACCCTGAGTTTAAGGATGTTGAAGGAAAAAAATAGATTTCCTGAAACATCCAGAAAATTCGAAAAAAATTCCAGTAGAGATGAGAAGCTTATTGAGTCAATAAGATTTATTTATGACTTTTCAATTCCATTATGTTTTGAAAATCACACTCTATCATAAGGAAAATTTCTTTTTCCCTATGTTTTATCATAATTATGACTTTTCCATTCCATTATGTTTTGAAAATCACACTCTATCATAAGAAAAAAAAAATTCCCTATGTTTTATCATAATAAGGAAAAAATTTCTTCCCCAAGGAAAATTCATCCTTACCTGTTTTCAAGGATCATATTTTAGTTCTTCTAAACCTATCACATTTTATTTTCTAAGTGTAAAATTCGGTTTCTTAATGAAAAACTTTGGAATTATATAAATACTTGGATATAGAGAATCCTATTTCAGGATATGAATTCAGGTTCTGAATTCTATGAATTCGGACTCTAAACTCTTATGAGATCAGAATCTGAGTACTCTAAATTTAGTCTCTGAACTTTTATGAGATCAGACTCTTAGTTCCTTAAATTCAGACTCCAAAATGTTATGAGTTAAGACTCCAAGTTCTCTAAATTTAGAATCTGAACATTTATGAGTTAAGACTCCAAGTTCTCTGAATTCAGGATCTGAACTCCTATGAGTTCATACTCCGAGTTATCTGAATTCATACTCTGAACTCATATGAGTTCAGACATTGATTTCTCTGAATTCAAACTCTAATTTTTTATGAGTCTATACTTCGAGTTCTTGGAATTAAATCTCCTAACTATTATGAGTTTAGACTCTGAGTTCTCTGATTTTAGACTCTGAACTCTTATAAACTCAAACTCTGAATTCTTATGAATTCACACTCTGAACTCTTATGAATTCAGACTCTGATCTCTTAGTAATTCGGACTTCAAATTTAGGTTACGAATTATATGGAAAAAAAAATTCGAATTTCCATGTATTATAGACTCTGAAAATTATCTTCGTTAGACCTCGATATTTTTTCCTTAGACTCTGAAAATGGATTTGGTTAAGAAACCATTATTCTTCTTACCCTTTCTATAGTTATGAAATGATGTCGTACATTCTGTTTCTAACTAAACGTTGTTTGAGTGATAAGTGTATAGGTCCCTCTGAGATTCAAATAAAAAATATTGTCATTGGTGGAGGGAGCCGACCTTTGGAGTTGTGCCTATAAATAGGAGCTCATTTGAATGAGTTCAACCCTGTTCTACAACTGTAGAGATTACATGCTATTGAAGGTATTCCTAGAGATAGACAGTCTCTCATGGTTAGTGCATACTAAACATCTTGTTCATATTACTTTGTGTGACTTAGAAAGTTTCTGAGTACATTCGAGGGCTTCCGAGGATAGGAAGACAGAGGTACCAACTACCTTAAAGATCTAGTACTTCCTTGCTGAGGACGACTGAGGTGCCGACTGCCTTGAATTTCGAGGGCTTGCGGGGATAGCAAGACAAATTCTGATATTCTTATCGAGGGCTTACCCTGGTGTGAGTAAGATAAATTTTCTTGAAAGTTTAAATCAAGGGACCTTTTTCCAAGGTTGTTGGATACCTTTCTCTCTAGGTCAAAAGATTTCATACTTTTTACTTGTATTGTTTCATGTTTTTTTGTACTACATTTTTATTGATAAGGAATGTATAACTATCTTATACATTTTTGTACCTTTTTACACTCTGATTAGAAAGATTATATACACTTTAAAGTAAAATCTTTTATTTTAAAATTTTCTTAAGTTTCTTTTCCAAAACCATATTTCTAAAACCTAGAATGTTTGTCGAATGAAGAAGTCTTGTAAATTTACCTTGTTTAATTTTGATAAACACAGTTTTTCTTAAGGATAAAAACGAATGTTTTTATACCAACTTTAAAGATTTAATTTTTTTAATGTATACAATTCACCCCCTGTTTTATATTGAGCATCAACATTCATATTTAGATCCTATAATTGGTATCATATCAGGTCTCTGAAACACTTATATTCACATATAAGTTTTCCTTGCTCAAGTTTTCATTGTTCTATTTTTTTCGTAGTTAGGAATTTTTTATCATTGTTTATGAATTTTTTATATTAAAAAGTTTTTGTGGAATGGTATATTCTTCTTGAGGGTTGGAATGAATGTTGGTTCGATATATAATTTCAATCCTACTAGACCACCAATTTTTTATGGGAATGATTACAGATATTGGAGAGATCGTATGAATAATTTTGTTATTAACACTGGAGTAGATAATTTTGTCATGCTTACTGTAATAGTTGGTGTCCTGAGTACCAACTGTTTGTACTTTGATTATATTAATGTACACTTATTATAAATTGTTCATTGTTCTATATGAATATGATATAATAATGTCCTAGAATATTTGTTGCCTTTATATGGTCATGGCAGATCCCCGCCATGATAAGAACATTGAAATGCTATAACAATATTCATAAATAATGTTCTACAGTTGGATGACATGCTATGATAGGACACATAGTATACAAACCATATTATTTGAGTACACGTAAGAATCCTAGAATCTCTCTCATGGAGTTCACACTTAGTAAACTCCAAGATCGAATATTATGACAATAGACTCGCCAGTAGTAATTCTTCATGTCTTGGTTTTATCGAACATTACTATCTGCGAGTGTGTGTAATGGTCCTTAAACTGGAAGATTATCATTAACTCATGTCATGACTTGCGCACTTAGATTTACTAACAAAAACTGTCACACAGACAGTTGGAGGGAAGTTGGGTATGTTGGGTGTGTCATGAGTGACATGTTGTTAATGTATATGTCAAGGAAGGATTTTTCCCTTCCAATTATGGAAGTTGATATCTCATCCCTTTGATTGAAATCGAACTTTCGCATGAAATACAATACCCATGGTGTAACGACGAGTTTATTTTAGGTATTCAAAGAACAATAGATCAAGCATATAGGTTTATGAAACTTCCATGAAACCTGCTTGATGAAATATTGAGAAAAAGGGATTAAATGACACAGTAACCATTTCTATGAGGTGACACGTCAATGCGGCGTAAACTTCTTTCTCTTGGGTGCCTTGACCCGTTGCTAGAATGTAATCTTGGACTTTAGGAAAGCCTGCCTAATTCTAATGGGAAAGAGGCCTAGAGGGTCACACACTATGTGTATTGAAGTATCTCAAGTAGGATAATGATTATTCTTGTACATGGTTTAATAATTATTCAAGAAATCTTAAATCATTTTAATGATGGAGGAAGAATAAATTTAAAACATATGCATGTCTTGTATTTATGATTACATACCGTCTAGTTTTCAATTTTGAAAGGGAATGAAAAACAAGTACACGCCATGTATTAATGATTGCACGTCGTGTAGTTTTCCTTTTGGAAAACAAGTACACACCGTGTTTTAATTATTACACACCGTGTAGTTTTCCTTTTGGAAAACATGTACACGCTGTGTATTTATGATTACAAGCCATGTAGTTTTTCCAGTCGGTATTTTGAGGATATAATATTTTTTAATTAAATAATATTTATTATAATCGGTGTGGGCGCATGTCAAGGAATTAATGATTCGACATGGGGGTTTTCAATAAGAGTTAATGAAATAAAAAAACACATAACTCATTTATTTATTGTCATAACACTATTAACCTCAGTACCGATTATAAATATCCTCAAAACCCCAACACATTTCCCCAATCGTTGTGCACAACAATTCTAAAGAATTATATCAAGCCTCAAAGAACTCCTTCCTCCAAGAATGCTCTCAAGACCGAGAGATATCAACTTCCATCGGATCAAGATGATCTAAGGTAGAGAACTAAAGTAAAGTTTTCTCCATTCTAGCATCCAGAGAAACCTTTGGCGACGTCTAGAGATACTTGGTGCACGAGTAGATCATCTCTAGAGGAAGACTACACTTGGAATCTATGACGCAATGATGAATCACATCAGAACATGATCAAGAATATCAATCAAGAAAGAACACCCAAAAGGAACTTATTTTCAATTGATTAAATTAATTATAATCAACTGTAACGAACCTACTTTGTGGTTCTGGGACTTTCTTTTTTTTTTGTCTATTTCTGTGATTCGATCTATGGAGACTAGCGTTTATCATCATATTGATCCCAGATTGATCATTGCTAATGACAAAAATCCATCTGGGAATATCCCCCCACACACTTTCGCTGTGCCTGGAACCTTAAAATGGTATCAAAGGGAGGTTACAACATTGATTATAGTTATTTAATTTTCCTTGATTATTTACCCATTTATATTTGATTCAATTCGAAATAAATCATTCTATAAATCTGAATAAAGGATATTTGTTCTTCCTCCTTCATTTCTCGATTCATATCACAGAAAAGGATTTTTAATTTTAATTTTGATTAAAATAAAAATGAGGAACTAATCTGGAGGAGCCACTCTTTCTGTCTGTACAATAGGGGATTACACGACGTGTAATGAAAACTACACGCTGTGTGTGGACCATTTTCATTTGAATCAAGGGGTGGGATTCTATCTTAACTCACTCCTCCTTACATGGCTAAGTGGAATGGTTTGAGTGAAAGGAGGAACAACACCCTATTGTACATGGTGAGATCAATGATGAGTCATGTGAATCTTCTATTATCCTTTTGGGGATATGCATTACAAACTGCAACACACAGACTAAACCAAGTACCAACTAAATCGATAAATGGTATTCCATACGAGTTATGGAGTGGATCCAAAGACATGTAATCAAATTTACATGTGTGGGGTAGTGAAGAATTTGTTAATGCCTCTTCAGGTAACAAACTTACACCCCAAGGCACAAAGTGTATCTCTATAGGATATCCAAAGGAAACAAGGGGATATTACCTATACAACACCTCAGATAAAAAGGTTACAATGGAAAGACACACCATATTCCTTGAGAGGGAGAACATCTACAAAAGAGATAGTGGGAGTGAGATAGAATTTGATGAATTTGAGGCACAAGATACACATTAGATGGTTCAAGAACATATTCCACAAATCCCCGTGGAAGAACAATATATTCAAGAGACACAAGAACTGTGTAGGAGCACAGGAGAGGTAAGAGAAGCATAACGATATGGTTTTCTTGTCACCGAGGATGGTGACTCATTGTAACACCCTGAGATTTTATGAAATTTCATTGATGTCTTGTGTTGAACACTACATGAAAATTATCTTTCCCTATACGCAACACCGTATTAGCTTGCAGTATACGCAACACTATTCTTTGATCTTGTTACACACAATTTCAAGTTTGTTTTATTGTAGTTATTCTACGCAGCATTGAGGGTATATATATATATATATATATATATATTCAATGTATACATGAAATATTGTTGGATTTTGTTATATGCAACAACAAAGGAGTCTTTCACTACACGCAACCCTGACTTGGCTTGCATTACACGCAATCGCGACCTTCCTCGATAGCGTGTGTTGTAACCAATGTCGTGTTTCATTAAACAATGATATATGGTTATGATATTATTATTAACTAGCTGTTATGAATTTTATTAACTAAATTTTATATTTTATGACATTATAATTCATCTAATACACATTATAGAACATGGTATGAGAACAAATTAAATTTTTTGGGTAAAATATGTATTTTTTAAAAAATGCAGTTTTGCCGCCATTTGATGGAACACCCACCTTAAATCAAGTTTTTGAAATGTTTATAAGTTAAATTTGACAAAATAAAATTTTCTTTGGGATCAGGATATAAAAATTTACTTTTGGATAAATCTTTCATATTATTCTGATAACTTTCATATTTTAATGAATAGTAAAAACATGCTATATTTTAATTAAAAACAACCTTTTTCATCATAATAATTTATATGGTTAAATTATAATATTGAATGTTTTTTAATTATAAATAGAATATATTTTTACCATTTAATATAATTTATGTCATTGGCATTGATTTTACATTGAATTCATAGGTAAAATCATTTCAATCTTTTGTATTGTTTAAACTTTTAAAACTCATTTTCTTAACAATGGGATTAATTTTAAATTAATTTCTACAATATCTGTGATTTTAATTTGGATAAATTTATTCCATATTTGGAATCATTAGGTCAAAATTATTTTAATAAGCTACTTTTTGTTTTTAGGGAATATGAATAGTAACTACGATAAATTTTATTTACCATAGTTAAAGGTAAATATAATATTATAAAATGACCCTAAAACTTGTGTTAATATAATTGGATGATTATATTTTTCCCTAAATCATACTTGGGTAGAAATGGAATCTAATAGAAACCACTTGTATTTGATTAAGACCTTTTATTTATTTTATTTAAAGGAAAGTGTAATATGTCTCCTCCAAACATTAATAATTATAATATTTTTAATATAAGGTTATACAGAATATAAATTTGATTATAAATATTCATTTTAAATCTAAAATGCTTTTATTTATCATGGTAATTTATTTGTAATTTTTACAAAATATTTAATTACCTTAATAGCTTATACATTAATGATGTAGAAATTATTTATTTAGTGAAAAATCAATAAAATCGTTTTTATTAAAACCACAATACCAATCAAAAGGATAAAAAACTTGACCAAAAATTATTTTAAAGTATAGATATACCCTAATCATCCAAGGGTAGATTTGTGGACCATTTGGAGTCTTATAAAACCGATTAGGGCATTTATATTATTTTATTTTAACTGATGTCAAAGATGTTACCTTCATAATTTAATAAATATAAAAATTTAAATGCTGTGATTTTAAGATGATATATTCGAGTAAAAATATAATTTTAAAATTTATTATATTTATATTCATCATAGGATTTTATTTTTAATTTTTATACAACAAATAAGTTTGTTTAATTATTATACCAAAATGTTGTACTAATTATTTTATTAAGAGATGTACCAAATAAATGGTTTTACAAATATTAAAATAAATAAAATAAGAACAAATTAATGTTCCCAATGAATTTTTTTGATGGATATGACATGTTAGTAATATATTAAATATTTTTGTTCGAACATAACTTCTATGTGGTTTTTATTTAAATTAAAATAATGAATAGTGTCAAAATTGACACTATTGATATTTTATAAAACTAACATATTAATAACTTATTTAAAAATAACAAAAATATTTAAAAACTAAAAATTGAATATAATATGGTCTAAAATGTTATAAAGTATCCATTTATGGGAAATTTACCACATTTGAGTATTTATTTATAACAATTTAGAATTTACAATTTTATTACCATAAATAAAATTAAATAGATTAAATAAAGATAAATCATGTTGATAAGGTTTAAAATAAACATAAAATATGTCTTAATTTTATTGGTTGATGATATTACAACCCTATCTCATCTCATATTATAATTGATTCATTTTTGGAGATTTCTATGTAGGGTTTCATTTTATTATTAATTAATATGTTTAAGGTTTCCAAAAGTAACCCTCTTCTCTCCTATATAAGGGAACCTCCTCCCTCTCCACTTCACAAAACATTGAGCCTTCAATGTTGGGAAAATCCTTCCCATTTCTCTTATAAACTTCCCTATAAAAATTCTGGAGGTTCTTGTCTTCTCAAAAGACAATCTCTATTCCCTTAAGAGGAAGCTTAAAAGAGGTGTGTCGAAGAAGAGGTAATCTCTTCTACTGATTCTTGAAAGTTTCATTCATCTTCAAATTCTTTTTCATTGGTTGTTTCATTATAAATTAATAACACCAGTATCACTAATATACTTATATGTTATTATAAATATGAAACAACCCCATTTCACTTTCTATCCATCCTATGGAAAATGAAATCACCGTGTGTGCGTAGGTACGGAATTCCGTCTCCATGCCGTGGTGTAATCTGTTTTTTCCACCACCACCTTGCTTGGATGGGAATAATGGTGTAAATAATAACTATATATGGAAATTATAACATCATATGGATTTTGAGATATTATATCATCGACTCCAATTCCATTCAGTAATCATGGGTATGTTATTATCACTCGTGCGTACGTACGGATTACCGTCTCCACGACTCGATGAGATTCATTCTCCATGTTAACCATTCATGAATGATTTAAACTATATATAATGAATAATAATGGTTTATATAACATAATAATGCTACTGTATTTAAGTATATATATATATATGTGTGTGTGTGTGTGTGTCATCTACTTACTTCGATTCAATTCAATAAGGAATGGAAAACAGCGTTCATTCGTACGTACGACCTATTGTCTCCATGAATGGTGTGTTTAATTTCATTTATCTATCAATTATATATATATATATATATACTGAATATATATGATATATAAATCATTTTTTACATTATTTAAGTATTTAAATTATGATATAAGTAATAATAATATCAATAACATCAAGTCCAAACATGTACGATAAATGTAACAATTTTACCGAAAACGCTGCTTTAACATGGAATTTACAAAAGAATGGGTAATATAAAGTCATTAGTGAACCATATATGATATCATAACAATGAATATGATTTTTTAATAAGTAAATGACAATATTTAAATCATTATACATGAGGTTCGGATACATACAAAACATATCAGACATAAGGTAAGGGATAACTTTTCCAATATCGTTTTTATCCGAGATTGTTTATTCGTAAGTATTTACTGGGGTTATATTTATCATTAATGTCCCTATTTTCTAAAAATGGTTTCATGTACATTTGAAGTCCTTTTTACCCATTTTTTACTTTTACTACATGGTATGTAAGGAATCTTCCATTTTTTTCCATACGAGGTACTTTTTGACTTTTCTGGAAAAAGTACGAGAAGAATGTTTTTTTAACTTATATAGAATGAATGGATTTTTATGATTTCATAGAACATTCCTTCCATGAATCTTTCTTTACATGTTTTAATTTTTATTTTTAATTAACTTTTTTTAGTTAAAAATTGTATGACATTTTAGGAAAGGAAAAAATATTTTTGAAGTAGAAAGTATATTTTCCTCAAGAATGGAGTTCAAGTGTTTAATCAAAATTATTTTCCATATAAGATAATAAAGGGATATGTTTCTATCCATATTTTTACATTTATTTGATTATGTTATGATGTAATTATTTTTATGAATTCCTTTTATCTTATATGTTTTATGCTATTATGGCATGATGTTTAAGAATCCCATTTTTATTACATGGGTTTTGCTATGATTTATGATTTATGATTTTGTGGTACACATAAGAATGGTTTCATTATGACATGGGTGGGACCTATATCTCCCTCCAATGCACTGGGTAGAGATTTATATCTCATGAGATAGACATGTCTGGAATGAAAAGATTATCTGGTTCAGTGATACAGGACTGGAACGATGAGTAAACTCGATTCAGTAAGGTACTTTGTCCACTAAGATGGTTTTGGAAGGAATGCCTTGGATACTATGGAAATAATAACATGTGATTAATGGTTTTCCACAATTACATGTTTTATTCCCATGATATTTTATAATGATTTATGTTTTATTATGATCTATGACTTACGTACTACCATGTTTTATGTCATTTCTCAAGATTTTGATGTTTAAACATTATGTTCATGTTTTTAAGTTCAAATGTATATGGTTCATTTTATTTTCTCAATGCTTACCCTTACTGAGAATTTGATCTCACCCTGTATATGTATTTTCACTGGATATAAATAAAGGTTTTAGGTAACAAAACAAAAGTGTAAGATCTTTATGGGAGATGTTGAAGATCTTTCACCATGATTAAAAGATTATGTTCTAAGTTTCCAAAGACAATAAACTATTACGATCCTTGAGTGTTGGTTTTTGTTATGTATTATGTATTCTGAAAAAGAAATTTAATGTCCATGTACATCAATCTTTGGGTCTCTATAGTTGGTATTAGAGGAAAGGATTAGTTAACCTTTGGGAACTAGGATGCAAAAACTTTAGTGAGATCCCTAGTGATATTTCTAAGGTATGTGTAGGGATGTCCCTAAGGTTTAGTATAACTATAGGTTATAGTCTTAGAATTATGTTGATGATCATGAATAACCTAGGGTGAACCTATTTGTCAAGGATTAAAGAATGTGTGATATGTTAGACATCCCATAAGTGACTTTTTATGATTATGTGGTTCCTCGTTATTTTAACTATTTTTTACACCATTGTTTTTGGTTAAGCCAATGGAGGGAACCAGAAAAAATTGGGTCAACATTGAATCCAATGGAAAAATTGGTGATTATGAACAAAAAAATTGCATAATTCCTAGAAAGAGAGATATTGTGATTATTCCAAATCAGTCATCGTGATATGCGATTAACAAGGTGAACTTTAGTGGTATTCCTAATTAATTAAATAAAAGGAAGATGGTATTTTATGCATGTTCGGGTGGTGAGGAGAATAGAGAATGTAAGATTTAGATTTCTAAATAAGGGAAAAATAACCTTGATGAATACATCAAATGGAGTGGAAGACATTATCTGTGTGGGGAGAAGGTTCATAGAGTGACAGACTCTTATGGAGTTCAATGTCTTATCTGTGGAGAACATGGGCATTACCCAACTCAATGCCCTGACCTAAGAGGGTACTTCTAAACTGAGGAAGGACCAATTCCATGCCAATCATTAAAGAGGATGGATTTAAGGGCTTATGTATTGGAATTCAAGAATAATGTTGTTGATGTACTTTTATGGTATATTTAAATATCTATGTATTGCTCCATTGTTGTTTTCCATAAGAATACAGTACCGGTAACCATGAAAATTGATTGAAATATTTTTTTAAAGAAGATGATATGCGCATAATGAAATGATAAAGAGAAAAATAAATGATCTCATGACTGATATAAGGATAAATTTATATCATGGTTTGAGTATATAGAAATTTTGGGATTTCGGTATGTTTAAAGAGTTAACTTTTTACAGCATTAATGTTTTCACTAAGGTTCAATGATTATTAATTTTTCAAGAGAATACATGATGAGTGTATTTACATTTTGGGAATGTGACAAAGATGATATATCGTATGATATATGGGGGATAAATTATGGTATTCACATGCTTGGTAGATGAAATTTCTAGTAATTGTTTTCTTTATACTACGATCTTAGACAGAAGTATTTTGGATAAGCCTAATGATTGGAATGGAATATGATGGAAATAATTTAGTATTTTTTAAGGCGAGAACTTTTTTCAATATTATTGATGGAATATTGTAATAATGTAGTTTCAGAAAAAGGAAAACATGTAGGATGTGAGACAACCCGTTGCGTCGGACAAGGCTGTGGGAATTGAACACCCAACCAAAGTGCGACAGACCATTATCACCTACCACTAGCCTACAAATAGTCCCTAGTTTGTAGAAACTAGTTTTATTTTATTAAGAGGTATGATAGATGAATTATAAGTCCATTTTTAGAATTATATATGATTAACATCACCATAGATGGACATATGTATATTTGATAACTTTGGAAAACCTTTTGTTTGAGATTGATGGAATGACCCATCATTCTATCACGTGATTTGCTAACACTTAAAGAATGACAAATTCAACTTCATTTCTTTAATAGATGAAGTGGAAATTGTTCAAGGCACGAACAATAGTGATATTGTACCAAAATAAAGAAATTATTTCTTCTAATTCAAATTCTTCAACTTTAGGGAAATGATCTTGAAAACCAAAAATGTTGTCCTAGTATCCTCATATCCAATGAATTAGATGCTACCTTATATCATCAAAAATTTATGGCTTTGTGATTGTTTTCTTTTTCAAATCCATGTTCTCTATCACTCTCCATCAGAACATGATGGTAAGATTTCTCTTCCATATCCATATTTTCACATATGTTCTCCTATGTGGAAATACAGTGATTAGTTAATTTGGGTAACCGTTACATTTCATACATTAGTTTTTAATGTTGAGTTTTGGTATTCATTTTTACGATGTGGGTTTTTATTAAATAAACTTTCAAGTAGTAAACCATTTATAACCCCGATGAATTTTGAGGGTGAAATTCATTTTAAGGGCGGTATAATGTAACACCTGAAGATTTTATGAAATTTCATTGATGTCTTTTGTTTTACGCTACATGAATATTATCTTGCACTATACGCAACACCGTATTAGCTTGCAGTATTGGCACCGCTGTTCTTGGATCATGATATACACAATTTCAAGTTTGTTGGATAGTAGTTATTCTACACAACATTAACTGTATATATATATATATAATAAATTTATAAATTAAATATGGTTGGATTTTTTTATATGAAACAATAAAGGATTCTTGCACAACACGCAACCCTGACTTGGCTTGAATTACACGCTATCACGACCTTCCTCGATAGCGTGTGATGTATGCAATATTAGGTTTCACTAAACAATGATATATGGTTATAATATTATTATAAACTAGTAGTTATGAATATTATTAACTACATTTTTAATTTTATGACATTATAATTCATCTTAAACATATTATAGAACATGGTATGAGAACAATGTAAATTTTTTGGGTAAAATAAGTATTTTTTTTAAAATGCAGTTTTTGTGCCTTTTAATGGAGCACCTACTTTAAATCTAGTATTTGACATGTTAATAAGTTAAATTTGACAACATAAAATTCTTCTTTGGGAGCATGATATAAAATTTTACTTTGGATAAATTTTTCATAATATTTTGATAACATTTATATTTTAATGAATAGGAAAACCACAATATATTTTAATTAAAAAAACTTTTTTCATTGTAATAATTCATATGGTTAGATTACTATATTTAATGGTTTTAATTTATAAATAGAATATATTTTTACCATTTAATATAATTTATGTCTTTATCATTGATTTTACATTAAATTTATAGGTAAAATCATTTCAATCTTTTGCAATGTTTTAACTTTTAAAACTCATTTTCTTAACAACGTGACTAATTTTAAATTAATTTCTGCAACTTCTGTGATTTGAATTTGGAAAAATGGATTCCCTATTTGGAATCATTTGGTTCAAATTATGTTAATAAACTACTTTTTATTTTTAGGCATTATGAATAGTAACTATGGTAAACTTTATTTACCATAGTTAAAGGTAAATCGGGCAATTAAAGGTAAATATAATATTATAAAATTACCCTAACACTTGCCTTTATAAAATTGGATAATTATATTTTTCTCTAAATCATACTTGGGTCAAAATTGAATCTAATGGAAATCACTTGTATTTGATTAAGACCTTTTATTTATTTTATCTAAAGGAAAGTGAAATATGTCTCACTCAAACATTAATAATTAGATTATTTTTAATATAAGGTTATACAGAATATAAATTAGATTATAAATACTAATTTTAAATCTAAAATGTTTTTATTTATCATGGTAATTTATTTTTAATTTTATGAAATATTTAATTTCCTTAATAGCTTATATATTAATGATGTAGAAATTATTTATTTAGCGAAAAATCAATAATATAGTTTTTATTAAAATATCAATACCTATCAAAAGGACCATCAACTTGATCAAACATTATTGGTCGAGTATATATATACCCTAATAATCCAAGGGTAGATTTGTGGACCATTTGGATCCTTATAAAACAGATTAGGACATTTATATTATTTTATTTTAAATGGTGTCAAAGATTTCACCTTCATAATTTAATAAATATAACAATTTAAATGATGGGATTTTAAGATGATAAATTCGAGTAAAAATATAAATATGAAAGGTATTATATTTATCTTCATCAAAGGATTTTATTTTTAATTTCTATACAACATATAATTATATTAAATAATTATACAGAAATGTTATAATATTTATTTTATTAAGAGATATAACAAATAAATGGTTTTAAAATATTAAAATAAATAATATATGAAAAAATTATTGTGACCCATGAGTTTTTTTTGAGGGATATGACATGTTAGGAATCTATTATATATTTTGGTTTGAACATGTCTCCTGTGTGGTTTTTATTCAAATTAAAATATTGAATAGTTTCAAAATTGACACTATTGATAATTTATAAAATAACATATTATTAAATTATTTAAAAATCACAAAAAAATTAAAAACTAAAAATTGAAAATTATATGGTCTAAAAGGTTATAAAGTAACTAATTATGTGAAATTAACATCATTTATGTATGTATTTATAACAATTTAATATTTAGAATTTTATGACAACAAATAAAATTAAGTAGATTAAATAATATTAAATCAAGTTGATAAGGTTTAAAATAAACTTAAAACATGTCTAAATTTTATTGGATGATGATATTACAACTATATATCATCTCATATTCAAATTGAGTCATTTTTTGAGGTTTCTAGTGGGTTTCATTTTATTATTAATCAATATTTTTAAGGTTTCCAAAAGTGCCCCTCTCCTCTCCTGTGTAAGGGCACCGCCTCCCTCTCTTCTTCACAAAAATTTGAGCCTTCAAGATCAGCCAATGCCTACCCATTTCTCTTATGCACTTACCTAGAAACATTCTTGAGGTTCTGGTCTTCTCAAAAGACCAAATCTATTCCCTTCAGTGGAAGCGTAAAAGTGGTGCGTCGAAGAAGAGGTAATCTCTTCTACCGATTCTTTCAAGTTTCTTTCTTTTTCAACTTCTTCTTATATAGTTATTTCATTATAATGTAATAACATCAGTATCACTAATATACTGATATATTATTATAAATATTAAAGAACCCCATTTCACCTTCTATCCATCCTACGGAAAATGAAATCACCGCGCGTGCATATGTACATAATACTGTCTCCACGCCGTGGTGTAATCAGTTTTCCCACCACCACCTTACTTGGATGGGTATAATGGTTTAAAGAATAACTATATATGGTTTTTATAAAATCATATGTATGCTGAGATATTATATCATCCACTCCAATTCCATTCAATAATCATGGGAATGTCATCGTCGCTCATGCGTACGTACGGATTACCATCTCCACGATGTGATGAGATTCATTCTCCATGTTAACCATTCAAGAATGATTATAAAGTATATATAATGAATAATAATGGAATATATAACATAATAATTCTACTGGAATTATTTATGTATATATATATATGTCATCTACTTACTTCGATTCAAGTCAATAAGGAAAGGAAAACAGTGTTCATGCGAACGTACGGCATGCCGTCTCAATGAACAGTGTGTTTCATTTCTTTTATCTATCTATAATATATATATACTGAATATTTATGATATATAAATCAGGATTTTCATTATGTAAGTAATTAAATCATTATATAATTTATAATAATATCAAGAACAACAAGTCCAAACACGCACGATAAATGAAACGATTTTACCAAAAACTCTTCTTTAACATGGAATTTACAAAAGAATGAGTAATATAAAGTCATAAGTGGACCATATATGATATCATTATGATTAATATGATTATTTAATAAGTCAATGAAATTATTTAAATCAATATATAAGAGGTTCTGATACATAATAAGCATATTAGACATAAGGTAAGGGATAACATTTCCAATCTTGTTTTTATCTGAGATTGTTTATTCGTAAGTATTTATAGGGGTTATATTTATCATTCATGTCCCTTTTTTTCTAACAATTGTTTCATGTATGTTTATAGTCATTTTTACCCATTTTTTACTTTTACTACATGGTATTTAAGGAATTTTTTTTTGTTTACCATAAGAGGTAATTTTTGACTTTTCCGGAAAAAGTTCGAGAAGATTGTTTATTTAACTTATACGGCATGAATGGATTTTTATGATTTAATAGAACATTCATTACATGAATCTTTCTTTACATGATTTAAATTTTATTTTTAATTAAATTCTTTTAGAATAAACTTTTATGACATGTTAATAAAGGAAAAATGTTTTTGAAGTAGAAAGGATATTTTCCTCAAGAATGGAGTTCAAGTGTTTTATCAAAATTATTTTCTTTCTAAGATAATATAGGGTTCTGTTTCTATCCATATTTTTACATTTATTTGATTATGTTATGATGGAAGTATTTTTATAAAGTCCTTTTATCTTATATTGTTTATGTTATGATGGCATGATGTTTAAGAATCCCATTTTTTTTACAAGGTTTATGCTATGATATATGATTTTTGATTATGTGAAACACATAATAATGGTTTCATTATGAGATGGGTGGGACCTATATCTCCATACAATTCATTGGGTAAAAATTTATATCTCATGAGATAGACATGGCTAGAATGACAAGTTAATCTGGTTCAGTGATACATAACTGGAACGAAGAGTGAACTCGATTCAGTAAGGGACTTTGTCCACTACGATGGTCTTGGCAGGAATGGCATGGCCTCTATGGAAATCATAACATGTGCTTAATGGTTTTCCACAATTACATGTTTTATTCCCAGGCTATTTTATCATGATTGATGATCCATTATGATCTATGCCTTACGTACTATCATGTTTTACGTCATTGCTCAAGATTTTGATGTTTAATAATTATCTTCATGATTTTAAGTTCAAATGGATATGGTTTGTTTTATTTTCTCCATGATTACCCTTACTGAGCATTAGAGCTCACCCTTTATATGTTTTTCTCCCATGATATAAAGAACGGTTTTAGGTTAGAAAACAAAAGGGGATGATTTTTATGGGAGATGTTGAAGATATTTCACCATGATTAGAAGATTATGTCTCGTGTTTCCAAATACACTAAACTATTATGATCCTTGAGTGTTGGTTTCTGATGTATTAAGTATTCTTTAAAATTAATTTAATGTCCATGTACGTCATGCTTTGGGTCCTTATACTCATTATTGGTTGATAATGATGATCCTCTCACCTAAAAGGAAGCAGTTGAAGGCACAGACATTGCCAAGTGGCAAGAAGCCATGAATTCTGAAATGGATTCAATATACCAAAACCAAGACTATATTTTGGTAGATCCTCCAGATGATGTGAATCCTATTGGTAATAAATGGGTATTCAAGAAGAAACTGGACATGGAGGGGCAATTCAGTACCTATAAGGCATGACTAGTTGCAAAAGGTTTTAGAAAATATCAAGGAATTTATTATGATGAAACCTTTTCACCTGTTGAGATGCTGAAATCCATCAAAATCCTATTATCCATTGTCTCTTACTATGACTATGAAATTTGGAAAATGGATGTAAAAACAGTATTCCTTAACGGAAACCTCCATGAAGATGTCTATATGACAAAAACTGAAGGGTTTGTGACTCTAAAGGATTCCAACACGGTATGAAAGTTGTAGAAATCCATTTATGGATTAAAGCAAGCATCCAGGTCATGGAACATTCATTTTCATGAAGCTGTAATGGAATTTTTCTTTTTTAAGAATGAATGTGAGCCTTGTGTATACAAAAGGTTTAGTGTAAGTGCAGTCGTTTTCCTAATAGTATATGTTCATGACATTTTACTAATTAGAAATGAAGTACATGTCTTACAGTCAGATAAGGAATGGTTGCATAACTATTTCTCCATGAAAGAATTGGGCGAGGCAGCATATATTCTAGGGATAAAGATCCATCATGATATATCCAAAAGAATGTTGGGCCAGAGTCAAAGTACATACATTGAGAAGGTACTAAAGAGATTTAGAATGGAACAGTCCATGAGTGGATTGTTACCAGTGTCACATGGAATTCATCTTTCCAAGAAAATGTGTCCTCAAACACATGAGTAAAGAAAGAAAATGGCAAGGATCACTTACACATCCACGATTGGATCAGTTATGTATACTATGCTATGAACAAGGCTACATGTTTCATACGCATTAAGCACATTCAGCAGATATACAGATGATCCTGGAGACTTCCATTGGATGGTAGTCAAAACTATACTTAATTATTTGTGTCATACTAAGGATATGTTCCTGGTTTATGGAGGAAATGAGGAAGTAGTCATAAAAGGACATGTAGATGCTAGTTTCCAGACTAATAAAGATGACATGAAGTTTCAGAATGGATAAATCTTCAGTTTGAATAGAGGTACAGTGAGCTGGAAGAGCTCAATGAATGGTGTGGTGGCAGATTCTACCGCAGAGTCTGATTATATCGTAGCATCTTAGGCAGCTAAAGAAGCAGAATGGATGCCAAGCTTCGTTCAAGAGGTGGATGTCGTACCTAGAAAATAAAGATCCCATCACACTCTATTGTGATAATACTGCAGATGTGGAACTTGATAAAGAGTTAAGGTCACATCAGTGAAAAAAGCACATACTTCAAAAGTATCATCTCTTGACGGATTTTTCTCAAAAAGGTGATGTTGCAATGAGCAGTATATCCACTAAAGACAACGTGGCAAACCACTTGACTAAAGCCTTGAATTAGTAGATACATGATCATCATTTGAGGTTTAGCATACTAAAAGTCGTAGGAAGTTGGCTCTAGTCCAAGTGGGAGTTTGTTAGAGTTGGTGTCCCGAGAACCAACTATTTGTAGATTGATTACACTAATGTAGACTTATTATATATTGTTCACTGTTTTTTATGAATATAATATAATAATGTTCTGGAATATTTGTTGCATTAATAAGGTGATGGATGATCCCCTCCATGATGAGAACTTTTTAATTTTATAACAATTTTCTTAAATAATGTTCTATAGCTGGATGACATACTATGATAGGACACATAGTATACAGACCATCATGTGCGAGTACTCGTAAGAAGACGAGACTCTCTCTCACGGAGTCAGCACTTGGTAATCTCCAAGATGATATATTTTGATAATAGACCCTCTTGTAGTAATTCCAAATTTCTTGGTGTTATCGGACATTACTATCTGCGAGCGTGTGTAATGGTCCTTAGACTGGAAGATTATCATTAACTCATGTCATGACTCACGCACTTAGATTTACTGACGAAAACTGTCACACTGACAGTTGGCAGGAAGTAGGGTACATTGGGTGTATCACAAGTGACATGTTGTTAATGGATAAGTCAAGGAAGGATTTTTCCCTTCTATTTATGGAAGTTGATATATCGTCCCTTTGATTGAAATAGAACTTTCGCATGAAATACAATGAATATGGTGTAACGAAGAGTTTATTTTAGGTATTCAAAGAACAACGGATCAAGCATATAGGTTTATGACACTTCCATGAAACCTTCTTGATGAAATATTGAGAAAAAGGGATTAAATTACACAGTAATCATTTGTATGAGGTGACACGTCAATGCAGCGTAAACTTCTTTCTCTTGGGTGCCTTGACCCATTGCTATAATGTAATCTTGGACTTTAGGAAAGCTCGCCTAAGGCCAATGGGAAAGAGTCCTAGAGGGTCACACACTATGTGTATTCAAGTATCCCAAGTAGAATAAAGACTATTCCCATATGTGGTTTAATAATTATTCAAGGAATCTTAAATCATTTTAATGATCGAGGAAGAATAAAATAAAAACAAGTACACGCCATGTATTTATGCTTACATGCTGTGTAGTTTTCAATTTTTAAAGGGAATGAAAAACAAGTACACGCCATGTAATATTGATTACACGCCGTGTATTTTCCCTTTTGGAAAAAAAGTACATGCCATGTATTTATGATTACACACCCTGTAGCTTTCCTTTTGTAAAACAAGTACACACCGTGTATTTATGATTACACGATGTGTAGTTTTTCTAGTCTAGATTTTGAGGATATAATGTTGTTTTATTAAATGATATTTCTTATAGTCAGTGTGGGCACATGTCAAGGAATTAATGATTTGACATTGGGGTTTTCAACAAGAGTTAATGAAATAAATAAAACATGTAACACGTTTATCTATTTTCATAACTCTATTAACCTCAAACCCGATTATAAAGATCCTTACAACCCTAACACTTTTCCCCCAATCGTTGTGCACAACAATTCTGGAGAATTCTCTCAATCCTGAAAGAAATCCTTCCTCCAAGAACCCTCTCAAGAATGAGAGAGATCCTCTTCCATCGTATCAAGATGATATTAGGCGGACAATGCAAGAAAAGGTTTCTCCATGCTAGCACCCATAGAAACCTTTGGCAACATCCAAAGATACGTTGTGCACATGTGGGTCACTGCTATAGGAATTCTACACTTGGATTCCACAACACAACGACGAATAACATCAGAATGTGATCATGAATATCAACGAATAAGGAACATGCAAAAGGTACTTATATTCAATTGATTAAATTAATTATAATCAATGTGTAATGATCCTACGATGTTGTTCCAGGACTTTTGTTTTTCTTTGTCTTTTTCTATTATTTGATTCATGGAGATTGGAGTTTATCCTCATATTGATCCCAGATTGATCATTTCTAATGACGAAAATCCAAGTGAGAATATCCACCCATGCGCTTCCACTGTGCCCAGAACCATCACTTACTGGAGGATATCAAATCCATGATAAGGAAGTTAGTACTTTCACCAACCAAGAAAAGAATGAATATCAACTAAATTATAAGGTATGTAATACATTACTTTTCTCTATGACTAGAAATATAAATAACCAAATTTCATTTTGTGAATTAGAAAATTTTATTTGGAATAAACTCTATGTTACTCAATTTAGAACATCAAAAGTTATTGAAACTAGAACAACCATGCTCAGAGATAAATATCATGGTTTCTGATTTCATTTTGGAGATCCCATATATAAGGTACAATAATGATTCATTACTTTTGTCTATAGTTTAAAGTATAAGGATGAGAAAGGTTTAGATGATGAAGATCTTGTGGACAAGATCATAGACATCATACCTAACATGTGGGAATCTAAGTGAACAGTCATAGATGAAAATATAAAGGTTACCAAGATTTATCTATATTAACTATTTGGAAAACTTCTTCAACATGAAACTAGAATGAAGAGAGATGATAATAATAATTAGAAGATTAATGTAAACGGAAGTGTTTCTTTTACAACAACTTCAAATCAGATGAATGTTCGGACTCCTTAAAGGGTTACGAGATTTAAGTCTATGAAAGTCACTGTTTTATCTAAATCTAGTGAAATTGAACATTCTGAGAATGAACTAGCTAATCCTGCTCAAAGGATGAACAAGAGAGTTGGGAAGAAATATTTTTCAGTATAGATACAAGAAGAAAGAAAACAAAAGATAACAATGACTTAGAAGTCACATGTTACAAATTCCAAATAGATGGTCATATAAGACCAGATTTTCCTATGCTTAAGAAAATGGATAGAAAGGAAAAGCATTCTGAGATGAATAAAAATATGTACTACAGGGCTAAAGCTAAGAATGTTTTGAAATCCAATGACACCTGAAGTGCCACTGGGGTATACTCTTCTGATGAATCCTCAGAGTATTAATCTTATGGACTAAAGAATCCTGGTTTACTATCTAGATTACATATTGAAAATCATTGTCTTATATAAAAGGTACAAAATGCTGAATCTATCACATTTTTATTTTTAAATGAAAATTACAGTGATAATAGATATTATGAATCTTAAGATGAAGAATCTACTTCTGATGATGATAATACTTTACCTACCTTTTAAGATGTTTCTAGGTTTGCTACACTTTTTGATAATGAAGATTCTAAAATCAAAAAAAATCTTGATAAGGAAAATTCTAGAATTTATATTCATACTAAGGAAGTATCAGATCGTTCTAAAGATATTGATAATAAAAATTTTTTATTTTGATAGTATTTCTAAAATCATTGAGGAAGTTAATTGTAAGAAGGATAAAATTTCTAATGATCTTGAAAATGTAATTTCTATGAAAAATATTTTATAGAATAACTCTAGTTCAAAATAATAATGTTTTTGAGGATAAAAATTTGTTTATTAAACTAAAATCCGAAATATTTACCATGAGGAAGTGTTTGTTAGACATTACCTTAGGTATGGAAAATTTTGATAAAATTTATTCCAAAATAAGACCAATAAAGAATAGTTCTGGTTTTTGTTTTACCCATTCTAAACATATTTTTAGTAATAACTTTTTTGTTCTTCAAAGTGCTCAATTCTGAACTAAACATCAGTGTAGTGGACATTGGGTGAATAGTTGTTCCTTAAATAAAACCCAGTCTTTCAGTTTTTATAAAACTTATTTTTCCATGAAAATGTGGATTCATGGGATTTTTCTTTCTTAAATTTCAATATCCAAGAAAGTTTGGATTTTGAAAGTCTAACTCTTTTATTCTCAGGAAAATAGAGAAGGTACCAACAGCAATACATGGAACACAGATACTAGATGTTCATGCCATATGACTGGTAACAAAAACTACTTTGATAAATATTATCAAGACGAAAGGATTGAAAGTAACTTCCAGAGATAATTCTCTGGGATAAATTATTGGTATAGGTAACGTTGTTCTTCTTGGGAAAACATTGATTTAAAATTTTTTATTCATTAAGGGACTGAAGCACAACCTCATTAGCATAAGTCAATTATGTGATGAAGGACACCTTGTGAATTTTAATAATGATAAGTGGTTAGTAGACAATTCCATGGAAGAGTTTATTGTTTCTTACCACAGGCAAGAGAATGTATACACACTAAACATAGAAGTCCTTATGAGCCATGATCTACCTTTCTTTAGTGCAGTGGATGATCAATCTTGGTTATGCCATATAAGGCTAGGAAACTATATCCTTAAGAACCTATGAAAACTTTTTATGAAGAATCTAGTTAAGGATCTACCAAAGCATAGATTTGATTCTTCAAAAGTCTGTGATCCTTGTCAATATTGCAGGAAACATAAATTAAGTTTTAAATCAATTAGTGATGTCCCAACATTTGATGCATTAAAGTTGGTTCATATGGATCTTTTTGGTCCAACAAAAACTGGGAGCATTGGTGGAAAATATTATGTATTTGTCTTGGTTGATGATTACACTATATTTACATGGGTCTATTTTCTAGAAAATAAATATGAAGCATTTTCTTATTTAAAAATTTTTATATCCCAAGTTAAAAATGAGAAAGAACACACATTGATAACTATTCATAGTGATCATGGAGGAGAATTTCAAATTTCAAATTTTAAAACTTTTAGTAGTAAAGAAGGCATTACTCATAACTTCTCATATCTGAGAACTCCTCAATAGAATGATGTTGTTGAAATAAGAAATATAATTCTTCAAGAGATAACTCGAACCATGTTGAGTGAATATTTTATAAAAAAAAAATTTTGGGGCGAAGCTATAAGTACTGCTTTTTATACTATAAATCATGTTTTGATTATACATGTTCTTAATAAAACACCATATGAGTTATGGAATAGTAGAAAACCTAGACATTCCTACCTCAAGGTATTTGGGTGAAAGTTTTTCATTCTGAGTACTAAAGATAATCTACAAAAATTTTCATGAAAATCTAATGAAGAAATTTTCTTAGGGTACTCCACAAATTCTAAGGCCTATAGTGTTTTTAATAAAAACACATGTATTGTTGAAGATACAGTACATGTTAAATTTTATGAAACTGGTCCATTTTTTTAAACAACCTAAACCTACATCCTCGGATATGTTTTCAAATAGTGATTTCAACCCTCGATAGAACATTCTTCTGATAAGGATAATGTCCAAGAAAATGGTTCTGAGACATTTACCCTAGAAGATTTCCAACCATGTGTTGAAGAACAGGTTTTACAAGACCCAAATCAGTTGTTTCTAAAGAATCATCCCAGTGATAGTGTCATTGGTGATGTAAATCAACCTGTATGGACTTGAAGTTTCTTCAGAAATGAAGTAGAACATATAGAATTCCTTTCCCAATTAGAACAAAAAAACACTGATGAATCTTTAGGTGGTGATGATTGGATGAAATCCATGTAAGATGAGATAAATGAATTCAAAAGGAATAAATTCTAGACCTCGGTTGAGAGACCTAAGGAAACTCCTGTTATGGGAGTAAAATGGGTCTTTAGATATAAGTGTGATGAAAATGGAATCATAGTAAGAAATAAGGCCAGATTAGTTGATAAAGGCTATAATCAACAAGAAGGAATAGAATATGAAGAAACCTATAATCCAGTATCTACACATGAATCTATTCTCATTTTAATTTCCTTTGCATAATTCGTTAATTTCAAACATTTAAAATGGATCTGGAATGGGATTTCCTTAATAGTTATGTTCAAGAGGATGTTTTTATTGAACAACCTCCTGGTTTTGAAGATACAAAACATCCAGAACATGTTTACAAACTTACCAAATCTTTGTATGGACTTGAGCAAGCCCCTAGATCCTGGTATGATAGACTTACAAAATTTTTTCTTCAATATAATTATATTAATGGAAATTCATATCAAACTTTTTTTATAAAGAATGATAAGAAAAATGTTTTAATTGTTCAAATTTATGTAGATGACAATATATTTTGTTCAAATCATCAATATTTAACTAATTCCATTATAGATCTAATGAAATATGACTATCAAATGAGTATGATGGGTGAGTTAACATTTTTCCTTGGTTTTAAAATTTCTCAAAAATAAGATGGAACATATATATCTCAAAATTAGTATATTAAATATATTCTTAAAAAGTATATATATGACAACACTAAGAGTATAATTACTCCAATTAGAACATCAAATTCACTTCATCTTAACAAATCTGGGAAACTAGTAGATCAAACATCTTCTAGATGTAGGATAAGAAGTCTATTATAATTGAAAGCTAGTCATCCAGACTTAATGTCTTCAGTATGCTTATGTACCAGATATCAATCCAGTCCTAAGGAATCTCATTTAAAATCAGTGAAAATAATATTTCACTATTTAAAGGGAACCATGGATTTATGACTCTTTTATACTTATGGAAATGATTTTGTTTGGAAACGTTTTTCAGATACTGAGTTTGGTGGATGTAAAATGGATAGAAAAGTTACATCTGTAACTTGTCATTTCTTAGGAGATTCATTAGTTTCTTGGTCATGAAAAAAGTTAAACTGTATAGAACTATCCACTATTGAAGCTAAATATGTAGCAGCTAGATATTGTTTTGCTCAAGTGTTTTGGATGAAACATACACTCACATACAATGGTAGTATTTTTACCAAAACATAAATTTTGTGTGATAATACAAGTTCCATTTCCCTTGGTAAAAACCCTGCACATCACTCTCATGTAAAAAACATAGATATTAGGAATCACTTTCTTTGGGATCACACACAAAAAATGAGATATAATTCTTCAATTAATCAGAACACAAGATAAACTTGCTAATAATTTCACAAAATCCTTGCCATCTGATAGATTTGAATACATTAAATAGAATCTATGAATGATAACCATAAGGTAATATCCCTTGTTAACTTCTTGTTAAACCTATCTCTTTGAAATAATATATGCTTTTTTACAGAGGGAGTACATCTGTTTGTTTCATTTTCAAATTTTTCGAAGTCTAGATAATTTTTCATTTTCAAAAAATTTGTAATGAAGATTTTCTAAATTTTCATAATTAATATTTTATACATTTCTGTAATAAATATTTTCTATATTTTCGTAATGAAAGTTTTCAAAAAATATTAATGAAGATTTTGTAAATTTTAATAATTAATATTTTCTAAATATTCGTAATGATGAGTTTATATATTTTTGTAATGAGGATTTTCTAAATTTTCATCATGAAGATTTTCTAAATTTTTGTAATGAAATTTTTTTACATTTTCTTAATGAAGATTTTCTAAATTTTAATAATAGAGATTTTCTAAATTTTCTTAATGAAGATTTTATAAATTTTTGTAATGAATATTTTATAAATTTTTCATAATGATGATTTTATATATTTTTCGTAATGAAAATTTTTGTAGTCAGTATTTAAAATTATTTTCTAACCAAATTTTTGGAATCTAAATTTCTTCAAGAAGAATCTTCCTTATTACAAATAATCTTCCTAGCAATGTGAATGGTATGTTTCCTTTCTCAAATTTTTCTAATCAGTTTTACTTGTTGATATTTTCTTTTTTTTTAATGTTTTTGGATTTTCTTTTACTTAAATCTGAATGTTTTTCTCAAAAACCTCAAAATATCAAATTCTACCAAAATTTCCTTGCGGCTATTATCTCAACCGTAAAATCATATCAAGATGTTTTTCAGCTGTTAGATCAATGAGAGAAGATGGACTATCAACTCAAACACCTATATAAAGAATGCCCCAATGGTTTTCCTACATCAAAACTCAATCCTTCACCTACAGAAGCTTTTCTCTCCAAAATAATCTCGTTCCAAAATTCTCAAATCTTTCTTACAAGCAAAAGTCTGCTAAATTCTCCTCTCAGAAAGACATTTCAACTATCAAACAAGTATCTGAATGGTGGATATATAGAGAAAGGTTAGTTGATCCCATGTTTTTTTCAATGTTGGATTCAATTACCTCTACGAATATAAAGCTAAATGGGTGGGAAAGTGTTTGTATATCCAAACCAAAGGCACAAGATCTGGTGTATCCGGACTTGTTAGTTTAGTTCTATGAATCAGTTAGCTTTTTCAAGGAAGAAGGAAGAGATATGTTTTATTTCAAGAGATATGGTAAGACTTATGCTCTTTCTTACAACAAGGCAGCCGGTTTTATTAGAATTTCTTATGAGGGTAAGGCAGAGTTCTGCTCACACAAGCTTGCTGATGTAAAAGTATCTTTTTTAAAGGAAAATGATCTTTCTTGTCTTGGTCTTTCAGAGGTAAAGACTTCGATGATTCTTCACCTATCTAAAAATTTTCATATTCTTGAATTATGAGTTCAAGGATTCATCGTTCAAAGAAAAGGTGATAAGGATACTCTAAAGAAGAGTGACATGTATATCTTGGATTTCTTGTAGAACCTAAGAGTGATAAACCTGGTTAAGCATATTCTTGTTATGATTGAAAATATAAATAATTGAAATCTTGAAGGCTTCGGTAGAGGCTATTAAGGCCCATTAAGATAATATTACAGCCTTAGAAAAGTATACTGAAGATCAGGATCAACTTCTCAAACATGCAGAGAAAGATTACAAGGAGATCAAAAAGCTAAAACCATAGTGAAGAAGTTGATTCCAAAGGAGAAGGAAAGATAATCGTTCTCAATTACGATCTTTTTTTGTCTTTCTTCCTTTTATAAATCTTTCTAATCATAATGAAATTTTTTGGTTGTTTGTATTTTGTTTTCTAGTACTAATATTTCAGGTACAAATTTTTTTTTTCCATTTACTTTAATCCTTTTTGAAAATCACAAAGGGAGAGAATGTAATGTCTAAAAGAATACCAAGTAAATTAAAGAATAAATTTATCTAAGTCAGTGGGAGTTCATCTAAGGTGGATTTTTCTTCATAATGATTTTCATATTGAAGATAATAAAATATCTTTCAGAAAATCAGAATACAATCCTTAATGGTTCTAAAGCCTAAGGGGTAGTTAGTCGTATTCACTATGATCCATTAGTATTCGGAGATGAGTTTTTATTTTTCATGTTCACAAAAATTCTATGTCCCTATACTCTTTTTCATATGGATATTTGTGCTTTCCAAAAAGGGGGAGATTTTTGAGTTAATATGGTTTCCTTATGACTTTTCCATTCCTTCATGTTTTGAAAATTACCAACACTATATATTATAGAAAATTTATTTTTCCCTAAGATTTATCTTAATAAGGAATATTTTCCTCCCCTATGGAAAATTCATCCTTACCTATTTTTATTGTTCATATTTCAGTACTTCTAGATCTAACTCATTTTTTTTCCTAAGTGTAAAATTTGGTTTCTTAATGAAAAACCTCGTAATTCAATAAATACTTAGATATAGAGGATTCTATTTCATGATACGAATTCAGGTTCTGAATTCTCAGAATTCAGACTCTAAACTATTATGAATTCAAACTCCGAGTTTGATAAATTCAGACTCCGAAATCTTATGAGTTCAGACTCCAAGTTATCTGAATTCAGACTCTAATCTATTATGAGTTCAGACTTCGAGTCCTCTAAATTAAGACTCCGAACATTTATGTTTTCAGACTCAGAGTTTTTTTAATTCAAACTCCGAACTCTTATGAGTTCAGAATCTAAGTTTTTTAAATTCAGACTCCGAACTCTTATGAGTTCAGACCCCGAGTTCTCTAAATTCAGACTCTGATCTTTTATGAGTTCAGACTCCGAGTTCTTCAAATTCAAACTCCGAACTCTTATGAGTTCATACTCCTAGTTCTCTAAATTCAGACCTCGATATCTTATGAATTCAGACTCTGAAATTTTATAAATTCAGACTCCGAACTCTTATGAATTTAGACTCCGAACACTTAGGAATTCAGACTCCGAATTCAGGTTATAAATTCACTAGAAAACAGAATTCAGATGTCCATGTATTATAGACTCTGAATATTGTTTTCCTTAGACTATTAATTTTTTCCTTATACTCCGAAAAAATGGTTTTTGGTTAAGAAACCATTATTTTGCTTAACATTTATATAGTTATGAAACGATGTTGTACATTCTATTTCTAACCAACCGTTGTTTGAGTGACATGTGTACAGGTCCATTTGAGATTCAAGGAAAAAATATGACCATTGGATGAGGGAGCCGAATTTTGGAGATGTGCCTATATATAGGAGCTCATTTGAATGAGTAAAACATTTTTCTACCACTCGAGAGATTACATTTTGTTAAAGTGATTTCTATAGAAACAGACTCTCTTTCTTAGTGTGTACTAAACTTCTTGTTCATATTGCTTCATGAAACTACGAATGTTTCTATGTACATTTGAGGGATTTCAGGCTTAGGAAGATAGAAGTTTCGACTACCTTAATGTTCAAGGACATCCTTACTGACGAAGATAGAGGTGCCGAAAACCTTGAAGTTTGAGGGCTTGCAAAGATAGAAATACATATTCTGAAATTCTTATCAAGGGATTACCCTGGTGTGGGTAAGACAGACTTTCTTGAATACATAAATCAAGGGACCTTTATCCAAGGTTGTGGGATACCCTACTCTTTGGTTCAAATGATTTTATTTGTGTTACTTGTATTGTTTCAAGTTTATTTTCCACTACATTTTGAATGATAAGGAATGTATAACTATCTTATACTTCCTTGTACTTTTGTACACTCTAATTAGAAAGATTCTATATTCATTAAGGTAGAATATTTTATTGTAATGTTTTCTTAAGTTTCATTTCTGGAACCATATTTTCAGAACCTAGCATGTTTGTAGAACGAAGAGGTCTTGTGAATTTACCTCGTTTAACATTGTCAAACATATTTTTTCTTAAGGTTAAAAATGAAAGTTTTTATACCAAATTTAAAGGTTCCAAATGAATTTTTAAAGTATATAATTCACCCCTATTGTATATTGATAATCTACATTCATATTTCAATCCTACAAAGCTCACTGATAAATAAAATTGGGTGATAGATCTAACTATCAATGATACATTAACATGGAATATAAATTCGACTTTCTAACCAATATATTGGAAGTGAACCTATAAAAAGGGCATTTCGAAACCATATGAAATAATTTTTTGGGGAACTATTAATATATGAAGTAGATGATGTGATGATGTTTTATCATGTGATGATATAAATTGGTTCCTAGCAAGTTAAAAAAGAACACTTCAGATATATGAGAGTAGGTCAGATATACAACAAATGGACCACCATTCAATGTATCAGATTCATCTGTTTATTATTATTCATCAAAAATAAAATCATATGATGGAGTCATCAGATTATAATAATGAAAAAAGATCACATAACTAATGTATAGAGTAGTTACATGCATATGATAGAGTCCAACTGGACGAAGTCATTGGATATAGAACATACTATATAGATTCAATGAGTTGATCATTTCTAAGTAATTTTTAGACATGTTATTAAAAAGTATATATTTAGTATATCGATATATTCTAAATATTGGGATAAAGTTTTAGGGGAAAAATAATTTCAAGAGAGATTTTAATGATCCTTAATATATTATACATGTGAAGGTGATCCATCTTTCGTGTGAAGGAAGATGAGATTAATCTATAGTGGATAAGGAAAAAAGAAATAAATAGATTTTACATTGGGGTGTAACTAGTTACTAAAAAAGATTTTTTATGAGAGGTATATTGAGTTGTGACATCAATAGGATTCAAATAGGATATTTTTTTATAACCAAATATAGTAGTAAAAATTAGTTCATGGTGTATAACATGAGTAAAATGGAGGACAAATTACATTGGATTGAAACTATATACTTCTTGTTCCTTTTTTAATCCTGAAAAAGTTATTAGTAAAAGAATCAATTTTAGGGTAATAACCAACATGGAAATGAGTAGGTCACTATATCAAAACTTTTAAATATTGTGTGTTGATATCTATTTATATTTCTTTAATATGATGATGATGTTTAGATTTATATTATATTAGCTCATAACTATTACAACATTCAGTTGGTAGTAAATGTTTCCTAACAAATTTGAGAATCATTCCTATAAAAGAACAACAAGGAGTTGTCACTAATTTACCATATTCTCCCTAGTTATCCTAAATTAATCTGGGAAACATCATAAAGGGGTTTTTCTTCTTTTTCAATGTTTTAAATGGATCTACAGTTTTAGATAAATTGATATCATGAGTATAGTAAAATCCTATAATATAATCATAATTATACACATACATTGTATCCAACTGATTTACAAAACATTAAACGAACTAAATTATTAAAGATCGAATGAAACAAACTTCTATGTCAAGAAATACTAATGAAAATTTATATCTAATATTTTGAACATATACATAGAAAACTCCTGATATAGATAATTTCATTAAAGGAAAAATAATATAGTTCTCAAATACATTATGTAATCCTCATTGTATCTTTGATAAACTACACTGACATTGATGATCATACAAACAAACTTGTAAAGATGAAAAAATTTATCAGTTGAATTTACCCTTGTTTTAATTATGTTATATAGTATAATAAACAAAACATACATAAAGATCCCAACAAAAATATCATTCTCATAAAATATTAATGAAATATGAGATATTTATATAAAATAAGGATATTATACATATGGAATAGTAGACAACAAATGAAATAGTAACAGAAGAAATAAGAAAACTAATCCAGCCAAAATTAAAAATAAAATTTAAACATCGTAATAATAAAAATATGAAATATTTATATTGTAGTAGAATTAAATAAATGTTTTAGAAATGATAAATTAAGTATTGATATTTTTGTAAAAAATAAAAGTTTGTTTGAAATTAGATAATAAATATAATAAATTAAAAAAATTATTTTCATCAAATATATTCATAAATTAATTTTTTTTCTAATTATTTGAAGAATATTTAATGACACACTATTGACGCTCCTTTTTCATCACATTTTCTAAAAGAATGGAAAGGAAAATGACGTAGAAGAAATTGATTCATCCTTTGAAGAAAATATCCAAAATCGACAAAGGGATGAACAAGTAGATGATTGCACATGAGTCGCACAAGTTTCTTCATCGTCGCACGAGTTCACTTGCGTGATGCATTATGGTCGCGCATTGCGCGACCTAAGTGATAACCACCCGGGGTCTTCTTCTTCCTATAAATAGACCCTGTGGGCCCCCCATTCGAGGGAGGAATTTTTCCAGAAACTCAGATTTGAGCTCCCGGCGCCCTAGTCTCTTCTCAAAGCTTCTAAGACACTTCTAAGGTAATTTCGTACCTAGAACGGAATATCTAAAGAGGGGGAGGAAGGCCTAAGTGTTGAAACTCATCAACACTTGCGCGCCTAGGTGGCTATCCCTTAAGGGAAATGGCCACACTTGCACGCCACCTTACTCCTTCAATAGAACCTGCGCGTCCCTCTTCTGGAAGAACCTCAAGGGGATTCTAAAGGCTTTAATGAAGAGTCACTCAAGTATTACCCTACTGGGTGAACATCGCGTAAGTACCCAACGTGTCACGCAGGTATACCTGCACAACCAACACTTGCGCGCCCACGCAGTACATGCACGCCTGCCAAGACTTGTGCGCCCCTGCCTTTTTGGGTGCCCTTCTTGCCCATTTTTCTCCTCTTAAGCCATTCCACCTCTCCTATTCAATATTTAGTCTTCAAGACACTCTTCAAATCCATTTATGGCATGATTTCTTGATTTTACTTCCTTATATAAAAGGAATTCTGTGGAATATCTCTCAAAACCTAGTGATTTATACATCTTTATGTCACTAAAGATTGAGATTTCATTCATTCAACCTCATCCTTTGATGAGAGAATCCAACCTGGTCTTCCTTTTTAGGAATAAGTCCCAGTCATAATTCCTTTAACCTGGGCTTCCTTTTCAGGAATAAGTCCCAGTCATAATTCTTTTAACCTGGGATTCCTTTTCAGGAATAAGTCCCAGTCATAATTCCTTTAACTTGGGCTTCCTTTTCAGGAATAAGTCCCAGTCATAATTCCTTTAACCTAGGCTTCCTTTTCAGGAGTAATCCCCAGTCTCAAACATGCACATCCTCCTTAGGAGTAAGCCCCATGTCCCTTAATTTTTTTAAATCTCTTAACATGGGCCTCATTTTCAGAAGTAAGCCCCAGTCTTAATTTATCTTAACCAGTCCTAATTTAACTTTGAATTGGGATTCCTTTTCAGGAGTAAAACCCAATCATAAGTCCTCTCCTAATTTAGGCCTCCTTTTC
Source organism: Viscum album (assembly GCA_963277665.1). Lineage (NCBI taxonomy): Eukaryota > Viridiplantae > Streptophyta > Magnoliopsida > Santalales > Viscaceae > Viscum > Viscum album. The sequence continues at coordinate 432,899,265 of OY728139.1, forward strand.
AGGAGTAAGTCCCAAGTTAGATTATTCAAAATCTCCATAAAGTACATATACCTTTATGGACCATGCTCCTGGATTTCTTCCGTGAAGTTAATCCCAATCTTCATTTATCTTGGCAGTCATACATGCATAATCCCCACGTTATTTCTTATGATTGCATATTTTATGACACAATTGTCTAATTTTTACCAATACCTCTTGTTTCTCACATTGATCATGACTCACAGATCTTAGAGTGTAAAAGTAATTATGACATTTTTCTTTCAGCCATCAATCATAAACATCATACTCCCTTACTCGAACTATGTGGGTTCTGATTCCTTTTCCGAAAAAAATAAAGGATACGTAGGTAGCCCATCTGCGAGTTCGATCCCAACTCTGAAATAATCCATGTCCTTCTGAATGACAAAAAACTTCAAGTGCCCTACTGAGTGGCTTTAAAACCAGTATGGTCATCATAATGACCAAGAGACTTCTATATAAATTTTTCAAAGGGTACCATTGGCCAAGAATCTTTAATAAATACAGATGATTCTCTATCGATGAAGAACCTCGAATACATATAAAATATTCTCAAAATTTCCTACATATCGATCATTTATTTTCAGATCTAAAGGAAAACTCATTTTTATACATGGTAATGTAATAAGGATTCATGAGAAAAACTTAAATCTATAAAGAGAGTCCCGGAGTAGACAATAATTCCCCTCAAAAAGGTGTGATGAGTCCGACCTCCCATCCTCTCGACCAATGAAAATTCCTAAGCCTTATCAGTCCACAAACTAATGAGCGCCTTCCTTTGGAAAGTAGGTCTGAATGGATGTGGAATCATTGGATGTTTCTGGTTCTACGAACAAACCCGTTAGAAACCGATCGGAACGTTTGAACCTCCCATAAAGGAGGTCATTCCCGAATTATGAGAGAAATAAAAAATGGTGAACCCAACGTGAATCCTTAACCAAATTAAAATGATGTTTTGCCTATTTGTTAGGCCCCTATTTAAACTCAATGAGAGGGCCAACAAGATAGTCAATAACATATGTGATCATCCAAAAGATGTAGTAGCTGAATTTATCTTGATTACGTCTGTTATATCAAACAGGCACTCTTTTCCATGATATTCTGCATTTCCATAATGGCCGCTCTCAAATTCACACCTGTGAATACTGATGCTATAAATGCCACTGCTGCTATTCCTGCCGGATCGTCATCCGCTCTGAGGATGACATCACCTACTCAGCGTCTTCAACGCTAGGTATCAAATGCCCTGGTTAAGGAGTACCGTCAACATGGTACCATCCCAACTCTGGAGGCTGCCCGACAAGCCCTCCAAGTGAACAGATCACACCGGTCGTCCGGACAACGATGACCAGTGATCAAGAAACAGGCGGTGCTGACTACCGTATCCAACTGTTTCGGGTCGTTATCCCCGGAAGGCAATCACCATTCACTCCATTATTCTGAGGAAGTGAATGAGAAGGTCTCTCAGGGCCTTAATTCAAGAAGACAGGAGTCCTTCCTGAAGGCTCCCACCAACAATCATCATTAGACTCATGCGGAAGTGCACCCTCAACTTGATGAGGGTACCAATTTCAGGCGTTCGGCTCAGGTTCCTCGAACCCGAGTAGGCAAGACGAACCACTAGAGGCGGAATCCGGTCAACAGTGAGCAGGTTCTCATCTCTGCCATCACTCGAGAAGTCCACCAACCTAACTTGGTGGCATGCAATGAGCCGGCATATACACCTACCCATTTTAATTTCGTTGTTCAGCAGACTCGTCTAGCAGCATCATGCCAATCCCGGCATGCAATTCTGGTGGAGTACTATAGGTAGGAACATACACCTATTTATACATCATCATCTAGTCAGTAGGCTCGTCTAACTACATATGATGGATCTCGTCAACCACTTTGGGTGAAGTGCAGTCAGCAAGCACATACACCTGCTTGTATTACTCAAGCCTACCAATAGTCTCGCTTGGTAGCATTCGGAGAAGTTAGTAGGAAAGCCCCGACAACAAATAGGAAGCAGAATCAACTTTCTGCCCCCACACTTGAGTACTATCAGGATTCACTGACAGGAAAAGGAGGACAGGAGCAGGCACATACACCTGCTCCAAGCCCGGAATGGACATATATTCCCGTTCCAGCAGCTGAAGTCACCTAGCATATTCTATCAATGGTGAAAGAGCAAAAGAAAATCCCTACTCATATTCTAGATGCCTGTGAGGATATTATAACAACTTCAGCTGCATCTCAGGGAAAGACACAGAAATCTATCCCTACCAGTGGAGTGACATATCAACAATTCACTCCGGAATAGACACACACATATGTTCCAGTCCAAGAGGGTTGTGGGGTATACTCCCCTACATCATACGGACAACCAAGTCAGGCACATACACCTGATTTGAGTGGATATCGTCAGTCTAACCTGGCCATATTTCCTGATCAAGAACATACACCTGCTCAGAGAAGCCACTTTTGTCAACAAGTGGTTTCCAAAGCGAGTAAGAAGGTGTCTAAGAAAAAGACCCACCCAGCACAGTCAGGAGATCAAGGGCCAATCTATAACAAGGCCTTTCTCGATGCTGGAGTTCTTGAAGCCCTCATACAATTATCTGTTGGAATTCAAGATTCTACTCCCTAATTTCCCAATAGTGGGAACATTAATTCCGAAGGTCTTCAACAGACACTTCCTCATGAAGGCTTGCTTCATTACAATTTCGGTCGATCTCAAAGTTTCATCTTCAGATGAGAGCCACAGGAACCCTCTGTGTGGTCAGAAGACCAAGGAGAAAGAGATTTTATCTTTTTTTGTAACCCATTATGGTGGTCCTCCCCATGATGATGAATTTCACTGCGAAATTCCTCTCCGCAGTAGTGATGCACATTGCCCGGAAAATTCTCCAGTGGACAATGTAGTGCCGAGAAATCCCTCTTATCTTGAGGCACTTGCAAATGCGAAACCAATCATGTATGATGCTTCATCGGTAGCAGGTAAAATAATTTCTCAATCAGAAGATATCCCAGGGTGTAGGTCATTCTCCGAACCACCCCTAAGTCATGCATCTTCTATTTTGATCAATGATCTCTCTACCAATCTTGTTGAATCCGATAAAGCAACAAGGAAACACCAACTCTGGTCAAAACAGGTAGAAGAATATTCATTTAATGATAAAGAGGAAATGCTGAACATGAGAAAACAACTAGAAAAAGGTGAAGTACCAGTCAAGTTTTGGCCTCTGGATGACTCTCAGTATAATATTCCAGAAATGTTGATGGAAGATGAAATTCATGATATTCGTCTCAACATATAGAAAACTCTTTGTCAATTGAAAAAGAAGGTATTATCTTATGATGAATATGAAAATCATCTTAATATAATAGATGGGTTACAACGTCAGATTGATTTGGCATCTCTATCAGTCTCTCAATATCCAAAGGCTGAAAAGTAGCAGAGAGCCCTTCAACGTTCATGCCTTTGCGCACTAAGAAGATTGCATCAATTAATTACCAATTCCCCATCTGGTATTCATGTCAGGGGATGGGGTGTTCATGGAGCACTACATTTCACAGTGCTCTCCAGTCAACAAAGCCTGTCGAAAATGGTCTCATGCAATGTTATTGCCCATAACCGGCCATAGTCAATGGGCTTTGTTTGTAATCAAAAGCTTGCCCAAGAACAGGCTTCAACTAGTTCCTCTCGAAATCAAGAACACAGAGAACAAGTTGTTGAATTACTCTTGTAGCAAGCAAATGAGAATATTAAACAGGCCTCTTGTTTGGAGCAAGCACGTCACCAAGTGACAGAAGTGTCAGAAATCATCCAACGGTCTTTTGAACCGGGTGATAAAAGCGGATACAGGTTAATGCATCCAGCTAATTTCCGGACTAAGGTTCGTAAGATGAGGAGGACTTTCAAGAAAGTATCAGACATAGCATGTCAAGAACCAACCCAGCTCGCCAGACTGGGGACTCTTTTAAACCAACCCTCAGAATCAACAAATACGTTCTGAGGAGTTGAGTGGGAATAGAAGGAATAGCCCCAGTCCACCGGACTGGGGACTTTTTCAAATCATCAATCCCCTCCTCAGAGAACATTGGTCTTTTCTCGATTGGGGAAGAAGACTCAAGAGGAATGAAGATCCAAATTATCAGGAGATTCCCTCCAAGTTATGGTTCATCAAAAAACTCCTGAGGTATTGAATCAACAAAAGCCAATGTCTCATCAAAGACATAAAATAAGACAATATCACAGAAATGATGATAGGAGGGATGTGATGCATTATGCATCAATCAATGTCATCAATGTCATTGTTTCTGATCCACGAGATGAGGCTCAATCAGGGGACTCAGATGAAGAGGTTCCTGCTCAATGAGATGTAAGCACCGATACAAATGAAGAAGGTGTGCATACATGAAATCAAACGATTACTCAGAACCTAGGTAATCCTTCGAGTAACTCACTTCCCCCTCTCCCAAAAGGGTCCAACAAAGGTAGGGGAAAGAATTAGGTTACATATCCTTCCTCTGAAGAAGGCCAATCGCTCTCACTAGAGAAAAGGTTTGCACAACAAGAGGATGAAATGAAGGAATTAAGAAGGTTGAATGCAGAACTACTTCAGAGTAGTCTTCTTCTTAAGCGTGCTGGAGTCAGTCAGCCAAAGTAATTTGTTGCAGCTACTGAGATGGATCAAGAATATCCTCCTCTTTCAGTACACCCTCACAGGTCTAATCCTATGGGTCAAGTACAACAACAGTTGTCAGTGCTACCATCAGTTGCAGCACCAATCGACACATCTATCCAAGCTCCAGTCATTGCACCTACCCAAGTCCAAGTTCAACCGGATGTTTCTGAAAAGTTAATAACTACTATTTATTCTTTAACAGCTCGGTTAGAAACTGTGGAAGGGAAACGTGCACAAGTTAAACCAGAAAGGAAAGTTTACCCTGAATGGGTAGATTCAATTTATCCTCTATCCAGTTTTAGGAATCATGTATTCCATATTTTCAATGGATCAGGCGATCCTGAACAACATTTGATGCATTACGTGTCTTGTTGTGATCCAATGATGGGAACTCCGGAGCAGCAAGAAGCAGTGAAACACAGATGCTTCGTGCGAACCTTGCAAGGACCATATTTTGTTTGGTATACAAGCTTGCAATCCCGGTCAATTACTGGATGGGAGGATCTTTGCCAAAAATTCCTCCTTCAGTTCAACTCAACTTTTCCAAAGACAACAGTTTTAGATCTTACAAACTGTAAGCAAAGGGAGAATGAAAGAGTCTCTGATTTCATTGCTCGCTGGAAGGGATTAACATATTCCTTGAGTTTATCACTCCCTCAAGAAGAATTGTTGCCAATCTGTGTGGCAAATCTGTGTGACGAATTATTCACGCCCTTAATCCATGTGAAATACACAGGAGGGTTACGAGACCTTTCTTCAATCGCTCAGTAGATTGAAGATTCCCTTATACAGGCTAAGGCTAAATCTCGTATAATTCCATCAGCTTCAATAAGGAGAATGGGTAAAGCAGAAACTGCTACAGTTATGTTTAAACAAGCGCTTGTACCTATTTCTACTTCAAAATCTGCATATTCTCGAAGGGCTCCACCTCCTGAGCGCCTACAACAAAGTCCGTTTCATCCAGATGATCAAAGAGGTCAAAGACGAAAACAATTTGAGGATTTGAAGAGAAAAACATACTCTTTCTGGAATGAACAAGTTCCTGGTTACTTTATTTCGGCTCTGGAAAATAATCTGGTTCAATTTCCAAGGCCCAAAAGGCCAAACAAGGAAGGAGATGAAGACTGTCCCAATTATTTCCCCTTTCATCAAATATTGGGGCATCCCATCCAGGAGTGTTTTGTCTTCAAAGACCTCCTGCAAAATATGGTCAACTCGGGCAAGTCAAATTGAAAGGTTCTTCAGCTCAGGTAGCATGTGTTACTACTACAGTTCTAGAGGAGGAAGGTGAATGGCAAGAAGTCAAAAGCAAAAATGCACAGAGATATGATGATTGGATGGTCAGAAAGACAATCAATCGAACTCGTGCTATTTTGCGAACACAATTAAAGAAACCAATTGTGTCTTCTGCCATGAATGCTGTGGTAAAATCCTCTTTGTTAGAGGGAAAGTACTCAAAGAAATGGCATAATTCAAAGAAGAAAAAAGAATTAGAAGAAGATAAGTATGTGTCAAAGCCTAAGTTATCTTTGACTCTGGCAGACTTCATGCCATCTACTTCAAAGCCACGGGCACCGCCCCACCAAACGGAACAGCCTAAACAGGCTAATCAGGCAGAGTCTTCATTGGACGAAGAGTTAATCTTTGGTTCTGTTAATATGATTCAATTAACAGATCCATATGCCAGTCACAGTTTCAATTTTGATGAGCCTGAATTCCCTATATCAAACAAATGAATGAGAGGAAGTTCCAGAGGTTCAGAATACAGGGGAAGACGTGGATCTTTTAGAAGCCATTACCCCAATTCTACCCCTGCTAGAACTGTGTATGCAGTAGAAACTCGTGGTAGAGCCCTTCAATGAACTTAGCAAGAATAAGCAAGTTCTTCTACCAATAGCAAATTCAGTCCTGGAACAGTTATTTTGGAAGACCGATTGAAGGTTCCATCTTCTTCCTCTCAGCAAGTAAATGGATATAATCGGTCTAATCTTCCAAAACCAAGGATGTTTCCAACTCCTATCCCAATACAAGATGCATCAACTTCCGAAGCATCTGCTTTCAAGGTACCTGCTAAACCACATATTCCTGTTGGGAAATGCAGACCTCTGGATCAAAAGTATGATATATTGAAACACTTGGCCCAAGTACCAGCCAAGTTATCAATTATGGATGCTTTGTATCTGTCAAAAGATCTTTGGGAAGCACTCATCGAGGCTTTGTCAAGTCCTCAGGAGTTTGAAACTAAAATTGCTGCAGCTGAAGTCTATCACATAGAGAGTAATCCTGCAGAATGCCATGCAATAATATCTTTTACTGATAAATATGAATATGATGTTGTGAATGGGCATATAAGACCTTTGTATTTATTTGGAAAGGTCAATGTTGTAGACGTCCAAAGATCTTTCATTGACAATGGTTCAGGAGTCAACCTCATGCCCATTCATACACTTCGTCGATTGGGCCTCATGGAATCTGATTTATCTTCTTCTACCATGATGTTACAAGTATATGATAAAAATGAACAAGAACCACTGGGCGAAGTTACACTCAGAACTCAGTTTGGAGATCTTGTATCCAATTCAGATTTCATAATTATTGATCAAGACTCATCTTTCAACGTCTTGCTTGGAAGACCCTGGCGACATCAGCATGCGGCTATCCCTTCATCATAACATCAATGTCTCAAATACTGTTTCGATGGTCAACTTGGAACATTATATGGTGATAAGGCCCCATTCAAGACATGTGAGTCTCAATACATTGAGGCGGAATTATATCACCTTAAGGGAAAGGATAAATCCACAACAAAAGAAATTACCAAAGTTAATGCTTTATATGGTTTGGAGAAGATTCCAGTAAATCAATTTACACATATGAGTACAGATTATGTGTTGCCTATCAGTAAAATTGACAAGGTATACTCAAATAAAAATACTCTTATGGAAAGATCTGTAATGTCAATTACGGCAATCGAGCCAGACAACATGGGAGAAATTGGTAACCCACCAAGCAGTAATGAAATCACAAATGGTGACGTCTTCATTTCATATGCAGAAATCCAACAAGTCTATACTTCTCCAATTAGGCCAAAAGGAGTTATAGCAACATTATAGGTGAACAATTATGTCGACTCTCAATCCATCATTTCCACTTTATTACCCAAAGAAAACTCTTAATCATCAATAGGGTCAAAAATGGAAGCTTCCTCTTCAAAATGTGAAAATTTTGACATCTCTTATGATCATGAAAATTCTTCTTGGTCATCTACTATGCAAGTAGAAACAGAAGAAATAACACATGATGAAGAAGAAGAGGAAGATCTCAGAGATGCTCCTCCAGCATTTGAAGAGGGTATCTCTACCATTGTGGATGAACTCAGAGAAATAAATCTGGGTACAAAGGAAGATCCACGCCCCAATTTAATCAGTGTGTCCATGACCCTTGAAGAGAAAGAGATGTATATTTCTTTTCTAAAGTGAAATAGAGATATTTTTTCTTGGAACTATACAGAAATGCTCGGGCTTGATCCTGATGTTTCTACTCATCATTTGGGTTTACCAGAAGAACATCGAGGATTTAAGCAAGCCGCGAGAAGAACACACCCAAAATATGCTTCTAAAATTGAAGCTGAAGTGGATAAGCTTATTGAAGCTAACTTCATCAGCGAAGTTCAGTATCCCAAGTGGTTGGCTAATATTGTCCCTGTAAAGAAGAAGAATGGGAAAATTAGAGTTTGCATCGATTTCAGAGATCTTAATCGGCATTGTCATATGGATGATTTCCCAGTTCCGATTACAGAACTTCTAATTGATACAACAGCGGGCTATGAAGTACTTTCCTTCATGGATGGATATTATGGATATAATCAGATCCAAATGGCCCCAAAAGATGAGGAATCCACAGCCTTCAGAGCCCCTCAGGGTGTGTTTTGTTACCGGGTAATGCCCTTTGGCTTAAAGAATGCAGGTGCAACATATCAGTGCGCTATGCATCGTATCTTCAAACCCTTCTTAGGGAAGTTTTTTGAATGCTATGTAGACGATTTGGTGGTTAAATCCAAACAATGTTCTAATCAATTGGCTGATTTAGAAGTCATATTCCGCAAGCTTCGACAACATAATTTGAAGATGAACCCCTTAAAATGTGCTTTTGGGGTAACCTCAGGAAAATTTCTCGGCTTTGTTGTATGCCATCGTGGTATTGAAGTCGATCCTGAGAAGACCAAGTCAATCCTTGGTATGTCACCTCCTCAAAATTTGAAATAATTAAAAGGACTTCAAGGATACTTAGCCTATATTCGGCGTTTCATCGCCAATTTAGCAGGAAAAAGATTACCCTTTACCAAATTTATGAAGAAGGGAATCACTTACCAGTGGACTGAAGAATGTCAAGAAGCATTCAATATTCTCAAGAAATACCTCTTGAGTCCACCGGTACTTATTCCACCTATTGAAGGAAGACCACTTATCCTCTACGTAACAGCTCTAGAGCGATCATTGGGTGCCTTTCTTGCTCAAAAGAATGATGCTGGGAATGAAAACAGACTCTATTATCTCAGTCGAACCATGATTGAAGTAGAAACACAGTATTAAAGTATTCAAAAGTGCTCCCTGGCATTAATCTTTGCAGTTCAGAAGTTGAGACACTACCTGCAACATCATGAGGTCCAATTGGTATCTCGCAATAACCCGCTCAAATTCATCCTTAGTTGTCCAATGCTTACAGGACGTCTAGCAAGGTGGGCAGTTATTTTGCAACAATTCAACATTCAGTATGTGTCTCAAAAGGTGATAAAGGGCCAAGCTATGGCTGATTTCCTGGCTGAACACCCTTCAGTGGAAGACACATCTTCAGATATTAAACTCCCTAATGAGGAAGTCTTCTCTATTCAAGAAAGTCCTCAAGCATGGGAAATGTATTTTGATGGTGCTTCTAGAAGTCCCACGGGGAAGAAAATGGAAAATACTAAATTCAACAAAGTTGGATTAGGAATTGTGCTCATTTCTCTAGAAAAGGAAGTGTTACCTTATTCCTTCTTATTATGGGAAGGTGGTACCAATAATGAACCCGAATACCAAGCTCTTATCGCAGTCTTGGAATTAGCGCTTCAAGCACAAGTGAATCACTTAAAGGTTAAGGGTGATTCAGACCTGGTAATCAAACAAGTCAATGGGGATTATTCCATTAGAAACGAAGAACTAATCCCTTTGTATGATTACGTCAGAGAGTTAATGGCAGAATTCCCTTCAGAATCGACATTTTCTTATGTCCCAAGATCACAAAATGCTCAAGCTAATGTGCTGGCTAATATAGCCACAACTCTGGCAGATCCAAACCGGGACGAGACAACCATCAATATTTCCCACCGTCGTGCAGTTTCACCTTATGTTTGAATCAAAATAGAGGAAATTAATGAAATTTTTCCCATTCCTAAACCGTATGGTCATACTATAGGATGGATGTCACCTATCAGGGAATACCTTCAAAATGGAACACTTCCACCTGATAGAGCTGAGAAAGAACAAATCTGACGACGTGTGGTCAATTTTACTCTTTATGATAGCCCAGATCACCTAGAGAAAATTCTCTACAAACGTGGTTTTGATGGAGTTCTCTTCAGATGCATTGATAGTGAAGAGACAATGGCTATCATGAAAGATGTGCATGCAGGAGTCTGTGGTGCCCACCAGTCTGGACATAGATTGTCAGATCAAATTCGAAGGCTTGGATACTTTTGGCCTTTAATGATACGAAATTGTGTTGATTTCACAAAGAAGTGTCATTCATGCCAAGTACATGCCAACTTCATTCATCAACCTCCAGAGTCACTTCATACAGCTAAATACTCATGTCCATTTGCCACATGGAGAATGGATGTGGTGGGACCTTACCCTTTGGCTACGGCCAAGTAGTTTAAGTACATTCTTACTGCTACTGACTTATTTTCCAAATGGGCGGAGGCAATACCTCTCAAGGAAGTCAGTTCTAAATGCATTGTTAGCTTCATCAAGTCTAACATCATTACCAGATTTGGTGTCCCTCATACCATATTGACGGACAATGGCACCAATTTCTGTTCATTCGAGGTGAAGAAGTTGTATCAAAAATACAACATCAAATCCAACCATTAATCTCGGTATCATGCAGCGGCCAATGGCCAGATAGAATCCTTTAACAAGACTCTTTCAAATATACTGCAAAAGATGGTGGATAAAGATAAGAGGTCATGGCCTGATAAACTCTTTCATGCTTTATGGGATTATCGGACTACCACCCGCACTCCAACTCGGTCAACTCCATATTCATTGGTATATGGAACGGAAGTCGTCTTGCACATTGAAGTTCAATTACCCACGCTCAGAGTAGCAATTTGCGATCATTCATCTACAGATGAGCAATCTCAAAAGCGATTGAATGAATTGGAACGGTTAGATGAGAAAAGATTGTGCACTTTGCACCACTTGGAAGTCTATCAGAATCGAATAGCACGAGATTTTAATAAAAAAGTTCATCTTCGTTCATTCACTTAGGGAGAATTGGTATTAGTTCTCCGAACTCCAATGATACCAGGAATGAAACCTCCCAAACTTGAACCAAAATGGGAAGGACCTTATTCAATACATAGGGTCTACTCTAATGGAGCTTATTCATTAATCTCGATGGATGGAGAACTCATTACTACTCCAACTAATGTCAGATTTTTTAAGAAGTATTTTGTATAAACTGCAAAGTATGTAATATGTCCTTTCTATATGACGTTAAACTATACAGTAATGGTCCAGTATGACCTTAAACTGCAACTTGGTCCAACATGACGTTAAACCGTGTCTCCAAAATGGTCCAGTATGACCTTAAACTACAAATTGGTCCTATATGACCTTAAACTGCATCGTCAATGGTCCATGCATATGACCCTAAACTATTTTCAAGTCCCTTACATCCAGCAAGACGTTAAACTGTGACGTCCTTACTACATGAATTTAAACTGTATAAAAGTACCTTACATCCAGCAATACATTAAACTGTGACGTCTTTACTACATGACTTTAAACTGTATAAAATTCTCTTACGTCCGGAAAGACGTTAAAATACATAAACCATCAAAGGTCATGTATGACCTTAAACTACACGTTTGTCCAGTATGACATTAAACTGCACTTTCCATGGTCTATGCATATGACCTTAAACTATTCGAACTTTCGTCCAACATGACGCTAAACTGTGGAAAAAATCTCCAATGCGTCCAACATGACATTAAATGGTGTACTACTTTATCGTCACTGCATGACATTAAACTGCACAGTCCCCCTTTCGTCCAACATGATGTTAAACTCTATTGTCCCCATTGTCCTAACTACATGACGCTAAACTGTACAGAAATTCTGTGATACGTTCTACATGACATTAAACTGTACTTTTGTCCCTGCTATATGACATTAAATTGTGCAGCACCAATAGTCCTAACTGCAAGACTTTAAACTACATAGTCCCTTCATGCGTGCTACATGACATTAAACTATGCATCGTTAAGGTTGTTGTTACCTCTTGTTTCTCACATAGAGTATGAATCACGTGAGTTTAGAGCAAACCTCAACCATAACACTCTCTCTAGGCCGCTGACCATGCGTAAGTCCCAACATTATTTTTTTTATTAAGTTGTTGTTCCCAAGAACAACATGATCATTAATTCATTCTTTAATTGAACTACACGGACTTTGATCCTTGCCTTCTAGGCTAAGTATATAGGCAACCTCCTAAGGTTCAAGCCCAAAACCAATCTCTTAACATCAGTTCACCTCCATCTCATACGATGTTGATTCGTGAAACTGTCCCTAAAATCAATATCTTTACATTTGTTCACATTCGTCCTTGTTATACGACATTAAACTATACAACACTTTTCCCCAGTATGACAATAAACTACAATATCCATTGATACCCTCACCTGAGAGGGAACCATTATTTACATTGATTTTCAATCATGTTTCCTTTCAAAGGCTACATGCATACATGGCAACGCCCAAACCTTTTATCTTGGGTTAAGCCATCATTGTACTAAAGTCCCCTTTCATCCTTCATATGTACGAACCAAATTTGTACAAAGGGTATTTCTAGAACTACATGGGCTTGATTACCATCCTTATGGGATACGTAGGAACGTTCGAGTGTCCCTCGAATCTAGCCCCAAGTCTTTGGGCCTAACCCCAAATTCCATTTTTAGTCCCTTGGCTGAAAAGTCCTCATGAAAACACACATTGTGTATTTCTTACAATGGTTCAAGATCTATGACTATAAACTAAGATCTCTAATCCTTTTGTCCCACACGATGTTAAACTATAGTTTAAGAACTACGTATGGCTTGATTCTCATCCTTTTGGGATACATAGTGAAGTCCATCATTTCAATTCAGGACCCAGCCTCAACATGATTATGGTTAGAATTTATCTATGTATCTCTGTATACATTGAACAATATCCATATTTATGTGTCATAATCCTAACCTTAAATATTTTCAGATCTTCATAACCCTTTTCATGACTTCTAGTCACAAAAATTTCAAACTTCTGAGAGTTCTTTTGCCTAACTATGCAGCACGTGCCCATAGGTTGCCTTGCATAAACAGTCTACATAACAGACTTTTTATCCAAAAGATATTATTTTTTGACTATGCATCCAATGCCCTTAGGTGGCCCTGCATAATTCAACCCCCTAACAGGTTTTTCAGATAGTGGAAACTTCATTCTTGGGAATAATGCCACTTTTGTCCTTATTTGTCTTAAATGATAGTATGTAGGGATCTGCAAAAATATCCATCCTTAACATATTTGTCCCATATCCTTTTTCATGATCTGAAAGTATTCAAGTCTATGGTTTATATTCTCCTTCCCTATGTTTCGGTCAGACCTTCATAAGAGTGATATTCATACATTTCTTTGATAATCTTGTCTAGAAATATCTTCTCCATATTCAATTACCTCCTTCCATACAGCAAACTCTATACATTGGAAGATTTGAATCTCCATAAACTTTCACTGGCTTTTAGCACTAGGAAAGTAAATTTCTGAGAGTTCTTTTTCCTAACTATGCAGCACGTGCCTATAGGCGGCCTTGCATAAACAGTCTACATAACAGACTTGTTATCCAAAAGATACTATTTTATTTTACTATGCAGCCAATGCCCTTAGGTGGCCCTGCATAATTCAACCCCCTAACGGGTTTGTTAAATAATGGTAACTTCATTATTGGGAACTACTTCTTCTAATTCCTTTTAGCTCTTTTTCATATCATTCCTCATATTCAAATATTCTTAAGTCTTAGTTTAAATATTTTCCCTCATACTTGAGTATGGTACTATGTTTTCAGAAGAGTTGTCAAGGAATTGAGTCAATTCTAATCCATTTCGGTCAAAGATATTTCGACCTTAAACATTAGCCTTTTTATGTCTGATGTGCATGAATTTAAAATGCCCACAAAAGACAAAGGAACTCTGAATAAAATTCAAGTTCCAGTTCACTAAACATACATTTAGTATTATTTAGGTAACATTGAGAAATTAAAAGGTTTGAAGTTTATAGGGTTATTTACATTAATCCTAGTAAAAAATAAAACTATTCTTACTAGGCCGATTGGCTTAGGTAAAATCTAAAGCATGTAGCAAAAGAGAATGCAGGTATAAATGAGTGAAGGTGAAAGTGTTTTTCATTGATACATAAGAGTTAGAAGGACATCCAAAGATTGGAGTCTCTTCTCTTTTTCAAGAATTACAAGAGGCTTTCAACATAAGTCTTCAATTGATTGAACCACAACCCGAGCTTCATCAGCAGCTATTTGAAGCTCATGCACTCGACCAACTTCACTCATTTCAGCCTGATGGAGTGCTTTCTTGGCATCCTCAATGGTCTTCATACCGTTCGTTTGAACTCCCTCCAGTGAATTATTGAGTTGGTCAAGTTCCCCAGTAACGACATCCAACTGTTGCTGAAGGTGCATCTGCTGGATGACTTTTTCTTTGATTTTATGCTTCAGCTCCTTCATCTTGGCAGTATAATCAGCCTCATCTTGGGATATTACAGCCTCAAATTTGCCGATGTTAACTGACAATTTCACCCTGGTCAGATCTTCATGGCACTTTTGCTCCTGCTCCCTCCTAAAGATGATCTGTTTCACCGCAGTATGGATCTTTTCATATCCAGAACCGCCAAGTCCTAGTATGACAAACTGGGAGGACAATCGAGGAATTATCAATGATAACTCTTCTAAAGGCACCTCAGATATGATTTTCCATATGTTGTTCCATGCCTTGAGTCATGAAAACCAGAACTCTTTAAGCATATCTGGGTCTGATTCAACATCATCATCACAGGGGGCAGGTAATATGGGATTAATGCACTTAAGGAAGTGCCCTGTTCTGCTCTTTCCCCCCTGGCTTGTGTTTCTTTGCTTTCAATTCCCATGGGGGAAGAGGCTGAGGCTTAACCTATAGACCTAGACACTGCAGTTGACGGCCCTGCATGATTAATTGAAAGCGTTGTTTAGATTCAAAGGATAACAAAAGAATCGATTGTCTTGAAAATTAAGTAAAATCACAAATATTGTTACCCGATGGTGGGTCAGCAACCTGAGAAGACTCCTCCCCATCTTTCCCAGTCTCAAAAGGATCTTTAAGATGGGTCTCAGGAGGGTTTACTGGGTTTAACTCTACTTGAGATAATGCTTCTGCAATGGTAGGGTTGAGATCAATGTCCACACCCTCTTCAGGCATTGGCAGTTCAGCAGTTTCTATGGATGGAACTGCATATCATTTTCAGTCATGATTAGAAGTGTAAATTAGAAGAAACTTTACTGGGAGAAGGGTAACACTCACACCCAAGGTCTTCTAAATCACATAAAAACTTATCATGATCATAAATTTCTTCGAAAGTCATTCCATGATTCATCATTTCATCCAATGATATTTCAGAATCCCGGTTAGTCTCCCCAGTGGGAGCGTTTGTTGCATCTTCTTAATGACTTACGTCCTACAACCCCTGACCCTAGACAGCATCAGTTGCATCAGTTGCAACAGTCTCCAGAAGCTCTAATGTAGGAGTTGAACCTGAAGTATCAGAGAATGGAAGTCATTCAGTGTTTCATTCAATATTTTTATGAAGCATTGTTGACTTACCAGAAATAGGTTCTTCTCTTCTTGCAACAGCAGCAGGAGGGATACTGGAAATAGATGCTAGCTCTTCTCCAGGAGCAGCCAAGTCAACTTGGATCTATGATTGTTCCACAGAACCCTCTATGTTCTTTGAAGGAGGATCAGTCCTTTCCCTCAGGGGGGAAATTGAAGAAGCCCCTGCAATCCCTTGAAATATGAGTAACCATGTGGTCATGAGTATAAACTCATGATTACTTGAAGGACTTACCACTGCTAATGAAATGTTTAGCTGTGGACTTCCTCCTTCGTTGCCTTTGCTTCTTTGGTTTTTTGTGAGTATCGGTAGTCTCCCTTATTGGCACTTAGATTGGCGAATGGAAGACTATGTCCAGCACCTCATTCATGGACTGCTGGCCTGGAGATATCTTGCCTGGATCATGAGGAGAATCAGCAGCAGACCCGATGGCAGTACCATCAGGGCTATACTGTGGCGAAGGAACCCCAGTTCCTTTCTTTTCAAGCTGCAAGATGAAGAAAATAACTTCCTTAAGTAACAATGCTTCGACTGAAATCAAGTCGCAAAGAAAATAAGGAAAGAAAATTTACATCTTCAGGAGCCACATACTCATGCCACTTCTCATCTCCAGAACCACCAGCCCCCACAGTGGCACCACGATTATTCATTTCCTTCACCTGCTTGGTGACAGGAACAGACTCATCAGTGGCATATATGAGCGTTTGCAGCTCTCTAATGTAATCCTGCACTTCATTGGGATTATCCTCATATTGATGATTTGTAGAATCCATAAGATTCCCTATTTCAGGAAGTTGTAGGCCCTCACACAAATCCAGCCAGGCGGTCTCAGTACTGAAATATAAAATCTTCCATAGCTGGACAGCCTCTGGTCTTAGATATGAAGGCTGTGAGGAAGGTCCTACAATTTTTTACTTCAATTTCTTCCCATCTCCTGCAACTAAAGATAGAGAATAATAAAGTAAGGCTTATTGCTTTATAAAGTAACAGTGATTAAATTACTACAATGAAGTAACTCACTAGGAGTTGATGGAGTGGGTCTTTTAATTCTGGCCAGAGGATTATATCGAGCACAAAACCGCTTTGTTGCTGGTTGTGCCTCTTCATCCCCATCATGGGAATCCAGTGAATCAGTTCTAGAGGAGGAATCTGTCGGATCATCTTCAGGTGGGGAAGCATCACCTTCATGAGGAAGAGTTTCTTTCTCTACAGTCCTCTTCCTTTTCCCCACCTGATAAACTGGGTGATTCAATATCCCTTTGGGGTATGATGCTATCCAGTGTTCAGCATAATATGTAGTCAAATTATTTTCCGCTTTTTCAACTGGTAGATCAAATACTGCCCCAGTTTTCTCCCTTGACGTCAGCAGCCATAGTTGTCGAGCAACCATCGGATGTTGCTCTAACCTAACATGTACGGGAGGAGATACAAAAATCTGTTGCAGACATTTAAATTGACGTGCAAATCTATATGGAGAATAGGCCTTGCATATGATTTCTCCATCAATCCTAGAAACTAGCACACCATCCTTGCAAGCTATCATGTATGCCCTCAAATCCAAATGGGTTGTCCCATCATCAACAAACCGCCCAGTTGGCGGACTTCTATAGGGAAAGAAGTTGAATTCCTTAAACATGATCAGCCTCACTTTTATGTCATACGCATTAACATCTAATAGAGAAACTCCAGAGAATTCTTTCACTAACATCCTGAAAGAACTTCCAGGAATTTGTAATCCATTCTATACATTGTAAGTCCTGAAGTGAGTAGCGATCCATCCCAACAAAACATGGAATGGTCCCACTATTCTTAATGTAGATTTACCCATGAAGACATGAATTAAACTCCTGTGAATCTTTGCTAAAATGGGTGTAGCCAACCCAACCATTTTTCCCTCATCCAACTTTTCCGCAATGATAAAGGTCCCAAGCCGGACGCCTCCCTTCGAATCCCTAACCGACAAGAGATAAACACTGAGCCACATTGCCAAGAAGCTCGCCAGACGAGTCTTCTTTGGGATTCTTTGATTCACTTCATATCCCCACTTTTTGAACTATCCTGCTTCTAGAGTTGGCCAGAATGTTCCAGGAGCACCCATCTTCTCAGGTTTTAGGCAGGTGGTTGGACGTTTGGGCCTCTTATCCTTGAATTTCTTTATCTTGGATCCTTTTTCTTTCGTCTCCTTCTCCTTTGGCTCCCTCTCTTTCTTCTCAATAAGAAATACATTCATCCATTCTTCCAGATGAATATTCTTTATAGAATTAGTTAATGAGGTCTCTGAACTCTTGATCCTGTGGATGATCTTAAATAATTCCTGAGCTAAAGCAGGAGTCTTCTCTGAATCATTCCAAGTCACATTGGGAGGAATGAATTCATCATACATATCACCCAAAATTGGAGCCCGTGAAATCTTGTGGACACCCCACAAACTGATACCTACATCTCCATGAGTCAGATGGAAAGAATTAGTTGCTGGGCTCCAGTGGCTGAGTATCTCCGGCATGAAGTTTTCATGTCTGTAAACATATGTTTGCTCAACCCAGACAGCTTTGTATATTGCAGATTTCTTCAAATCCTCGACAAACTCTGCACAGGTTTGTCGCACCCAGTATGCCCACATCCAAGTTGCCTTCACGCCTCCCTCAGGATGGAAGTCCCAACTTTTCTTCCATCTTTGGGATTGATCCATCTGAGCATTTCGGAAGATTGAAGGATGATAATGTGGTTGCAGCTCAGGTGTATGATTTTTCATATCTGGTGTGCAAGGGCTATGATGCATCATGTAGGCCTTCTCCACTATTCCAGCACTTAGAAATACTCCTCCACCTGAGATATTTGCTGAAGCAAATTTGGTGTAATTATGAAACCACAAAAATGTAAGATAGTTCTTTGCTTCTGGAATGGTTAATTCTTGCAGATGACCATAGCCATACAAAGGCAGATAAGTGCTCTGTGGGAAGTCACAATGATATTTCTTCAGATACTTAGCCAAATTCGGAAGAGTTCTATCTTTGACAGTATAATAATCACGGCCAATGATGTTTATCATATCATCTATCTGCTTGCTAGCCAGTTCATCAACTATTATGGGTCTAAGAGCCATTGATTCTGCACAAAAGTTGAATAAATTAAATTATTAAATGGATTGATTTTTCATAAACTTTGTGAAGAAATCCGAAAAAAATGGCAAAGTCACTAAGGCGCGCAAGTCTAAACTTGGCGCGCAGGTGCTCTTGTGTCGTGCTAGTTTTTACAGCGCAAGTATAAACCACAAAAGTACAAATACCTAGAAAGTAGCACAGCGGCAAGGAAACAGCAGAAAGAATATACTTGCGCGGCGAAGATGACTTGCACCACGAGAGCTCGAGAATTCGGAAGCAGATGCTATGCACGGCCACAAACCGTGTATTTATAGGCTAGGAGGCCTATCTGTGCGCCTACACATAGTGTGCTCAATCCTTGCGCGACTCGAACCTACGCACTCAATTGTTGTGCCCTGAACACTTGCACGCCGCCTTTCCATTGGTTTTCTTCTTTTCCTCAGAGTCAAATCTGCATTTCTTTTGGATCCAACTCTGAGGGGGGACTTTTGTTGACGCTCCTTTTTCGTCACATTGTCTAAACGAATGGAAAGGGAAATGACGTAGAAGAAGTTGATTCATCCTTTGAAGAAAATATAAAAAATCGACAAAGGGATGAACAAGGAGAAGATTTCACATGAGTCGCGCAAGTTTCTTCTTCGTCGCGCAATTTCACTTGCACGACGCATTATGGTCGCGCAAGTCACTTGCACGACCTAAGTGATAACCGCCCGGGGTCTTCTCCTACCTATAAATAGACCATGTGGGCCCCCCATTCGAGGGAGGAATTTTTCTAGAAACTCAGATTTGAGTT
The DNA here is from genome assembly GCA_963277665.1 of Viscum album. Classification (NCBI taxonomy): domain Eukaryota; kingdom Viridiplantae; phylum Streptophyta; class Magnoliopsida; order Santalales; family Viscaceae; genus Viscum; species Viscum album. The sequence goes on from OY728139.1 coordinate 432,919,021, forward strand.
CCCAGTGCCCTAGTCTCTTCTCAAAGCTTCTGGAACACTTCTAAGGTAATTTCTTACCCAGAACGAAAGATCTAAAGAGGGGGAGGAAGGCCTATGTGATGAAACTCATCAACACTTGCGCGCCTAGGTGGCCATCCCTTAAGGGAAATGGCCACACTTGCGCGCCGCCTTACTCCTTCAATAGAACCTACGCATCCCTCTTCTAGAAGAACCTCAAGGAGATTCTAAAGGCATTAATGAAGAGTCGCTCTAGTATTACCCTGCTGGGTGAACATCGCGCAAGTACCCAACGTGTCACGCAGGTATACCTGCGTGAACAACACTTGCACGCCCACGCAGTACCTATGCGCCTGCCAGGACTTGCGCTCCCCTACCTTTTGGGTGCCCTTCTTGCCCATTTTTCTCCTCTTAAGCCATTCCACCTCTCCTATTCAAGATTTAGTCTTCAAGACACTCTTCAAAGCCATTTATGGCATGATTTCTTGATTTTACTTCCGTATTTGAAAGGAATTCTGTGGAATATCTCTCAAAACCTAGTGATTTATACATCTTTGTGTCACTAAAGATTCAGATTTCATTCATTCAACCTCATCCTTTGATGAGAGAATCAAACCTGGGCTTCCTTTTCAAGAATAAGTCCCAGTCATAATTCCTTTAACCTGGGCTTCCTTCTCAAGAATAAGTCCCAGTCATAATTCCTTTAACTTGGGCTTCCTTTTCAGGAATAAGTCCCAGTCATACTTCCTTTAACCTGGGCTTCATTTTCAGGAATAAGTCCCAGTCATAATTCCTTTAACCTGGGCTTCCTTTTCAGGAGTAATCCCTAGTCTCAAACATGGGCATCCTACTTAGGAGTAATCCCCAAGTCCCTTAATTTTTTTAAATCTATTAACCTGGGCCTCCTTTTCAGAAGTAAGCCCTAGTCTTAATTTATCTTAACCAGTACTAATTTAAATTTGAATTAGGATTCCTTTTCAGGAGTAAAACCCAATCATAAGTCCTCTCCTAATTTAGGCCTCCTTTTCAGGAGTAAGTCCCAAGTTAGAGTTTTCAAAATCCCCATAAAGTCCATATACCTTTATGGACCCTACTCCTGGATTTCTTCCCTAAAGTAAATCCTAATCTTCATTTTTCTGGGTAGTCATACATGCATAATCCCCACGTTATTTCTTATGATTTCATATTTTATGAAACAATTGTCTAATTTTTACCAATACCTCTTGTTTCTCACATTGAGCATGACTCACATGAGCTTAAAGTGTAAAAGTAATTATGACATCCTTCTTTGATCCATCAATCATAAACATCGTACTCCCTTACTCGAACTATGTGGGTTCTGATTCCTTTTCCAAAAAAATAATGGATACGTAGGTAGCCCATCTACGAGTTTGATCCCAACTCTGAAATAATCCATGTCCTTCTGAATGACAATAAACTTCAACTGCCCTACTGAGTGGCTTTAAAACCAGCATGGTCGTCATAATGACCAAGAGACTTCTATATAAATGTGTCAAAGGGTACCATTGGCCAATAATATCTAATAAATACAGATGATTCTCTATCAATGAAGAACCTCGAATATATATATAATATTCTATAATTTCCTACATATCGATCATTGATTGTCAAATCTAAAGGAAAACTCATTTTTATACTTGGTAACGTAATAAGGATTCGCAAACATAACTAAAATCTATAAAGAGAGTCCCAGAGTAGACAATAATTACCCTCAAAAAGGTGTGATGAGTCTGACCTCCCATCCTCTCGACCAATGCAAATTCCTAAGCCTAATCAGTCCACAAACTAATGAGTGCCTACCTTTGGAAAGTATGTCCGAATGGATGTGGAATCATTGGATGTTTCCGGTTCTATGAACAAACCCGTTAGAAACCAATAGGAACGTTTGAACCTCCCATCACGAAGGTCATTCCCGAATTCCGAGAGAAACAAACACTGAAATTTTTTTCAATGTGTCATAAAATTGATTATAATATCAAAATCAGTTTTTTAATAAATAATTATTTTATTTTAAACATAGATTAATAATATTTAGAAAATTATTTTCATATAATGGAGTGAATTTTTGGATTATTCCCATTAAAAAAAATTTAGGATACATTTTTTGTATTTTTCTAAAATATATGAATTTCTAGTGAATAGTGAAATATAATAAATTGTGATATAATTAAAATACATGAATATTTGAATCACTGATGATGTATGGTTGATGGTAGAAGAATAATTTTGAACTCTACTTCATAATACAATACATTTAGTGATAGGGTTCCTCAATTTAGGATTCTAGATCCAAAATAATAAAATAATGAATATAATAATAAAAAATACATCTCTCCTCCCCCTATAAATACCACCCCACACCACCTCTTCTCCTCACACCGTAAAAGACATGCAGATTTTCAAAATTCTACCCAAAAATGTTTACAAGCCTCTTCTCATGTAAAATATCTTGGTTGTGAACAAAAGATCAAACCCAATTTTCCTATGGAGGTCCTCAAAGAGAATAAATTGAAGAGGGGAAATCCTCTATCATTGTCTTTTAATTTATTTTAATTTATTTTTCTTTTATTATCGCCTTCTTACCTAATATTTTGAAACATTAATTATAAATCAAATCTCTTTTATATACTAGAGTTTTATTATTTTAATTTAATATCCACCATCAAACCCTTAATCTTGTCCCTATTATTCTTGAAATGAAAACATCATCTGTGACGTGTCTATTTACTTCCCTTGTGGATGATAGGATTTAATTTTCAATTACCACATCCATGGATGGTCATAAAACCATTATTATGGACAAATATTAATTTTTTATATACATTATATGTTTTATAATGTTCTAGAAAAATTATATTAACATCATATTAAATAAAATGATATAAGATCATGATTTTCATAAAAACCACAAAAATAAATTAAATTATTTTCATTAAAATTTTATCTAATGAATCATCCTTATAAAATTTAATCAAATGATGTGTAAGATCATATTAAATTCTGAATCTTCTTCAATAACATATATTTCCAATTATGGAAAATTATTATCATTTTAAATGAACATCAATACTTGTATAAAAGAAAACATATTGTAAATACAAATAAAATAAACACTCCAAGAATCATGAAATTGAACTATATAAATCACTAAAATGGTCTTCAAAGAACATAGTCAAATAATAATATATAAAATACATGTATAAGAGGTTATATATTTAGTAAATAGTGAATATAATTTTAATATCCAACTTATTAATATAAATATATATTTTAGACATAAGGTATGAATATTCTCAAACCATATCCCATTTCATTGATGTATATCCTCAGGTGACTACATATACTAAAGAGATCGTGATATTTATAAATATTGAGAAGAATATATTAAAAAAATATTATGTTTTATTATTAATTTGAGATGTATGAACCTAATTTTTTAAGATAATAAAACATTGGATCCTTGTTCTATAACTCTATTATGTTGTTTATAATAAAACGATGTAACAAAGATGTATGAAAAGTAGGGTTTCTATAGTAGGTATCAGATCATAGTTTAGTTTATTTATGAATTAGTAAGAGGGGACACTAGGGAAATTTCATAGAATGAGAATAAATATATGTATTAACACATGGATATTTATTTTAAAAATACTAATCATAGGGATGAAAATTGATAAACCTTTATAGTTAATTTCAAAAAGGAATAAATTATTTATTCATTACTTATTGAATTATTATTTTTTTAAAATTATTCTATTTATGAAAGTGGTGGGAACCACGAGAATCCATTCTAAAAACCGGATTGAGGGGAAATGTAATAGATTTATGAATAACATCACCAAATCCATGGGAGGAGGAGTTCAAAATTTCATAGCTATTTTTACTCAGCTGTCTTATGCCATAAACAATATCCTAAACAATGTGGAATAACTACCTTCATCGGGAGTAACTGGATAAAAAATATTTTATATAGAAATGAACAATGACATATAATGACTCCTCCAATAAATTTTTTAAAGAATATAGTATTTACAAAATGAATAAGATCGTGTCTATAATCCGCTTTTCTAAGAAGGAGAAGGTGACTATAATCATATATCGATTTGAAGGTGAGTCTGATTACTGGTGTCTATTGATTAGGGACAACAAAAAAATGTAGAAAATCAAAGGATTGAGTGATATGAAATTATGAAAATATTTCTTAGAAAGTATTTCCCTCTAACTCATTATAAAATTATGGAGTCTAAATTCATAGAGATGAAAAACTTTAAGGTTAATCTTTCACATCCTATGATGAAAACCTCAGAAGAATTTCAAGGTACATCTCATTTTTTATCAACAGTGATAGAATAATACATTTTTTCTTTTGTGGTTTAAAACTAATCCTTCAAAAGGATATAACTATTCGATACATTTGGAGTTATATAGTAGTTGATATATGTTCTCTCAAAGTGGAGATCGAGTTTGTATAATGGTCCAATGTTTATGGGGATAAGTAATGAATGATCAAATTTCATGCTGGAGGATCTAATTAAAATGGTGGAATGAAATCTCAGCAACTGACATATTAAAAATTTATGAAGAAGCATCATGGGAACTTCCTAAAAGTGATAGGGAGGTTTTATATGTTTGGGAGAGAATTACACAAAGATCATGACTATAAGAGATAAATGATGAAGAAATACAATATGATGAAGTAAAGGAGAGAACCAACCGGGGTTCTATACTTTAATACTTGAGAAAAAGGGATATGTGAAAGCCAATTCACTAATCCTTTTATCCTCTAGTGTAATCAGAATTAATATCCACCAAATACATAGATGAAAAAAAAGATTATTCCATTAGTACTACTGAAATGGAAAAATAAAATTACGTCATGCAAGGTACATTTGATTTCGGTGTTCACTACAAGCAGGAAATGAAAACAAAGTAGCAGATGCTCTCATCAGGAAAGAACATGATACCCTATCAATGATGTCTATTGAGAAAGAACATATCTTAATTGATACGATAATGAAATATTTTTATATCATAATGGTGGGGAGTGAATCCTATATTTCTTATATTATTTCCAAAAAATCTATCGAATAGAAAGTAAGGGTCTCATTAAAGCAGTTGAAATTTCTCATCACAGAATCTGAAACTCTATTTGGTTTGAATGTGACTCAACCACAATTTTTCAATCTGTTAGGCTAGGTTAGATTCTTCTTTCATGGAAGCTCATAACCAAATGGAAGAACTAACTGGGCACTCTTTCTTCAATGAACTTCATCATCACACACATTTAGCATGATGAAAATCAAATTTCCGACCATCTTTCTAACAATGGGGCCTCTGAAGGAAATTTCACTCACTACTCCAGCATACCATGTGAGTTGATGCCTATACTTCAACATGATAGATGTAAATTTACCTTCTTCTGACTCATATAACTATGCTTCTAAAAATTTTAATCATCACTGCATTCTTTTCAAAAAAATATCCAAGAGAAGATTAAGGATGCCCAAAGTGATGATCTTGAGCATCAAAAGAATGTGAATGAAGTAAAATATGTGAAGATATAAGAGTTAAATATCAATAGGGATGGTGTGATTCAGCTTAGAACTAGAATTTTTTCCCCTTATTCACCTAAGATAATGATCAATCAATTTTATAATTCACATAAAAACATTCATTATGCATCATGGAAGTACTAAGATGTATGTCAATCTTCAAGAACACCTCTACTGAATATCATGAATAAGAAGATTAGAATATATACCTCATAGTGATTGATATTTCATAAAGTTAAATCAAGGAGATATATTTCCAAATGGATGATTAAACCATTTAATAATCCCACTTTGAAATGGGGGAATGTCAAAATGGACTTTGCCAATGGTCTCCCAAAAACAACCAAACAAAAAAGAAGTGATATGAGTTGTGGTAGATCAAGTCACCAAGACTGCGCACTTTATCTCTATTTGAGAATGTCACTCACTTGAACTACATTCCACGATATATGTTTATGACATGGTGAGGCTGCATAGGGTTCCACATTCAATCATCTTAGATCGTGATCCAAGGTTCACATATAAATTATGAATAAAACATCAACATTGTTTGAGTACTGAATTGAATTTCTGCATGGCCTGTTGCCCCCAAACTAATGTCCTATCTGAAAGTACTATTTAAATTCTTAACAACATGCTAATATCCTCTTCAATAGAATTCATTACTATAAGGGATCATCAACTCCCACTATATGTGTTCTCATACAAAATCATCATTCACTCAAACATTCATATGAATCCATCTGATGCTTTGTATGGAAAGATAAGTAGAAGTCCAATCGTTTGGGATGAAGTTGGAAAAATAAAGCGACTTAGACCTGATCTTTCACAAGAGAAGATAGAGAATGGTTAATCCATACTGAAACATATAAAAGATATATAGAGTTGGAAAAAGTGCTATTGTGACAATCGTCGAAGGGACATGGAGTTCAATGTTGGATGCAAAATCTTCCTTCTAATATCACAATGGAAGATAGTTATGAAATTTGGAATGAATGGAAATCTTATCCCAATGTACATTTTCCCCATTGATATCCATTATCACATATGATTAGTGGGATATTAGTATCCACTTCCACAAAATATGGCTCATGTTCATGATGTGTTCCATGTATCTCTTCTGAGAAATTACATACCTCACCCCTCACATGTACTGAATATGGAGATGGTTCAGTTAGTGAATGTCCTCTTATATAATGAGCTACTAGTAAAGATCTTTGATGGAAGAGGCAATTTCCTATACAATAATACAACTCACACTGTGAAAGTGCTATAGAGTAAGCATAAGTATTCATAAGTGACTTGGGAACTAGAGGAAGCAATAAAGGTGAAATAGCCTTGCCTGATTATGTAAAATAAAATTTCGAGGGATAATTTTCAAATAGTGTAAAGAATTTAATGACCCTAACTTTTATGTTGAGACTTCCAATTCATATAATTATTTTATATAGTATAAAACACATACCAAGCATAAATATCCCAATAAAAATAGTACTCTCATAATTGAAGAATTAAATAAGTTAATTTTTTAGAAATTAACTAACCTATACGGATGGAATGGTAACATGACCATTAGAATAGTAACATTTCCCTTTGAAATAATAATGTGTACAAAAGAATAGAAAACTCACCAAGGAAAAAATAAATAATTTTTTTAATCTTATGAATTAAAATGTGATATAATTATTTCATAGTATAAGTAAATAAATGTTTTAAAAATGAAAAATTATGTATTGATATTTTGTAAAATATAAATAATTATTTAATAATTATAATGATTTAAAAGAAAAGTTATTTCCATAAAATGGATTCATAAATTATTATTTTTGACTTTGGAATATAATATAATTTTATGAAACCTTAGTTATTTTTTTAATGTGTTGTAAAGTCAAATATAATTTTATAATCAGTATTTTTCTAATAATTGAGGATTTTATATGAAAATTAAATTTATAATATAGATAATTTTTTTAATAAAATTTATTCTATTTTAATTTTTTTTTGTTAACAAAAATTATAATGGTTAATTTCTGGGATTATTCTAATATAGTTTTTTTTAATAGTGAAAAATGCTAATTTTCAATGAAAGTTAAATAAATGATTTATTATTCATTATAGGGGTACAGATTCAATAAGAAACATAATATCAATATGTCCATAATTATTTAATATTTTTAATTAATAAGCATCAATACTATTGATATTCTTTAACCGTAATACTAAAATGAGGAATATAATAAAAAAACACCTCTCCCCTATAAATACCACTCCTCAACACTACTTCTCCTCACACATTTCTGGCCTTGAATCCTATCAAAATTAGTCATAATTCAATTCCCAAGCCCCTTACCCATGTCAAATAGATATTGGTATCAACAAAATACCAAACCCACTTTCCCATTCAAGGTTCTCATAGAGATCAAATTCTTGAGGTAAACCAACATCCATTATCTATTTATTTCTTTTAATTTCCCTTTCATTTATAATCATATACCATCCTCCTACATTTAACCATTAATTATAGCTAAGTATATTATATATACTATAATGTTATTATGTTAATGGAATATCCATAATAAAACCCTTTCTTATCTCTAATGTATTCTACAAACTAAAACATTGTCTTTGATGTGTTGATTTACCACCATCATGGATGATGCTTTTCAATTTTCCATTTCCTCTATCATGCCTATTCCAAAAACAATTATTATGGTTAAATATGATTTTTATACATATTATAATATATATAATGTTCCAGAATCAATATATAAACATTATATTAAATAAAATTTCATAATTTCATGATGGTCATAAAAACATCCAAATTAAATTAAATTACAGATATTAACATTTTATAAAATGATTCAGCCTCACAACATAAAACATATTAATATATAATATAATTGAAAATAATGATATTAAAATAATAAAACTTAATTTCAATTCTATAGAATTAATCTCATATTACCTGAATATCTATTTTTGTATATAAGAAAACTGATCCTGAAAACTAAGAAAAATCACTCAAAAAATGATGAAATTGAACTATATAACTCTCCAAAATGGCCATAAATGAACTTTATAAAATTTAAATAAATTAATTAAATTTATAATTGATTATGGATTTAGTAATAAATTCATCTAATTTGATTATTTAGGATATGAAATTGAAAAATGTATTCATAAATTATGTAAGGGGATTCACAAACCCAACCCCCATTAGTTGATATATATCAATCGGTAACTACATGTCATAATAAGATTGTAAGATTTATTGTGATAAATAATAATGTGTTAATTTTTTAAATTTATAATTGAATATGTGACTTATGGTCCAAATTACCTCTTGATTCATAACCTTTGGATCATGGTTTAATAACACTATTATTTTGTTTAAAAAATGATTTAATAGTTATGTAATAAAATTACATTAATTGCAAAACCAGTTGAGGAAATCATGATATACATAGCTCAATAAAATAATGAAAATTTTTATGGTGTTTATATCATCAAAATTCATCTAAAAAAATAATGCATTTCCATCCTAACACCTGAAAGCATTTTTTAGGTTATCCTCCTCCATCACCCCAATCCAATGATATCTACATGACATAATGATATTTGAAAAAACAATAATTCCTCATAAAATTATCATGAAATTACTCTTTAATTGGATGTTTTTATTCTTTCATTACTATATCCAAGATCAATAAAATTTATTTATTTCAAAATCAATGTTAATCCTTCTTGTTCTATATATACACCGACAAAAATCTCCAAGTTGACACATTAGGATGGATAAAACATTTCTATAATTGATCACTGATATAGATCACTAAATTACATAATGAAAAATGTCTTATCATATGTTAAGATTAAACAATTAGAGAAAAACAAATTATAACAATATTAAAATGATTATATGACATCATGGGGTAGTTTCACAAAATATTTATAAAAATATGAGAAATATTCTTATATCAATAAAATATTCCATAATATAATCTATAATGGAACTCAACATTGAAACATATCAATAAAAATATGTTTTTCCAATCAATTTATAATGAATCTAGTTATCAAACTCATTGAAAAAACCACACACATACCATCAATGTTGAAGAAGATAACTCGCCTATAATAAAAAGAAATAACGGAATTATCTGAACATAACCAATCCATTAGAAATATAACATTTATTAGTTATATACAAATATAGAGAACACATTGATAAATTTAAATTTATAATTAATCACTTAATATCGCTATATATATTTAATCAAACATAACAAAAACTCACATAGTCAAGTCTTAGTGAACTACAAGACTTTCGGCATAATCTACCAAGTCTAGGACTATTACTAATTAAAAAAATAGTGTGAGGATATCTACAATCAAATAATCATGAATACAATGTTGAATAAAGGTAAATGTCTCCTCGAAAAATTTCTAAATCTTTTAGAATGTGTAACTCACCAATAAATATTTGACAATGCCTAAAGCCTCTTCCTCATGGACAATATTATCATACACTGACACGAAGAGAGTTATCTATTTTTAAAAAATGATTATGGATATGTCATAGTTGGATATACCTTCTATATCATACCTACACTGTCCAAAAGAATTTTAAATATTCTTCAATTTATGAAGCCTCAAAATAAAGTACTTGTGACCCCCCATCTCTACATTAGGAGTCTAGTGCTTATATTTACCATCAATACATAGAAATTTTAAAATATATCCAAGTCCATAAAATTTTGTTTTTAGTATTTTTAATATAACCATTAAATATTAAGTCACATTCATTCAAATCATATTTTTTTTTGTTTTTTATATAGTTAATAAAAAATTCTAACTAATAAATACCATGTTTTCTTCTCATAAATAGATATTTTATGAACTGTATAATATAATACATAATAGATATTAAATCTACAATTTCTCTCTAACATTATAAAAATAATATATTGTATTACTTATATATATATATTAAATATTTATTTATAACCTAGTGAGAGGGAAACATTATAATTATGAGGTCAATTTCTCAACAAGGGTATTCAAAAAAGACAATAATAAAATATCATAATTGATAATAAGATAAAAATATTTAATATATTTGGAATATATAGAAAAACTTATGTCTTTAAGTCAATAAAACTGAATGAATAATATTTTCATTTATAAAAATGTAGTGGAAAATATTTAATGGATATAAATAACTGGATCATTATAGGTGAACTGAATAAAGTCGTAAAACTAATTCCTTGCTAAAATAAAAGAACGAATGATCATAAAAATCATGATTGTAACATCATAAAATATTATATATATTAAATTATACTTATAAATATATAATTATTATAATCATTTGTTATATAATGTAAACTATAATCATGAATCAAAAAATTATTTATTTATTTATATAAGATGATAATATTTATATAACAAATATATGCTTGATAATTTAAAATTAATCCTCTTTAAAATAAAAAATACAATAAAATTTGAATAATTAGTAAATTTTTAATTAGAATGATCCCCTAGAATCATCACAATAAAAAATATCACTATATAAAAATATAGAACACTTCAAATTCAATTAGCATTTTAGATATGAAAATTGATGAACCAAGAAGGGGAATAAGGTGAATGTTGAATGATAGAATTAAGAGGTATTTATAGGATGTAACATTAAAGGTGAAATTGTAATATGGCCATTGTAATATTAACATTACCAATAGAAAATAAACATGGCCATTAGAAATAATAACATGACTAATTTAATGGTAACATGATCGTTGAGAATAGTAATATGAACATTAGAATGTTTATTAAAATAATATGCACATTCTTTTAAATATTGATGAACTCAACTATAAATATTCAATTAATTCATATGATAGTAAATTTAAAAGTTATAAAATTATAAATTTCTATTACATTTTTTACCATGAAAATCATATTTTGATCAATATTTTGACTCAATAATTCTACTCTCCTAAATTATAAATACCTTATATCCATCCCATTGGAAATGTAATTATCTAAAACATACCCAATCCAATTATATGAATAAAGTACCTCTATTAATCCCATTATAATACATAGGGATATTTTTTGTCACAATCCTCCATGTTTAAATGGTGTTTAGTGTCATATAACAGATGAAACACTAAGTAGAGGGTAATGTTTAATCATTATTTGTCATCTTTCTCCACTTGTCATCCAAATTTTTACAATTCAATTAAATCCCTAAACTTTTAAAATTAATTTAGTAATATTTTAAAATTATATAAATGATTTTAACCATATATAATAATTAAAATTGTATCATTTTTATATTTCATACTTATCTTTCTACCTCTTTTAGAAATGCCTCATTAATAATCGGTTAACCACCAAAGGGGGCCTTTCAAGTAGTCTTCATATCACCACCATTATTAATGGTTATAATTAATTATTTATAACACACAAACAAATATATTTTGTTTTCTTATCAATTTAGTAATAATTATGAATAACTAGAAATAAAACAATATAATTAAATCTTAGAAAAGTGTGATATTTGATAGAAATGATAATATCAAAATGATTCTCCTTTTACCAAGGGAATTATGAAATAAAATAATATGATTAAAATTGACCAAGGGTGAAAAAATAACTATAATTTCTATTTTCCATTTTATAATAAATATAAATCCATTATATATCGTGGAAATGTGATGAAATAAATCATGATCTATGGTAAGAGGATTCTTGAATGTCACTCATCATTTTTGGATTACGTCCACTATAATAATATTTTCATTATGGAAATTTGTCTAATTTTTTCAAAATTACCTTTCACTAATATTTTAATTTTTTGGGGACATATACGGTTCTATTTTATTGGAATGATTTATATTCCAATTAAATTTTATTTCTTAAAGACCTTATTTAAAAAAAAATCATATTAGCACCTCTCGTGTTGTTTCTTTTTCACTTAATGAATATTGATATCTTATACCAAAAAAATAACTTGATTACTAATTTGGGATCCAAAAAATATATTAATTAAAGTTTCATATATGACATATTTATGAATCCCACTTTGATACATTGGTTTTATTTGTGAATCTGTTATATTTATTTACTTTTAATCATGGATTCATTATTCTGAGAATTTTATGATTTGAAGAATTAGACTAGAATTATACATCTCCCCAATTCACTATCTATTGTGATATACCTCATGTGATTATGTGTATTATGTGTGAAAATGATGTTATATTTTTTTCATAATTGTGATGTTATGATTTATGTACATATGTTATGCATGAAAATGATTATAGTTTTTTTCAAAAGTATGTGTTGTATTTTAACAGTATCGTATTCTAATTAATTGTTATGAATATGCAAAATTGTGTCATTTTTTCGAGTGATTTTTTCATACTTTTGATGGTAATCCCACGATTATGATATGATGATTATTATTATTTCGACTCATATACTGTCAACAAATTTCCCTCATTCCTTCAATGTAACCCCTAAACATACTAGGCTATTAGATCACCATTTCATTTATGCATATGCTTTGGTGACTGCATGTACTATAGGTAACATCATAGCTTTACAAGGGCTCCCAAGAAGGAATTAAAAAATGTTTTCTCTGTAAAAGTGTTGTATTCAATAATATTTCCCATGATAAAAAATCAGTTAATTATCAAAACTGTTACAATTAATGTATTTATATCTAAAATGTATTAATTTCAATATAAGGAATATTTTATTGGTTAATGTTAATATTAGTGAATATTTTTGTGAATTTGAAAATTTGAACTATAGAACATTAACAGAAAACACTAAAGATATATCTAAGTATATTTATACAACCAAATTTTTTAATGTACATAGATTGTGGTCTCTATTAAATTTCATTCATATATTCACACTATATCTACATTATGTTTTGTTATAAATTCAACTATAAGTAATAAACACAAAAGGGAATGTCAGATGTTAACCTGATCTTCACCATTGGTAGGAGTAGTGGGTCTTACTGGACAGTTGGTGTGAAACTCTGAGGGGACAAGATTGGATAGAATCATATTCTTTTAATAAACCATTATTAAGGATATAAAAATAAAATTATTAATCAAATATATATTATAAAATTATTAAGTAAATGACCCTATGAGAAAAATTTAAGAAGAATTCCATACTTATCATAGGGATCCCAAATATATGACAATATAATTGATTTTATCATGAAAATAAACCATTTATTGGTTAATTATAAACATATATTTTGTGAAATGATTTTATATTATATATAATAGTGGTATTCCCCTAAAAAAAGTCCAGTATCCATTGTTAGGGACAATGAAATGATTTTCAAATTGTTATCCCTAATTCCATGCTTGCTAGAGTTGAAAAAATATTGGGAGTAATCATCAAGGTATCTCAGGCTATGACAAATAGATCAAACCATGTGGATTGTACACCATCACCTAAGGAGGATAAAAAATACATCATTTCCATTATATAACAATAACAACATAGTTTTAATTGATACTTTGATATAACATTGATGGAATAGTGTGTTAACTATAGGGAAAAATCATTTTTGTTCCCCACATGTTTCAGGATAAATTTTCGGTACCAATATTTATTTTATATGAGGAAGCTGATTGATTGTCAGAATTGATAAATAATAGATATATAAAAGATTAAATGGAATTAATTGAGTGTTACAACATTACTAAAATACTTCTTAACATGTATTTACCTCAAACATAAGGAATAAATATAGAGATATGATTTCTAGAGTTCAAGAAAATGGAGAGTTAATATCTAATAAATGTTTAGTTAAATTTCACATCACCTTAAATATATCCCCCTAGTTTTTTATCCATTATGACACCTAAGTAAATAGATTATTTAGTGGGTTATAGTTTTTTTTAAAGGATCATCCTATCCACGAATTTGAGAGTTAAAAAGATGTTGTTCAATGTGATCTCAAAGTAGATATGGTGTTTAGATAATGATCCCATGTATATGGAGATAAGATGATAGTATCATAGTTTCATGAATGTGTATCAAATGAAAATATAGGAAAGGAGATCTCAGAACCCACAATACAACGATGTGGAATAAACCGTCACAAATATTTCCTAAAAGGGATAATGAAATAATTTATGTGTAGGATAGAGTTCCACTAAAATCATTACTGATGAAGAGATATGAAGGAAAATATTAATGTTATGGTGGAAAATAAGGATCCTAATAATTCACCATAAAAAGTAAAATGATTCCATTATAAGGATAAAGACACTAAGAAATCCAGTGCACTAGACTAATGGTTATAAAGGGTAATCAACATCTTCATCCATTGAAGATAATGGAGGATTTTGATGATTTTTCCATCACCCCTAATAATATTTTATCATGAAAATAGATTCATATAATTAACAATTATAATTCACTAAATAACGAGAACATATATATTTAATTCTAGTTCTTCGTATTCCTTTATATTCTAATTTTCTTCTATAACTATTGAGTCAGAACCTCGATAACATGAAATGGGTATATTAATAAAAATACCTAGTGGTGAGACCATTAAAACATAATTATAGGACACTAATTTTGTAAGTGTAAATGGGATATATATCCCATTAATCCTCATAATCGTTCCATTGGTTGACTTTGAATATACTCTATACTTGGATAAGATCTTGTAATATATATATATATATATATATATATCACTTCAACTATCAGGAAAAGTAAGTCACTTTATATATTCCAAACCATCCCCTATCCACAGAAAAATATAATTATGATCATGAATAACCCTTGTAAACCCCCTCAATGAAGTGGGGTTTGACACATAATAATGGAGCATATCATTTCAAAATGTGGATTTAATTTGATATCCTAAACCTTGATGAAATTCAATTTATGGGGAAACATATTGTTTTATCTTCAAAATAATTTCATTGAATTCCACTAGTTAGTTATGAAGAGTTATATTGATAACCCATACCTTGAAAAACTTATATCTCAAAAATTCTATATAGGATATCCTTAACTATATTAGAGGACTTAAATAAGTGGTTGTTAAAGAACTTTTAAAAGGGTTTCTTACATGAAAGTACATCACCATGGGGTGCTCCGATTAACTTTGACAATAAAATGTATGGGTCAATGCAGTTATAAATCGATTTTCAAGATCACAACAAGATTATCATATATAAAATTCATCCAATTAAAAGGATTGATGACATGTTTGATCAACATTATAGAGCACAATAATTCTCAAAGGGGGGTCAACATTATAGATATAATCATCTAAAGTTGATGAATAAAGATATTTATAATAAACAATTCTCTACAATATATTAAAATTTTCATGTTATTTCCATTTAGATTTAATATGTATCCTACCACTAATACAAATATGGCTTATAATAGCGCTAAAAACCGCCTTTAACAGTGCTAAAAAGCGTTATTAATCTCGGCGAAGATAAAGGGGGGTCCCCTTTATCAGCGCTAAAACTAGCGCTGATAAATGTATAATATGTCAGCACTAAAAATAGCCCTGATAAAAACTACCATTATCAGTGCTATTTTGAGTGTTAATAAAAACTCCCTTTATCAGCACTCAAAATAGCACTGATATATTACCCATTTATCACCTCTTAACTATCACTGATAAAGGCCAAAGATCCTGTGCAAAACCAAAACCTGCACAGAACCTGCACAAATTATAGCACTTGCACACAGCACAAACAACACCTGCACACAGCACAAACCACACCCACACACAATGAACAGAGGAACAAAGATGCTACATACATTTACTCGAAATCATGAATAGAAAAAGAAACACTACAATATACATTTCATGAAATGTTTAATTTGGTTACAATTAAAATTATCCAACACAATTAAAAAATAATGATGTTCCATCCTTTTTTCATCCATCCGCTCTAAAACATTCTCATCCATGGTGGCGGTTTCCAAACAAAGCATTCAAACTCAGAAAAAAATTTCACCAACATAAGAAAATAAATATCATGTTAGTAATACAATAATTAAATAAATTAAAAATTAATATGAAAGAATTCATTAATAAAATGTCAATTATTACCTGTTGCAACATTTATTTTCATTAGTTCATAGGTCTAGGAGAGATGACTATAGAGCGAGAGTTCATTCCCTATTGTGATGTGATGACCTAGGTAGGTAAATATTTGAGGGATGGTTTGTGGATTTTGGAGACTTTCATGAGGATTTCAGGCTATGATGACACATAATAGACCCAAGAACATTCCCTAGATATATGCTCTCATGTTAGTCTATATAACAAATGAAAAATACTGATGAAACGGGACCCTTATTTAATCGTATTGCTAGCAAACTACCGGGAAGCCTAGATAGTAGAAGAGGACTCACTCTAGTTATTCCTAGACATTGTTTTCATCATTTATTAGCTAATCTTAGGATTTTTACATCTTATTAGATACAAAACCAGATTCTATTCCAAAAGAGATTGTATAAAAAGATTGGTGGATACTAGGAGAGAAGTCCTACAAAGGAAATGCACTAATGAATGCATATAAAAGATTTCGTAGATAAAAAAGCATGAGGACTCTTACATAATCATTTCAGTACTCAAATCGGTGGGTAGGGAAAGACCTCCATAGCCAGATACCTAGAAAATAGAAATAGAACCACTTAGCACATATACAGGATTCACCTCACTCTATTCCTGACTAGCGGCATGAGAGGGAGGACTTGGGGAGCTCAGTTGGGATCAGAGGGTAAATACCTCTTCTGGTAAACAAATAATTATGGACTCAAATATAATTCTTGTACTTATATTGATATTTCCTTCTACAAGAGACTCATTCTTGTAAATATACATGATCGGGATACCCAGTTAGAAATGACTCCATTAATTCCTTTTGTAAGGCATACCCATTATTGAAGGAAGATGTCTTTCAACACCTAATTGTAGACCAACCATAGGAGGGTCTGAAGGAGAGAAACCTTTATAATCTTCTTACAGGATGTAAAAACTACCTAACCTAATGAGGATATAAAAAAATAAATTTTCAATGTATAAGAGAGAACTTCGGGAACTATAAAAGAGAAGGTGACCAGAGGGAGGATGATAGGTTGTTTTTGTTAATCTCTTCTAGGTAGAAAAACAGATAAAGACACTAGGCCTCAAGATATTTAGGTTGTAATTAATGTATTTTTATGTTAAAAATAATTATATAATATGTGTTATAGAATTTGTTTTCTGAATAGAATTATACGAGTGAGGCACAAAACATAAAATAACCAATTAACAATGAGACATAATTAGGTCAATGCCCTTACCTCAAACAGAAGTCCAATATACTATCGTCACTTCATAACAACCACAAATGAGTCCATGATCACATGTATTAATATCCAACAACATTAAATTTCATAATTAGTTAATTTTAACAAAAAATCTAGCATGGTATAATATGCGCCAAACTCATCGTGTAATCCAACAAAGCCAGAATGCATGAAAAACTAGGTGTGATCCACTCCTGAAGCTCCCCTAAGCCTAGAAAAACCTAAATCCCCAATCTATATTACTAAATTTATGACAAATTAAGACTAAATTTTTGAAAACCCATAAATAAATCTTCCACAAAATATAATTTGCATCAAATAATGATTGATTACTAGTTTATGAAATTATGAAACTTGATCTAAGAGTCATATATAAAATTCCCATGAAGAACAATGATTTTTCCATACTATGATATAATAATTAGACCTAGAACCCTAAAAACTGAATGCAAATCATTGAGAAAGAAGTTAGAGAATCAAGGAAGATGTAGGAGAAGATACCACATGGATTCGAAATGACGAAAAACCGATAATCCACTCAGGTCTAAGGGGAAGGAAGGAGGGGAATGGGGTTTGGCCACCCCCTAAGAACTTGGTGCCCAAATGAAGAAACCTGAGGATTTTTATACATAATAAACCCATCACCCACATAAAAATAAGTTTTAAATCATGTTACATGAAATGAACCAAGTAGTGGCATCACTATATTTTGAGTCCAAACCCTTACTTGACCCCTTTTCCCCATTCACGACCATTATCACCCTATTAAATGAAATCATGTTGTGAATTACCCTTTAACACTATGAGTAGCCTAATGCTACTAAATTTCAATAGAATGACTACCCAAATCATCCTTGATATCCTCCCAAAACCCAATGACATCCCTCTATCCCCAATACATGTCTGAAACACCTATTAGAACCGGTATATTGTACCTTTTTCATTGATTTTTTTGTTATTATGGAATTCCATAATTCCCCATTGGAAGTGTACCTATGTACTAATCAGATGTTATATGATATACCATGAATATTTTTTGTCCATGTATTATATGAGATATCAATGAAAATTTATCTCATTATTATACAAACCAACACATCAAATATGAGCATTAGAGACCTTCGGGTTTTCTTTAACTACTTATAGTTCCGACATGGAAGTGGGAAAAGATTTTTGTGGGATATTAGGTTATATTTTGATGAACCCCTCGATGGAAGAATTAAATATGGGTTTTGATCAATTGGATGACCAAATAATCTCAATTTATATACATTTTATATGAAAAAAATTATAATAAAATAAAAATTCAATTTTTAATTTAGATTATATTTTTACATATATTTAATTATACTATAGTCTTTTATAGGGAACCTCATTTTAGATCTTGTTTTTTGAGAGGTCCCTATGAGAAAATGGGATGCCATGTATGATTGAGCATGACATATGTTTCTGACATTTTCTGCAGGGGAACATTGCCTGGAGTGTGTTGACATTCGCTGGCGGTTCATTGTGCCACACATTCATTCGTTAAAAATGTGAGTGACATTCATCACTTATAAAGAGATGTCATCTCCTTGATTGAAACAGAGTGATGGGATGTCGTTCATTCCATCCATGGATTCCTCCTCAGAATTCATTACCCAGTATGAGTCTCCCTTATAGAATAAGACGTTGTTTGTGAAACTTGTTCCTGGTTCCATCTCTTTATAGATGATGGTTAATTACAATGATTATATCAGGACATTCCAAAGGGTCATTACAGGGCATAATACTTCGGTTAGGAAAGTATTCACATTGGGAATCAGTGGAATGTATGTACACTAGAACATTGGTCACATGTATTCATCATCATCAAAGGGATTCTCAATGAAATGGAAACCCTTGTTTAACTTGTGGTTTTCCAAGAGTTTAACATCCCACAAGGATAGAGCATCATGATATAATTTCTTAAAGAGATGTAATGGGTGGATCAAAATAATTATAAAGGTGGATCAGGTAGGTACATCTCTAGAAGGGAGCACCTAGAAAGTTTACCTGATAGATGGATCAAAACGCCCAATGAGGTCTGACCCAAGTGTGGTGCATCCCATAATGGTAAGTTTTCTCATTTTGAAGAATTATCTTGACCCCACTAAGGGAAAAATAATAGGGAAAATAAGTGAAGGTGTACCCCAGTGAGGGGGTCACCATGGTTTACCATTGGTTGGGATTTAACCTCATGGAGGCTTCCTACGTACCCTATTTAGAATACAAGGATCAAAACCCATATATTTAAAATAGGTATGGTGTGGGTATTACCCATGGTTATCTTCCCATAACACTAGGAATACTCTTGGTTGGATGAGTATGGGTTTTGTGGGGCTTATGCATTGTCAGATTCCTAGGTTCTTCCATGAGTAGCAATGGGATGAATGGGACATACGTGCTAAGATGGACCATATGAATGGCGTGGTCCTCCTAGGATGTGGTGGACTAATTAAAATTACAATGGAAATGGGGGAAGTATTAAAGTGGAATGGAATGTATGACATATAATCGAAGTGAAGATGAAATTGTTGGGCTTGAACATTGAGGGGAATCTGACGCACCCTAGTTGGCTAGGAATCAATGTCTACCTAGTTATTATCAGGGAATTTGGGACTTATGCATGGTTATCCACCCAATAAAAATGGTACATGTGGTTGGGGATTATGCATGGTTAGCCACACATTTGGACGCGAAGGATATGTGACCTTCGAGTGGGTCATGATCCTCCTTAGATATCGTGGCTCAAGGGAAAGGAGAGAATGGGAATGGATGATGATGGATACAGATATCCAGGACGTGAACGCCTAGGAGGAGGGAACCAGGGTTTACCAATGGTTGTCATTGAAGCTCTGGGAGGCTTAATAAGCTCCTATTTAGAATATAGGGGTCAAATCCTATGTAGGTGTGTGGTTTTAGGATTATGCATGTCTAGCAGCCTGGGTGTTGGATGATGGGGATTAATCCATGATGGATACCTAGAATTATGGTGTCATAGAAACTATTAACCTCAAAGACCACATGATTAATGATTGGTGTGATAGAAAAGAGGTAGTAGTAGATCAAATTATAGTGTCAGTGAGGGATGGTGTGGGGATTACGTGTAGAAGAAACCCATGTAGATGGAGATTGGGTCTTACTCTAGGGGTGATTCTCAAATAGGATCTTATTCTATATGAGGAGGGTGTCATTATCTTCTAAGAGGGTAAGGAAGATCTCACTACCATGTAGCTTAGTGGGCACAAACAATACTTGATGTGCGACACCCCAGGTGCATTGCATGGGGTGAGGATAAAGTTTAACAATTTTTTCTAAGGACGATGGTTCTTGGAAGTTTTTCATCTGGAAGCTTGGACATGGGGGACTCACTTCTCACCCATTTTACTTACTTTACTAACAGCCTCCTTCAAATGTGTACCTATGAGATGAAGCACTAGGTATATAAACTAAACAAGGAACACCATACAAGGGACTAGAAAATCACTACGTATAATCATAGAAGGTCCAAGGATGAGGGGATCACAAATATAGGTGGATCGCGGGGAGGATCTTTGTGATGCTTAGGTTCTTCGTTGAAGTTAGAGGGATTCATTTTTCTATTGAATTCTTAGTGATTAAGGGATCCAAAAAATGGATCTTGGAAGGAGAAATGTCAGGGTAATGATGATTATGAGGGGTGATAACTATTTATAGGAAAAAGGGAATTTTTAATGCCCAGAGGCATGACATGAAGAAAATGAACCAAGGGGTACACATGTGCTCAAATACTATCTATGCATGTTGAATCTGATCCCTCTACATTAATTTTATCAATATTTATATTTAGGCCCTATATCTAACTGAAAATATTGGATATAGACCATATTTTTTGTTTCCATCCATCGTTTGTTGAAAAATGGATTTTGTTGATCCTTTGTGGTTTCGTCATTCACCGCATATGCACTGCACACAATCTTTCCTTAATTCAATATTGATTTGTCCAAAGATCTATAGTATGAATCCGAGGATAGAAAATATTGAGTAATAAATTAAGATTTCAATACATCAGAGCATTCTCAATCCACAATTGGTACATATCCATCGAAGGGATCGATCTGCTCAAAATATTTATTCAACAAGGGTGTAAAAATTAAATTTATGATTCCTACATGGATATTGGATCATTTTTCATCAAAAATCATGTGTGCTAATGATTAAAGGAAGTCATTGTGTTCATTTTATATCGATCTGATCTAATATTTCATTTCTTCATCATCCAAGGTTATTCACCAAAGACAGTTGGAGGATAATAAATGATCATATATAGATAACATAAGTAGTAGGAATTCACCTTTATCCTATTTGTGTACAATCTTCCATCAGGTATGTTTCCCATTCGTTTCTAAAAACATCTATATCATTTTCTGAATATGAGTTTTTGCGACAATCATGGTAGTACTGAAAACATATAAATACACAAAGTATTAATAAATATTTTAAATGAACTCATAGTTATTTTCAAAAATACCTTGTCAGGGATTCTAGTTTGTTGATAAAATATGATCTCTTTCAAAAATTTACAAACATAATACCCACTGTCCTTTCCGTTTGTTTGTTTTGGACACTGTAGAAACATCGACAACAATAAGTAATTTGTTTTGATATGTGTTTGGATAGTGCAAAGTTATTATATATACCAGGATACTTTTCCAGTTTTAGATCTTGTAGGCATTCTTATCCTTAGTCCCTGGATTCATTCCATGCATTAGATGATATTGATGCACCGACTTATCATAATAGAATCCCCATTAAAATATAACATAAATTATATAACTAGATGTTTAGTTTCAAAATGATGCATCTGGTTTATTAAAAATTAACAAATTCCATCATGCGTGGTCAGTTTGTTGGATATCCATGCATTGAATCTAGAAAATAAATATTTGGAGTATCCAAATTGACTGCAATCATCATCCAATGGTTTTTAAAAACATAAAAAGGAATAAATAAAAAACAAAATGAAAATATAGTTGATATGATTAAATTGTAGAGTTTTACCCCTTCATCATTGGTATTAAAAAGAGTCTGTCATCCGTAATTTTGTTTTCAAACGATTTGAGTAGGGATGAAATTATTGCATCCTCTTTATCAGAATCTATTTCATATTTTTAAGAGGGGATGTGAGGACTAACGAGTCCAAATTTTTTTCATGGGGAAATCCCTTCAATTGTTTTTCATATATACGCCTGTGAAAAATATAAAATGTATTTAGCCATAATTATCAGAGTATATGAGATTTTGTAAAATCAAATCATGAAAACATATCTGATGTATACATGTACAACTGAGGCCCCTAGTCATTCATTCTTGAGGAGTTCATTTACATTTTCAGCACTAATGAAATCTGATGTTTCCTCTCCATACATATCTTTTTCAAAATAAACTATGTGAGTATTTCTGTCATTCAACTTTGTATCCACATGAGCCTGCAATGATATTAACTGTGGATATAGAATGGGCGGGGTGATGGTGCTCTCAGTAGACCGTTTCAATCGGTTGGTTGATCCTTGAGATAGTTTTGAGCTGATATTTCGTTTCACCCCACAGTCTTTGTCATTCTGTAATAACATTCATGTGTTCTGACATTTTTTCATTAAATGTTAAAGGTCCAAGTTGAAAAATAAATTGGAAATGGATACCGTTTTGTGGACATGATTTTAAACTAGAACTGTTGGTCATGCGATGAATGTTCCAAGAGCTTGTTCAACCGTATGAATGTCGTCATCGTCATTTGGAATAGGTAGCTCGACACTCAGCTCATTAGTTGTGTTAATTGAAACTCTATGATGATATTTTGGAAGTTGTCTATTGTGTAGCATGTCGTTTTGCGTATTGAACACCGTAGCCCTCACTACAAGGCGATAGGTGGGAGTTGATAAATATAAATCACAATCATTTTCACCCTGTAAAATATTAGTATAGGAAAGGTATCAGTTTCTATGTAAATCACATTTCACAGAAACAATTATTAAATCATTGTTTACCTTATCTAAGTTAGTTTTTAGGGGAATGGCTCACCTCAATACTGGTGGGGGGTGGGGTGGGATCATCACGCACGGGTTGTTGTTGAGTTTTTTCTTCTCTTTTCCTCTCTCCCCATCAATTTTAATATCAACTCTCTCTGGTATTGTAATTCTTCTTGAAAAATAGATAATTGTTCTTCAATTTTTTATTTTTTCATTTTGATCCTCTTCTTGTTTTTGTTTTTGAAAATATCTTTGCGGTGTCACCCCAAAACCCGCACCTTTGACGTTGCCATAATGTTCTGACTACTTCATGGCTGCTGAAAGTATATCTGCATCTGGTGCGGTTGCTGTTGATTCTTGTGACTATATCAGATAGAAAATATAGAAAAATAAGTAGTAATTGTAATGTAATAGCGATTTAAAGAAAATAAAATTTATATTATGTCATACTTGCACATGTTTCCCACACTTTTTTGTGTGTTTTAATCTATCAGTATCCTCTCTTTATTTACATGAGCCTCCTTTCACAGCACATGGTGTGGGATGGATATGGCTTTGGATTTTGATTCATCAATATGCAGATAAACACAGAAACATGTTTATGGTGTTTTTTATGTCACATACTAGTAGTAGGGTAGATTTAAAATGTGTACCAATTTTTTTTTCAAGTTTAGCGTACCCCATCCTTACTTTATGGTAAGGGTACACTGGTTCTATTGTGCGTTTTTTATTTTTAGCCCTCAGTAGCTATTTCATAAATAAAAAACTGTCAATCAGAGTGATGAATATAAGAAAATGTCAAACAACGTATTACCCCACACAATAAACCTGAAAAGTCTGCTCCCGACGACGGTTGCTAAACACATCACACACACCTTGGGATATCAAGTGTACGTAAATAGAAGGTGGGTGTGGCTTGATTTTCCCTTCTGCGTCATTAAGATGATATTTTGTTAAAATTGTTCGGAAACCTCTATGAATCCATCCAGCAATTCTTAATACATATTCCTTGTGCGATGCATCTACTATAAATTCACTCTGCAATGAATGATGAAGAGTAAGTCAATGTTTTGGAATTTTATTTTATATTAATAAATTAATAAAAAGATATCATAATGTTACTGTAATCTCTTCCCACATAGTGTCTTCAGCTCGGTGACATCATGGTGCCACGACTGTACATCAATTGGCATGCGTTGTCGAGTGATGATTCTAATGTAGCTACTAAAAATGGATCTATTGGGGTTAACAAGTTGGCCTCCATTATTCTATCCCACCTCAAATTTGATGCCTTTTTCTTTTGCCTTAAGGATTTTGGCTAACACTTTAAAATTACGACGCTCTTGTTTTTTTTGAACTTTCAGGGTTTCATTTCATACCTTTTCCTCAGAAGTAGCATCAATATCTTCCCCCAGAGCGCTAGAATTGGCAATGGGACTAGCAGCAATAGGTTGAGAAAACTGTTGTACCTCAGCACTGGGACCAGCAACAATAGGTTGAGAAACCTGTTGTTTCTCTGCATTGGGACCACCATCATCTGGTTGAGAAACATGTTGTTGCTCTGCAGTGGGACCACCAGCTGCTGGTTGAGAGACATTTTGTGACTCGGGATTGGGCGCATAAATAGTTGCAGAAGTCATTATCTGCATAAGTGGTTTAATATTTAATTTAGATTACATAAAAATAGCAGCGAACAGAAAATAACATAACGTAAAATAATGTATGTTACAATAAACAAATAACCTGATTATTGTACTCTCTTTTTTTCTTTACAGGCTGAAGAAATTTGACTCCTCTATCGACTATTTAAATCCTTAAATTATGGTCTCCTCTGACATACAAAACGCTATCTACATTAGGATCGCTGTGAAATGATTGTGATATCCCTATAAAAGGGTCAACCTCTGTTGAACTTTCATCTGACCCTTAAGTTTTTTTGGTCGATAACATAACAATTGACCAATTTTGGTTTGTGGGGTCTGCAACATAAAATACTTGTACAGCTTGTGATTCTATTTTAAATGGTTCATCTTTATCCCCTTCCTTACTGAAATCAACTTTTGGTTTCTCCCAAATTTACCCTACTGGTATGCACTCGTTGTAGTACTGGTAGGGGTCGAATCCACAGGGACTGTAGAAGAAACTGAGAGACACTGATTTTGGAAGGATTTGGCTATGGAGTGGCCAAATATTTGGATTGATTTGATTTTAATAACTACAGATTTAATCTAAAGAAAATAAATTAAAACATAAAATTACTTAGTCTAAAATAATTAATAGAGATGAGTTGATCTTAAGTTGTTACTAGGGTTAGATTGGATGCATTTATTTTCTTATAACATTCGTTTCACTAATTCAAGATGTATCCAAAAAATGATATAATTCCTCAAATTCATTCACTAATTTAATCCCAACACCATTCCAAGGCTAATCACCAATTCACTTAAAGGATCAATTTAATTATCACTCCAAGGAATTGGATCGTACTAGCACTCGAAATGTGTCATTGTTAAAGTTGGTAAAGATGAAGAAGAAAATAAATCATCAAATAGAAATATTAAAATAATGAAATGATTACAGAATATAAGATCATAAAATAACATTCAATCTTCACCATGAAACTCCCTAGGACCAACCCATAAGGGTTTATCCCTCCATTGATTTTATGATCTCAATGGAAGTGGAAATTATACTCATAGGGACGGAATTGAAGAAGTAAAAACAACAACAAAAATGATCACTCCACTGTTGTGTGAATAAATTCACAAGTTTTGGGGTGAATAAATTCACACCTTAAATCAAAGGTATCAAAGTGATAATAAAAAGAAAAGAAAAATAGGAAATGAAGAACTTTTATTAAGAACTAATGTGATTCAAACAACTTACATGAGAATGAAGAACGATTACAACATCAAATGGAAAACATAACATTATAATGAAACAAAGCACCCAAGATCCCTAAATCCTCCACCACTACTACCTTAAATAGGAAAAAATGAAGCATTTGCCAAGCCCCCAACATCTCATGTTCCTTTAATTAATTGTGTTTGGGAAAGGTGAGTGGAATATTAATGTAGAGTGACTTTTCCACTTCTTGCCTCGAAGTTGCAGCCAGCTTGCATCTACCGGAAAGACGCGCCTAAAAGACCTTCTAGACGGCTGAATTTGAGTGGGACCTAGAAGACGTAAATGTAGAAGCGGAGGTCCCATAACGGCCTGTAAAATTTCAGCCCAAAATAATAAACCGTTCGCAAGATATGATATAAATAGTGGGTTGTTGTTTTTGGTCCTCAGAATCTAGACCAGAATTGAATCATCAACTTGGTACGCCTTAATCACCATCATTTAGAACGAATTAGCACTGGATCAAGAAGAATTATTTGTTCCTATATATTTCTTATAGCCTCCCATGAATGTTTGGCTTCATTGGGCCTGTATTGTGGGCCCCACATTCCCATCAGTGTGATGATATCCAATCTGCCTTCTCCAGAATTTTTTCCATTCATCGCCAAATATCCCCATCATGCTTTATGAATCCTCTACTGATCCCTGAATGAAAAATTTTCATATTTATGTTTATATCCATTTAAAAAAAATATAAAATTAAAATATGGATAATTAAATTCTTTAAAATCAGATGAAACATTGGGCCTAAATTGGTGCATATTAGGCATGAAGTGCACAAATGATGAGAATGGATGTTCAAAAATAAAATCTACTAACTCATGCCCATAAGATCAAAAATGAACATTTAATACCCTTAAAATGTAATAAAAATATGTGTTTTTATTGGCTAATCAACTTTCACGAATCCTAATTCATCTATTTTAACATCACTCCTGTTATCAACCCACTTGCATTGAAAAATAGGCAGTTTGAATTTCGTATAATCCAACTCCTATATTCGTTTGATGATGCCAAAGTATGACATATTCACATAAATTAGATTTTTTTAGCACCGGAAACATGCATCACCTTAGCCACAAGTGTAAACCCACTAGTCTGCATGGTACTTTCTTCATCATGTTCATTAGTATAAAATGTATAACCATTAACTACATAAGAATTGTAAGATAATACGTACACACTTGCTCCTGCGGGTATCCATAAAAGTCGTTCTGAATATGAGTCTCGATTTTCATCTAACTACTAAAAAATATAGTCTCTAAACCATCATATAACTGTCGATTATGTGTATGTGATATCCTTTTGTCATATCTAGAAGGATTCAAATGCCTAATAATTTCATTGTGGGTTTGAACATTTGGGTCAATATCGAAACTATTATGAAAAATGTAAAGGTGGGCCTACTCCCAATCTGTAATATTGATTGTGACAACCTCTCTTCCAAAAATTCCTTCACCCTCATGCCATTCAGTGTGATGAGATTTCGGTAGGCCAACGATTTCCACACCAGATAGGTATTCAGTACAAAATTCTATAGCTTCCTCAACAATATATTGCTCGGTAATACAACCCTCTTACAGACTTTGGTTTTTAACATACCCTTTCAAAATCATCATATACCATTCAATTGGGTACATCCATCTATAATATATAGGACCAAATAGTTGAATCTCTCTCACCAAATGAACCATCAAATGAACCATCATATCGAAAAATGTCGGCAGGAAGAACATTTCCAATTCACATAATATGACGACAATTTCTCTTTCCAAAGATGGAAATTTCGCCAGGTCTATAAATTTACTGCATATATCTTTGAAGAAGAAACAAAGCTTCATTAATTTATGGCAGAAATTATTAGAAAAAATGCAACGTAAATCTATATGAATTAGATCTTCCATCAAAACATGGAAGTTGTGTGATTTCAGACCCTTTAATTTTATATCTCCCATTGACATGATGTTCTTGATATTTGATGAATACCCCTCTAGAACCTTTACATCATTCAAGAAGATGAAAAACTGATATCTCTCCTTCCTGTAAATATTGTAAGCAGCAGGAGGAAGAAATTTTTGTTTTTCACCCTTCACTGGTGCCAAATCTTCTCATATTCCCATCTCTACCATGTCTAATCTAGCTTTAATTCCATCCTTTTTTTCGGGTACATTTAGCAACATGTCGCTAACACTATCACATATATTTTTTTCAACATGCATAACATCAGGAAAATGTCTGACATACAGAAAATTCCAGTATGGTAATTCAAAAAAATGATCTCTTTATTCAACCAGTTTCGTAAGGTTTTTCAAAAACGGTTTACCAAAATTAGTGTCCAAATATTTTACTTTCTCAAACAATTGATCACCTGTTAGTGGAGATAGTGTTGTACGTTCTTTTGAACTTCCGTCAAATTATTTTGTCCAAGATCGGTACTTATGTCGTCGGGGTATAAATATACGATGTCCTAGAGACACAGTTTTCGATGAATGTTTCAACCTAATTGACTGTGTACCTTGTTCGAAAATGGGACACCCTTGAGTTCCCTTATTTCTATATCCTGAAAAATTTTGATAAGCAGGAAAGTCATTTATCGTCCAGTACAACATGGCTTTCAAAGTGAAATGTTCATTTTTGTAAGCATCATACAACGTAACACCTGAATCCCACAATATTTTCAAATCCTCGATCAATGGGGCCAAATAAATATCAATATCATTACCTGGTTGTTTTGGTCCTCATAGATGAATAGATAACATGATTTATTTTCATTTCATGCATAACCATAGTGGTAAGTTATAGTTTACCAACATAACCGGCCATGTACTGTGACTACTGCTTTGAAAACCAAATGGATTCACCCTATCTGTAGATAATTCCAGACAAAGGTTTATCGGCCTGTTCCCAAATTCCGAATACTCGTGATCAATTCTCTTCCACTGAGGAGAGTCTACCGGGTGACATAGTTTCCCATCTTTAATTCTTGTATCTGCATGCCATGTTAATTTTCCTGCAGTCTCGTCACTTCCATATAGGCATTTAAACCTAGGAATGATTGGAAAGTACCTTACAACTTTCGTAGGACTAGAATCATCTTTCTTGTATCGGGAAGCACCAAACATTGGGCATTCTTTAAGTGCTTTGTGGTCCTTGTGAAACAATATACAGTCATTCAGGAAAGCATGTATTCTTTTAGAGATCATACCCATCGATCGTAGCATTTGTTTGGCATCATATGTTCGGCTTGGGAGTTCATTATCTTCTGGGAGCATGTCATTCAGGAGAGCAAGTAGTTCCGTAAAACTAGCGTCACTCCACCCATTGCCTACTTTCAAATTATATAGCTTAAATATGGCTGACAATGCTGTATATTTAGTGCAACTAGCATACAATGGTGTTTTTTCACAACTCTTTAACTTCTCAAAAAAATTTGGGCAATCACGAATTTCATCTTCAACTGTCCTTGTCATTTCGTCAATATGATCTTCATCATCATTAACATCTGTAATCACACCCTCCCTACGATCATCTTCACTATTCATGCTTCTAATCATATTAGATCATCTATAAAATGTTATGTTCTCTGAGCCACTACCTACATTCGTTTTTTCTCCGTGTTTATTCCAACATGTATAACTTCGATCTATTCCGTGATAGATCAGGTGTTCTTACAACTCCTCCAGACTAATTTGTCTTGAATAACAATAGCGTAAACATGGACAAAGGATTTGTGAAGGGTCACATGCATGATCTTCTACAAACTTGATAAAATCATTCATGCCATCTTCATACTCTTTTGTCGACTGATTGACATTCATCCATTCTTTAATCATATTTATTGTCTTTATGGGTTCGATCTCGAACTTTCCAAATATTATGTTTTAATTAATCAAGTAGCATTGTATGGGTTTTATAAAAACAAATCACTGTAAAAATTCCTTTAAACTCATGTGAAATCCATATACATGGTGTGTCCAGTAGGGTGAACATCGTGTATGTATAAGATACCTGATTTAATCTGACAAATATCAAATTTATTCCAAGTTAGTCTTACAAAGATGGAATGATGCCTTTGAAAATACATGACATTTAGAACAACTTGAGCTAAAGGTGTGTACTTTAGATACATATTGAGTCACCTCACTAGCTATGCATCACATTTTTGTGGAATACACAGTGTGTAGTCCTTACATGACCACTATGGGTGTATAGTCTATACACATAAAGTATATATGGTATATATACATGGTGTGAGTGAAGTAAAACACATTTCATATGGTTTTACCATTATTTCATGGAATGTATATGGTTTCATGATGAAGTATATGTCTTGGAGATACATTTTGTGTGACCTAGGTTCACATGACATGTAACATTTAAAATGAAACTTATTCCAAGTTTGAGTCAGAAGATTAGTCATGTGGTGTAAATTTTGGAGATAAATGTTGCATGGAATTAAAATCTATATGAAATCCATGTATGGTGAAGCATGTTCCATGTATTTTAAAGTGTCTCATAGAGTCCTCTAGAAGTTTTTTTCTAGGATTCAGTATAATTGCACTAGTAACAAAGTGGTGGTGCCTTTGAAATGGGTAAAGATTGGATTGATATTTAATGGTGGAAGACCTACAATTTGGAAAAAACATGTCATATAAATCATGACAATAACAGCAAAACCATACAAAAACACAATAATTATCACAATTGCAACACCATACAAACCAAACAATCAAAATCCTAGATTTTACAAAGCATCGATTATTCAATTTTGTTTGTTAATTTAGGGGTTATCATAGAAGTTTTATCATCCTGGGGTGTTCATTCATAAGTCAAGTATACGTAAATTACCAATTTTTATATTCCAATGTTCAACAAGGACCAACCAACATTCAATTCATTTAGTGCGCAAACAAGGACCACCAACGGCCATGATTTTCAGCGGGGCATTTAGCCTGTACATTTCACATTATAACCATCAGTATCAAACAGTAAAAACATGCGAACAAGAGGAAACCAATGTGAAACAGGAGAAAACTCACCGCAAAGGTGTCGTTAAGAACAAGACAGAGGTGTGTTCGTGGCAGAGGAGAGGCGCACAGTAGAGGAGATTTCCAACTGAAAAGAAAACATAAAATAGGGGAAACCCATGAGAATAAAATAATCTAAAACCAAGTACACCATTTCCCACATCCCACAAACCCCAAAAGACAATGCATGCAAATAAATTTAAATTTATTGATAGAAATCACTATCTGATCACTAATTTTTATCCAAACCATATGTGAAAAAAAAATCCAAATAGGAATCAGAAGGATCACATATATACCTAGAGAATAGAAATCCAACCATAATAGTGATCATGTATAGAACAATGTGAACTAGATGGGAGGGAGTGACCCAAAATATCATCGGGATAATGATCTATCCAAGAGGATAATTTTCTAAAAAATATGAATCCTCAAGAACTCTATGGATCCCAAAATACCTCTTCTATGACATTGACACTACATATAATACATTTACATGTCGTGTAATCCTCTTGACTAAAAAACAGGTCACTTTTTATTTAATAAATTATATTTTTTATTTAAATGATATATAACCATTATAAATTTTGTAAAATTGTCACATTGTGCATCCAATTAATGTGTCATTTTTTGGCGGTCATTACATGTCATGTGCTCCATTTACACGTCATGTAATTTCTCAGAATATAGTAGAAAATGATATTTTGTTTCTAAAAATTCCCTAAAGATCACTAAATTTACCAATACATGTTTCCTCCAAATCCTTTCTCATCATTCCTCAACCAAAAGAAATCCAAAAGATGTTAAAACATACCTCACATAAAATATAATGAGACTTTATAATCTCTTGACCATAAATGATTTTCCCCCTGAAATCCCTCATGATCATGTATCCTATAATGAAGAAGGCCACTAATACCTCATCAAAGAGTCATTCCCCCTTGTATCATGGATATATTGTCTGAACTACCACATTAACTAGACTCGGGGTTGTTTAATCATGTAGTACCTTATACTCTAGATTCATAATCTGAATTGGCAGGGGAACTAATGTATTATCGCAATCAAGATCAACATCCCCTGTCTAATTACATGTAAATGATCTGGTATATACCTACTCAAATAGAAAATATTAATCACGTCATGGATAGCTATCAAACCATATGGTAACTGAAACAAATAAGAAATATTCCCAAGTGACCAAAAATCATTATGGTTATCCCATTACTCGGTGAAAACAGACATTGATAACCTAGTCATTGATGTCCCAAGTGATGTGAAACTACGATAAAGACCTAATAACTAACCGAAAACACCATAAGTTGATTCTAATGGTTCATATTGAATTTATTATGACTCTATGTAATGATTAAATTCTTCCAGATCAACCACAATATCTCATTCTATACCTGAATGTTTAAGGGCTAAAACAACCACACATGACTCCAGTGCTCCTCCATAATTCTATAATATGTCGGAACCATGAATCCAAAACCATTATCAACTATATCATCCATTTACACTTGAAATAACACCTTAAATCAGGATTTCACACATTCAATTCAAGCGGTAGAAAAAACATTTACCTAAAAATGAATATCAATAATGGTAGCGGCGGCGGCGGAGGTAGCGCCGGAGGCGGAGGCAGCGATGACGGTAAAGGCGGTGGTAGTGGCAGAGGTGGAGGTGGTGGTGGAGACAGAGGCGGCAGTGGTCATGGCAGCGGGGGTGGAGGTGGTAGATGTGGTGGTGGTCGCGGCAGCGGTGGCGGTGGCAGAGGCGGCGGTGGCAGCGGAGGAGGGGGAAGGATGATGAGGTGGAGGACAAGGAGGAAGAGGACAAGGTCGCGGTGGTGAGGGGCATGGTTCAGCTTCCGCAAAAGCTTGACCGTGTACGAGCGAGGATGGCCTGTTAGGGTAATTAAATAAAAAATGTTGGAACCTTTATCAGTGCTCATTAAAATCACTGATAAAGAGAGACCTTTATCAGCACTAAAACACTCTGATAAAGGTGTACCCATTCTCAGCGCTTTTAGATAGAGTTGATAAAGGCATACCCCTTTATCAGCGCTTTCTGTTTAACACTGATAAAGGATAGTACTTCCCTTGCCCTATTTTGTGGCAGTGTACAATATTATTAGACCTGATGAATATAGTATTTAGATACATCCTTGTCAAATTTTTGGTAGTTTTTATTTATGATATTTCAATTTACCCTAAGTAAATGGAGGAACATGAAGTATATATTTGGATTGTTCTGGTGACTTTATGAATGGAGAAGATGTATGGTATGATTAGAATGTAATAAATATGGATGTAATGTGTCAAATTTTTGGGGACCATGACCATGAGTGGTGGAATTTCTGTGGAACATAAATGAAAAACACAAATGAGTAATGGAATAGTACAATTAGTTTTCAATGTGATACATTGTTTTCTTTAACCGTATGAACAAAACTAATGATTTTTGAGAAATTTCCCATGATATACTATACTATTAAATAAGTTAACAGAAATTAGGGAATATATTTATAGATAAATAATTATAATGAAATCATTAGGGATATCTTGAGAAAGCTAATTATCATACATGTATCCACACTACCTTCTTATGGTGAAGGTTCTTGTGATATATAGTGATCTTATAATGAATGGATTGGGTTTTTTATTCTTTTTGAATTATAATGTCATATAATATATACTATTCCAATTGTATATCCCTAATAAAAACTCCCTGAATCTTTGTGTAGAGTCAGCGACAATAATTTTCATTGATGATTTGGTGGAAGGAACTCTATAGTGAGAACTGTGACCGATATATAGATCAAAAGAATCTTAATTTTTATTTATGTACAAATATATCAAAATAAAAAATTAATATGGTTATATCTGATTAAGGACTAGTATTTATTATCTCCTACCTTGGAAAGGAGAAAAAGGTATTTAATTCACTTAGCATAACAAATCCTATTACACTATCGATGTTGATGATTCAAAAAGACCATATTCTTATGGTTATATAAAGGATGTATCTATAAATTATAGTGGTAAGTAATACATAAAAAAATTCTTTAATTATTTTTCAACTATCTATCCATGAGAAAATGTAGGAGGTGTAAAGGGAAGATTTATTGATTAAAAAGAAGGTGGTAGCATAAAAGGAAGCGATATTCCTAAAGCGCAACATCAAAAAATATTATTTAATTTGATATGGAACAATACATTTTGTTCCTCAAGAAATTTTGATAAATGAATGGTTTTTTGTTAATGCACCTATCTCTCCTTTCTCTATATATCTTGGAGGTACCATGATATACCTTGAACATCAAGTGAACTTATTGTGGAAAAATAAAAACAATGATATTGTTAAGTTCACCTCAATGTTCACTTTATGTCATAAAGTAAAATAATAGTGAAAAAATAATAAATGTATAATGAAACCAATTACCATAATGAAAAGGAAATTTAGCAACAAAGGCATTCATATAACAATTTTTTTCATTTTCGAATTTAATAGTTAAATTCATAATAAATGTATAATTAAATAACTATTATTAGTAATTAAGTACTCTAAAATAATATAATAGTATACTCGCCTATTGGAGTATAAATAAAATTTATGTAACTAGTATGTGTAATCATGATATATTTATATCATTACATAAGTGAATATATTGTTTTGAAATGATAAATTAGGTGTTGGATTTTTTTTAAGTCATAAATATTTAATTACAATTTTATAATTAATATAATAATTTAAAAAATATATTTTCATAAAATGTATTCATAAATAAATATTTTGTTGTCCTATGATTATATGATAATTTTTTGTGACCATAATTATTTTTTAATGAGTCATAAAAACAATTATAATTTTAAAAATGGTATTTTTTAATAAATGATGATTTCAATTTAAAAATTAAATTTATCATATCTAGGAATTTATTCTTGAATAATGGAGTTCTGTTTTGAATTCTATACCTTGATGAATGTTTGGGGTGAATTTTTCAGACATTTCTAAAATAGTTGAATTTTTTGTGACTCGTAAAATACGATAAATTGCAATATATGTACATTATAGGTTAAATACAGTATTTCATTAGGCATAACTAATGTAAGAATATTAATATAGAATAATAATTCGTTATTTTAATATATTGTGTGTGAATTACCAAATTAATCACAGTCATGAACCAAAATAAAAAACTGATGAATATAATAATGAGAAACTACTCCACCCCTCCACTATAAATACCACCACTCACCAAATATTATGATAGCACCTAAATGTCATGTATATTTTTTAGTTTTTACCCCACTACCTTCAAAATCCTATTTATAACTTCCACAACCTTCTATCCTCACCTTTATTCCAAATCTGAGGGCCTTAAGGGGGATCTCAAGGAGGAGAATTTAGAAGGTAAAATATTCTTTCCTTTTAATTTATTTTCATTACAATAAATTTTATTTGCTTATAATATATTAACCACCCCTTATTCAAGTAGAATGAAAACTCTAGTATTTTATATACACTATAATTTGATCATTATGTTGGAAAAATTCATCATAAAACATCTTCTCCCCGCACTTTTATTCTAAAAATTATAACATCATCTAAGATGTGTTGATTATCTGCCATTATGGGAGATACACGTTCATTTTCCATTACCACCATAAAAAATGGCCATCGTAAAATTATTATGGTTAAATAATATTTTATTATACATATTCTAAGTTATAGTAGTATCTGGAAACAATATATAAATATGATATTCAACAAAATGATATAAGTTTGTGATGATTGTAAAAACCACCAACATAA
The DNA here is from genome assembly GCA_963277665.1 of Viscum album. Taxonomy (NCBI): domain Eukaryota; kingdom Viridiplantae; phylum Streptophyta; class Magnoliopsida; order Santalales; family Viscaceae; genus Viscum; species Viscum album. The sequence continues at coordinate 432,955,756 of OY728139.1, forward strand.
ATTTAATTATTTTCAATATTCTTATATCTAAAGATTAATCCTCACATCATAGAACAAAATGATATATGTCATAATTTATAATTATAGAAAACTGTTAACACCGTTTCATTCCCCTTCTAGAGTTTTTCTTCTATTCTACAAGAAAATCCATAAGAACTGACCATGGGAACCATGGAATAAATTCACCCAAAATAATGAAACAAAACAAAATGTTATTAATAAATGGGTGAAAGTATGTTAAAATAATATCATATAAATTATTTAAAATAAGAATATGGTTCTATAATATATTAATAAAACTCTTTAAAATAGTATACATGTGTTTTTTACACATGTCAAAGAAGACAAAGTCAAGGTATGGTAATTTATAAATCAATTTACAATAATTGGTTCAATAATCCAATTGATTTACTGTGTGGTACTAAGAGTATTTCTGAAATATGTTTTTATTATGTAATGTTATATTATGTGTATTTGTAGTTTATAAATGTATTACATTATTTTTATCTATTTTCACTTCAAATATATGATATTTATTAGGGACATTTCTTTAAAAATCATATTTTACAGTTCCATTTCTATAAAATAAAATGTTAATATTGTTATGAAAGAATTATTGTTTTATGATTATGTTTTGGTTGTTTGCAATTTTTTATAATGAATCGTGGGACCTATATCTCCATCTGATTAATTGGATATATTTATGTCTAATGTGATCCATATGGTTATTCCAAGTGTAACTGCGGTGGTAACAACATAAGGTAACAGTGAGGGTTACATTGTAATGTAGTTTTTAGGGTTACATTGCAATGGTGTTATGAGGGTTACAAATCATATGGTAGTGATGATGGTTACAATCAAAATTAATTAAATCACCATGTTATCTTTGAGTTATTTTTTATTTTTTTCACATTTTATGGAAATCTCATGTATTCACAATGTAAGTATGTGATATTTCTGGGTGAGAAGAATCTGTTTGTGGAAATGATTTCATATGTTTATAAGTATTCATATAATAATAGTTTCTATCCTTATTTTTATGTACCTTTCTGAGAATTCTATGATCCTTTCCTATTTTAAAATGTTTTTCACAGGTTTTTAAGTATTGGTAAATGAAAAGCTATGCCATAATGAATGTTGTAATGACTTTTCCTGAAATGATTTCATGTTTTTATTGAAAATATTGGTATTATAGAAGAAATGGATACTGTTTTCAAAGTACCCACTTTGTATTCTTATGGGATTATATGTATTAATAGTGTCTTAATTTTACAAAACTATCAACCAAAAATAAAATTGGGAATTCAAGGAAGTGAATTCTAAAGGAATTTAATAGGTTATGTAATGTTTATGTTCAGGTGCTTATAGTTGGAATCAGAAAGTGGTTTTGATAATATTAGTGGGTAGGATGATGTTAATATAATACCATAAATTATTTTTTAACTTATTTTAAATTTTAAATTATATAGAATTTGATGATTACCATGTTTATCTATCGAACATATTTCTATATAGAATGGTTCCCTGTAGAAGAAACAATGAAGCTGAAGTAGGAAGGCACCAAGAGGATGATATCATTCATAATATATAACCTTCAAGGGAGGAAATTATAGATAAAGAGTTTGTGATAGTAATATATCTATTTAAACATGTTATAAATGATGTTGAATCCACTCAGTATAACAACTATAGCTACAATAATAGAACATGACAATAATAAAATATTTTAAGAGGCAACACCCTCTAACATTTAGTGGACATTCTGACTCTGTAGTTGATAAAGGTGGGATTAAATCCCTTGAAATGATATTTTATTTCATTGAGTGTTCATATAATCAAAATTTTAGTATTTCAATTAATATTTTTTTAGTTGAAGCTGACCAGTGTTTGTCAATTATCACAAATATCTAGGTTAGTGATGAGATTTATTGATCTGAATGCATTAATTTAAAAAATAATTCCTTGGGAAATATTTTTCTCTCTATTTTTGAATTGGGATGGAAAAGAAATTCCATGAATTTAGAAAAAGGAGGAATAATCAGTGGTTGTGTATGATGAAATCTTCACCCAGTTTTTATGTTACTCTCCAAATCTTATTCGATATCTTGATAGTAAAATAAATCATTTTTAATTAGGATTGAAGCCATGATACAAAAGGGATTTGGCCACGCGTTAATTAAAATGTTATGAAAAATGGTTCAATGTGTTGAGAGGTTATAAATGGAATTTTCTGATGATCGTTTTACTTTGAAAATAATAAAAAGAATAGGTATTGGTGGCTTGTGATGAGTAATAGACAACTGAATAAATCTTAATGTAATAGAATTATGTTTCCAACTTTTGGGAAGTGTGGTAAAATTCAACTTGGGGAATAGATTATTAACTATTGTGATTTCTTATGAAGTGTTATGTTTGAATATATAGCCCAAGATTTCAATCAAAAAATAAATTAGTGATATGATGTGCAATTATGATAAGAAAAATAAAAATTTCATTAATTATGGTGAGATGGGGCATTAAGAAAATTCCTTCCCAAACTAAGATATGAATGATGGATAATAGCAAGATTATATGTAGAAATATAAGGTGAGATATTTTGGGACTATTTCTATTGATGTCAGTCCATCCAATGCAATGGTATCAGGTATGCCTTTTGATTATTCATATTTTTATAATTCTATGTCTGATACAGGGTCTACACATTCCCTTATTTTTTAGAAATTTTCAAGTAAATTGGAAATTTACCATATTGAAAAGAGATAGTAACTTATGGTAGAAACAGCATAGAGATATGATTTATAAAAAAAATAATTATAAGAATCTTAAAATTGTGTTCTAGGTAAATACATTACCTAAAAACCATTTTTTCTTCCCTTATTATAGTTTTTTCTTATTCTGGATATGGATTGTCTTTCTGTTTATCATGATGTGATTATTGTAGAGATAAACAAGTTGTTTTGTAGAAAGAGTATCAGTTTATATACAATAATAATCACATACCATTGATGACATATCAGGGATATGAGAAAATATAAAAATATGGAAATGGAAGTTATGTTTTTTATAATGTTAAAAATAATAGAACTACTTAGATAAATGAGGATCTAGTGGTAAATGAATACCTTGATATTTTTTTATTTAATTTTCCATGTTTTATACATGATTGAGATATTGAATTTACTATTTACTTGTTTCATGATTCTAATGCAATTTATAAACTCACTTTTTTACTGATTCAAGGGGAAATTTTAGAATTGAAAAATCAATGGTCAGAGTTTCTTGATAAAGGATTTATTCTTCATATAAAACCATAATGGGGTGCCCGAATTTCATTAGTTAGAAATAAATATGTTTCCATGAGGGTTTTTATTGATTATATAGATTTGAAAAAATAAATAATTTTAGGATTATGTATCCACTGCCTCATATCGATGACTTGTTTGATCAGCTCTTGAGGGCTGATTATTTTTCAAAGGATGACTTGAGATTTGGGTACCATCAGCTAAATCTAAAGTGGGATGAAATCCCAAAAAATATTTTCATTCTATATATGGGAATTATGAGTTTTTTGTTATGCACTATGGTTTTATAAGTTCACCTTTAGTTTTAATGGTTCTTGTGAACAGAATATTCTTGTAATACTCTGATAAGTTTTCTATTTTTTAGTGATTATATTTATGTATTTTAAAACATTTATGAGGATCCTAAAATAAATTTAATGATTTTATATGAAAATCTCATTGAAAGGAAGTTATACATAAAATTTATAAAATGTGATTTTTTTGATGAAACATATTTCTTTTTTTGAGAATATTATAAATAAGGATTTCATAAGAGATGATTCTACCAAAAAATTGGTGGATGAATGGATAAAGACTACATAGTCTACACAGATTCGTAGTTTTCTAGGATTAGAATTCAATTACTAATATTTTGTAAAAAAAATTCATAATTATTTATCCCACTAACGAAGTTAAGAAGGAAAGAGGTTGAATTTATTGGGATAGAAGAATGTGATTTTTAAGGTACTGAAGAATAGACTGTCTAATGATCTAGTATTTTCACTACCTTCTAAAATCATAGAATTTTTCATATATAGAAAAGCTTCATTGAAGGGTATTTGTATTTTTCTAATGAAAAATGATCAGTTAATTTCTTGTGATTCAAGATAAATTAAATCTAATTAATTTAATTATCCCACACATGATTATGAATTAGTAGTTATGGTTTTTTCTTTGAAAATATTGAGGTGTCGTTTTCAGATAGAAAAAATGTGAAATAAATACTTACCATAAATGTTTTAAGTATATATTTACTCATAAAAATTGAACATGAGGTATATAATATGTCTTGAATGGATAATGGATTATGATTTCATTATCAATTCCCATAATAGAAAAGGAAACAAAGTGGAAAATTCCTTGATTCAAAAACATCGTGCTACATTAATCGTGTTATGTTGGGATCATAACCCCTTGATTAATGATTTTATAAATTTTGGCTTTGATGTTATTGGTGTATTAAATTCTTATATTTTGTTTCATGTGTCACTATAGTCGTCTCAATCAAACAAAATTAAGATAGTAAAAAAGGAAGACTATAAGTTAAAAAAAAGAACAAATTGGTTAAAAGGGGTATGTTTCCATGATTTAACATTTATAAATATTGTGTTATAAGATTTGGGAAGAGATTATGTGTATCTTGGGATTCCCTATTTAAGACAAAATTGTTGTTTGAAACTAATAGTTCTTCGTCATCAGTTCATCATGGGAGCACTAATATGTATAGAGTCATTTGGGAGCATTATTGGTGAGATGGAATGAAAATAGATATTTAATATTTTACCAATAAATTATTGATATTTAAATAGGTTCAACAAGAGATAAAACTACCAAAGGGGATGCTTTTGCATCTTCCAGTTCTACAGTGGAAATGTGAAAAGATATGCATGGACTATGTGGTAAGACTACAAATGTATTATCACAGTAATAATTTGTTTTCTTTTATTTTTAACTAACTAAATAAATATGTATAGTTAATTCATATTTGATAAATAATTTCTTTAGATTATATTTCATGACTATACATAAAAGAGATTGTAAGGTTAATGGAGTTTATCATTCCATTATATCTAACCCCGATCCCAGTTTCACTTATATCTTTTGGAAGGAAGTTCAAAAGTCATTGGGAACATGATTAAATTTTAGCACTACTTTTTATATTCAATTTGATGGGCAGACTGAGTGCAAAATATTTACATTGGAGGACATGATTTGAAGTTGTTTAATGGAATAACAGGGATGTTAGGATAAATATATTACATTAGTTTAGTTATCTTATAATAATTGTTTTCATTACGGTATATAGATGGAATTTGTTTTGGAATTATATGGAAATCACTATCGAATTACATAATTTTTGGATGAAGTCAATGAAATGGAATTTTATTGGACTAGAATTAGTAGTGGATATGGCTGAGAATGTGAATATTACTTGCAACACATGATGAAAACTCAGAGAATATTGAAACATTATGCTTATAATAGGAGGAAAGACATTTCTTTCGAGGTTGGTGATCGTGTGTTTCATTAATCTCACCATTGAAAAGTGTTATGCATTTTGTTAACAAACAAATAATTAGTCCAATTTTCATTGGACATTATGAAAGCTTGTAGAATGTTGGACCTGTTTCATACTGAGTATATCTACCTGTGAGTTTAACTACGATACACAGTTTTTTCATGTTTCTATGTTGAGAATGTATTTTCCATATCAATCTCATTTTTTGAGCCCAGAAGTAGTACAACTAGAAGAGACCCTTTCTTATTGAGAGAAACCTATTAATATTGTTGATCATATAGAGCACATACTGCAGAATAATATAATTCACCATGTTAATTTTTTTTCTTGAAGCCAAATTTTTTAATAAGAAACATGGGAATTTGAAAATTCTACATAGGAAAGGTATCCTCACTTATTTAATAAGTATGTAAATATTTCAAGGACACCATCTGTAGAAGTTGTGTGATTTTAACAACCATGTTACATATATAATAATTTTATTTCATTGTGGAATTAAATATTATAAATGTATAAGTATCTTAGAAGTGTAATCATGATATATTTATATCATGGAATATGTAAATATATGTTTTGGAAATGATAAATTAAGTGTTCATATTTTTGTATGTCATAAATTCTTAATTAAAATTTTATAATTAGTATAATAATTTAATGTAAAATATATTTGAAAGAGTATATTTATAACTAATTATTTTTTTGTCTTATAATTATAATAGAATATTACAAAACCTTGTTTTTTTGATTCACCTATTTTGATATTCCCAAATCATGTTTCATTTATATGATAATCATGTTTCATGATCATTTATAGATTTTATCATGTAATAATTTTTCATTTTTAATCTCCCTGCTTTCTTGATTAATTTTACACCGAAAATTTCTCAATTAAAAAGGTCACTGATATGAAGGTCCTTCTTAAGAGCCTTCTATTTAAGTCCCTGGTTGAGTCTACTGTTAGGGAGGTTACCACAAGAAGGTTACCATTGAAGAACATTATTGTTGAGTTACCAAATCGAGTTCACCACTACGAGTCTACTACTTAAAGGATACTGATGTACACTTACGACTAGAGGTTACTGGTATAAGTTCACTTATGGGAAGCCTACAATTGGAATCTTACTAAAGTCACTTATTTAATGTTACTATTAGAATGTTATTGTTTTAAGCATACTACTAAAAGGTTGTTGTTATGAATTTTCCACTAGATGTCTAATGATGAAAGGTTACTACTAGGAGATCCTTTGGAATTCACATCTACCACTGATTATCCTACTGATGAAGCCTACCATTGTAAGGCTACAATTAATAAGGCTAATGCTACCAGTCTATAGATACCTATAATATTATACTATATAAATTTTCAATTTTCTTTTGATTATCCTAGAGGACATATTTGGTAAATTTAATGCATTCGACATTAATTAATGTTTATTATAGATATATCTAGAGACTGTACGATGTATGAGGAAGACCTCCCATGGTTTGATCATTCTTACTGTTGGACCTCATGAATAAAATAGAATATCGAGATAGAGAAGCGCATGATGGGTGAGAGACATTGCATGATCAACTTGAAGAATAAGAAGAACACAACAGTACTTACACTGTGAATCCAAGTGCTTCACGAAGATCATTTGGGAGAACAAATTCAAGGTTGTTTTTCTATGATTCAACGAACCTATTTCAAACTAATAAGCTGGACACTTCAGTACCTGGAATCCAAAACTTGAAGTCGCGACACTCTATATTGGATTCAACTTCCAGAGAAGGAATAAAACTGTAATTTCTTCATACAAAGTAGTCCAGAGATGAACTACAAACACATAGTGCCTTATGGACTAAATCCTCATAAGAATAGATCTATTGTGTTCTTTATCTTACATTTTAGATCAGTGTATGTTTTTATTGTTACAGACACACACTGTCTCATGTGCTTAAACTAGAGGATACTGAAACTAATCATACCAAACATTCCTTAAATTTTTTGTTTCCCACATATAATTGTGGATGAGGCCGTGTGTATCTTGGATATTTTATTTTTCCATGAAGAACTGTGGTAGAGGTTTTGAGACCTGAAAAAGTTGTGAAAACTATTTTAAATACCGATATAGGCTGTGTATCAAGTTTATTTTTAATATAAAATGCTTGGTGGAAGGTGATTACCATGTAGAGAGGATTAAGTATCAACTTGAGACTGAACACATTTTTTTAATCTATTTTGTACTTTATTTTGTAATACTCTGTTTTCCTATTTTTCGCAGCTTATAGTTTCAATAATAGAAAACTGTTTTTCATTAACTCTGATAGTTAGTTTTTATTTGTGTCTATATGTGTTTAATTCAGTGAACCTGTTTCAAATTTTGGATAAGTTTCTTACACTAATTCAACTTAGGGCTAATCATCCGTTTAGAAACTTGTTGATTAATTGAATATTTATATCCTTAGTTCCTTAATTAACTGGGTTTTTTGAAATTGGAGGATTTTATCATAATGACTTTTAATAGAAATTTTAAGTAGGAACTAAATTCACCCCTTCTTGATTTCCCACCTGGACCAACATTTGGTATCAGAGATTACTTTATTAATACCATTAGAACTATTTTTCATGATTTTAAATTCTTTTAAACTCTGATTTTAGTTTTATCTTATAGATCATAAACTTTATGTCATATTTAAATTTTCAGTTAATTAAATTCTACTTAGCTATGGATAACCGAGTTGAGGGTGCAACTACTAACAGGCCACCTTTCGTTAGTGGTGATATTATGATCAATGGAAATTAAAAATGAAAATGTATATTGAGATAATGGGTACAAAAATATGGTGCACAATTGAAGGAAAACATGAATTACTTTTTACTTTTATGGACACATGGTCTGAGTTAACTAAAGCTATATATAATAACAACTGTAACGAAATAAATGCATTGTACTGTGATTTAGGTGATGAAGAATTCAATAGAACATCTTCCTGTAATACTGAATATGATATTTGGGATACTTTTTATGTTTCCCATGAGGGAACAACCAATGTTAAAGAAATTATTTTAAATACTTATACTATTAAATATGATAGTTTTAAAATGAATCATGATGAACGTATCTATGAAATGTATATGAGGTTCAATTAAATAGTATATACCATGAGTATTCTAGGGAAACCAATTGACATCAAGGACTAAATTATGAGATTTATTTGATGCCTACCTGATATATGGAGTGGAAGATGTATTTATATCCGAGAATCTGATGACATAATCAAGATAATAGTGAAGGAACTAATTGAAAAACTAATGATGTATGAAGAAGATCTCAAGGTGAATCAAGAAGGAAATAAAGAACCATGAAATAAATCTATAGCATTCAAGATAGCAACCTCAAAGAGAAAAGACAAGGAAAAGTTTCATGTTCCTATAGACAGTTCCACTAGAAAAGATTCAGATTCTAACAGTGATGAGGAGATGGATCATCTTGATAGAAGTTAAAAAAAATTCTACCAAAACAAGAAGTTATTTAGAATTTCAAACTATAGAGGTAGGTATGATAATAAAAGACATTGGAAAGATGACAGAAAATGGAATAACCACGCAAATGAGATAATATATTATGAGTGTAAATAAAATGGTCACATGAAGGATAATTTCCCCATGATGAAATGTAAGAAAAAATATGAAGAAAAGGGAAAGTGATATAAAAAGGATATGAAATCTAAATAGATTTCTTCAGAAGTACTCTCAAGTTGCTCTAACTCTTCTGATACTGAAAAGAACATTCATGAAAGCCTTTGTTTAATAAAAGAAATATCTGAGGTAACACATAATTATCCTATACATAATGCTTACTATTTTGGGAATGAAAGTGAATCAAATAATGATGAATATATGACAAAGTGTGAGTTGTTTGAATACTGTGGAAAGCTTGATGATACCTTTAATAACCTCAAGGATAAATATAAATCATTGAAAAGACAAAATGCTTTAAATTCCAATTATAAGTCTGATTTGGATATTGAAAAGGGAAATTTTTCTTAGCTGTTAAAATAAAATACTGAACTAAAATTATCAAATGAGAAAATGAAAAGAGATCTTGATAATTTTACTTCTGATAAAGATACCTTGACTCAATTTCTTGGGAAATAAATAGCTCTAATATACGCAACTGGTATATTATATCAACAAGGACAAAGACGTATTATTAAAAAAATGTTACAAAATCTATATAGTTCACTCCTAGATCATGTTCTGGATTATCTCTTGAAAAAAAATTATAATGTACCTAACAAAGTGTTTATGTATCAAAACGTTTCTATTTATTATTGGAAACCTATAAGAGAAATATGGGTTCCCAAATATTTACTTTCTAAACTCTCTAGACCTATGAAAATCCAGTTACCAAAGTTAGCTTATGCTTAATCTGTTTTGCAGGAAAATTGTCTAAAGAGTTCCTGTAAAATAATGTGGTAATTGGATAAAGGATGTTCAAGACATATGATAGGATATTATTCATGATTCAAGAGCCTAATAAATGTTGATGGTTGACATGTTACATTTGGTGATAATTCTAAGGTAACAATCGTTGGCTTAAGCCAAATTGGAAACCGTAATACCATATTAATTTCAAAAATGCTTTTTTATGGGCTAAAGTACATTATACATATTATCTCTCAGTTGTGTGATGTTGGTTTTAATGTAAATTTTGAAAATGATGCATGCGATGTTTTTAATTCTACAAATCAGTTAATATTCACAACTCTTAGAAATGAAAACATATATGTTGTTGATTTAAACTCTTTATCTAAGAAAAATGTTTCTTGTTTAAATGATTTTCATAAGAAATCTTGGGTATGGAACAGATAATTATGACACTACAATGTGTACTCAATTAGGAAAAATACTAGGAAAGGATTGGTTAGAGACATACCTAAATTTGAATTCTCACTTAACAAAATTTTTTATCCTTGTCAAAAGGGAAAACATCACAAGGATTCTTTCAAACCAAAGAAATAAGTTTCAACTTCTCAACTACTTGAGTTAGTTCACATGGATTTGTTTGGACCACCTAGAGTTTCATGTTTAAATTGGAATCACTATTTCTATGTTCTTATAGATGAGTTTTATAGATACACAAGGGTATACTTTATATCTCACAAAAGTGAATAATGTTCTTACTTCATTAAATATTCCATGTCTGTAGGAAATCATAGTGGACTTAGTGTTAAGACATTGAGAAGTGATCATGATCGTGAGTTTGAAAATCTGGATTATGAATCATTTTTCTCACATAATCGCTATAATCACAATTTTTCAACTCATAGAACACCTCAACAAAATGGAGTTGTAGAATGAAGAAATATGACACTTCAATAGATTTCCCAGACTATTCTTAATGAGTATGACCTCCCTGTCCATTTTTGGGATGAAGCTATTAATAAATCTTGTTACATCGTCAATAGAGTGTTAATTAGACTTGTTATTAAGAATAACCATTATGAGCTATGGAATAAAAGGAAGAATATGTTTAATTACTTTAGTGTTTTTGGTTTCAATGTCTTTTACTTTAACATTATGGATAATTTTGAAAACATTACTTCTGAAAGCAATGAAAGAATTTTCCAAGGTTACTCATGCTCTAGTAAATTCTATAGAGTATTATATAAGAGAACCAAACATGTAGAAGAATAATGTCATGTCAAAATTGATGAGACTGATCCACATGAACCTAAACCACTCTTGAATATCTTGTGGATGATATGTCAGCTCTAGACCATAATGATAAAACCAGTGAACCCCAAAGGAAAATAACTAGTTCTCTAAATTAAAAAGAATATGAGCATTTTGAATCTGAACATATAGACAACCATGAGGAGTCTAGTCCAACCATTTCATGAGGTATTATAACTCTCAAGAATCATCTATTAGATGTTGTTGTAGGAGAACTAAATAGAGTGACACAAACTAGAGCTTCTATGAGAAACCAGGTTGAACATCAAGATTTTCTTTCACAGCATGAACCCAATAATATTAATGATGCTATCAAGGAAGTATTTTGGGTGATAGCTATGAAATAATAATTAAATGAATCTGAAATAAATATTGTTTTGGAATTAGTAGAAAGACCTAAGGACACTTTGACTATATGCACTAAATGGGTGTTTAGAACCATAGTTGATGAGTCTAGAAATATAGTTAGAAACAAGGATAGATTAGTTTCTAAAGGGTATAGTCAAGAAGAAGGAATATAATATGAGGAATCCTTTTCACATGTATCTCGACTAGAATCCAATATGATACTACGTTCTAATGAATCTCATCTGAATTTCAATATTTATTAAATGGTTGTTAAAAGTGAATTTCTATATGGTTATATAGTTGAGGATATGTTTGTTGAAAAACCCCCTGGATTTAAAAATCCCCATTTTTTCAAATCATGTTTTTTAAGCATTATAAATATTTAAATGGTCTAAAAAATATCCTAGAGCTTGGTATTATAAACTTAGTTATTTTCTTATTTTAAAAGGTTTTATTAAATGGATTTTTGATCCTACTCTTTTTATTAAAAATATTTTCCATGATGTTTTGACAGTACAAATTTATGTATATGGAATTATCTTTTGATCCTCTAAAAATTATTTATGTACTAATTTTTCAATGATGATGCAAAATGAATTTGAAATTTGTATAATGGTGGAATGTAAAATTTTCCATGGATTTCAAAAAAATTCAAAATAATAATGTTATTACTTTAAATTAATGTAAATATTATAATTATATTTTGATAATTTTTGGTTTGGATAGTAATGAAGGTGGTGATACACATATGAGTACCACATGTAAGTTGGATGCTGATGAAACTAGTAAACCAGTGGTTCAAACCAATTGAAATGGTATGATTTGGAGTCTACACTACCTTACTACTACACTGCCTGATATTATGTTTAGCCTATTTATGCATGCTCATTTTAAAGATAATCCCTAACAATCTCATTTAACTACTATTAAAAAGAATATCTAAATATTTCAAGTATACTACAAACTTATGGCTATTTTATTAATGAGTGAATTCATTTGATTTGATAATTTATTCAGATGATTACTTTTATGGTTGTTAGTCAGATAGAAGGAGATCCTCTGGAACATGTCCCATTTTGGGAAAGTCACTAGTATCATGGTGTAGTAAGAAACAAAATTATGTTTCATTATCCACTGCCGAAGAAGAATATGTAGCTGCTAGTAGTTGTTGTGCTCAAATTTTGTAGATGAAACACACATTACTAGACTGTGAATATCAATTCAAACATATCACTATAAGTTGTGATAATACAAGTGCTACTAACATGACTAAAAATCAAGTATCTCATGCTAGGATAAATCACATTTATGTGAGACATCACTTTTGGATAGATCATTATCAAAGAGGTGATATCACTCTTGAATTCATTGGTACTGAACATCAATTAGAGGATATATTCCCAAAGCCTTTTAATTATGAGAAATTAAATTACATCAAACATGAGTTAGGTATGATTAATTTTAGTCAAGCACACCTTTATGTTATCACACCTATTTGTTCAGACACCTTACTATTATAACACCTCATCGTTGGACTTCACTGTTAGGAAACCTCACCGTTGGGCCTCACTGTTAGGACACCTCACCGTTGGACCTCACTGTTGGGACACCTCACCGTTCGACCTCACAGTTGGGACACCTCACTATTGGACCTCGCCAATAGTAAACCTCACCATTTGACATCACCTTTAGGACACCTCACCATTGGACCCAACCGTTAGGACTCCTCGCTGTTGGCCCTCACCGTTCAGAATACTCACCATTGGACCTCATCATTTGTACACCTTAACTTTGGACCTCACTATTAGGACACCTTTCCGTTGGACGTCACTGATAGGACTTACTATTGGCACGTTACCTCTAGTTGACCTTACTGATAGGTCATAGTCTTTATGTTTTCTTCTAGAATCTAAAACGTTTAAATTTTATTTATTTCATTTACTCAATTTGTTTTTTGATCCATAGATGAAAAAAAACATTATTCTAAGTCCCATTTTGATCCACTTCAATACCCTACTGAAACATTTTCTCCCAAGACCTTGAACCTAATCTACTGCAGAAACCCTCAAACAACATCAAATAACAATGTCCATAGTAAAGAGACCGATAGTTGGTGATGAAAGAGATGCACTGAACCCTAAGAGACCTCGAGCTGAATCTTGTGGTGGAATAAATGTTATGAAAAATCTGATCAATACTCATTTTTCGAAGAGGGAATTAATGTTTGAGAAAGAATTAAGTTCAGAATGGGTGTTTTTGAGCAAGTCTCTAGTGATGAAGGCACTCGATGCTCAAGACTGGGTAGAATGATTCACAAACAACAAATGACCATATTACCTGAATCTAGTGAAATATTTTTATGAGTTCATGATGTACCAAAAATCATAGGATGAGAACTGAATTTTTCAAAGGTAAATTAAGTTAATGTAAGATTCTATTATATTTAATGGGTTGAAAGTTTATGACCCCCACATGAAGGAATATTTTACCACTATTCTAGAGTGGTGCCTACCACTAGTGTTTTTTTATTCTATGAAGTGGCTCTGGTCAAACTGACAGGGAGTGGAATCCCTACATTGTTAGTTGCTGTTGAGATCAATGGGGAATATAGATTACTATTTATGTTTATCAAACATGTCTTGAGTCCTAGGATAGGGGACATTTCTAATTTGAAATACCAAGACAATTTTTTTCACTATTTGTTGAATCATGGACAAAGGATAAAACTTTGTAGAATTTTGATTGTTCAGTTAGAGGATATGACTAGGACTTGTTGAAAGTAAAATTCATTGTTTCATACCAAGTTGATATATTTAATATTTAAAGTGAAAGGTATTGATAGAACTATGGAAAATACCATAGTTGTAGAGGATAAATTTTGAATGAACAAAATTATTTGCAAGTTTATGTGGATAAACTAGAACCCTTGAAAAATTGAATGGGTGAGTAATGAGGCCAAGATATATGAATACGTTAACCTTGTTGTCTATCCTACTAGGCAAAATGATCAAATAGATCATTGCTTAAAACCTTATGAATTTGAACCAGTGTATTCAGATGAAGAAGACGAGGTTGTTGTTGTGAAAGAAAGAGAGGATTCTCTTGTAGATGACAAGAGTGATCCTCGCCCTCCAACAAGTCCCCAAGTTAGTACCATATCATTTGGTGAGACTATTCAACCAATGGAATTTCCCATAAGAGAGACTTTTCTAAGGGAAATTGATGATGAGGAAACTAGTGATGACAAATGTAAGGGTAATGACTTCAGAGACATTACTGTGGGATAGACCTCAGAGGAGGAAGATGAAGTTAAATATGATCATGAGGAGTTTGAAAAAGATAATGATGATGAATGTGAAGAATAATGCCTATGTCATTGTCCTTTGATAGAATATATAGTAAGTGAAGAGAATAAAAAGGATGAAAATGTTGAATATGATAATGAGGATTCTAAAATAGCTGATGATGATGAATGTGAATAAGTATGGCTAATTCTTAGATCATTGATAGAATATAAACTAATGAAAGAGAATGAAAAGGAAGAGGAAGTTGAATCTTTTAATGCTGGAATTGAAATGGAAGTGGTTGAAGATTATATAGAAGAAGTAGTAGTAGACTCTACTGTTGATTTAGTTGATCAAGGAAGAATTGTAGTTGAGACTACGGTTGTCCAGAATGAAGCTCCATGTGAGGGAAAGAAACAAGTTTCCATATGATCTCTAGTGAAACAAATTACTCTTATACCTCATGATTATGTAAATAATGATGACTTTGAGTCATTAAAATCAGATTTGAAGAGATTATTTGATAAAAATCCATTGGGATAGAGAGAATAATGGCTTTGAATCAAGAAAATGTGGAATCTGTTTTGGAGAGAATTATGTCTAGTATTCAATAAAATATTATACATGAAGTGAACGAATGCTGGAATTTGGTATTAATTGTGGCAGAATCTGTGGAGACTGTGAACAAGTCAGTTGTGAGTTTAAAATCATATATGGCTTCAATATTTCAAGTGTAAAATCCATTCGGTATGTTAAGAGTGTTGTTTAGCAGATGGTAACTGTGTTTGAGGACATTAAGAAGTCTATAAAAAACATGTGAATGTTCAGGACAATGATGTGAAGAGGTTGAAAAGTGGATTGACTATTTCTTTTAAGGATACAATGGATTTTACCATGGAAACTATATGTGCATCTTTTTCCTCAGATTCCTCTCCTCCTATTGATCTAGAAGCTTTCAGATCAGTTACTTGAGAAGAAATGATGAAGCTCTCTGGTGAATGTAACTCAGATCCTCAGTCCTTTACTCAGGTCATTTCAACTACCATATAAAATCATTATATTGTAGGTGATTATATGAGGGATTCTACCCAATATAAAAACTCAATCAAATAGAAAACTGACTTCTATTATAAAAAGGGTTTCTAATAAGCATCAGTTGGATAGTAAATTCAAGCTATTTTGGAGAACTTTAGGATTCCTCATGCCATTCAGGCTATTAAAGATCCAGATAGTAGGTTAAAGAGTTGACTCATTCTTTGGAAAATTTCATGGAGAATATGGATGATTTCATCCCAGCTGTGGAAAGTGGAATAAGCATCATTATGGATTTCAGAAATCTCCTTCTACTATTTCTCCATGTGGATTGTGCACATATTATTTGACCTCCAACCATTCATCCTTCCTCAAATACATCAGGATCTACCTGAGATTCTTTTTTGTTGACCCCTTCATAAGACATCAGAAGCATGAATCCAATGATTCCTCAGAGATATACTAATTATCGGTCCAATGGTGATTCTGTAGCAGCTCTTCCTACCTTTCTTGCTGCTATACCTAGGACTGTATCTCCATATTCTGAACCTACCACCTCAGATCCCAAAGGAAAAGATCACATGGACAGCTATAAAGTGGATTAAATGTAGGATATCTTCTTTTATAGTGATCATTGTCATTCATTTTGTAGAATATACTCCTATTCCATTAATAAAAATATCTCCTTTTATCACTTTTTGTATTTTTTTGATAATCAAAAAGGGAGAGAATTTTTAAGATTAGATCCTCTGCAAATATGAAATTCTTATAAATTGAATATATTACATACCTATAAATTTATGCTTGGATATATCTTTGTTATAGATCTGATTAAATTTTTTTACTCATTTATCTAATACATATTAGTTCTAACTCTGATTTAGTATGTTTTCATTTGGATTTTGATATTTTAGTTGAAATTTTTTTGGACCTTACACTATGTATATTTACCAGATAACACTGAAGAGATTAGAAAATGTACTTCACCATGATAGAATAATACTTTTTCTAAAATTCACTTCCTTAATTTATGATTATCCAAATGGGGGAGATTATTGGACTCACCAGTTTTGATAATCCCAAGTCATGTTTCATTTATATGATAATCCAGTTTCATTAGTTTTTATAGTTTTTATCATCTAACAATTATTTATTCTTAATCTCACTGCATTGTTGATTAAGATTATAGTGTAATATTTTCTATGTAAAGGGTCACCGGAATGAAGGTCTATGTTAAGATCCTTATGTTTACATCACTGGTTGAGTGTACTATTATGGAGGTCTCCACTAGAAGGTACTGCTGAGGAACTTTACTATGGAGTTACCAATACATGTTCACTACTATGAGTCAACCGCTTAAAGGCTACTGTTGTAGAGATACTACTAGAGGTTACTAGTACAAGGTCACTGATGGGAAGCCTACCACTGGAATCTTACTAAAGTCACCGCTATAATGTTACTGTTAAAAGGTTACCTTTTTATTCATACTACTACAAGGTTTCTGTAATAAAGATACTGTTGAAAGTCTACTGAGGAAAGGTCACTATTGGAAGAACCTTTGGAATTCACTTATAACACTGATAAGCCTATCAATGAAGCATACTGTTTCAAGGGTACCATTGAGAAGGCTACCTCTACCAGTCAACTAATACATATAATCTTCTACTATATACTTTTTCAATTTTCTTAAAATTATTCTAACGACCAAATTTGGTAAATTTAATTCTTCTAACATTAACTAATGTTGATTGTAGACATATCTGGAGAGCGTAAGAGGTACAAGGAAACCCACGCATGGTTTTATAATTCCTACTATTAGACCTCAAGAATAAAATAGAAGATCAATCTAGAGAATAGAATTCTAGGTGAGATACATTACATGACTGAACTGAAGAACATGGAGAACATAGCAGCACATTCACTATGAACCCAAGAACATCACAAAGTTCATTTGGGGGAATAAATTCAAGGATTCCTTGCTAATATTAATTTAATATATTTTAAACCAAGAAGCTAAACAATTCAAAACCTAGAATCCATATCCTGAAGTTACGACACTCTGTTTTTTAGGAAACATCCATAGAATGACTCGAACTACAATTTCTTCACACCAAGGAGTCCAAAGATGAACTGAAAACACATATAGCCTTTTAAACTAAATCCTCATAAAATTATCTTTATTGTGTTCTTTATCTTACATTTTTTAGTAGTGTGTGTTTGTATGTTATACACACATGGTATTATATTCTTAAACTGGAGGATACTAAAAATCCATAGACCAAACATTCCTTTCATTTTTGTTTTGCATGTATAATTGGGGAAAAGGACGTGTGTATACTGTTTGTTTGTTTTTCCCCTGAAGAACTGTGGTTTAGGTTGTGAGACCTTGAAATTTTGTGAAAAATGTTTTAAATCCTGATACAGGTTGTGTATCAAGGTTATTGTTAATAAAAACTGCTTAGTGGTAGGTGATCACCAAGTGGACAAGATTATGTCCTGGATTGATACTGAACATCTTGTTTAATTCTAGTGTGTACATTATTTTCTAATACTCTATTTTCCAATTTTACACATCATATAATTTTAAAAACAGAAAATGTTTTACATTAACTCTGATAGTTAGTTTTGTTTGGTGTGTATATGTGTTTAATTAAGTAAACCTATTTCAAAAGTTTTATAAGTTTGTTACATAGATTAAACTGAAGAGTAATCAACCTTTGAGAATCTTGTGGATCAATTGAACATTTATGTCTCTACTACCTTAATTAACTGGGATGTCTCAAATTGGGGGATTTTATCATAAATTGTTTTAATATATATTTAATGTATGAACTCAATTCACCCCCCATATTGTGTTTCCACCTGGACCAACATTAATTAATTTCTCAAAGTGTAAAAAATCAGTTATATTTCAGAATTGGTATTTTCAAATAAATGATGATTTTAATTAAAAATGATTCTCCAAATGGAATAATTATTTTAAAAAATTGGAGTTAAATTTTGAATTATACACATCCAACAATGGTTAGTGTGAATATTTGGGATTTTTCTAAAATACATGATTTTTTTTAATAGTAAAATATAGTAATTTACTGTATATATACATTATAAGTTAAATATAATATACCTTTATTAATAAATAATGGTATAAAAATAATATCAAATAATTCTTTATTGTGTTAACATATATAGTGGATATTCTCAATCTATTCATAGCATTAATCCAAAATACTAAACTAATGAATATAATAACGATAAAATACCCCTCTCTCCTCCACTATAAAAACCACCCATTTCCACTACTTCTCCTCACACCTCAAAGTCTTTATATTGTTCAATTTCATCAAAATTACATTCACAGGTCTCTTTTACATGTCTACGACCTTCGGGTCTCACCAAGAGGCCAAAACCAAGGGCTATATGGAGGTTCTAAAGAAGGATAATTAATGTTGTAAAATCATCACTCATTTTCCTTTATTTTCATTTAACTTATTTTCCCTTTATTTTAATCTAATCACCACCCATTGTCCAAGTGTAATGAAAAATAAATTATTCTATATATTCCAGAATTTTTTCATTTTGTTGGAAAAACACACCATCAATCTTTTTCTCCTCTCCCCTTTATTTTAAAAATGAGAACATCATCTGTGATGTTTCGATTTACCACTATCATGGACGATACATTTTCATTTTCCATTATGGACATCAAGGATGGTCATAAGAGAAATATTATTTTCAAATAGAATTTTATAATAAATACTATATGTTATACATGTTTCAAGAACCAATATATAAACAATATATTAAACAAAATGACATAAGTTCATCGTGGTCATTAAAATCACCAAAATAAATTAAACCATTTTCAATAATGACTTATCTAATTATTCATCATAATATTAAAAATCAAAATTATATATGGTATTATTTAAAATTATGTAAACTTATTAACACCATTTCATTCCACTTCTGTAGTTTTTATTACATTTGACAAGAAAAATCATAATGAGAATACCATGGAAACCATGAAATAAATGCACATGAAATAATGAAAATAGTAAATATTATAAATTAATGGGGAAAATGATGTTATGAGAATCTAATATATGTAATTAAAAATATTTATATTTTTTCAAATATATTTATAACACTCTTTAAACCATTATAAAAAAAATTCTTTAACATGTTTTAATTAATATGAACTCAGGGTATGGCAATTCTAAACCCAATTTTTATTATTTGGGTTAATATTCTACTACATTAATTTTTTGGTACTAAGATTATTTTTCAAATGAATTTTGACTATACTATGTTTTATTATGTGGTTTTATAGTGTATACACATATTCTAATATTTTTTTCAATTCCCTCTTCAAATATATGCTACTTGTAAGGGACATTTCATTAAAAATCATCCTTTAAATTCCTATTTTTATAATATTGAAAGGGTATAATTTTATACAATTATTCTTGTTATATGATTATGATATGGTTTTTTCATTGTGTATGATGAATGGTGGTACCTATATCTCCCTCTAATACATAGGTAATATTTATTTTTGTGGTTGACCACATGTTTACTCTAAGTGTAATTGCAATGGTTACACCATACTGTAGATGTGAGGGTTACATTCTACAGTAACCATGAGGGTTACATTGAAAGGTAGACACGGGGATTAGAAATCATATACTATCCATGAGGGATTCAATGATAAGTAGGTAATTCATGATGTTAACCTTATTTTAAAATTTATACGTTCTATGATTTATGGAAATATCATGTTCCCATAATGAAACTATATGATACTTATTGGGTCATAAGTATATCATTGTGAAAATTATGTCATATGTTTATAAGTATTCTAGAGTAATAGTTTTTCTCTTTCTTTTTATGTACCATAGTAAGAGTTTTTTCTCATCCCATTTTTTTGAAATATTTTTCACAATGTTTAATGATGGGTAATTGAAAAGGATAATCCACCATGAATTTTATGAAGACATTTCATGAAGACATTTCATGAATATTTTTCATCTTTTTATTAAAATCATTTGTACTACAGATGATATTGATATTTTTTTAGAAGGACCATATTATTATGATTGTTGGTTGAGATATATGAAATATGTCATAATTTTAAAACACTATAAACCGAAAATATCATTGGGAATATATGGAAATTAAATATAAAGAAATTTACTTAATTAGGTAATGCTTAAGGATGAGTCCTTATAAAAATGTTACAAAATCACATTGTACATTTTTAATGGTATCTTGAATACATTTAAAGTCATGTGATACGGTTTTTGGTGTATTGACTCAAAAATCTAGGAAATTTATTTTTTCTAAGAATTGTTTCCTGAAAAAAAATTATATTATATATGTAAATAATGTGGTGAGGCATCATGTTCCACTGAATTTAATCAGATCTAATAATGATTCAAATTTCCCCTAAATATTCTGGAATAGTATACAAGACGTACTGATTGCTGAAATGAACTTCATTATATCCTATCACCACTAAACTAATGGATAGTATAAAAATACCATTCATATACTCAAGGGAGAACTGAGATCATTCTCAATGAAATTTAGTGTAGTATGGTTTCATTACCCCCAATTTTATGAGTTATCATACAATAATACTATCCGCTCAAGCATTTAAATTTACCTATTTGGATATCTTTATTGGAAGCTATGTACAAATCCTATATGATGGGGATAAGTTTGTTATCAATGGAAATAATGGCTTGGGCATTAAAAATAAATGATCATGGAGTTTAATATATTATCAACATAAGAATAATGAAAAATAGAGAAAAAAGAGTTATAGTGACAATCATAAAAAGTGCATAACGATTGATGTTTGATAAAAATATTACCTTCATATATTAACGTTGAGGGGATTCATACAATTTCAAAAGAAGGAAAATAATTATATTTATTATATTTTACCCTTAAATATATTTGATCTCATAGGAGGGATTTCCTATCAACTATCTTGTCTACTAATGTTGGGTCTTGTAATGATCTGTTCAATGTATTGCTCATGATAAAGTATATACATAATCTCTCACATGTACTAAATACGGAGCTAGTTAAAATAGAGATTGAGATAACTTTCTTGGAGAAGACGAGGATTTACTTTCATAATAATATCAATGTTATATACAATAAGAAAATAATCATATTTTAATTTCATTGGTGAAATCACATATATAAAAAAGTATCATGGGAACCACATGCTATAATGCAAACGAAGTAATATCATCCATTCTTATATGATAACACAATTTGAAATTTAGAGGATTCAATTTCTAAAGGAATAAAGAACATTACATCACAAATTATATATATATATTAAATTTTTCTTCTTATGGTGTAATTATATTTAAAATTAAGAACATATTATTGTTTAAACAAATGAAACATACAACACATCATTTTACTAAATGATTTAATTTTGTTAAAAAAATATTCCCATGAGAATTAAATAAATTAGAACTTGTAAACAAATATAATGAATGAAAATCCTAATAATAGAAAAATATGTATAGTATTAATCCATTAAAACCATCACATTGATGAAACATTATGTAGAAAAATTCCGAACAATAGTAATCAAATCAATGAATTATAAATGAAAAATCTGGATGTGTTAGAGGAATTGATGTTAATATTAAGTGATGGAATTAATATTTATTTATTTGGATTAATATATCAGTATGAATGAAAGAATTACCATTTTAATAGTAACTGAGACATTGAAATAATATCCTGACTTATAGGAATACTAATATTGCTTTTGAAATATTATCCTGAACGTTATGAAAATTAATCAACCCATTAGAATGGTAAATTTTCTAATCAAAAAAGTTTAGTTTCATGAAAATAAGTTTTATCTCAAATATATTAAATTAATATTAATAATGGAGTTCTTCAATATTAACATAAAAATTAATGTTCCTATTTTTTTCTATTGAATATTATTATTAAAACATAAATATTATATTAAAATTTTAAATTTCATATAATTAAAACTTTTATTGATAAAATCAAAATAATTTTATTATTATCAAAAAATGATTGTTTTCTAAAAGAGGTGTTTCTTTAATTTTATAAAATATATTAATTATTAGGTTAAAAGTGAAATTATCATTTTTGCATCACCCGTGTATTTTAATAATATCATCCAATAAGAAATAATGACCAAAAAATTCATTGTACTTGTGTATTGACTAAAAGGATTTTTTTTAAAGAGAAAATATAAATTTCAAATAAATAATAATAAATTCCAATTATAGAAATTTTTCCCTATGGTCTAAGATGTTAAAGTATTCTATTATAACAAGAATATATTACCTTTATAATAAAATAATGAATTCTGTTTGGGATAGATTTATAATTCGTAAAGTAATATTATATTATTTAAATATGAATCAAAATTTATTTAATAATACTAATACAATAATTATCATGAAAATTATATTTTTCTCAATATTTTAACCAAAAAATAACCCTATTTTCAAGAATAAATATCCCCTCTCCCACCCAATGGAATCCAACTTCACTATAACATACAAAATTTATATCTCATCCCAAATTCACATTATTATTACCCTAATTATCCTTTGTAAAATTATAGAGTATCTCAATTCCAAATATTCAATGAATTGTTTTCTATATAATTGAAGAAACAATGAAAATATTTGATGGTTTTATCAATATTTATTGCATTACCCTCATTCACATCCTCACTTCCTCTATTACATTCAATGGAAAACCAATTAAAATTAATAATTTATTATAAAAACAATATATTAATTATTTTAACCAACTATAATGATTATATTTATGACATATTTATATATCATAATTTTATTTCATTCAGTTTCTACAATGTCCCATTAATGATCGATTAATCGCATATGAGGATATATTTAACTCATTTCTTATCACATCCTTTATATATGGCTATAACAATTTTTTATAATATATAAATGTATAAATATTATTTCTTAAATGATATTGGATTTACTGATAATAAATAATATGGAGAAACAAAACATGATCATTAAATCCAT
This sequence comes from Viscum album, assembly GCA_963277665.1. Classification (NCBI taxonomy): domain Eukaryota; kingdom Viridiplantae; phylum Streptophyta; class Magnoliopsida; order Santalales; family Viscaceae; genus Viscum; species Viscum album. The sequence goes on from OY728139.1 coordinate 432,979,803, forward strand.
GAATAACAATATATATCATGATAAATATGATATAAAAAATATTAATATTTAATAATTAATAATTAATAAATAAAATAAATTTATTATAACTGATTAAGGTTGAAATATATTTACATAACTATTTTTTTCCATGTTTTCATCCATAGACTTTCATTAAACAGTAGTCATAAATGTGATGAAAATTCATGACATATGTTAATGAGATTCTAGAATCCCACTCCTTTTTTATGTTATCTAATCTTTAAAATTATATTCATTGTGGATATTTTTCTAATGTATTAAAAATTTTCCATCATTATTCTTTTCATTTTAGGTGGATTTTGAATATTCAACCTTGTTAGAACTATTTCAATGCCAATTGAAAATATTTTCCAAGGAGGCATTTGCTTTAAAAATAAGACATTGAATTATCTTGAGAAGCTTTTTCATGACTCAAAGAATTATGATATCTTATAAAAATTTGACCTCCCATATTAATTTTAGAATTTAAATTATAATAATTCATGTTTTTTTAAAACATTATGGAACACATTTTATTTTGAGGGTTCACTTTCGGACTATGTCTATCTTATGTTAACTTTCCATTTGAGATCCATAATTATATGAATTTTATGATGTCATAGATGTGTCTAATGTTGTATATACACCCAATAATTAGGGTAATGTTATATATCTCATGATATTATGTATATTTTTCATGAATATTATGGATTATTTATTAAAAATTAATATTGAATGATTTATACTCACTTGTTTTTTGTGAACATGATTCATTCATGGTTCACAAAAATTTGAAGTTTTCTAGCACTAACTTATAAAGAATAATTCTTATTCATATCCTACATTACATTAATTTTATAAATGATTACATTTATTTATGATGATGATTCCATGCATATGATATGATGATGTTTATTGTTCTCACCCTTTGTATTATTTATTCATGTTTCTTACATCTTTTATATTATCTCACCCTCACTAGGAATCTTGATCACCCATTCCATTGATTTATACACTCAACTGATTAAAGTTACTATATAGAACATTATATGTTTTGGAGGAATATGGAGAAGAAAATAAATATTATTTATTTATTAACATGAAAAAGTTTTTCATTAAGAAAACATTTCCATGATACTAAAAATTTCTATCCTATAAAGTAGTAATATTATGTAATTTATCATAAAAATATTGTAAAACTAATGTATGAAAATCAATGGTCAGTATAAAGACCATATAATCAATGAAATTGTCTTAGAGAATATGTTATTCCCTGTGTTAATAGACCAAAATGAAAAACTATTATTGTCTCATGATATATATTGATGAATCGAGGGTATATATAATATAATGATCCACCCAAAATAATTTTATATCTAATAGAATCATCATAGGAAATATTAGAATATAAAAAAAATCATTATCAACTTTCCTAATGAATTTATAAACATATATATTTCTATGAAAACATATGGATTTTAAATATTTTTTCAATATATAAATGGAATATATTTATATTTAAGAATACCATGAACTAACAGCATATAGAGTAACTACTATACAGTTATATAAATAATTTTATCATTTAATAGATGTATGATATCAATGTAAAAACCCTTATATTGGAAGAATAATATATAGAGTGTTCATAATGGAGGGAAATTGGATGAAAAATATTTCATTAAAAATTGTGTTATATTGAATGAGAAATGAGATTATTTATTTCAATGAATTTAATATGTAAATAGAATATTGCATGAGATGATTTATAAGGTAATCCTTATCCAATATATAAAACACAAAAAATAAACTATTGGGGAATATGAATTATATCTAAATGAAAAAAATTGTGATTTAAACACCATTATGATAATTTTAATGTTAGAATGAGACAAAAGTGATAGGGATTCCATGATGTTTGGATACAATAAAATTAAATATATTCATTATAAATTAATGATATAGGGTTATGAATATAATAATTAAAAGAAAACATCCTTGGAAATATAAATCATCACTCAAGGAATTTAAAGTGAGAAAAACAATACATTAAGATGTTAGAAACTATCAATAAAAATATATAATAAAGATTCAATGTTTAGTAATGCCATTACATGCTTCAATAATCTATTTTTCAATTAAAAATTTTTAATTCCTTCTTGGAGAAAACAATATAATTAATTAATTCCAATTTTATTAATTTTAAAAAAAAATTAAATTCATTTTTTTGATTAACCTATCAAAAATACTATAGGGTTATGTTTTTTACTTCTATGAAATTATTGATTTTTAGTCAATAGTGAAAATAAAACTTTAAGTATAACAACCATTTAATATCAACAGATTATATAATATTATTTTCCCATTATGATTTCAATTTAATACTAATGTTAAATAGTTATTCACCATTATATTTAATCTATTTAATTACATTTGAATCATATTTATATCATATTTTCATATAAGTTTATTTTTAAGCTTAAAAAGTTATTTTTTGGAAAAATAGTTTTAAAGCATAAGGTATATTTATTTTAATTAATTAAAATAACCCATAATGACGAATTATTTAAAATAAATTTATATAATGTATATATATATATATTAATTTAAATCCATATTATCATTATTAATATTCATAGTAAAATCATATTATGCTAAAAAATACAAATTTTGAAACATAATTTTTTGACATGATTTGTCGGTTCATTTTTAAGTTATATTATTATAATTTTGTTAAATTAATTTTATAAAATTAAATGAATATTTTGAATCATAATATTTTATATAATTTAATATGCCTAATACTATTTTTGGTCATACTTAATAGGGATAATGTTAAAAAAAACCGATCAACATTGTCTTTGTATAAATCTAGTAACATTTGTTTAAAATAAGTGAAAACGACACCATTTTTCATTTTTTTATGAAATTATATCTTCACTTATAACATTATTATTGATATTAAATAATTTATTTTAAATTTTCCCTAGAATTTTATCTATATAATAATTTATGAAATGTAAAAGTAAAAATGTCACTCTCCTTCCATTAAATATATCTTATATGTTAACGTATGGTAAAAATTAAGGAGTGAATAGATACTCAAGGCTACATTGATTATAATGAAATTATTTTCATAATGATAATTTACTTTTAATTTCATATTTATTATATACATAACTAAAATTCTTATACAATGCTGACACGACACCTGTGAAAACTATTAAAAACACATAATAATAATTTTAGAAATAATTAGAGTAATGAATTTGGGATGTGTTGAATATAAAAAAGAATTTTAAATTTTAAAATAATTTATTATTGTTGGTTAAATGTATTATGTTCCACAATTAATTTAATATTCATGTATTTGATGTAAAATTAGATGAATAGTGTCACAGATGACATTAATGATATTTTATGATGATATTATTTTATTAAATTGTTTAAAAATAATAAATATAATGAAAGAGGAAATGTAGTATTTGAAATGGAATAAAATTTCATCCCATTTCTATTTATCATCCAATTATTATGATATAAGATAAATTCTACTTCTTTCAAATTGAGAAATTTGTTACCACGGTTCTGGTTAAAACATGTAAATAGAGAGGCTAACTAATGATATAATGTATAATTACAAATTAAAATTTAATAAATCACATTATCTACCCATATATACATCATTTAACAAACAATATTCAAAACCCATAATTTATTTAATTATTTTAATTGAATATGACCTTATTATAATTCAATATTTTAAAAATATATCAACGTGTACCCCCTCACTTATAAATCATAAACTCCTCCCCACATTTTTTCAAACAAAAATATAAATTTGGATTAGAAAATACCAACCAAAATCCATGGCTAAAATTCCTTTTTGTTTCATAGAGGTTTTTTATTTATTATACAAGCCTCATAGGGAGGCTTTTGTTTTAGTCCAAAAGATATTGTCTGATGAAAATTTATCATTCATATCTATAATTTTTTTATTTATTTATTTTTCCACCTCCTTAAAATTTTAACAAACCATGATAATATAAGATAATAGTGTCACCCATATACTTATTTGTTTCTATGATAATAGAATACCATATATCCAAGTATTCATTCATCAAATGTGAAATAAAATATTGATTTGTTTTTATGGAAGGATACTTCATAAAAAATAATATAATTCATATTCCATTACTATCAATCAAGGATGTTATTAATGGCAGATTAAATATATTGATTTTATATTAAATATATATTTATCATTTGAAAATTATAATAAATCATATTATTTTTTTATCTTTCCATTCATTTAAATGTGGAAAAATTATCCATGTGTGCATTTCGATTACCACTACTATAAAGCTATGTGATTCATTCTTGATAAACACGTAAAATGAAATCTATAAATAATTGTGATTAAATAAAAAATTTCATTAATCTAATATCATCAATTTCTAACAAACTAGTGAAATGGCCTCACTGAAAAACAAAGAACATGCTTTACGATCCGCGGGTTTTTTTTAAAAAAAATCAAATGTTACTTTGCCTCCAATTTCCAGTGATTCAGGGCCATCAATGGTGAAGGAATAATTTTCTAATGTTTTTGTGTTTCATTCCAATAATATTACATCACCTGATGTCACCCTTATTTCTATTTTGGTTTCCATTTTGAGCCTTTCCTTTAGGGAGTCACTGTGTAGGCCGCCACCTGTCAAGGATTCGGTGGGATCACTACTCTTATAATAACCTCAATGTCCTCATCCTACATGGAATGTGTCATTCCAATTATCTTCATGTTAGAGGCATATTTTTTTCCAAAGCATCATACCACCTCAACTGGAATTTTTTTTCCAAATGTGGACCATAATAACCTCCGCTCTAACAGTTCAGGGGCTTCTTATATTCTTAGAATATTGCTTCCCTGGGAATGGTCTCAACACTAAATCTCCATATTTTATTTATTTTTCTTGGTTCACAGGAGGATTTTTTCAAGTATTGGAGCTCATGTCCTATATTTTTTTGGCACTAGGTATTTCACCTCTTTCGATGGTAGATAATGATCCATTCCGGCCAGGGCTATTCGAGGTAGGCAGGTGTCCCTTCTATCCAAATCTAAACTCTCCCATTTGTAAATATCGGATTCCATTGAGAGATCGGTGACTCTCTTGGGTCATTCCTCTAAGATTATGATTGGTCATTTCTCCTCAATGAAATAGAGATGGAGAATATCACCGTTGATTTGGATATGGACCTACCCACTCTGTCGAAGATCTTCCTCAAATTTGAAGGAATGGGGACCTGGTCCCATCCCTTGTTCTATTCTTTGACGCATACTTTCTAAAATATGTGTCAACTCTAGTGGTGATATTTGACATCATTCCATAGGTGGAATATACATCAATTAGTAGATATGGATCCTAAGGTTATGCACAGTAGACCAGTGGGTGATGGGTGGTCTTTTGGTTAGGATCTGTTGGCATTTTCTGTGATGGGTGTTGAAGATCCTGTTCATGGGGGTTCATCAGGTGGAGGGCCCAAGGTGGAAAACATGGCTCTTTGTCATTTTCTTTAGATCTTGAACTAGAGAATCTATGTAGGTCAATGTTATTGTTTATCTAGTTTCCACAACCCTTTGATTCATGATGATCTTCCGAGGTCAGTTCTCTATAGGTTCCTCTCTCTTCCATCAACATTTTGTTATTTTATACATGTTTGGACTGTCCATTTTCTCCTCAGCATGGGAACTTTTTGGAGGATCATACAACATTCCTTCCACAGTCTAGGTGATTTTTGATTCATTTGGTTATTCTGGAGACCCTATTTAGCGCTATAATTCTACCAAAGTATGCAATCACTTTAGCGTGATGTAAGGAGGAGGTTGATTAAGAGGATATGGTTTGCTCAATTACAGGATGTTTGGCCATGAAGGTCTCTTCTGTGACTCCCTATAGGTGTTTGTAGAGGCCTAATGGTTCGAGGACTAGTTTTAATGCTGAGATGATGGGTGGGTATCATCAAGTGTGTATGAGGATCTCTTATGCTAACATGTTCAGTGCTTCGGTGCAAGATTTGGAGGAACTCTCCTCAATAGTTATTGTCTCATCTAATTATTCTTCATGGGTTTGTACACATGCTCAATTAAAATGTTTTTTGGGTGGATCTTTATATTTTTTCAAGGTTCATCGACTCGTCGGGAAAAAACCAAAAACCCATAGGTTCAATGATTTTTCATTTTCTTTGGAATGAAAAATTTCTGGGTTCTCAAGTGAAGAATAATATTATATGTTCCAAACTACATCTCTCAAAATCGTCGATGGTGATCATACATGAACCCTAAAAAGATTTTCATAAATTTCGTATTTTTTATGGAAAATCGGTTATTGTAATTATCTTAATGTGGAAGTATTCAACCAACATATCAGGGTGTTCAAGAGGGATGGATGATCTTTGGTTTTGTTCAGTGCCTCAAAAAAATGAATATATGTTAGGGTATCCATTGGGATTAAAGATTGGAACATCTCTGATTTTTATTTTAGGACTAAGGAAAATGAAATAGAGATTCTTTGGAAGGATCTTGATGGATTTTATCCAGGTGGCTCAGTGCGGTTCATTAGGGGAAACATTAATGTCATCATAGACTCCTATGAAAGGAAAGTAGGTGGATTTTTTCAAGTAAAGTATAGGCATGCATTTTTTGGACTGTGTGATGTGTACTGGGATTCTTGACATGGGATTCATGGGGAACAAATATACCTAGTACAATAACTAGAATGTAAAGCATCACTTCTGGAGTAGGATGGACTACTTATTTTTTAATCATCAATAAACGTCATTATTTTGGAAAATGGGGGTGGAAAATAGATCATAGGATCTTTAAAATCATGTTCTTATTCTTTTATATCTTCAAAAGAATTTGGTGGTAGAAATCCATTTTATTATTCAAACATGTTGGCATTAGATAGAAGATTCATTATCATGGTCAATGAATCATGGCTGAATCCCTTTTAAGGAGGGAAGATGGGTAGAACTTCACAAAAATCTTTTAATATTGAAATTAGAGCACCTCTCATGGTATGAAAAAAAAATTCACCAGGGTGACATTGATGGGATGAAGGATGATAATGGTCTTCTAGAGGTGGTGTTGGAACTGGGCTAGAATAATGAATGTTTTGGCACTTTGGTGGTGACAAGAAAGTGGTCAACTGAGTTGATTTCGGAATAGGATAGGATATACCGCATGATATAAAGGGGAACATGGCTCCGTGAGGGGGATAATAACTCCATGATATTTCAGGCATGCATTAATGAAAGGATAACGAGCAGTATTGATAAAATTTGGATGGAGAATGTGTCTTTTTCGTATGATGACATGACTGTGGGTGATATGGCTACTAATTATTTTAAGGCGTTATTATATAATCTTAATCCTCTATTTCAACTGGGTAAACCATTTGAGAAGAATAATATTTTTAACTACATTTCTATGGTTGTTTCCAACAATATCAATGAATCCTTTGAGATAATTCTTGATGAGACATAGATTTGGGATGCAGTTCAAGCAATCAATGTTGGGAGTGCTCCAAAGCCTAATGGGTTCCCAGGATCCTTTAATGTATCGTTAGGTGGTTTGTGAAGGGTGAGCTAATGGAAGCCACTACTGATTTTTTAATAGGTGAAAACCTTCCTTGGGTTCATTGTGCTTCAACCATGATCCTTATTCAAAAAACTGAAAGATCTATTTTTTCACATCCATTACCATCCAATCATCATCTGTAACTTCCCATTTAATATTTTAGAAATCATCATCAATATACGAATCTCATTTGATCTTCATCTTTTGGTCTCAGATAACCAACATTGATTTATCAGGGGTATGTCAACACAATAATCGATTTCCATGGATCAGGAAATGGTGGGGGAAATTAAAAAAAAAACTCAAGTTCTATTGTTGTGATCAAAGTTGGTAAGCACAAATCCAACTACAAGACCGAGTGAAGATTTATCAATAAAGTGTCTTGATTTATGGGATTTTCTGATGTGGTTTTTGACATCATTTTTTGGGCCTTCAGATCTACATGGTTGGCTATTTCATTTATAGGGTCACAGTGTGTTTTTTAAAGACTACCTAGGGCCTTAAAAAAGAGGATCTGATCTCTCCAAGATTTGTTTTTTGTTTCAGGACACTCTTAATAGAAATTGGGAGAGGAAGAATTATAATTGTACCCACTTTCCCTTTAATGGATGTGAAATCCAGGTTATTATTTCTAACATACTTTTTGTGGTCGATATGGTATTTTTCCTTAATGGTAACATGATAATTATTCATGAGTTAAAAAATATTATGTACTTGTACTACATATAGAGTGGATAGTCCCTCAATAGGGCCACGATTAATGTGTTCATTTCGAAATGGTTCTCAGAGATGCAAGAAAGGAAATTTGCAGAAGGTGTGAGTATGAAAAAAAGACCATTTTCTATAGATATCTTGGGTGCACCAGTTTCAACAGGAATGAATTTGGTTTAACATTTCAATGGGTTAATCTAAAGGATTACTTCTCATATCAATAACTAGAAAAACTGATTTCTTCCTTCTGAGGCCATATCACATTTGTTAATTGTGTTATATCCTCCATCACCATGAATGTGGTTTCGGTGCTGAACGTGACTAAGGTAGTCTTGAAAAATACTGAAATTTTTTTGACCAGGTTATTTTGGGACATTCATGTGGAAGTCATGCTCTATTGGGTATCTTTAGATAGGATGGCCAAGATAGTGGCTGATGGGGGCATCAACCTTAGGAATGTCAGGGATGTGATGTTCAGCATGTAGGCTAAACATGCATGGGACTTTCTAGAGGGAAAATATATATATATATATATATATATGGAAGACTCTTTATTAGTAGATATGGGTATCAGGGGTATCATTATTGTTGGGGTGTTTCTCATATTTGGGCTCAGATCACAAGCCATATCATGATCCTTAGGAGTCATTCCAAGTGGATTGTGGGACATGGGAAGATCTTCTTCTAGAATAGAAATTTGGGGGGGGATGGTCATTGGTTCCCCAGTTTTCCTAACTCTGGAAAACCCCACTACTCGGGAAATCTATTTCGAAGTCTCCATGAATCCCATTCAAGATAAGAACCAAAGGGAGATCATCAATTATATCTTCATTAGTGATGAACCAGACATAATCATCTTTTCTGGTACATATTCCAGTGTCTTCTTAGTTGAGGCTTATTAGTTAGCAAATCAGGTGGTGGATGGACATGCTGCTTGGAATGAAGTTTTTTGGTGAGTTGGTGTTCCTACAATATTTAACATCTTGGTTTGGAGGATTCATAACAATGATCTTCCCATGAAAGATTAGGTTCAAAAAATGGTATCTATATGGAATCTAAGTGCATGTGTTACAAGAACACCAATGTTGAATTAGTGGGAAATATTTTCTTTACTAGTGACTGGGTTGTAACTGTTTGGGAGTTTCTTAGTGAGTTCATTAGATTGTCAACCAGGGATTTCTCTAAAGAGTCTTTTTGGATGTCCTTGTTTTTAGACTCTAAGAATCAGGTACATTAGAGTCATGCCAAGGTGTTTATTGTCACTATGGGTTTCTAGACACTCTAGAGGGAGATGAAATTGTACCGACACACGGGTGTTTCGAGCTCACTCCTAGGCCAGAAAATCAAGACACAATACACCATAGACAATTTCATTCTTATTTCCAAATACATTAAAGGGTCAACTTCTCTATGAAATTTAACGGTGAGGAGGTATGATCAGTCGATTCCCCAGAACTCACCCTGGTAGGGTAATCGGGTATAATGGAATTCGCCAATCAATGGTTTCAAACTCAATGTAGATGGATCTTCTATTGATGGTGTTATGTGGGGGGGTGTTTTCTTATCTTAGGGGTGTAATTACTATGGACTTTTTAGGGTATTTTGTTTGGGGGATTCACTAATGGAGGAGGCTAAAGAAATGTAGAAGGGTGTGGAACTTTGTCAGGAACATAATATTTCTCTGGAATCGATGGAGACAAACTCGATTGGGATCCATGGGGTGATATATGATGAGGTTCAATGTATAAGGTCCATTACTTACTTGGCCCACAAATTAAAGTGCCTTCTTCGTTCGTGGTTGGGCATTTAGTGTAAATGAAGTGAGTGGATTAAAGTGGAAGATTTTATGGCCTTTTGTGTTGCTAGTGGGGATCAATGTATTATTATTTCTATTGTGGGTTCTCTATATTCATTATATGATAGAATTGTGAGGTCTAATTCACTCGGCCTCAACTATTTTAGGCCTCCATGAACTTGTTCTCTTTGGGAGATGACCAGTTTGGAATAAAAATTGTTTCTTTTATTTATGAAATAATGTGAATTTTTTTTTATAATTTTCATTATATAACTATATAATAATAAATATTTTCATTCAATCAAATTCATTGAAAAATAGAAAAGTTACTCACATGTACATATGACTTACTATCTCCATGGTTATAATGCTGTTCATTTTTCATAACCACACATCATGGATAGTTTAAAAATTAAATTTGATGTAAAAAATTATAATATTTTCACTATTTTTATTTTAGATATTATGTAAAAATAACAACATTTAACATAATCAAACTACTAAATCCATTTTGGACATAAACTGAAAATCATCGAAACATATCAAGTGAAATTAATGAACTATGTACATAAATATAAATTATATATAAATAAAATAAATGAAATAAAAAAATTATTTTTTTTATGAAATTAATAAAACATATGTAAATTATTCAAGATGATAAAAACCATACAAGATGAGTCAGACCAAAGGTAAGGGATTAAATCTTATATTACATTCATCAAGGCATAGTTTAATGTCAGACACCAATTTATCCAATCTGTTGAATACATTTAATTTTTTATTATAAAATCATGAATCCATCACACAACATGAAAATTTATGTTTCGAATCATAATTTTTTATCCAAGGTTGTTTTGATTGAAATTTACCTAGTGCTAAAAGGTTTCATAACTCAATTTCTTTTCATTGGACTATAGTAAACTGTTTATTTGATATTATATGATTATGACTTTAATTAATTTTAACTATTTTATGTTATATAAACATGTTTTATCTTTATTAAAATTTTATACAAAAAAAATTCATTTATTAATTGACACGTCCATGCTATGATCTTTGTAATAGATTGCATCTGAATTCAAAATATATTGAGACATATTTGTATTATGGTCATAGATATTTTGAATAGTTGTACATAAAACCATATTTATATGTAATATAATTTATATCATTATATTAATTTTATTTATTTTTTATAATTTATTTCTTTCTTTAGTAGAGGATATCATTTGGATGTTTCCCAACTTGTAAGTGTATATTTCAGAATGAAATCATTATACATGGTTGTTCACGTCTAACAGTTTATTGGGAATATTATTTTACATTTCTATATTAAAAGTAATATATTTTATTCTCCTAATTTAATCTTTGAAAATTATAATATTTGCATTCACTACTTCTTTTATGTACACAAGAGACCGAATGAATATTTCTAAAGGGAAACAGACTTTAATTTCTACTCAGCCTAGATTATTTTTCATCCACGTCCATATTTTCAATAAAACATTTGTAAATATATTTTTAATATTATCAATTATTTTATTGATTACATTTTAACCATGTTTCGGGTTCGTCTGAGTGACTATCTAAAAATATGGGGGTAGTTAATTGGGAACTAAAACAAATTTCTATTGAAAATTGATTAATTTTAAAATTTTAATTTTAATTAAAAATGGAATAGTTAATAAATATATAAGATTATTATAAGTTTTAATAATTCCAAAGGTTTATTAAATATGGATTAGTTATCTAGAAAAAAATTTAAAATATTACTTACTTATACGAAATAAATTTACTTATTTAAAATCAAATAAAAACACTAATACGGATTAATTATCAGAGTATTAATTATTGTTTGGTTAAAATAGTTTTAGTTTTAAAAAAAGAAATAATGTGATCAAAATCACATAGTATAATTTTAAAAAAAATTAGTCTCAAGATGAGAAGTAGTCCTCTCCACTTGGTGATCACCATCCACCATGCAGTTTATAAAAAATAAACAAGATGATCCACAACCTGGATCAGGTTTTACAAAAGTTTAAAAACTATCCATGTTAAACATGACTTCTTTCGCCATTATCCATCGGTGTACCTAAAAATAGGTCACACCGAACCATCTAATACAACTATCAATGGGAGTATATGTGTAAGAAGAGTAAGGAGAGTATATCATGTATCACCCAGTTCATCACATTAGATAGTGTGCATGTCATGAAACAGTTTATGAGCACACACTTCTCAAAATATAAGAATAAATAAACTTAACTGAGCAATCTAAAAGGGTAAGGATATAAATTCCTAGTATTTTTTAGTGAACCACATGACTCATTGAAATGATTCAATGTAAATCTCGAGTCATGTTCTCTTGAAAACATTAGATGAACAGAGTGTCACACACTCTTGTTCATGACAAGGGGAAAGCTAAAGAGGTTTTTGTGCTTTCGGGTTTCTCAATACAGTGAAAACATGATGTATAAATTAAACTATTCAACAATATGTATGTGTTCTATAAGTGTTATTTTTCTTCTTTCTATATATATACGTCACATAATGATTTTATTCTTCTTATTACAACACAAGGGAGTCTTGATATTTTTTTCAGAAATACCAAGAATATCTGAATACTCACTTTTTCTTCTTACTTCATGAATGAAATCCATTTCAAATAATTCTAGTTTTCACTCAATAGGTATATACCCTAACGCTTTCTTTGAAATAAAAAATTTACATACTGAAGGTGAGTCATGGAAAATGGAGATTCTACTTGGCAGTGAGATAGTTTTGATGGTGAATCATCCAGAGGGGTGTCTCAACATTAATGATGAATTATACTTAGGATGTATTATCACCTGTCTCAAATTATAAAATTCAAAAAAACATGAATCTCAATAATATAATTAATATCAAGATTTTGAGATCATTAAAACAATGAGGTCAATAATCATCCCATTTTTTATAATTAAAAATCCTAAAATGAAATTTATCATCAAAATAAATTGTTATAGCAAAGGTAAGGTAAAAATAAATATTATTACATATCATTCATAGTATGTGAAGATGGTATGAATGATAAATTATAAGAAAATAACGGTAATTATAAATTATAAATGGTATAATAATAATAAATCCAGGAAAAATTTTGAGAGTGTATCAAAGATAAATAAAGAAATTAGGTTTAGATAAATAAAAAATATTCCATAATTATTCTAAAATTGGAAATTCCATAGTTAACTCTCCGATTTAGGATTATTAAAAATTTACAGAGATGCATAATAAAATAGTTATTATAGTAAAAATAGAAATAATTGAGAAAGAATTATTGATAATGTTGATCAAAGGTAACTAAGAATGTGTCATAAAAAGTTATTACAAAAGAGCAGACCCATAAAAAAAATTTACTCCAACTCTCTGAAGGCTGGGTAGAAGGATCCATTGGTGATTTTCCCTTGGATTTGGAATTCACATGAGTCACTGGTTGAGGCAGTTCATAGTAATTCTCTGATAGACGAAATAATCATCTCAACATCATAAACTAGAGGAGGAGGAGTAGAAGAACAATAATGCACTAAGGTAATATTTTCAATTCATTCAAACATACCATCCATACCCAATGAAAATAAAGATTGCATTCCTTCCATAACATCCCTCAAAGACTCAACTTCACTTCTGAACCTCTTATATTAAATCTCAACCTTTTAGATGTGATGACTCATTTTAGGATGAATGTGTTTAATAAGCAATTCAAATAGTTATTTTTTTATCATTATTTCTATATTAATTTAGTAGTAGAGATAAATATTCAAATAAATATGAAAATTTGAATGAAATTTTTTACGAATAGAATCTATGTCAATCCTTATGACTACACCATTTAGCGTAACAAGATTAGGAGAATTAGGTTCATATAAATGAGCTTTGACTAAGATTTTTTTTCTTCTAAAATTCCATCAATATCATCATGACCTATCATAGATCCTAGAGGATTTCCATTAACTTGATCCCTAGATCCACCATCATTTGAACTACACCTTAATCTTCATGCGAATTTATCCAAATCATAAAACAAAAGATATACTCAACAGTTTGAAACATCGAAAACAACATCTATAGTGGAAGGAGGTACCATAATAGAATCATGGATCTCATATGATATTTGAGGATCTGAGCTCTGTAAAACTACACCGAAAGGCTCAACTTCAACCTATTTACCAAATGTAATTTCACCCAGCATATGAAGTTCTTTTTTTGAACAACAAAAAACAAATTCACCTTCAACATTTCTATCCATTTGAGGTTCATGATAATATATACCAACAAACTATTCATTATTATCTTCATCCAAAATTAAATCAATTTTATCATATTCCGCTACATGATGTTCCATGGAAGGAATAACACTTATCTTGTCAACCATAGTAGAATCATAAACTATGTATCCCTCACTAACTTAACACACATATGTTCATTAAATAAATTTATTCTCATGAAGAAATTCCAAATATGGGGAAATATACCCCTCATCAAATTAATATTTCATTTTATATGTTGGGTCCACATCTCTAGTAAAATATGGTTTCTTAGCAGAAACACATGGTAAATTTATAAGCTCTGGGGGCATATATACATCTGTCTTTCTAATTTTTCAAATGGAATGAACATGGTCAGAATCATCATCATCAACTTCACTATCATTTGTATCATCTCAATTACAATTACCACATTAATTTACATTTCCATTCTCATCTTAATCATCATAATTATCAGCATTGTCTTCATATTCTACATTTATGAACTTCTTTTAAATTGATATTCCCCAAGAAACCTTAGTTTCATCTTCATCAATCTTGACAAGACGTTTCTATTTTTGGAAGCCTCCTAGATGAGATAAAATATCTATATGTAATGGGAGATGATTTTGATAGTAATTGTGGGTCACTTCCCTCATAAGAAGGATAATATTATTCTTCCTAAATTGAGGTAACACCCTCTTCCTCCTCAGAATATACAACGATCTCATCTAGTTATAGACCAGGGTCAACAAGATTCCTTGTATTTGGAAAATGGTCCACTAGGTTGATATTATCATACATCATATCATTATCATCTACCCAATTATTCTTACATGGGTCCCAGATGATCTTTTTAATTGATAATTTTTCATTTAAAATGAAAAAAACACCACTGCAATCAATTTTTTATTCATCATCGGAGACCTGGTCGTTATCTATTAACATAGTCATGATCATATTTAGATAATTCAAGGATTTAGATCTGGAGGTAGGATATATCATATTATATAAATAACCCAAAAAATAACTTTATAAATTAATTGTAAGTCCTATTTTTGAGGGACTAATTGATTAAACATCTTGGAAACTCATGGTGAAAAAATAACATTTACTATGGTAGAGGATGTGTTGATCAAATTTGAATAGCAGTCTACACTCCCCAAACAACTCTGAGGCAATTGGCCTTCTAATAGTTACATCACTTGTCACCTCTTTAAGATCATTTTCAAAAAAAATAACTATCTTGAGGAATAGATCCTATATAATCATAATTAACACAATTATGAAGAACTGTTAATCATTTGGCACACATTTTTTGGAATAGATTTTTTAGTGTCCATTAATTCATGATATCATCCAATAGTATTCTTTATCGTTAAAACCAAACTCTACATATTGAAAAAAATGAATTATTAATATTTGATAAAAAGGACACTTATTGAAAATAAACAATTCTAAACATCATTGATGTTGAAGTACATTTATCACTAGATACTTATATACCAACAATATTTTTGACTAAATATTCCATTCAATAATTATAAATCCTTTTTAAAAATCAGGATGTAGAGGTTCAAATATAGTAGGGAAAATCTAGTTTCTCTTCTCTTTCATTACTGGTAAAATTCAATATAGAGTGATCATATAAGGATTATTAATTCTTTTTATGTAGATCAGTTTATAAATATTGGTTGTAGTGTAAAGTCAAATAGTTGAGGAAGTGAAGTGTTGTACTGGGCTTGAGAGAGAAATATAGTGGATTTAAGATCTATTGGAAATATACAAGGTTTATTTTTTCCATGTGGGATTTAGGTATTTGAAAAATTAAAATATTAAATGAAATAAATTTTTAGAATCTTATAAAATATACATATATGCTTATAAAATTTAGCATAAACTAGAAAAAAATAAACCAGATGGTTCAGAATTGTTAGAAGCATAAAATTTTTGAAACAACATGAACCTAATATCATGACATTCCAATGGTGTGTCGATCACAATGGTGAGATAATTGAATGGTGAGGAAACTATGTTGTTACAATGATGTTGAAACAATAATGATGGTGTTCCAACCATGATAGTGTGATAATCTTTATTGGCGTGTCTTCCCAATGGTTTGTCATAAAAATGGTGGGTCATAATTATGGCGTGTCATACCCACATTCTACCATAAAAATGGTGTGTCACCAGTACAAAAATAAACATTAAAAAATTAATAATAAAAAATTCCTTTTAGATAGAGTTTATTCTCTCGTAATATAGAGGATCTATAAAAAACCCAACAAACTGATGTTCTGTGCCGATAAAATTACTACTGATATCTCTTTTCTGAAAATGGCCTCTAAATAATTGAGTTATTATATAAATTTTCTTTATTATAGAATGTCAAACTAGGTTCGTAAGCTTTTTTATTCCACTATTGTTGTCATATTTCATAATGACATTTTAAAATTGATATCCACATCCTAGTAGAGTGTGTTTTATCCAAAATATTTGTGTACAACAACTACCTGCATCTACATATTCAGCTTTAGCAGTGGGAAATAAAATAAAATATTGTTTCTTACTATACAATGAAACTAGAGAATTAAATAAAAAGTAAAATATTCTAGAGCAGATTTTTATTTATAACATACATAAAAAATCATCTAAATAACTAACTAAATCAAATGATTTTACTCTAAAGTAAAAAAAATCCTAAATTGGTTGTATACTTGTAGTATTTGAAAATTATTTTAACAAAATTTATGTGTGAATATTTTTTCTTCCTTGAAAATTAACAGACATACACACACTAATAACTATATTAGGTTAATCCTAAATTATATTGAGAAGACATCCAATTATACCTCTATAAATGGTTTGATCCACTAGTTTCACATCATCAATTGGATTCAATTATAGGTTGTACTCATAGGATTATCACTACTCTTAGTGATTTGAAAGTTAAATTGTTTTTAATATCTTTTTTATATTTACATTCATTAAAAACAATTCCATCTTTATTTTGAAAAAAAATTATAATGCAATAAATAATTTGAGATCACCCGTTAAAGGAATTTCAAAAGTAATTTAAATCATTTTAAAAAAATTAGTTCAAATAGAACATCATTAAGATCATAATATAATATAATCAACATAGATTCATACCACAAAAAAATTTGTTGAATTTAGTTTTATGAAAGTATATGGTCAGCTATACATTTTGAACAAACTTTTGAAATAAAAAAATTCATAAACTTATCATACCATGATCCAAGATCCAATTTTAACCCATATAATGCTTTATTTAATTTGAAAACGTTATTTAGAAATTGAGTATTTTAAAAGCTAGGGTGTTGTTCTACAAAAAAATTCATCAAATATAAAACCATTGGGAAATTCACTCTTGACATCCATTTGAAAATTCTTGAAATATAGATGTGATCAATAATGAAGTAGGATACTAATAGCCTTATGTATGGCTATAAATTTATTAGTTTCATCATACTTAATTCCTTTTTTTTTAATATAACCTTTTGAGATAATTCTATCCATGTTTCTATCAATAGTTATTAACTCATTAACCCTATTCCAGTACACACATTTAGTGAAAGATTGATGTTAATCCAAATTTCTAAAAGAATCTATAGTCTGAAACATCTATCTAGGTCTCCTACAAAAGCTTATAATGTGTGGTAATCAATAGTTGTATCATTTATATAGAAATATGTAAGGGTTATATCTGGTCCTTTGGGTTTAGGTTAATGGAGTTTTGGTAAATCATTAGAACTGGATGGTTTTTTGTGACTATTAGACAGGATAGACTAAATGGTTAGAATTTAATTTTAGAGGATACACATCATCATCTTGGTTTTATATTATGGGACTGGACTCATGTGGATCAGTTTCATAAAAAACTAAATAAACTAATTCATCCATAGTTTTTGTTCTATTATTAAATATTTTATAGGCATTTTTATATATTTAATAACAATGAAAAATTACATTATCAAATTTGGAGGAAAATATTTCCAAATTATCATTAGTCTTAGGAATAAAGACATTGAATCCAAAAATTATTAAGTAATTGACCTTAGGAATTTGATTGTTCTAAATTTCATAAGGGGTATTCTTAATTATATTTCTGATCAAGACTACATTTATGATATAGAAGGTTGTATCAACCTCTTCTACCCAAAAATAAATTCGTAGGTCATACATATTTAACAGGGTCCTCACTATCTATTGTAATGTTTTATTTCTTCATTCTATAACACTATTCTTCTGTGGGTTCCTAGTTGAAGAGAAGTTATGAGTGTAACCATTTTGTGAAAAAAAATATATATAAATTCGTGATTCTAAAAAATACAACCATGGTAACTTCATAAGGTCTTAATTATAAGTACATTATGATTTTATACAAACTTAGAATACATGGTAATGTAAGTGTAAGATTCATTTTTCTAGATTTAAAGTATACCCATGAATACCTAAATAAATTATCTCTATGAATATAGAAAAAATGCATTCCATTTAAATAAGAAACTCTTAAAGGTACTCAAAACTCAATGTGAACCAAAATAATAGGATGAGATGTTGAAAAATAATTTTTTAATTTAAAATAAATTTTTTGCTTCTTCACTTTTTGATTGGGGTTACAGACATTATATGTTGGAAACTAATGCCCAGGTAGATCTTTAACTAACCCTTTCCTAGAAATATTCCTAATCAGCTGAATGTTGTAATGTCCAAATCACTAATTCAAAGGAAAATATTATTTGTGGAAGTAACTTAAGAATGGTACATTTTGATACACTTGAGAGTTCAAATAAATAGCAGAAAAATTATCATTTGTTAAAGCAGTAAAAACAAAGTAATTTTTAGAATCATAAACCTTGAAGGTATCTTTTTTAAACATAACATAAAATTCTTCATCACATAATTTTGAAATACTAATCAGTTTTTATTTAAAACCATTAACTAATAAATATATAGAAATCAATACAAAATTTTTGTTACAGATTTTTTCAAATATGATGATTTTACATATTGTATTATCATAAAAAGTGACATTACAACCATGAACCTTAATTAGGTTCTAGAATCATGAATAATATCTAATCATATATCCTGATTCATTATCCATGTACCATAAAAATTTAATGGAGGTATTGAAATTTGTTTCCTGCCGAACAAAATTTATGACAGAAATGAATTTGGTACCCCAATCTATTTGGGTCTAGAGATTTAAGGAACTTATTATTTGGAACCAAAAATTTCTTTATTGGTATATTATTGGATGATTGATGGATTTTTGAAATAAAAATTTTATTTGGTCATTTATAAAAATTGTTTACAGAAGAGCATTCAAATTTGGAATTTGGAGAAAATTCGATTTTTTACTCTCTTCTATGTAGGATGGTATCATTTTCCAGTAAAATATTTAGGTGAAACTTGATTACCTAAAAAATGATTAATATTTTCTCAAAAAATGTGTAATATTTTATAAGTCATTCATTAAATGCTAATTTTGATGTTTAAGTTATGTATTCTCTTTGATAAGTTGAGAATTTGTCTCTTGTTTAACAGACACATCATATTTTCTATTTGCACATACATCATGATATCTTTTGAGAAATTTTTTTATCATTAATCTCATTAAACGTATCATCCATAATTCTATAATAATTAAAAATATATTCCTGAGACATATTATCATCTTTATTTTCATTTTAAGAAATATCATCACTATTCACATATAAAATACTAATAATTGTAGGTACCTAATATACTTTCTTCATAAAGAACATGTTATCTCAATCTGAGTTCCCCTCATGTGATGAATCTGGATAACTAGAGATGTCTTTTGAAGAACTACTTGTGTCTTTCAAATCCTTTTTTGTATCATATATCATATTCTTCATAATTATTTTTATATTTCATCTTTGGAATGTCCGATTTTATATGTAGTTTTCTTTTACATTCATAAAGGAAATATTATTCTATATCATCATACCTATTTTAGTCATTCTTCCATCTTACACTAAAATAATATTTTTTTTTAGTTTTGTTATATAAAAAACATTTCATTCCTAAAAATCTTCTTAAAACATCTTGCTAGATGACCCACTTCATCATCACTATATGGTGGTGATTTACTATCACATGAACGTAAATCTTTGAAAATTTTCTTTTCCTTTTGATTTTTCGTTATTGTTTTAGGTATTAGTCCTAGAGGATGATTATTTTGTTTTTTATCTTCATCTTATTCATAGTTTACATTTATCCCTCCTTCAGACAATCATATGTTTATAAATAATCTCCATGATGGGAATATTCTAATATAAAAATAATCTCTCATGGAAATTTATTTTCATATCCATCTTTTAGGTAGGAATATCAATAGCCACAAGATTTGATCTCTAGATGAAACATGATTTCCAAGACCTCTCATTAATTTTAAAATTTCATTAAACATATGGTACATATTAGAAATACATTCATCAGGATTCATTTAAATGTTATCAAATCTGATAGAATATTTGTTAAGCATGATCTCTATAAAATTATAATTTCCGGCATGTGATACATAAATATTATCCCAATTATCATAAGTGTATTTAGATGAAGAAATTTTGTTAAAATCTTTATCTACTAGTGAATAATTTAGGAATTTCATAACATTACATTATTATGTAAAGATATCATAGTATGTTCATCCCAATACATTCTAGTTGTATCAGGAATAATCTATTAATCTTCAATATAAGAACAAATGTAGAAACTCATGAATTCTATATACATTATCATCACGATTATCCATTGATCATAATTATTTCCATTGCAGAAGGAAGATATGATTGTAGAATAATATTCTTGTCTGGAATCCAATTAAATAACTATATTTATAAATAATAGAAATTTATAATCTCTAAAGGGTAACTAAAATAAAATTTAAAAAAATTGAAAAACATTAATACAAAATAATGAATCCCTATCATACAAAATGTTAACCAGATTGACTATCACAATAGGGGTAGGGGATGAATTGAGTGAAAAATAAAATTTATTATCAAAGCTGGTTAATTTGAAATTACAAAATTAATTTAATAATGGTTTATTTAATCAATATAATATATCGTTATATGATCTAATCTTTCATAAGTTTTCATAAATATTCATTAGTTATTGGGTAAGAAATATAAAATATTATTTAGTCCATTGAAATCAAATTACTTAATTAAAATATTATATAAAAACTAATTAATATTAACTATAAATGTTTTTATATTATATTTGGTAAAACCGGTTTTTGTTTCAAAAGGGTAAATATTTTAAACAAAAACACAAAAATGAAATGTAAAACAAGTGGTTCATTATCATATGAGGCATAGTCCTCTCGATGTAGTGATCCCTTTCCACCAATTAATTTATATAAAATATAAAAGTTCATACATCACCAATATCGGGTTTTACAATAGTTTACAAATAGTCTAGGTCACACATGACCACATCCACTATTATCTATGGGAGTACAAACAAGCAGGTCACACATGGACCACTAACACAATTATCTGTGGTTGTAAATGTGTAATTAGAGTAAATAGAAGATATTAATTTTCTTCTAGTTCATTTTCATAGATAGTGTTTTTATGATAAAATAGAGTATGCACACACATGTCTCAATATGAGAGAATAAATAAATAGAATAGTATAATCTAATAGAGTAGAGATAGAAATGATAGTCATGTTGTGTTGTTGTATGTGACTCCTTTATTCGAATCACAGTAAATCTCAATTCATGTTCTCCTGAAATTTTATATGAATAGAGTGTTATAGACTCTTTTTCTTTACTGGAGGAAAGTAAGAGAAGTATTTTTTCTTTTGGAATCCAAAGTCGAGTGCTATTAGGATGTAGTAGTTCATGTCTTCATATCTATGTGTGTGTTTTGTAAATGTTAGCTCTCAAATTTCTCTATATATAATTCACATGATAATTCACTTATACAAATTATTGAATGATGGATACTATTTATATTTTTATTAGAATCATAAAGAATATTATTACCCTCTCTAAATTCTCATACTACACGTCTGACTTCCTTTTCAATGTGTTTAAATTTTTACTCTAGTGGTATGTCACCTCACGATGTCTTAGATATAAAAAAATTTCCATACTTATGGTGTGCAATGGAGAACAGTGAGTCAGCTTGGCAGTGAGTCAGTGTTGATTGTGATTCATCCTCAGTGGTGTCTTAAATTCAACGGTGACTTATATTTATGAAATTTTCTCACATCTCTCAGATTATAAATTACTTATAAAAAATATAAAACACCTTAATATAATTAGAATCATGATTTTGTGATCAATATAACAATGATGTAAACATTTTACTTTTTAAACAATGATTAAGAAATATTTTTATTATTAATATGGTATTTTTTTAATTTTTTTCAAAGATTTGAATGGAATCGTTATTTTATAATACTCAATTGAAACTAGATTTCTTATTCATAATTATTGTTAAATAACATTATGATTCCTTGATAATTTTAAAATTATCTTTACAATGTAGTTGTTTATCATGAAATTATATAAATGTTTTTGTTTCAAAAAGTTGCTTTCAATGTGAAAAGTCCATTTTCCTCAAAAAAAATATTTCAATGATCTATTTATGTTATTTCTATTCCTCAATGATAAAAATTCATTTTTCATGTCATAATACACTAGTGATGTGTTGTAATTATGAAATAATTATAATTTCATTAGATGTTTCATGACTAGTTGAAGATGGAATGTATTGAAATTCACATCCTTTATAATTTTTTATTCATAAAATATCTCTATAAACCTCCATGTTATTATTATCATTTACATTATATTTCTCTTAAATATCTATATTATTATTAATGAGTATTATTTTTTCTTAAACTATATATCATTAATATATATGGTTCATACTACGAAATTAATTTTACTGACTAGGTATAATCATGGTAAATTTTTATTCTCTACTCAATATAAATATTTTTTTAGCACATAATATTGTTTATTATATTAAATTTGTAACACCCCAAGATTTTATGGTATGGTACTCTTTGAATAATATTGTAGCATGTGTTGTACGCAACTTCGAGTTATAACACACACCACAACCAATCAAACTAACCATTATAAATAGTAATACCAAATTTTTGAAATTTTTTATATTTTATAATTCAAAATGGACTTCATTTTTGGATTCGTAATATCGAAATTAGTTTAGGGTGAATTTTTGGTACTTTTCGGATAACTTTAATATTTTGATGAATAGTGAAAATTACTAAATTTTAATTAAAAACAACTTTTTTAATCGAAATAATTAATAGTGATAAATTATGAATTTGGGTGATTTTAGAGTAGAATTAGATTATATTTTTACCATTTAATCCAATGTTGGTCATTGGAAATAATTTCACATTTAAACTCGATATAAGCAAGTGTCAATCTTTTGATAGCTATTATCTCTTAAAAACACGCTTTTTTGTTTTAATAACGGGAATTAATTTAAAATTAATTTCTGCCACTTTTGTGTTTTGAATTTAGAAAATTGGATTCCATATTTGGAATCAGTATATTCAAATTGTGTAAATAGTTAACTTTTATTTTTAGATATTTTGAATAATTACATCGGTAAATATTTTATTTACCATGGTTAAAGGGTAAATCCAGTAAATAAGGGTAAACAAATAATTTTATAATAATAATAAATTGACCTAAAACGTGTCATAACCCTATTTGTTGATACATTTCCGACCATGGGAGTCTTTGGGTCGATTTTGGGACCCCATGGATCCACTTGTATGTGATAATGACACTTTAAATTAATTAAGTTAATGTAAATACAAAAAACACATAAGCGTATATCTTTTAGGAAAACACTTTTTACATAGGGTTATATAAGTTATATTTTCAACTATAAATATTCATTATAAATCTGAAAATATTTTCTACATAATGGTGTTTTATTTAAAAAATTTAGACATTGAATAAGTAAATTTATTTATGTCACAATAATGATGCAGTATTTTTCTTAATAATGAATGAATCAAATAATTACTATTATAAATGATAAAATAAATATAATTTGAATGTTTTGATGACATCCAAAAATTTTATTGGTTAATATGACATGTTATTATTGCTCAAATAATTTTTTTCGAATTAATAAATTTGTTAATACTTTAACAAAAATTAATTTTTAAATAGTTTCAAAATTGACATAAAAGAGTTTTTCAAACAAATATTATATTATTAATTTATATTCTATTCCTCAAAATCTAAGGTTCAGAAAAAAGACTTATATAATGATTTTTGTATCATTAATGTACCACTTCAGGGTATTTTGGAAGTTTATAGTAAGTTTATTTACTATATAATATAATAATACAAAGAGACGTGGTAAATATCAATCTATTTAACAAAGAGTTAAATAAAAAGATAATGTAAATATAGTGACCCAAACCTATATAAAACATTTTGGATGAGTGTTTTTCTACCTATACCCACCTTAAACTTGAAATAATCCACTTTGGAGCCATTTGAAACCGAATATGAATTTATTATAAAATAATATTTCTAGCTTTTCTTAAGTTGCCCCTCACCCCTCTTATAAAAGCCCATTCCTCCTTCCCTCTAATTCTCACCATAAAAGCCTTTTGGATCAGCCAAACCCTACCCGAATATTCTATCAAATTCCCTCAATTCAACCTAGAGGCCTTAGTTTGATCATAAAGCCATCTTATGGAGCCATTTTGATCAAATCAAAAGGAATAACCCGAAGAAGAGGTAATGTTTTCACCACCCTCTTTCAAGTTCCTTTCTTCTTCAACATCTTCTTTCCTTGTTATTTCAATTCTAAAATAATAACTCTATTATCTCCTATATACTGTGATGTTATTATAAATATGGTACAACCATATTCAGTATTATATCCATCCTTTGAATGACATGTCACCATACGTGTGTACGTACGGCTTACCGTCTCCACGTCGTGGTGTAATTGTTATTCAAAACAATATTATTTGTATGGTTATGATAATGATGTGTAATTAATATAAATAATAAATATTACATGATAATGATTCTGTATATATTATATACCATCAAATTATATATTATTTTAATATCAAAATGATGATATTGTTGCTCGTGCGTACGTACGGACTACTGTCTCCACAAACACGATGAGATTCATTACCCATTGTATCCATGGAAGTATAATTCTCATCTGATGAATAACAATAAGGTTTAAGAACATTATATCATTTTGTATATTAATAAGATACAACCTATACATAAAAACACAACATATGTAACAAAACATATAAAAGAAAACGAGTAAGATAACACCTAAAACGACGATAATACTAAGTTATTATTAACAAAGCAATATTAAAAGATCATATATGATATCATATTAATGTATATGATTCTTGTATAATTTAATAACAATTATTTAACCATTATATAAGAAGTTAAACTAACCTTAACCAAGAAAAAGTAAAGGTAAGGGTTTATTTCACAATCTCTCCATTATCTGAGGTTGTTTATACGTAATTATCTATTAGGACCTCTTTATCATCCACGTCCATGTTACTTAAAAATGTATTTCAAAACATTATTAATGTTTTATATAATATGGGATAAAGTCATTTATACCCTTGTTGACTTTTTATAAGATGTTTATAAAGGAATCATTCTTTCGTTTTCCAAACAAGGTCATTTTTAACCTATTCGACAAAATTAAGGTAAGAATGTCTTTCTTAACTTATACGGTGGGTGCGGCTATTTTCTACCATTATAAAATTTCTAAAGCTTCCCTTAAAATCTTATAAGTATATTTTCAAAGTAAATTTTTTCTTTTATAATTATGTGATTTTTAAATGATTTAAAAAAATGATATATTTCACTCAAATAGTTTTGATTTCATCTATGTCAACATCCATCAATGGATTTTAAGCTTATTTGAAGTTGATTTATTATGATAAAAAAATTCTATATTGTATTTAATGTATTTTGATATGTTTGACTGTGTATCTATTATTTCTATACCATTCGTGGTTTATGGAGAAAGTATTGATATTTCGGATGCTAGTTTTAATACGAATGTTTATGTTATGTTTAAACCTATTCATATGAGGAATGCATTTGGCTTATTAAGTGGCGGGTGGAGCCTAATATAGATCCTCAATGCATTGGTAGGTCTCATGAGACAAACAAGTGTCTTGGCACAAGGCCTTGACAAAATATTATTTGTAGTCTTGGCACAAGGCCTTGACTATGTGGTTATGAAAGTCTGGAATTATGCATTCCATCATCATGAAAGTGGTTATTGATATTGCATGTGATTCTTTGACAATTAGAATATCCATGTGAATAAGAAAATGACATTATTTTATTTTATTTCTTCCATATTATGTTGATGTTCAAGTGTAAAAGAATTTAGTCTTTGTTATACGTTTCCTTAAATGTTTATTCTTATTTATGAATGTTTTCGCTATATTATTATCTTTACTAGGCATTTGAGCTCACCCCTTTCTAAGTTTTATTTTCCCCAGGATGTGAAGAAGTATTTTATGAATGACCTATAAGGAAATTATAAGGGGATATGAGTGTGGAGACAAGTTTTTGTTGTAGTTTTCACTTTATGATGTAATGTAAACTTTATGAATGTATCTAGTGATTCCAAGGCTACTAAACTAATCGGTCTTTCGAGACGTGATCTTTTGTGATCATACCAATTTTATGTAATAATGCACCGACTCTGGGTAACTGGGGTTGGTAAATACATTTGGTATCAGAGGAATTTGAGTACAAACCTTGGAAACTAGATTTAGATAAACTCTGATTAGAGCATATAGCCATAAAAGAGACTTTGTGGATTAGTATAGAAGAACTTCCTAGAATTTTGGAATTGTAGAGATTTTGTGAGTTTTCCGAGAAATACATCCCTGTTTGAATACGAGTAGGTAAAGGCGGCTCTACAACAAATGTACCTAGATATAAAACCTGAAAACACCATTTTGAGCTGGACTCGAATGAGAACTGGTGAACAACAACGGGTCTTACTGCACTCTTGGTTACGAAACTTCCAGGGGATATGCTTAGGATAATTCTCATTTTCATTAAAACCCGTTATGAATGGTTTATGAGTATATACTTCCTCAAATAAAACATTTTTATGATTATTGATTATGTAAAGACCCGAAAATTTCAAGGAAATTTTTTTTCTTAATTTCTTTTGAATTTTACGAGTCTGTGGAGTCTGACGGCACTTGATTCCGAGGCCCGGTGTGCCCGAAATCAATTTCCAAATTTTAGCTCGGGTACGTTCAGCAAACGAACGAGTGAGTTTTTCTATCCTTTGCATCGGTGCTCGGAATTGAAATCTGAGGGCACCGATGAACTCGTAGGGTGGGTAATTTCTTAGGGGGGCCTTTTTCGTAGTTGCATTTTGAGCGGGTTGAGCTTTAATAAATTGGGATTTAGATTAAAATAGATAAAATTTGTTGTGTACAAATTTTATCTAAGGAAGTTGGTTTTTATCTTCCAAAGGGGGAGTTATAGGTGGGGATCACACCCACCTAACCTCCTATGGGAGGGTTTAGTATGGTGGGATCCACACAAACCTCTAGCTCCTCACCTCCCCATAACTCCCCTTGACCTCTTTAATCCTCCCTTGTTAATTACTTGACAACTTCCCTTCTTGAAGGGGAGCCTCTCCATCTCCCAAGATTAATGAGCCAACTAAGGTGATTAATAACCCTATTAATTATTCTTGTCACACCATTGACATTGGAATTGCATGGTGATATTTTAAATAAAGGGGACTTAATGAAATATTTTCTTGGAAAATATTTTGGGAGAATTTGAAGAGAGCCTTTGTGTGATTAAAGGCAGAAGTTCCTCCTTTGTGAATAACTTCATCTTACCACGAAGAATGACTCCCTCCCTCGACGAAGAATGGTTCTCCATCTGTCGGATCTCAAACGAACGACGCTCGAGCCGGATCGAAGGCCTTCGAGGAAACGACGAACACCAACGACCATCATCACCTTCACCTCTTACCTTGCGACGATGTCAACGAACTGACGTCCTTTCCCTTTTGTGATATCTTCAATGAACGACGAAAGACACAAGGTAGGGGTTTGGTTTTAGAATGTTAATATTCTCATGATTGTTCCCTTCTAAAAACAAATGCAAATCAACTCATTATCAAGTTGATCCGTGAATTTTATTATTTGCGGGATGGGAATATTTAATTACAGGAGTATTGTTGCGAACTTGGTTCAATCTTAATTGATTAAAATTGTGCCCTGTTAAGTTGTTGAAATCATGTTTTGATTTTTGCCAATTTCTAAAACCTAACGTGGAGGGCTCGGGCCAAACAAACCCGGCCTGACAACCCTCCTCAGTTTGTTTGTATGTTCCCGTGATGACGGGCGACAATGGAACGGGATGGCAACGCCGTATAGAAGCCGTTGCAATGAATAACGGGTCCCGGGAGAGCCGCAGGTGCAGAATGTGGGCAAATCGAACCACCAGAACGCGTCCGGTGGTCTGTGGAAGGCATTGCTGGCGTGCCGCCAGCAGGAGCCACCGTGGCTGAAGCTGCGGCGGCAGGCAGCCGGATCCCATGGCCGCGTGGGATCTGGAGGAGGTCGCGGTGCCCGCCGCGTCCGTGGAGCGCAATGGAGTGGGGACCGCGTCCCCCCCTGCTCGGCCCGCTGGCTGAGCCAGCACATCCCCCGGCTGGGCCGAGGTGGGTCATGTGGATTGGGCCGGACCTGGACCCGGGTCGGGTCGACCCAGGGGGGATTGGGCTGGGTCGAGCCGGGCCCGGACCCCCCCATTTCGGACCGCTTTCGGTCTTTCGCTCATATCTTGGGCTACAGAACTTCGATCGACGGACCGTCAGTTGCGTTGAGATCCTTGGATCGAGACGGTCGTTTTACTATATTACACTCAAGGTTTCAAAAAAGTTTGGGTATGGCCGGGGTGGTTTGAAACCGAAACCAACCGGGGCCTCGGACTGGAAACACTTATAACTTTAGCTCCGGATGTCCGATTTAAGTACCATCAACTTTGTTGGATTCCTCTTGGTGAGATGGATCCTTTGGTATACTTCACCTAAAGTTTGTACGCATTTGGAGTATGGCCGGGTTGGATTGTACCCAAAATCCAACCCGGCCCCTAGAACGGAAAAGCCGATAACTTTCAGACCGGACGTCCGTTTGATGAACCGTCAACGGTGTTGGTGATCACGTTGATAAACGGTCCCTTTGAGTATACCCTATGTGAGTTAGGGGTATAGTTGATATATGTCTAGGTTGGTTCGTACACGAAACCAACCGGGCCCCCAGGACTAAAAGGCTAATAACTCACAGACCGGGCGTCCGATTGACGCGTCGTCTGTTGGGTTGAGACCCCTATGACGAGGAGGTCCTTTGTGATACTTCTTCATGGGACATTGCGATACTTGTAGTATCGACTAGTATCTCGTGGATCGGACCCTCCTAGAGACGAGCGTACGGAGTACGAAGACCATGTAGCTGGCTGAGACCTAATGACTGCTTGTCCGATTCGAGTCGGAGTGACTTGTATAGTCCAGTGGTGAGCACTACTGTGTTTTGGTGGAAGACCCATGGTGAGGAGCACTACTTTGTTTGGGTGGTAGACCTGCGGTACTCGACAGAAGGAGTACCTCTGCAGGCTATTAGGGGGGTGCACTACTGTGTTTGGGGGGAAGACCCCGGTGGGGGGCACTGCTGTGTTTGGGTGGCTGACCCAAGATACTCGACAGGAGGAGTACCTCAGCAGTCTATGGTCATTGAGCAGCACCTCAGAGTCATGATAGGATCAGGGTACTCGAAAGAGGAGGAGCTCTTCAGCAGTTGGATTTTTTATAATGAAAATCCTAGTTTGAGCAAAGTCAATGGCCTTTTTGTTTTCCTCATGTTTGATATGGGTTACTTGATAACTTACATATATGTTTGGGCATATACCTATTTAGTGGTTATCTGTTGATTTCATATCTATGTGATACCTCTTGATTGAGATGGGTTACTTGATAACTTAGGTATAAGTATGGGCATATACCTATGTAAGGGTTAATTGTTTAGATCCTGCTTTGTGTTTATCCTTGTTGGATTTAGTGAGACCTAGAGGGTATCTGGGTCCCTACTGAGTATCGTTATACTCACCCCTACACGGGCTGTGCCTGCACCTCATTGTATTGGATACAGATGACAGACATCGCTGACAGAGACCGAGTGTGCGAGGATTGGACGGTACCGGGAGGTGGACCTTACGAAGAGTTAGTACCTGGAGGTGGACTTCATGAAGAGATGGTACTTGGAGGAGGTGACTGGTGAGAGCGTTGAGGAGGCTATCTATACCTATCCTTTAGGTAGGATCCGTGCTGGATGGTCCAGGAGTTGCGCTATCTATACCTACCCTTCAGGTAGGATCTGAGGTGGACGACCCAGGAGCTACTTCTTTTCTTCCAGCTGCTTGTTTTTTCTGTTGCACTTTCGTTCAGTTGTAGCTGTACTTTTCATTTGGGTTTGTATTCTGGCCCATTTACTTTTCATAACTTTCTTTTTTTACTTAGTGTTTTCTTCATCTTGTACTCTGGTTGGATGTGTTTATGTTTTTTAAAGGCAATTCCTTCTCAGTTATCG
Organism: Viscum album; assembly: GCA_963277665.1. NCBI lineage: Eukaryota > Viridiplantae > Streptophyta > Magnoliopsida > Santalales > Viscaceae > Viscum > Viscum album. The sequence continues at coordinate 433,010,944 of OY728139.1, forward strand.
GGATATACGCCTTTGGTGCTAGTTGCTAGCCGCTGGCCATTGGAAGGCGGGCTTGGGGTAGTCATGACACGGGCCTTGAGGATGGGTCATGACAAATTGGTATTAGAGGAGTCGGTTCTACCTCAGAACTTACAACTCTGATATTTCTTTCTGTGAAGCAATTGTGTTAAGTGTACCGAGTGTGGTTTTCAGTTTATGGAATCTTGTGTTGGTGTGGGCGTCCGACGTATCCATACACCAAGACCTTGACTTCTGATTTCTGACTCAGTGCATGAAAACACTAATTGCGTGTGTGTTTTTAAAGTTTCCCCTAAAAACAACTCAAACCAGGTCAGCTCACCCGGTATAATCAGTTGACCGTGTCACAACTGTTTCTTTCAGGATGTCTTTTCGCGGACTACCATCTAGATCCCCGAGAGATGTACGTACTGACAGCCCGCCAAGCGACGAGGCCTCAGTACAGGGACCTCTTTCGTTGAGGCACCAGTGGAGGCACCATCAGTACTACAATACATTGGGCCACCGATGCCACCAGCCCCAACAGCAGGCGATGCACACCTCTTGAGCACGCTGCACGAGTTCCAGTGCCAGAGGCCACCCAGGATCCAGAGAGAGATAGACCCACAGGTGGCTGAGGATTGGCTGGAGGCTATGGTGAGAGTCTTCAGGATGGTAGGTACACCAGCAGACTTCATGTTGATCCTTGCTTTCATCCTCCTTCAGGCAGCAACAGTCAGGTGGTGGAGCCGCATGTTCCAATTTTGCGATGAGATGACCTTCACCTAGGAAGACTTTGAAACCTTATTCAGGGTAGAGTTTATACCAGTGGCTCTACACTACGATCGTACTTATGAGATGTTGCCTTTGCCGCAGGATTTTGCATCAGTAGCCGAATCAACTATAGGCAGTAGACAAATGATGTAGGGGTCCAAGAGGACCAGACTAGTAGGTGGGCGACCTCGGGATACAATTTTGGTTGTGTGAGGCACAGGAAACAGAACCATCCATACGAGGTGTAGGAACTGTTATGAAAGCGGGAGGAAGGGTCAGATGGCACGTGACTGTCCGACTCCCCGCATAGTTGATCCGTAGGCATTGGAGGAGCCACCGAGATAGAAGCAGTGGCGGGTTCTTGAGTAATAGCCGAGTGGTGGAAAAGGAAGTAGAGCATCGGAAGCAGGTGGATAGGAGCAGAACTAGTGGTTTCATTTTGTTCTTGGTACTTATAGTTCCATGTTGTTGTTGTATTTGTGTCATTGTACTTCGAGCTGTAGTAATAAAAGACACTTATCTTGTGATGTTTACCTTCCTACCCTTTTGTTTGGTTGATACTGAGAGGTCCTAGTTAAAACTGTTGACTTGACCCTCACTTTCGATATTTCTACTGGAGGAGACCCAGTGACCTCACACTGATGTCGACAGTGTCACTCGACCCACGGAGACGAGAGTGACGGTTGGATCTCTTGGTAGTAACGTCGAGGCCTTACGACGTCGTCCAAGGCATTAATGCATCATTCATGTTAGGTTTTACTATATTAGGAAAATAATGTGGTTCATCCAGGTGATGAGACCATAATTCTCTTTTCTGTAAAGGAGAATTCTTATAAGCTCTTACAGATCGTAGGCGAAGAAGGGTGGTCATTGACCGACTTACCTTGTCAGAAAACTTCCTACCAACCAAAGATGGTACGAGCTATGATAGAAAAGGTGCAGATCATCCAGAAGTGGGTGAAGACTGCACAATGTAGGCATAAATCCTATGTTTATAGAAGATAGAGACTTGGGCATGTAAAATGTTTCAAGAAGATGAAACATCAAGGATAGATGAATCCACAGAGCAATAGATGTGGGAATCAGAGCTAGGAGAGAAGCATGTGGTGGTGTATTTTTTTGACATGCTACCACCACCCGCCATTATTGTCCCTACCAGGATCAGGGAGCTGGAGGTCATGGGAAGAGAGCAGCTGCATGTGGTCAAGGAGTGTGACCCAATGTCTCTAAGAATGATTTGAGGGACAGTCTGTGTCCACCTCTAGCTGCTGTTACAACAGACGTTGATACGAATCATTCCTTTCTTCCATGAATCTTGTCCCAGACCTAGAGTTTCCAATAATCCATTGACTTGACCCTCACGTCTGGAGATTCCTTTGGGATGAGACTTGATAATCACACTTGCCCCGATAGTGTGATTTGACCCTCGAGACGAGAGTTTCAGTTGGAATCTCATGGTGGCAGCGTCGAGGTCTTACGACGTTGGTCTGGGTATGGATTGGATTCACAGCTCATACTCAGATTGACTGTATTAGGTAAAAAGGTTCTGGTTTAACTACATTGTTGGAACGGGTTTTCCTAGGTCGGTGAAAAGGAAACCCCATGAAGAACAGGATAAAATCATGCACATGAGGGTGCAGTCGATCACTCTTGAGTCGATTAACCTTACCCTTATGGAAGCAGGATATTTGAGATTCAGTTCTAATCAGGAAATGGAGGCCTCTAGAGTTCGATGATGGCGACCACGTCCTTATATGGTTCTCACCTTGACGAGGTTTACAGATATGTGTTTGAGGCGACAAGTTATCTCCAAGGTTCAACGGACCTTTCTAGGTCCTCATCAGGGTAGGAGAGGTGGTTTATGCTTTACCTTTCTACCTCAGTTGAATGGGGTGAATGATTTCATACACGTATCTCAGTTGGGGGGATATGTGCATGACCCTTCACACATCATCGACCATATGGAGTTGGACATCGATGATAGGGCGACATGCACAGAGGTTCCAGTGGAGATCGAGGATCGATAGGTGCGGGTCCTATGTGGACGGTCAATTCCTCAGGTGTGCTTTCACTGATAGCATGAGAACCTTCAGGAGAGCACATGGGAGCAGAAGGCTCAGATACGTGCTCAGTACCACTTTGTTTTCCCTAGTGTGTGTTGATGCTTTACGAGGACGTAAAGCCCTGAGGTGGGAGTAATGTAAAACCCATAAATTTCAAGGAAATTTATTTTTCTTTATTTCTTTGTAATTTTACGAGTCTGTGGCTTTTTACGGAACTTGATTCTGAGGCTCTGTGTGCCCGGAATCAATTTCCGAAGTTGAGCTTAGGTACGTTCAGTAAACAAACGAGCGGGGTTTTCTATCTTTTGAACTGGTGCTCTGAATTCAAATCTGATTTCACTGATGAACACGCAGTGCCGGTAATTGCTTAGGGGGGCCTTTTTTGTAGTTGCGTTTTGAGCGGGTTGAGGTTTAATAAATGTGGATTTAGATTAAAATAGATAAAATTTGTTGTGTACAAATTTTATCTAAGGATGGTGGTTTTTATCCTGCAAAGGGGGAGTTAGAGGTGGCGCCCACACCCACCTAACCTCTTATGGGAGGGTTTAGTATGGTGGGACCCACACAAACCCCTAACTCCTCACCTCCCCATAACTCCCCTTGACCACTTTAATCCTCCCTTGTTAATTACTTAACAACTTCCCTTCTTAAAGGGGAGCCTCTCTACCTCACAAGCTTAATGAGCCAACTAAGGTGATTAACAACCTTATTAATTATTCTTGTCACACCCTTGAAATTGGAATTACTTGGTGATCTTTTAAATAAAGGGGACTTAATGAAATTTTTTCTAGGAAAATATTTTGGGAGAATTTGAGGAAAGCCTTTGTGTGAAGAAAGACGGATGTTCCTCCTTTGTGAAGAACATCATCCTCCCATGAAGAACGACTCCCTCCACCGACGAAGAACAGTTCTTCATCCATCGGATCTCCAACGAATGATGCTCGAGCCAGATCGAAGGCCTTTGAGGAAACGATGAATTCCAACGACCATCTTCACTTTCACCTCTTACCTTGCGACGACTTCAATGAACCGACGTCTTTTCCCTTTCGTGATATCGTCAACGAACGACAAACGACATGAGGTAGGGTTAGAATGTTAATATTTTCTTGATTGTTCCCTTCTAAACTAAGAACGCAGATCAAATCATTATTAAGATGATCCGCAAATGTTTTTATTTGCAGAAAGAGAATATTTAATTACGACTGTATTGTTGGGAACTAGGTTCAATTTTAATTGATTAAAATTGTGCCTTGTTAAGTTGTTGAAATCATGTGTTGATTCTTGCCAATTGATAACACATAACGCGGAGGGCGCGGGCCGAAAAAACACAACCTGACAACCCTCTGCATTTTTTTGTCTGTGCGCGTGATGATGGGTGATAATGGAACGGGACCGCAACAGTGTATGGAAGTCGTCGCAGTGAAGAATGGGTCCCGGAAGAGCCGCAGGCGCAGAAGGCGGGCAAATCGGACCAACGGCGCACGTCCGGTGGTCCGCGGAAGGCGCTGCCAGCGGCCGAAGGCTGCGGTCAGCACCGTATGAAGCCACAGCGGCAGGAGGTCGGATCCCGCGGCCGCGCGGGATCCGAAGGAGGACGCGGCGCCCACCGTGTCCGTGGAGCGGAATGGAGGGGCGACCGCGTCCCCCCATGCTCGGCCCGCTGGACGAGCCAGCGCACCCCCCCCTGGCAGGGCCGGGGTGGGTCACGCAGACTGGGCCAGGGTGGGCCCAGACCCGGGGTGGTTCGACCTCGTTCGGGTCGACCCAGGGGGGATTGGGCCGGGTCGGGCCGTGCCCAGACCCCCCATTTCGGCCCACTTTCGATCTTTCTCCCATATCATGGGCTACAGACCTCTGATCGATGCACCATCAGTTGTGTTGGGATCCTTGGATCGAAATGGTCATTTCACTATATTACACTCAAGGTTTCGGAGAACTTTGGGTATGGCCGGGTTGGTTCGAAACCAAAACCAACTGGGCCCTCAGAGCGGAAACGCTTATAACTTGTGTTCCGGATGTCTGATTGGCGTGCCGTCAACTTTGTTGGATTACTCTTTGTGAGAAGATTATTTTGGTATACTTCACCTGAGGTTTGGACGCATTTGGTGTATGGTCAGGTTGGATTGTACCCGAAATCCAACCGGGCCCCGCGAACAGAAAAGCCGATAACTTTCAGACTAGACGTCCGTTTGACGAACCATCAACAGCATTGGTGATCACGTTGTGAAATGGTCCCATTGAGTATACCCGATGTGATTTCGGGGTTTAGTTGATAAACGGCTGGGTTGGTGCGTACACGAGACCAACTGGGCCCCCGGGACTAAAAGGCTAATAACTCCCAGACCAGGTGTCCGATTGACGCGTCGTCCGTTGCATTGAGAACCCTATGATGAGGCGGTCCTTTGTGATACTTCTTCATGGGACATTGTGATACTTGGAGTATTGACTAGTAACTCGTGGAGCGGACCCTCTCGGAGACGAGCGTACAGAGTACGGAGACCGTGTAGCTGGCTGAGACCTGATGACTGCTTATCTGCTTCAAGTCAAAGTGTCTTTAATAGTCTAGTGGGGAGCACTACTGTGTCTGGGTGTCAGACCCACAACGATGATCACTACTGTGTTTGGGTGGTAGATCAGCGGTACTCGACAGAAGGAGTGCCTCTGTATGCTATTTGGGGGGGTGCACTACTGTGTTTAGGTGGCAGACCCCAGCGGGGAGCACTACTGTGTTTGGGTGGGTGACCCGCGGTACAAGACAGTAGGAGTACCTCAGCAGTCTAAGGTTAGTGAGTAGCGCCTCGAAGTCGTGACAGGATCAGTGTACTCGACAGAGGAGGATCTCTTCAGCAGTTGCGGTTTCGATAATGGAAATCCTGGTTTGAACCGAGTCAATGACCTTTGTGTTTTCATCATTTTTGAGATGGGTTACTTGATAACATATGTATATGTATGGGAATATACCTAAGTAGTGGTTATCTGTTGATTTCATATCTGTGTGATACCTCTTAATTGAGATGGGTTACTTGATAACTTAGGTATAAGTATGGGATTATACTTAAGTAAGGGTTATCTGTTTAGATCCTTCTTTGTGTTTATCCTTGTTGGGTTTAGTGAGACCTTGAGGGTCTCGGGGTCCCTAATGAGTATCGTTATACTCACCCCTACATGATCAATGCATGCACCTCATTGTGTTTGATGCAGATGACTGACAGCACTGACAGAGACTGAGTGTGTGATGACTGGACGGTACCCGGAGGTGGACCTTACGACGAGTCAGTACCCGAAGTTGGACTTCATGACGAGACGGTACTCGGAGGAGGTGACGGGCGAGAGCGTTGAGGAGGCTATATGTACATATCCTTTATGTATGATTCATGGTGGACGATCCAAGAGCTGCGCTATCTATACCTACCCTTCTGGTAGGATCCGAAGTGGACGACCCATGAGCTACTTCTTTTCTTCCAGATTCTTGTCTTTTCTATTGTAATTTAGTTCAGTTGTAGCTATATTTTTTAGTTGGTTTTGTATTCTGGCCCATTTACTTTTCATCACTTTCTTTTGTACTTAGTGTTTGCTTCCTCTTGTACCCTGGTTGGATGTGTTTATGTTTTTTAAAGGCAATGCCTTCCCAGTTACTGGGATATACGTCTTTGGTGCTAGTCGCCCGCACCTGGCCTTTGAATGGCGGGCTTGGGGTAGTCATAGAACGGGGCCCGAGGACGGGTCATGACAGATTATATCCATAAACTTTTCAATTTATGTTATGTGTTTTAAAAGTTTAGAATTATGTATTTTGATTCCTAAACTAATCTAGTTTATGCCATTATTTAGAAATGGTTCCTAGTGGAATAAATGAAAACCGTATCAAAGCACGCTCTCCATGTAGGGATTTCACTCCTGCTTAATATAATTATAGTGGAGATGGTGATGCAACTAGTGCTGATCAGCTAACCACCATACTGGGAGAACTCACTCATGTTATGAAAAATAACCTAACCCGTATGGAGAACCCGGATCCATAGTGTGGAGGATCAATGTTATATCGCTTCATGAGGAAAAACCCACCAAATTTTAATGGGAGTACAAATCCATTAGTAGTTGGGAAATGGATAAATTCCTTAGAAAAAATATTCCATGCCTTGGGGAGTAGTGAAAGGGAAAAAGTTATCATGGCAGTTTACCGCCTTACTGAAGATGCTGACCAATAGTGGTCATTGATTCAAAAAACAAAGGAAGATGATGAAGTTTCAAATATGGAATGTAGGGAGTTCAAAGAGCTTTTCATAGAAAAATACTTTCCTCGTGACCATCAAGAAAATATGGAAAGGCAATTTCTGAATCTGAGACAAATGGAGGATGAGAATGTCACAAAGTATGAGACTAAAATTACAAGGTTAGAAAGGTATGCTGAAGATTATATAAGAAACCTAAGAAGTAAGATTAATCATTTCTTTGATGGGTTGAAACCATTTCTTCGTCGAGCATTAGTGTTACAATCCTTCTCGTCGTACGAAAATATTGTCTCATGTGCTATCAAGAAAAAAAAAGAATTCTCTAAGTCTAACGACTTTAAAGAAAAGAAAGAGAAGAAGAGATCTACTAACCACTCTGGAAATGAAAATAATGATAATAAGGGAAATGTTGCATATCCATCCTGCACTAAATTTGGGAAGAAACACCCCGGTACTTGCTTGAAGGGAATGAGATTATGTTACAAGTGTGGTGAAAAAGGACACCAAGCTCATGATTGCAAGGGAAAGAAAGTTGTTGTCAATGTGGAATGCTATAATTTTAGAGAAATGGGGCATTATGCAAATGAATTTCCTAAGAGTCAGAGGAACATACCTCAGAAAAGGCCAAGGGATCATGGGTAAGCTTATGCTATCACTACTGCGGAGGTTGAACCTCCAAAATACATAGTGGCAGGTTATTTAATGGTTTCCTCAAGTTTAGACTATGCTTTATTTGATTTTGGATCATCGCATTGTTTCATATCTTCCTAGTTTTCTATGAAAATTAGATATTTTCATTTTGATTTAACAAGGGAGTTATCAGTTAAAACTCCTAAGGGAAGTATCATTGCTACAAAGTTCTCTTGATCTGTCCCTATTAGGGCATATAAATGTCCTTTATCTGCTGATATCATCGTCATACCCATGATTGAATTTGATATAATCCTTGGTATAGATTGGATTTTGGACCATGATGCGAAAATTTATTGTAAGGAGGTTATGATTTTAGATGATGATGATAAAGAACACCTTATCTTTAGAGTAGAATCATCACCGCCAGATTCTTACATAGATCCACCCCCAGTAGCTCAACTAAATTAAATTATTGTGGTGGAAGAGAATGAAATAATTGTGTTAAAGGAAAATAATGTTCAAATAGAGGATGTACCTATTGTGAAATAATATATAAGTGTGTTTCTGGAAGATTTATCTAAACATCCCCTAGAACGAGAAATGGAGTTTTCCATTGATTTAATTCTGGGTTCAAGGCCTATATCGAAGATCCCTTATAGAATGGACACTGTGGAATTAGTTTAACTAAAGAAACAACTAGAGGAATTGAGTAATAAAGTATTTATTCACCATAGTGTTTCTCCATGGGGAGCCCCTGTCCTTTTTGTTAAGAAGAAAGATAGATCTATGAGGTTATGTATCGACTACAAGGAAATCAATGCTATAAAAATAAAGAAAAAGTATTACCTACATCACATTGATGATTTATTTGAACAACTGCATGGAGCATAATAATTTTCTAAGATTGACCTTTGATCTGGATACCATCACTTTTGTGTGAAGAAGGAAGACATTCCGAAGATAGAATTTCGAACCAGGTGTGGGAACTATGAGTTTATAGTAATGCCTTTTCGGCTGACTAATGCATCCTCTGTTTTCATGGATCTAATGAAAAAAAAATTGAAGAAATATCTCGATGATTTTATAGTGGTATTTATTTATGATATCTTTGTATATTCCAAAATCTACGAAGATCATGAAAATCACTTGCGCATTATCCTGAAGACTCTTATAAGACATGAATTATTTGGGAAGTTTAGAAAGTGTGAATTCTTGCTTCAGGAGATTTCTATTCTTGGTCATATTGTCTCTAAGGGTGGAGTCTCTGTTAATCCTTCTAAGCCCAAGGCAATCCACGAATGTCCAGCCCCAATGAGTATAAATGAGGTACGCAGTTTTATTGGTTTAGCAGGTTATTATCTGCATTTCATCCAGAATATTGCCCAATTAGCTAACCCATTAACGAAGATCACACGTAAAGGGGTTACATTTGTTTGGATAAAAGAGTGTGAAGAATGTTTTGAAGAACTTAAGAGAACATTAGTCAATGATCATATATTGACTCTACCATTTCGGAATGATGGGTTCGTTATTTATAGTGATGCATCAAAGAAAGGAATTGGTTGTGTCCTTATTTAGAATGATAGAGTTATTGCCTATGCATCACGACAGCTAAAAATTCATTAGAAAAACTATCATACTCATGATCTTGAGTTAGCTGCTACAATCATTGAATTGAGGATATTGAGACATTATCTCTATGGTGAAAATGTGAGATATATACCAATCACAAGAGTTTGAAGTATTTTTTCTCACAGAAAGAACTCAATATGAGGCAAAGGTGATGTCTTTAACTACTTGAGGATTATGATTGCATGATACACTACCACATAGGGAAGGAAAATAAGGTGGAAGATTCTTTGATTAGAAAGGATCAGGGATTTTTAAACAAGAGGATAGTTGAAAGGGATCTAATTTTCATGGATTTAGTAAATATGCATATGGGAATCACCATGGAAGGTGAAACATCAATACAATTTCAAATGGTTTCCCAAACATCTTTACTAGAAAGGAAAAAGTGTTCTCAGACTAATGATGAAGAGTTCAAAAAGAAGATTAAAGCTGTGAATGATGGGGGATTGAGTGACTATGTGTATGAAGATTGAATTTTGAAATTTGGGAAGAGAATTTTTTCCCCATATACCTGATCTAAAAAGAGAATTATTGGATGAAGCTCATAGTTCCAATTTCTCTGTACACCCTGGGAGCTTCAAAATGTATAGAGATTTAAAGGAACATTTTTGGTGGGACAACATGAAGAGGGAGATTGCTGATTTTGTGTCAAGATGTATGGTTTGTCAACAAGTGAAAGTTTGAAGGCAACAACCAAGAAGAGTCATGAAACCTCTTCCCATACCTGAGTGGAAATGGGATAATATCATGATGGACCTTGTCATGGGACTACCAAAGACTCCTAGAAGGAACGATGCAATATGGGTCATTGTTGATCGTCTTATCAAGTCAGCACATTATATGGATATAAGGGAAGATTTACCACTTGAATGTCTAGCAAGACTATATATTAATGAAGTTTATGAGACTTCATGGAGTACCCCTATCAATTGTTTCTGATCGTGATCCCCATTTTACATCAAGATTCTAGAAGATTCTTCAGAAATCCCTGGATCTGAACTTCATTTGAGCACTGCTTACCACCCCCAAACTAATGTACAATCAGAACTTACTATTAAAACCATAGAAGACATGTTGAGATCATGATCACATGACTTTCAGGGTATGTGCGATCAATATTTACCTCTGGTATAATTTTCCTAAAACAATAGCTTCCATTCGAGTATTCAGATGGCACCATATGAAGCATTATACGAAAATAGATGTCGCACACCAACCTATTGGGATGATGTTGGTGAAAGAAAACTTGTAGGCCAAAAAATGGAAGACGAAATGATGTAAAAGGTGAAGGCAATCCAAAACCACATCAAAGCAGCTCAAAGTAGGCAGAAGAGCTATGCTGACAACCGATGGAAGGATTTGGAATTTTAGGAAGGAGATCATGTCTTTTTGAAGGTATCTACATGGAAGGGTGTTATACGTTTTGCTAAGAAAGGTAAATTGAGTGCCAGGTACATCGGACATTTTGAAATTCTAGAACGAATTGGGGTTGTAGCTTATCCTTTGTCAATGCCTCCAAGTCTCTCCAAAGTTCACGATGTGTTCCACGTATCAGTGTTGAGAAAATACATGCCTGACCCAACACATGTACTCATTTATGAGGAATTAGAACTAGAACCTAGTCTGTATTATTGCAAAGAGCCCATCGGGATTCTTGATACAAGAGAACAAGTGCTAAGAAACCGAATGACTCGTTTGGTAAAATTTCTATAGAAAAACCATAAAATGGAAGAGGCAACGTGGGAACTCGAGGAAATTATGATGATGAATCACCCGAGTATTTTCATGATATAGTATTCTATAAATTTCGAGGAAAACATTATTTGAATTAGGGGAGAATGTAACACTCCAAGCTTCCATGGTATGTTTCTCCTTGAATAATACAGTAGCGTGTGTTGTACGCAACTTCGAGTTCTAACACACACCACAACCAATCAAACTAGTCGTTATGAAAAGTAATACCCACTTTTAGAAATTTTATACATTTTATCTTTCAAAATGGACTTCATTTTTGGATTCGGAATATCGAAATTATCTTAGGATGAATTTTTGGTACTTTTCAGATAACAATCCTATTTTGATGAATAGTGAAAATTACTAAATTTTAATTAAGAACAACTTCTTTAATCAAAATAATTACTAGTGATAAATTATGAATTTGAGTGATTTTAGAGTATAATTATATTATATTTTTACCATTTAATCGAATGTTGTTCATTGGATATAATTTTACATTTAAACTAGATATAAGCAAGTGACAATCTTTTTACAGTTATTATTTCATAAAAACACGCTTTTTGTTTTAACAACAGGAATTAATTTTAAATTAATTTCTGCCACTTTTGTGTTTTGAATTTTGAAAAATGGATTCCATATTTAGAATTAGGAGGTCCAAATTGAGTAAATATGTAACTTTTATTTTTAGACATTTTCAATAATTACTTCGGTAAATATTTTATTTACCATGGTTAAAAGGTAAATCCTGTAAATAAGGGTAAAAAAATAATATTATAATAATAATAAATTACCATAAAACGTGTCTTAACTCTATTGGTTGATAAATGTCTGACCATGGGCATCTTTGGTTCGGTTTTGGGACCCCATGATCCACTTGTAAGTGATAATGACACTTTATATTAATTAAGTTCAAGTGAATACAAAAATGACATAAGCATATAGCTTTTAGAAAAACAATTTTTACATAGGGTGATATATATTATATTTTAGACTATAAATATTAATTATAAAGATAATAAAATTTATTACATAATGGTATTTTATCTATAATTTTTAAACAATGAATAATTAAATTTATTTATGACACAATAATGATGACGTATTTTCCTTATTAATGAAAGAATCAAATAATTAGTATAATAAATGTTCAAATAAATATAATTTGAAATTTTTGATATCATACAAAACTTTTATTGGTAAATAAGACATTTTATGATTTCTTGAATGAATTTTTTTCTAATTAATAAAGCATATAAGACTTTACCAAAAATCAATTATTTAATAGTGTCAAAATTGACATAAAATAGTTTTTAAAACAAATATTATATTAGTAATTGATATTAAATTAAAAAAAATATATGGTTAGGACAAAGGAATTATATAATGATATTTTTATCATTAATGGATCACTTTGGGGTCTTTTGGAAGTTTATAGTATGTTTATTAACTTTATAATATTAAAATACAAAGAGACATGGTAAATGTCAAACTATTTAACTAAGAGTAAATCAAAAAGATAAAGTTAATATAGTGACCCAAACCTGTCTAAAACTTATTGGATGAGTGGTTTTCGACCTATCCCCACCTTAAACTTTAAATAATCCACTTTTGAGCCATTGGACACCGAATAGAAATTTATTATAAAATAATATTTCTAACTTTTCCTAAGGTGCCCCTCACCCCTCTTATAAAAGGGCCTTCCCCCATCCCTTTAATTGACAAATTCAAAGCCTTTTGGCTCGGCCAACCCCTACCCAAATATTCTCTCAAAATATATAACTTCAACCTATAGGCTTTATTTTTATCAGAAAGCAAATCTATAGATCCCTTTTGATCAAATCAAATGAAAGAACCCGAAGAAGAGGTAACGTTTTCACCACCCTCTTTCAAGTTCCTTTGTTCTTCAACTTCTTCTTTCTTTGTTATTTCCATTATAAAATAATAAATCTAGTATCTAATATATACTGTGATGTTATTATAAATATGGTACAACCATATTCAGTATTTTATCCATCCTTTGAATGACATGTCACCATACGTGCGTACGTACGGCTTACCGTCTCCACATCGTGGTGTAATTGTTATTCAAAACATTTTTATTTGGATGGTTATGATAATGATGTGTAATTAATATAAATAATAAATATAACATGATAATGATTCTTTATATATTATATAACATCAAATTATATATTATTTTAATATCAAAATAATGATATTTTCGCTTGTGTGTACGTACGTACTACCTTCTCCACAAACGCGATGAGATTCATTCCCCATCATATCCCTGCAAGTATAATTCTCATTTAATGATTAAAATTAAGGTTTAAGGGCGTGATATCATTCTTTATATGAATAAGATACAACATATCTATATCAAACATGACTTATGTAACAAAACATATAAAATAAAATGAGTAAGTTAACACCCAAAACGACGATAATTCTAAGATATTATTAACAAAGCAATGTTAAAATATCATATATGATATCATATTAATGTATATGATTATTGTATAATTTAATAACAATTATTTAGCCATTATAAATGAGGTTAACCTACCCTCAACCAAGTAAAATACAAGGTAAGGGTTTATTTCACAATATTTTCATTATCTGAGGTTGTTTATACGTAATTATCTATTGTGACCTCTTTATCATCAACATCCATGTTTCTTAAAAATGTATTTCGAAAGATTATTACTATTTTATAAACTATGGGTTAAAGTAATTTATACCCTTGTTGACTTTTTACAAGATGTTTATAGAGGAATCATTCCGTCATTTTCTAAAAAAATTCATTTTTAACCTATTCGATAAAATTAAGGTTAGAATTTATTTTTTAACTTATATGGCAGGTGCGGCTATTTTCTGCCGTTATAAAATCATCAAAGCTTCCCTTATATGATTATAAGAATATTTTCAAAGCAATTGTATTCTTTTATTATTATGTTATTTTTAAATGATTTCAAAAAATTCTATATTTCCCTCAAATAGTTTTGATTTCATCTATGTCAACATCCTTTGATAGATTTTAAGCTTATTTGAAGTTGATTTATTATGATACAAAACTTCCATATTGTTTTGAAGGTTTTGTGATTTATTTGACTATGGATATATTATTTCTATACCATTCATGGTTTATGGAGAAATTATTTAAATTTCGTATGTTAGTTTTAATACTAAGGTTTATGTTTTGTTTAAACCTATTCATAAGAGAAATGCATTGGACATAATAAGTGATGGGTGGAGCCCGCTATAGCTCTTTGATGCATCAGTAGGCCTAATGAGACAAACTAGTATTTTGGCACAATGCCTTGAAATTGTTTTTTGTAGTCTTGGCACAACGTAATGACTATATGGTTATGATAGTGTGGCATTATGCATTCAATCATTATGAGAGTGGTTATTGATATTGCATGTGATTATTCGACTAGTAGAATATCCATGTGAATAATTAAATGACATTATTTCATTTTATTTCTTCTATATTATGCTGAAGTTCATGTTTTAAAGGCTTTAGTTTTAGTTATAAATTGCCTTAAATGTTTATGCGTATTTATGAATGTTTCTTCTATATTGTTATCCTTACTGGTTATTTGTGATCACCCCTTTCTATGTTTTATTTTTCCAAGGATGTGAAGAAGTATTTTCTGAATGACCTGCATGGATTGTATAAGGGGATATGAGTGTGGAGACAAGATGTTGTTTTAGTTTTCACTTTATTATTTAATGTAAACATTATGAATGTATCTAGTGATTCCAATGCTACTAAACTAATCAGTCTATAGAGACTTGATTTTTGTGATATTTACAATTTTATGTAATAATGCACCAACTCTGGGTAACTGGGGTCGGGGAGTTCAAAAATTATCATTAAATATAAGAGTGATTTATATACATTTAGTGAGGGTGTGTACACATTATAGATATCCCTCAATTCACTAAATGACCTTAAGAGAAAAATCAATAATGTATCCTTAAATGGGTTTCTTGTGTACACATAACCATTGATTAAACCATCTTACTCTATGGTCCTCATCGTATAAATAACATGATATTTGATATCATGAAATCCAATATTATGATTTCTCTTCATTGAAAACAATATTATTATTATCAATGATGTTATTGGATTGATATTATACAAAGATTATTTTTATGATCAAATTTTAGAATAAATGGAATTGTTTTCCAGTTATTTACCCTACCACATTGATTATTCCATAACGATTAATGATGGACTTCACAATATGTAACCCTAACATATCATCTAAGATCACCTTTATTATTTTATTTTCCATATGATATTAATAAATAATAATTTAATTTGTTTAATGATGAATAATATTTACTATAAATATGTTTTGAAATTTATTTTTTAAAATTCAATCTCAGATTCAAATATTTATCTATTCCATCCGTACTAATGTACTATTCAGTCCGTAATGATATTATTCCATGTATCTAGTTCCAATGTTTGAACATAACTTCCAAATTTAGATTACTCAGTACTGAGTGTTTATATTTTGTATCAATGAAATTTAAATATCAAATAGGATAAATAAATTCATAAAATCATATATTAGGAAACAATACACTATAAGAGATTTTAAGGAAAATTCCCAATGAAACTACATTTATGATTAAGATGGGTATATTGTAATATTTTTAGTTACTATCATTTATGAATATGTCTATAGATGACTATAATTATTAAGGCACAAATACCCCTTTTTGGTTTTATTTGATAGAAGTACAATAGATATATTTTTTTATTTTAAT
This sequence comes from Viscum album, assembly GCA_963277665.1. Lineage (NCBI taxonomy): Eukaryota > Viridiplantae > Streptophyta > Magnoliopsida > Santalales > Viscaceae > Viscum > Viscum album. The sequence goes on from OY728139.1 coordinate 433,026,797, forward strand.
AGATTTTTGAGGAACATGTAACCCTTATGTTAACGTGTTGTTTAATGAGAATAATATTTAAGGAAAAATGACTTTATCTTTTATATTTATAAGATTAGTTTTTTTGATATTCCTTAACAAAATTATAAATATGGATGTAAAGGTAAAAATATTAAGATAAGATTATATTAATATTTGAAACCAATAAGTCTTATAGAAAACCTCAAAGATTAAAATATAATCTAATGAATAATTTTATTTTTGGGTATTTTCATAATTTTTTTATTAATGTAGTGGAATTATATTATTATAATGATAGAAGAAGGACAACCCACATGATGGATGAAAACATGTTAGATCCCGAATGTCCATGGGTCTTTAATCCACTAAAGTAGGGGGACAAGGGTGTGGGGCCAACACTTAAACAACTTGGTTTCCTAGTTGGAATGAAATTTTTATATTTAACTTTTTCAAACTTATTATATAATAAAAATTATGCATTTATAGGATGTTAATTATTTTTCTAGAGATGTTTTAATGGTTTGTGGTATATATAACAATTAGATGGTAGATAATATATTTTTAGGGAAAAATGAAATTTATTTTTTGGGAATGTAAGTTAAAATTAATTATATCACCTTTTTGGTGTTCCTTTCAAATTTACATATTTTTATGGTTTAATGGGATGTAATGTTTTTTTTCTTATAATAATTTAAATTTAACATTTAGTAGAAACTTTTTAATAAATGATGTTATTTATTTAAATGAAGGATTATACATTTTGTTGACTATTTTACCTTTTGGTATCCATTTCTATTCAGGTAAATATTTAGAGGCATAATAAATGAAATATTATTCATTTATGGTTCTTATTATAGATTGATATTAAATATATTGATTGAGGTATAAAAATTTATTTTTGATATCAATCTCTTGGAGTAATAGATAATGTGAAAAAAAATGGAAGAAAATCCCAAAGATGAAATTGCTCATAAGAAATTAAGATTTCTGGGTCATGTATATTTCCAAATGATAATAGTGTCTATGAAAAATGGGTTCATCAACTCTAGGAAAAAAAACTACAATAAAACTGTTATCCTATTACAATCATTTTCAATGAAGTGATGGTATTTTTACCCTATAAAAATTTATGGTCTTATAGATGTTATGTTTCTCAGGAAGATGTTCTATATTACTATATATTATTCCATGGGAGTTAATTTCTGACTCCATGTCCATATTTTCAATTCCTATTAATATTAATATTTTTGGAAATATATTTTTATGTTATTCAATATGACATTTATATTTCCCAATCCTTTTTAAGAGGATGTATTTTAATTCTTGTACTATGTGGGTATTCCACAATGTATTATACAAATTTAAACATAATTTATGAAGAAATGTTTTAATCTTGAGGAGGAATATTTTTTGAGGTTAAATGAATATAACCTAGAGATATTTTAAAATAAACAATTTGTGTTTAAAAATGTATACAATACACAACACTGAGACTATGGAAAGAAAGTTTTACTATTGAGAAGTATATCCTACAAATTAAAATTACTGGAATGAATAAGAATAATTTTTTTTCAAAATTTTGTATCATTATATTCGATGAAGAAAATATATAGGTAAATAATGATTCAATATTTATTAAAATCATTCTATTCTTTATAGATATTTTTTCCATCAATTTTTTTTAATTTCCTTAAATTTCAAAAATAGTAGTTCAATAAATTAACATAATTATTTGAATTCAATATTTCAATATTAACATTGGGTGAAATTTGTGTATTTTTATGAAATGGTTGAATTTCCTATGAATCATAAAAAATACATCATTTTCAATAAATTTCGTTTCTTTTTAGTAAATTATGTAATTTAAAAGTCCTACAGTAATATTAATTTGATTCAAAAGTATCATAATTATTTTTCTAGTTATATTAAATCTAAGTAATTACTTTTTATTAATATTTAAACATTTTTAGGTATAATATTATTTTTCCCCTTAAACCATATTTCTCTTAAAACTGTTATTAATTGCATAATATTTGTCAATTCGAATGACATAAAATAACTCAAAATGAGGATTTTTGGAAATTAACATTTTATATTATATATCTATATATATATGACATAAAATTCATATAATTATCATTATTTTTCATAGAGTTAATCTATGATTTTTTCAGTCTGGAAAATTATATTTTGTGAAAACCTATTGTTCAACAAGTTTAATAGTTTCATTGTTAAATAAAATTATAATACTTCATTGAATTTAATTTTTTAAAATAGGTAAAATATTTTTATATAGAATAATTATTATTATTTATTAAGGAAAAATAAATTTGTGGCCATAATTAATATAAATAATATAAATAATTTGACACCATAGAAAAAGGGAAATTTGTGTTAACCTATGTTAGATAATTATGATAAGCCCAAAATGGTTCATATTAATTCTTATTGGAATGATTTATTTAGATATTTTCCTATTATCTCTATATTCAATTATATATCAATTAATTTTCTAAGAAATATACCTATATAAAAATTTATGTAAAGGAAAATACATGATGCCATTATGCTTCCTTTAAACATCCATTAAATTTCAACATGGGGAAAAATAATTATTGAATAAATATTAATTTTTATATCGAGTAAAAAAAGTTAATTCCATGATAATTTTTTTACTTTTTATTAATTATATAGTTAGCTTTAACACATATAAAACACTAACACAATTATTGTGGAAATAGTGGAATACTCTAGGAAAATTATTTTAAAAAACATTTAATTAATGTATCTAAGAAAAGTTATTGTTCAAAAATAATTTTTTATATATAAATGATGTATTATTTATGATTAAAGGTTTATATTAAAAATTAAATATTATATTAATGTCTTTAATGTCAAAATAAATGAATGATGTGAAAAATGTAAATGATGACCTGTTTTGTTAAATAAAATTTTATTAAATTATATGAAAAAAATAAAAATAATTAATGTAGAAAATTAGAATGGTACATTTTATAAATTTTCCCTTAATGATCCAATTTATATCTTATATGTATATTTATAACCTTTTTTTCTTAAAATTTTATTAATACCATTAGTGTTAAAAAAAGTTTATCTAGAAGTTAATCTAATATATAAGTGTTATGTGATAATTATAACTGACTAAATTCTATTTTATAGAAATATTTTGGACATATTATTTTCCAAATTATAACCCCAGGTAATTTTTTGGGGTTTTAATTAAATATGACGTTATTATAATTTTTTATTTTATGAAATACTAGAATTTCCCCTTACCAAACATATAAATGGGAACTCTCGTCCACCTTTATTCATAATTAATGAATTATTTTTCATCCAATGCCTATAATAATACTATGAATACTTATATTCAAAACATTTTATAGGCCTTTTATTTATTATAAAACCCTCCTAGTATGGATTTTTCATACACCAAAAGTAGTTGTCCAAAGATGTGGTATAATTATTAGCTTTGCATTTGTTTATTTAACATCCTTAAAATATTTATATAACTTGATAATATGATAATATAATTTTATCCAATATACATATATTTTAGTATTTTAATTTAATACCCCATATTCAAATCATTATCCATCAAATGGGGAATGATCCTATAACACCCCAGGTAAATAAAGAATATGACATTTTCACATTTATCCATATTTGTGAATAAAATCTTAATATTACTTTAAAGGGGATGCTATTCTCGATGGTGTACCCAATAGGCAACATTGAGTTTCTTGGGAATCTTACGTTGTACTCTAATAATAAAATATTATTATTTTAAATGGTAGTTAACGCCTAGCCATTGTAATGGCGGGAATGAACTGAAATAACTACAAAATTATTATATATGTTTTTCAAATATTTTTACTTTTTACAATAAATGTTAGAGGATTAAAAATGAGACAGAATCCAATTTTAAGCGTAAACATTCTAATATTCTTTAAAAGGTTGATTAACCACCTTTTGATGACGAACCTCTTTCAAATCCACTTTTTGACAATTTTATGTGTTATATTTGAAAAAATAAAATTATTCTTTAGAATCGAGACATCAAAATTTACTTTGTGTAAATTTTTGGTATCTTTCCGATAAAGTTCATTTTTTAATGAATAGTGGAGAATGTTATATTTTAATTCAAAACCACTTTTTAGTCTAATTTATTTATATGATTAGATTATCTTTTGAATTTTTTTTAAAGTAAAATTATAATATATTTTTACCATTTAATCCAATAGTGGTCGTTGGAATTAATTTCACTTTGAAATTGGACTTAAACTACTGTCAATCTTTTGATACTTATTGTTTCATAAAAACACGCTATTTGCTCAGACAGCAGGAATTAATTTTTAAATTAATTAATGTAACTTATATGTTTTGAATTTTGTAAAATAGAAATTATTTTTGAATTCGGAATATCAAATATATCTTAGGGTGATGTTTTGTTATTTTTCTAAAAAACTTCAATTTTGATGAATAGTGAAACCACTAAGTGGTACTTAAAAAAACTGATTTTTCATTTAAATGAATCATTACCACTTCTGTGTTTTTAATTTCAAAAATCCAACATACATGGTTGTCATTAGAAAGTAAAATGTGGTTCAATAGGACTAAAATAATTTTTTTGTGAATAGTAACTTTTATGTTTTTAATCGCGATTAGAGGTAATTAGTTTAGTTTAAGGTAAAAATAATGTTTTAATAATATGAAATGACCTAGACACATGTCCTACCCTCATTGGATGTGTCGTGGCCGACCAAGAAAATCCATGGGTCAAATTGGGGACCCCATGGAGCCACTTTGGTAGGAAAATGACATAAATATCTTTTTATTTCAAGTTAAAATAAAAATGTCACAAACATGAGTTGTTTTACGAAAACAATTATAAAATGGGGTTATACAAGTCATATTTTTTACTATAAATATTCATTATAAATATAATAAGATTTTCTACATCATGATATATTTTTTATAAGTTTTAGACATTAAATAAATTAATTTATTTATGACACCATTATGATGCAGCGATTACCTCATTATTTAACGATTTAAATAAAATGAAACGATAATGTAAAATATAAGAGCTACACTTGTCAAAAACCTATTGGATGGGTATATTTTGAACCCGTATCACCTTATTCTCGAATTATTTCAATGTGGTACCTTTTAAATCTGAAACTCATTTTAAAATAAAGTAACATTTCTTTACTTTCCAAGAGTGCCCCTCCTCTCCCCTTATAAAAGGCCCCCACCTCTACCACCATACCCACACTTCCAAAGCCTTTGGCTCGGACAACACCTACCCATTTTGTCTCTCCACATCCCTCTCTTACTCTTACAAGCCTCACTTTGGGCAGAAGTCTTCCCAAGGAAGCCTTTGAGCTCAAATCAAAAAGGGTTACCCGTTTTAAGTTAATGTCTTCGCTTGTGTTCTTTTGTTTTATTTTGCTTCTCCAACCCCCTAAAATCTATTTATTCATTTATTTTGTAACAAATACAGTATCTTCAATATACTATGATTTTTTTATAGGAATTATTCTAGCTAAACTTACACACACATTCATATAATGGTTAAAGAACATACTGTTTTTGTGGATGGTGAATTTCTGCCTCACGAAACGATGATTGTTCAACACTCATATAACACCTTCAAAGGTGGACATTAAGATGGCACTATATTTATATATTATATATAATATGTTTATGTTTTCCTTAAGCTTTTTTATTTTTCATTTATGGAATACCTTTATGGCTTCCATTATGGATATACGTGATATCTTCATTTTAGGAAGTGCGGACTACAGCCCCCTCAAAGTGATTTGATTCGCTAGTGCCATATGTGGGACATATAAAGGATGGATTTAAAGTTATTATATATTATTTTATACTGGAATTATAATATACCTTTATATCATTATTATTTATTTCCATTAAAGTATGATATAGAAATGAAAGTAGCGTTCATGCGTACGTACGGCTTACCGTCTCCATGAACGGTGCATTTCATTTCTTATCCCCAAATGTAATGTACTATTATATGTACATATATATAATAGATATATATGATGTATGTTACATCTAAATGATTAATATAATTTTGGAATTAAAATATACATATCTCTCATTTTGTTTTAATTCCATTAATATGACATAGAAATGAAAGCGGCGTTCATGCGTACGTACAGCTTACCATCTCCATGAACGGTGCATTTCATTTCTTACCTCTAAATGATTATGTAATATTATAAATAAATTTATATGATGGATATATATGATATCCAAATAATGAATATCATTCTGGATATAATGAACTTTTTACCACACAAACAACATGTAATTGTAAGAAGTCCACTTTCGACTTAAGGACCAAATATCGACAAAACAAACATTATTAACTTAAATGATTACATAATGTTTATAACATGGAAATAAGTGATATAAAAGGAATAATGAACTTAAAAAAGGTTCTTAATCAAGTATAAATTAACTCAAGTTTATTATTCAGGATGTTAAAGAACGATCGAGTCAAGTCGGACCCGAGGTAAGGGACTTCGTCTCAATCTCCTTTCATTGAGGCATATTTCGTTTTATACACAACTTTCTTTTATTTGTTGTATAAAACCCTCTGACTTTTACTTTTATACAAAAGGAATCTTTTTCTACGAATCGTTTTACTAAATAAAAAAAAGGAATGTTTTTTTAACGTACACGGTAACAACGACCTTTTCCGCCACCGCGAGTATTCTTTGGTCTTTGGCTTCCTCAACAAACTGTAATGTTTTTAAAATGAAATAAATACCATATACTCTTTTATGTATTTTGGTATTGAAAATAGTTTTTTATAATATATTTGTTATGTAAATATATTTAAGTGATATATTGTGATCAAAGTATGGAAATGTTTTCTTTCCATTATATTGTTTTATTTCTTATGATTTTATAATGGTACTTGGACATTTGACGGGTGGTTACATGATAAACCATATGACGGGTGGTGCCGTGAATACCAGGAAGGATGGTTACGTTATAACCTCCAATGCATTGGGTATGGAAGTCGGTCGTATGGCTATTCCATTTAAGTATGTGTGGAAGTCGATCGTATGGTTATTCCATTTAAGTATGTTTATGTCCCAAGTTACTTTTATATGTTATGTGTTCTTTATATGGGTTTTATGGTAAAATTTCGGTTACAAAAGGGTAAGTAATGATCTTTTATTCAGTGAAGAGTTTTTACTACTTCCTAAAGGTGAAAGGTATTAGTTTGATAAAGTATACATTGTTTACTTATTGTTTTGAATAACTAATAGTTTTCATTCTTTGTGTATCCCTTACTGAGCTTTTTATGGTCACCCCAAGTTTTTTTGAAATGTCTTTCACAGTACTTAATGTGGAATAGGGTCAAGGATGGGATCAAGGGAAAGTCATGCTATCTAAAACATGGAACTAGACATGTTTCTTATTAATATTTTTTATTTTATGGAAATTTAGTAGAAGTGACAACTTTGTAATCTTTTGAGATGTAATAGTTATGTCCTAATTCTCTAAAACTCTAAACCTGAAAAGATCCCCATTGTGAATTATTCATTTAATTCAATATTAAGTAAGGTTTAAGGCTGGGGCCTTATAGATCCCATCATTTGTGTGTATGAAAAACTACCACCTTAAAAACTGATTAAATTCATTTTCCATATCCTCCACTAACTGATGGTTTTGTTGACAGATTTAATATATATATATATATATTCTTGAAATATTTTTCAATATGTAGATATATTATATATAAAAAATTATTTCATATTAATTCAATTAAAAATAGTGACGTTATTCATGCATAAGTAGGGATCACCACGTCTACAAAGCGACGCGATTAATTTTCATTAACCAAATAACATTAAACTTTTATATATGTTTTTCAATGATATAATGTGATATCTATTTTATAATTATCATTATTGAATGATAAAATAATACTTATTTTATTTCCATCAGTATTGTTGAAAATTGGAATAATTACTCATCATTACGTAAGACTTATGGTCTCATAGATTATAATGTAGTTATATTTTAACAAACATGAATCAAGGGTGGTTTAAAATATAATATTTTTTTAATAACTATTGTTATATAATAATTATTAATCATTAGAAGAGTTAACAATGGACTCTTTTGTCATAACCAAACTACCGAAGTCGATTTGGGAATATGAACTGAATATCATCAAAAGGTTTGATGTGAACTTAATTTATTATGTAATAAAATATAAAATGGTAATAAATAAAATATAATCCATAATAAAATTAAAAATGGTTTATAATGGTAAAATTTATTTAAATTTGTTTATGATTATTTAATATAAAGAACCAATGTGAAGAGTCAGACACAGGGGAAGTGATTTCGTCTCATTACCGTTTAATTGTGGAGTAATTTTATTTTATGCACCAATTTATCTTATATGGTGAATATACAACACTTTTAATTTTATATAAATAATCCTTCATAAATTAAGTTATTTATTTTTTAATTCAATTTATTTAATCAATGGGTATTTTCCATGAAATTTACAAAGTGGTAGGTGGTTTTAGAACTGAACATTTATAAGTTAGGTTATATTAATTCTCGTTTTAATTTAATATTAGAATATTATGTGTCAAATGATGTTTAAATACATTATTTTCTACTTAAACATGTTTTTATTTATTTAAATTTGTTACAAATAATAAATTCTTTTATTTAATCTCACTTCAATTATATGATTGTTTTGTGATATTTTTTTGAATTTCTACTTCATTTAGATATATTTGGTATTATAAAAATATTTATTTTAATAAGGGTTACCTACTAACCTTATGATATTTTATATCATTGATATGATAATATTAATATTATTTAGGGTTTTATATGATGTTATCTCTTTCATGGGGGTCATGATTCATAGGATACCAATGTGGAATCCTATTATTTCATAACACTATCATTCTTTGGGATTTTAACATCTAAGTGCCTGTAGTGAAAATTATTTGATAAATATATCATGAACCAATATTTTTTTATCATATAGTAATTCATGAAAATTTTACATTTTTCTTTCATATCCTATTCTATGTAATCATAATACTGATTTAATATTTTTATGAAAAAATTTACATAGCTTTTTACTCAGTCAGGAATATTTTTAGTCCATATTTATATATTCCATAAATAATTTAAAGGATATTTTTTATTTAATAAAATTATTTTTTTAAAAAAGTTTACACATATATTTCTTTTTATGAAATTTTTATAATGAATATTTTTATGGTTTTTAAAACATTCTACTTTTTGAATTTGTACCAAAAATATGAAATATATTTTTTAATGTACCGATTATGAGTAGATTCTTACCACCATTATTACCTATCACTGATTCAAAGCTTCCCATAGATATTTAAAACTTTGTTTTGGAAGAAAATCCTTTCATAATATTTTATAATTTTTTATTTTTTTGAATGTTATTTTTAAATTGAAATTTATATTTTAATAAATAATTTTTAATGTTATTATTATTGTATTTTCACTCATTAATCACAATATAACATTTAGTAGTTATACTCTATTAAAGTTATGTTATAATTAAACAAAAATTATTCATTAAATGGATGTATTCAAATTAATTGACTAGTGAAAGTATTTACATTAACATAATTGGTTAATTTTTTAGTTATTAATTATCTCCTGATGGATTAAAATTTATTTTTTCTTTGGATATTACATTTCCCTTAAATATTTATATCTTTTAACTTGGATATGATTCTTTATTAATATATATATCATTTATAGATAATGGTATTTAATATGGATTTAATTCAATTTATTAGGGGAAAATATAATAAATCAGTATTATATACCCACTAATGATATCTATTAATATGTTATATTTTTTATTAATTTAATTGATTATTCAATATATGAGGCATACAATGGAAATAGAGTAAAAAATGGAACCTGGTAATATATAGCCTCTTGATGCATTGATGAGTATCATGAGAAAAATAACCAATATATCATTATATGGGTTTTTGGTGTATTTAACACAATTAACTAATCTTCCTTTGGATATAGTCTCAATTGTACAAATATCATGATGTTTGAAATCATGATGTTTAATAGTAATAATTTCATGTTTTGAGAATTCAATTATTATTATCGATGTGGTAATGCATTAATAATATCCATTAATTAATTTTATTCCAGTGTTATAGATTAAATGGTATGTTTTTTAGTTATTTAACTTTCAATATTTTTTATTCATTATCTATTCAGCATAGATTTTATTGTATGTAACCCTTACGGAGCATTTAAGAAAACCCTTATTATATTTCATTTCCCAATGATATAATGAAGGAATATTTCAATGGTTTTATGGATAAAAAACATTTAATTTTACTATGTTAATTATTTTATGTTTTCAAATGTAATGTGAGGTCAATTTATGTATCTAGTTCCCAAAAAATACTAAACTATTCATTTCATTAGAAAATGACTACTTTTATCTAGTGCCAATATAGTAATGTAAATGATAATTATAAGATGGTAGGGAACGTTTTTTAACACATTTAATCACTCATATATAAAAAAATGAACTATAATTGAATTTTTATACTTATTTATAATGTTATAATTTCATTCATTGAGAGTTTTTGTTATGATCAATAAAGATGACATTTACAATGATCACATTTTGGTGATGTTACATGAATAGATATTGGTACCTTAAATAATAATTTTAATATTAATGTTATCATTAAAGAACAAAATTAAATAATTTTCCATTTATTAACATCATATATTATTATAAATTTAATCCCAATTTTAATCCATATATAAAGTTTTAGCATTGTTTAAGTAGGTGGTTATGTCGACAGAAACAATAACATAACACACTTAAAGGGTGATTGGGAAATGATTTAATTTTTACATAATTATACCATGATAATATTGACCTTATTTATTTTTTAACCGTTTTATATATAGTAATTGGAATTAAATATAATAATAATAAAACCTATAATCTTTTATAACATAGTATAAGGAAATAAATTTTTTATCTTAGAAAATTATTTTGGATGGTAGAATTTACCCTGGATTTTTATAGATCATGTTTTCAAAAGAATGTAAAAAATATATTACCCAAAACTTTATAATATAAAAAACAATATATATATCTGGTATACACATTATAATGGACATTTATGAAAGGTTTTGGAGGAAAAAATTGAAATCAGTCATTCTAGGTAGGCATTATCCGACGCATACAAAAATTAGTTGGTTTATGTTACCATTGAGTGAGGAAATTTTAAAATATGTTTTATTATCTAATATTATAGGTTATATTGTTAATATCATACTTATTTATTAAATTTATATTTAGTTAAAGTCATGTATGGTGGTTAAGGAAAACAAATCATGATACTTTACGGAGAGAGTTTCATGTGCTCACACAAAAATGTTGTTATTATTTAGAAAATGAAGTTAATATTTAATCCTAAATAATATTAATATTATGTTTGAAAATAACACTATTATAATTATATATTAATCAAATGAAAAGGTTTCATAAATATAATATTGAAAATAAAAGTAACATGGGAATATTAGTACTCATGATGAGGATGTATCACACCAAAAAGTTTAAATGAATAACATTTTATTCGATAGGGTGTACGAAATAAAAAAACTAATTTTTGAAAGGATTTTATCTTCATGAGAAATTATAATATATTTAATATTTAAAAAAAAATTAATATATTATATAACTTAAAATTCATGCACCGTGGAGTTAGCTTGCGAGTTTATTTGATATCTTGTGTTAAACATAATACCGGGTTTCATTAAAAAATAATATATTATTAAAATATATTTTTTTATTATAATATGAAATAAAATATATATCAAATTATACATTATTCAAATTATTAAATATCTTACAATAAACATTTTTTAATTCATTTGTGATCAATTAATGAGAAATGAAAATAGAAAACCAATTGAATATAAAGGAATTGATTTTAAAAAAACTAGTTTTATGTGTTTAATATGTTTTATCATGGCTAAATAAATAAAAATCCACCACTGAATAATGTTAATTAAATTTATATATTATTTATTAAATCTTATTTTCTTTACATTAATGAAATATATTTTATAGGAAGAAGATAATTACAAATCGAATTTTACGCCTAAAAATCTATATTCTTCTAAATATAGTTTTTATGCCTTTTAATACCTCACTTGTTTGAAAAAAAACATTTGAAAATTTTATAAAAATATTTACAAATAAATAAATCATTTTTTAAATGTTAATTTCAAAATTATATTTTGGTGAACTATTGGTGTTTTTATATTAATTCTTTTTTTTGAATAATAATAAAAAATACTAAATTTTATTTGAAAATAATGTTTTATTAAATATATTTATAATGATTAATTAAATTTTTAATTGGGTTGAAAATGATTTTATTAAATAATAAATATATTAAACTAAATATATTCTTTTTAACCATATTTTTATTTAATTTAGATGTAAAAACGTAGTAAATTTTTGAAACTTTTCACATAAAAACCATTTGTTCATCCGTTATGTGGGATTAATTTTAAATTAATAGATAGTAATAATTTTATAGTACTTAGGAAAAATTAATTCCAAATTAGTTTTTAGCATAATTTTCAATTTATAATAGGTTAAATATAATTTTTTCCCAAATGATTAATGAAAGAAGTTTAAATTAAACATGGAAATTTTGAGAAAATAGGAGTTTACTAAGCAGATAAACATTAATATTAAAATGGAAATTGACATAGAGTTTTGATCAAAACAAAGAAGATTTAAATAATTCTAAAATATCAGTAATTTTACCAAAAAAATTGTTCATTATTGGATCAACATGATGATTGTAATACCTCTTAATAATGTTTACCTTTTTGTAGATACAAGAATGCCACATATCCTCCACTACAATGGGGAACTCACCCCTCATATATTCGCATCTCTCAAGAAATTTGTCTGATGAAATAATTTTTCCAATCCATGTCCTAACATCCATCCCCTCATCCTATATTCATTTTTGTACATAATGAATTCATGCAAGGTTTTTGGTATAAACTATACAGAGTTTTATGGTGAAGAAGAAACATTCATCACTGAATAATTTTTTATTAATTAATTATACAAAAATATTTGATTTATTAGGTCATTTTTATATGAAAACATATTACTATTAAATATAAAAATATTTTTGATTCTATGGTTATGAACTTAATATTCAAATAGTTTTATAAAATGGGATACACAATCATCGTTCGTTTGTATGGAGAACTACCTCCTCATGAACTGATGTTGATTGTTCATTCATTATAACCACTAAAGGATATAAATAATGATATAAATATATATATATATTCTATATTATATATATAATATTTTTTATATTTTTTATTAATTAATTTTTATGTGTCAAGTACATTCATTTATTCTATTTTGGTGGAATATGATAATTTTTCTCGTCTATAAGACAGACTACCAACTCACGAAGATATGTGATTCGTTCTAAATTTACATGGAATTTATAAAATATGGTTTTAATAATAAATTTTAATATATATAAAATAAATATGATACTATATAAAACACACACATATACAACACTAAATTTTCTTCATTTCAATATGAAAATAAAATGGAAACATCATTCATTGTACATGTGACCTTCCATATCCATGAACAATGCATTTAATTTAGGATCAAAATTTTTGATAGAAAAATATAAATAAATATATTATTAATATATATTATATTTTCATCATGTATTAAATTCTGGAGTTCTTTAAAACATGATTCAACTAAGAGGAATGAAAATAATAATCCAAAACATAATTGAAAAACATCGATATTAAAACCCGAAATTATGAACATAATTAATAGGTAATAATATGTTATAAAAGGGTCATATATTATATCATAAACATTAATTTGATTTTTAATAAGTTTATAACTTGTTAACATACACTATATAATATGTTAAATCATGTAATACAAACATTAAAGCATGAGGTAAAGTATTTCATCCAAATATCATTTCAGTGAGGACTATTGCAATGTTATCCAACTAGTTTATTTTATATGGTGTATATAACACCCCATTGAAACCTAGTGTTAGGAATACATTATTAGTCATTGAATTTTTTGTTTTAATTTTAATTATTTCACCTATAGGTATTTAAACATAATGTTACAAAGTTGTAAATAATTGCAAAACTCAATTTCATTTTAGTAGGTTATATTACATTCTTGTTATTGTTAATATTTATTGATTATGTATATATAACATTTTTTATTATATTATGATTTATTTAAAAATGTTATATGTGGATTTAAAGTTGATACATATAATTTATTCGATTACTAATTCTCACTTCAACATATTGAACATTTTTTGTGATTATTTCACAATCTCATTCAAATCAAAATAATTGATAATTGAATCATCATCCATTGAAATTATATTATCATTGATTAATAAAACAGTTTATTTTTTTCTACAATGGAAATTAATGTTATATTTCAAGTGTTAGTACTATTTTTCCACTCCATGGTTCCTAAAATTATTGTGAATTTTTTTATAAAATAATTCTTCATTTCTCTCTTCAATTATAAATTGTTTTTATTATAAAAGAACTTTTTCAAATAGTTATTTAAAAAAAATTATTTAACCATTTAGAAAGGATTTATTGAATGAAACTCTTGCCTATTTATTATGTTTAAAACTTTTTATATAAGGTATCATTTTTTTTTGTTCAAGGTACTTTTCTATCCATTTTCTACAATGAAAAATGAATTTTTTTTACCATATAATGAATTTTCCACCATCATTTGGATGAAAAAAATTTGAATTTTTTGATAGATATCTATAAATAATTTTTTTAAACAATTTCCAAATAAAATTATTTTAGAAAAAAAATTAAAAATGAAAATTGTATTTTCTTATAGAATGTTTTTATTGATCTTTTTATTTTTTTTCTATTCATAAATTAAATAATTCCATATTATTACTCTAGTGGGTATACATCATATTGATACCATCCTTATTATTAATCTAGATTGAATATGATTATTATTTTAAATGATTATATTGAAATTAAGTTCCTTGATTCATTTTTTAATTATTAATTTAACATTAAGTTATTCACTTTCTGGAGACCATTAAGTATTAAATTTATACTAAATATCGACATTATTTATCATGGGAATTATTATTCATTAAAACTTATAAAAAAAATCATATGGTGTTTATTTTTATTATTAATTTATTATATAAGGGAACATTGGTAAAACTATATTCTTTACTCAAAACTAAAATTTGATAAGGAACATTATTAACGAATTGAATCAATTATTCAATACATAATGAATGTTTTGACTATACAAAATGGTCTTGTGAGAATATAATGTAAATCCATTGATGCATAGTTAGTATCATGATATGAATTCAGTTGGAACCAAAACCTTAGAGTTTATAACCAACCAGTTTGACAACATGTAGGGTATCTTATGATAAATGTTTCTAGTAAAAGTTCTTGTCAATAATCGAATTGGTTTACCCATATTGAGTGTAGATCATGATGGTAAATGTATCATTTTTTTGAGAAACGTGAAGTTCAATAATTAACCATGTCATTCATTAATAATTCAGTTATTATTATAATTACCGAATATATTTTCATTATGAAAACAAATTTATGGACACATTTCAATATCAATTTTTTATTATATAGATTTTTTTAGGTACATACCTTGTTATATTACTCATGGACTTTTCCCTTAGTTAATGATTAAATGTATTGTGATTTTGGTTATATGCCTTTCCATGTTATTTCCACACAACCCTCCCAATTATTGATTACATTTTATGTGTTTTTAGTTATTTACCATGATATATTGATTATTCTCATTGATTAATTGTTTCATCCATCTTACATAATAAATATTGAAATTTTTTGCTCATACTTATTTTATTTCATTTTAGTGGGATTCATTGATGAGTAGTAAGAATAATATATAGGGATATACTATATGCAATAAAGTTATTATCATAAATGAAAAGAAAAAAATGTTGTACATTATCTATTAATTCAAAATACATGACTCATGGATATATCTAGTTTACCAAGAATAAAAAACCAATCCTTCCATTTGGATCTGAATCTTTTATCTATATTAATAAAATGTTTGTACGCACATTCTCCAGGATTTTTGGGTTAATGTATCTATAGTTAGTATAAATTCATGTTTAGTATAAATAATGACAACTATATGTAGGAACACGTGTATTAGGATCACATTGCATAGGATAGAATATGATTATATGTATAGAATAACATCATAACATTTCGGTAAGGTATAGATTATGTGGGCCTTCCTAGAAATACCTCCTTCTCTGGACACTACAGGTGGATGTGATTCTGGGACAAGTATCTATAGGGGGTAGTAGCTCTAAAAAGGGTTCATCCAGCTTGAATCAAGCATAACATGGAACATGAAAACGATTCTTAATGTAGACATAGTTGGAATATTATATTGTATAATCCTATGATAATTTAAATTTTTATTTAAAACCCATTTTGATGTTTTTGAATAGGCAATGAAAATGAATGATATATGCAAAACCTTAGACCATTGAAGGACATATGTGGAAAATAAATAGTTAATATATTTATGTATTGGGATTTTATAAAAATAATTTTCATATATAATTTTTTTTATGATGATCAAGATTAAATTGTGTGGAAACAATTTTTCTATGGTGGGGAGAATGTAATGCGCAAAAAATTCTAAAATAATAACACATTATTTGATAGATTTTATCGAAAACAACACAAAGTGTAAAAAAGAATCTAAACACCAGATACATTATTATATATTTAATTTTTTCAATAAATTTTATCAATTCGATAGATTAAAATGTATGCAAAATTATTTTAGTTTGTGACATTCTTCAATATAATTTTTTACATGCATGACAATGTTTTACCAAATGACAATATATTATTTTTATATTATTATATTTTATTATACATTATAAACTATTATTTAAATATGTATTTATGAATAGGATTAAATCGAATATAAAAATATACTGTTGAAATAATTGGTTACCAAATAATTAGAAATAAATATATAAAACAAATTGAATATAGATTATATGTTTTTATAAAAAAACTCTTTATTATGCACCCAAAGGTGTTCAATAATAACAAATGAAATTAATTACTATTAATAAATGATATTAATCTAATTTATATAATATATATTAAATATAACATTAAGAAATTAATCAAATTGATTTTATAAGAAAAAAATAAGTACAAATATAATTTTACAAATAAAAACCTATTTTTCATAAAGTCAGATTTACTGCATTTTATTGGTGCACATGAATTAAAACTTAATTATGAAACATTTATAATTTTTTAATAATATATAAATAATTAATGAAATAATTATTTCAAAGTTACCCTTGGGTAAAATTTTAGAATTTTTTTAATACGTTTCAATTTTTGATAAATATTGAAAATTATGAATTATAATTGAAAATGAAGTTATATTCTAAATAATTTGTTATTAAAAAATTTGTTTTTTTATTTTTATTAAATTATATTTACTAAAATTATAAATATATTAATATATTTTTTTATTGTAATTATTTTTTATATTTAATTAATATATAAACACATTGTTAACATTCGAACATTATCACATTTAAAAACCTTTGTTTCATCTCATGTACGAGATCGATTTTATATTAATTAAATCAACTTATATGATTTTAATATAGATAAATTGATTCCATATTTTGAAGTAGAATAATTTATAATTTATAATAATTTATAATTTATTTTCTACTATATTGATTAGTGAAAACAATTAAAATTATTCATGAAAAATAACCGAAAATTAGGTTTACTAATGTAATAAACAATAAAAATAATGGGAAATGACCTAGGATCTTTTAAAAAACATAGTGGATGTACCTATTTTGAAACAATACCCAATATTATAAAAAAATTAACATTGGAAGAAAATTATTAAATGGAGACCTCCCAATGGTATTTGCATTCTTGTAATTACAAGAATACCTGTAACACCCTAATATTTTATGAGAAGTATTTTTTTATGCCTTATGTTATACACAGCATCAAAGGAATCTTTCACTACACACAACACTAGTTTGGCTTGCGTTATACGCAAAAGAAACCTTCCTCGATAGCGTGTGTTATACGCAACATCGAGTTTCACTAAACAAAAATATATTATATAAACTAGCTGTTATGAATAGTATTAAATAAATTTTAAATTTTATAACATTATTATTCATCTTACACATTTTCTATAACATGGTATGAGAACAAAATAAATTTTTCGGGTAAAATATTTATTTTTAGAAAAATGTATTTTTGACAACTTTTGATGGAGTACCCACTTTAAATATCGTTTTTGACATGTTTATAAGTTCATGTTGACAAAATAAAATTCTTCTTTGGAATAATTATATAAATATTTACTTTGGATAAAGTTTTCATATTATTCTGATAACTTTCATATTTTAATGAATAGTAAAAACACGCAATATTTTAATTAAAAACAACTTTTTTACATTACAATAATTTATATGGTTAAAATATAATATTTAATTGGTTTAATTATAAATAGAATATATTTATACCATTTAATATAATTTATATCATTACAATTAATTTTACATTGAATTCAAAGGTAAAAACATTTCAATCTTTAAAAATGTTTTAACTTTTAAAACCCGTTTTCTTAACAACGGGTTTAATTTTAAATTAATTATTGCTACTTCTGTGTTTTTAATTTTGAAAAATGGATTCCATATTTGGATTAATTGGGTCAAAATTATGTTAATTGGTTACTTTTAGTTTTTTTTATTAATTGTAACTACGGTTGTTTTTATTCACTGCAGTTAAAGGTAAATCAGATAATTAAGGGTAAAAATAAGATTATAAAATTACCCTAACAATTTACAAAGTCCTATTGGATGAATAAAAGTTGACCCATATCACCTAAGGGTTGGACTAGATTAATTTCAGGGACTTTTGACTATGAAATAATATAATTATTATTAAAACCAAAGAAAGTGACAACATGTCACTCTCTTAAATCTTATAAGTGTAATAATTTTAATTTAGTGATAAACATCATAAAACTTAGAATATAAATAGTCCATAGAAATTTAATAAAATTATCTACATCATATGAATTTATTTATAATTTTTAGAGAATATATAATTATCATTAATTATGACACAATAGCGATGTCGAAATTAATTTATTGATTGAAATATCAAATAAATGATTTTAAAAGTATTAAAATAACTATTATATGAAATATTTATTGTGCTCCACTAATTTTCTAGATAAAAATGAAATGTTATGAATCTATTAAATCTTTAGGTTCTAACATATCTTCTGTATATATATTTTATTTAAATTCAAATAAATGAATAGTGTCAAAATTTATACTATTGTTATTTTATAAAAATTACATATTATAAAATTGTTTAAAAATCAGAAAAATATTTAAAAATTATAAATTAAAATTTATATGGCCGAAAATGTAATAAAGTATAAAATTATGTACAATTAACAACATATAAGTAATTATTTATAATTATTTAAAATTTAGAATTTTATTACCCAAATAAAATTAAATAGATTATATAAGGAAAAATCATGGTGATAATGTTTAAAATAAATTCCCAAATTATCAAAATTTTATTGGTTGATGAGATTAAAAACTTATCTCATCTAATCTTCAGATTTGAATCATTTTTGAGGTTTTTATGTGGGTTTGGAATTTATTATAAATTAATATTTCTTATAATTCTAAAGGTGCCCCTCTCCTCCCTTATAAAAGGGCACCTCCTCCCACTCCTCCTCACAACACTTTGAGCCTTAACGCTCGGCCAACCCCTGCCAATTTCTCTTCTCCACTTCCCTAGAAACATCCTAGAGGTCCTGGTATTCTTCAAAGACCATATTTAGTGCCCTAAGAGGAGGTTAAGAAGAGGCACTTCAAAGAAGAGGTAATGTTTGGTACCGATTCTTTCAACTTAATTTCCTCTTCTACTTCCTCTTATTTATTTGTTTTTCATTATGAGGTAATAAAATCAGTATCACTCATATACTGATATGTTATTATAAATATGAAACAACCCAATTTCACATTCTATCCTTATTACAGAAAACGAAATCACCGCGCGTGCGTACGTACGGAATACCATCTCCACGCCGTGGTGTAATCTTTTTTCCACCACCACCTTACTTGGATGGGTATAATGGTGTAAATAATAACTATATATGATTATTGTAAAGTTATATTGATTATTAAATAGTATACATACACTTAAATACAATTCCATGATCATGGGAATGATATCATCGCTCGTGCGTACGTACGACATACCATCTCCATGATGTGATGTGACTCATTCTACATGATCTTCATTGAATAACGATTATATAAAAGAATTTAATGAGTAAATATGATATATATTACACTAATACCATTTTTTAAATGAGGTATCTATAACCTAAAAAGAAGAATAAGAATGTTTTTGACAAAACATGCATAAAAACATAAAGCAGTAAACACCCGAATAACAAGTAGCAATGAAACATTACTAATAAGAAGCTAAGAATATGACTATATATGATATAATAACAATAAATATGATTCTAGAATAAGTAAATGACATTATTTAAATCATTATATATGATTTTCAGACACATACAAAGCATATCAGACCTAAGGTAAGGGAAAATCTCACAATCTCATTTTTATCCGAGATTGTTTATACTTCAGAATTTACTGTGGAATATTTATCATCCACATCCATGTTTCCTCAATATGTAATATTATTTCTATCCTCATACAATTTTTTTAGTCCAATTTTACCCTTCGTTGAGTTTTTAGTAAAATATATGAAAAGAATCTTTTGTCGTTTTTAGTACGAGGTACTTTTTTGACTTTTCCGGCCAAAGTATGAGAAGAATGTTTTTCTTTAACATATACAGAATGAATGGATTTTTAGAAAATTATTTATATGAATCTTCCTTTACAAGTTTTCAAGTTTATTTTTAATCAACTTCTATTAGTTTAAAATTGTACGTCATTTTAAGAAAGGAAAAATGTTTTTGAATTAGAAAGCATATTTTTCTCAAGAATGAAGTTCAAGTGTTTTATCAAAATTATTTTCCATCTAAGATAATATAGGGTCCTATTTCTATCCCTATTTTAACATTTATTTTATTATGTTATGATGGAATTATTTTTATGATGTCCTTTTATCTTATATGGATTGTGTTATGATACCATTATGTTTAAGAATCTCATTTTATTACATGGGTTATACTATGATGTATAATTTATGATCTTGTGGAACAGATAAGAATGGTATCATTATGAGATTAGTGGGAACTATATATCCCTCCAATTAATTGGGTAAAGATTTATATCTCATGAGATAGACATGGCTGGAACAGCAAGTTAATCTGGTTTAGTGATACAGGACTGGAACGAGGAGTGAAATCATTTCAGTAATGGACGTTGTCCACTATGATGGTCTTGGAAATGAGACATGACTAATATGAAAGGATTTTATATGATTATGTGTGTATGCCACAATGTTTC
This sequence comes from Viscum album, assembly GCA_963277665.1. Lineage (NCBI taxonomy): Eukaryota > Viridiplantae > Streptophyta > Magnoliopsida > Santalales > Viscaceae > Viscum > Viscum album. The sequence goes on from OY728139.1 coordinate 433,048,570, forward strand.
ATGTTTTAAGTTGTGATTATTTGGGATTAATTTTCACAACTATGATTCATCCCATGAAATGATATTATGATATCTTTTGCATGTTATGATTTTAAAAATGTTATGTTCTTATGAATATGATATGATTGATATTTATTTTGTTTACCCTTTCTGAGAATTTGAGCTCACTCTTTTGTATGTTTTCTTTTCCCTAGGCCAGGAAGAAGGATATTAAGTAGGATATGCCAAAAAGGGACTCTAGATATGATGAAATAAACGGGAGACAATGTAGTTGATTTTATGAACCAGTTGTTTATGTTTCCCAGTTTCTAAAGACAATAGAACTATATGGTCCTTTCATGGTTTTGTTATATGTTGTAATAATTATAATTCAATTTTGAATTAATGTCCATGTATTTCATGTTTGAGGTCGTTATAGTTGGTATCAGAAGAAAGGTATAGTCAACCTTTAGAAACTAGGATGTGAAAGCCATAGTAAGAACCCTAAGGATATGTCTATGAATAGAACATAATCTTAGTGTTTTAGAAAGGGCCATGAATTGCCTATGATAAGACATTAAGTGTAAAATTTTATTCCTGATTATGTGGTTTTCCTATTATGATTAGTGTTTCTCACACTATGCTTATTGGTTTTAGTCAATTGCTGGAACCTGAAGGAACCGTGTTAATGCAGAATGTGTTGGGCCATGAAATGATTGTCCCCCTGACCAACCAAACTTAATGGGAGTTGGAATGAGAAATCTTGTAGCCATGATCACACAACTTTCTCAAGATATGAATCATGCAGGACTTCCAAATGAGCAAAGGAAGGAGCAACATTCTGTTGAATCCTTCATGAGGTAGCGTCATCCTTTATTCAGTGGGTCTATTGATCCATTAGTGGTTGAACAATGGATCAGTACCACTGAAAAGATATTTTCAGTTATTCAATGTTCTGAACATGATAAAGTCATCTTATCAGTATATTGTTTGGAAGGTGAAGCTGATCAATGGTGGAATCTTATCAAGAATATGAGGCAAAGGGTTGAAATTGAATCCATGGAATGGGATGAGTTCAAGAACTTATTTTTGAGTAAGTACTTCCCTCGTATTCTTCAAACAAATATGGATAATGAGTTTCTTGAATAGAAGAAAAAGGATGATTAATCTGTTGGTACCTACGATGCAAATTTTACAAGACTTGCATGATATGCTTCTGGAATTATTTTCCAACCTGAGAGTAAAATGGATTGATTCTTTAGTGGCTTAAAACCAAGTCTTCAAAGGGTGTTAGCATTAAGGGACTTCAATAGCTATGAGGAAATTGTTCGATGTGCTCTCAAGGTTGGGATTTAGATTAGAGTAACCCAAAAATCATATGGGTTTGATAAGAAGAGGAAAATGGAATTAAAAGGAAAATATAAATAACACACTAAAAAGAAGATGAGTTTTCCTTTATGCTCAAATTGTGGAAAGAAACATGGAGGGAATTGTCTTAAGGGGACAAGTAAATGTTTTATGTGTGGAAAAGAAGATCATTGGGTAGTTGAATGCAGAAATAATGGGAATAAGAAGTTTAATGATGTGAAAAAAGAAAGGGATACACAGAATGCACCTCCTATACTTCAATGTTTCAAGTACAAGGAAATGGGGCATTATGCCAATCAATTCCCTAATCCAAGGGTTGTTGATGATGATTGATGTCAATAAACTCTTAATGCCAAAGGAAAAGGAAAGTAACATGCAATTACTATCGGTGATGTGGAGTACGATAACGAAGTGGTGAAATGTACACTTACCATCCACTCTAAAGTAGAAAATGTTTTATTTTATTCTGGATCCACCCACTCTCTTATTTCTGAAGAATTTTCTAAGGGTATTGTCGTATTACCTCAATAATTAGATGTTGAGTTAGCTGTGACAACTATTAATGGCACAATGGTCACATAAAAAGTTTATAATTCTTCTCCAATTGATGTTTGTGGGAAAGTGATTCCTACAAATCTTGTGATCCTTCCTATAGTGGAATTTGATGTGATTCTTGGAAAGGATTGGAGTTCTTTATATGGAGCTCATATCAATTTCCAAAGAAGGTAGATCACATTTAATATTCCCGATCAATCTACTATCATCTATCGATGCAAGGATGAATATAACCTTCCAGTGGAAATTTATTCCATCGTATGGGTCTTGATTCCAATAAATGAAGGTTATTTATCTCAAATGGTTAGAGAGACACTCAAAATTAAGAATACACCCATTGTACAGGAGTTTGATGATGTCTTTATATAGGAATTACCAGGTCTTGCACCAAATCGTGAAGTTTATTTTTCAATAGAACTCGTACCGGGTGCTTTACCTATTTCAAAGACACCTTATAGAATGGCCCCAATTGAGTTGCAGGAATTGAAGAAGCAACTCCAAGATAATCTTGATAAGGGATTCATACGGCCTAGTGTGTCACCTTGGGGGGAACTTGTTCTATTTGTTAAGAAGAAAGATGGATCAATGAGACTCTGCATTGATTATCGTGAACATAACAAGATAACTATCAATAAAAAATATCCTCTCCCATGCATTGATGACTTATTTGACCAACTACGCGGAGCTCAATACTTTTTCAAGATTGATCTTCATTCAGGGTATCATCAATTAAGGGTCAAAAGGGAGGATATAACAAAGACGTCTTTCCGTACAAGGTATGGATAGTGTGAATTTATAGTGATGCCATTTGGTGTTACTAATTCCCCTACTATCTTCATGGATCTAATGAATGGAGTCTTTAGAGACTATCTTGATCAGTTTTTTGTAGTCTTTATAGACGGTATTCTTGTCTATTCAAAGAGCAATGAATAACATGAAGATCACTTGAGAATTGTGTTGAAGACCCTGATAAAGGAGAATCTTTATGAAAAATTTACCAAGTGTGAATTTCGGCTTCAAAAAGTTGCATTTTTGGGTCACATAATCTTAAAAGAGGAGATATCTATGGATCCAGCAAAAACAGAGGTTATCGAAAGATGGTCAAGACCAACAACAGTAATTGAGATCCAAAATTTTCTTGGTTGTGCTAGATATTATCGAAGTTTTGTGAATGATTTTTCATGATTATCTAATCCACTCACCAGGTTCACTTGAAAAGGAGTTAAGTTCATTTGAATGGAGGAGTGTAAAGATAATTTCAAGGAGTTAAAAAGAATGTTATCCAGTGCACATGTGCTCACACTGCCTTGTAGTGGAGAAAGGTTTTTGATCTACAGTGATGCATCCAAGTAGGGACTGGGGTGTATTCTCATGAAAAATGATATGGTGATATCTTATGCCTCAAGACAGTTAAAAATCCATGAGGAAAATTACCCAACTCATGATTTGGAGTAAGATGCAGTAATCTTTGCATTAAAAATATGGTGGAATTATCTTTATGGTGAAAGGTGTGATATTTATACTGATCATAAAAGTTTAAAGTATTTTTTCAAACAAAAGGAGATGAATATGCTCCAAAGAAGATGGTTGGAGATAATTAAGGATTACGATTTCTCAATTCATTATCACCCTGGGAAATTAAACAAGGTGGCAGATGCATTAAGCCGACATGACCATGCTAACTTATCCACGATGAGGATCAGAAAAGATCCAATAATTATGGATTTACAATGGATGGATCTTGGAATTATAATGGAAAGGGAAAACTCTTATCTTTCTCAAATGAATTTTCAACCAAATATACATGTGAATATTAAAGAGGCACAAAAAGAAGATGTAGAGTTCCAAAAGAAGGTGAGAAATGTTCCTGAATTCAATCTTGATTGTGATGGGATAATAAGGTTCAGAAATTGGGTTTGTGTTCCTCCCATCCTAGAATTAAAGAAGGAGATACTGGATGAGGCTCACAGTTCATCATTCTCTATTCATCCTAGAAGCACAGAGATGTATAGGGACCTGAAAGAGTACTTCTGGTGGGATGGCATGAAAAGAGACGTTGCTGAATATGTCTCTCGATGCTTGGTTTTTCATCAAGTTAAAGCTGAGAGACAGAAGTCTAAGGGGATGTTACAACCATTACCCATACCCGAATGGAAATGGGAAAACACCACTATGGACTTTGTCACCGGACTTCCTAAAACATCCAAAGGCAATAATGCTATCTGGGTCATAGTTGATCGTATTTCAAAGTCATCACACTTCATTGCTAATAGAGAGGATTTATCTCTTGATCAGATTTCCAGGATATATGTAATGGAAGTGGTAAGATTGCATGGAGTACCACTTTCCATTATATCTGATCGGGATCTGAGGTTTACCTCAATGTTTTGGCGAAGTCTTCAGCATACTCTGGATACAGAGTTGAGTTTCATCACTGCTTATCATCCTCAGAAAGATGGTCAATTTGAGAGAACAATTAAAACTCTAGAAGATATGTTAAGAGATTATTCTATGGATTTCAAAGGTGGTTGTGATCAACACCTACCTTTGGTGGAATTTTCTTATAATAATATCTTTCACTCCAGTATTCAGATGGCTCCTTATGAAGCTCTATATGGAAATAAATGCCGAACTCCAACATGCTGGGATGAGGCTGGGGAAGGAAAGATATTTGGACCTGATCTTGTTAATGAGATGGTAGAAAATTTCTGATCTATTCAACAGCACATAAGAGCAGCTCATAGTCGACAAAAAAGTTATGTTGATAACCAAAGAAAAGACCTAGAGTTTGAAGTGGGTGATAAAGTGTTCTTATGAATATCTCCTTAGAAGAGAGTAATGAGATTTGGAAATTAGGGAAAGTTGAGCCCTATGTATATCGGTCCATTCAAAATACTGGATCGTGTTGGGAAGCTAGATTACCAATTTGCTCTTCCACTGAATCTCTCTCAATTTCATGATGTGTTCCATGTATCTCTCCTAAGAAAGTACATACCCGATCCTTCACATGTACTAAGCTCCGAAGTTGTACCACTGGAGAAAGATCATTCTTATGAAGAACAACCAATAGAGATTCTGGATTGTAGAGAAAAAGTTCTATAGAACAAGACCACTTTCTTGGTGAATGTTTTATGGAGGAACCACCAATTATAAGAAGCTACATGGGAGCTTGAGGATATGATGAAGGAGAGGTATCATAATCTGTCTGTTACAAAGTGACGAATTTCAAGGGAGAAATTCATTTTAAGGGGGGTAGAATGTGACACCCTGATATTTTATGAGAAGTATTTTTTTATATCTTATGTTATACGCAACATCAATGGAATCCTTCACTGCACACAACACTAGTTTTTCTTGCATTATACGCAAAAGCAACCTTCCTTGATAGCGTGTGTTGTACGCAAGATCGAGTTTCAGTAAACAACAATATATTATATAAACTATAAATTATGAATAATATTAACTAAATTTTAAATTTTATGACATTATTATTCATCTTACACATTTTCTAGAACATGGTATGAGAACAAAATAATTTTTTCTGGTAAAATAAGTATTTTTAAAAAAAATGCAGTTTTGCCGCAGTTTGATGGAGCACCCACCTTAAATCTTGTTTTTGAAATTTTTATAATTTCAAGTTGAAAAATTAAAATTCTTCTTTGGAATCAGGATATAAAAATTTACTTTGGATAAATTTTTCATATTATTCTGATAACTTTCATATTTTAATGAATAGTAAAAACACGCTATATTTTAATTAAAAACATTTTTTTACATCACAATAATTTATATGGTTAAATTATAATATAGAATGGTAGTAAATTATAAATAGAATATATTTTTATCATTTAATATAATTTATATCATTACTATTAATTTTACATTGAATTCAAAGGTAAAAACATTTCAATATTTAGCAAAGGTTAAACTTTTAAAACCTATTTTATTAACAACGGGATTAATTTTAAATTAATTACTGCAACTTCTATGTTTTGAATTTTGAAAAATGGATTCCATATTTTGATTCAGTGGGTCCAAATTATGTTAAAGGTTACTTTTATTTTTTTTATGAATAGCAACAACTGTAATTTTTATTTACTACAGTTAAAGGTAAATCGGGTAATTAAGGGTAACAATAAGATTATAAAATTACCCTAACATTTTCCAAAATCCTATTTGATGAATAAAAGTAGAACAATATCACCTAAGGGTCAGACTAGATTCATTTCATTGACTTTTGACCATGAAATAACATAATTATTATTAAAACCAAAGAAAGTGACAACATATCACTCTCTTAAATCTTATAGGTGTAATAATTTTATTTTAGTGATAAACATCATAAAACATAGGATATAAATAGTCCCTAGAAATATAATAAAATTATATACATCATATTAATTTATTTATAATTTTTATAGAATAAATAATTATCATTAATTACGACACAATAGTGTTGTTGAAATTATTTTATTGTTTGAAATATCAAATAAATTATTTTAAAAGTATTAAAATAAATATTATATGAACTATTTAATGTGCTACACTAATTTTTTAGATACAAATGACATGTTATAAATCTATTTAAATTTTTATTTTGAACATATCTTCTATATATATTTTCTTTAAATTCAAATAAATGAATAGTGTCAAAATTTACACTATTGTTATTTTATAAAAATTACATATTATAAAATTGTTTAAAAATCACAAAAAAATTTAAAAATTATAAATTAAAATTTATATGATCTGAAATTTAATAAAGTATAAAATTATGGACAATTCACAACATATAAGTAACTATTTATAATTATTTATAATTTATAATTTTATTACCACAAATAAAATTAAGTATATTATATAAGGATAAATCATGGTGATAATGCTTAAAATAAATTCCCAACTTGGGTAAATTTTATATTTTAATGGTATTACAACCCTATATCATCTAATATTCTGAGTTTAATCATTTTTGAGGTTTTTATGTGGGTTGGAATTTATTATAAATTAATATTTCATATAATTCCAAAGGTGCCCCTCTCCTCCCTTATAAAAAGAAACCTCCTCCCTCTCCTCCTCACACCACTTTGCGCCTTCAAGCTCGGCCAACCCCTGAAAATTTATCTTCTCCACTTCCCTAGAAACATCCTTGAGGTCCTGGTCTTCTTTAAAGACCATCGTTAGTGCCTTAAAAGGTGGTTAAGAAGGGACGCTTCAAAAAAGAGGTAATGTCTGTTACCGATTTTTTCAAATTTATTTCTTCTTCTACTTCCTCTTATTTAGTTGTTTCATTATTAATTAATAACATAAGTATCACTCATATACTTATATGTTATTATAAATATGAAACAACCCTATTTAACCTTCTATCCATCCTACGAAAAAGAAAATCATCGCGCGTGCGTACGTACGGAATACCATCTTCACGCCGTGGTGTAATATTTTTTCCACAACCACCTTACTTGGATGGGTATAATGGTGTAAAGAATAACTATTTATGATTATTGTAAAGTGATATTGATTCTGAAATAGTATAAATACACTTAAATACAATTCCTCGATCATGGGAACGTTATCATCGCTCGTGCGTACGTACGGCCTATCATCTCCACGATGTGATGTGAATCATTCTACATGATCTTCATTTAATAATGATTATATAAATTAATTGAATGAGTAAATATGATATATTTTACACTAATACCATTATGGAAATTTGGTATCTATAACCTAAAAAGATGAATGGGAATATTTTCGACAAAACATGCATAAGAACATAAAGCAATAAACACCCGAATAACAAGTAGCAATGAAATATTACTAATAAGTAGCTAAGAAAATGAACATATATGATATCATAACAATAAGTATGATTATGTAATAAGTCAATGACATTATTTAAATCATTATAAAGGAGTTTCAGACACGTACAAAGCATATCAGACCTAAGGTAAGGGAAAATCTCGCAATCTCATTTTTATCCGAGATTGTTTATACTTTAGAATTTGGTAGGGAATATTGACCATCCACATCCATGTTTCCTCAATATGTAATATTATTTATATCCTCCTACAATTTTTTAAATCCAATTTTACCCTTCAGTGAGTTTTTATTAAATGATACTAAAGGATTCTTTTGTCATTTTTATTATGAGGTACTTTTTTTACTTTTCTAGACAAAGTATGAGAAGAATGTTTTTCTTTAACATATACGGCATGAATGGATTTTTAGAACATTATTTCCATGAATCTTACTTTAAAATTTTTCATGTTTATTTTTAATCAACTTATTTTAGATTAAAAGTGTATGACATGTTAAGATGGGAAAAATGTATTTAAAGTAGAAAGGATATTTTCCTCAAGAATGAAGTTTAAGTGTTCTACTAAAATTATTTTCCATATAAGATAATATAGGGTTCTGTTTATATCCCTATTTTTACATTTATTTGATTATGTTATGATGGAATTATTCTTATGATGTCCTTTTATATTATATGTATTATGTTATGATGGTGTGATGTTTAACAATCCCATTTTATTACATGGGTTATGCTATGATGTATGATTTATGATCTTGTGAAACACATAAGAATGCTATCATTATGAGATGGGTGGGACCTATATCTCCCTCCAATGCATTGGGTAAAGATTTATATCTCATGAGATAGACATGGCTAGAATGTAAAGTTAATTCGGTTCAGTGATACATGACTGGAACGCGGAGTGAACTTGGTTCAGTAATGGATGTTGTCCGCTATGATGGTCTTGGAAATGAGACTTGACTAATATGAAATAATTTTCTATGATTATGTGTTTATGACACAATGTTTCATGTTTTAAGTTGTGATTATTTGGGATTAATTTTCACTACTATGATTTATCCCATGAAATGATATTATGATCTCTTTTGTAGGTTAATATTTTCAAAATTTTATGTTATTATGAATAGATATGATTGATATTTCTTTTATTTACCTTTACTAAGAATTTGAGCTCACCCTTTTTTATGTTTTCTTTTCCCCGGTTCAGGAAGAAGGATATTAAGAAGGATATGCCAAAAAGGGACTCTAGATATGATGAAATAAATGGGAGACAATGTAGTTGATTTTATGAACCAGTTGTTTATGTTTCCCAGTTTCTAAAGACACTATAACTATATAGTCCTTTCATGTTTTTGTTATATTTTGTAAGAAGTAATCTTCAATTCTGAAGTAATAACAATGTATGTAAAGTATGGTACGTTATAATACCACTCCCCGCCACTGTAACAGGGAACCCACTCACATATTCATACATCTAAAGCCAATTATATCATCCATAAGCTACTAAAACTAACCGAAAAAATCCCACACCTCATCCTAGATTCTTTTTTGAAAAAGAAAATACAAAATGGAAGGATTTTGGAATAAACCAAAAGGATTTACCCAAAGAAGAGTTAACATTCATGATGAGAACTTCATTTTAATTTCTTCTCCCCTACATAATTTTTTTAATATAATTTTTATATAATAAATTATATATCTGTAATATAATGATATTTTTTTCTCTAAGGTAATAGCCTATAAATTTATACACTTACATAAAATGGGACACACATTTCTCATTCATTTGAATGATGTACGAATACATCATGAATTGTTGATGTTCATTATTCCATAACGACCATTCATGGTTGGGATTGATTAAGTACTTATTGTTTTTATATGATATATATAATATTTTTCACATTATTATGGGTTTTGAATTATTATATAACAAGTACCTTCATGCATTAAATTTTTTTGGAATATGATATCGTCGCTGAGGTGTACGATAGACTACCGCCTCTCAAGGCAATGTCATTTTTTCGTGCTTTTCATGGAATGAATTACTAATTCTTCTTATATGAATATGTTCTATATATGACATAATTATGATACTAAATTAACAATATACAAAAAATAATTTATATATCATTTAATTTTCTTTCTAGAAATATGAAAAGAAAATTGAAACAATGATCTAGCAAACATATGACATACCATACCCATGAAGGGTGTATTTCATTTCATATCAAAAAAATATATCTAATTAACATAAATTTATATATAATAAATGTATATTAAGTATTTATAGAGGTTTAAGTTATTTAAATATGAGAAAACAATCAAATTTTAAAAAAATGAAAAGTCAAAACCTACATGAAAACAATGCAATTAAAACAAAAAATGATGAAATAATAAAAACATATTCATGAATGGGTTATAATATGTTATTAAAATATTTTATATGATATAATAAAAATTAATATGATTTTTAAGAATGATATATCATGTTTCGAATCTATATAAAATATCTTAATTAAAGTATTACCAAATGGATTGTTCGATGTAAGTGATTCCATTTCAAATTCATTTCATTGAAGAATATTGTGATGTTATATAGATACCTTATTTTATATGGTTAATATAATGACACTTTTATATGAAATATAATTAATAATTCATTATTCATTGTATTTTGGGTTTTAATTTTAATTTTTTTATCTCAGGGGATTTGGACATATAGCTAACAAGTGGTAAATAATTACATAACACAATATATTTTCACTGGGTTATATTACTTCTTTATTTTCATTAATATTATAAGATTATGTGTATTGAGTCCTTGGTTTTTTAATGGTGTTAATATTTTTTATAGGTATTTATAGATGATACAAAAAATTAATTAAGTAATTATTTCTTTTATCAATGTTATGATCAATATATGGTTTTTAATTCACAGTCTTATTCTAATCAAGATCATTTATTACTGAATTTAAATAAAAGTAATTTATATGATTATTTTTTAATAAACCCTTTAATTTAATTATATATTGGTTATTAATTATACTTTTCTTATTATAGTTCCAATTTTACACCAATTGGAACATAAAATGATTTAGAAAATGTTTTCAAAAAATTTAACCTCATTTCCGTCTTCAACATGATATATTTTTTTACGAAACCATGTTTTCTTTTAAAATTCTCAAAAAAAATTATTTCTATTTTTGAAAATTATTTTCTAATTTTATTTTATATACATTTTTTATTTTATAAAATTTTTTCAAATGAATAAACTTGTATGATTCTAAAAAGGGTACTTTTCTAATTTTTTATAATGGAAAAAAATGTTCTTTCTACATTGTATGGAATTAGCCAGTGTCTTTTATTTGATTCTTACATTTCAATTTTATAAAGACCATTTTATAGTAAATATTATAAAAATTTATTTCTATAGAAGTTGATTTTTTTTATTTTTTTCAAAATAAAAATTATATTTTCCTCAAGAAGTTGATTAAGGATATTTTTAACAAAATAAAATTAATCAAGGAAAATATAATTTATTCTTACTGTAATGGGTATACCTCAAATTTATACCATATTTATACATAGTCTATATGTAATATGATTTCATTTAGAAAGGTTACTATTAAAATTCACATCCTTGAATCATTTTTGTAGTCCTTGAATTCCCAATGATTTATTTACTTCCATATGAACAATTAAAAATAAATTTCCCTTAATATAAAAATTATTTAACATGGATATAACTATTTCATTAAACGTATTCCATTTTTACATTTCATGTTTACGTTGAAATTTATTTTATTATCTGGGGAAATATGGAAAATAATTATTCTTCACTCGATATATATATTTGATAAGGTTTATTGTTTATGAATTGAATCAAGTATTATATATATATATATAAGGATTTGGTCTACTTCAAAACGTTTGGGGAATAGTTAATGTATGATTCTCAATGCATCAACAGTCTCATGAGAGGAAATAAATAAAAACCCCCTTTTATTTGTAACTAAGAAGTTTAAACTTTCATGAAGATAGATCATGATAATAGTGTCTTGTGAATGGTCTTAAAAAACATATGGGTTTTACCTAGCATGTTTTAGACCATCTTGAGGATAGACCTTGATGATAAAGGTATCATGTTCATGGGAAACATGAAATCCAATAATAAAGAACATTTCATCATTGTAATTTGGTTATTATTATTATCCATTAGATTTTGAGTATGAAAATTTTTTACAAGAAATTCATACATAGTTTATTGATTAAATGAATTTTTTTTAATTATATACCTTTCCAAATATTTTACACACATTTTTTCTAGTTATTGATTAAATGGAATTCATTTTCAATTATTTTACTTTCTATATAATTTATGCAGTTCTCTCTCAGTTATTGATACATGAAATGTGTTTTTAGGTATTTACTTTTCATATTATTTATTATCATTGATTAATTATTTATTCTGTTGTACGTATCCATTATAAAGTAATTTTTTAATAATATATTATTTTCTTTCCCCAAGATTCAATGATTTGTAATATTAATGATGTGGAGGGATATTCGAGATGTAATAATGTTATTTTTCATAAGAAAAGGAAAAACAATTTTGTTGTAATTTGGGAATTATTTTTTTGTTACCAGACTCAATTATGTACCTAGTTAACCAAGAATACTAAACTAATGGTCTTTTAGGATAATGATATAGTAACTATTCAATTATAATGATAATAGGAACCAACTACACGCTTCTTTGGATGCGGTCACTACAAAGGAATTGAGATTTACCGTGGAATACTCCTTCAAAAGGGTGGTCATATGATCATAATTTATTTTTCTAAAACTCATAGAAAATGAATTGTAATATCAGGTAAGGAGGAAGGGTAATGATTTAATAGGATTCAAAAATTGTTGTTTCTATTAAAGGGGTAATTCAAATCCCGTTAATTAGTGGCTAGTATGTGATTTTAGTGAATAATTCATCATAATATAAAGAGACAAAATGTTTCTTATAACAAACCATCATAGATCAACAAGACATATTGCTTGAGTTGGCCCATCACAGTGCTATTTAAAAATCATATGGAAACAACTCATGGATATAACCAAAATAAAACACAAAGCAAGATTACAATGTAGAAAATAAAATATAGAAACATATCTACATAACCCAAACATAAAATCTAAACCATATAATTATAAATCAAACAAAAAATGAAATGCCTTCTTGTGACCAACTTTCACCATAAAGAAGTCTCGTGCTGATGGAAGTGACAATGATATAATCTATCATACTATATGATTTACTTACCATTTACGTATAACATACATTAAAAATACACAAGCACCCAATGGTATAATTTTTTGTGAGAACAAATACCACTATGATTCCACCATAGTGCTTATAAAAGGAATAATATCATGAATTCAACAATTTTATCTTTAAAAATAAAATCATTTCATTAATACGTTTTCACATATATAATAACATTTATAAATCATTTTACATTGGGTTTCCATAAAATAATTTTTATGCTTTAATCCATAAATATTTAAAATTGAAAATCATATACAAACATTGAGTAACATTCCAGTAATCACATATCCATGCAATTTACTATTATATGAATCCATGTGATAAAGAAACATATAAAAATTTATGAGAAAAAATCCTTGATAAAAACAATCTTGAAATAAATAAACATAAATGAGACAGCAATAAAAATTCCTACATAGTATACAAGACTATGTAGTAGACAGAATATAGACTAAAACATACATACATTGGTATAAAAAATATTAATTACTACCACAATCCATCGATATAACAAATGTAACCATAAATGCCACTGTAGTCACAAATCATACTAATATCCTATAACCCTACGATGTGCTACAATTTTTAGGGTAACACATGCCAATTTTCTATCGCACTAATGTTTCCCAATATTTCATTTCAAAAATCCATTTCAAAACCATGTTCATCATTTATACAAAATTTTCCAATTTAATAAAATAAGCTTCACTTCTTGAAAACCAATTCCAAATTCAAATCCACACTCAATCATTTAATCAATATTTTATTAAATATTGATGTGGATTTATTTTTACATAGTTATTCCACATCTTGTTACTTAATTTTTAACGATTTAATTAATTATCTGAGAAATTTTTACAAATTTAATGTACTTTTTTTTATAATTATTTTAGTTAATTAAACAATTTTTTTACTTAATTATTTATTTTTAGTCTTTAAAATAATAATTTTATTCTTACATTATTTGACTAATTTAATTATTTCTCAATTAGTTTGGTTAATTAAAATCTGCGTGAATTTTTAATAAATATTAAATTTAAAAAAATTATTTAGTCATCATATTTCTATCTAATTAATGTTGTCTTTATTTTAATATTTTATTCTTTAACCTAGTATTATCATAAAAATATAACTTTCTTAAATGATGTGTTTAATCATCCTGCTAACCAATTTATGTAATGAGTTTTAGTTTAAATTAAATAAAATAGTTCGCTTTTAACATTAAGTATTCCAATAGTTGTTTAATTAATTAATTTAGAGTTCTAGAACATTAATTATTAAATCCTATGTATGCAGTTAAATTATATATTCATTTACTCTTGTTTTTAGTCTACCGAGGAGGTAGACAAGAGCTTTCGGTAAGTTATTTAGGTCATCGATGTGATCCTTTTCTACTAAATATAGACCCTTTAAATTTTTTTCATTTAAATACTTTATCAATTTAGATTATCAATTATCCTATTTTTAATTATGTATTACCAATTAATAATGTAAATTATAACTTTAATGTTTAATGTTTAATAATAATCTAGTTTTGGATGTTTAGTCCTCTTTTAAGTGATAAATATCAATTTTTGTTATTTCTTAGGTTTTAACCGGAGAATTATTTTCAATCCATTTATTTATTTTACTTAAGTTTTAATTTTAAGTTTAATTGGTGCATTTTTTTTAATTTTTAAAGGTCATTGTTAGTTCTTTACTTTTATTCATATAGGTAACCCTTTTTTGTTCTATCAGTCGGTAGCCTCTTTTATTTTATGTAAGGGTAACATGTTTTATTTAACTAAATCGGCGACCTTTTGTCACTGGTGACCTTATTTAATTTCAAGTATCAGTAACCTTTCATTCTATTGGTAATTTTTAACTATATTGGTGTGCTTTTTATTTTATGTCTATCGATGACCCTTTTGTTAATGGTGACCTTTCTTTTTTTTCTCCAACAACAACCTTCTATTTTATTGAAACTATGTCCTTTTTTAGCCTATTGGTGACCATAATTTTATTCTATCGGTGACCACCTCACCGTTCTATGTCCCTCACTGATATACATCCTTTCCTTTCTCAGTTTCTTCATTCCCTCACTAACCATTGTTCATCCCTCAATCACGCACACCCTGATACTTTGTCGGTCTCTTCCGTTTATTCACCTGCAATGATTCCTCGACCCTCGTTTTAAACTCAAAAGCAATATTTATTTAATCAACAATAGATTCACTCAAAAAAAAATTACAACATCATTTGAAACCCTAGATCTTAAGCTTCACGCTGCAACCACATCATTGATCTGAGGAGAATGAGTAGTGTCGCTCTCTATCCAGGATGTTTAGCCACAGCTGCTTCGGAGGATCCAAAGACACCGCAACAGCGACACCATTCGCCAGTGTCTCTCCTCTGCTTCTCTGAACCATTTCTCTTCCACAGCAAACACCATATGGACTTAAAAAAACATGGACAAGTTTATACTCAAAGAACATCTAAACTAACACCAAAAATACACAACAACATCAGATCTGAAAATCAGATTTTTTGCATCTCGGCACTGCCGAACCTCAGAAGTCACTGATGAGGAAGTCTTGTTTTGAGCCTCCATTGGTGAGGGCTGTTGAGACCGATATTAGAGGAGGGTGTCGTTGCTGATTCAGAGCCTGCATGTTTGCCACTGAAACTGAAGCTGCTTCCAAGAACCGAACAAGTCGTCGCTGATAAGAATAAGTCATTTGTCGCTGGAGAGAAGTCGAGCTGCATCTGTTGAAGAGGGGAGTCTACTGGATTTGTGTCGTGCTGCACCACCCGCAGGATCCGAGGTCGACACCGCTGGACCCGATAGCGTTGTTGCTGGATTAGAGGAGAAGGAAGTCGAACCCTCCCATGGTTTTGTCGGATGATATTAGAGGGGAGGAATTAGAGTAGTTTAATTGAAAAATAAATAAAAGAACAAACGAATAAATAAATAAATAGTAAATTAATTACAATTATTATTATAAATTAATGACTAATAATAAATTAACTAAAATATTAAACTAATTAAATTAACTAATTAATCTAAATTTTAATTTAATTTAACTTATATAAAATAAGTTTAAAGTAGTTGATTTTAATCTAATTTAGGAATCTAATTATGTTATACTATAAAACTTTTTAATACTTACATTAATTAAATTAATTAAAATAAATTAAATACATAATAATTTTATTTAATAAAAGATTAATAATTAATTAGTAACTATATTATTAATATTTTATCTAATAAATAATAATTATATTCATAAGAATTTATTAATCCACTTTAATCAACTTTTTAATTAAACTTTAATTTAAAAAATAACAATAATATATCATTTATTTTCATAGTGTTTTTACCGCTTCTTTTATTCTCAACTGAGCATGTTCATTCCAAAGACGAGAACACATATATATTCACTTAACTAACTATGTAGGAGTTAGTTACGTGAGAAACACTTGCACAACATGTTTGTTGAAAAACAATGCATGGGTACGGTGCATATGTGAAGGGATTTTGAAGTCGGTGGAAAATTTTCGGTGACAAGCAGCAGAATACAGTGGGTACATATTTTTTTTTGAAAAGAAGGACAAATAACATTAATGACAAAGATTAGCATTCGTACATAAGCAAAGCCATGGAGGGAAACTGTCCAGCCAAAGCTAGTTGTCATCGAAGGGGCCTGAGGCCGCCAGCTGATGAGCCGCATTTTTTTCTTCCCTTTTGGTAACAGAGAAGGTGCAGTAAGAAAAGCCTTGGTGAAGCGAGCGAATTCTCCTGATGATGAGGCCAAATTACTAGAGACCTGTGTCGTTGTGGTTAATATCATCGACCACGGTGAGGCAGTCAGAATCAATGATGATATCAACCCATCCACGTTCCACAGCGCGCATCATACATGCAAGGATGGACGAGGCCTCTGCAACTGTAGGTTCCCAGAAGGTGTGATGTAATTCATATTTTGCTGAAATGATTTTCCCTAGATGATTTCGGACCAAGAGACCGAGAGCAACCAGCCCATCCTTGGTGAGTGATGCGTCCACATTAAGCATAAGAGTCCCCTCCATTAGGGGATCCAATGTGGGGGACAAGAGGGGGTAACACCTGGCATAGAGTGTTCTTTGTGGTCCTTCCAGTCCTCAATTCATGAGATGGCCCGTTCAATCCTGAATTCGTGAGGTTTATGAATGTGGTGAAAAACAGAATCGTTATGCCGAACACAAATGATCCAGGCCAAGGTGCAAAGAGAACCTACCTTAATCGATGAATGAGAGAAACACCAAAACATAAGAATATTAGGGAGGTCAGATGCAATGTATAGAGAAGCATATGAAACCGGGCCCCATAAATTCCAAATTTCCTTAGCTCCCGGGCAGTGAATGATGGCATGTAAAAGAGGTTCTGGAATATTTAGGCAGAAAGGGAAGGACTCAGAAATGGCCATATGTCAGTAAATGAGAAGGCTCATGGTAGGGAGAGTGCTCGTCCACACCTTCCACCAAAATTGGCGTATTTTTGGGGGGTATGTTGAGCTTCCAATGAAATTTCCATGGTCCCTCATCCTGGTTGACAAAGTGTATGCGAAGAGCCATTCTGTAATAAGATCTCACCGTGTATTCGCCTAAAATGTCATTGGTCTAGAAAAGATGGTTGAGGCCTGCATCAGGGACCCAGGGGATGTTCAGGATTATTCATTGGTCTCTTTCATTAAACCATCCATGGATCTTTTCCAAACACCACCCCGGGCCCTGGTCTGAAAGGAGGTAGTTGACAGTGGCATCTTCAAGACCTGGTTGGGCAGGGGATGTAGCCCTCATACCATCTTTATCGACAAGCCAAGGATTGGTCTAGATGTTGACAGATGATCCATTACCAATCCTCTAGCCCAACACTTTTTCCAGGAGATTTAGGTCCCCCCAAATGCTTCTCTAGAGGAAGACAGGATGAGGGCCAAGAGAGGAAACATGGAATTCCATGTGCGAAAATTATTTAGCTCGGAGTACCGGCACACAGAGAGAAGATGGGAGATTAATGAGGAGCCATCCTTGCTTGGACAAAAGTGCGTCATTGAATAGAAGAAGATTATGGAATCCCATCCCTCCCTCCAACATGGGTTTGCAGAGTTTCTCCCAGGCCATCCAGTGGGGTCTATTCCTTCCATCAATTTCCCCCACCAGAAGTTGTCAATAAATGAATGGATCTGATTGACGATGGCTGCCGGGAGTTTAAACAATGACATAAAATAGCTAGGGAAAGACTGGATGACAGCTTTAATAAGGGTTTCGTTTCCAACTTTGGAGATGCTTTTTGGGGTCCAACCTTGAATTTTTTCTCAATCCTGTCCATTATATATGCAAAGATTTCTTTTTTGGACCGGCCAATCACTATGGGAAGCCTGAGATACTTCTGGTCTTTATCGACCATGTGGATGACTCTTGATGAACAAAGTTCATGTCTCTTGTCAAGAGGCACCCATGCGTTAAAGGAGATTTCCGATTTGTCGTGATTGATAGATTGTCCAGACGCCCACTCATACTACTGGATCGCCTGGTTGATCACCCACCATTCATTCAAAGTTTCTCTGGAGAAAAGGAGGCATTCATCGGTGAAGAAGAGATGCGACACTAGTGGGCTCTCACGGTAGACCTTTTCCCCATGAATAGATTTAGAGGAAGCAGCCCTGGAAATAAGGTTAGAGAAAACAGCAGCCACCAAGATGAAAAGAAAAGGGGAGAGGGGATCTCCCTAGAACATGCCTTGGGTTGGGGTGCATCCTCTAGGAAGTTCCCCATTGACCTTGATTCTAAAGGATAAGTTCGATATGTAGTGCATGACAATATCTATCCATTTAGTGTAAAAACCAATTTTTAGCATCACAACTCTTAGGAACTTCCATTCCACTTTATCATAGGCTTTTCTCATATCCAGTTTCTAGGCCATGGTTCCTCTTTTCATGGTGGAGTGAGGTTTCATAGAGTGGAACACTTCATGGTCCATGATTGAATTATCAGTAATTAATCTCTTGGCCATGAAGGCGCTCTGGTTTTTGGAGATAATATCAGGAAGCCATGTGCACAACCGATTGACAAGGATTTTTTAGAAGATCTTATAAGATACATTGCAGAGGTTGATACGTCTAAAATCAGGGATCACCAGAGGTTTCTTGATTTTGGGAATGAGGACGAGGAGAGTTTTGTTGATGGAGGAAATGCTTGTATTCCTCGCCCAGATACTTTTAATCATTTTGCATATGTAGGGACCGATGAATTACTATTATTGTTTAAAAAATAGGGCTTGGAATATGTCCGTTCCTGGGGCCATTATAGGGTGGATATGTTTCAGAGCCAAGTGTATCTCATCATTTGTCACATCTTTGGTAAGCTGTCGATTGATCTCGTTGGTGATCACAGGTCTGATGCATTCTTCCACTTCAGCAAACATGACAGGAGTTCGTGTAGAGAAAAGGTTATGGAAATAACATATCAATGCTTTGTGAATACCACTGGTGTTAGAAACTTTGATGCCATCAGGTTGTGATATACACATGATAGAGTTCTTCTGACGTCTATTTGAATCTTTCAGGTAGAAATACCTTGTATTAGCATCACCCTCTTTAATGTGGATGTCTAGCGCCTGCATAGCCCAGAAGCTTTCTGTAATGTACAGGGCCCCGTCCAGCTCTCTTTGAGTGGCACCAATCCTGGAGATATTGCAATTGGATGGGGGTTTACTGAGTAAGTTTTTCAATTTCTTTTCAAGGACATCACAATGCCTATCATGGTGGTGGAATTTCTCGTTGCTCTAAGATCTCAGATCATGTGAAACCTGTTGGAGATTGAGGCCAACATCATCGTGATAACTCTTCCAGATTGATCATACCACCTCTTTGCATTCCTGGTCTTTTGACCAGAAGCTCTCAAATATGAGGGGTTTTCGGAGTTGTCAATTTTGTTTGCCTCGTGTACAATCAATGATAATTGGGAAGTGGTCCGAACAGTTGAAGGTCATGTGGATAACATGAAACATGTTGAATAGATTAATCCAGTCAGAAGATCCCAGAAATATATCAAGACGCTCAGCGATGTCGGTGCCTTCAATGTTTCCTTGAAACCAAGTAAAAGGATTACCTATGTACCCCAGATCGACGAAGTTTTCCCTCGAGACAGTTTCCTTGAAGTTTGACATAAAGGATGAGGGTCGGATGATTTTGCCTCTCTTTTCCTTATAGAACATAATATCATTGAAATCACCTTCAAAAAGAGTAGGGCTCAGTAAGTCATGTCACAGATTTCATAGAAGATCCCATGACTTCACCTTGTCATTATGGGATGGCCAGCCATAGATGCCCAAAAAATTCCAGGGTGGGATTAAGTCCGTTTGAATATCTGCTGCCACATCGTGCAAGGAGAAGGACAAAATTTTAACGTCGATATTTTACTTAAAAAGGAGACAGAGGCCCCCAAAATGGCCTTGTCTAGGAACTGGTATGTTGCCATGGAAGCTACGCTTCAGGGCAATACCATTGGTGTCCTTTTTCTCCAGTATGGTTTCAGACATGAAAACCATATCGGGGTGACTTTGAGTGCAATTGCGCTGAAGCATGCGAACCGTTTGTGGGTTTCCAAGCCCACGACAGTTCCAGCATAACACAATCATTGCTCTAGGCGGGGCTTAGTCTCGCCCGCCGCCGCCTTTGGTTCCTCCGGACTTGTTTCTCCCCCTGTTGTCTTCCATCTTTTGGTGGGGTTCCTCCCTGATTGGCCTGCTTCTTTTTGTCTTTTCCTGAACCAGGGGTTAGAGTCTTCCACCTGACCATCCCTTTCTCCTCGTTGCACCATGTTCCATGTTTGATAGGTAATTGGTCCTAGCATTGGGGTTCCGGTCATTCCATGGGCCTCCATCGTTATAATGCTTGTTGCGGGCGATTGTTGGTCAGGGTTCGGATGTGGTGGTTCGCTATGCATTGACACTGGCTTTGAGAACTTTCTTGGTGGTTCTTTTTGCTTCGTCTCCAACCTTTTGGATGTTTGAGTGTTGTCCATCAGTGGGTGAGGATGGATTCATGCTTCTCTCTGGGTGGGAAAGTCAGTATTAGGGAAATCCAGTGGTCCCAGCGTAAGGGATTTTCCCTGTATGGGTTCCGCCTGACTGGTATGTGACAACGTGAGACGTTCACGGTCCTTTTGTTTTTCTATCTCAGGGATGAAGGCATATTTGTTCTTTTTGCCTCGGAGCCAAGGGACATATTGAAGGATGATGTTACCCGATCCTCTCTTATGTTTTAGGATGCACGTTCTTTCCAGATGGCGAAGGCAACCACAAAAAAAAAGCAAAAGATTGGGAGTTTTTGGAACTCGAAGGATATCCAAGTGGTGGCGTCTTCGATTTTCAGGATCATTCCACTCATTAGGGACTCTGACACTTCAATTTCAGCCTTGATCCGAACACTGGGTCCCCATTGTATTGGTTCTGAGTAATCCCAGTCAAGAAAGTGGCCAAGTCTATCCCCAATTTCTCTCATGATTCGTTCTATTCTTCCATGACAGCAGATTCCTTTAATTCGTATCCAGAAGGGGGAGCGAGTTAAATTCACTCGCTGGATATCGTCTCCCCCTTTGAATTCTTCCATGAGGAGGAGTTGATTATCGAACGATCATGGTCTTCCACACAAGATTTTGTCTCTATCCATCTCGTTAAAGAACTCAAAGATGAGGCGATTGGTCCCCGCTTCTCGAATAGCCACTCCTGCATCAAGTTTCCAGATGTTCTGTAAAGTGTTTTTGAGGGCTCCCTAATTTATTGAAATGTTTTCAATGAACTTTCCCACAATGAGCAGAGACATGCATTTTTTCAAGAGTGGGTCATCGTTCCTCCTTGCCTCGATCTCTGCCTTTTCTTTGTCCGTCAGGGACAACCTATTCCATTGATTTACTAAGTCAGCATCCATAGGGAAGATCCAAAAGTTGAATTAGCCAACCTTCTTAAGAATCGGCGCCGTGGAAATCACCACAGCCCTAAAAAAACTTAACAAAGGAACTGGGTAAAAGAACTGGAAAACTCTTCTCGGCCCCCTTACGTGGTCCACTCAACTGAGGAAGGAACCACGGCCTTCGCACTCATCACAGCCTCTTAAGTGGTCGCGCCCAAGGAACTTGTATCGTGCGCCCCCTAGACTTCGTGGAGCAACACCCCACGGTGGGACCTTCATAGCTTCCAACACTTCTGACTCTTGGCGAAGGCACCCCGAGAACCAGATCTGTTGCGCCGGCCCCTACGCGAACTCACAACGCCTCAAACCTTTGCAGGCGGTGCTATGCGAATCAAACCTCCTTGCGATCCCACAGCGCACGCCGAGTCATCACGGAGCACCACCCCATGGCAGAGGCATCGTGACAACGCAACACGGTTGAGGCTTCATGACGGTGCTTCGCGGATCTGACACACCACGGCGGCCACTTCGCGAACGAACAACACGATGAATCTTTGCGGATGGTGCTGCGCAAATCAACCACAAGCGGCGGGGATTTCGCACAACCATGGAGACTGAGCCTCCTGTGAGTAACCGCCTGACTTCACAAAATAGGTACAAAAGGCAAAAAAGGGGACATAAGTCCTCGAACACATGTGATTGACTCGAGACAAGGAACGCTTTGGTCAAAGAGCTGAAAAGGATATACAATTAGGGTTGTGAAATCCTCGGAAACTGGTGAATGATTCGAGACAAAGAACTCCTGTTTTTGTATTGCTGTTGGAGCTGGGGAATTTTGAGATCGGGAACCACCCTCCCAATCACCGAGCCGAAGCCAATGAAAAAGACGGTGACAAGGACTACAAGATCCCGTGGGAGGATGGAGCTGTGCTTGGAGGCAAGATCAATGAGAGGAGAAAGCCCGGCTCCCTCGAGAACACAGAAAACGGATCCAGGAGCAGGCTGAGAATCACAGGATGCAAATGGAGCGTAGATTCTACCCTGCAGAGGGTTCATGGAGTGGTACAGAAAAGGTAAAAATGAGTCACACACACCAAAACTGAAGAAAAAATGGTGACCCGCATAACTGAAGTGAGGTGCACTGAGGGAGAGGAGCCGCCGTGAACCGAACAGATAGGAAAACACAAAACCTAGGAAACCCTAGGAGAGAAATCTCAAGCGGGAGATACTGTGGGTACATAAGGCAAAGCAAGAAGAACATTTTTGTGGGGGTCATTCTCTTTCCACGAACACACTAGATTCAAGAGCGGATACCCAGGAGCGGAGACAAGATGGAGGCTAAGGAGCCTTAAGGCAGAGCAACACATAGGGAGTTCTTTTTCCTTCTATCATTTATTTTTGTAATCTATTCAGGGATATTTTTCACCAATTTAATCAATATGACCAATGATTAATTTTCTTAGCTCTAGAATTCAATTCAGTTGGTCAATATTTTAAACTTCTTCATTTACTTTACATTTTTGAGAATCATTGTCAATCAACGAGATTGATTAATGATTCTCTGTTTAGTTGCTTAACACCTCAATTGTTTTCTAAATTCATAAATTCAAGATCAACTGGTGAGGTAGTTATTGGATAATTTTATTAAAGCGTTAATGTATTTAACATTGGAAATTGACAGTGAGTTTATTTTCAGATGTTATCCTTTCATAACTGTCAAGCAGTTCGACTGATTTTGGAGTGGTGAACTCCTAAAGTCAATCTCTTGTGTGTTGAGTTTTGTGGTGGGGGAGACTTTTCACCTTTTTCTTAAGGTATAATTCATTAACATGTAGTGGGGAAGATATACTATACACGAGTAGTTTGGAATTCTCGAGTATTACATTTGATATACTCCTTTGACCTCACTGCTTTATTTTAATTTTGTGTTCTTGTATGTTAGTTTTACTATAGTTCATAGTTCATCAATATACTAATAAATGATTTAGTCTCTTGTAAAAATGTTTATCTTTACTTCATGATTATATAAAATTAAAAAAAATGTAATGTAAAAAAAACTTTAAAGATGATTACCTCATTGTTGACAATAGTTTGGTTTTTAGTTTTAAAACCTTAGAATTTACTCACCTGCCTTCACTATGGATTGGCCCTGCACCACTATTCAAGTGTAAGTTAGTAAATTAAATTTTTAGGGAACTCATGACATTTGGTCACATCAATGTTTGGCTCTGTTGTTGGGGAGGGCATGCGCTGAGAGTCTAGGGATATAATAAAAAGAAAAAAATCAATACAAACAGAAAAAACACTCTTAAAAACAACATTATAAAACAAACTGCTTAAAAAACATGATCTTATTTTTTTATTTTGTTGAAAATCAATATTCTGCATTAACTTTGAATCTTTGGGTGGTTAATCTCATTTTTTATGGTTAAACATATGAAACATCCTTAGAACTGGAATCAACCGAGGCCTCATTGTGTTTGTTGTGGCTGTTATGGGCACAATGTCTTCCATTGTGTCTATAACCAGGCACAACAAGATTTTTACATTAAAGATAATGAACAATATGAATACATAGAACCCTTTTATATTTTCCTAGGTTAACCTGACCTAATTAAAACCAAATTGGATGCTATAGAAAATAATTGGAACACTTGGTTTAACCAAACCCATGAAATTCAAGATATATACACTCAAGAGCAATATTAATGAATGAAAATATTATAAAACAAGCTCTTGGAATTACAAAAAAATGTTAAAGAGATATAAGAATATGAAATCAATGATGAAGAAAGTTTTTTATAAAAGATTTGATCATCAAGTTGAAGATGATAGTGATTGTGGAACTGGGCAACAAAACATTCATTTTGAAGAATTTGAAACTGTTGAACAAAACATGGAAACCATCAACTCACATAATGAAGGAAACATTAACGAAGATCCCAAAAACAAACTTAATGATGTTTAGTTGGAAAAATTTGAAGATGAATTAAAACAGATTGAAAAATATTGCCTAGTTCTTTTCATCATTCCTTCTTTTGAGAAAAATCACTGTTTTATGAGTTTTTAAAAGGAAGTCACTCGGGTAGAAGATATATTTGAAAATGAAAACGTGAATGTTATAAATTATTCTCCCAAATTTTCTGATATTGTGAATAATGGGTCTTAATATAATATTGGGAACACTTTGGAAGAGAACCTTAAGCTAGAAATCCCAGAATCTCAAGTCTTTCAATCGAAACTGAAAATAGCACTTCCATGGTTTGAACCTGTAAACCCAAGAATTTCTGAAATTTTTTTGGATGATGAGGATGAGGTAATGATATTTGGATAATGGCTAATTGATGATTTTTCATTTTCCTATTGTCATAGTAATCACTTTTCTAAAACTTTGTTCAATGAAATGGAAAGTAGATTTATCTAACATGAGGAGAATTGTCTTAATTTAAACACTCTAGAAACTGAACTCATTGAAACCGAATTGTACAATTCTTCTCCCGAAATTGAATTTAAACACTCAAATTACATTGTATTTGAAATTGATCCTTTTGAATTAGAACATGAAAACGAGTTTGAGCACACACTTGATGGTTGCAGGATTGATTTTTTAGAATAAGTAGATGTTCAGTGTGAGTTAACAGATGAGGATCTTTTGGATGAAATTTATAACATTGTTAGACTTGAACCTGTTTGTGATAAAATAAATTATATTCCCTGTCTTTCACTTCCATCCTCAACTGTGAAGGGTGTTGAGCCTTATCATGATACTCATAGTAGTCCAGATGGAGAATCGCAATTGAGTTCCATTTTACATGATCATGTTCATCACATTAATGAATCCCCTTTTGAACTTACTAATCAGGATTTACCCATTTGCACCTTGAATGTGAATATGTTAGTGTCAAAGTTTAAGAAGATTGCTATGAGGATTTTTTCATACCCTTTGAATCACCAAATACATTGCTTCCACTTCCAAAAAATGTTAATATTGTCAAATATGAAACAATTATGGAATATGAGAGCACCACACCCATAACTGATAATGGGTGCTGTTTAGGGATTTTTGTAGCTAATGGTTTTAGTCTTCTTATGTTTTGGTTCCCACATAATTCTACTTTATATTAAAAACAGTTGGTCGAAACATATGTGGTGGTTCCTATTAAGGAAACCACATCAACCTAGTGACTACGGTTAGTTGCTAGGTATGTCTGGATGGGGACTATAAATCTTGAGCTGCATGAAAGGAGACCCATGTTTTTTTATGTTAATAAATAAGATAATGCAATTAAATAAATTCTATCTAAAGACTTTAAATTCATTTCTTCATGGGAGTCAACCCATGTTCTTTATTTTGTTTTTACTTTTACTTTTGATATTGTTTTACTTTGAATAAAGTGTTATTTTGCTGCCTTATGTTTGTTATGTATCTGCTAGAAATTTTTTCCTCTTTCTACATGCCCTGTGTTTATAGGATGTTGCTGCTATCATCTAAGGAGTGGAATTCCCATGCTGAAGGAGTAATAAATCTTTAAGTCAAGGAAGCACTTTAATGTTAATTATTGTTTCATTTGTCTACTCCTTATTAGTTTAAAAAAATATTTTGCATGTTCTTCATGAAAAATTATGATCTATATGTTGCTTTATTAAAATAAATTCTTCTTACTATAAAATTATTTTGTATGTTTTTTGCCACTACAAAAGTTTGTTTTAATAAAAAAACATGCATGTGCCTGCTGCTGTGAACTGAAATTAGTTGTTTAAAATCTTCTCACTTCTTGAAACTAAGTGTTGGGGGGTACATACATGTTGAGAAATTATATGGAATATTATTTTTTGGGGGTTTTAGGAATGCTTTCATTATTCTTAATTGAACATCAATATGAATCATACTTTGTCAAAATTCTCATCCTTATACATAGTGCAATTACATCTCACATGTTTCTTTTGAGATGTATTGAAAATTATTCACTAGATTAAATTTAAATGTATGTATTTTCTAATGGACCTGTTGATAATTTATTCATTGTGGAAAACATATTTTTGATCCTCAATGAGACCGTTTTATACATGTCATATATCTACTAAATTGTAAAAAAAATCACCATAATTTCTAAACTGTTCTTCTCACTTTAGAAGTCAACTTTGTGGAAAAAGTTTGATTTTATGTTTGGGGGAGGGGTTCAATTATTGATTGTGCTAAACTATGATTTATTGAAATCCCATCAATTCTCACTAAAACTTCAACTGTTTTCAAAAAAAAATGGGTAAATGTTTTCAAAATTATTTCATAATTTTAGGCTTTACATTCTACCAAATTAGGACTTTGTTATGGAAAGTGCCTTTATTGGTAGTTAAGAGAAGCTGAGAATCTATAATTAATTAGGTTAGATGATTTCTGGGTGATTTTTCTTAGTGGTTTTATGGAAATGTTTTTAGGAACTATTATTGAGAGTGATATGGGTAACCTATTAGTGGAGTTATGATCTTAATATTTGAAACTGGAATTTTGATCATGATCCTATGGGCCTCATTCATATTTTGATTATTAAATTAATTTCCCTAATGCGACAATGTAATTGGTTTTAATAAATATCTTGTGAAACTGGATTAGTCTGGGAATCTGGGATCTCACGGTGAATCTCTAAGACCCTGGATGCTGGGTGTGTTTTTGTTTACTATAAGACCTTTGTACACCTTGAATAAGTGTTTTTTCATAGTTCATAGCACATGATACATGGTCTGGGAAAAATAAATAAAGTGTCTTAGGTCAAAACGAGTTCATTAAGGTGAGGGGAATGATGATCAGAAGATTAATAAGGGGTCAATCGGTTTATATGGGAGTTATTTAGGTTGTTTCATTAAGGTGATTCATAAAAAAAATTATTTATTGTTAGAACCTAGGTGAAAAGTCAAAGTACATAGTTCCTATTGTTACATTATTAACTTCATTGATATTTTATCTTTTGTCACACTTGGAATTATAACCTGATCTGCAATTGAAATGAGTCACAAAGCAGTATCACATATGAAGAATGAAATCATCATTTCCTGATGATTCATAGTTTTCAATATTACCCTTTGAGTATTTGTTCTAGGAAATATTCAAATGAACATTTCATTTTCTAAAAGCCTAAATTCAGTTTCTCTCCTTGTTTCAATTTGTTGGACATGATACATTTTGAGCAAAATCATGAATACCAAACTCTTGTTTTCAAAGATAATAAATCATGAAATTGTTTGAGGACAAACAATGCTTAAATGTGAGGGAATTTGATGTGGCTATATTTTTACATAGTTATGTATCATATTTTTACATAATTTTTCGTGATTTAATTAATTATCTATGAAATTTTTACTAAATTAATTTACTTTTGTTTTTTTATAATTAATTTTGTTTATTAATCAATTTTGATAAATATTTATGTATTTTTTTCTTTAAAATAATAATTTTATTCTTACTTGACTTTTATAATTTAAGTATTTCTTAATTAGTTTGGTTAATTAAAATCATCTTGACTTTTTAATAAATTTTACATTTTTTTTAAAAAATATTTAATCGTCGTATTTCTATCTAATTAACTTTTTTATTTATTTTAATATTTTGTTCTTTAATATAGTTTTATCATTAAAATTTAACTTTTTTAAATAATGTGTTTAATCATCCTGCTAACTAATTTAAGTAAATAGTTTTAGATTAAATTAAATAAAATAGTTCTCTTTTAACATTAGGTATTAAAATAGTTTTTTAATTAATTAATTTAGAGTTTTGGAACATTAATTATTAAATCCTAAGTATGCAGTTAAATTATTTATTCATTAAATTTTCTTTTTAGTCTACTGGGGCGGTAGACAAGAGCTTTCGGTAATTTATTTAGGTCACCTATGTGATCCCTTTCTACTCATTATCGACCCTTTAATAATTTTTCCTTTAATTCCTTTATCAGTTTAGTCTATCAATTATCCGGTTTTTAATTTATGTATTATCCATTAATAATTTAAATTATAACTTTAATGTTTAAAGTTTAATAATAATCTAGTTTTTATTGTTATGTCTTCTTTTAATCTTCAATATGTAGGTAGTCTCTCCCGATTGAGAGCTTTCATCTCCTAGGGTTTCCTAGGTCAGAGTTCCCCTGTTCGTCCGGGTATTAGCGGCTCCTCCATCCGAGCACCCCCTTCGGTGTTGTGGTTCACCGCTCCCCCTTCTTCCTCGGAGACAGTGTTCTGTCTCCTCCACTCGGTACCGCCCCTCAACCCTCTGCGAAGAAACTGGGCTCCTTCATCAACTGCTCGATTTCGCCTACAGTCACAAATCCATCCCCCCCCCCCCCGGAGCTTTGAGGCTCCTTCCATCACCGTCATATCACGTTGGCGCCAGATCTGGAGAGGGTGGGATATTCCAGATCTCAAAACCTCTAATTTCACCGGTTCTTCAGATCCGAGCGATTCTGCCTCATGAAAAAATCCAGATTTCAAGGAAAACCCAACCCTAATCGCACATCCCCCTCCGCACTCAGATCCGAAAAGCACTGAATCTCGAATATCCATCAGAGTTCGTGGGCTTCTTCACCTTCTGGTGCTTTGATCCCGACTTCCTACTTCCATGTTGAAAGGCGAAGTCTGGTGGGTGGTTTGATGTGTTCTCATTTCTGTGAAGCTACCGTCCTGAAGAGGACTGCTCCGCGAAGAACCTTCCACGTTTGAGTCACCATGTGGTGTGATCGCAAGAGGCCGTCGCGACGCCCGACCACAGTGTTTTTGAATCGCATTGTTTTGGTGCTTTGTGAAGTGGGAAATGCTCAGTGGGCGGTAGTCGTTCCCACGTTGCCGTGAAGTTCCACCGCGAAGTGGCTGTTTTGCGAAGCCCCATTCCGCGAAGATCCACCGTGTTGATTGTGCACGAAGTGGCCGCTGCGAAGATCCTGTATAGGGAGTTGATCCGTGAAGATGTGGTAAGATGACGGTGACCTGTGGGTGATTAGCAAAACTCCGATGTGGTGTGGTTTGATTCACGAACACCTTTCACGAAGGTTTTGATGGTTGAGTGGCTGTGAAGGGGTCGTCGGCCGCGAAGGGGTTTCCAGTCCTGAGACTTCTTTTGGTGGATGGTGTTTTCCACTGATTGTTTTTGCACTTTTGATGTGGATTGTGGTCGAAATTCTCGGAGAATGGTGTGAAGTAAGGTGAGCTCATGGCAGATCTAGGAACAAAGGAGATTCGTTCGGGTTGGGTTGAGATTCTCGCGAAGGGATCTTGTGAGATTCCGCCGCAGTGAACCACTCCGTGAAGACTACTCTGCTTTGCGGCGTGCTTGTGCAGTAAGGGTTTGAGGAGCCCTATCTGCGGAGCCTCTTCTTCGCCAAGGCCTTGGCCACACTATCCCTTTACGGAACGAGGCCGCAGAGTGGGGTGCTGCGCCTAGTTTGTTAGGGTGGCAGACATTCGCGGGCCGACGCAAGAGGGGCAGATAACCGGGCCTGTCTGGAGCTCTTTCTTATCCCACGTACACTGAACAATGGAGGCGGATATTGTGAACCTTTGGAAGAGTATGTCCCTAATAGATAGAGAGAAAGCGACTATTGAAGCTTGGAGAAATGAAGATACACTATTAGAAAAATGCATGTCACTGTTGTTGGTTGGAAAATTTTTGGAAAATATTTCAGTCAACCAAGGAGCACTTAAAAACACTCTGCAGAACCTTTGGAAATTGGAAGCGGGTGTGGCCATTCGTGAAGCGGGGAACAATAGCATTGTCTTCGAGTTCTTCAACAAAATAGATAGAGATAAAATTCTTAGCGGCACACCATGGTCCTTTGATAATCAACTCCTCCTCATGGAAGAATTTATAGGGGGGGTGACATTCAGAACATTAAGCTAACTCGATCCCCTTTCTGGATACGTATTAAAGGAATTCCCCTTCACGCACGAACTGAATGTGTTATGAGAGAAATTGGGGACAACATTGGCCAATTCATTGAATGGGACTGCTCGGACCCTATCCAATGGGGACCCAAAGTTCGGATCAGAGCCGGAATTGAAGTGTCGAAGCCACTTATGAGGGGCATGTTTTTGAAAATCGATGATGCAGACAACTGGATCTCATTCAAATTCGAGAAACTCCCAATTTTCTACTTCTTCTGTGGACGTCTCGGCCATCTGGAAAGAGCATGTGGATCAAAGACAGGGGAGGGAGCAGGTAATATCATTCTTAATTATGGCCCATGGTTCGGGGCCAAAATGACCAAATATGCCTTCATTCCTAAGGCGGAAAAAAACGGATTGTGATCGTCTCAAGGTGTCCCACACAAGTTTGGCGGGAACCGAACAGGGAATGATCATTAGGCTTGGACCACCAGAGTTCCCTAAATAGAGCTCAACCAATCAGAGGATTAACAGCATGTATACACCCCCCCCCCATGAAGGACACAACCTCAACACTTATTGAGCTGGGGAACACACCAAAAGATCCTGCAGAACAAAGCGCGAGGTCAATGCAGATGCACACTAAACCACCAGATCCCAACCCTGACCCAGAAATGAACTTGGTTGATAACCTAATGCAGGATAAAGATGGAAAGTCTGGAACTTCACCATCAGGCCCAATCACCCGTCGAACCTGGAAAAGGGTGCAACGCAAAGTAAGTGATGGTAATATGGGGGACCCTAAACCTGGGGATCAGAAGAGACAAATTGAAACATGCCAGTCAATGGGGAACTCCCCAAAGAGAGGAAAAACGACGGGTGGAATAACAGGTACCGAGAGCTCAAAGGCGGAGGCGGGCGAGACCCAGCCCCGCCTAGATCAATGATTGTCCTATGCTGGAACTGTCGTGGGCTTGGAAACCCACGAACATTTTGCATTCTCCAGCACAATTGCACCCAAAGTCACCCCGATATGGTTTTCATGTCCGAAACCATTTTGGAAAACAAGGGCACCACTAGCATTGCTCAGAAATGCGGCTTCCAAGGCTGTCTCCCGGTCTCCAGACAAAGCCAATCTAGGGGACTCTGTCTCCTATGGAAGGATCATCTCAATGTCAGGATCTTGTCTTTTTCCTCGCACCACGTGGCTGCGACTGTTCAAGCAGACCACACCCCGCCATGGACCTTTGTGGGATTCTATGGCTGGTAGGCCCATAATGAGAAGGAGAAATCTTGGGATCTCCTCTGCAAACTTCGTCATGAGCTTCCAAGCCCTATTATATTCGGTGGAGACTTTAATGAGATTATGTTCCATAAGGAAAAAAGAGGTAGAAATGTCCGACACACTTCTTCGATGCCAAATTTCAAGGATGCGGTCACTAGGACGGACCTGGTCGATTTTGGATACACTGGCAATCCCTTCACATGGTTCTGAGGTAATACGGATGACACACGCATCGCCGAGAGACTTGACAGATTTCTGGGATCAAGAGATTGGATAAATCTCTTCAGCATGTTCCACATCGTCCACATGACGCTCAACTATTCAGACCACTGCCCAATTTTTATTGACTGTACTCAAGGTGAACGCATCAAACAACCTTGTAGACCCTTCAGAATTGAAAGCTTTTGGTTAAATGAACGGGAATGCGAAGATATAGTAAGAGCAAGCTGGAATATCACTCACGAAGATATTGGCCTCAATCTCCAAAAGGTCGCATCCGATCTGAGTTATTGGAGTAACAAGAAATTCCGTCATCATGAGTGGCACTGTGCTTTCCTCCAAAGGAAACTTCACAACCTACTCAAGAAACCCCCATCCAGTTTCACTATTGACATGATTGGAGCCACTCAAAGAGAGCTGGACGTGACTCTGCGTGTGAAAGAAATATTTTGGGCTATGCGGGTGCGGGATACCCACATCTCAGAAGGGGATGCCAATACTCGGTATTTTCAGCAGAAATCATTAGCGAGGCGCCGGAAAAATTTTATAAATTGCATCTCACAATCAGATGAAAGCAAAGTCTTTGATACCAAGGGAATTCACGAAGCTTTGACATTTTACTTCTGGAACTTCTTCAATTCAGGAACTCCATTCATTGCGGCTGAAGTGGAAGAATGTATCCGACCAATGATCACCGAGGAGATCAATCGGTAGCTCTCCAAAGATGTGTCGGATGAAGAGATAAGCCTGGCTCTGAAGCAGATTCACCCCACGAAGGCCCCGGGACCAGACGGATTCCACGCCCTATTCTTTAAACAATACTGGAACATCATCAGTCCCGACATATGCAAAATGATAAGGAATATATGGGCCGGGAAACACAAGTATTGCCGCCATCAATGAAACTATCCTCATCCTCATTCCCAAAATTAAGAAGCCCCATGCAGCCCCTGATTTTAGCCCTATCAGCCTATTCAATGTCACGTACAAGATCTTCTCTAAGATCCTTGTTAATAGGCTGTTACCGTGGTTTCCTGATATTATCTCAGAAAACCAGAGTGCCTCCGTTGCCAAGATGCTGATAACTGATAACACAATTGTGTCCCATGAAGTGTTTCACTCTATGAAAACACGCTCCAATGCGAAAAGAGGAACCATGGCCTGGAAGCTGGATATGACCAAGGATTACGATAAAGTGGAATGGAACATCCTCAAAATTGTGATGCTGAAAATGGGTTTCTGCACTAAGTGGACAGATATGATCAAGCAATGCATCTCGACCGTCTCTTTTAGAATATGGTTCAATGGGGAGCTCACTCAAGGATTTTTTCCATCACGCGGCCTGTGTCAGGGAGATCCCCTCTCCTCATTTCTCTTCATTTTGGTGGTTGATGCCTTTTCTAACCTTTTATCCAGGGCCGCATCCACTAAAACTATTCATGGGGCAAAGGTCTGTTACGTAAGTCCACCAGTGTCGCACCTTTTTTTCGCCGACGACTGCCTCCTTTTCTCCAGAGAAACTATTAATGAATGGAAGGTGATCAGCCATGCGATCCACCAGTACGAGAGGGCGTCTGGACAACCAATCAATCACAAAAAATCAGAGATCTCTTTCAGTGCAGGGGTGCCTCGCCCCAAGAGAGATGAACTCTGTACAGTAGTTGGCATACATATGGTTGAGAAACACCAAAAGTGTCTTGGGCTACCCACGGTAATTGGTCGGTCCAAAAAAGAAATTTTCGTATCTCTTGTGGACAGGATTGAGAAGAAAATTCAAGGTTGGACCCCAAAAAGAATCTCAAAAGCAGGCAAAGAGACCCTCATTAAAGCTGTCATCCAGTATATCCCAAGCTATTTTATGTCCCTGTTTAAGATCTCGGTGGCCATCATTAACCAGATCCATACACGCAGGACCAACTTCTGGTGGGGGAAAAACGATGGAAGAAACAGACCCCACTGGATGGCCTGGGGGAAACTTTGCATCCCTAAGTTTGAGGGAGGGATGGGATTCTGGAATCTTCTGCTCTTTAACGATGCACTGTTGGCAAAGCAAGGATGACGCCTTATTAACCATCCATCATCCCTATGTGCGTGGGTTTTACGAGCTAAGTACTTTCCCCACACGGAATTCCAGGTTTCCTCACTTGGCCCGCGTCCTAGCTTCCTTTGGAGAATCATTTGGGGGTCCCGAAAGCTCTTGGAAAAAGAACTGGGATGGAGGATTGGGGATGACTCATCTTTCAACATATGGTCTGACCCATGGCTGATTGATACGGTAGGTATGTGGGCTACATCCCACGCACAACCAAGCTTTGAAGACGCCACCGTTAGAAGCCTCCTTTCCGACCAAGGAACAGGGTGGTGTGTGGATAAGATTTTTGGATGGTTTAACGAAAGAGACCAAAGAATTATCCTAAGCATCCCCTGGGTCCCTGACGCAGGCCCTGGCCATCTCTTCTGGTGCAATGACATATCGGGTGAATACACGGTGAGAACCGGATACAGGCTTGCTCTTGGAAACCACTCAACCGACCGGAACGAGGGGCCATGGAAATCGCTGTGGATGCTCAACGTCCCCCAAAAAATATGTCACTTTTGGTGGAAGGTATGCATGGGCACCCTCCCAACAATGAGCCTTCTCGCGTACTGACATATGTCCAATACCGCTTTCTCCCCGTTTTTCCCAAACATCTCAGAGACCCCATTGCATGCCATCATTCACTGCCCGAAAGCTAAGGAAATCTGGAATAAATGGGACCCAACCCCAGATGCATCACTAGATACGGCTTCTGACCTCCCCGCTCTCCCGGTGCGATAGTGCTACTCTCTCTCAGCGGCTAAAGCAGGGTCATTCTGCACCCTGGCTCGGATCATCTGGGTACGGCGTAACGATGCTGTTTTCCACCACAGGCATAAACCTCCTAAATTCTGGATAGATCGGGCCACCTCATGGATAGAGGGATGGAATCACCACAATGTACATCAAATGTCTGATGCTCCCCCCTCCTGCCCCCCTTATTGGAACCCCCCAATGGAAGGTGTTCTTAAGATCAACGTGGACGCGTCTCTCTCAAAGGATGGACTTGTCTCCCTTGGTCTCCTGGCCCGAAATCATCTGGGACAAATCATCGCAGCAAAGTATGAATCACATGTTATGTCTTCTTTTCATTGATAAATATCAATCTTGTTTTTTTATTTTATGGTTTTAACCAATCAATTATTTTCAATAATTTTATTTATTTAAGTTAAGTTTTAATTTTACATTCAATTTATGCAATTTTTAATTTTTAAAGGACCCCGTTGTTTCTTTCCTTTTATTCCAATAGGTAGCCCTTTATTTGTTCTATGGTAGCCTCTTTTACTATATGTGATGGTAACTTGTTCTATTTAACTGCATTAGTGACCTTTTGTCACCGGTGACCCTTTTAAATTTCAAGTATTAGTAACCATTCATTCTAGGGTTTTTTTTTTAAATAATTTTTTTTAAAAAAAAATATTTTTTAAAAACAGGCTAGGTTAAAAAAAATTTCGAAAATACGCCACAAAGGAGGCATCCTTGATGCCACCTTTGGGCTCGGGTGAAAGGCGGCATCCTAGATGCCGCCTTTCCCATAAAACAGAAAAAAAAAATCTTGAATTTATTTTTATTTTTTATTTTTTTTGTTTATATATATATATATATAAACAAAACAAAACAAAAAAACACAAAAATAAAATTTTCAGCAGAATTTATCCGCTATTTAAAATCCAGCAGTACTGTCATTACAGCAATCTGGATTCTGACAGAAGCTCTCACCCAGTGCTCCTTTTTATAAGAGAGCTTACCCTGGAAATCATTCTGCATTTCCGATGTGGGATTCTGGTTCTCCATTTCCTGCACAGAACATTCTGCATTTCCGATGTGGGATTCTGTTTCAAGTACGTGACTTTGAAAGACTATAAAATATAAACTATAAGGCCAATATAAATGAAATTTTAAATATTGATTAAACATATAATAAATAGTTGAAAACAAAAAGAATTTCCTCAAAAATGTTGATGAAAAATAATCTATAACCTTTCAAAACCGCCTACTTGAAACTTAAAAATGTTTCAAATACGTGAATTTGAAAGACTGTAAAATTTAAACTATAAACCAAATATAATTGAAACTTTAAACATTGATTAAACATATAATAAATAGTTGAAAACAAAAGAAATTTCCAAAAAAAATGTTGATGAAAAGTAATTTATAAGCTTTCAAAACCGCATACTTGAAACATAAAATTTTTCAAGTGTGTGAATTGGAAAGACCATAAAACATAAAATAGAAGGCCAATATTAATGAAACGTTAAACATTGATTAAACATATAAGAAATAGTTGAAAACAAAAGCAATTTCCAAAAAAATGTTAATGAAAAATAATTTATAAGCTTTCAAAACCGCCTACTTGAAACTTAAAAATGTTTCAAGTACGTGACTTTGAAAGATTATAATTATATTACTAATTAACTAATTAATTATTATATAATTAATAGTTATATTAATAATTAACTAATTAATTATTATATAAGTAATAATTAATGAGTAATAATTAATAATTAATAATTTAATGAGTAATAACTAATAATTACTAATTAAATAATTATTTAACTAATTAATTATTATATAAGTAATAATTAATGAGTAATAATTAATAATTACTAATTAAATAATTATTTATTATATTGTTAATAATTATATAATTAATCATTATATTACTAATTAAGTATTATATAAATAATAAATAATAATTAATAGTTATAATGAATAATTATAATGAATAAATATATTACTAATTAACTACTTATTTATTATCAAATAATTTTTAATAATTACTAATGAATAATTATAATGAATAATTATATTACTAATTAACTATTATATAATTAATTATTATTAATATTAATTTAATAGTTAAATAAATTATTATATGTTTAATCCATGTTTTATCTTTAAATTATATCGGTTTTATAGTTTATATTTTAATCTTTCAAAACCGCATACTTTAATCATTTTAAGTTTCAAGTAAGTGGTTTTGAAAGCTTATAAATTATTTTTCATGAACATTTTTTACGAAATTCTTTTTATTTTCGACTATTTTTTATATGTTTAATCCGTGTTTTATGTTTCATTTATATCGGTCTTATAGTTTATATTTTATAGGCTCTCAAAGTCACGTGCTTGAAACATTTTTAAGTTTCATGTTGGTCGTTTTGAAAGCTTATAAATTATATTTCATCAATATTTTTTACGAAATTCTTTTTATTTTCAAATATTTGTTTTATTTTTAATTCATGTATTAATTTTCATTTATATTGGTCATATACATTATATTTTATAAGCTTTCAAAATCACGTACTTGAAACTTCTTATGTTTAAAGTAAGTGGTTTTGAAAGCTTATAAATTATTTTTTATCATCATTTTTTTATGATTTTTTTTTTGTTTTCAACTATTTTTAATATGTTTAATCCATGTTTTAAGTTTCATTTATATTGGCCTTATAGTTTATATTTTATAGTCTTTCAAAGTCACGTACTTGAAACAGAATCCCACATCGGAAATGCAGAATGTTCTGTGCAGGAAATGGAGAACCATAATCCCACATCGGAAATGCAGAATGATTTCCAGGGTAAGCACTCTTATAAAAAGGAGTCATGGGTGAGATCTTCTGTCAGAATCCAGATTGCTGTAATGACAGTACTGCAGTACATTCTGCATTTCCGATGTGAGATTCTGTTTCAAGTACGTGACTTTGAAATACAAAAAAATATAAACTATAAGGCCAATATAAATGAAATTTTAAACATTTATTAAACATATAATAAATAGTTGAAAACAAAAAGAATTTCCTCAAAAATGTTGATGAAAAATAATCTATAACCTTTCAAAACCGCCTACTTGAAACTTAAAAATGTTTCAAATACGTGAATTTGAAAGACTGTAAAATTTAAACTATAAACCAAATATAATTGAAACTTTAAACATTGATTAAACATATAATAAATAGTTGAAAACAAAAGAAATTTCCAAAAAAATGTTGATGAAAAGTAATTTATAAGCTTCCAAAACCGCATAGTTGAAACTTAAAATTTTTCAAGTGTGTGAATTGGAAAGACCATAAAACATAAAATAGAAGACCAATATAAATGAAACGTTAAACATTGATTAAACATATAAGAAATAGTTGAAAACAAAAGCAATTTCCAAAAAAATGTTAATGAAAAATAATTTATAAGCTTTCAAAACCGTCTACTTGAAACTTAAAAATGTCTCAAGTACGTGACTTTGAAAGATTATAATTATATTACTAATTAACTAATTAATTATTATATAATTAATAGTTATATTAATAATTAACTAATTAATTATTATATAAGTAATAATTAATGAGTAATAATTAATAATTAATAATTTAATGAATAGTTATAATTAATATTTATATTACTAATTAATAATTAATAATTAGTAATTACTTATTAATAATTATTAATTACTAATTACTAATTATAATGAATAATTATAATAAATATTTATAATACTAATTAACTAATTAATAATTAATAATTAATAATTACTAATTACTAATTAGTTAGTTATAATTATTAATTGTATTTCTAATTAACTAAATATTTATTATATATGTAATAATTATATTACTAATTAATTATTATATAATTAATGATAATATTACTAATTAACTAATTAATTATGACATATTTAATTATTAATAATTACTAATTAATAATTAAAAATTATAATGAATAAATGTAATTAAAAATTATATTACTAATTTACTAATTAATTGTTATATAATTAATAATTATATAACTAATGAACTAACTAACTATTATATAATTAATTATTAATAATTAATAATTAATAATTATAATGACTAATTGTAATTAATATTTATATTACTAATTAACTAATTAATAATTAATAATTACTAATTACTAATTACTAATTAATAATTAATAATTATAATGAATAAATGTAATTAAAAATTATATTACTATTTTAGTAATTTATTATTATATAATTAATAATAATATTACAAATTAACTAACTAATTTTTATATAATTAATTATTATTAATTACTAATTAATAATTATAAAGAATAATTATAATTAAAAATCATATTACAAATTTACTAATTAATTATTATAATGAATAATTATAATTAAAAATCATATTACAAATTTACTAATTAATTATTATATAATTAATAATATTATTATTAATTAACTAATTAATTTTTACATAATTATCTATTAATAATTACTAATTAATAATTATAATTACTTATTATAATTAATTATCTTATTTATAATTAACTAATTAATTATTATATAATTAATAATGATATTACTAATTAAATAATTATTTATCATATAGTTAATAATTATATAATTAATCATTATATTACTAATTCAGTATTATATAAATAATAAATAATAATTAATAATTATAATGAATAATTATAATGAATAAATATATTACTAATTAACTACTTATTTATTATAAAATAATTTTTAATAATTACTAATGAATAATTATATTACTAATTAACTATTATATAATTAATTATTAATAATATTAATTTAATAGTTAAATAAATTATTATATGTTTAATCCATGTTTTAACTTTAAATTATATCGGTCTTATAGTTTATATTTTAGTCTTTCAAAACTGCATACTTTAATCATTTTAAGTTTCAAGTAAGTGGTTTTGAAAGCTTATAAATTATTTTTCATGAATATTTTTTACGAAATTCTTTTTATTTTCGACTATTTGTTATATGTTTAATCTGTGTTTTATGTTTCATTTATATCGGTCTTATAGTTTATATTTTATAGGCTTTCAAAGTCACGTGCTTGAAACATTTTTAAGTTTAATGTTTGTCGTTTTGAATGCTTATAAATTATATTTCATCAATATTTTTTACGAAATTCTTTTTATTTTCAAATATTTGTTTTATGTTTAATTCATGTATTAAGTTTCATTTATATTGGTCATATACTTTATATTTTATAAGCTTTCAAAATCACGTACTTGAAACTTTTTATGTTTAAAGTAAGTGGTTTTGAAAGCTTATAAATTATTTTTTATCATCATTTTTTATGATTTTTTTTGTTTTCAACTATTTTTTATATGTTTAATCCATGTTTTAAGTTTCATTTATATTGGCCTTATAGTTTATATTTTATAGTCTTTCAAAGTCACGTACTTGAAACAGAATCCCACATCGGAAATGCAGAATGTTCTGTGCAGGAAATGGAGAACCAGAATCCCACATCGGAAATGCAGAATGATTTCCAGGGTAAGCTCTCTTATAAAAAGGAGCCCTGGGTGAGAGCTTCTGTCAGAATCCAGATTGTTGTAATGGCAGTACTGCTGGATTTTAAATAGCGGATAAATTCTGCTGAAAATTTTATTTTTGTGTTTTTTTTTGTTTTGTTTTGTTTATATATATATATATATATATAAACAAAACAAAACAAAAATAAAAATAAATTCAAGAAAAAATATTTTTTTTCTGTTTTATGGGAAAGGCGGCATCTAGGATGCCGCCTTTCACCCGAGCCCAAAGGCGACATCAAGGATGCCGCCTTTGTGGCGTATTTTCGATATTTTTTTTAACCTAGCCTGTTTTTAAAAAATATTTTTTTAAAAAAAATTATTTAAAAAAAAAATCCTATAACTTCACTGGTTCCCTTTTTATTATCATTTTCTCTCTATCGATGACCCTTTTTCTCCTACAGTAACCATCTATTTTATTGCAACTGTGTCCTTTTTTTACCGTATCAGTGACCTTCATTTTATTCTATCGGTGACCTCCTCACCGTTCTTTGTCCCTCACCGATAGAGATACTTTCTTTTCTCCCGTACTTAATTCCCTCACTCACCATTGTTCAGCCCTCAATCACGCAAACACTGATACTCTGTTTGTCTCTTCCATTTCTTCACCTGCAGCGATTCCAACCTCCATTCGAAACACAAAAGCAGTATTAATTTAACCAAAAATAGATTCACTCAAAAAAATTGAACAACATCTTCTGTAACCCTAGATCTTATGATTCCAGCTGCCACCACACTGCAGATCCGAGGAGTATGAGTAGCGTCGCTCTCCATCCAGACTATTTAGCCATAACCGCTTTGGAGGATAAAATGCCACAACAACCGAGACACAATTCACCAGTGTCTCGCCTCTGCTTCTCTGAACCGTTCTCTTCCACATCAAACACTATACACACTTAAACCAGACATGGATCAGTTTAGACTCAAAGCACACATAAACTAACACCGAAAACTACACAACAAATTTAGATCTGAAAATCATAATTTTTTCATCTCCGCACCGTTGATCCTCAGAACTCACTGATGAGGAAGTCTTGTTTTTCACTGCCGTTGGTGAGGGTTGTTGAGACCGAGATTTGAGGAGGTTGTGGCTACCGATCCTGAACCTCCATGTTGGCCGCTGAAACCGAATCTGATGCCAAGAACCGAGAAAGATGCCACAAATAAGAACAGGTTGTTCGTCGCTGGAGAGAGGCTGATCTGCATCTATTGAAGAGGGGAGTCCGCTGGATCCGTACAAAGCTGCACCACCCGCAGGAGCGGAGTTCGACGCCGCTGGACCCGATCACGTCATTGCTGGATTATAGGAGAAGGCAGCCGAACCCTCCCCTAGTTTTGGGCGCCGAGATTGGGGGGGGGGGGGATTAAGATTAGTTTAATTAAAAAATAAATAAAATAACAAACAAACAAATTATTAAATAATAAAATAATTATAACATGTTTAATTAATTAATGACTAATAATAATTTAACTAAAAGATTAAACTAATTTAATTAACTAATTAAACTAAATTTTAATTAAATTTAAATTTTATAAAATAATTTTAATGTTTTTGATTTTAGTCTAATTTAGGAATCTAGTTATGTTATACAATCAATTTTTTTAATACATACAATAATTATATTAATTAATATAAATTAAATATGTAATAATTTTATTTAATTAAAGATTAATAGTAAAATAATAACTAAAATATTAATATTTATTCTAGTAAATAATAATTATAAACTTAAGTATTTATTAATCAACATAAATGAACTTTTTATTTTTAATTTAATTTAAAAAATAACTATAATATATTATTTATTTTCATAGTGTTTTACACATTCTTTTATCTTCTACTGTGCATGTTCATTCAATATGCAGGAAAATATCCATATTCATATAACTATCTCAGCGGGAGTTAGGTACGTGAGAAAAACCAGTGCGACATGTTTGTCGCGAAAAAACGCACGTGTGTGGTGCATATGTCAAGGGATTTTGAAGTCGGTGGGAAAGGTTCTGTGAAAAGAAGTAGAAGGCAGTGAGTACTTAAGGTAGAGAATGCATCAGATTTTGGTGGGGGGATCATTCTCTTTCCACGAAGACACCAGATTTAAGAGCAAATACCCAGGAGAAGCACTGGAGATAAGCTGGAGGCTAAGGAGCCCAAAGGCAGAGAATCACTTGGGGAATTCTTCTTCCCTCAGTCCTTTATTTCTTTACTCTATTCTTGGATGTTTTTCACTTATTTAATCATGATGATCAAAGGATGAGATTTATTATCTCGAGAATTTAATTCTTCTGGTAAATCTTTTAGACTTCATCATTCACTTTACATTTTTCAAAATCATAATCAATCGACAAGATCGAATTATGATTCTCTATTTAGTTTCTTCACACCTAAATTGTTCTCTAAATTCATAAATTCAAGATAAACTGGAGAGGTAGTTCTTGGTTACTTATATTTAAGCGTTAATGTCTTTAACTTTGTAAATTTACGGTGAGTTTATTTCCAGATGTTATCCTTTTATAACTGTCAAGCAGTTCGACTGATTTTGGAGTGGAGAACTCCTAAAGTCAGTCTTCTAGGTGTTGAGTTTCTTGGTGAGGGAGAATTTTCACCTTTTCTTGAGGTATTATTCAATAAAGTGTAGTGGGGAAGATATCCTTTAAACTAGTAGTTTGGAATTCTCCAGTATTATATTTGTTCTAATCCTTGGACCTCAATGATTTATTTTAAATTTTTTTTCTCTAATATGTTTCTAGATTCTGTTATAATAATGAATATTTTTTCTAGCTAAACCGTATAGTTCAAGGATAAATTGAAGTTCCATTGGTTATCATTTAATTCTCTCTTCACTCAATAATTTTGATGATTTTAGTATTGATCGGTGAGATCAATTTTGAGTTCATCAAATTGCTTATACCAAAAAAAATTACTTTTCAAAACATCATAATCAAATGGAGAGGTTGATCGTGGATACACCTTTCAAAAAATAATAAATTCTTAAGAATTCATGACATATGGTGAGTCTGTCCTATTTTTATTTTCAAAATGTTCATAGATGATTTATTTTGGAGTGGAAAACTCCAGAATAGATTGACTAGTGTGACTTAACTCTTGGAGAGGGAGGTAATTAATACTCTTATTATGGAAATTTTAATATCTTTTAAGTGAATTTAAATACCTCTAAAACTAGTTGTATGGATATTTTTCCCCAGGAAATAAATTCCGGTCATTGATTTATCAGTGTTCAATATTTTAGTGGTTCGTAGTTTTCAATTTGTTTTTTTATTTCATCATAGTCAAGATCAAAAACACAAAATAAATCAATAATATCAACTCTGCTTAAAAATTTTACTAAATAAAAAGATAAAAATGTAAAAAAATATAGAGTATCCACTCCACTGTAGAAAACAGTGGGCTTTTTGAAGGTTTTTAGAAGAATAGTGGTTAGAATTGCCTTCCACGTGGGATCGACCCTACTTTCCACATATAAAGTAGTTAGTAGGATTAGAAATTTTAAACTTTGACTGACTTCAATGATAGTAGAGATCAAGTTTTTGGAACTGTTTCCCAGGAGGGCTGTTGAGACCGAGATTGGAGAAGGGTGTCACTACCGATCCCGAGCCTCTTTGTTGGTCACTAAAACCGAAGCCGATGCCAAGAACTGAGAAAGTCATCACTGATAAGAAGAGGTTGTTCATCGCTGGAGAGAGGCCGAGATGCAACTGTTGAAGAAGGGATTCCACTGGATTCATTCCACACCACACCACCCATAGGAACCGAGGTCGATGCCGCAAGACCCAATCGCGTTGTTGCTAAATTAGAGGAGAAGGTAGGTGAACCCTCCCCAAGTTTTGTGCACCGAGATTGGTGGGGGGAATGAAATTTGTTTAATTAAAAAATAAATAAAAGAACAAACAAAAGGCAAATATGTAAAAAATAAATAATTTTTTTATTATAAATTAATGACTAATAGTAAATTAACTAAAATATTAAACAAATTATATTAACTA
Organism: Viscum album; assembly: GCA_963277665.1. Classification (NCBI taxonomy): domain Eukaryota; kingdom Viridiplantae; phylum Streptophyta; class Magnoliopsida; order Santalales; family Viscaceae; genus Viscum; species Viscum album. Next base: position 433,093,297 of record OY728139.1, read on the forward strand.
ATTAAACTAAATTGTAATTTAATTTAACTTTTATAAAACAATATTAAATTAGTTGATTTTAATCTAATTTAGGAATGTAACTAAGTTATATTAACAAATTTATTTAATACTTACATTAATTTAATTAATTAAAATATAATAAACACATAATAATTTTATCTAATTAAATATTAATAATAAATTAATAACTATAATATTAATATTTTATCTATTAAATAATAATTATCAACATAAGTATTTATTAATCAACTTTAACTAACTTTTTAATTTAACTTTATTTAAAAAAATAACTATAATATATTATTTATTTTCATAGTTTTTTATAGATTCTTTTATTCTCCAATGTGCGGGTTCAGTCAAGATAAGGGAACATGTCCATATTCACTTAACTAACTTAGTAGGAGTTAGTTATGTGAGAAAAAGTACCGCGACATGTATGTCGTGAAAAAACGCATATGTGCGGTGCATATGTGAAGGTATTTTGAAGTCAGTGAAAAATGTTCGGTGACAAGCAATAGAATATAGTGGGTACTTAAGATGAGAAAGAAGAAGATTTTGGTGGGGCTCATTCTCTTTCCACAAACATAGCAGATTCAAGAGTGGATACCCGGGAGCAGCACTGGAGACGAGCTGGAGGCTAAGGAGCCCGATGGTATAACATCACTTAGGAAGTTCCTCTTCCCTATGTCCATTATTTTTGTACTCTGTTCTTGGATGTTTTTCCCTGATTTAATAAAGATGATCAAAGGATGAATTTTCTTATCTCGAGAATTCAATTCAACTGGTCAATCTTCTAAACTTCTTCATGTACTATACATTTCTCAGAATCATAATCAATCGGTGAGATTAATTAATGATTCTCTGTTTAGTTGCATCCCACCTCAATTGTTTTGTAAATTCATAAATTCAATATCAAATGGAGAGGTAGTCCTTGGATACTTTTATTGAAGCGTTAATGTCTTTAACTATGGATGTTTATGGTGAGTTTATTTCCAGATTTTTTCCTTTTATAACTATCAAGCAGTTCAATTGATTTTGGAGTGGCGAACTCTTAATGTAAGTCATTTGGGTGTTGAGTTTACTGGTGAGATGACTTTTCACCTTTTTTGTGGTATGATTCAATAAAGTGTAGGGGGGAGATATCCTATAAACTAGTAGTTTGGAATTCTCGAGTATTACATTTGTTCTTCTCCTTCGATATCGCTGGTTTATTTTAATATTTTGTTCTCTTATGTTAGTTTTACAATTGTTCATAGTTCATCAGTATAATAGTAAATGATTTAGTATCTTGCTAACATGTGTATCTTTACATCATTATTAAATAAAATTACAAAAAAAAATGTAAAGTAAAACAAAATTTAAATATGTTTACCTCATTGCTGACAACAATGAGGTTTATAGATTTAAAAACATAGAATTCACTCATCTGCCTTCTTTGTGGATCGATCATGAACCACTATGTTAGTTTAGGTTAAAAAATGTAATTTTGAGTGCCACGACTACCTCCGGACACATCAAAGAACACCCTATTAAAATGTTATTCCTTCAAATAAATCCCATGCAACCAAAAATTTCATTAATTTAATGAACAACACTAATGAAATTTAAATGATCAATAATTCATTATTGGATGTAACCCATTTTATAGAAACAAATATCTCATGAATGATGGAACCCAATGCATCATTGAAGATTATTATTAGCAAATAATTGATCAGACATCATAAGACAATTCATGATAGTAAAATGTAAATAATCAATATAAAACACCACTCAATCATAAAAATAAAAACAATACATAGACAACACAACATCCATGACCAATGTAAAAGATGAAACAAAAGGATTCTTACCTTGATTGATGAACTATAACCACAACATTTGATAAATCACTAAATTAATGATCCTAAAGTAGAAGAGATCGCCAATTTATCCCAAACTCACTTAGATTTTTGATAGGATTAATGTTGAATGAATTAAATGAAAATTATCCATTAAGAAGACTATAAAATATTAGGCTTTAGATTTACATTTCATGTATTAATTACATGATGTGTAATCCCACAAGTTAAAAATATGTTGAAAAACATGTCGGCTATAAAAAAATAAAAACTTTTACCATTAGATTATGTAATCCTAGTACATGACATGTAATCCTCTCACACCATAAACTAGACTTGTATAGTATTAACATAAACAAATAGCCAAATTTTAAACATTATAATAGATGTCAATAGACAGAAAAAAACAAACAACCCATCATGATTTCATCACTGATTCCCCCACCCCCCATGGTGTTGGATCTTCCCTATATTCTTTTGGTTTGGATTGTAGCCTTGAGTGATGATTCTGAATCCAACAAACCTGTGTTTTCTTTCTAGTGGAATCTCTTTTTTATGTGAACGAATCTTGCATACCTGAGTGGTGTTGAAGTGATCTGGTTCCTGGAGAAATTTGGTTTTTTCGTTTCTATCTTCAGAGCGGCAAGGGAGAGGATCATGTTTTGGTGCCATGACGATTATCCGAGTTATGTATTTATCTTTAGATATAATTTTAGTTGCATAGAGGGTGGATTCATCTTCCATCTGGTTTATATTTTCTAGTGATGTTGAAGTCTATGTTCTTGGTTTGTCACACTTCACCAACATGGAAATATTCATCACTGGGATGAAATTCGTTCATCTTAATCCACTTTTTTTATCGGTGATTCATCCAAGATGTTAACATTTCAAGATTCTATTTTGGGTCATTTATATTTTCATTCTATTCATGGTGGTGAGGTGTGTTTCTTTGTTCTAATGGATTGGTGGATCTATTGGTAACAAAATTTTCATCGTCGAGCAATAGTGGATGATGGTGTCTTTGAAAGGTGTGATATTTGCCTATGCCGCTGCACCAAGCACAAGGTGTTAGTCTCAATGAATACGATTAAAATGTCTGAGAGTTATGGGACCATGTTTGATGGGATGTGGTTGTGGTGCTTGAGGTGTTTTTATTTGAGGTGCTGGCCAAGTCTAACCACGTAGTTGTAGTGGGATGGCTTTGCGATAGGCCGACCAAGTTTTAGCTTCCTATATTATATTGATAATTGGATTTAGATGATCTATTATATTTTGTGTGGTATATTCAGTAACATGACTTGGTTAATGGTGGTTTTTTTGTAAATAATCCCTCTTAAAATTAAAGAGTCATTATGAAAATTTAAAAAATATTAATTGATTAGAACAACAAGTAAAGGACACAACTAACTTATCATTGATTTCCATCCCACATCTGATGGATATCCTATCTTCACTACTACAATACAAGGACTAGAGTAATAAATTTTCCATAAAATACCTTATCACGGTTCTCCAAAAGATGAACTTCCTACTCAACCATAGTTGTGTCAAGATCAAAGTTGATATCCTCCCATCCAATCACATGGGACCTATATGGTCGATACCTCCTCAAATAGGAATCATAAGACACATCCTGGATTGATTTCAAACTAGATGATAACTGAAACTAAAATAAAACCATTCCCAGTTTTCCAATGATATCAAGGGGGCCCATAAACCTTGGTTCTATCATACAATACATATGTAAGAACTCAGTTCTTATTTGAGGTACATATAATGATTCTTCAATCAATACTATATTTTATTACTTTTATATAACCTATTGTGGATGTTGTTTTGGTCATGGGAGGTCCGTAGTTGTATAAGGCTCATTTGAATTCAAAAACCAAATATATTAGAGTGTTCTGGTCCTGCTTCATGGTTAGAAGAAATCGTGTGGGTTAGTTTGTACGGTTAAGCTAACATTGCGAGAGGATGCAGTAACAACCACACTATTTCTAGATAGCATGTGGTAGAATCTACACAACCATGACATAGGTCTACAGATATTATAGACCATGTCAAATACCATAAATATGGTTAGCCAAGCTATGCTAGGTAACCGTGTGAGTGCCCCATTCTCTCACATATATTCGTGCAGATAAACCACGCGACCCAAATCTTTTTCGTAAAATGACTTTTTTTTCTGGGAAATGTATTTAATGTAATACATTCTTCTCCCTCCTTAATTTGATAACATGATAACCATGGGAGAGTTCCCTTTTCATAGTATTATCACTTTTTATGTACCGTCTTCATTCGACCTCTGAATCGACTTTATGTCATTCCATTAGATACAAAATATTGAGTCATCGATTCATTTTTAGCCATTCTTCATTCATTGGAACAATAGTTTCTCTATTTATATTTTGTCTCATATGCCCTAATATACCATTCTTCATCCATTCTTCATATTTTTCCCAAATCATTGTCAATCAGATATTGATACTGGATGATCTGTCTAGCATGAGCTAAGGTATGTTGTATTGTTTCTTTTGTAAATTATTAAGCTGATTATATATGCTAGAGTGTAACATGCCCATTTTTGGTGCATCGTCTTGATTTTTAAATAATACATGTAGTTGGATATTATTTTTCAGGTAATAATATATGGGTTTCAAAGCATGTAATTAGTTTTTTACCTGAACTGAGGGCCACCCCATGGGAGAGAGCCCAGTTTGACCATTTTATGGTCATTTGGCCTAGGGTACCAATAAGGAATTCCATGAATTATGATTCTTGGGTTATTTATTTTTTAATTTGTATTAAATAGAATTTCCAAGATACTATATGTCTTTTGAATTGGATAAAGGTGTGCGATAGATAATTTTCTCCTTGACCCATCTTTATTCTTATGCTTCTTTATGCATGTTTGGTCCATTTATCTCCGACTACGAACCTTACCACATGAGTTAGGTTATGAAAAAACCTTGTAATATTTTGGATTACATGACAATAATTGAATTATTTACATTCCCATGTGAGTTTTTATAGGCCAAGACTTATAGGTTGGCCCTAGAATTAGACAAAATTAGTAGCGAGATGTATATTAGATGCTTTTGGTGTTGACCCTGGCATTGCTAATGAATTGTTAAATTGAAATAATTGAGGATAATTAATATATAGAATTGGGTGAATAATATATTATATTTATAATTCCATAGATGTTCTTATATTTATATTGTTCCTTGTACCCTTGAGTAATCCTTTGATTCCTTAGAATTCATTGGATGAGCTCAATGGATTTGTTCATAATATTATTTAGCGAGTGAACCATGGACACCATGGATGGGATCATAGAGGATATCTACAAAAATTATAAGTGAATCATGCATCTATATATCATTCCATGGACAGGATCAAGAGGCAAGGACTGTATGTCAACATTTATAATTTGGGTTAGCTATTAGGATTCCAAGGAATGGCTCATTTGACATGGAATTACCATAATTTCTCGTGATACCAGGCTCCCATAAGGTTCTATAGGATATGATTATAGTTTATTAGTGGATTTTCACCTGGAGTGATGCTTTAGTTATATTATAGGAATTTTCAGGATGAGCTTGTGTAATATTGTATATTGAAATTGATTAAGATGTGTCTTCCAAGAGAAACCAGAATCATGGATTTAGTATTTACATATTCTTGCATAGATGTCCTTCTAAGGAATATGTGGTGCTTACAGTTACAAAAGATATTCAAGGCATAGGCTGGATATCGATAATTTTAACAGTAAATGTAATTGAATTATCATTTAACTGGAAATGGAATGTAAATGGAAAATTGTTTTTATAGGACTGTTTAATTTGGAGTACATCATAGCTTACTTCATTCACAATTTTAAATTACCTATTACATATATTCACTAAACGATTGGCATAGACCATAGGTATTTTACTACAAATATTTATTCTGACAATATCTTTGGGACATCATTTGGAACAACCAAATTATGTGGTTGCATGTTTTGATAAGTTATAGCTTCCACCTACTGGTACTTAATATACTATTTTGGAAGAGGAGGCATGGGAATAAGAAGTAGAATTCAATATTTATGGGATAATTTTGTCCTTTTTTTAGTATTTTCAACATTTTTATTATATATCAAATCATTTTAAATTGTTTTGTGGTTTAAAATAGAATCATGTAACATGATGCATCTATTGTATGATATTACTTCTGGTTATTTATATTATCAGTCTTCCACTATTTATTTCTGTTGTGTGGAATTACTACTTCCTTGTAATTTTTTATATTATGCTATGTTATAGACTGCCAATGTTGGCATAGTCTTCTCATTGTCACCGGCTTGGACCTCATTGGTAGTCACCAGTCTGTGGAATTTGGGGAGATACGGTTTAGGCCATGTAAAAAAATAGGGTAGGGGAACTGTTAATTGGGATCCATTTTTGGGACATTACAAAGTAAAATCAGAGGGATCCTTTGTAGTTTTATTTACTATTTAGAGACAATAAGGATTGATAGAAATAAAATAGGACTTGGTAATAATCTATACCCATGAGTAGGTACCCTATGCATAGGGAATTGCCAAATTGCATCAAATTCAATTGTGTTTTATGGATTTTGAGCTATTATAGTTGTCTCTATTTTACCGTTGGGTGAAGCACTTGTATTAGGATGTTATTTTTGAAATGGTTATGGGATCTATTTTGATGAACCACAATGATATGAGGGTATTATATCTCATTTATCATATAGGAACTTATTAGAAATCACATACAATGAATTATTACAATTCCATTTAGGATCATTACTGATTGCATGCTATTGAGATAGGTACCATGGTTGATATGCAATTTATTATGATAGGTTTATTGGAACGTGTTATTGTTTGAATTTGATGGATTAAATGACATGTAACCTAAGGTATATGGTCCCTCATAGATTGGAATTTGGTGGATCATGTTCCAGCCTTGTATTTAATTCTTCTTACGATGTGATATAGGTGGATAAAATGATTTGATTTGCAAGGAGTTTGTGCCCCAATGATAAGAATTCAGTGTACCATTTATGACACCCATCAAGAAGGAACTGTGATAAATATAAAATGATTTTCAATTTGGGATATGAATGTGAAATTAGTTATTAATTTAAATGAATTTTAAAATCATGTTTTATTGAAATTTCTTTTGGTAGGGAACTTGACCTAACCAGACTTTAGTAGTGGGATTTTGGTAGTATCTCTATGTTGTTTTACACCTAGACCTGACCCATGGGATTGACCGTGGGGTGAGTTTTTAGAGGATGGTTTTTAGTTATCCTATTTTGTTTTGCACATTTGGGTTGAGACTTTGAAACCAAACTTAATTGAGTCATGTTCATGGATTTGTAGAGTTATGCCTCCATGATGAATTCTAGCTATACACCAAGATTGTGGTGATGATCTTACACGGGAGTTTTTTCGTCCATGAGATACCAATGGATCCTCTAGTGTTTCATGTTGAAACACCATCTATTATACTAGACGCAGTTTCTGATGCACAGTTTCATGAAGGATTTTTGTGGTTCATGAAAACCTTTTAGGGAGGACCATAGCATGAGATGTCTATGGATGATTTGGCATGGGTGTTTCAATAAGAAACATCTAACCATTTTTTTGGGGGAAGGAAGACCATAGGCTACAGAGTCATGGATAGAGGCCATGCTTTCGATATTAAATTATTTTAACACACCTCTTGGGAGGAGGTTAATGCATGCTACATATATGATGCATGATTTAGCTAAGAGATGGTGGGACATTATCACTTGGTGTAGTTTCATTGAGATACAGTATGATGATATTTTCATATACTATTCTATGATTAATACTCTCCTGAGACCCTGAGGGATGATAGATCCCAAGAGTTTATGCATCTGGAGCAGGATGCTTCCACCGTTATGGACTATTCGGGATGTTTTACTGAGCTCCAATGCTTCACACATATTCTGATGGCTCACAATGTATTAAAAGTTTCGTGATTTGATTAAGGTCTCAGAAATGAAATTAGACCCTAGGTAAATGTCATCAGGTTGACTATGATGTCTTCTATAGTGAATCAGACACTAATCACAGAGCATAACCTTAGAAAATATCGAGGTGTGAGCCTAAGAGGTTTGTCACCAAGGTCTATTAATGTCTCGGCCAACAGAAAGAAGCATCATCTAGAGAATCATTATAGTGATGTGAGATGTTAGGAAATTTCTTTCGATATCCATGTGAGTTGATACCATTGTGGAAAGATGGGGAATACAAGGCTATAGTGTCTACAGGACCCAATTGAGTGGAGATCCTGTGGCAATATAGGCTATCTTTAGTGCTTTTTCCGGATGTACGAGCTAGCGGCTAGTGAGAAAGGGTATTCACCATATCCATGTATAGGAGCAGGGTCTGTAAATTCTCACCATTTTGGGAACTATAATGCATTGTGTTGTTTAGGTCGAGGCTTTGATCATTGCAATTGTAGGTAAACCCCATGATCATAATGAAAATAGGGTGGGTTAGCTCAGTGTATCTAGGAAGTGTTACATGTGCGTGGTACATGCCATTCATATGCAGTGTAATAAAACAATTAAGAGAAGTATTCTGGATCTTCTGCTTCCATAGGTACTATTCCAGTAGTCTTGGTTTTATCTTTTTCACTTTTTTACATAATTGATTCACATAGTTTCATGTATGTTCACATTTTGGAGATCCTTGGGCTATATTTATTTACTTATGATGACTTTATAATACCAGACACTCAGTTTGGGATTATAACGGCAGGTGTCCATCAGTACAAGAATTCCCCCCTTGAGGTTAGCAGGTTTCACTTCATATGGGATCTCTATGTCCTTGTGATGAAAAGCCTTGAGAACATTCTTAGGATAGACTGTTTGATTTCCTTTCATTTTTTGATGATTTATATCATTGAATGACGAGGTTTACATCAAAATAGGGTGGATCGTTTTTACAGAAAGGTGAATAGTATGTACAGGCGAGTTGAAATGGAGTTCAACATCATGGGTTGGGTTGGATGAAAGATCATATTGCAAGTTTGTATCTAGTGGACCAGGTAACATGTTAGATGTATTTCCCTCTAGCGGTTGATTGTTTCAGTGATGTTTTATGGAAAAAAATTTCGGGTTTACCTACATTGAGTAAGGATGAGTTCTATATCGATCTAGTGATAGGATCTGCACCAGTATGTATTCCACCAAATAGTATGGCTATGATGGGGGTTCATGATCTCAAGATACAGCTAGATAACATGGAAACGCGTGGGTTAATCTAACCCAGTACTTCTATCTGGGGTTTGATTTCCCATTAAGTGAAAAAGGACGGATGATATCCTCATGTTTTTGTGGATTTTCAAAATTTGAACTGGTTGAGGGTTAAAAACCAGTATCGTCCACTATGAATAGATAAAATCTTAGACAGACTATGTGGATATCATGTTTTCTCAAAGATATACCTAAGATCAGGTTATCATCAGGTATGTGTGAGATCATCAGAAATACCTCCCACAACCCTTCATAGTAGTTATGGTATGTATGAATATCTTGTTATTCCATATAGTCTCACAAAATCACCAATGGATTTCATTGAATTGATTAAATTTGTGTTACTTACTTATATTAACTAATTTTTTTTCATGGATGATATATTGGTGTATTCTCAAAACTAAAATGAACATTACAAACATTTTGATATCATATTGAGTACACTAAGGGGAAATTAGTTATATGATAGGCCGGAGAAGTGACACTTCTAGATGGTTCATATTCAATTCTTGGGACACATAATCTAAGATACATGAGTATTAGTGGACTCAATGATGTTGAGTGAATTAGTTTCCTGGGGTCATCCCAAAAAAATATTCGAGTGGTGGATTTTCTTAGGGATGACTTGTTACTACAACCATTTCATATAAGACTTTTCAAATTTAGAATCACCATTGACGGTCCTAAATAAAAACAATATGAAATATCTATGGAAATATTTCAGTGAGATGACATTTCAGGAGATAAAAGTATGATTGAATGCATCATTGATACATATGTTCCGAGAGCTAGGAAACAGTTTCACTATGTACTATGATGCATGAGATATTGAGCTATGAGTAGTTATTTTTTTGGGTGATTGAGTCATTTTTTATGGTTCATGGCAGTTAAGGCCAGATGGGAGGAATTAATGAACTCCTGATCTTGTGTTAGCTACGATTGTTCATGTTTTATAGTATTGTAGACATTACTTACTAGGAGATCATTTTTTGGTGCTCAAATACCAAAAAAACTCATGTACATAATTACTCATCATGATATGAATCTAATACATGGATGGTTGGTGGAATTCTTTCAGTATTTTGAATCTATAATTCTTATATTCTTGGTAATTGCAATAAAATAGCTAATTCCTTAACCAGGAGGACTCTAGTATAGGCAGTGCAATATGACAGTAATGATTGAAAACATATGTATTTGTTCTCTGAGATGCACTTGGAGGTGCACGATAGTTGGGGGAATAAGTTTCATTGTAAATTATATATTTCCTCTACCAAAATTGATATAGTGAGTATGATATAGATATCTATTATGAAGGCCTAGTTATATGGGACAGTGTGGTAGGTGAGGACCCTTCTTATAGTTTGACCATTAGTGAGGATGAAGTTCTGTGATTACATAACCGTGTATGGGTTTCGGTAGACATGTGCGAGGAGATGATGTAGGACATTCATGCCTCAATATGGATAGTTCATATGGGTATCACCAAGATTTATTAACATTTATATTATCAATATTTTATTCTAGGAATGAAAAAAGATATAGCTGGTTTTGGAATGAGGTGATCCAACTGTCAAGACTTGAAGGACGAACACCGGTGACTAACCAAGATTTTACAACAACTACCCATTCGGGAATGGAAGTAGATTGATGTCAGAAAGTATGTTGTGACTTTTTCACTGAGGTCTCTTTGATGTAAAAGTGTTTTTTGGGTTGTAATTGATGGGCACACAACAATTTCACATTTCTTACTAATTTGGAAATACATAGAGTTGATGAGCTTGAGAGGTTGTGTATCTATGATATAGTACAACTCTATGGGGCCACCCATTATATCACTTCAGAGAGGGATTCCTGGTTTACTTCTTGATTTTGTAAAGCGCTTCATCGAGTGTTGGGTATATAGGGGATTTTTAGAATAACTTACCACCCTCACACCGATTATAAGGACCCATCCTTAAACCTTACTTAATCTTGAGTTAATACAAGATTACACATTGAGGATCTTTTCAGGTTTAGAGTTTTATATAATTAGGTCATAAAACTTGCATTAAATTCCACATTTAAAAAAAGTGGTTACATAAAGATAGTATTCATTTTTTTCCCATCAACAGAAACATATTTAAAATAAAACATGGATTCTTTCTTGACACTTCCTTGAAACTATCATCACATCATGTACCTTTCCCTTGACCTGTGAAAAAACATTTCAAAAACTTGGGATGAGCATAAAAAGCTCAGTAAGGTTTATAAAAATATGGAAATGAAAACATGAGTTCATATATACATAAGAATGAAATCATAATTTACCCATAAAACATTGGAACTTTAACATAACTCATCAAATCATTAATAAATCATATAAATAATAATACATAAAGGTAACTTGAGACATTCATAAAATTCTTACGTAGGGAGTAACCCTCTTGGTTACATTTGGAATACCCACCACAGTATATTCCCTAAATCTCTTCGGAGAAACCTTAAGTTTCACTTCTTCGCGTTACCCAATGCATTGGAGAGCTATATCGGGCTCACCCGCCCTTAGTTTATCACGGAACCACCCGTCTTCATAAAAATTCCCAAGAACCATAACATAATCATATCACATAAAACATGCATAAAAGAAACATAACATTTCCACATTTCAATCACAAGATATCAATACAACATATTGATATAAAAAAACCTTATAAAAACCATTTTCAATACCAAAATAAAAGAAAAGTAAAACATGGTATTTATTTTTATTTTAAAAAGAAGGTATGGCTTGTAGAGGAAGCCGGAACTCAAATAATGGTGACAGCGGCGAAAAAGTCATTGTCGCTGCATACATATGACAAAAATATTCCCTTTTTTCATTTTGTAAAATGCTTCGTATAAAAATGATTCCTTTTGGATAAACGTAAAATTCAAAGGGGTTTATACACCGTACAAAAGAAAGTTGTGTATAAAACAAAATATGCCTCAATGAAAGGAGATTGAGACGAAGTCCTTTACAAAGACGGTATCCTTGATTTAAGGATAAATCAATTACATAATTATGTGTGACAAACGAATACACCAAATATAAGTGGATATTAAGTGTAAAACAATCAGAGTTATTCACACATATTAATAGAACGACATATTCAAGGAGTACAAGTTTATCCCAAATAATCAAATTTGGGTTAAGAAGTTCCCTTGCAAAAATTTGACAGCCTAACGGCATCACTACAAAATTCAGAAAATGAGTTGATAAGAGATAAAAAGGGTATCTCATAACATGGACATAAAATTTAAATCAATAAGGATATAGAAGAACATATCCCAACCTAATAGTATGTGAATTAAAATACATAAAAAAAGAAGTCTTTTAAAAAGAGGAGGGTGAAAGGTTCCCTTACCGACATGGGTATCTTTTGAAACATACACCCCATGAAAAAGGGACAATACAACATCGATGTAAATACTCATAAATGAAATTATATTACACAATGAGTAAAATAATGGGCATTACATACACCACTCAAAGGAAATTGTGGAAAATGTAGCATAAATCTCACGGGAATAAAAGTGAGATGAAAAATCCCTTACGAAAACTCGGTAGCCTAACGACACCACTTAAAACTTCCAAAATGGATTGATGAGATCAAATAGGGTCTCTAATCATATTAACATAAAGTTTAAAAAAATAGGAATATAAAATAACATCCCCCAACATAACAAATAGGATCTTAAAATAAGGGACATAAAGGAGAGTACTTAAAAAGAAAGAGAGATGTTAGATCTCTTACAAAAATTCGGCAGCCTAACGACGCCACTCAAAACATCCAAAATGGATTGATGAGAGAGAATAGGGTCTCTCATAATATGTACATAAAAATTAAAGTAAGATTAATATAAAATAATATCCCAATAACAAGAAAGATGAGCTTTAAAAGGAATGACATAAAAGAGTGTACTTTAAAAGAAAGAGAGGAGTCAGATCCCTTTCCCCAAGTCCGACTTGTCTTGTTCGTTTCTTTATATTCCTGAATAATAAACTTTGTTCAATTTATAATTGACTAAGGACCTTTTTTAAAGATTATTATTCAGTTCATATCAAATATTATAATGTTATAATAATTTTTTAATAATGTTAGTTCATAACAGACGTTTTTACCGATGTTTGGTACATGAGTCAAAAATGAACTTGTTTGAAAAATGATTGTCCATGTAGTTATAAGTAAATAATTTCCAGAATAGTATTAATGATTAAAATATCATATATATCCATTAAATATTCATTTTATACTATTCCATATCATTTGGAGATAAAAAGGAAAAGCACCGTTCATGGAGACGGTAGGCAGTACGTACGCATGGACGCTACTTTCATTTTTTCTTTGTCATATTAATGGAATTAAAAATAATGATATATATATATATATATTATAATTCCAGTATAATATATATTTTATATAGGTCACATATTTTCATTAATTTTATTCTTTATACATTCCATGTATTGCATGTACGAGTCACATCACTTGAGGGGGCGGTAGTCCACACTTCCTCATATGAAATTATCACATTTACACAACATGAAAAGAATAAAGGTATGTTTTAAATATAAAATACAGAAGCATATAGTAAACATAAATACCATATATATCATATATAAAATACAGTGACATCATAATTGCCACCTTTAAAGGTGTTAAAAGAATATTGAACAATCATCGTTTCGTGAGGGAGAAAATCGCCAACCACAAAAACAGTATGTTCTTTAACCATTAGACGAAGGTGTGTGTAATTGTAGCTCAAATCCTTCTTATAACAACATCCTAGTATATTGAAGATACTGGAGTTGTTACAAAAGAAATGAATAAAAAGAGTTTAGGGGGTTGGAGAAGCAAAATAAAACAAAAGGACTCAAGTGAAGACATTACCTTAAAATCGGGTAACTCCCTTTGGTTTGAGCTCAAAGGCTTCATTGGGAAGACTTATGCCCAAAGGGAGGATTCAAGGAGTTAGGTATGGATGTGGAGAGACAAAATGATTAGGGGTTGGCCGAGAAAAAGGCTTTGGAAGTGTGGTTAAATAGGTAGAGGGGAGGGCTTTTTATAAGAGGAGAGGAGGGGCACTCTTGGAAAGTAAAGAAATGTTACTTTATTTTAGAATGAGTTTCGAATTTTAATGGTCCCAAAGTGATGTCTTTCGAGGATAAGGTGATAAGGGTTAGAAATACACCCATCCAATAGGTTTTGGAAATGTGTTGGTCTTAGAATTTACATTATCTTTCCATTTTATTTAAATCCTTTATTAATGAGGTAATCGCTGCATCATCATGATGTCATAAATAATTTAATATATTTAATGTCTAAAAATTATAAAAAAAATATAATGATGTAGGAAATATTTTTATATTTCTAATGAATATTTATATTAAAAAATATGACTTGTATAACCCCATGTAAAAATTGTTTTAGTAAAACATTTCATGTTTGTGTCATTTTTACTTTTACATTAATAAAATGTTATTTATGTCATTTCCCAACCAAAGTGTCTCCATGGAATCCCCAAGTTGACTCATGGATTTTCTTGGTCTCCCATGACACATACAATGAGGGTAGGACATGTGTCAATCTCATCTTATATTATTAAAACATTATTTTTACCTTAAACTACACTAATTACCTCTAATCACGATTAAAAACATAATAAGTTACTATTCACAAAAAAATTATTTTAATACCATTGAACCAAATTTTACTTCTTAATGAAAACCATGTATGTTGTATTTTTGAAATTCAAAACACAGAGGTGGTAAAAGTTCATTTAAATGGAAAATCAGTTTTTATAAGTACCACTTAGTGGTTTCACTATTCATCAAAAATTGAAGTTTTTCAGAAAAATACCAAAACATCACCCTAAGCTATATTTGATATTACGAATTAAAAAATGATTTCTATTTTACAGAATTCAATACATATTAGTTTCATTAATTAATTTAATAATTAATTCCCACTGTCAAAGCAAATAGCGTGTTTTTATGAAACAAAATGTATCAAAAGATTGACACTAGTTTAAGTTCGATTTCAAAGTGAAATTAATTCCAACGAACACTATTGGATTAAATGGTAAAAATATATTCTAATTTAAATTTAAAACAAATTAAAAAGAAAATCTAATCCTATAAATAAATTATATTAAAAAGAGGTTTTGAATTAAAATACAACATTTTTCACTATTCATTAAAAATTGAACTTTTTCGGAAAAATACCAAAAATTTACACAAAGTAAATTTTGATGTTCCGATTATAAAGAAGAATTTTATTTTTTCAAATATAACACATAAAATTGTCAAAAAGTGGATTTAAAATAGGTTCACCATCAAAAGGCGGTTAATCGACCTTTTAAAGAATATTGGAATGTTTATGCTTAAAATTGGATTTATTCGCATTTTTAATCCTATAACATTTATGGTAAAGAGTAAAAATATTTGAAAAACATATATAATCATTTTTTAGTTAGTTCTGTTCATTCCCGCCATTACAATGGCTAGGCGTTAACTACCATTTAAAATAATATTATTTTATTATTAGAGTGCAGCGTAAGATTCCCAAGAAACTAGTTGTTGCGTATTGGGTACGCGATCGAGCATAGAATCCCCTTTAAAGTAATATTAATATTTTATTCACAAATATGGATAAATGTGAAAATTTCATATTCTTTATTTACCTGGGGTGTTACATCCTTCCCCCCTTTTGGGAATTGCGTCCTCGCAATTTTAAAATTAGGCTTGGAAACATCCTTGAAAGTCCCACATCGGAACAAGAGGCAGTAAACAAATCAATTTAAAATAAATAAAGATAAGTACAAAGGTCACCCGAGTTAACCCATACTAGGATTCCAAGTATGAAAATATGGACATGGAGGAAAAACAAAGGGTCATGTTCTGATGGAGAGTGATAGTAAACATGTCTAGGAGAAAGTTAACCACAAGAAAATCACAAAGTTGTGATGGGTTAAACGGTATTCGATTCCCCAGTAAGAAAAGTTAATAGACAACATTTTTTGTTTTAAGTTACTTTTTATTGAGGAATTTATTCATAAGGAAACATAATCACTTATCATGTTGACTTTCAACTTTTATTAGATTCCTTACACAAAATCATATTTTCTCCAAAAGACGAGTATTTAGGAAGACTTGTTCACATTAAGAGTACTATAATCATCTTCTAGAGAATCACCTAATCCAAAAAAGAGAACTATATA
The DNA here is from genome assembly GCA_963277665.1 of Viscum album. Taxonomy (NCBI): domain Eukaryota; kingdom Viridiplantae; phylum Streptophyta; class Magnoliopsida; order Santalales; family Viscaceae; genus Viscum; species Viscum album. Next base: position 433,109,679 of record OY728139.1, read on the forward strand.
CTTCCCATGTCTTTAGAATTTGACCCAAACCAAAACCAAAACCAAAAAGGTTAGTACAAGATCAGATAATCCAGAAAAGGATAACCCTTTAAAAAAAGAAAATATATTCTTAATCTACAAAATTTGTCCAACAAAACCCAAAGTTCAACGGGGACCATTAAATAAAAAATTTGTCCATAATATTCTTCAAAGTAAAAAAAACTAAGATTGAAACCCAAATATTTGAAGGATTTAGTCACATAGTCTTCCAAGTTAAATCGTAACATTTATCTCCAATTAACATCAGTTGCTCTTAATGTCTCGTATTAATAAGTAATTAACCTAATCACATATCCTCCATGATAGGTTAATAAATTTCCATAGATAACCCAAAATCAACTTACTCTTAATTTATAAAATCATCTAACTAAAAAGAATCATTCAAACTAACCCGGGACTTCATGTAGTCCAGTGATAGGCGATAAATACCAGTCACACTTTGGTTGTGGGTTCGATTCCCGCAGCTTTGTCTGACGCGACGGGTTGTCACACGGTCTGCATTTTTTCCTTTTTATAAAACTCCAATAATAACCCTAACATGTTTTAACCTCAATAGTTTCCTTATACCTCTCATTTTCATCCAAATTTGTTACGATCTCAACATCTTAATTATTGAAGTATTATTTCACCACTATAAGATAAAATAAAACGATTCCCAAAATGAATAACATCATACCTTGATCATGGCGTCCACTCGGTTTCATCATCATCTTGATCACGTTGGTATAAGTCCCATGCATTACAAAAATGATTTAGAGATCCTTCAAAATCATTTTCTTCCTCCATACAAATACACCTTGTACAACATGGGTCATATGGGTGTACACAGAAAAACAGTTTTGGAAAATAATCATGTATGACATATAATTCCAAAACATCTAATAAAAAATGATTTCTATAAAATAGTCGGACAGAATTTGTGTTGAAAATTTTTATTATTGGTCCTTTTAAAATACCATAAGTATGTAGTGAGAGACTATATTTTAAAAGCAAATATAAATAGGTTGCGCAAGGGTCTCCTTCCTCAGCACCATTTTTAAAATCATAATATGCTTCAAATTCTTGTGATAGTTAAAATATTTGAAAATACCTTGATAATATTTACCTTTCTTGAAAATATGAGAATATTGTGAAAATAGTATTTTTCTGGAAACAACCCATGATCCACGATAATAACGAGGTATAATGGAGGTGTTTGATATCTCAAACAACTTCTTGCAAGTGAGTTGTATGCTATAAAAAGTTTCACAATCATCCGAACATGACTTTTCAATAATTATTGCAAGAATGTCATCAGGAAGAGATAAGAATGTCATTTGAGATCCTTCTCCTTCCATTCATAACCGAATTTACTTGACCTGCAAAAAGTTATAAAACAAGGATTTAACTGAAATAATAGATATAGGCACCAATCATGTGTCTAACAAAAACTCCTAATCCCTAAAGCTGTCAAAACCGACCTTTGATACCAACTATAAGGACCCAGCCTTAAACCTTACTTAATCTTGAGTTAATACAAGATTACACATTGAGGATCTTTTCAGGTTTAGAGTTTTAGAGAATTAGGTCATAAAACTCGCATTACATTCCACATTTAAAAAAAGTGGTTACATAAAGATACTATTAATTTTTTCCCATCAACAGAAACATATTTAAAATAAAACATGGATTGTTTCTTGACACTTCCTTGACACTATCATAACATCATGTACCTTTCCCTTGACTTGTGAAAAACATTTCAAAAACTTGGGATGAGCATAAAAATCTCAGTAAGGGTTATAAAAATATGGAAAGGAAAACCTGAGTTAATATATACATAATAATGAAATCATACTTTACCCATAAAACATTGTCACTTTAACATAACTCATCAAATCAGGAATAAATCATCTAAATAATAATACATAAAGGTAACTTGAGGCATTCATAACATTCTTACGTAGGGAGTAACCCCCTTGGTTACGTTTGGAATACCCACCATAGTATATTCCCTAAATATCTTCAGAGAAACCTTAAGTTTCACTCCTTCGCTTTACCCAATGCATTGGAGAGCTATATCGGGCTCAGCCGCCCTTAGTTTATCACGGAACCAACCGTCTTCATAACAATTCCCAAGAACCATAACATAATCGTATCACATAAAACATGCATAAAGGAAACATAACATTTCTACATTTCAATCACAAGATATCAATAAATCATATTGATATAAAAAAACCTTATGAAAACCATTTTCAATACCAAAATAAAAGAAAAGTAAAACATGGTATTTATTTTTCTTTTAAAAAGATGGTATGGCTTGTAGAGCAATCCGAAACTCAAATAATGTTCACAACGGCGGAGAAGTCAATGTCGCCGCATACGTATGAAAAAAACATTCCCTTTTGTCGTTTTGTAAAATGCTTCGTATAAAAAATATTCCTTTTGGATAAACGTAAAAGTCAAAGGGGTTTATACACCTTATAAAAGAAAGTTGTGTATAAAACAAAATATGCCTCAATGAAAGTAGATTGAGACGAAGTCCCTTACAAAGGCGGTATCCTTGATTTAAGGATAAATCAATTATATAATTATGTGTGAGAAAAGAATACACCAAATATAAGTGGATATTAAGTGTAAAACAATCAGAGTTATTCGCACATACTCATAGAAAGACATATTGAAGGAGTACAAGTTTATCCCAAAGAATCAAATTTGGGTTATGAAGTTCCCTTTCAAAAATTTGACAGCCTAACGGCGTCACTACAAAATTCAGAAAATGAGTTGATGAGAGATAAAAAGGGTATCTCATCACATGGACATAAAATTTAAATCAATAAGGATATAGAAGAACATATCCCAACCTAATAGTATGTGAATTAAAATACATAACAAAAGAAGTCTTCTAAAAAGAGGAGGGTGAAAGGTTCCCTTACCGACATGGGTATCTTTCGAAACATACACCCCGTAAAAGAGGGAAAATACAACATTGATGTAAATACTCATAAATTAAAGTACATTACACAATGAGTAAAATAATGGGCAGTACATACACCACTCAAAGGAAATTGTGGCAAATGTAGCATAAATCTCAGGGGAATAAAAGTGAGATGAAAAATTCCTTACGAAAACTCGGCAGCCTAACGACGCCACTTAAAACTTCCAAAATGGATTGATGAAATAAAATAGGTCCTCTAATCATATAAACATAAAGTTTATAGAAAGAGGAATATAAAAGAACATCCCCCAAAATAACAAAGAGGATCTTAAAAGAAGTGACATAAAGGAGAGTACTTAAAAAGAAAGAGAGAGGTTAGATCTCTTACGAAAATTCGGCAGCCTAACGGCGCCACTCAAAACATCCAAAATGGAGTGATGAGAGTGAATAGGGTATCTCATCATATGTAAAAAAAATTACAGTAATATTAATATAAAATAATATCCCAATAACAAAAAATATGAGCTTTAAAAGTAATGACATAAAAGAGTGTACTTTAAAAGAAAGAGAGGAGTCAGATCCCTTACCTCAAGTCCGACTTGTCTTGTTCGTTTCTTTATATTTTTGAATAATAAACTTTGGTCAATTTATAATTTCATAAGGACCTCCTTTAAAGATTATTATTCAGTTTATATCACATATTATAAGGTTATAATAATTTTTTAATAATGTTAGTTCATAGCAGACGTTTTTGTCGATGTTTGGTACATGAGTCAAAAATGAACTTGTTTGAAAAATGATTGTCCATGTAGTTATAAGTAAATAATTTCAAGAATAGTATAAATGATTAAAATATCATATATATCCAGTACATATTCATTTTATACAATTCCATATCATTTGGAGATAAAAACGAAAAGCACCGTTCATGGAGACGATAGGCCGTACGTACACATGAACGCTACTTTCCTTTTTTCTTTGTCATATTAATGGAATTAAAAATAAATGATATATATATATATATGATAATTCCAGTATAATATATATTTTATATAGGTCAAATATGTTCACTAATTTCATTCTTTATACATTCCATGTATTGCATGTACGAGTCACATCACTTGAGGGGGCGGTAGTCCACACTTCCTCATATGAAATTATCACATTTACACAACATGAAAAGAATAAAGGTATGTTTTAAATATAAAATAAAGAAGAATATAGTAAACATAAATACCATATATATCATATATAAAATACAGTGACATCATAATGGCCACCTTTAAAGGTGTTAAAAGAATATTGAACAATCATCGTTTCGTGAGGCAGAAAATCACCAACCACAGAAACAGTATGTTCTTTAACCATTAGATGAAGGTGTGGGTAAGTGTAGCTCAAATAATTATTATAAAAACATCCTAGTATATTGAATATACTTTATTTGTTACAAAAGAAATTAATAAAAAGAGTTTAGGGGGTTGGAGAAGCAAAATAAAACAAAAGGACTCAAGTGAAGACATTACCTTAAAATCGGGTAACTCCCTTTGGTTTGAGCTCAAAGGGTTCCTTGGGAAACCTTCTTCCCAAATTTAGGATTCAAGGAGTTAGGGAGGTATGTGTAGAGAAAAAATGGGAAGGTGTTGTATGAGCAAAATGCTTTGTAAGTGTGGTTAAGGGGGTAGAGGTGGGGGCCTTTTATAAGAGGAGAGGAGGGGAACTCTTGGAAAGTAAAGAAATGTTACTTTATTTTGGAATGAGTTTTGAATTTTAATGGTCCCAAATTGATGTGTTTCGAGGATAAGGTAATAAGGGTTCTAAATCCACCCATCCAATAGGTTTTGGACATGTGTAGGTCTTAGAATTTACATTATCTTTCCATTTTATTTAAATCCTTTATTAATGAGGTAATCACTGCATCATCATGATGTCATAAATAATTTAATATATTTAATGTCTAAAAATTATAAAAAAACTATCATTATGTAGGAAGTATTTTTATCTTTCTAATGAATATTTATAGTCATAAATCTGACTTGTATAACCCCATGTAAAAATTGTTTTAGTAAAACATTTCATGTTTGTTTCATTTTTACTTTAACATTAATAAAATGTTATTTATGTCATTTCCCAACCAAAGTGGCTCCATGGGGTCACCAAGTTGACTCATGGATTGTCTTGGTCGGACATGACACATCCAATGAGGGTAGGAAATGTGTCAAGCTCATCTTATATTATTAAAACATTATTTTTACCTTAAACTATACTAATTACCTCTAATCGCGATTAAAAACATAATAAGTTACTATTCACCAAAAAATTATTTTAATACCATTGAACAACATTTTACTTCTTAATGAAAACCATGTATGTCGGATTTTTGAAATTCAAAATACAAATGTGGTAAAATTTCATTTAAACAGAAAATCAGTTTTTATAAGTACCACTTAGTGGTTTCACTATTCATCAAAAATTGAAGTTTTTCAGAAAAATACAAAAACATCACCCTAAGATATATTTGATATTCAGAATTCAAAAATGATGTCTATTTTAAAAAATTAAAGACATATTAGTTGCATTAATTAATTTAATAATTAATTCCCGCTGTCAGAGCAAATAGCGTGTTTTTATGAAACAAAATGTATCAAAAGATTGACACTAGTTTAAGTCCGATTTCATAGTGAAATTAATTCCAACGAACACTATTGGATTAAATGGTAAAAATATATTCTAATTTCACTTTAAAACCAATTCAAAAGATAATATAATCCTATAAATAAATTATATTAAAAAGAGGGTTTGAATTTAAATACAACATTTTCACTATTCATTAAAAATTGAACTTTTTCGGAAAAATACCAAAAATTTACACAATGTAAATTTTGATGTCCCGATTCTAAAGAATAATTTTATTTTGTCAAATATAACACATAAAATTTTCAAAAAGTGGATTTAAAAGAGGTTCACCATCAAAAGGCGGTTAGTCGACCTTTTAAAGAATTTTGGAATGTTTACGCTTAAAATTGGATTCATTCGCATTTTTAATCCTATAAAATTTATGGTAAAGAGTAAAAATATTTGACAAACATATATAATCATTTTTTAGTTAGTTCTATTCATTCGCGCCATTACGATGGCTAGGCATTAACTACCATTTAAAATAATAATATTTTATTATTAGAGTGCAACGTAAGATTCCCAAGAAACTCGTTGTTGCGTATTGGGTACGCCATCGAGCATAGAATCCCCTTTAAAGTAATATTAATATTTTATTCACAAATATGGATAAATGTGAAAATTTCATATTCTTTATTTACCTGGGGTGTTACATCCTTCCCCCCTTTTGGGAGTTGCGTCCTCGCAATTTTAAAATTAGGCTTGGAAACATCCTTGAAAGTCCCACATCGGAACAAGAGGCAGTAAACAAATAACTTTAAAATAAAGAAAGATAAGTACAAAGGTCACCCGAGTTAACCCATACTAGGATTCCAAGTATGAAAATATGGACATGGAGGAAAAAACAAAGGGTCATGTTCTGATGGAGAGTGATAGTAAACATGTCTAGGAGAAAGTTAACCACAAGAAAATCACAAACTTGTGATGGGTTAAACGGTATTCGATTCCCCAGCAGGAAAAGTTAATATACAACATTTTTGTTTTAAGTTACTTTTTATTGAGGAATTTATTCATAAGGAAACATAATCACTTATCATTTTGACTTTCAACTTTTATTAGATTCCTTACACAAACTCATATTTTCTCCAAAAGACGAGTATTTAGGAAGACTTGTTCACATTAAGAGTACTATAATCAACTTCTAGAGAATCACCTAATCCAAAAAAGAGAACTATATACTTCCCATGTCTTTAGACTTTGACCCAAACCAAAACCAAAAAGGTTAGTACAAGATTAGATAATCCAGAAAAGGATAACCCTTTATAAAAAGAAAATCTATTCTTAATCTCCAAAATTTGTCCAACAAAACCCAAAGTTCAATGAGGACCATTCAATAAACAATTTTTCCATAAGATTATTCAAAGTAAACCAAACTAAGATCGAAACCCAAATATTTGAAGGATTTAGTCACATAGTCTTCCAAGTTAAATCGTAACATTTATCTCCAAGGAACATCAGTTTCTCTTAATGTCTCGTATTAAAAAGTAATTAACCTAATCACATATCCTCCATGATAGGTTAATAAATTTCCATAGATAACCCAAAATCAACTTACTCTTAATTTATAAAATCATCTAACTAAAAAGAATCAGTCAAACTAACCAGGGACTTCACGTAGTCCAATGGTAGGCGATAAATACTAGTCGCACTTTGGTTGTGGGTTCGATTCCCTCAGCTTTGTCCGACGCGACGGGTTGTCACACGGTCTGCATTTTTTCCTTTTTATAAAACTCCAATAATAACCCTAACATGTTTTAACCTCAATAGTTTCCTTATACCTCTCATTTTCATCCAAATTCGTTACGATCTCAACATCTTAATTCTTGAAGTATTATTTCACCACTATAAGATAAAATAAAACGATTCCCAAAATGAATAACATCATATCTTGATCATGGCGTCCACTCGGTTTCATCGTCATATTTCTCACGTAGGTATAAGTCCCATGCATTACAACAATGATTTAAAGATCCTTCAAAATCATTTTCTTCCTCCATCCAAATACACCTTGTACAACATGGGTCATATGGGTGTTCACAGAAAAACAGTTTTGGAAAATATTCATGTATGACATATAATTCCAAAACATCTGATAAAACATGATTTCTATAAAATAGTCGGATAGAATTTGAGTTTAAAATTTCTATTATTGGTCCTTTTAAAATACCATAAGTATATGCTGAGAGACTATATTTTAAAAGCAAATATAAATAGGTTGTACAAGGGTCTCCTTCCTCAGCACCATTTTTAAAATCATAATATTCTTCAAATTCTTGTGATAAGGTAAAATATTTGAAAATACCTCGATAATATTTACCTTTCTTTAAAATATGAGAATATTGTGAAAATAGTATTTTTCTAAAAACAACCCATGATCCACGATGATAAAGAGGTATAGTGGAGGTGTTTGATATCTCAAACAACTACTTGAAAGTGAGTTGTATGCTAGAAAAAGTTTCACAATCATCCAAACATGACTTTGCAATAATTATTGCAAGCATGTCATCCGGAAGAGATAAGAATGTCGTTTGAGATCCTTCTCCTTCCATTCGTAACCGACTTTACTTGACCTGAAAAAAGTTATAAAACAAGGATTTAACTGAAATAATAGATATAGGCACTAATCATGTGTCTAACAAAAACTCATAATCCCTAAAGTTGTGTAAACCGACCTTTGATACCAACTATAAGGACCCAGCCTTAAACCTTACTTAATCTTGAGTTAATACAAGATTACACATTGAGGATCTTTTCAGGTTTAGAGTTTTAGAGAATTCGGTCATAAAACTTTCATTACATTCCACAGTTAAACAAAGTGGTTACATAAAGATACTATTAATTTTTTTCCCATCAACAGAAACATATTTAAAATAAAACATGGATTCTTTCTTGACACTTCCTTGACACTATCATCACATCATGTACCATTCCCTTGACCTGTGAAAAACATTTCAAAAACTTGGGATGAGCATAAAAAGCTCATTAAGGGTTATAAAAATATGGAAAGGAAAACATGAGTTAATATATACATAAGAATGAAATCATAATTTACCCATAAAACATTGGCACTTTAACATAACTCATCAAATCATGAATAAAGCATATAAATAATAATAAATAAAGGTAACTTGAGGCATTCATAACATTCTTACATAGGGAGTAACCCTCTTGGTTACGTTTGGAATACCCACCACAGTATATTCCCTAAATCTCTTCGGAGAAACCTTAAGTTTCACTCCTTCGCGTTACCCAATGCATTGGAGAGCTATATCGGGCTCACCCGCCCTTAGTTTATCATGAAACCACCCATCTTCATAACAATTCCCAAGAACCATAACATAATCATATCACATAAAACATGTATAAAGGAAACATAACATTTCCACATTTCAATCACAATATATCAATAAAACATATTGATATAAAAAAACCTTATGAAAACCATTTTCAGTACCAAAATAAAAGAAAAGTAAAACATGGTATTTATTTTTCTTTTAAAAAGAAGGTATGGCTTGTAGAGGAAGCCGAAACTCAAATAATGTTCACAGCGGCGGAGAAGTCATTGTCGCCGCATACGTATGACAAAAACATTCCCTTTTGTCGTTTTGTAAAATGATTCATATAAAAAAGATTCCTTTTGGATAAACTTAAAAGTCGAAGGGGGTTATACACCGTATAAAAGAAAGTTGTGTATAAAACAAAATATGCCTCAATGAAAGTAGATTGAGACGAAGTCCCTTACAAAGACGATATCCTTGATTTAAGGATAAATCAATTACATAATTATGAGTGAGAAACGAATACACCAAATATAAGTGGATATTAAGTGTAAAACAATCAGAGTTAATCACACATATTCATAGAATGACATATTCAAGGAGTACAAGTTTATCCCAAAGAATCAAATTTGGGTTAAGAAGTTCCCTTGCAAAAATTTGACAGCCTAACGGCGTCACTAAAAAATTGAGAAAATGAGTTGATGAGAGATAAAAAGGGTATCTCATCACATGGAAAAAAAATTTAAATCAATAAGGATATATACGAACATATCCCAACCTAATAGTATGTGAATTAAAATACATAACAAAAGAAGTCTTCTAAAAAGAGGGGGGTGAAAGGTTCCCTTACCGACATTGGTATCTTTCGAAACATACACCCCGTGAAAGAGGGACAATACAACATTGATGTAAATACTCATAAATGAAAGTATATTAAATAATGAGTAAAATAATGGGCAGTACATACACCACTCAAAGGAAATTGTGGTAAATGTAGCATAAATATCACGGGAATAAAAGTGAGATGAAAAATCCCTTACGAAAACTCGAAAGCCTAACGACGCCACTTAAAACTTCCAAAATGGATTGATGAAATCAAATAGGGTCTCTAATCATATTAACATAAAGTTTATAGAAAGTGTAATATAAACGAACATCCCCAAACATAACAAAGAGGATCTTAAAAGAAGCGACATAAAGGAGAGTACTTAAAAAGAAAGAGAGAGGTTAGATCTCTTACGAAAATTCGGTAGCCTAACGGCGCCACTCAAAACATCCAAAATGGAGTGATGAGAGAGAATAGGGTTTCTAATAATATGTACAAAAAAATTACAGTAAGAGTAATATAAAATAATATCCCAATAACAAGAAAGATGAGCTTTAAAATGAATGACATAAAAGAGTGTACTTTAAAAGAAAGAGATGAGTCTAATCCCTTACCTCAAGTCCGACTTGTCTTGTTCGTTTCTTTATATTTCTGAATAATAAACTTTTCTCAATTTATAATTTCCAAAGTACCTCCTTTAAATATTATTATTCAGTTCATATCACATATTATAATGTTATAATAATTGTTTAATAATGTTAGTTCATAACAGACGTTTTTTCCGATGTTTGGTACATGAGTCAAAAATGAACTTGGTTGAAAAATGATTTCCCATGTAGTTATAAGTAAATAATTTCCAGAATAGTATTAATGATTAAAATATAATATATATCCAGTACATATTCATTCTATACTATTCCATATCATGGCGTCCACTCGGTTTCATCGTCATCTTGCTCACATAGGTATAAGTCCCATGCATTACAACAATGATTTAGAGATCCTTAAAAATCATTTGCTTCCTCCATCCAAATACACCTTGTACAACATGGGTCAGATGGGTGTTTACAGAAAAACAGTTTTGGAAAATAATCATGTATGACATATAATTCCAAAACATCGGATAAAACATGATTTCTATAAAATAGTCAGACATAATTTAAGTTGAAACTTTCTATTATTGGTCTTTTTAAAATACCATAAGTATGTACTGAGAGACTATATTTTAAAAGAAAATATAAATAGGATGCGCAAGGGTCTCCTTCCTCAGCACCATTTTTAAAATCATAATATGCTTCAAATTCTTATGATAAGGTAAAATATTTTAAAATACCTTGATAATATTTACCTTTCTTGAAAATATGAGAATATTGTGAAAATAGTATTTGTTTAAAAACAACCCATGATCCACGATGATAACGAGGTATAGTGGAGGTGTTTGATATCTCAAACAACTGCTTGCAAGTGAGTTGTATGCTAGAAAAAGTTTCACAATCATCCGAACACGACTTTGCAATAATTATTGCAAGCATGTCATCAGGAAGAGATAGGAATTTCGTTTGAGATCCTTCTCCTTCCATTCGTAACCGAATTTACTTGACCTGAAAAAAGTTATAAAACAAGGATCTAACTGAAATAATAGATATAGGCACTAATCATGTGTCTAACAAAAACTCCTAATCCCTAAAGTTGTCTAAACCGACCTTTGATACCAACTATAAGGTCCCAACCTTAAACCTTACTTTATCTTGAGTTAATACAAGATTACACATTGAGGATCTTTTCAGGTTTAGAGTTTTAGAGAATTAGGTCATAAAACTTGCATTACATTCCACATTTAAACAAAGTGGTTACATAAAGATACTATTCATTTTTTCCCATCAACAGAAACATATTTAAAATAAAACATGGATTATTTCTTGACACTTCCTTGACACTATCATCACAACATGTACCTTTCCCTTGACCTGTGAAAAACATTTCAAAAACTTGGGATGAGCACAAAAAGCTCAGTAAGGGTTATAAAAATATGGAAAGGAAAACATGAGTTCATATATACATAAGAATGAAATCATCCTTTACCCATAAAACATTGGCACTTTAACATAACTCATCAAATCATGAACAAATCATATAAATAATAATACATAAAGGTAACTTGAGGCATTCATAAAATTCTTACGTAGGGAGTAACCCTCTTGGTTACGTTTGGAATACCCACCACAGTATATTCCCTAAATCTCTTCGGATAATCCTTAAGTTTCACTCATTTGCGTTACCCAATGAATTGGAGAGCTATATCGGGCTCACCCGCCCTTAGTTTATCATGGAACCACCCATATTCATAACAATTCCCAAGAACCATAACATAATCGTATCACATAAAACATGCATAAAGGAAACATAACATTTCCACATTTTAATCACAAGATATCAATAAAACATATTGATATAAAAAAACCTTATAAAAACCATTTTCAATACCAAAATAAAAGAAAAGTAAGACATGGTATTTATTTTTCTTTTAAAAAGAAGGTATGTCTTGTAGAGGAAGCCGAAACTCAAATAATGTTCACAGTGGCAGAGAAGTCATTGTCGCCACATACATATGACAAAAACATTCCCTTTTTTCGTTTTGTAAAATGATTCGTATAAAAAAGATTCCTTTTGGATAAACGTAAAAGTCAAAGGGGTTTATACACCGTATAAAAGAAAGTTGTGTATAAAACAAAATATGCCTCAATGAAATTAGATTGAGACGAAGTCCCTTACAAAGACGGTATCCTTGATTTAAGGATAAATCAATTACATAATTATGTGTGACAAATGAATACACCAAATATAAGTGGATATTAAGTGTAAAACAATCAGAGTTATTCACACATATTCATAGAACGACATATTCAAGGAGTACAAGTTTTTCCCAAAGAATCAAATTTGGGTTAAGAAGTTCCCTTGCAAAAAATTGACAGCCTAACAGCGTCACTACAAAATTCAGAAAATGAGCTGATGAGAGATAAAAAGGGTATCTCATCACATGGACATAAAATTTAAATCAATAAGGATATATAAGAACATATCCCAACCTAATATTATGTGAATTAAAAGACATAACAAAAGAAGTCTTTTAAAAAGAGGAGGGTGAAAGGTTCCCTTACCGACATGGGTATCTTTCGAAACATACACCCCGTGAAAGAGGGACAATACAACATTGATGTAAATACTCATAAATTAAAATATATTACAAAATTAGTAAAATAATGTGCAGTACATACACCACTAAAAAGAAATTGTGGCAAATGTATCATAAATATCACATGAATAAAAGTGAGATGAAAAATCCCTTGTGAAAACTCGGCAGCCTAATGGCGCCACTTAAAACTTCCAAAATGGATTGATGAGATCAAATAGGGTCTCTAATCATATTAAAATAAAGTTTACAGAAATATTAATATAAAATAACATCCCCCAACATAACAAATAGGATCTTAAAATAAGTGACATAAAGGAGTGTACTTAAAAAGAAAGAGAGAGGTTAGATCTCTTACGAAAATTCGGCAGCCTAACAGCGCCACTCAAAACATCCAAAATGGTGTGATGAGAGAGAATAGTGTCTCTCATAATATGTACATAAAAATTACATTAATATTAATATAAAATAATATCCCAATAACAAGAAAGATGATCTTTAAAAGGAATGACATAAAAGAGTGTACTTTAAAAGAAAGAGAGGAGTCAGATCCCTTACCTCAAGTCCGACTTGTCTTGTTCGTTTCTTTATATTCATGAATAATAAACTTTGGTCAATTTATAATTCCCTAATTACCTACTTTAAATATTATTATTCAGTTCATATTACATATTATAATGTTATAATAATTGTTTAATAATGTTAGTTCATAAGAGACGTTTTTGCCGATGTTTGGTACATGAGTCAAAAATGAACTTGTTTGAAAAATGATTGTCCATGTAGTTATAATTAAATAATTTCCAGAATAGTATTAATGATTAAAATATCATTTATATCCATTACATATTCATTTTATACTATTCCATATCATTTGGAGATAAAAACGAAAAGCACCGTTCATGGAGACGGTAGGCCGTACGTACGCATGAACGCTACTTTCATTTTTTCTTTGTCATATTAATGGAATTAAAAAAAATGATATATATATATATATTATAATTCCAGTATAATATATATTTTATAAAGGTCACATTTGTTCATTAATTTCAATCTTTATACATTCCATGTATTGCATGTACGAGTCACATCACTTGAGGGGGCGGTAGTCCACACTTCCTCATATGAAATTATCGCATTTACAAAACATGAAAAGAATAAAGGTATGTTTTAAATATAAAATAAATAAGAATATAGTAAACATAAATACCATATATTTCATATATAAAATACAGTGACATCATAATGGCCACCTTTAAAGGTGTTAAAAGAATATTGAACAATCATCGTTTCGTGTGGCAGAAAATCGCCAACCACAGAAACAGTATGTTCTTTAACCGTTAGACGAAGGTGTGTGTTAGTGTAGCTCAAATCCTTCTTATAACAACATTATAGTATATTGAATATACTGGAGTTGTTACAAAATAAATGAATAAAAAGAGTTTAGGCGGTTGGAGAAGCAAAATAAAACAAAAGGACTCAAGTGAAGACATTACCTTAAAATCAGGTAACTCCCTTTGGTTAGAGCTCAAAGGCTTCCTTGGGAAAACTTCTGCGCAAAGTGAGGCTTCAAGGAGTTAGGGAGGGATGTGGAGAGACAAAATGGGCAGGGGTTGCCCGAGAAAAAGTCTTTGTAAGTGTGGGTAAGGAGGTATAGGTGGGGGCCTTTTATAAGAGGAGAGGAGGGGAACTCTTGGAAAGTAAAGAAATGTTACTTTATTTTAGAATGAGTTTCAAATTTTAATGGTCCAAAATTGATTTGTTGCGAGGATAAGGTGATAAGGGTTCGAAATCCACACATCCAATAGGTTTTGGACATGTGTAGGTATTAGAATTTACATTATCTTTCCATTTTATTTAAATCCTTTATTAATGAGGTAATCGCTGCATCATCATGATGCCATAAATAATTTAATATATTTAATGTCTAAACATTATAAAAAAACTAAAATTATGTAGTAAATATTTTTATATTTCTAATGAATATTTATAGTCAAGAATCTGACTTGTATAACCCCATGTAAAAATTGTTTTAGTAAAATATTTCATGTTTGTTTCATTTTTACTTTAACATTAATAAAATGTTATTTATGTCATTTCCCAAACAAAGTGGCTCCCTGGGGTCCCCAAGTTGACTCATGGATTTTCTTGGTCGGCCATGACACATCAAATGAGGGTAGGACATGTGTCAAGCTCATCTTATATTATTAAAACATTATTTTTTCCTTAAACTACACAAATTACCTCTAATCGTGATTAAAAACATAATAAGTTACTATTCACAAAAAAATTATTTTAATACCATTGAACCAAATTTTAATTCTTAATGATAACCACGTATGTCGGATTTTTGAAATTCAAAACACAGAGGTGGTAAAATTTCATTTAAACGGAAAATTAGTTTTTATAAGTACCACTTAGTGGTTTCACTATTCATCAAAAATTGAAGTTTTTCAGAAAAATACCAAAACATCACCCTAAGCTATATTTGATATTCCGAATTCAAAAATGATGTCTATTTTACAAAATTAAAAACATATTAGTTGCATTAATTAATTTAATAATTAATTCCCGCTGTCAGAGAAAATAGCGTGTTTTTATGAAACAAAATGTATCAAAAGATTGACACTAGTTTAAGTCCGATTTTAAAGTGAAATTAATTCCAATGAACACTATTGGATTAAATGGTAAAAATATATTCTAATTTAACTTTAAATCCAACTCAAAATATAATCTAATCCTATAAATAAATTATATTAAAAAGAGATTTTGAATTAAAATACAACATTTTTCACTATTCATTAAAAATTGAACTTTTTCGGAAAAATACCAAAAATTTACACAAAGTAAATTTTGATGTCCCGATTAAAATGAAGAATTTTTTTTGTCAAATATAACACATAAAATTGTCAAAAAGTGGATTTAAAAGAGGTTCACCATCAAAAGGCGGTTAATCGACCTTTTAAAGAATATTGGAATGTTTACGCTTAAAATTGGATTCATTCGCATGTTTAATCCTATAACATTTATGGTAAAGAGTAAAAATATTTGATAAACATATATAATCATTTTTTAGTTAGTTCTGTTCATTCCACCCATTACAATGGCTAGGCGTTAACTACCATTTAAAATAATATTATTTTATTATTAGAGTGCAACGTAAGATTCCCAAGAAACTCGTTGTTGCGTATTGGGTACGCCATCAAGAATAGAATACCTTTTAAAGTAATATTAATATTTTATTCACAAATATGGATAAATGTGAAAATGTCATATTCTTTATTTACCTGGGGTGTTACATCCTTCCCCCCCTTTTGGGAATTCCTTCCTCACAATTTTAAAATTAGGCATGGAAACATCCTTGAAAGTCCCACATCGGAACAAGAGGCAGTCAACAAATCACATTAAAATAAAGAAAGATAAGTACAAAGGTCACCCTAGTTGACCCATACTAGGATTCCAAGTATGAAAATATGGACAGGGAGGAAAAAACAAAGGGTCATGTTCTGATGTAGAGTGATAGTAAACATTTCTAGGAGAAAGTTAACCACAAGAAAATCACAAACTTGTGATGGGTTAAACGGTATTTGATTCCCCAGTAGGAAAAGTTAATTGTCAAAATTTTTATTTTAAGTTACTTTTTATTGAGGAATTTATTCATAAGGAAACATAATCACTTATCATGTTGACTTTCAACTTTTATTAGATTCCTTACACAAACTCATATTTTCTCCAAAAGACGAGTATTTAAGAAGACTTGTTCACATTAAGAGTACTATAATCAACTTCTAGAGAATCACCTAATCCACAAAAGAGAACTATATACTTCCCATGTCTTTAGACTTTGACCCAAACCAAAACCAAAAAGGTTAGTAGAAGATCAGATAATCTAGAAAAGGATAACCCTTTATAAAAAGAAAATCTATTCTTAATCTCCAAAATTTGTCCAACAAAACCCAAAGTTCAACGAGGACCATTCAATAAAAAATTTGTCCATAAGATTCTTCAAAGTAAACCAAACTAATATTGAAACCCAAATATTTGAAGGATTTAGTCACATAGTCTTCCAAGTTAAATCGTAACATTTATCTCCAACGAACATCAGTTGCTCTTAATGTCTCGTATTAAAAAGTAATTAACCTAATCACATATCCTCCATGATAGGTTAATAAATTTCCATAGATAACCCAAAATAAACTTATTCTAAATTTATAAAATAGTCTAACTAAAAATAATAAGTCAAACTAACCAGGGACTTCATGTAGTCCAGTGGTAGGCGATAAATACCAGTCGCACTTTGGTTGTGGGTTTGATTCCCGCAGCTTTGTCCGACGCGATGGGTTGTCACACAGTCTGCATGTTTTCTTTTTTATAAAACTCCAAAAATAACCCTAACATGTTTTAACCTCAATAGTTTCCTTATATCTCTCATTTTCATCCAAATTCGTTACAATCTCAACATCTTAATTCTTGAAGTATTATTTCACCACTATAAGATAAAAATAAAATGATTCCCAAAATGAATAACATCATACCTTGATCATGGCGTCCACTCGGTTTCATCGTCTTCTTGCTCACGTAGGTAGAAGTCCCATGAATTACAATAATGATTTAGAGATCCTTCAAAATCATTTGCTTCCTCCATCCAAATACACCTTGTACAACATGGGTCATATGGGTGTTCACAGAAAAACAGTTTTGAAAAATAATCATGTATGACATATAATTCCAAAACATCTGATAAAACATGATTTCTATAAAATAGTCGGACAGAATTTGAGTTGAAACTTTCTATTATTGGTCCTTTTAAAATACCATAAGTATGTGCTGAGAGACTATATTTTAAAAGCAAATATAAATAGGTTGCGCAAGGGTATCCTTCCTCAGCACCATTTTTAAAATCATAATATGCTTCAAATTCTTGTGATAAGGTAAAATATTTGAAAATACCTTGATAATATTTACCTTTCTTGAAAATATGAGAATATTGTGAAAATAGTATTTGTCTAAAAACAACTCATGATCCACGATGATAACGACGTATAGTGGAGGTGTTTGATATCTTAAACAACTGCTTGCAAGTGAGTTGTATGCTAGAAAAAGTTTCACAATCATCCGAATATGAATTTGCAATAATTATTGCAAGCATGTCATCAGGAAGAGATATGAATGTCGTTTGAGATCCTTCTCCTTCCATTCGTAACCAACTTTACCTGACCTGAAAAAAGTTATAAAACAAGGATTTAACTGAAATAATATATATAGGCACTAATCATGTGTCTAACAAAAACTTCTAATCCCTAAAGTTGTCTAAATTGACCTTTGATACCAACTATAAGGACCCAGCCCTAAACCTTACTTAATCTTGAGTTAATACAAGATTACACATTGAGGATCTTTTTAGGTTTAGAGTTTTAGATAATTAGGTCATAAAACTTTCATTACATTCCACATTTAAACAAAGTGGTTACATAAAGATACTATTCATTTTTTTCCAATAAATAGAAACATATTTAAAATAAAACATGGATTCTTTCTTGACACTTCCTTGACACTATCATCACATCATGTACTTTTCCCTTAACCTGTGAAAAAAATTTCAAAAACGTGGGATGAGCATAAAAAGCTCAGTAAGGGTTATAAAAATATGGAAAGGAAAACATGAGTTCATATATACATAAGAATGAAATCATACTTTACCCATAAAACATTGGCACTTTAATATAACTCATCAAATCATGAATAAATCATATAAATAATAATACATAAAGGTATATTGAGGCATCATAACATTATTACGTTGGGAGTAACCCTCTTGGTTACGTTTGGAATACCCACCACAGTATATTCCCTAAATATCTTCGGAGAAACCTTAAGTTTCACTCCTTCGCGTTACCCAATGGATTGGAGAGCTATATCGGGCTCACCCGCGCTTAGTTTATCACGGAACCACCCATCTTCATAACAATTACCATGAACCATAACATAATCGTATCACATAAAACATGCATAAAGGAAACAAAACATTTCCACATTTCAATCACAAGATATCAATAAAACATATTGATATAAAAAAACCTTATGAAAACCATTTTCAATACCAAAATAAAAGAAAAGTAAAACATGGTATTTATTTTTCTTTTAAAAAGAAGGTATGGCTTGTAGAGGAATCCGAAACTCAAATAATGTTCACAGTGGCGGAGAAGTCATTGTCGCCACATACGTATGACAAAAACATTCCATTTTGTAGTTTTGAAAAATGCTTCGTATAAAAAAGATTCCTTTTGGATAAACGTAAAAGTCAAAGGGGGTTATACACCATATAAAAGAAAGTTGTGTATAAAACAAAATATGCCTCAATGAAAGTAGATTGAGACGAAGTCCCTTACAAAGACGATATCCTTGATTTAAGGATAAATCAATTACATAATTAAGTGTGACAAACGAATACACCAAGTATAAGTGGATATTAAGTGTAAAACAATCAGAGTTATTCACACATATTCATATAAAGACATATTCAAGGAGTACAAGTTTATCCCAGAGAATCAAATTTGGGTTAAGAAGTTCCCTTGCAAAAATTTGACAGCCTAACGACGTCACTACAAAATTCAGAAAATGAGTTGATGAGAGATAAAAAGGGTATCTCATCACATGGACATAAAATTTAAATCCATAAGGATATATAAGAACATATCCCAACCTAATAGTATGTGAATTAAAAGACATAACAAAATAATTCTTTTAATAAGAGGAGGGTGAAAGGTTCCCTTACCGACATGGGTATCTTTCGAAACATACACCCCGTGAAAGAGGGACAATACAACATTGATGTAAATAATCATAAATGAAAGTATATTACACAATGAGTAAAATAATGGGCAGTACGTACACCACTCAAAGGAAATTGTGGAAAATGTAGCATAAATCTCACAGGAATAAAAGTGAGATGAAAAATCCCTTACGAAAACTCGGCAGCCTAACGACACCACTTAAAACTTCCAAAATGGATTGATGAGATAAAATAGGGTCTCTAATCATATTAACATAAAGTTTACAGAAATATTAATATAAAAGAACATCCCCCAACATAACAAAGAGCATCTTAAAATAAGTGACATAAAGGAGAGTACTTAAAAAGAAAGAGAGAGGTTAGATCTCTTACGAAAATTCGGCAGCCTAACAGCGCCACTCAAAACATCCAAAATGGAGTGATGAGAGAGAATAGGGTCTCTCATCATATGTACATAAAAATTACAGTAAGATTAATATAAAATAATATCCCAATAACAAGAAATAATAGCTTTAAAAGGAATGACATAAAAGAGTGTACTTTAAAAGAAAGAGAGGAGTCAGATCCCTTACCTCAAGTCCGAATTGTCTTGTTTGATTCTTTATATTCCTGAATAATAAACTTTGGTCAATTTATAATTTCCTAAGTAACTCCTTTAAAGATTATTATTCAGTTCATATCACATATTATAATGTTATAATAATTGTTTAATAATGTTAGTTCATAACAGACGTTTTTGCCAATGTTTGGTACATGAGTCAAAAATGAACTTGTTTGAAAAATGATTGTCCATGTAGTTATAAGTAAATAATTTCCAGAATAGTATTAATGATTAAAATATCATATATATCCAGTACATATTCATTTTATACTATTACATATCATTTGGAGATAAAAACGAAAAGCACCGTTTATGGAGACGGTAGGCCGTACATACGCATGAACGCTACTTTCATTTTTTTCTTTATCATATTAATGGAATTAAAAATAAATGATATATATATATATATATATATTATAATTCCAGTATAATATATATTTTATATAGGTCACATATGTTCATTAATTTCATTATTTATACATTCCATTTATTGCATGTACGAGTCACATCACTTGAGGGGGCGGCAGTCCACATTTCCTCATATGAAATTATCGCATTTACACAACATGTAAAGAATAAAGGTATGTTTTAAATATAAAATAAAGAAGAATATAGTAAACATAAATACCATATATATCATATATAAAATACAGTGACATCATAATGGCCACCTTTAAAGGTGTTAAAATAATATTGAACAATCATCGTTTCGTGAGGCAGAAAATCGCCAACCACAGAAATAGTATGTTCTTTAACCTTTAGACGAAGGTGTGTGTAAGTGTAGATAAAATACTTATTATAAAAACATCATAGTATATTGAAGATACTGGAGGTGTTACAAAAGAAATGAATAAAAACAGTTTAGGGGGTTGGAGAAGCAAAATAAAACAAAAGGACTCAAGTGAAGACATTACCTTAAAATCGGGTAACTCCCTTTGGTTTGAGCTCAAAGGCTTCCTTGGGAAGACTTCTTCCAAAGGTGAGGATTAAAAGAGTTAGGGAGGGATGTGTAGAGAAAAAATGGGCAGGGGTTGTCCGAGAAAAAGGGTTTGGAAGTGTGGGTATGGAGGTAGAGGTGGGGGCCTTTTATAAGAGGAGAGGAAAGGAACTCATGGAAAGTAAAGAAATGTTACTTTATTTTAGAATGATTTTCGGATTTTAATGGTCCAAAATTGATGTTTTTAGAGGATAAGGTGATAAGGGTTCTAAATACACCCATCCAATAGGTTTTTGACATGTTTAGGTCTTAGAATTTACATTATCTTTCCATTTTATTTAAATCCTTTATTAATGAGGTAATCACTGCATCATCAGGATGTCATAAATAATTTAATATATTTAATGTCTAAAAATTATAAAAAAACTATCCTGATGTGGGAAATCTTTTTATATTTCTAATGAATATTTATAGTCAAACATCTGACTTGTATAACCCCATGTATAAATTGTTTTAGTAAAACATTTCATGTTTGTGTCATTTTTACTTTAACATTAATAAAATGTTATTTATGTCATTTCCCAAACAATGTGGCTCCATGGGGTCCCCAAGTTGACTCATGGATTTTATTGGTCTGCCATGACACATCCAATGAGGGTAGGACATGTGTCAGGCTCATATTATATTATTAAAAAATTAGTTTTACCTTAAACTACACTTATTACCTCTAATCGAGATTAAAAACATAATAAGTTACTATTCACCAAAAAATTATTTTAATACCATTGAACCACATTTTACTTCTTAATGACAACCATGTATGTCGGATTTTTGAAATTCAAAACACAGAGGTGGTAAAATTTTATTTAAACGGAAAATCAGTTTTTATAAGTACCACTTAGTGGTTTCACTATTCATCAAAAATTGAAGTTTTTCAGAAAAATACCAAAACATAACCCTACGCTATATTTGATATTCTGAATTCAAAAATGATGTCTATTTTAAAAAATTAAAAACATATTAGTTGCATTAATTAATTTAATAATTAATTCCCGATGTCAGAGCAAATAGAGTGTTTGTATGAAACAAAATGTATCAAAAGATTGACACTAGTTTAAGTCCGATTTCAAAGTAAAATTAATTCCAACAAACAATATTGGATTAAAAGGTAAAAATATATTCTAATTTCACTTTAAAACCAATTCAAAAGATAATCTAATACTATAAATAAATTAAATTAAAAAGAGGTTTTGAATTAAAATACAACATTTTTCACTATTCATTAAAAATTGAACTTTTTCGGAAAAATACCAAAAATTTACACAAAGTAAATTTTGATGTCCCGATTCTAAAGAAGAATTTTATTTTGTCAAATATAACACATAATATTTTCAAAAAGTGGATTTAAAAGAGGTTCACCATCAAAAGGCGGTTAATCGACCTTTTAAAGAATATTGTAATGTTTACTTTTAAAATTGGATTCATTCGCATTTTTAATCCTATAAAATTTATGGTAAAGAGTAAAAATATTTGAAAAACATATATAATCATTTTTTAGTTAGTTCTGTTCATTCATGCCATTACAATGGCTAGGCGTTAACTACCATTTAAAATAATATTATTTTATTATTAGAGTGCAACGTAAGATTCCCAAGAAACTCGTTGTTGCGTATTGGGTATGCCATCAAGCATAGAATCCCCATTAAAGTAATATTAATATTTTATTCACAAATATGGATAAATGTGAAAATGTCATATTCTTTATTTACCTGGGGTGTTACATCCTTCCCCCCTTTTGGGAATTGCGTCCTCGCAATTTTAAAATTAGGCTAGGAAACATCCTTGAAAGTCCCACATCGAAACAAGAGGCAGTAAACAAATCACTTTAAAATAAAGAAAGATAAGTACAAAGGTCACCCGAGTTAACCCATACTAGGATTCCAAGTATGAAAATATGGACATGGAGGAAAAAAGGGTCATGTTCTGATGGAGAGTGATAGTAAACATGTCTAGGAGAAAGTTAACCACAAGAAAATCACAAACTTGTGATGGGTTAAACGGTATTTGATTTCCCTGTAGGAAAAGTTAATAGAAAAAATTTTTGTTTTAAGTTACTTTTTATTGAGGAATTTATTCATAAGGAAACATAATCACTTATCATGTTGACTTTCAACTTTTATTAGATTCCTTACACAAACTCATATTTTCTCCAAAAGACGAGTATTTAGGAAGACTTGTTGACATTAAGAGTACTATAATCAACTTCTAGAGAATCAACTAATCCACAAAATAAAACTATATACTTCTCATGTCTTTAGACTTTTACCCAAACCAAAACCAAAAAGGTTAGTACAAGATCAGATAATCCAGAAAAGGATAACCCTTTATAAAAAGAAAATATATTCTTAATCTCCAAAATTTGTCCAACAAAACCCAAAGTTCAACGAGGACCATTCAATAAACAATTTGTCTATAAGATTCTTAAAAGTAAACCAAACTAAGATTGAAACCCAAATATTTTAAGGATTTAGTCACATAGTCTTGCAAGTTAAATCGTAACATTTATCTCCAACGAACATCAGTTGCTCTTAATGTCTCGTATTAAAAAGTAATTAACCTAATCACATATCCTCCATGATAGGTTAATAAATTTCCATAGATAACCCAAAATCAACTTACTCTTAATTTAGAAAATCATATAACTAAAAAGAATCAGTCAAACTAACCAGGGACTTCACGTAGTCCAGTGGTAGGCGATAAATACCAGTCGCACTTTGGTTGTGGGTTCGATTCCCGCAGCTTTGTCCGACACGACGGGTTTTCACACGGTCTTCATGTTTTCCTTTTTATAAAACACCAAAAATAACCCTAACATTTTTTAACCTCAATAGTTTCCTTATACCTCTCATTTTCATCCAAATTATTTACGATCTCAACATCTTAATTCTTGAAGTATTATTTCACCACTATAAGATAAAATAAAACGATTCCCAAAATTAATAACATCATACCTTAATCCTGGCATCCACTCGGTTTCATCGTCATCTTGATCACATAGGTATAAGTCCCATGCATTACAGCAATGATTTATAGATCCTTCAAAATCATTTTCTTCCTCCATCCAAATACACCTTGTACAACATGGGTCATATGGGTGTTCATAGAAAAACAGTTTTGTAAAATAATCATGTATGACATATAATTCCAAAACATCTGATAAAACATGATTTCTATAAAATAGTCGGACAGAATTTGAGTTGAAACTTTCTATTATTGGTCCTTTTAAAATACCATAAGTATGTGTTGATAGAATATATGTTAAAAGCAAATATAGATAGGTTGTGCAAGGGTCTCCTTCCTCAGCACCATTTTTAAAATCATAATATGCTTCAAATTCTTGTGATAAGGTAAAATATTTGAAAATACCTTGATAATATTTACCTTTCTTGAAAATATGAGAATATTGTGAAAATAGTATTTGTCTAAAAAAAAACCCATTATCCAAGATGATAACGAGGTATAGTGGAGGTGTTTGATATCTCAAACAACTGCTTTCAAGTGAGTTGTATGCTATAAAAAGTTTCACAATCATCCGAACATGACTTTGCAATAATTATTGCAAGAATTTCATCAGGAAGAGATATGAATGTCGTTTGAGATCCTTCTCCTTCCATTCGTAACCGACTTTACTTGACCTGAAAAAAGTTATAAAATAAGGATTTAACTGAAATAATAGATATAGACACTAATCATGTGTCTAACAAAAACTCATAATCTCTAAAGTTGTCGAAACCGACCTTTGATACCAAGTATAAGGACCCAGCCTTAAACCTTACTTAATCTTGAGTTAATACAAGATTACACATTGAGGATATTTTCAGGTTTAGAGTTTTAGAGAATTAGGTCATAAAAATTGCATTACATTCCACCTTTAAACAAAGTGGTTACATAAAGGTACTATTCATTTTTTTCCCATCAACAGAAAAATATTTAAAATAAAACATGGATTCTTTCTTGACACTTCCTTGACACTATCATCACATCATGTACCTTTCCCTTGACCTGTGAAAAACATTTCAAAAACTTGGGATGAGCATAAAAAGCTCAGTAAGGTTTATAAAAATATGGGAAGGAAAACATGAGTTCATATATACATAAGAATGAAATCATACTTTACCCATAAAACATTGGAACTTTAACATAACTCATAAAATCATGAATAAATCATATAAATAATAATACATAAAGGTAACTTGAGTCATTCATAACATTCTTACGTAGGGAGTACCCCTCTTGGTTACGTTTGAAATACCCACCACAGTATATTCCCTAAATATCTTCGGAGAAACCTTAAGTTTCACTCCTTCGTGTTACCCAATGCATTGGAGATCTATATTGGGCTCACCCGCCCTTAGTTTATCACAGAACCACCCATCTTCATAACAATGACCAAGAACCATAACATAATTGTATCACATAAAACATGCATAAAGGAAACATAACATTTCCACATTTCAATCACAAGATATCAATAAAACAAATTGATATAAAAAAACCTTACGAAAACCATTTTCAAGACCAAAATAAAAGGAAAGTAAAACATGGTATTTATTTTTCTTTTAAAAATAAGGTATGGCTTGTTGAGGAAGTCGAAACTCAAATAATGTTCACTGCGGCAGAGAAGTCATTGTCGCCACATACGTATGACAAAAACATTCCCTTTTGTCGTTTTGTAAAATTCTTCGTATAAAAAATATTCCTTTTGGATAAACGTAAAAGTAAAAGGGGTTTATACACCGTATAAAAGAAAGTTGTGTATAAAACAAAATATGCCTCAATGAAAGTAGATTGAGACGAAGTCTCTTACAAAGACGATATCCTTGATTTAAGGATAAATCAATTACATAATTATGTGTGACAAACGAATACACCAAATATAAGTGGATATTAAGTGTAAAACAATCATAGTTATTCAAACATATTCATAGAACGACATATTCAAGGAGTACAAGTTTATCCCAAAGAATCAAATTTGGGTTAAGAAGTTCCCTTGCAAAAATTTGACAGCCTAACGACGTCACTACAAAATTCATAAAATGAGTTGATGAGAGATAAAAAGGGTATCTCATCACATGGAAATAAAATTTAAATCAATAAGAATATAGAAGAACATATCCAAACCTAATAGTATGTGAATTAAAAGACATAACAAAATAAGTCTTTTAAAAAGAGGAGGGTGGAAGGTTCCCTTACCGACATGGGTATCTTTCGAAACATACACCCCGTGAAAGAGGGACAATACGACATTGATGTAAATACTCATAAATGAAAGTATATTACACAATGAGTAAAATAATGGGTAGTATATACACCACTCAAAGGAAATTGTGGAAAATGTAGCATAAATCTCACGGGAATAAAAGTGAGATGAAAAATCCCTTATGAAAAATCGGCAGCCTAACGACGCCACTTAAAACTTCCAAAATGGATTGATGAGATAAAATAGGGTCTCTAATCATATTAACATAAAGTTTACAGAAAGAGTAATATAAAAGAACATCCCCCAACATAACAAAGAGGATCTTAAAAGAAGCGACATAAAGGAGAGTACTTAAAAAGAAAGAGAGAGGTTAGATCTCTTACGAAAATTCAGCAGCCTAACGGCGCCACTCAAAACATCCAAAATGGAGTGATGAGAGAGAATAGGGTCTCTCATCATATGTACATAAAAATTAAAGTAAGATTAATATAAAAGAATATCCCAATAACAAGAAAGATGAGATTTAAAAGGAATGACATAAAAGAGTGTACTTTAAAAGAAAGAGAGGAGACAGATCCCTTACCTCAAGTCCGACTTGTCTTGTTCGTTTCTTTATATTACTGAATAATAAACTTTGGTAAATTTATAATTGCCTAAGGACCTCCTTTAAAGATTATTATTCAGTTCATATCACATATTATAATGTTATAATAATTGTTTAATAATGTTAGTTCATAATAGACATTTTTGCCGATGTTTGGTACATGAGTCAAAAATGAACTTGTTTGAAAAATGATTGTCTATGTAGTTATAAGTAAATAATTTCCAGAATAGTATTAATGATTAAAATATCATATATATCCAGTACATATTCATTTTATACTATTCCATATCATTTGGAGATAAAAACGAAAAGCACCGTTCATGGAGACGGTAGGCCGTACGTACGCATGAACGCTACTTTCATTTTTTCTTTGTCATATTAATGGAATTAAAAATAAATGATATATATATATATTATAATTACAGTATAATATATATTTTATATAGGTCACATATGTTCATTAATTTCATTCTTTATACATTCCATGTATTGCATGTACGACTCACATCACTTGAGGGGGCGGTAGTCCACACTTCCTCATATGAAATTATCGCATTTACACAACATGAAAAGAATTAAGGTATGTTTTAAATATAAAATAAAGAAGAATATAGTAAACATAAATTCCATATATATCATATATAAAATACAGTGACATCATAATGGCCACCTTTAAAGGTGTTAAAAGAATATTGAACAATCATCGTTTCGTGAGGCAGAAAATCGCCAACCACAGAAACAGTATGTTCTTTAACCATTAGATGAAGGTGTGTGTAAGTGTCACTCAAATCCTTCTTATAAAAACATCCTATTATGTTGAAGATACTGTATTTGTTACAAAATAAATGAATAAAAAGAGTTTATGGGGTTGGAGAAGCAAAATAAAACAAAAGGACTCAAGTGAAGACATTACCTTAAAATCGGGTAACTCCCTTTGGATTGAGCTCAAAGGCTTCATTGGGAAGACTTCTGCCCAAAGTGAGGCTTAAAGGAGTTATTGAGGGATGTGGAGAGACAAAATGGGCAGGGGTCGGCCAAGAAAAAGGCTTTGGAAGAGTGGGTAAGGAGGTAGTGGTGGGGGCCTTTCATAAGAGGAGAGGAGGGGAACTCTTGGAAAGTAAAGAAATGTTACTTTATTTTAGAATGAGTTTCGGATTTTAATGGTCCCAAATTGATGTGTTTCTAGGATAAGGTGATAAGGGTTAGAAATACACCCATCCAATAGGTTTTGTACATGTGTAGGTCTTATAATTTACATTATCTTTCCATTTTATTTAAATCCTTTATTAATGAGGTAATCACTGCATCATCATGATGTCATAAATAATTTAATATATTTAATGTCTAAAAATTATAAAAAAACTATCATGATGTATGAAATACTTTTAGAGTTCTAATTAATATTTATAGTAAAAAATATGACTTGTATATCCCCATGTAAAAATTGTTTTAGTAAAACATTTCATGTTTGTGTCATTTTTTTCTTTAACATTAATAAAATGTTATTTATGTCATTTCCCAACCAAAGTGGCTCCATGGGGTCCCCAAGTTGACTCATGGATTGTCTTGGTCATCCATGAAACATACAATGAGGGTAGGACATGTGTCAAGCTCATCTTATATTATTAAAACATTATTTTTACCTTAAACTACACTAATTACCTCTAATTGCGATTAAAAACATAATAAGTTACTATTCACCAAAAAATTATTTTTATACCATTGAACCACATTTTACTTCTTAATGACAACCATGTATGTCGGATTTTTGAAATTAAAAACGCAGAGGTGGTAAAATTTCATTTAAATGGAAAATCAGTTTTTATAAGTACCACTTAGTGGTTTCACTATTCATCAAAAATTGAAGTTTTTCAGAAAAATACAAAAACATCACCCTAAGCTATATTTGATATTCCGAATTCCAAAATGATGTCTATTTTAAAAAATTAAAAAAATATTAGTTGCATTAATTAATTTAATAATTAATTCCCGCTGTCAGAGCAAATAGCGTGTTTTTATGAAACAAAATGTATCAAAATATTGACACTAGTTTAAGTCCGATTTCAAAGTGAAATTAATTCCAACGAACACTATTGGATTAAATGGTAAAAATATATTTTAATTTCATTTTAAAACCAATTCAAAATATAATCTAATCCTATAAATAAATTATATTAAAAAGAGGTTTTGAATTAAAATACAACATTTTTCACTATTCATTAAAAATTGAACTTTTTCGGAAAAATACCAAAAAATTTACACAAAGTAAATTTTGATGTCCCAATTCTAAAGAAGAATTTTATTTTGTCAAATATAACACATAAAATTGTCAAAAAGTGGATTTAAAAGAGGTTCACCATCAAAAGGCAGTTAATCGACCTTTTAAAGAATATTGGAATGTTTACGCTTAAAATTGGATTCATTCGCATTTTTAATCCTATAACATTTATGGTAAAGAGTAAAAATATTTGACAAACATATATAATCATTTTTTAGTTAGTTCTGTTCATTCCCGCCATTACAATGGCTAGGCGTTAACTACCATTTAAAATATTATTATTTTATTATTAGAGTTCAACGTAAGATTCCCAAGAAACTCGTTGTTGCGTATTGGGTACGCCATCAAGCATAGCATCCCCTTTAAAGTAATATTAATATTTTATTCACAAATATAGATAAATGTGAAAATATCATATTCTTTATTTACCTGGGGTGTTACACCGATGGTCATTTATAGAGCACAATTTAGATGATTGAGGAAAAGTTTTGATTATGCATCTTGGATTTCATGGGTCCTGGGGCAAAATAATACACCTAGTAGAGTTCACCTATAATAATATCTTTTTGGATAGTAGTCAGATGGATCCATATGAGCTTTATATAGTAGGACATGCCGTTCACCCTTTTTTTTTCATAGAGTTAGGAAAGGAAGCTATGTTGGGACCTACTATTTTCTAGGAGACCACATAATAAGTGAAGTTTATTCGATACAGGATGAATATTGCAATGTCTCAGAAAAATCATACACTGATAGATGATGATGACATATAGACTTAGAGGTCAGGGATCAGGTATTCCTACATGTTTCACCAAGGTTAGGAAATAAGAGGATAACGGGATAGGGTAATATTTCACCAATCTATGTTGTGAAGTTTTAGATTCAAGAGAGGGTCTGGATGGTTGCCTATTGGTTGAAATTACCTCAAAAGTATCGGGATATGCATGAAATATTCCATGCTTCATATCTATGATGTATCTATTCAGACTTATCTCATGCTATTAATACAGTGGAGAATGAGTTTTAGGAAGATTAATCCTTTGAGTAGCATCCTATAATAATTGTAGATCATAGAAATAAGAATCTCTAGGGATGGTTTATTCCTTTAGTATGGGTTCTATTACATCACGACTGAGTGTATGAAGATACCTAGTTGAGGATAGCAGATTTATGATCGTAGTGGCTGATGTTGTTCTCAAAAACTTCTTCACCACCTTTGTAAGGGATATTAATGGATGAATTTCTTTGAGGGTGACTTTTTGTAAACCTGGTTCTTTTTTTAGGAACATATTAGGAGTTTTCTATCAATCCTAAATTTAATTGCTTTAATATGAGCTAATGTGGATGTCGTCATTGTAATGGAAGGATCATAGGTGTTTGGGGATCACTATAAGACCAAAACCCAATTCCATGGAGTGTTCTGGTCTAGACAAATGGTTAGAAACAACTTGGTGGCGTAGTCCCCATGGTTATGATAACTATGTGGGAAGAGGTAGTAGATTATTCCTGATTTTAGGATACCATACGGTAGTAGCTTCATGGCCATTTCGCAGGTCTGTGGATATTATAGACGGAGGAAAAGACCTAACGTATTCTTACTACATGGTTATTCAGTCTGTGGTAAGTAATCGTGTGAGTTCCCCTTTCTCTTACAGATATCTGGAAATGGATTCTGCATAGTTTTAAAACCCGTGAAGGTAAACCATATGTGTCAACCATACGAACCATATATTTTGAGTAAAATTACCATTTGACCCTGAAATTTTTTTTGCATCAAAAAATTATTATCCAACCGCCGCATAGTTGGGGAATCTTGGGAGAGCACCCATTGATGTATATTAGCCCATTTCTTATCCCTTATTATTTATTCCTCCGAATAAAGTATCATTCATCTATTTGGATCAGTAACTATGAGTCCTCGATTCCCTTATATCCTTTATTTATTATTCAGAAAAATGGCTATGGTATTTGGACATAGTCTCATATTCTATAATCTCTTATTCATCCTACATTATTTGTATTTCACACAAAATAGGGAGAATCGGATATTGATATTAGACGAGCTATCTTTCATGTGCTTAAGGTTGGTAGCTTCATGGCTTTCATTAAATTCGGAGATGTTTATATATATAGAAGTTTTTTTCACCCATTTTTCGGTGTCACCATGATTTAAAATTCATACCTTATATTGAATATCATTATTAAGTAATTAAATAGGAGTTTCAAAGCAATTAATTAGTTTTTTACATGGATTGGGGGCCACCCCATGGGTTATTTCCTAGTTTGACCATTTTGTGGTTATTGTTCCTAGGGTACTTATGAGGTATTCCTAGAATTAAAATACATGGTTTGAATAAAATGAGTTGTTTTCAAATGGAATTTTCATTATTCTAGATGGATTTTTAGTTGTATACGGGTATGTGATATGTGACTTACCAATTGACCTGTGTTTATTCCTTTGCTTTTTTATTCTTGATATGATTTTTTGGATCCATCTGTGAACCTATCCATGCGATTTAGGTTATGATAAAGCCTTGTAATAGTTTGGAGCACATGCACATATTAATATGATTTATGTTCCCTTGATAGATGTTATAGTCCAAGCCTTATAGGTTTTTTCTAGTGTGTGACACACTTAGTGGAGAGATGTATATTTGATTCTTTTGGGGTTGACCCTAGAATGGCTAATGAATTTTTAAATTGAACTACCTATGTTTAAATGGTAAAAATAATTGGGTGAATGGTGGATTCTATTTAGGATTCCATGGGATCATTATATGTCTATTGTACCTTGGTCTATTGAGAGAACCTTGGATTCTTTGTAATGCCTTTGATGAGCTCAATCAGTTTTTTCATAATTTTAACCAATGAGTGTACCATGGATTCCATGGATGTTCTCATAGAGAATATTCATTAAAATGATGATTGAATCATGGATCCCTATAGGATTACCTAGAAATGAAAATGATAATGGACATTATGTCATAAGTGATACATGGCATTCCTTATGGGTCCCCCAAACATGAGCTCAGTTGACATTGACATCCCACTCCTAGAGTTATACCAAGATCCTGTGATGTTCATCGGGATAGGAAGGCAAGATGTTGGTGGATTTTCACAAGGTTTGATAGTTGAATTCCATCTTAGGAATGTCATGGATGATCTTGGATTATATTGTATATTTAAATTGATTATGATTCATCAGCCTAAAAAATCACAAGAATAGATTCGATCTATACTTATTCTTTTTTAGAAGGCCTTCTAAGGAATATGTGCTGCCTACAGTTACACGAGGGATGCCAAAATTAGTACTCATCACAATAATTATAACCTTATTGTAATTTAATTGATAAATAAATGGTAATGTAATGTAAATGGAAACCAGTACGTGTAATAATGTTTACCTTGGACTGCCTCCTAGCTTTATAAATTCACTATTTTACACTACCTATTATATGTATTCACTTAAATATTGGCACAGACCTTGGGTGGTTTCCTACTGGGATTTAGTCTGACACCCTGTTTGCGTCATGCTTTGGACCAAAAAATACTATATGGTTGTAGTTTCCAATAAGGGAAAGCACCCTCCAATAGGTATTCGATTTGCTATTTAGGATCAAGTGAGCATGGGACCAAGCTGAATCTTGTGATGTTTCTAGGATACTTTTTTCCTTTTTTTGTACTTTTGGAATTTGTATTGTATTTGATAGAATTGTGACATGTATCACTATTTAAAAAATAAGCATGTGACATGGATCATCTATTGTATGATATGAATTATTGTGATTTATATTATCAGTATTCCTCTATTTATTTCTATTATATGGTACTACAACTTGAAATATATGTTTGTTATTTTTCAATATGTTACACTCTCCAAATGATGGTATAGTATCACCACAATCACCACATCGGCCCTCACTTCTATTCAAAATCCTCTAGCATTCAGGGAATGTCCTTGAGTCCATGTGGAAAACTGGGCCAAGAGAACTCATACATGTTATTTAATTTCATTTCATAGGTAATTAAATAGGGCTTGAAAAGCATGTAATTGGTTGTTTACCTAGATTGGGGGCCACCTCATGGTTGAGTGCCCAGTTTAACCATTTTTAGGCCTTTTGACCTCAGGTACCTATAAGTTATTCCTTGAATTTCCAATAATCGGTTGTTTGAAATGAATTTTTTATTAAATGGATTTTCTATGATCCTGTATGGATTTTGAATTGTCTATGGGTATATGATAAATGAATATCCCATTGACCTGTGTTTATTCCTATGCTTTTCTAAGCATGTTTTGACTATTTGGATCCAACTAAAAACATGCCCACCAGAGATAGGTTACAATAAAGCCTTTTAATATTTTAGATTACATGAGAAGCATGCTATGATTTATATTCCCTTGTTAGCTTTGATATGAAAAACCAAGTGTATTGTACATGCATGATATACCCTTAGTTGTGAGATGTATATTATATTCTTTTTCTATTGACCGTAGCATGGCTAATAAATTGTTAAATTGAACCAGTTGTGGTTAATTGCTAAAGAGAATTGGGTGAATCATGGATTCTATTTAGTATTTCACAGATGTTATTATACGTCTATTTTACCTTGGTCCCTTTATTGAACCATTGATTATCTGTAATTCCTTGGAATGGATGAATGGCTTAGTTAAAAATTTAATGTTTCCAGTGAACCATAAACACAATGGAATGGCTCATATAGACTATACTAAAATACTGAGTGAATCATGGATTCCTAAAATATTCCATGGAGAGACTCACGATTATTGGACTGTATTTCATGAGTAATTATATCGTTCCCCTATAATTCCTTAAAGGACAGACTGTGTTGACATGTAGTTACCACACATAGAGTGATACCGGGGTCCTGTGAGGTTCGGTGAGACAGAATGGTAGGGTTTTTTTAGATTTCACCTGGAGTGATACTTGAATTACAGCATAGGAATGTTAAGGATATGTTTGGGTTATATTGTATATTAAAATGGATTTAGACACATATGAAAATACAAAGAAAAATATTGTATTTATTATTTACTTATTCTTTTTTAGATGGCCTTCTAAGGAATATGTTGTTCGTAATGTTACATAAGGGATGTCGAGCTTAAGAAAAAATCTTGATGCTTATAACCTCTAATCTAATATAATTGTTAAATTAATGGGAATGTAATGTAATTGGAAACTGGTTCTTCTATGACTATTTATATTTAATTACCTCATATAGTACTACTTTCACTTTTTTACACTGCCTCTATTATATAATCACTGACAGATTTTCACAGAACTTGGGTATTTCCTACTAGGATTCCATCTCACTACTTCTTTAGGTCATGCTATGGGCCCAAACATATTATATGGTTGAATGTGTTGAAAAGGGAATTTTCCACCTATAGTTACATCTTATATTATTTTGAAGAAGTAGAGAATGGGACAAAGCTGAGGCTTGTGATGCTGGTGGGATACTTTTTGTCCTTTTTTACATTTGAGATTTGTTTGTATACTATAGAATTGTGACTTGTTTGTATTATAAAAATAGAAACATTTGATAGGAATCATTAGTTGTATGATATGAAATCTGGTTATTTATATTATTATTCTTCCACTATTTATTTCTATTGTATGGGATTACGTCTTCCCCTATCTATTTTTTTTGTCACACTATACCAATGAGGGAATAGTCTCCTCACTATCACCACCTTGAACATCGATGCTAGTCGATAGCCTTTGGAGTTCAAGGAGATGTTCTTAAAACCATGTGGACAACTGGGTCTAGAGCATTGTGAAGTGGCATCTGAGTTTTGAACATTACAATATACCGAGATGATGAACTCCCAATATAGGTGAAACTCTATGAAAGACCCAATCACCAACCTCAAAAACCAATGTACATTGAACCCAGTCTTCATAAGATTTATGAAGTCTTTGTTCTATTACCAACCTATTGTATATCTACTACACCATTTCTATTATATCCTGAATGATTCCTAGACAAACCACTGACATCTCTACCAACTCTTCCCAATATAAGGATGATCTACCTGTCCACCAACAAAAATCCTCAAAGGATACATGTTAAATAAATCTTAACAACTACTATTACAAGAAGCACTGATTAGGGGAACATGATTATCCCATGATCCACTAAAATCTATAAAAAATAATTCCTTGAGAATATCCTCAATAACATAGATTGCCCTATATGACTGTCGATCTATCATTGGATGATAATGTATCCTTAATTTAATATTGGAACCCATCACATCCTATAACCCATTCTAGAAGTTATATATGAACCTCGAGTCCCTATTAGAAAAAATACATGGAACCCAATGATATTGCCAAATATCATAAAAATTCGATCCTTATGATGTTCCAATTTCATTATCACCTTGATAGGTATAAAATTTTCTTTTTTTAGATGATAAAATACTACCACATTTTTTCCATCCAACTAGGAAATTATGGTAAACCAATGACAAAGTAAATGGAAATATCATGTTGCATACATTTGGGAAAAGGAAAGGGTTTCAAAAATTAAATATGCCTTTGTAGATCCCCTTTATTCTCAAACAAGTTAGACACCTTGATAAAAAATATTCAATCACCAATCTCATTCCCTACCATAAATACTGACATCTAAAATCATAATACATCTTGGTTTACCTAGCGTGAACATCCCATCAAGAATAGTATCAAATATTCATCAGCTCCTACCTCATGGGAAATATAAACAATAACCTTATAAGAAATCATATTGTGCAATTAGTAGACTTGGAACACTCACTTGAGGTCTCCCCACCATATATGATTTTACCAATGACTTGTAACTCATTGTTGATCACCAGATCGACCCAAGAAAACTCATCAAAATAATGTTTCAGATTCAAAAGATCTAACAAAATATAGACAAACCAATTCTAATCCCAAGATCATATTAGAAAATAGATTCATAAAACACTAATTTTCAACTGACTCATCTTTTTCTTATGTTGGTAATTTTCTTATAAAATCATTTGAATCAACATTTCCTTTACCAGGTGCATAAGAAATATAAAAAAATATGTTTATAATCAACCCGGTATCTCTTTCAAAATTGGTGTTCCCTATGAGTAAATATATATACGATTCTCTTATGATCATAATACATAGTTAATATCTTCACAAAGAGTAATTGTCACAACATTTTGAGACTATGAATAACCACTTGCAACTCAAGATCATGGGTATGGTATTTTTTCTAATGAGGGAGTAACTTGTGTGAACAAATGGCATCCACCCATTTACTATTCACTATGACACATCCAAGACAACACCCAAAGCATCGAAGATAACTCCATATTCCATACCTTGTTCAGGGTGAATGAAAAATACTGATGAAGTAAAATACTCCTTCATCTCCCCAAAATAACTATTAAATTTATTTTCCTATTCAATATTTATAACCACATGGTTTAAACATTTCATCAAAGATATGATTTTGGAGAAATTGTTGTCAAACTGTCTAAAGTAACTAGAAATACCCATGTATATTCATATATCAAAAAAAATTCAATATTGATTATAAGAAGAAATAGCTTATATATTTTTAGCATACATTGAGATTCCCTCATCAGATTTGACGCACCCAGAAATTTCACTTTGTATTTCCAAAACACACATTTAGAGTGCATACCATTTAGATTATTTTCCTTAAAGGTTTTAAGAATGATATATAAATATTATATATACTCATTATATGACTTATTTTATACTCTTATATAAGCCATGAGAATATAAAAAATTGATTTTTGGATCAAATTAATGATCTGGTTCTCCAAATACATAATCATTGTAAGAGAATTGGTCAAATCGAAGGTCATAACTAGGAACTCTAAATGAACATTCCAATTTCTAAACTTTGTCTTAGGTATATCCACTTCTCATACCCACAACTAATTGTATGATGAATAATGATCAATCTTTTGAAACCTTCATACCCCTATAATCTAGTTGAAATGATCATGAATTCTAGGAAAAGGATATATTATATTAATAGTCTCCCAATTATACTTTCAATAATAAATACAATGTATGAGGCTCCCAATATTTTTATATAAAAGAGGAATATATAATCCCAAGGATAAATTCTTGAAGAAAAATTCCTTTATCACCTAGGTCCTCATGGAAAAACTTCATATCCCCAAACTCTATAGGCTCCATTTAATTAGATGGCATATAAATAGTCATTGTACTACAGAGTAGTTCTATAGTAAACATGACCTCTATTTTGATATGTAAACCAGAAAAAATGGAAACACCTCATGGTATGAACACAACAATACATGAATTAGACCACCAAAAAATGGTCACACTGCATCTGAAAACATCTATGAAAAATGGAATGATATTACACTAGTATAAATAATAATAAAACTTTATCATCCTGACAGATAGTAACACTCAATCTAAAAAACAGGAGTGATCCCATTATATCATAATAACTAGACTAACAGGCGATAATAGTCTATATTGGAATTAACATTGATCATAAAATCTCTTCCAAAAAACAAGTTTAATATTTAAATATCAATATATAAAAATTACCAATCCACCTCAAAGTCATATATCATCAGCCGACACACAAGACAATTGAATCATTTTTAGGAAATCATTCCAAAAACGGTGGAAAGAATTAAAAATTATAACATAATTAATGAAAATAATCCCATCACCTAAACTAAATTAAATTATATAAAATAATTATTATGTCCTATATCAATCAAATCTATAACCATAGAAGAATAAATAAACATTGTACCTAAAATAATAATTAGTCTGGCTCAAAATTCCATTGGTACATAATCTTCCACATAAATATGACATCTATGAGTCAAATGATCATACACCTTTGTATGAGGATTAGACCCACTACCCTTGTATTTATTGGTTCAAACATATGAACCTTTCTTGTGATTTGATACTTTCATAGTACCCATGATGTACTATAAAAAAAGATTAATATGGCTAGATAATCCAAAATAACGACAAATATTAAGAGACTCGAAAAATTTAGGGATGGTATGATATACATTTCACAGTGAAAGAAGAAAAATAAATGATGTCTTGATGATGCTCCTCATACTAGTCATCAATAAAATTAACCACCCATTCACTTCTTTTTCTAGCCAGGAGACATACCCTGGGTAACAACTTCACCAACCGAAGTAAGCCCAATCCTATCTTCCTAGTTTTGTCTTCGACATCCAATTCATCATTGTCAACTACCTATGAAATGGTCTCTAGGTACACAAGAATCAACAAACACTGAATATCAATCCTTATTTGAAACTCAATACTACGAGACTTTAGGTACTTATTAATCACGAGATTAGGTTCTAGATCTAGTATCTCCAAAAAAATGGATGTAATACTCTAAAATTATATGCTATATTTGATCCATTGTCACAATCCCCATTGATATTTCCACACGTAACATCTCCTCGTAATACTAAAGATTGATAATTTTCGTGAATGAAGCCCTGATAAGGCCCTCATTGAACTTAACAATAAAAACAGTGTCACACTATCTCCTTTATAGTCCCTTCAGGATGTACATGAAAAACCCCACCATAGATTCTTCAAGATTATCAAAGATGTTGAAGATGTTATCTATCCACTCAATTCACTCCACATATTCCTAGGGTACCTTCTCACCACAAAATATGTTTTGATTCTACATAGTTAATTAAATATGATGATCCACTACATGTCCCATGTTCCAAATACCAACATTACAATTTTTTTTAATAGTACGTATTAATACATTAACCAAAAAATGGTCCACTAGAGGATTCACCCACATATCCTGTAATGTATGTTCCTATAAAATATTTAGAAGATGTATTATAAGATAAGTTTTCTATTAAATAGAAGAGAAAAACAAATTAATTATCATTATATTGTAACATAATAGTAATAATACTATGTATCGATATAAATGATTTAATGAATTAATAATTCATCGTAATTAATAATCCAACCAATCAGAAGACAAACATTATAGAAGTAACATGTCTATGTAAATAAACCACAAATAAAATTAATTTAAATGGCCTCAAACACCATGTTCCATACTAATTAAAAACAAATTTGGCCACCTAGGGGAACTCATGTTCAGACATCGATGACAGAAGGCATGGAATGCTTTTGAACATACTAACTAAATCCATATTGTACAAACTCATTTTTACCCAAGACAAAAAACCAAACTCAAGTTATGTTAACACACTTAAGGGTAATAAAACCTGTCATAAAAAATTTGATAGACCAATCTATGTCAACTAATAAAGATACATTATTCGGCGCATCACAATGAGGTATAAAAATATAAAATAAATAATACTTCAATATAAACAAAATAAGACACACAACCATAGTGAAATGCGTAATAAAAGAGATATAATCAAACCTATAAAAATCAATCACTATAGCCATATCCATAAATAAAAAGATTTATAATAGATTGAAAATTATCTATGTGAGCAACTATCACATCCAAACCATATTGTAATGATAGAAACAACAGCAAGAGGGGACAACATACGAAGTGATTTCCTTCTATTGACCAATATATTCTCATAAAACATCTCTATATTCCAAATGGTATATTTTGGTTGTGAGAAAAAATCGTAGTAGGATAAAACCACATATTATATTAAAAGTATAATATAATGAAACAAATTTTTCTATATTTTAAAACACAAATATTTCTACAATGAATATTCATAAATTCTTACCCATTTTTAAAATTCCTTCCTTTGGTTTTTTATAAAGACCTTTCACATTATTCATTCTAGAAAAATGAAATGTTGAATTGATAAAACATGAATAAATATATATCCACTGAGAGATAATCCTGTAGGTTTATATTAATGAAATTTAATGCCTTTAGAGGCCACATTTTATAACCTTATATAAAATAACATTGATAAATAATCCATGAAAAATATGTTCATGAGATAATTAATCAAAAATATAAAAGCACTCAAATTTTAGACCTTGCCTATGGGTCTGTATAGTAGATATTGTTGATAAAAATTGGGAATAAATTATTACCATCTGATATCAAGTCATTCACTAGTCCATCAATATACCAAAACATATCACAAGAGGTGGAAAACTCACTAAGGTTACTTGTCTCTATTTCTCGACACACCAAAGGATTCCAATGTTCCATTTCCGAAATAAATTTCAAAACCATTTTCACCCCTTAAAGAACATTTTCAATTAAAATAAAATATTATTTGTTGTTTGAAAACTTTTTTCTAAATAAAAATACCCACTCCACAATTTAATATAAAAAATGGTTTTTAAAAACTATTTTTCAATGAAACAAACATTAAAAAATTCACCTTTCTGTGAAATCCCATGAAACCACAACTCAATACAATTACATGAATAAGCCAAATAAAATTTATAAGAATGATAAAGATATCCTTGAATTAAAATATTCTATTAAAACACCTTCCAAATGAATGATGAAACAATATACCATG
This sequence comes from Viscum album, assembly GCA_963277665.1. Lineage (NCBI taxonomy): Eukaryota > Viridiplantae > Streptophyta > Magnoliopsida > Santalales > Viscaceae > Viscum > Viscum album. The sequence continues at coordinate 433,150,623 of OY728139.1, forward strand.
TAAACACATAGCCTATTGAAAATGTCTTAGTTTATATAGATAAATAAAACCAGGAATAGAAAACACAACATGTGAAAGTGAGTATCTGATAGGCTTCATGGGGTATAGCATCTAATATTTTCAAGTGTATTAAAAAAGATATTATAATTTATTGGGGGATAATATAAGGTCATTAGTACCTCAAAATATCTTATTTCACAGAAGTTTTGGAAAAACAAATATGACCCTTATTCTTAAATTTTCTAATTACTATTTCTGGTTTTAATATGGTAACTAGTTTTTACCAATGTAATTCAATTTTTATCCATAAACATTGAAAATGTTATATAATTTGGAAATAATGAAGTAAAAAATAAAATATTTTTTTTCAACAATGAGTTTGATGTGTATGAAAATAAATTATTTAAAGAAACCCATAAAATATCCAAACACTTGTTTTTAGAAAAAAGATTACTCTTAATCATATAATTTTTGTGAAGAATGAAATTATCATTTATTTATATTCTCATAATATGAATAAGTTTATTATATTAAAATTAAATTTTATATGGCTATCATAATTGGTGAAACCCAAATTATACAAAAATAATAGATAATTAATTTAATAAGAGAAAATCAATTTTTTATAAAACAATATTGATGTTTATGAAATATTAAATAATGGTTTTATAAAAATATAATAAAACTAAAAAACTTATATTTGTACTTATTAGTTAAAAATTATTTCAATTAATAGTTTTTATAATATTTTAGGTCATTCTTATTTAATTATAATGTCATAAAGAGTACATTATTGATTAAAATTGTATTTTTTACTTCTCACCTAAAACAACTATTACCAAAAAATCAAAAAAATTAAACATAAGAACATTTTTTCATGTTAAATCTAAATATTATGTAAATTTTATCAAATTTATAATCTAATATTTGAATACATAAATTTTATATAATCCCATAAAAATATTTTGAATAAAATTTATTAAGAAATAATGTTTTTATAAGAAAAATTATTTATTCATAAACATATTTCTTATCAATATGTAATAAATTTTTTGTTAATATAAATTACAGATAAAAAATATATTTTATCAATAATGTGTTTATTTTTATAATAATACACAATGAAATTCATTTTTTATAAAGGTTACATTTTAATTTACAAATCAGACTTATTATTTATTTAGAAATTGGAATATAAATTATCAATTTATATGCATTGATTATTAAATTTATTTCTAAATATATAAATAATTTTCCTAAAATTGTATCATTTTATTTTATGTAACAATTTTTTGATATATTTTAAAGATAATATATTATTCATTGGGCAATTTTTATTGTTTTTTTCTTGAAACAATATTTTACATGTTTGTTTCAAAAAGAGGTAAATTATATAATCCTTAATCTTTGAATGTTATATTCTCACCCAATAATGAAATTTTATCCTCACAATGAATAATTATTCAACTCATTGGAAAATGGTTAGCTGTAGCCCCATGATCGATAGAAACATATCTTTAATTTCTATTGAAATATGAATGACAATATTTTAGATACCAAGAAAAAAATGATTTAGAATATAAGACTCTTTGATATCAGTATCTTTTGTAATATTTTCATAGTAAACATATATATTTGACAATTAGTTTAATGAGGACATGTATTATTATTTATCTATATGTAAATTGTTATCGACAACTTTCAATGATATCCAATCCATTCCAAATACACATTCTAAGTAAGGAAAAATAAATCATGGTAAGATGTAAATTTAAGTAACATTAGGAGAATATTAATTAATAATAATTCCATTAGTTATCTTTATTTATATCTAATTATCCTGTATATGGTGAAAAATTATTTTTATAAGTCATTGAAAAATATTTTTTGAAAATATTTATCCTTTTAAATAGTTTAAATTGTGTAGGTATTTACTTATTCCCAAGGTCTATTTAATTCTTCATGACTATTTTCCACATAGGAAATTGAATTAGATAATTGATTATAATTTTTTACAATTTCAATTTAAATAACACAATGAATTTTTAGTTTCTTCCCTTTTTACCTTTAATATGTGAACTTTGTGAGCATAATTTTGAAATAATCAGTGAATTCAATTTCCTCTCAAGAACACCCTATGGTATTTCCTCATAAATTATTGACACATATAAAACATAATATTTTTTCCTTTATTATCATGGTCACTAAAATATCTATGAGACTTCACCTTTCTAATATTTGGTGTATTCAGATATCCAAACAAGTTTATGTTGAAAATTATAATTGATGATATTTGGTGTCTCATAATTCAAATATTTCACAATGAAACTCTTATACCATTCAGATATTTATTGGTGAAATATTTTCATTTCCATGAAATATATTGTAAACATGGATTACTCGGGTTCCTTCTATTACTAAAAAAAGGATTTATTAATGAATAATTTATACTATAAGATATTTTATTATTATAAATACATGATACATTCCTCTTCAAAATGTCTTACAATTCGATAATTTTATATTTAATTTCTCTTCAACCTAAATCAACCTTGATTCAATATAGGTTTCCTTACATTGAGTTCTACATTATCCTATAACCAAACTCTTGAATATATTGAATCCATCATATTTACCTGAAATTATAATTTTTTTGATAAAAAAATATATAATTTTAGAGTGTCTAGATATGTGTATAGTATTAGATCCACCAATTATGTACAATATTTAATATTTATTTGATACGCAACCTTAAATTTAGGTTGATTACCCCAAGGTGAATATAAAGCACATCATCATCCACTACTCAATATACTATCAAGGTAGAAATTTATTGGAAACCCATAAAATCTATACATTAATAATACTTTGAGATCATACCCTTTAGACATATCCCAAGGGGTTTGACTGAATTTCCATTATTGTAATATGTAAAATATACAATATTTCATCAACTAAGAATAGAAGATATCAATTCCTTTGAAGTGGATATCAACCATAACTATTTAACTCTTAATAATATTAATAAGTCCTTATTTATATAAATTAATGATATTCTAGACATTAATGTTATTTTTTCCTTCATTTGATACCAAATTTGACTCCATAATCATGAAGTCCTTGATCCATTACCCATCAATACCTTTTTTATATAACTGTATTAAAGTGAACTAAAAAAATTAATTGTTAATAAATAAAATATCACCACCAAATTTTAATTCACATACATTTGAAATAAATTTTAGTTTTTAAATATAGATAGCTGGAAAACATTGTAACAATGTTCATGTATTTCAAGTCAAATACATATTTCTACATCATATAAAAACTATTAAATACATAATAATTTTTAAACACCACCAACAAATTCACCACATATTCTAATCCTCTAGAAAATTTATGTGCAACAAATTTTTCCATAACCTCTATAAATTTAAACAAGATTAGGGTTATCATAAATAATTAACAATATTGAATAGAAGTTATATCAGTCAAATATTACAATTGAGAAAAATATTATCATAAATAATATGGTAGGTATAGATAACAAAAAACAACTCTATAATATAATGAAAATAAATTCATAATACATTAATGGATATCAATGAAGTTGATATCATCATATGAATAATAATAAATGGTTACATAATGATATAATTCATAAATCCAAATAGACAATTCCATACCCTATGCTAATAATTTTCAATTTTAGACAAAATATTATAATTATCAATGCATTGTGTTCAGAATATATTTAGGTTTGGGAAGGTATACCTGAAAATACACATGATATATTATATAATTAGACTTATTGATGCATTGAGGTGATATATAAAATAGGTCCCCAATAATAACTACTTTATGTACAAATAATTTACTATATTAATGTTATGAATAAAAATAATTCATAATCTTCATTACTTACGAATCAATAAAAATTAATATTTGGTAAAGAAGAGTTGCATTTTAAATATTTTTCTAATTAATAAATGGAGTAGATTTATATGTATGTATCCTTAAAACAAAAAAATTATAGATTAATTGGTACATGGTTATCTCCATAATTAAAAAATCCTATCCATTTAAGAAATTTAAGTGAACTTATTTCAATCAATGGAAGGACATATAGTTTTTTCCAAAAGGAATGGAATTGGATGAAAAAACTATGAATGTAATATAGGTCGATTTTGAATGATGAAGTGATTGATTTTAATGAGTTTACTCCCCAAAATAAAAATATTATGATACTATATTTAGTATTCCAGACCTCCCTAGTCTATCACATTGTAGAAATGTAGTGTTTGTTGTGTTCTGGAGTTCACGGTGGCTCATTTCAAGAGTATTCCCAATTTCCAGTTTTCTAATAGAGAGTAAGGATTGATGACTCATGATTGTGAGTCCCAATAGTGACTTGTTGTTAGTAGGTGTAATTGATAGGTGGAGGATTTATGTGGAGTTGGTAACTGGCATTGCTGATTGGCATCGGTGACCCGTGTCAGTGACTCGCGTCGTTGACTCGCGCCGGTGACTCGCATCGGTGACTCACGTCAGTGACTTACATACGATAAGTTGCTAGTAAGAGATCATGTCGGTGAATCATTAAATTTTGGGTCACCCAATTCTTACTTATCCATCGGTGTATCAACATTAGTAGCTCATGTAAATGACTCACCCAACGATGATAAATTTCTAATAGTTGTTAAAATTTGGGTTTTCCCAATATTTCTAGTTTCTCCATTTTAATGTTTTATTTGACATAAAATGAGTTTAAAACCATGATTAAGTGTTTATGAATCTGTTTCAAATAATATATAATATATATTTAATTTCATAATGCTCAAGATTTTTTATGTTAGTCAAAACATGTGTTTAAGATCCTCTTTTAATTGGGAGTTAATAATGGTTTCATATCCCTTGAGTCTTGGATCTAGCCCTTCATGGTCAGCCACCATTCATTTATTATTTCTTTATCTATTCTTTTGATACCAAGGAATCCCAAGAACCCTCTTCCCTGAGTGATCATGTGTTTTTTTAGCCCCTTGGATCTTGTCTCCATGTAGTTTCATCCTACCACTTGTGTACCCCCTATTTTTTATGACATGACGAGTTTCCGATCACCTCTTCTTTCGAGTAAGGATCCCATCATCTCTTTTAATTTATGTATCATGTAAGATGGTTGTATGAATTTTCTCTAGATATGTTTGAAGATTTCTGAGTAAATAAATATAATCAAACATATCAAAATCGATATACAGGGGATGGGGAAATGTGACACATGTGAATGTTTTATTGAATACTAATATTGTGATATATATAACATAAATGCCCACCAAAAACCATGGTCTTTGGTGGTATTTATTTGCACACTTGTGATAGATTATGGATGTTTATTATTGATCCTCTATGAATGAACAGATGAATTTGAATTTGGTTAAACACATATATTCGGTCAAATTCATGTATTCCTTAGGATTGAGATTGTTCTATGATGACCTATGAAATATCAATGTGGAATTAAATAAGGAATGTTTTTTAAATCTCAATACACCCTAACTTTTTTGGTGTGGTTTTGTTCTATACATGGTTTGGTTTTATCATGTTCCTTATGTTGTTATGTGGTGATAGGGTTGAATAGAACAACAATAAGGTGAGATGGTACATGTAGTGTACTTGAATATCTGGTTGATAGATTGATTGAGTGTGTAATGGATTGGAAATGGTTGAGAAGTAGGGATGCAGGTTTAGTTTAAACTCTTTTTTATGTTTCTTTTGTGATAGGTGTGGTGTTTTCATACAATGGGGCTATAAGGTTTGGTTGTGATGAGGTGTGTTGCAAGGTTTTTCTATAAGTTGGGAGGTATTTTTATTGAGAGGAAGGACATGGTATAATGTAATTGAAGAATGATGATAGCGATGGTTGGAATGGGTGTTAAACAGAATGGAAATGCAAAAGAGGTTTATTTTCAATGTTTTTGTTACATGGTGTGATTGGTGAGTCCATAACTTATTGGAACTGTTGCATGTGTTGTACCTGTTAGTTTACTGGGAAGGGATGGAATGAATAAATGGTAACTTAATAAATAATGATAATTGGTTAAATGGGTTTACGAGGGGGGGGGGGTATGTTTTAAATTTATCTTTTTGTGGATGCATTTATTTATCCAAATCCGAGGTGAATTTTTCTGGTGTTAAATAATGCATTTAGAGGTAGCAGCAGAGTTGGCAGCATCATATGATGGTTGGTTGTTTAATTGTAAACCCATAGGCTGGGATTTTGTGTTTAATTATATATATACTTACATGTTTATTCATTGTGTTTTCTATATTAACCCCACCCAAATTTAGAACTATGTGTCAAATAGCCCCATTTTTCATGGGGGAGGGTGTCTTTCCCACAAATCCCATTCGGAGGATGGACAGATAGTCACTGTCTATTCCATGCTCCCTCTTATAGGTGGTGATAACCTAAGATTCTTTATGCCAGTAGTGGTTTGTGGGGCCCAGGTGTGCCCAGGAGAGTTTCATTTTCCTAGGTGTCTTTAAGATGAGATGAGTTGTGGTTTCCTAGGTTTCTTTTGGGTGAGATGAATTGTCCTTTCCCATGTGTTATCAGGATGTGATGTGGTATGTGGACCAGGTGTATGTGGGCCGAACATGGCCAGGAGGCCCATCTGTGGGCATGTGAGATGTGATGAGCTTTGTTTTCCATGTTTTCAGGACTAACTGTCAGGCCCATGTGTGTGTGGGAGGGTTGTGACATGGTACTTTCAGAAGAGTTTGGAGGTCTAGGTTGTTTTATATTAAAGTGTTAGAGTGACTAATTAGTGGTAATTCGGTTCTAGGTACCCTATCATCGATGTGATCTATATTACATTACATGACATATGTTGTTTTGTGAGATTTCCTTTGGTGAGGTTGGGATGGCTAGTATACCTTGTTAGGTGAAATTTTTTTCCGATTTTTTCATATAGATGCATTAGTATTCTTCTCCAATTGTGAATAGGAGACTTTATTTTTTCCTACTAAGTATACATGTATACTCACCTTTCATTATAAATTCACTTCCAGGTTTCCATAAGGACTATGGGGACCGTGTAGGGAATTACTAGCTCAAACATTTGGACAATTTCAATTATGATTATTATGTTTGTTATTTTGGTACAAAAATGGTAGTTTTAAAATATTTCTAGGATTTTTACTGTAAACATGCATGTGGTATGGATTTTGGATTCTTTTATGTATTTATATTAGATTTTTTGGGGGTTGATACATCTTACCACCCAATATTGGTTACTATAAAAATACAATACCTACCATTTTTTTGATTTTTATACCCTTGGTGTTGGTCTCCACCTCGAGGCATACTAAAGGAAATAATTGGAGTGTCATTATCTTCTTTCCTTCATTGCCCGCTCTAGAGGGGCATCTTTGAGGCAGCGGATCATGAAAGAATGGTATCATAGCCAGTTTGAGAGATAATATTTAGTTTGGAGTCCGGAATATTGATGATTTCCTTGGTTGGTAGGGAAATAGTTTTAGGTGATCTCAATGCTTGAGATACGGCCGGGGAGACCGGCTTGGAAACATGATTTTAGGGACCTCTGTTAACCGATTCATATACTCTGAGCGTACCGAATGACCAAGTAAGGCTACAACATTGTAGGATTGTGACCCTAGGAATGGTACATGCATCATAATGTCTTTTGTTCTGGTTTGAATTGGGAGTTTCAGGTAATTTAAAGAAATAATGAGATAAAATGAATCCTTTAAAAATTATATACTACCCAAGCATAGAAATTCTATTTTTACCTTTCTGTTATAGCACCCAGTCATCATCTTCATGTAGTAGAAGAAGTGGAGGCTCAGAAGGTCGACCTAGTTGATTGATGTTGGATAGAACCAGTGGAGGAGGATGCCTAGTGTTAGAAAACATTAGGTGATTTATAGAGACACACTATAGGGATTTGTGGGGGAATGGTTTTAGTCATGGATATTTAGAGTTGGATCGAGGATCTTGTGATCACGTTCAGCTTGATTCAGGCTCCAGCAGAGTACTTGGTTTCCCTAGTGTTGAGATAGATGCGGAAATCTTCACATCAATGGTAGAGACTTTTCCTAGGGTAGAAGGAGGATGTTGGCATTCTATGGGTCGATTTTTAGAAGTATTTATGAGAAAAATTTGTTTCTTCTACCATGAAGGCTATGTAGTTGTATGGGTTACTCTCCATCCCGAAGGGGAGTATGTCAGTATAAGTACTAGGGATCAAATTCAAGGATATCATTTTTATTTATGCTGATATTTTATATATGATTAGTCTCATGAGAGATTCCTAGAAGAGGCACTTCATCTTTCTCTCCAGTATGTGTTTACTCACTTTACCTTGCCAACATACATGGAGGTCTAGAATAAATAAGAGGCAGTTGAGCAGATTAACTCACGACGAGGTATACTACAAGATGGGAGTGCCCTATTTCTTCAAAGGTTAAGGTTATCAGTAGTAGGTGTCAGATGGCAGGGCCATTGAAGATCTGACCGGCAGGGATGCAACCTCATCAATTTCTATTTTACTATTCTAGTCCTCGGGCCCATCCTATAGGCTTGGGGATGGGGTTTTTTATCCGCAGAGTCCATGGGAATATCTATAGTCATTTTACATTAGACTCTTGAGAGTAGTATAGTGGATGTGGGCAGGTTCAGAACCCACATCATCACTTGTTTCTGATAGGTATGTTCCAACAACATGGAAAATAACCTCAAACTCCACCAAGGGAAGACAGAGAAGGTTGAGGCTAAACTCAAGGTGTTCCTAAGAGACCTTGTCCTGGGCATGGTTGAGGAGGTTTTCTTCATTAGAGGTGAAAAAGGGATGGGCATGGTCAGTTGTAAACTGTAGATGAAGTTGTTTTAGCATGGTTGGAGACTGTTCAAATTACTATTAGTTTGTTCAGTACTACTTCTTGTGCATTATTTGATTCAAGAGAATTAGACTCATTTGATTTACCCGGTATAGCCTATGATCTGGGGCTAGACATATAGAGGGTTCCCATGGACCTAATGTTGAGTACACCAGTCAGAGTTCAGAGTATTTTTTTCATGTATGTCAGGGATGTAGGCTGATGATGATGCCACATTAGTTCTATAGGGATCTATTCATGAAATATATGAAGACATACGATATCATCCTTGACTTGTTATATTATTTTAAGGCTTTTATTAATATATTCTAAAGGAGAGTCATGTTTTCAGACATGGATGGCCAGTGTGTGGCTCTCGTTATTGATCGGGGTTGTTAGATGGTCACTCAGTGTATAGAGAACCTTTTTTCCATGTTGGCTGAGCTCTCAATGAAATCAATGGATGATGAGATATAGAGAGTTCTTATCATTATTGGGGAGTTCGTGGATATATTCCTCAAAGATTTTGTTACTCTTCCCCATTGAGGTGATGTTGAGTTTGGGATAGACATACAGCCTCGTGCTTCTCTGATTTCAATGGACCATTATTGGTTGACACCTTTTGAGTTGTGGGAGTTAAGGATTCAGATAGATGATCTGATGATGTTGGGATTTGTCTATCCCAGTGTGTCTCTATGATTTCTCTTTTCATGTCTAGGAAAAAGGAGGATTGTGGTATGAGGATGATCATAGACTGCCTATGTTTGAATAAGGAAATTGTCAAGAACCTTTAACCTGAATTGAGGATAGACAGATATTTTGACCAGATGTGGGGAGAAATTTGGTTCTCTAAGATTGAACTATTATCTGAGTATCACTAGTTGAGGGTGATGGAATTTGATATCTCTGAGACAGCTTTTAGATGTTGGTGTGGAACAATCGGGTTCATGGACATGCTGTTTGGTGTTATGAATACAGAATCCATATTCATGGCAATTATAAAATCCATCTTCCATGAGATTTCAGATCGTTTTGTCATCAATTTCGATGATGACATATTGATTTATTAGAAGTTAGAGGAGGAAAATTTTGATAATCTCAAGTCCATATTATTGGTTCTTCAACACCACAAACTCTATGGGATGTTTTCCAAGTGTAACTTACGAAAAAGAGAGGTACATTTCCAAGGACATATGGTGTCAACGAAGGGTGTATCAGTGGACCCATCAATAGATAATATCTTTGTTTAATGGGAATCACCAAACAATGTTTTGGTGGTTTTTAGTTTTCTATATCTTGTATGATATTACTGGATATTTTTACATGATTTCTCTTCAGTTGTAACTCCATTAACAGATTTGACGAATAAGGACCATGATTTTGTTTGGAGTGAGTAGTTCTTGATAGTGTTATTCTATTTGAAGGTGATGTTGGGAGATTATGTAGTGCTATGGTTTTTAGAGGAAGGAGTAATTTTTTTGTGATTTTTGATTCTTTCCATATTTTATTGGGATGCGTGCTGATGGAACGATAGTGAGTGATCTATTAAAGTTCTAGGAAGTTACTCCCCCAAAAAAATGTGATTATTCCACTCATTATCTAGAGCTAGATAAGTGGTGTTCACGCAAAAGTTGTGGTGGCATTTCCTCATTAGGGAGAGATTTGTTTCTTCATAGATCACAAGATCTTGAAGTATATCTTTCCAAAAGAAGATCATAACATGAAAAAATAGAAGTGGATGACGTTTCTATAGGAATATAAATTCTAAATATCATACACATTCAGAAAGGTAAATATCATTGCTGACTCATTGATAATGAAGTATCATAAAGAGGTAGCTCAGAAGTCATCAGGAACATGGATGGTGATTGGGGAGATAGTCTCCATTCACATAGATGCAAGAATGGATGGTGGTAGAGGATGAATATTTAATATAATGGTGTAGTATTCTCTAATATAGAAGGTTGATGAGTCTTTTTGGGTAGACATGGTAGAAGATGATATATACAATCATGTCGACCAAGGTGATGCTCTGGAGGGATGGTAGGATGATGGTCAAAATCAAATGTTGTTTCATGGAATATTATTTGTTCCAGTGGCAATGCCCGAGGGAGTTGTTTGTGAGTTTCATTGGTCACCTTTATTATTGCAACCAAGAGTTTATAAGATGTACTTATGCTTAATATAGATGTTTTGGTCGCCCGGGATAAAACATACATTGAAAGAGTTTGTGACTGAGTGCTTAGTGTTCCATCAGGTGATGGTTGAGCATTGTGTTATCAATGGTTTCTTGTGTCCCCTATATGTACCTGAGTGGAAGAGGGCTGACATATCAATGGATTTCATCGCATGGTAACCCATGAAATATAAAGGATTCGATGAAATCTAGGTGGTGGTGAAACATTTAAAGAAATCGACTCAGTTCATTGAGGATTAAGATTCATGCAAAGTGAATTCCTTTGAAAAGAGGTATGTGGATGAGTTAGTGTGGATGCATGGATTTACAAGACACATCATATCATATTAGGATAGACATTTAACCTTGGGATTTTGGAAATGATTGCAACATGATTTTTTCACTCAGTTATGCCTCAACATTTCCTTCCACCCTCAGACAGATGGGAAGACAAAGTGGACTATCCCGACATTGAAGGATTTGTTGCTGGCGTGCATCCTGGAATTTGGAAGATCTTAGATGTGACACTTTCCCTTTGAATATATCACTTACAATAATATATATCACTCATCCATTATTATAGCTCCATTTGATGATTTTTATGGAAGATCAGGTCATTCACCCTAGTGCTGAAAAACAATGGGGATGTAGTTGTTATTGGTCCATACATGGTCCAAAGTATGACCGAGAAGGTGTATCATGTACGTTAGATGATAAAGGTAGTACAAGACCTAAAGAAGTCATATACTAATCACAAAATTATTCCATTTGATTTTAAGGCTGGGGATGACATGTTCGGTAAGATTTCCCCTCTACATGGGCAGTAGAGGCTCGGTAGAGGTAGCAAGCTTTATCCAAGCTTCATCGGGCCCTTCGAGGTGTTTAGACGAGTTGGAGAAGTGGCGTACTAGTTGGAATTTCCACTGCAGTTGAAGATGATCCAAGACATATTCCATGTCTATCATTTCTGTCTGTATCTTCATGATGACTATTATATCATTGAATAGGGAGTGTTGGATGTCGAGGATAACAAAATGTTCATGGAGCAACTTTTAGAGATCCAAGATCATCTAGAGAATGTGTTCTGTGGACATATCATTCCCTTGGTTCATGTGATGGGAATGAATGGTGTCCTAGAGGAGAGTACATGGGAAAGGGATACAGGTATTCACATTCAGAACCTATATTTTTTTTGAGTTTTTCCTTGTGCCATTTTACATTGTAATGTGATTGTTGAACCTTGTTTGTAATGAGATGAGTTGTTTCTATGTTCCATAATGTGTGATATATTATTAGCATGTGGAAATGGGAGAACCTAATTCCTAATCAAGACACATTAATTGGGATTTTATTAAACCCAAGAGAGTGAGTCAGGGACACCTAGAAGAGTTATTGTCTTTACAAGGATGAATGAATTCACCGATTCATGTGTTTGGGATGGAGTGGTTGTTGTTGTTGTGTGGTGTGTCTTATGGAATGTTGGGTTAATAGATGTCAAAATAGGCATTCATGGAAGTTGAGGTTCCACTCCATGTTTCAAACAACACAGTGTGGTTTATCACTAATCTTTGATGACATAGCAATGTTTCATGTATAGATGGATCCTTGAGAGGTATCTCACAGGGTGATTGTTCGGATCCATATTTCTTCGAGGTTTGGTTTTATATTGTCAAGGGAGATAATAGTTTGATAGGTATATGATGTAATGACTCATACCTTCACGATCCATAAATTTGATAAAATCTAGTGTTTGATGTGTTATGGAGGTCGTGATAGCTCACTTCAAGAGTTTTCTAGTTTTCTTGTTTTCAAACGATGTGTTAAGAACACTAACTTACGATGATGACTCTCAATAGTTAATCGTCCTTGGTAGGTGGCCTCAGTAGGTGGCATCAGTAGGTGTCATCAGTAGGTGGAGTCATTTGGTGGTGTCATCAGGTGGAATTTGTAGGTTGTGTCAATATGTGGTGTCAGTGAGTGGAATCAGAGAGCCATGTTGGTGAATCATATTGGTGACTCGCCTAAGTGACTTACAGATGGTAGGTCACAATGATGGGATTATAATGATACCTCATGTTGGTGACTCATTCAATGGTGGGTAACCCAACAGTGACTCTTCCATCAGAGACTCACCATTGGTAGCTCACTTGAGTTACTCACCCAACAACGAATCATTTCCAATAGTTTTTCAAAATTCCATATTTCCCAGATTTTGTAGTTTCTCCCCTTTAAATTGTTATTGGACAATAAGTAAGTTAAAAAAAATTAATTGTTTTAGAATCCATTTAAAAGGATGTAAAATATATAATTAATTTTCCGAGGATTGGGAGGATTTATGTTTTACAAAACATGTGGTCAAGATCAACATTTAATGGGGAGTTCAAAGCAGTTTAATATCCTTTTATTCTTGGATCTAGTCATTTATGGTTGGAAACCTTTCCTTTGTTCATTCCTTCTCCTTTCTCTTGATACCCATAAATTCTAGAACTATTCTTCCCCAAATGATCAGGGATTTTGGTGAGCCCCATGGATTGTGTCTCCCTAGAGGCTCTTCCTATAGCTTGTGCACCCCGTATTTTGGTGCTAGGAAGAGGTTTTGATCGTATGTTCTTGAATTTAGGGATCCCTTTCACTATTTTACATTCGGAATCATGCATGGCAGGTGTAAGAATGATCCATTTTTAAAATAACATAATTCCAAATAAATAAAGATAATCTAACCTATTTAATATCAATAAAAATGATCTAGAGAAATGTTAATCATTCTTATGTTTTATTGGTTACTGATATTGTGATCCGTAGAAGACATATTTTTTATATATTCGTGGTCATTGTTTGTCATTGTTAGTAAACCTATGATGGATTGTGGATGTTTAGAGTTGGTCCTATTTGAATGACTGTATGAATATTAATTTGGTTAACCAAAAATATTCATTTAAAAAATGGATTCTTTAGGATAGAAATTTTTATGTGATAACCCCTGAATTATCAATGTGGAATTAAATAACATATGTTTTCTAAATCTTAATACACCCTTCCTTGTTTTGTGTGGGTATTTATTGTGTGTGGTTTTGTTATTTCTTGTGTCTTGTTTGGTTTTCTAGTGATAGAGTTGAAGTGAATGGATGTCATGTGGTATGATATAGATGGCGTAATGGAATATCAGGTTGATAGATTAACTGATGTTTTAATGGATGGTAAGTGTCTGAGCTATGGGGTTATAGGTTCGTGTTGTTCTGTGATTATGTTGTTGGTGTGACAGGTGTGCTGATTTTATAGAACGCAGATTTCAGGTTTGGTTGTGAAGAGGTGTATTGTTGTGGTTGGATATAATTTGGGGGTTTTCTAATTGAGAGTAAGGACAAGGTGGAATAAATTTGAAGAATTATTACTGTAGTGGTAAAAATATGTGTTAAAAAAATGAAAATGTGAAGTATGTTTTTTAGTTGTGTGGTTTTTCACATGGTGTCATTAGTGACTCCACGCTTTCTGAGAACTGTTTCTTGTGTTGTTCTTTTCAGTTGTCTGGGTAGGGATAGAATGAATAACTGGTTCCTTATTTAAGAATTAAAATTGTTTAAATGAGTTGATTGTGGGTATGTTTGAGCTGTGGCTTATTATCTATAGATTTTATTAATCAACTTTTGAAGTGATTGTTGGTTGTGTTAGATAATGCATTTGGAGGTAGAAACACTGTTGGATGTATCATAGGTTGATTTTTTTGTTTGATTGAGAACCCATAGGCTAGGATTGAGTGTTCGATACTTTATATACATACCTTTATTTTCCATGTGTTTTCTATATGCACCCCACCCTAGTTGAGCACTATGTGTCTAACACATCCTTTTTCATAGAGGATTGTATATTTGTCAAACATAAGAGTGGGAGGTTAGATGGATAACCACTCACTCTTCCTAGATCTCTCATCTAGTTGGTGATATCTCAAGAATCATCAAGAACATAGTGGTTTGTGAGGCCCAGGTGTGTGCGGGCGAGTTTCATCTTCTGATGTTTCTTTGGGATAAGATGAATTGTGGTTTCCCAGGTGTCATTAGAATGAGATGCATTGTGATTTACCAGGTGTTTTAGGATGGGATGTGGTATATATCCCTTGTTTCTATAAGAAGGAAGTATTCTTGATACCCATGTGTGTGTAGGAGAGATGCAATTAGTTCATTTTCCTAGTCTGTAGGACAAGTTGTAATGCCTCGATACGTGTGGGTGAGTTGTGAGGTGGTACTTTTGAAAGAGGTGGGAGCGGAAGGACATTTTCTGGTAGATTGTGAGAGGGGATAATAAGTGGGAAGGTAATGCAGGTCACCCTATCAAATATGTTCTCTATATTAATTTACTTGACTTGAATTATTCTGTGAGCATACCTTTGGGGAGGTTGGGGTGGCCTATACACCATGTTAGGTGATGTTGGTTCCTACTATTTTCTCATAGATGAATTAGTATTCTTCTCCAAATTTGTATGAGAGAGTTTGGTTTTTCCTACTCAGTACACTTTTATTCTCACCCTACATTATAAACCTACATTGAGGTTTCCTGGGGGATAATGGGGACTCTGCTAGGAATTACTAGCTCGTTCTATGGGACAATTTTCATATCGCTTCATAGATTTGTTCTTTTGGTACTTACTTTGGAGTTATATTGTATTTTTAGAAGTTTTAGTTTAGACATGCATGTGGGATGGATTTTGGATTCTTTTATATATATGTATTGGAGTTTTTTAGGTTGATACATCTTATCTCCAAATCAAGGAAACTATATAAACGTTAATGCCTCGCATTTGGTGAGATTTGTATACCATTGGTGCTGGTATTCACATCGAGGCCTACTAGAGGCGAGGCTCAGGGGTGTCATTATCTATCTTCCTTCAATACCATATCAAGAGTTCCATATTTTTAGGGAGGGGTTTGTGAAAGTATATAAAAGGTAATCCATGACCAATATATACATTACAATTGGGAAAAATGTTGTGGGTATTAATATTATCTGCATGAACAGAAAATTAAATGTGAAACCCCATAGAGTAATGGTAATCAACGAATCAAAATAACATGAGAGGGATACCATAAATTTCAAATATAAAGAGTTTAAATATCTTCATAATTCATGAATGAAATTTAGAATTAATGTAACCGAATAAATTAATCTTTTTTTTCATTAACAAATATTTATCATAGAATATGAAATGTGATAATGAAACCCTTAAGTCATTATAAGCATTGAAATAAAAACTCATTAAAGGATATAATAATAAATAGAAGAATAAATAAAAATAATAATTAAATAATACAGATTTGAAATATAAAAGGGTTATTTTTTACACTATTAAATAGAATACATGATGTATAAAGTGACCATGTCTCATTGAATTGAAATTTTAGACAATGATACCTTACTTGGGACATAATAGTTTTGGTAAGAATAATATGACAAGGAGGTTATACGAAATAATTTCATAAACCAAAAAATATATATTATATAAAAACAATTGTTATTATGGTATACTATATTTGTTTAGGAATAATATATTTACCATAAAAAAATTCAACTCAAGAAAAGATAACTAAAATAACCCAAACCCTAACTTATTTACAGCCATGTTGATATTCACTCTAAAAAACGATATAAAAAATAACCAAATTATTCACCCATTTAACATCTTATTTCATATCTATATCCTTTATAAAAATAAGTTACAAAAAATATTTATATTTTTATTAGTTAATTGTTATATACTATCAATGAAATATGAGAGTAATCTTGATCGTTTTGGAATAGATTTATAATAGTGGTGTTGTTCATCGTTATTATCCCAA